>CM042687.1:151147245-152464727 GCA_023614405.1 Avena insularis
AGATCAATAAAATAAATATGATAAATCCCCTATTAAGATCTGTCTAGATCACTGATTAATTTCTCCAGAGAGTCTTACAACTCCCAATGGAGTAAATCCACTTGGTTTGTAAAGGTATCACCCATACCCTTCATGTCCCACTGGCCCCACCTAAGTTTGCTTCATAAATTACAGTTGGCAAAAATAACAAAATAAAGCCTTTCTGCCTTTAGGAATTTCTCTTGGTCAAACCAAGTATGTTTTTGATCCAATTCCAACTCCCAGAGATCACACATAACCATATATTCCTAAACCAAGCAGATGGTAATTGATTCCTAAACCAAGCAGATGGAAATTTCCCAAGGGCAATCTGGTAATTGATTTAAGGAGATTCCAACTCCTCTTGTTTCAGTCCACCAAATACTACCTTTTTACCCAAGCAAATAATTTTTGGAACTCCAGAGAAGTTCTAGTGAATTATTTCCTAAAACTAGGGTTTTATCCACTATAAGATCCATTATAAATCAAGGGAAATTAATAAATTAGTGAAACCACTTTGTTGGCTTCATTTTATCAATGCCCATCTGAAGGTATCATTATTACACAATGGTATCATACAGACCAAGTCCTTGACCAAAACCCCCTCCTTAAGTAGTTCCTAGACTATAAATCCAAAGGGAGCCTTTTTCCCTAATGCCTCCAAATTCTTTGCTAATCTCATCAACCAATCATCCCACATCCTACTACCTCATATCATGTATCTATCCTTGTTTGATGTATGTTGATGTTTGTATGCTTGTATTGATTGGTGTATTGTTTGTTTGCATGTATGCTCGATAACAGTGATAGTTGCGATTGTGTGACGCCGGGAAGAAGGAAGGATCGGGTTTATTATTATTATTATTATTGGTATTTTGGTTATCTAACACCGTCAAGGGACTTCTCGCTGGTCATAGGCAAGCCACCATTCCTAAAATCCTTTATTAATCTACTCATGTTTATCAACTGTGTTATATCTCATTTATAAATTGCATGATCAAAAGGCATGGTTTGTCTCAAATAAAAACACGTGAGTAACTTGGCTCCTCCAAGTTATGGATGGATGTCCACTAGGACACCTACCCCATTTGCACCTATCTTTACCCCTTTATATTGAGGCTAAGATGAGTAGCATCTTCCCTCTTGGAACCCTCGGATTTCCAAAGATAAAACTATTTTGGGTTTTACCCTACTACAAAGTTTTCAAAATAAAACCCTTGGAAAGAGGCATCGTTCCGAGTGGAGTTTTCACTAAAGGAGATATGAGGAGAATAAAGATAAGGTCGAATAAGGAAAGGAAGAAGGAAAGGGGTACTCAAGTCTTTTGCCGGAACAATTTTATCCGTGCAACCACATTACCCTGGGTGGGACTCAGGGCTAGCTCGTAGTTTGTCCTCCTTAGTATGGGCTACACCATAACGCGTAGAAAGGGGTTAGAGTCCCCGGAAGCCGGTTCCTTTCCACATAGGGGGTCGTCATGCCCGGAGAGGTTCCATTCAACTCCACGGAGTCGGCTGAAACTATGGAGCTCCCAAGGACGATACCAGGTTAAGGCAGTACAGCTGGAAGTGGATAAAGGATGCGAAGGAAGGGAGATTCGGACTTGGGAAGTCAGGTACACGTCCAGGGGGAACTAAGCAACCATAGGGAAAGTACCTATACTAGGGACAACAAATGAAAGGTTAGGTTCGATTATCCGGACCCCCGTCTACAGTATGTAGAGGGCCATGGTTGTATCCCAGTGGATGTATTGATTCCCGTGGGTAAAGTGCACAAACTCTGCAGAGTCTAATCTATTCGAATAGCCGTGTCCATGGTCAAGGACGGTTGGAAAGGTGATTACTATTAGTACCGGAAGATAAGTTGAGATGGATGAAAAGGAAGTGACTTGGTCACGAGGAAGGATAAGGAATGAGTTTGGTTTTGACCAGCGATGGTCGAAGACATTTAAAAAAGGGTTTTACTACCAAAACTATTTTAAATCTTTTTAACAACTATGTGGAGATGTCCAGGTTTTCTAAAAGGAGGCATATTTCACAAAAACTCTTTTTCAACAAAGATATAGAGATGCCAAAGTTAGGTTTCCTTTCAAAAACAACTCTAGTATAGAGCTTTCTCGCCACAGCCAAAATATGCATTATCCTTGTTACTTTGTCTCAGTGGTCTTGCGAGTACATTCAAAGTACTCACCGGCATTGTCCCTGGCTATTTACTTGGCCAGATTGCAGATATTAAGAAGGATCGAAGGTGCCGTCGTCTATGCGAGCTAGGCCGTCTTCCCAGTCAGTTGCCTGTAGGTTAAGGCCTGGGCTCTGCACTAAAGACTTCCGCTATTTATGTTGTATTCACCATAAGGGCCACTTTGTAAGTTTTGTACTCGTTACTTTATGGATGAGGTAATGATACTAGTCAGTTATGCTCACGACTCACTGATCGTGGGAACGTGAAATGTATGCATAACGGGTATTCTCGAACCATAAATCCGGGGTGCCACATTGACAACCTCACTGTTAGTTGGGGCAAAGTCTTGAGTTTGTGTTGTGTAGGTCTCCATGTTGGTTGTAGAACCTTTGGGACGTTTCCTTCCTCCTACTGGTTCGATAATCTCAGTTTCTTACTAAGGGAAACTTGCATGATGTACTGCATCATACCTTTCGCTTGGGGTCTCCCAACAAAGTGTTGCTGCACTCATCATCAGGAATCGGCGAAACAATCGCTATGGGTCACGTGGTCTACGCCAGTGATGTCCCTCTCGTTCTTCTTGACGAGACTTGCATTCCGGCTAGCAAGCCCGTGACAACCTACATGATCATGTCCATCGGCGAGATCGATATCTA
The DNA here is from genome assembly GCA_023614405.1 of Avena insularis. NCBI lineage: Eukaryota > Viridiplantae > Streptophyta > Magnoliopsida > Poales > Poaceae > Avena > Avena insularis. Next base: position 151,150,101 of record CM042687.1, read on the forward strand.
CCTCGGTTTCGCTGAACCCGCCCAACCCACCCTTGAGGTGATGACCACGGCGGAAGAACAATCTGGATCTGCTCTTTCCGCAGAGGTGGAAGAGTTCAAGATCTCGGAAAAACTTGAACCCACCCAGCCCATTCCTGTAGCGGTGGAAGAAAAATCCGGATCTGATCTCCCTGTTAAGATTGTATACACGGATGAGGAATATATCTGCTTCAGATCCGGTCCTACCGATGTCGTAGCAGAAAAAACACTCTTGAGGCGCAGGGTAAAGAAGATGACGAAACGCCCCTACATCGATTACAAAGCAATCTCCGACATTAAGGAGAGCTTTGAGATGGTAGAGGTGGAAACCTAGCTGTGCCGCTAGCTCAAGAACATGAACAAGAAGAAGCACTGCTTCGTATACGACGTGAGATCTGGATCTGACTCTGTTGATGCTGGAGCCGGAAATGATTTAGTTCTCGATGCAGTCGAGAAAAGCGCCGACTTACCTGGCTCCCCTCAGGAGTCAATAACGTTGCAGGAACTTCGAGACTTCGAGAAGGAGATGGAGGAGTACGAAGAAGAATACGCCTCCAAACCAGCGCAAGGTGATCTGGAAGATCCTCTACATCTGTACGATAGCATGGATGAAGACTACACCTCGCAAGATGACATGGACACCAGAGATTCATCCGAGGTCCAAAAGCCAACTACTACGGAAAGTACCGAAGGAAGTTTATCCCTCGGTACTAGACCGAAAGCCTTCTTTACCACCGGTACGCACGTTAAGGCTACTGGGTGGTCAAAGAAGAACAAAAATCCGACACCAGCAGAACCGAACATCGAGGAAACCAACGAAGAAAAAGTTGACGAAGAGATCGAGATAGAGAATCAGGATGGAGATCCGAGTAATACCACGCCGATCGACCCTCCCGTGGATGGACACGTCGTCACCAAGGGTGCACGTGAAATTTATAGAGATGATATCATAATACCAATCCCAACGTCTTCGGATCTTACTCCGGATGCGCTGGAGAAAAGGGACGAGGACCTGTAAAAGCACCGCTTGTTTTTACTCGAAGAGGCTACGCGCATCGTCGAGCTTAAACAACAGTTATACAGTGATCCTACCAAATATCAGTCAGACTTCAAGCGACTACCAAACAAGACAAGGGGAGGTCCGGTTCTTGCTAATGAGAACCCGGTTATCCACATATATCTATTCGACAGAAAAACTAGAGAGAAGGTCTGAGTCTATAGCACACCTTTGGAGAACGCTGCAGCGGCTCGGGATATCCTCGCCAATAATCCGTCTCCCGAGCAGGTCTGGCAATGCATTGCGTTGCTGGACAAAGGATTGAAACAGCAAAAGACGGTCGTGTCATTTAGTGGCAAGCTGGCCTCAAGGTCAGAATTTTGCCACACTGGAGCTGACCACAACACTGATGAAGACCCCGTAGGGATACAGATCAATGCTATCATCCCAGGGGAGAAGAAGAAAATTCAAGGACCGGATCAAACGGTCATCATCATAGGCCCGCACGTGTCTGGGCGAGAGTTATTCCGGCTACGTCCGAAGATGACATCAGGGCAATGGTACCTCATCAGGACCATCATCGGCAGAACAACCGCTACAGATAAGATCTAGAAGCGCGCCGCTAGCGAGAACAGGATCGTCTAAGAATGCCACCACCTAGCCATCCAACCGGTAGCGCTGGACAAAGAGATGATCTGGATCGTCCTGAATCAATTAGGGACGGAGCCCGAAGAAACCAACATTGGAGTCAGCATAAGGAGGCTCCACCACCACCATGTAACCCAGCCAGAAAGAATCCACCAGGGAAAGCATCGCCTCCAGGTAGCATCCATGAAGGATATCATCGCAGCCATGGAAGCTGCAGGGGCGGATGCGGCAATGGTGAGAGGAGAAGCAGAAACCCGACTCCGCCGTGCCGAAGCCGTGATCCTCCAAGGCGCAGATCTCTCTCGCCAAACAACGCTCGCCATCACATTGAATCAAACATAGAAGTGCGACAGTACGAGGAAGAAGACGTGTACGTGGGACCCAAGTGCTTTGGCCCACACATCCGTCGAACCAAATTTCCAGTTGACTTTGGTATTGCCAAACACATCCAACCCTACGACGTGCGGCTCGGCCAGATACTTGGCTTCAAGATTATTTCCAGACCTGCTGGATCGCCAAAGGAGGAAACAGCCTGGTTGCAGTCCGATATCTCCCGCTTATGTTGAGGAAGACGGGTCGATCATGGCTCAATGAGCTGCCAGAGAATTCAATTCAAAACTGGTACGATATGCAAAGTGCATTCTTTTCAAACTTCGAGGGAACATACAAGAGGCCCTGCACAGTCGGAGACTTGCAGCATTGCACTCAAAGACCCAGAGAAACCTGCCGGGAATACCTCGGATGCTGGATCGACACGAAAAACTCCTGTGAGGGAGTAAACGAGCAAACTGCAATTGAGGCTTTCATTGCAGGACTCCGAGTCGGACTTTTGCATCATAGGATGAAGCCTGACCATGTCACATATTTGGGAGAGATGATAGAGACGGCAAGCCCATATGCTGATGTCGATGATGATTCAGGAGGATTGCTGAATATTCTGGCCAACCCAAACACGGACAAAGAGCAGAAGCAAACCCAGAAGCGCAAGAACACCTCGGAAGATAAACTGGCTCCGGACAACGTAGCTGTTAACACAACGTTCAGATCTGGAGGACGAGGATGGCGCAGAGGCAGCCGGGATCGAGGCCGCGGAACTTCCCGAATCCAGGGCAAAGGAGAGCAGCAACCCGAAAGAACCTATACTTGGGCCAACATTGACAGCAATCCCTGTGTCCACCACTTGGATAGTAACGGAGGATCTACCCACACAAATTCCGAGTGTCGTTTCAATGATGACATCAAAAAAGATGAATCCGCTGGCTACAAAGCCAAGCAACGAAAAGGAAAGAAAAATTCCGAGAAAGGCAAGGAGCCCAAGGAAGATTCTGACATGGAAGAAGCGGACGCTGCATAGCCCAAGTCGGATGGAAAGGAGGATGATCCCACAAATAAAGACGCATACGTCTTCTTCCTTGGGTCTCAGACAGCTAAGGTCAAGACGGCGGTTCTCCATGAGCTCAACGCCACGGTTTCGGCTGTCCCCCAATTTCTGGATTGGTCGGATGTAACCATCACCTTTGACCACTCAGATCACCCGAGGAAAACACATCGTCGGGGAAAATACCCTCTGGTCGTCAATCCTCTTATTGATGGCTATGAGTTCTCTAAAACTCTCATGGACGGTGGTAGCAGCATCAACATCCTTTACATCGAAACGCTCCACCGCATGAAGATCCATGAGAGCTAGTTGAGTTACAGCACTATAACTTTCCATGGCATTGTACCAGGGAGACATGCCGATTCTCTGGGTGGGATCACACTGGACATGACATTCGGAACCCGAGATAATTATCCGACCGAGCCACTCTCTTTCGAGGTGGTACCGTTCAAAAGTGGTTACCACGCCATCTTCGGACGTCCGGCTTGTTGGGAGTTCGTGGCTCGTCCCTGTTACATCTACAACATGATTAAACTTCCAGGTCCAAAAGGAGTCATCACCATCTGGGGAAATCCGAAGAAAGCACGAGAGTGCGACGAAGGATATGCTGCCTTTCCGAAGCCGTGCTGCACGCCCAGGAGTACTAGGAGATCAAGAAGACCATCAATCCGTCCGAGATGCCCGCTATGAAGAACAAGGTGCTGAAGCCAAGCATGCAGTTCAAGGCATCAGAGGAGATGAAGAAAACGTCGCTGAAGGAAGACGACCCCTCCAAGACGATGAACATAGGGGTAGGCCTAGACCGTGCATAGGAAAACACGCTTGACAAGTTCCTCAAAGCTAATAGTGGTATCTTCGCATGGCAGCATTCTGACATGATGTAACATCCCTAAAATCATGATTTCAAAGATTGCATATCATTCATGCATGCATATAGTTTTGAGATCAATTTCAAACCAATTTCAAGAAAACAAAAGCACATAGTGCTATCATTTTATGTGAGCAAACTTAAATCAAATGACCATCCTCATTTGAGAGCTTAGTGTTTTAAAACCAAGTTTGTTTGCTTCCTTGTTGATTGGTTTGAGTGTAGAGTCTGAACAAAATTATACAAAATAAAAATGGTTTCAAAACCATTTTCAAACATTTGCAAACCAAGTGCAAGGTCACTGTTATTTTGTCTTTCCAAAAATGACCAAGCCCACTCAAGGTGACCACATGGTTTTATGCCTAGATTTGTGACTGTTGCACACTGCAAAAATCCTGAAAAGATTTGAATTCAAATAGAGTTTGAATTCATTTGAAAATCATTCCAGAAAATCAAATTAGAAAAAGAAAAGGAATAAAGAAAAGGAAAAGGGCCGGCGCTGCTATTCTGGCCCAACAGCGAAACCAGCCCAGCTAGCCCACCCGGGTCCTCTCTCTCTCTCTCGCACGTGCAGATGCACCCAGCGAGCCGCTGACACTCGGACCCCACTCCCCCTCTGTTCTATTCGCTGACAAGCGGGCCCTCTCCACGTCGACTCCTTCTTCCCCAAATCTCGCGCGCAGACGCCGTCGCCGCTGGCCGTTGCTGCGTTGATTCCGCGGCGTAATTGCCATTGATTCGCCGAGCGTTTCTTGTCGAGCCTCTGCCTACTTAAGCCCCTCCCCACTCCGCTCCATTCCCCTCACTCAATTTTCTCTCCACGCCACCAGGCTGCTCGCAACTCGCCAAACACCGCCGCAGTTCCGACGACCTCCGGCAGCAAATTCCGGTGAGTTCCGACAGCCCCTGAGCCTCTGATTCAAGCGAGTGTGTCCAGCATGATCTCGTGCATCTTCTGATGCCCTTTGCTTGCCTGCTTGTGACCCAGGACGTTGTCCCCGTTCGTGGCCGCAACCGACCGAGCCGCCACTCAACTCCGGCGACCAATTACGGTAAGCATAGCGCGCCCCTTGATCTCTCACGCATACGAGGTTGTTCGCCACCGTCTTGCGCATCTTCTAAACCATCTGGTTCGTGCTAGGGCGACGCGGAACCTCGGCAACGATCCCGACAGCAACCACCTGACGCCGTGCACGACTCCGACGAGCTCCAGCAGCCCATACCGTGCGCCCCTTGCAAAGCCACCGCCACCTTGAGCTTCAGCAACTCTCTGCGGTTCTGGTAAGCACCCTCTCCCCTCCCCGGGCGACCTAGAACACCGGCACCGCCACTGGCAGAGCGCTCCGCCGCTCGCCGTCACCGCGCGCCGCCAGAACTTGGTCGTTTGATCAAGAGCCGTTGGATCTAGATCCAACGCGTGCGGTAGAATCACTTAACGAAACAGTACGTTAGATCTGAGCCGTACGCGATCACTTAAATCCAACGATCTGCGTCGACCGATCCGTGCGAATCGGTACGCGCCAATAGGATAGCGCCGTGTGGCAGTGAATTAGATTTAAAACAGATTTTGAATCAGATTTTAGTTCAAATTTGTTTTATTTGTAACTTTTGATTCCCACGTTAGATTTTGGCAAATTTTATACCTTTGGAATTAGGAAGACAAGCCCTTTCTAAATATGCAATGTGTTTAATGTTTAGCTTCTGTTAAAATGGTTTCTTTTGCAAAAACATGTGTAGGGCTTATTTAGTTATATGAATTGTTTAGGAATTGTTTTAGTGTTAAATAAAACTTGGTTTGGCAAGTTTTTGACTTGTTTAGAATTCAGTACTATGCACTTGCTTGGTTGAGTTTTAAAAATCATCACTTGGCATTTTTGCATGCATGCATATGTATTTTTGTTTGTTTGTATATGTTGTGTGTAATTTGTTGCTACCCTTCTTTGTGTAGACTTTGGTGCTAGTGATTGTGATTGTGAAGAGTGCTACTCTCCCAACTACCAAGGCAAGTGGTACTTCATGAATATTTCTATCCCTATATTTTTATACAAGCATTAGAAATATTTTGCTAAGTCTTGCATGTTACTATTTTTGCCAAATGCCATGTTGGGAAATCCTAAGTAGTTGTAGAATTGCTAGGGAATTTCTAAGTTAAGTTACTATCTATGCCATGCTTAGGCTAGTTAGTAGCAAACAAGGATTGGTGAAACATACATGCTATGATGAAAATATTTCTAAGTCTTTGGACTTATGTTTTTCTTAATAAAACAACTAAGTCAATGAATCACCTGGGTGGAATGGGACTTGATTGGTGGTTTTGGTTGAGTGGTTACACAAGGCCCATGGCTATGGTTTACCTTGTGTATCTCACTTGTGGAAAGCCACCCAAGAACAAAGGGATTTTAGAGGCCAAGTGTTGAGAAGCTTCTAGTGCATCCACTTGGCAATATGGGCTCTGCCTGGATCACATAAGTTTGCTAGAACTTAGCCATTTGGACAGTTGGTGGTAGTGGGAATGATAGGTTGGAGCGCGTCCATTTGGTCTAAGGAAAGGCTTCTGAAAGGTCCTGTCTTGGGAAACCAAGTCTGGTGGGGAAAGTGCACAACCTCTATAGATGGAAAATCTAAGTACTTAACCAAGTCCATGGCAATGGAAAACTTGAGCATCAAGACATGGAAGCTATCAAGAATCTCATCATTCCAACTTCTAAGTAAAAACTTGTGGGTGAACAAGGGTGAAGGACCTCAATGTCTATTGGTGGTTCCTTGGGAAAAGTTTTGACAAAGAAAAACTTAGTGGTTTCAACTAATAGGAAAAACCTATTTTGAGCAAAGCAAGCCAAGCAACACTTAGCCAAATTGCATATAGTAATATAGTCCACCTAAATTTTACTAAGGTATCACTTGCCAATACTATTCCAAAGTATCGACCCACTGTGGTTGTAACTTGTGATGTTGCAGGTTACTCTGATGAGGATTAGGTGTCATGGGTATACACTCAACATGTTTGCCTGTGGCACATGAAGATGAAGACTTATATTTATTTACTTATTCAAACTCTTGTAATAGGCCTGTGGCCTTGAGTTGTAAAGACTATGTTTATCTCTGGAATGGATGTAATAAATGACCTTTGTATCTGTGTACTTCATCTTAAACTGTGGATGCTAGCAATGATCCAGGGACTAGCATTGCAATCACAGGGATCCTTTTCCTTTATAAAGGAGGGATCTTACAGATGGTATCAGAGCACTGTGTTGCCTGTAGGATTATGACCCTAGGATTGGAAACCACTAAGGAAAAAAAATTCAACTTCTACACTTGTCTATTCTTCTCGTAAACTTTTCTAATCTTCTCTCTCATCTCTATTTGTAGATGAACTCCATCAACGAAGCCGTGAGGAAAGGACCACTCATGACAATGACTTTGGAGTGTGAGACAGAATTCCCCAAGGCTCTCAAGGACCTCATGGTTGCATTGGAGATACAAGGTGCAGCTGTGTACAAAGGTTTTCCTGTGATGGATGAAGGAGTGGAATACTGGTGGGTGCAACTTCACTTGTATAAAAACAAGGAAGACAACCATCAGGAAAAAGGATTCTGCATGTTCACCAATTCAGTGGTGCACCCTACATTCTTTGAATCAGCAAGGGATGCAGCTTGGAAGGCCATCAAGGAACTTGGTGATAGAGTCAAGTGCAGAATGCTCAACCTCCAAAATGATCTAAGGAAAGAGAAGGAACATACCCAAGAGTTGGAAGCTACCAACCAAACCTTAAGAGGATATATTATAGACTTAGTGATGGAATCATGTGAGCAAGATAGGCTGATTGCTTCTAGAAACATTGTGTTAGCCAACAGATCCAGTGAGATAGGATTGTAAATGTACTTCGTTAGTTGGACCACCACCTATCTTCCTATTTTCCAAAATGTTGCTTTAAAATAAGATTGAACCTTGGTTGTTATAATGGTTTCATGTATGCATGACTTGTGTGCTTTGCTTTCCAAAGATATGTATGTGATGTTATGTCTTTTGTTTTATCTTGAATTGTGTTGTTCTAACTTTTCTATCTTATAAATAGATGCCTATTACCATCATCACTGTTGAGGAGTTCCAGGTTACCCGCTTTGGTCCTCGTATCGTTGAGCTTACTACTTTGCTCAATCTCCCTCTTCCCACCATCATGGTGCATCCCCTCACCAAGTTTGAGAGGAAGGACCTCTGGGGCTTCAAGGTCAACCAGCCGGACGCGATGAGCCTACCACGGAGGCCATTGTCTTCAAGCTCATGCACGATGACAGGAGAGAGGCCTTGAGGTAGTTATCACGAGGACGATAGGGCGTACTGCTAGGGCGACACTCCCGACAGGTTAGAGGTACCCACTTTCACGTCTTCGGAAGACGTGATGATGATGGAGAGTCCATCGATTTCGAGGACGATTCGAGGGACGCAGCAGAGCCGATACGCCTGTACCTCCAGGACTTAGAGTCTCTCATTAGGCACGTGGACACGGACAGGACCAATGTCATGCTTAGCAATGATGAGCTCCAGGTGCAGCTTCGCAAGAAGGACAAGCTCTTCGCGCAGCAAGACGAGATAGTCAAGGAAATGGAGGCGAAGTTCGAGACCCAGGACAGGAAGTTCAAGAGTCAGGAGAAGCGTGTCCAGGATAGGAACAAGAAGATCCGAGACATGACTGAAGAACTGCAGTCCAAGGACTTCGAGCTAGAGCAGCAGCAGACGGTGATAGAGAGGCTTCATTCCCAGAAGAGGGCTCTCACGGCCAAGATAGAGACCTTGACCACTAGCATCGAGGAAAACAAGACCGCGATGGAGAACGTAGGTCTTACCTTTGTCGAGGAGGAGATTGATGCCGAGGAGTAGATTTGACTACTCATTTATCTTTTGTTATCGTACTTGTTATTTGAGAACTTGTTATTGGACCATCCGACATGTGGATGGCTTGCTACTTGTGTGTTTTACTTTGTGAACTTGTTATCTTGTTGTTGAACTTTTATCCTTGTGTTGCATTCTTGTGTATGCTTATGTGATGTAATGTGCATGAAAGCATCTATGGGTATCTCATTCTTATCTCTATTTGAACAAACCACAGATGCCTCCCCATCGTGCAAACCCCAACCCCAACAACAACAACATCACTCCAGAAATGCAACAAATGATGACTGCTCAAACACAACTGATGCAGATGATGACAACGTTCATCTAGAACCAAAACAATAACAACAACAACAACAACAATAACAACAACAACAACCCTCCGGGCTTTGATATGCTTACCAGATTCTTGAGATTGAGGCCAGCAAAGTTCTCGGGAACGACTGATCCCATGGTGGCCAATGATTGGCTACGCTCAGTAAACAAGGACTTGGTAACCGTGGGCTGTACGGATGCTGAAAAGTCAGATTTGCAGCACATCTGCTGGAAGGACCAGCCGCCACTTGGTGGGACAACTTCCAGATCACCACTCCCATAGATGAAGTGACATGGGCTATCTTTGAGGATGGCTTTCGCACTGCTCATATCTCATCAGGAGTGATGAGTCTGAAAAAAAAAGAGTTCCACAATCTGAAGCAGCGCCACCGTAGCGTGGCTGAATATATTGAGGAGTTCAACAAACTGGCGCGTTATGCACCGGATGAAGTTGACACTGATGCCAAGAGAAAGGAAAAATTTCTTGAAGGCTTGAATGATAAGCTGAATCTGCAATTGGCTATGGCCTATGTTCCCACTTATCAGTCGCTTTGTGACAAGGCTGCTATTTTGGAGAACAAAATAAAACAAGTGGAAAGCAGAAAGAGGAAGCACTCCGACAAGCACAGCTCGGGATCGTCTCACAAACGATCTCACTATGATGACAGCGGAAGTTCAGGATCCCACAAGCATGGGAAATTCAACAAGCACCACAACCACAACCGTCATGACAACAAGCATCACCGTATTCATGACAATGACAAGTATAAGAATCACAAGAGTGGACATAAGAACCACCACAGTGGTAATGGAAGTGGAAGTGGAAGCCAGCCTGTTAAGAGAGACATAAGTCAGGTTGAATGCTTCAAATGCAAGAAGATGAGGCATTATGCAAATGACTGTCCCGAAAAGAAAGTTGAAGGACCTAACAAACCCAACCCTTTTCAGAAGAGGCAGGTGAACCACATCAGTGTGGAGGAGGTCTATGAGGAGCCTGATGCTGTTGCTGGTAAGTTCAGACTCAATTCTATTCCAGCATTTGTTCTTTTTGATACTGGAGCATCACATTCATTCATATCAAAAGCATTTGTTGATAGAAATGGGTTTCCAACTGAAAACATTGGGTGTCCAATAAAAGTTAGTTCTCCGGGTAGAGATATGATAGTAAGTCTTGGATGCCGGGATCTAGTAATAGAGTTTGGAAAGCATAAATTTCCAGTAAGTCTGATAATCCTAGATTCCCAAGGACTGGATGTAATATTGGGAATGGATTGGATGGCTAAGTATGAAGGAGTACTAGATTGTGCTAATCGCACTGTTGCACTCACAACCCCGGAAAGAAAGCGGATTAAATTCAAGTCCAACTTTGAATCTAAAGGAAGTAAGCTAAATTGTCTTAAGGGGGTTAGCATGGACAGTGTGCCAATTGTGAGTGAGTATCCGGATGTGTTTCCGGAAGAATTGCCAGGAATGCCACCAAATAGAGATGTGGAGTTTCTGATAGATTTGGTACCAGGGTCTGGACCAATAGCAAAGAGACCGTATAAAATGTCAGTTGATGAACTGAAAGAACTCAAGAAGCAACTTGGAGAACAGTTGCAGAAAGGATTTATTCAACCAAGTTCTTCATCTTGGGGAGCCCCAGTTTGTTCGTGGAGAAGAAAGATAGAAGTCAAAGGTTATGCATAGATTACCGTTCACTCAACGAGGTAACCATCAAGAACAAATATCCTTTGCCTAGAATCAATGACTCTTTTGATCAGCTAGAAGGAGCATGTGTGTTCTCAAAGATTGATCTAAGGTCAGGCTATTTTCAACTCAAGATAAGAGAACAAGACATACCTAAAACAGCGTTCACCACAAGGTATGGATTGTATGAGTATACCGTAATGCCTTTTGGTTTGACCAATGCTCCAGCATACTTCATGAATATGATGAACAAGGTGTTCATGGAATTTCTTGACAAGTTTGTTGTCGTTTTCATCGATGAAATCTTAGTCTACTCCAAGATCAAAGAAGAGCATGAAGGACATTTGCGTTTGATACTTGAGAAATTAAGAGAGCATAAACTTTATGCCAAATTCAGCAAGTGTGAGTTCTGGTTGGAGGAAGTTGGTTCTCTTGGTCATGTTATGACAAAGGATGGTGTAGCAGTTGATCCTGCTAAAGTTTCAGCTGTGACTGAATGGGAATCTCCCAAGTCCGTAAAAGAAGTTCGTAGTTTCCTTGGCTTAGCAGGTTACTACAGAAGGTTCATTGTGAATTTCTCAAAGGTAGCTAAGCCTATGACTGAATTGTTAAAGAAAGATAAGAAGTTTGCTTGGTCTGAAGGTTGTGAACTCAGCTTTCAGGAATTGAAGAAGAGACTTGTGACAGCACCAGTCTTGTGTCTGCCAGATTTGGAAAAAGATTTCCAAGTATATTGTGATGCATCCCATCAAGGTTTGGGTGCAGTACTTATGCAAGACGGTAAAGTTGTGGCTTATGCCTCGAGACAACTCAAAACTCATGAAGTAAACTATCCTACTCATGATTTAGAGTTAGCCTCTGTCGTCCATGCACTCAAAACATGGAGACACTATCTTTTGGGAAAGCATTGTGAAGTGTTCACGGATCACAAAAGTTTGAAGTATATCTTCACTCAGAAGGAAATTAATATGAGACAAAGGAGATGGCTAGAACTTATCAAGGACTATGACTTAAGTTTGCAATACCACCCCGGTAAAGCAAATGTTGTAGCGGATGCTCTAAGTCGTAAGGTATTTGTGAATGGCCTTACCAAAGGAGAATTGCCAGATGATCTGTGTACCCAATTTAGGAAATTCAGATTGGAGATTGTGCCAGAAGGACATCTCATGTCTTTGGATGTTCAACCCACTTTGTTGGACAAGATCAGAGAAGCCCAGAAGACTGATAAGGAAATTGAAGATATTAAGGAAAAGATTGGCAAAGGAAAAGCCAAAGAATTCCATGAAGACGAACAAGGTACTTTATGGCATGGGAAACGTATCTGTGTTCCACAAGACCCAGAGTTGCGGAAACTGATTTTGCAAGAAGCACACAACTCTCCGTATTCCATTCATCCGGGTAACACCAAAATGTACATGGACATGAAGGAAAGATTTTGGTGGAATAATCTCAAGAAGGACATCGCCGAACATATTGCTTTGTGTGATGTGTGTAGTAGAGTAAAAGCGGAACATCAGAAACCAGCTGGTTTGCTTCAACCACTACCTATTCCTGATTGGAAGTGGGACAAAATTTGTATGGATTTCATTACCGGATTACCAAGGACCCAGTCAGGATACGATTCTATTTGGGTAGTAGTGGATCGCCTAACTAAAGTGGCTCATTTCATACCCGTAAAGACAACCTATACAAGTGCTAAGTTAGCCAAAATCTACATGCGTAGAATTGTATGTCTACATGGAGTGCCCAAGAGTATTGTGTCTGATAGGGGAACTCAATTCACTTCCCATTTTTGGAGACAGTTACATGAGTCATTGGGAACGAGGTTGGAATTCAGTACTGCTTTTCATTCTCAAACTGATGGACAAACATAAAGGACTAATCAGATTCTTGAAGACATGTTGAGGGCATGTGCCTTAGACTATGGAGCCAGTTGGGATGAAAGTCTGCCTTACGCAGAATTTTCTTATAACAACAGCTATCAAGCCAGTATTGAGATGGCACCATTTGAGTTTCTCTATGGAAGTAAGTGTACCACCCCATTGCTATGGAATGGTGTGGGAGAAAGAAGTTTATTCGGGCCAGATCTTATCAAATAAGCCGAAGAGAAGGTCAAATTGGTTAAGGACAGGTTGAAGATAGCACAGTCCCGACAGAAAAGCTACGCAGATCCTAAGCGTAGAGAAGTCACCTACGAAGTCGGTAATAGAGCTTATCTTAGAGTGTCACCACTTCGTGGAGTGAAGAGATTCGGAGTCAAAGGAAAATTGGCACCAAGATATGTTGGGCCATTCAAGATTCTGAGTCGCAAAGGAGAAGTTGCCTATGAAATTGAATTGCCAGAATCTCTGTCGGCTGTTCATAATGTATTTCATGTGAGTCAACTTAAGAAATGTCATCCAGAAATGGAAGAAACTTCTTTGAAGGATACTATACCTTTGGAGGAAGTTCAAGTAGAAAGTGATCTCACTTATGAAGAGAAACCTATCAAGATTCTTGAGACTGCAGAAAGAGTCACAAGGACTAAGACTATCAAGTTTTGCAAAGTGCAGTGGAATCATCATACCGAAGAGGAAGCAACATGGGAAAGAGAAGATGATCTTCGGAAAGACCACCCTCACCTATTTGCTAGCCAATCCGAATCTCGAGGGCGAGATTCACCTTAAGGGGGTTAGATTTGTAACATCCCTAAAATCATGATTTCAAAGATTGCATATCATTCATGCATGCATATAGTTTTGAGATCAATTTCAAACCAATTTCAAGAAAACAGAAGCACATAGTGCTATCATTTTATGTGAGCAAACTTAAATCAAATGACCATCCTCATTTGAGAGCTTAGTGTTTTAAAACTACGTTTGTTTGCTTCCTTGTTGATTGGTTTGAGTGTAGAGTTTGAACAAAATTATACAAAAAAAATGGTTTCAAAACCATTTTCAAACATTTGCAAACCAAGTGCAAGGTCACTGTTATTTTGTCTTTCCAAAAATGACCAAGCCCATTCAAGGTGACCACATGGTTTTATGCCTAGATTTGTGACTGTTGCACACTACAAAAATCCTGAAAAGATTTGAATTCAAATAGAGTTTGAATTCATTTGAAAATCATTCCAGAAAATCAAATTAGAAAAAGAAAAGGAATAAAGAAAGGAAAAGTCAAGTTGCTATTACAACAATGAAACTCAGCCCACTAGCCCACCCGGTCCTCTCTCTCTCTCTACGCGTGCGCACCCAATGAGCCGACACTCGGACCCTACTCCCCTCTGTTCTATTCATGACGGCCCTCTCCACGTCGACTCCTTCTTCCCCAAATCTACAGCCTTGCGTCGCCGCTGGCCGTTGCTGTGTTGATTCCGCGGCGTAATTGCCATTGATTCGCCGAGCGTTTCTTGTCGAGCCTCTGCCTACTTAAGCCCCTCCCCACTCCGCTCCATTCCCCTCACTCAATTTTCTCTCCACGCCACTAGGCTGCTCGCAACTCGCCAAACACCGCCGCAGCTCCGACGACCTCCGGCAGCAAATTCCGGTGAGTTCCGACCGCCCCTGAGCCTCTGATTCAAGCGAGTGTGTCCAGCATGATCTCGTGCATCTTCTGATGCCCTTTGCTTGCCTGCTTGTGACCCAGGATGCTGTCCCCGTTCGTGGCCGCAACCGACCGAGCCGCCACTCAACTCCGGCAACCAATTACGGTAAGCATAGCGCGCCCCTTGATCTCTCACGCATACGAGGTTGTTCGCCACCGTCTTGCGCATCTTCTAAACCATCTGGTTCGTGCTAGGGCGACGCGGAACCTCGGCAACGACCCCGACAGCAACCACCTGACGCCGTGCACGACTCCGACGAGCTCCAGCAGCCCATACCGTGCGCCCCTTGCAAAGCCACCGCCACCTTGAGCTTCAGCAACTCTCTGCGGTTCTGGTAAGCACCCTCTCCCCTCCCCGGGCGACCTAGAACGCCGGCACCGCCACTGGCAGAGTGCTCCGCCGCTCGCCGTCACCGCGCGCCGCCAGAACTTGGTCGTTTGATCAAGAGCCGTTGGATCTAGATCCAACGCGTGCGATAGAATCACTTAACGAAACGGTACGTTAGATCTGAGCCGTACGCGATCACTTAAATCCAACGATCTGCGTCACCGATCTGTGCGAATCGGTACGCGCCAATAGGATAGGCCGCGTGGCAGTGAATTAGATTTAAAACAGATTTTGAATCAGATTTTAGTTCAAGTTTGTTTTGTTTGTAACTTTTGATTCCGACGTTAGATTTTGGCAAATTTTATACCGTTGGAATCAGGAAGACAAGCCCTTTCTAAATATGCAATGTGTTTAATGTTTAGCTTCTGTTAAAATGGTTTCTTTTGCAAAAACATGTGTAGGGCTTATTTAGTTATATGAATTGTTTAGGAATTGTTTTAGTGTTAAATAAAACTTGGTTTGGAAAGTTTTTGACTTGTTTAGAATTCAGTACTATGCACTTGCTTGGTTGAGATTTAAAAATCATCACTTGGCATTTTTGCATGCATGCATATGTATTTTTGTTTGTTTGTATATGTTGTGTGTAATTTGTTGCTACCCTTCTTTGTGTAGACTTTGGTGCTAGTGATTGTGATTGTGAAGAGTGCTACTCTCCCAACTACCAAGGCAAGTGGTACTTCATGAATATTTCTATCCCTATATTTTTATACAAGCATTAGAAATATTTTGCTAAGTCTTGCATGTTACTATTTTTGCCAAATGCCATGTTGGGAAATCCTAAGTAGTTGTAGAATTGCTAGGGAATTTCTAAGTTAAGTTACTATCTATGCCATGATTAGCCTAGCTAGTAGCAAACAAGGGTTGGTGAAACATACATGCTATGATGAAAATATTTCTAAGTATTTGGACTTATGTTTTTCTTAATAAAACAACTAAGTCAATGAATCACCTGGGTGGAATGGGACTTGATTGGTGGTTTTGGTTGAGTGGTTACACAAGGCCCATGGCTATGGTTTACCTTGTGTATCTCACTTGTGGAAAGCCACCCAGGAACAAAGGGATTTTAGAGGCCAAGTGTTGAGAAGCTTCTAGTGCAGCCACTTGGCAATATGGGCTCTGCCTGGATCACATAAGTTTGCTAGAACTTAGCCATTTGGACAGTTGGTGGTAGTGGGAATGATAAGTTGGAGCGCGTCCATTTGGTCTAAGGAAAGGCTTCTGAAAGGTCCTGTCTTGGGAAACCAAGTCTGGTGGGGAAAGTGCACAACCTCTGCAGATGGAAAATCTAAGTACTTAGCCAAGTCCATGGCAATGGACAACTTGAGCATCAAGACATGGAAGCTATCAAGAATCTCATCATTCCAACTTATAAGTAAAAACTTGTGGGTGAACAAGGGTGAAGGACCTCAATGTCTATTGGTGGTTCCTTGGGAAAAGTTTTGACAAAGAAAAACTTAGTGATTTCAACTAATAGGAAAAACCTATTTTGAGCAAATCAAGCCAAGCTACACTTAGCCAAATTGCATATAGTAATATAGTCCACCTAAATTTTACTAAGGTATCACTTGCCAATACTATTCCAAAGTATTGACCCACTGTGGCTGTAACTTGTGATTTTGCAGGTTACTCTGATGAGGATTAGGTGTCATGAGTCTACACTCAACATGTTTGCCTGTGGCACATGAAGATGAAGACTTATATTTATTTACTTATTCAAACTCTTGTAATAGGCCTGTGGCCTTGAGTTGTAAAGACTATGTTTATCTCTGGAATGGATGTAATAAATGACCTTTGTATCTGTGTACTTCATCTTAAACTGTGGATGCTAGCAATGATCCAGGGACTAGCATTGCAATCACAGGGATCCTTTTCCTTTATAAAGGAGGGATCTTACACATGACCGGAGTACCTAGGGAACTTGCCGAGCACTCTCTTAATGTTTACCCTGACACTGAACCCATCAAACAGTCCTTATGACAGTTTGGTGATGAAAAGCGCTAAGAGATAGCCAAGGAATTAGCCCGACTAGAATTGGCCGGATTTATGACATAGGTCATCCACACAGACTGGGTGGCAAATCTTGCACTCGTCCCTAAAAAGGACGCTATTGATTTAAGGATGTGTGTTGATTATAGCGCTTTGAACAAAGCTTGTCCAAAAGACCCGTTCCCTTTGCCAAGAATCAATCAAGTCATCGACTCAACGGTAGGGTCGGAATTACTCTGTTTTCTCGACGCATATTCCGGATATCACCAAATACCGATGAAAGAGTTGGATCAAATCAAGACGTCTTTCATCACTCCTTTCGGAACCTTCTTCTACAAAACTATGCCTTTTGGCTTAAAGAACGCAGGAGCAACTTATCAATGCACCATGCAACGTTGTCTTAACGACCAAATTGGACGCAACGTCGATGTATAGGTAGATGAAATAGCAGTTATGTCCAAAAAGAAGGAAACTTTGATTTCCGACTTGGAGGAAACATTTTCTAGCCTACGGAAATTCAATATGATGCTAAATCTGAAGAAGTGTTTCTTTGGAATTCCAGCCGGAAAATTGTTAGGTTTCATTGTCTCTGAACAAGGCATAGAGGTGAACCGGGACAATATTAAGGCTATACTAAGCATTCCCAGGCCGACTCGCCTGAAGGATGTACAACATCTCACTGGTTGCATCGTAGCAGTGAGTCGGTTCGTCAGCCGGCTCGGAGAAAAGGCCGCACCTTTACACAAACTCTTTAAGAAAACCGACAAATTTGTCTGGACCCAGGAAGCTAATGCTGCCCTACAAAATTTGAAATACCTACTTTCAAATCCACCAGTCCTTGTAGCGCCAGAGCCTCAGGAACCTATGTTACTTTACATTACAGCGACCAACAAGGTCATAAGTGTGGTAACAATAGTGGAGCGTGAGGATAAAGGCTATGAGCATAAGGTGCAGCGTCCAACTTATTGCCTGAGTGAGGTTCTGACAGAGTCGAAACAATGGTATCCACACCATCAAAAGCTAGCCTATGGAGTGTTCTTTGCATCCAGAAAGCTACGACACTACTTTCAAGAGCACAAGATCACAGTGGTGAGTACTGCTCCCCTGCGAGATATAATCAACAATCGCGACGCCATAGGACGTGTCGCAAAGTGGGGAATAGAGCTTGCAGCTTTCGACATTGTGTACAAACCATGCACAACAATCAAGTCCCAAATCCTTGCCGATTTTGTCGTTGATTGGACAGAGACGGCAGAAAATACAAGTCATCCAGACTCGGAATTTTGTACCCTTCACTTTGACGGATCAAAAGCACGAGGAGGCTCGGGGGATGGCGTGGTGCTCAAGTCACCCCAAGGAGAAAAGTTGTTCTATGTGTTACAAATACACTTCATGGCAACCAATAATATTGCCGAGTATGAAGCATTGTTACATGGAATACGCATGGCCAAAAACATTGGCGTAACAAGACTCATGTGTTATGGAGACTCGGATTTAGTTGCTCAGCAAGTATCCGATATCTATAACACGAACAAGCACATGGCAGCATACAAAGCTGTCGTGGATGAATTATTTAAATCATTCGAGGGTTTTGAGGTTCAAAACATCCCTCGAGCAGAAAATGAGGAAGCAGATGCCCTATCAAGGATAGGCTCTGCGCAGAAACAAGTCCTGGATGACACTTATTTTAGAGAATTTAAAGGTCCCTTCCATCACCGGAGTTGATGAGGACTATCCGACGAAATACGACTCACCTTTAATAGCAGTTCTGGCTATAATTACCAGCTGGACAAAACCCTATCTAGACTTCCTGATAGACAGAAAATTACTCGAAGACCGGCAGATCGTCCGACGAGCAAAAGCTAGCCTATACAATAATAAATGGTGAGCTCTATAAGCGGAGTGTTTCTGGGGGTTTTCAGCGATATATTTCTCCAGAAGAAGGAGTGGAAATCTTACGAGAAATCCACGAAGGAAAGTGTGGTCACCACGCTGCAACCAAATATTTAGTGGAAAAAGCTTTTAGACACAGATACTTTTGGCTTACAGCTATGGCAGATGCCGACAAACCGATCAAATCGTGCAAAGGCTGCGAAAAGTACGCCCGTCAGGCACATGTTCAGGCTGATCAGATGCGAACAATTCCTATTACATGGAAATTTGCGGTCTAGGGGCTTGATATGGTAGTGTCGTTTCGCACGACAAAGTGTGGATTTACTCACCTACTAGTGATGGTGGATAAATTTACAAAGTGGATTAAGGCTAAACCCGTAACAAGTTGTCATGGAGCCACAACCAGAAAGTTCATCGAGGACATGATTATCCGATTCGGATATCCACATATTATAATTACTAACAATGGGAGAAACTTTTCCATGGGGGAACTTGCTGAATTCTGCGAGGAGCAAGGGATCCGACTCGATATTGCATCGGACGTGCATCCACAGGCTAATGGACAAGTCGAAAGAACTAACGATCTTATTTTACAAGGACTCCGACCTTGTCTTGAGGCACCACTTCGTCGTGCAGCGGGGGCTTGGGCGGAAGAATTACCATCTGTGATATGGAGCTTGCGTACAACTCCTAACAGATCAACCAGGTACACTCCTTTCTTCTTAGTCTATGGTGCAGAAGTAGTTCTTCCAAGTGATTTAAGTCACCAGTCTCCTCGAGTCAAAGCGTATATCGAAGAAGATGCAGAAGTTTCTCGACATGATGGTCTCGATATAATCGAAGAAGTTCGCGTCGTTGCTAAGCAGAGATCTACATCCTATCAGCAGAAGTTGCGCAAGTATCATAGTCAGTGAGTACATAATCGTTCTTCCAGGAAGGGAAATTTGGTTCTCCGACTTATGCAAAAAAGAAAGCACAAACTTTCCCCGATTTGGGAAGGACCTTTTATCAGCAGAGTTCTTTATAATGGGTCATATTATTTAACCGATATGAGACCAGTCAAGGAAAAACCGGACACTCGGAAGAGAAAGAGAGCTGGCGGTAGTACAGACCCGGATGAGATAGACCGTCCATGGAATATTGCACAACTACGTCCCTTCTATTCTTAGTTATATTTCCTTGTAATTATATATGTACATGTTCAAAGTGAAATAAAGTATTGGTTTCCTCATATGTTATTTTTTGAGAAGTTTTTTACCATCTTATTTCTAAATGAGCATGTCATTTTCAAAAATCCTAGAATGCTTGAATAATCAGGCGGTGGTGATGAAGAGTGTGGCACGCTAGAGTCGACATCGTCGTCGCCCTTGGCCTGGGACCTGGAAGCTCCTTCGACGAGGCTGTATTCTGGCTCTTGAGGCGAGGGAGGCACATCGACATATTCAAATAATGACATCGTATAACTAGTCATCTCCGCCACACAGCAAGCATAACCTGCACAGGATTCTTGGATGGCCTTGATGTTCTGCGGGTTACCCTCATCGTCCTCATCGACGATGCCCTTGGTGATGTGCCAGATCTCCATATCGCTATGGTGGCTCATCACCATGGTAAGGGCGGTCTGCGCAGCGGTCCGAGCATAGGAGATCTTCTAGTCTTCTATAAGCTTTGGAATCTCCTTGGCTCTGTCCCTCACCTCGTACACTAGCATTTTGTGCAAGTCGAAAAGTCTTACCGACTCGCCAAACTCTTCAAGAGTCTGGCGGAAGTCAAAAAGAATGTCTCCGACGAGCTTTATGCGCTCGAGGTGAGGTTCAGAGGAAGAAGAGTCAGAAAGGTTCAGAGGATCTGGGAAAGAACCAAAAGTCAAAATTTGACTCAAAAGAAAGTCAAAAAATCAATCGAAAAATTAAGTTTGGAAATCTTACCTAGCACGGAGTGGTTCCACTGAGCATGCTTCTCTCGGAGATTCTTCAGTTCCGCCTCTATGGCCTGGGCTAGATCCCTCTACCTATCGAAGTCCTTCTTGAGATCATCAAGTTTCTTATCTCGGAAGGCTAGCAGCCTCTTGAGCCTCTCGGTCGCCATGTTGCTTGACTCCAGGACGACATTTACAGATTTTTCTAATTCAATCTTTAGCTTCTCGAGCTCGTCCCGGAGTTCAGCATTCTCCATCTCCAAGACCTTGAAGTTCTCAGCTTGCTCCACCATCTTGCTGGATTCTCACAACAATTCTGCAAAGGCAAAATTATCAGTCGAACAGAATAGTTTGACTATGGCAACAACTAATTAAAAAGAAGGAGCTGAAAAAGTTTACCTTATGCTTCATCTTTCTCAACTTTCAGCTTTGAATTCTCAAGGCGCAGAGACTTAATCTCCTTGCGCTTATTACATATATTCTTGAGCAATTCCTGGTTGGAAGATACAATTTTCTAAAATTTTAAAGACGGAATACCGTCAGACGGCTACTAAGACTTGGGCTGTAATTTAACTAAGTAAAATACAGCACGAGCCTTGGGGGGCTACACTACATCGTTCTTTTGCATCCTATCAGCATCAACTCGAATTCAATGCTATGATGCTTATCCGACTTTATGCTTGGGGGCTAGAGGATATGACAATAAACACTGCAAATAAGAATCAGAAACTTATAATGTGTTCCAGATAGAGCTTCTCAAATCTGATTTTAGTGTTGTGAAACACTTTCTCGGCAAGGGAAAGGGAGGGAACGTCCATTGCTGGGAGTTCGGCAGAGTCAATCCTCGCGTCCCGGACCAAAATTTGGTCCAGGAGACTGACCAGCTTCACGTCCTCCGTCTCCTAGCTTGCTGCCTCTTGAGTGAGGATATGTTTCTCGAGACTGGACTGAGCTAGCTTGAGAATCTCCTCCTTCTTCTTCCGTTTTAGGCTGGAGGCAGTAGAGCCGATCACTTTATCCATTTTTCCTATAGACATTACCATGGGATCATTACCCTTGACGAGTTCACCCTTGTTAGTTGCCTGGCTACCAATGGTAACCAGGGCTTTCAAGGTGGTACTGGCGTCGGGGACGGCAGAGCCGGCATTAGGAGAGGCGGAAACCTCTGGTACTAACGACGAGGCACTGCTTGGAGTAGGCGGTGGCATGACTGGGAGATAGCCAGGCTATCTTATGTGATACTTGCCCAAACTACTAATCAGCTTCACTTTGCTCTTCAAAACTGTTTTTCCTCTGAAACACATAAATCCAAATATCAGGTGTGCTTTGGAAAGAAAGAAATATGCAAAGTACTGCAATATTTACAAGGTGCTTACCTTTTAACTACTGGAAACACTTGGCTTCTAGTAGTGATAAGAACCTCCTTGGCCTTGCGCTTCTTGGAAGCGGAGGCAGGAACTTCTTGCACCTCATCATCCTCCATCGCCTCCGGATCGTCTGAAAGATAGCCCTCTAGTGGAGCTAGCTCAGACTCGGGGAGTTTCTCGAGATGATAAAGTTGAAAAGCATCGATGAAAATAGAGTCCGAGGAAAAGATAGTAAAAAATGACAAAACGCAATTGTAGAGTCGAAATATTTACCGGAGTCAGAGGACGAGTAGACGTAAACATCTTTAGGGAGACATCCAGAACTTTTCTTTCCACTCTCTCCTTGATCAAAAACTGCATGAGGTTCTTGTAATCCTTTGTTGGAATCCGATTTGAGCTGACCCACAGGCTGTCCTTCTTGTCGCTGGTGATCGTGTGTATGAGGCGATCTCCGTGATACTGCAGAGGCTAGATTCGGCGATCCATCCAGTAGTGGATCAAGTCAGATCCACGGAGGCCCTTGTGCTTCATCAAAAACTCAATCCGCCTTTTGGCGAGGATCAAGATATCCGAAAGTTCTGGTGCTTCCGCGTCCCATGATTCCTGGTGGGGAGCGGCACCATCGACGAAGGCCGGAAGACCTTGCGCCTTTTCAAGAGCCGGAATATCCTTGTTGTAGAAGAAGGTTCCGTCCCAACGTTTAACACATTCACTAGCGTTAATCCTAGGATAAACTTGGTTTCTCCTAAGAACTAAGCTAAGAGTGCCAGTGGTGTAAGGAACATCGGCACTGATGGAATTCTTCCAGGTACCATAGTAGTACCGGAAAAGGGTGAGACTTGGCCTAATGCCAAGAAACCCCTTGCTCAAAGCTGCGTGAGCGCTAAGATCTAGCAGGGAGTTGGGAAGAAGATTGTGGAGTTGCACACCGTAATATTTGAGGACCTCGCTGAAGAAGTCCGACGGTGGCAGGCTGAGGCCACGATCGACGTGCGTGCCGAACAGCACTCGCTCGCCGTCGCGGGGTGCGGGAGTGACGTGTCCGGCGGCGCTCTGCCATGCACCGGCGACGAGATATCTCTCGTCCTCCATGACCTGGAGCTAGACGTCGTCCATGAAGCTCGGGAACCAGAGGCCCCGCATCTTCCTTTCGTTCGCCGCCACCGTACCCGCCGACGCTCCAGAGCAAGATGCAGAAGCCATCGCGCTTGGGGAGGATGAAAGATTAGTGGAAAGTTGGGGTTTTCTCGCGGTGCGTAGATGAGAATGGGTGCGGTGAGCTCGAGGAGTACGAGGAGGCAATAAGTAAAATGGTGGAGAGATGAATCTGGGGGATAAGGGTTTCCTCTCTCTTTTATTTGCCTCTGCGCCAAGATTCGCGTTGCAACCGCGTGATTTACGCCACGCGTATAGGAGAGAGGGGGGTGGCTTCCTCGAGACTCATCCACCCCCTTGATTCTCGCGTGAGCATTGAAACGATGCTCTGTTCCATAGGGAGCGGACCCACCAACGGTCGTGTTGACGAGACTCTTGCCTGTGACCTGACCTGGTCTAAAAAAGTTGTCATACAGCACACCGCTATTTAAAATCCGGCTCATGTTTCAGACTGAGTAAGGAAAAGACTAAGGTCAGGACAAAACATATCCTACTCAATTGACTCAGAATCCTCCACTATTGAAAGAAGTTTTCGGGAACCCTTCAAGATTCTCAAGACGAAGAAACCATCAAGCTAGACTATTTATCCAACTTTGGATCTTGGAGACTTCCGGGGGCTACTGTTGGGGATATACTTTCCGGATATACCCACAGTACTCACTAACCAGGGTGGCCCACCAACGAGTTAGAGCTTTGCTTCATGGGCAGCCCAGTCAGAGAAAGAGGAGGAGCCACTTCTGGCTACGACAAGGCCCAGAAGAGTTAGAAACTTATGCCTGTAGTATTACTTGTAGTCCAAGCTGTATCTAGTTACCGACTCTGTAACGTAGCCAGATAGGTCTCTCCTATAACCCTAGGCCCCGGTGACTATATAAACCGGCCCTATGGGAGTCTTTAGCGCATAACCACAATCACAACTCGCATAGGCGAACCTCTCTTGTAATCCGCTGTAACATCCGACTCTCGCCAATATATTACTGGGTTGCTAGCAGGAGTAGGATCCGATCACCGCAGTCGGATCTGAACCTAGGTAAACTTGTGCTCACAATTCCTGAAACATCCGACGTCTCACACCCCACCTTCTCAACACCGTTAGGACCCCCTATGGCATACTTGTCGACAATCCGACAACACATGGACGAAGCTCGATGGGCGTGTGGTAGAAGTAATATTTCTGGTTCCTCGCGAGATGTTGACTCGCTGAAGTATTTTTTGGCATGTGGGTCCTGGATGTCAGTGACTCTAGCAGACCATACATTTTGGTCGCGTCTCCCTGATTTGAAATTGATAATGTTATTTGATGCCTCTTCCGTTTAGTCAGGCTGCTAGGTCCCACATGTCTGCCTCTCATTAGAAGAATCCTCTATATGATGGAATTTTTTGCCTTCCCTGTTCCAAACATGATAGCGTTGCTCGATGCATCTGCCATTTAATCGGGCTGCTGGGTCCCATGTGTCATCCTCACACAAGAAGATACGTGTGCATGATGGATTTTTTCCTTGGTTCGTGCCTCCCTGATTTGAACTCAATAATGTTGCTCGATCTATCTGCCGTTAATCAAGTTGTTGGGTCCCACATGTCAGCCTCTCATTAGAAGAATCGTGTATATGATGGAAGTTTTTCCTTCGCTCCCGCTACCCTTTTCCGAACTTGATAGCGTTGCTCGATGCATTTGCCGTTTAATCACGCGGATGGCTCCCACATGTCATCCCCTCATTAGAAGGAACATGTGTATGATGTATTTTTTCCTTGGCTCGTGCCTCCCTGATTTGAATTCGATAACGTTGCTCGATCTATTTGCCGTTAATCACGCTGATGGGTCCCACATATTAGCCTTTCATTAGAAGAATCGTGTGTACGATGAAATTTTTTCCTTAGCTCCCGCTACCCTGTTCCGAACTTGATAGCGCTGCTAGATGCATCTACCATTTAATCATGTAGATGGGTCCCACATGTCATCCTCATATTAGAAGAAATGTGTGCATGATGGATTTTTAACTTGGCCCGTGCCTCTCTGATTTGAACTTGATAACGTTGCTCGATCTATCTGTCATTAATCATGCTGCTGGGTCCCACATGTCAGCCTCTCATTAGAAGAATCGTGTGTATGATAGAATTTTTTCTTCGCTCCTGCTACCCCCTGTTCCCAACTTGATAGCGTTGCTAGATGCATCAACCATTTAATCACACAGCTGGGCCCCACATGCCATCCTCACATTAGAAGAAACATGTGCATGATAGATTTTTTCCTTGGCCCGTGCCTCCGTATTAAATTGATAGTGTTGCTCGCTGCATCAGCCGTTTATTCAGGCTGGTGGGTCCCCTATGGCAGCCTCACATTAGAAGAATCGCGTTTATATAATGGAATTTTTTCTTCTCTAGCGCTACCCTGTTCCGAACTAGATAGCGTTGCTCGATGAATCTGTCGTTTGCTCACGCAGCTAGGTCCCATATGTCAGCATCTCATTAGAAGAAACGTGTGCATCTTATTCGAACTAGCAACGCTGATCGATGCAGCACCTGTATAAGGTTTCACTGGTGGGTCCCACATGTCAGCCTCTCTGTAAATGAAATGTGCTAGGATTGACTTATTTTTGGCCACCTCGGTTGTTCTGACCTTGGTCCGTTGTTGGGTTCCAGATGTTAGCAACCTATATGCAGGAAACGTGTCTATGCTGGGTCCCAGATGTCAACCTCAATTTGAAATAAATATGTGTATGTTGGACTGTTGTTTTGGGTGGAGTCCGCCATTTTGACCTTGGCAACATTGCTAGATGCAGCATCAGTTTATCTGGGTCCTAGGTATCAACGTTAGATTACAAAAATGTTAATATATATACTTCGTTGCCAGGTCCCACATGTCAGCCTTAGTATATATATAATAGAAACTTCCACGACCGCTATCTTGACCTTGGTCCATTGCTGGGCCCCACATGTTAGCCTCCTCTGTGCAGAAAACGTGTCTATGTTGGGTCCTAGGTGTCAGCATATGTTTTGAGAAACGTGTGTATGCTAGACTTTTTTTGGGTCAAGTCCGCCATTCTGACATTGGCAACATTGCTAGATGCAGCATCAGTTTATCTAGGTTCCAGATGTCATCCTCATAGTACAAAAAAGTGACTTTATAATAATAGAGTAAATTTACTAGGATTCAAACTCGAGACCTTGCAGTTGTTAACTGTGTGCCTTGCCACTGCAAAAGACACAAATTATGCAACACAAACGTTAAATGATACTTCTAGAACTCACGAATTTGTCTCCTTAAAAAGACTTTCTTTTTCTATGTTTACCTCCCTTCAAATAATAAGGCGGCGCTCCTGACAGCTATTAAAACTTCTACATATGCAGTAGTTTCTACACAAAAATATAGGTAGGCGGAGCTTTTTTGGGATGGGGCAGGGGGAGCGCTCCTAGCATGTCAATTTATAAAATTCCATAAAATGGAGTACTTTCTTAAAAACATGGGCATGTGGAGTTTTTTTGAGAGATGGGGGCAATGCCAAAAAGACCGAATTAAAAAGAGTTTGGCTATTCTGCATTGGATGCTCTATATGGCTTATACTACATAGGCTATGGTGCATGGGATCCTTTCTCAAAATTCACTAGGCTGTGCTCAGTAGTCCCCTGACGCCTAAAAGGCCGAATTTACATGTTCTGGGCTAAAGAGGGGCCACATGGGCTAGATTTCTTCTCCTGGTGTATAAAAATTGCATTATGTTGTTGCTCGGCTGGATTTGAAACAAAGACCTTAGAGAGGGAGGAGGAAAGAATGATAATTCTTTTTGGCAGGTATTCATGTAAAATTCAGCATTACAGAATAAGATAAAAAAATTATCGACAGATTCATAGTTTGTATTCAGCAACATTTCAAAGTGAGCGATTTAGCAATAGAGACACTGGAATAAAATAGTAGTACAGAGAGAACCGATTCTTGTTTTAGCTCTAAAACCTTATTGTGCGATCAGTTTGCCCTTTTCTCCAAACACACTCGACCATTGGAGGATGCAAAACAGACGATCGAGTCTTTTTTGACTACCGGTATGCAACCCAAAATGCCCAAGTCTCATCTAGATTGTGACAATGCCATGTTTCAAAATAAAAGCAAGACTATCTATTGCCCTATATTTAAACAAGTACCCGTATATCAGTATTAGTTCCACAAAATGCTTTAGTAATAGCAAGGACAGAACAATTGAGTGATCCAGTAGCTTTCCTGCTTGAAATTCAATAGCAGTATAGAGATAATCGGTTTTTTGTTCCAGCTCAAAAAACCATGGCGCATGATGACCCACAAGTATAGGGGGTGTATCGTAGTACTTTTGATAAATAGGAGTGTCGATCCCAACGAGGAGCAGAAGATGTTGACTAGTGGTATGGAGCAGGAAATATTTGTAAATACTTAGCAAACGGATTTTTAGGGGTTTTCTGATAAAGCAACAAAACAAAGTGCAAGTAATAAAGACAAAGAACGAACGCAGCAAGTGGCCCAATCCTTTCTTAGCAAAGGACAAGCCAGTGGAAATACTTATAAGGACCAAACATTCTCGAGGACACATGAGAATTTTCTCAAGTGCTTTCGCTTCAAATAGCTAAGTACTCTTCTTTGGTGTTGTAAGTGTTGCGTGGGTGAACCTGTGCTAATGTACCGACCTTACTTGAACTAATACATACTTGGGATTAAACCCCCTGCAAGCATCCGCAACTACAGGAAAACAATTAAGATATAGATCTAACCACAGCCTTAAATTCTGAGATCCTACACTCCCTTGTGCAAAGGTGTCCTAATGGGGGTTCAGGTTTCTGTCACTCCGGCAACCCCACAATTAGTAGCCAAATACACAATGCATTCCCCTAGGCCCATAAATGGTGAAGTATCATGTAGTCGATGTTCACATGACACCACTAGAAGAATAGCACCACAACTTAAATACTAAACCATTGGATAATAACTCAACACAAATCCACTACTAACAACATGACTTCTCCCATGTCCTCAAGAACTAGATGAACTACTCACAAGACATCATATGGATCAAGATCAAAGATGATATGGTGATGAATAACAATCTGAACATAAACAATAATCCAATGGTTCCACTCACAAGCATCAACAACAATAGTAATTAATACCGGGAAAGTTTACCCTAAGAACTAAAGCAATATCCAACACAATTGTTACAGCGGGATGGAGTGGTGATGATAGTGCTGGTGGAGATGATGGTATGGATGATGATTATGATGATGATCCCGATGAAGTCTAGCCTTATGACGGTGTTGATGGCGACGATCTCCCCTCTCCCGGAAGGAATTTCCCCGGCAGAAATCTGTCTGCCGGAGAGATCTTTCTCTCTCGGTGTTTTCTGCCCCGCAGAGGCGGCGGAAATCTTTCTATGGTTGCTCCCCTGGTGTTAGGGTTCCGTGGGGAAGATATAGGCGGGAGGGCGGAGTCGGGAGCCGGCCAGGTGGGCCACACCTGCCCTAGGCACGGCCCAGGGGGGACCCGCGCCTAGGGAGGGACCCGCGCCTAGGGAGGGACCCGCGCCTAGGGGGGACCCCTGTGGCCTAGCTACGCCTCCCCTTCTGGATTACTTTGTCTTCTGGGAAAATATAATTTTCCAATATTTTTCTGATCTTCGCAAAATTGCATCAAAACACCTCTTTTTCCATCAGAAACCTGACTCCGGCAGTCCATCCTCCAAGAATCACCCAACATGCAAAAACAGAGGAAAAGACATAAGCAACACCCCATAATAAGACATATATCAATGAATAGAGGAAAATTATGATATAGAAAGGTGATGCAAATTGGACGTATCAACTCCCCCAAGCTTAGACCTTCTCTTGTCCCCAAGCGAAAACTAAGCTTAGTAAACATGTCCACAGGTTTATGGAGTGAAGTGTCGATAAAAAGAATACGGACAAGAAGCATCACACTTACCATTACACAAGTCATAGAAGAAAGCAACTCACCATTATATAATTTAGCTTGCAACAAGTACAGGAGTCACAATAAAGATGCATAAAGATAAATCATAATTGGATTTGGGAAACTTATGTTCTTGGTCAGAGAACAGCTAGCAAATAGTTTCAAAAAAGCTTTTTGTAGAAGTTTTATAACAGGAGCACTCTTTGCTCAAAAAGGTTTTTCAAAAAGAAGGCTTTCAAAGTAATACTCAATAGATAAGTGTTTTGTGCAAACAAGGAATATAAAGAACATGATTGAATAAATCATCATATGAATGCTTGCAACACAACAACTCAAATGCTTGCTGGAGATAGAGAGAAAGTAGGTTTACTAACTGAACTTGGAAAATAGAGGAAAGTCCCTTCATAGAGGGTAGAAGGGAATTCAAGTCATAAAGATCTTCCAAAAGATTATGGTACTTAATAGCTTTGAGCCCTCATTGCCCCTATCATAGGCATCTTGAGATGATTAAGGTTAAAGTGAACAATGATGAAGTATATGCGTGATGAAATATAAGTTGGCAATCTCATGTCCCTTGAATACGAGGGCCGCTCCTCATGCTACTCAACTTTAGTCACCGGTAAGTTCTTGTCATTGTAAGTACATGTGTATCATAAAGAACCGCCAATGGGGTACCCCTTGCACATGGTACAGGAGCTATCCCATAACCAAAATGACAAGGCAATCAGACAATGAGCATCTCAGTGATCTTTTTATTTACTACGTGTATAGGTTTTTATTGAGGATGCTTCACAGAATGCTCATTATGGTGATGCTACAAATTTCCACCATGATTAGGCATGGCTTAGGCTAGCGGCCCAGGCGTTTCTCTAACACACATACATCACTCCATGGACTTACAAGTTTCCTCTTTATTTCACACCGTCGACATTCGCAAACAAAAGAGCGGGATATCAACTGTGTACTACGTACAGGTGCAATGTTGAAAGCGTTCCCCGTGACAGCACAGTTCTGCTAATTCCAACGTATAGATGCAAGCATATACAAATTCAATGACACAATGGTTCAAGTCTATTAGGGGCAACAAAATATGGTGTGCCAACAAGTTCGTGAGAGCTTTACTAACTAGTTTTCATATAACAAAATACTTTTTAATTCGAAAGATAGATGAAGCTTGAGAATTTGCTTGGAATAGCAATAATGCTAATAGGTAGATATGGTGGACACAAATGGCAAGGGCTTTGGTTCAAAGGGTTTGGAAGAATGAGAAGTATGCCTTCTCAAAACAGGTTTTTGGCTAGCAAGGCTGGGTAGCAAGCAAAAGAGTTGAAAGAAACACGCAAACCTACAAGTGATAAAGCCAAACATGCAATATTCCTTGAAGACACAAAAGATCTTAAATAAATAATACTAAGCTTATGAGCCAACAAGAAAGAAAATAAATGATACAAAATACCTGTAAGCTTTTTCTCTTTTTCTTTCAAACCTCAAAAAGTGTTGCTACTGACCAGAACTTGGTTTGCCAAAACCAATTTAGATCCACTTGATGCTCCCAAAGTGATACCAATACTGATCAACAAGATCCATCATATAATAGAGATTGCAAACTAAAATAAGAAGTGCACAAAGTAAAAGATGAAACTTCTCATTAATATTCCATAAAGGCACTCACACCAAGGGATACATAGATAATCAACTAAAGGAGAGATACTTCCACATGCAAGACAAACTATAAGATACCGCCTCTACCAAAGATATGAATCCACTAAAAAGGTAAAAGATGAAAAGATAATGATGGTGATGCCGTGGCACTCCCCCCAAGCTTGGAACAAGCCAAGGGGATGCCAAACCTGATGACGAATTACTCCTTCGGTGGTGGTGGTGTTCTCTTGATAAGCTCTTCAATAAATTTCTTCAAATCCTCAATCTCAAAGGTCGGAGTACGAATCAACTCTGAATTTTGCTCAATATGGTTCATGATCATATCGGGCCGAGAATTCCAGTCCTTGCTATTCTTTCCCCACTCTTCCTTCTTAGTATGCTCCTTCCCTACATGGTTAGAACGAGGCATATCCCACATCGAGGGAAAGTTCCCTTTGGGCACATGTTGATATTGACGCTCATGTATAAGAGTATGGAAGGGTCTCTTGGTGCGTGGAGGAGATGATCGTGGATTGTAGATAAGACGTGGAGGTTTCCCTCCTGTAGACATCCGTGATGTACTCCTAAGCTTGGTAGGTTTTTCCACCACTCCAATGCTTGCGAAGATAGTGCGGGTGTCCGGTTGCTTGTCCTCCTCCACGTCTTCTCCATCCCCTACCAAAATCTCCTCCTCCTTGGAATTTTGAGGATCATCTTCCTCGGGCTTCTTGCCTTTGTCGTTGGCGGAGAACATGGTGCTCTAAACTTGAGAAGTTTTCCTGGCAGAAACAGATCGATACGAAAACACTATGAGAATACTATACAAAAACCTCGGGGAATCCGGGGGTTATATATTACCAAGTTTCAATGCATAAGGAAAGTGTCAGTACGAAAAGGAGGCAGAGACGGAGCTCGGGGGAGGCACACCCCCTCCAAGCACGGGGCAAGGTGGGCCCACGCCTAGGGTGGGTTTGTCCACCCCAACCTCCGGTTCCTCCTCTGTTCCGTCTCTTAACTTCCCTTATGTATTAAAAACGTCAAAAATATAAAAAGATCTGGGTTTCATGAACCTTCTGTCTTCACCACTTTTACCTATTCAAAGACGAACTCTGCAGACTCCTTTTCTCCTTCTCCTGGAAATTCCTTTTCTCACAAGGCAATACACAAATTTCAATGGCAACATTAGTGTAAGTAAAAACAATAAACCTTGGGTTCACACTTCAACTGAAATCCATCAAAACAAAGGCTTCTAAAAGAGGCAAATGCAAATGATAAAGAAATCTGTCAAAACAGACCAGCAGGTAAAGATTGATTTTTTCGAAAACCTTCTGTTGCTTAAATAAAAAAGTGCAGAACTAATGAAAGTTGGGTAACAACTTGGAGAATAAGCTCAGAAAAATACAGCTGCATACGACGTACTGAGCTCCCTCAAGAATTTTTACAATGCAGCACAAAAATCTGTCCCAGGACAGCCACTTTTCACAACTCCTCCACTTCTCAAAAGTAGTTGAACTTGACACAAAAACCAAAACAAAAAGGATAAGGAGCGGTTATTACTGAGTTAATAACTTCCAAGACTCAACCAAACTCTTGGGTTATCTCCCAACAAGTACTTTTCTTTAATGCCTTTAAGTTAGGCTTGAAACTTTCAAAGATGCTCACAAAGGAGATATATATTTGAAGTGAAAAAGAGCATCAAGAAGAAAATATCCAACACATTTGAGTCTAACCCACTTCCTATGCATGGGGGTATCATGAGAAAACGAATTGTTGAAACAAAAAGCCACTAGCATAGGAAGACAAAACAAATGCAACTTCAAAGCTTTCAACATAAAACGGGGAAACTTAACATTATTGAGATGCATAAAACCATGTTCCCCTCTCTCATAATAACTTTCAGTAGCACTTTGAATAAAGTTGAAAATATAACTATCACTGGATACAACTTTATCACAAGAATGAGCATACTTACAGTCATCAAAAAGAGGTCCAAGGTCATAAACTGGATCAATAGAAGCAAGTTGTTCCATCCTAAAATCTTTGGTAGGCAAACTATTTCCATAAGGAGCTTTAGCAAATTTGGAACTCATAAGAATATCCATCAAACTTAGTTAAAACTTTCTCCTTCTTACAATTTATAATAGCTCCACAAGTGTTCAAGAAAGGTCTACCAAAAATGATAGGGCAAGTTTTACTAGCTGCTGAATTAAGTACTAGAAAATCAGCAGGATACTTAATCTTACCACAAAGAACCTCCACATCTCTTACAATACCAATGGGGCATATGGTTTCCTTATTATCAAGGTGAATAACCACATCAATGTCCTCAAGCTCACAAGGACCAATTTCATGCATAATTTCCCTGTAAAGCTCATAAGGAATAGCACTAGAACTAGCACCAATATCACATAAACCATAATAGCAATGATCACCAATTTTAATAGAAAGCACAAGAACACTAGATTTTCTAGCCTTACTAGGATGAGAGACAATATTAGAAACGTCTTCACAGAAGACAATGTGCTCATCCTCTATATTTCTAGTGACGGGGTCTTTCACAATAGCTACCACATGTTCAATATTCAATTGCTCATCAGGCTCCATAGTTTTCTTAGTACCTTTGTTATTTGCACTAATCATCATAGAATACTCCTTTACCTTAACTAGAAAAGGTATTTTCTCAACATAAGGTTCAGGCACAATATGATTAGTAGTACAGAATTCAGTGCTTCTAACAGGAACATGACTAACAACATCTTTATAAGGTGCATGGTACTTATTCCACTTCTTTTTGGGAATTTCTATGTAAGAGGCAAAGGCCTTAAAACAATTGGCAATACTTTGGGAATCCAGACCAAAATCATTGCTAATATCATGGAAGTCATCAGTTCCCATAAAATATTTAATGCATTCATAATCATAGTTTATACATGTCTTTCTTCCTTTGTCATTCTCTCAAGCTTCAGTGTTCTCTTGAATATGGTCTAGAAGATCCCATTTAGCTTCTTCCTTCATACGTGTGAATGATCCAGCACAAGAAGCATCTAGTAAATCTTTATCATGAAGAGAAAGCTTAACATAAAATTTATTGATAATAATATTATTAGGGAGTTCATGAATAGGACATTTAAGCATTAGTAACTTCAATCTCCCCCAAGCTTGAGCTGTACTCTCTCCATCACAAGGCCAAAAGTTATATATCAGATTTCTATCCTTATGAATCTCACTGGGAGGATAGAATTTAGAATAAAAGAGAGATGCCATTTCCTCCCATTCCATGGATCGTCCATTCTTCAGCAGCTTATACCATTCTTCAGCTCTCCCTTTCAAGGATATAAAGAGTAACTTCTTCTTCACCTGTTCAGTAGTGATACTTGCACACTTAAACAACCCGCATAATTCATGGATAAAAAGCAAATGATCACCCGGGTGGACAGTTCCATCCCCAAAATAATAATTATCCATAACATGACCAAAAATACTTGTAGGTATCTTAAAAGGATCTATCTCAACAGGTGGTGTTTCATCTACTACCCTAACAGTGGTAGTAGTTTTCCCAAACAGAAAACCAAGTGGGTTATCCATATTGGAAACAAAGCAACAAACAGAAACAAAGAGCAATACTCACAGTAGAAGTTTCGTTTACCAGTTCCACTCTTCAATAGCGCTTCACTCCCTAGCAATAGCGCTAGAAAATAGTCTTGATGACCCACAAGTATAGGGGTGTATCGTAGTACTTTCGATAAATAGGAGTGTCGATCCCAACGAGGAGCAGAAGGTGTTGACTCGTGGTATGGAGCAGGAAATCTCTATAAATACTTAGCAAACGGATTTTTAGGGGTTTTCTGATAAAGCAACAAAACAAAGTGCAAGTAATAAAGACAAAGAACAAACACAACAAGTGGCCCAATCCTTTCTTAGCAAAGGACAAGCCGGTGGAAATACTTATAAGGACCAAACGTTCTCGAGGACACATGGGAATTTTGTCAAGTGCTTTCGCTTCAAATAGCTAAGTAATCTTCTTTGGTGTTGTAAGTGTTGTGTGGGTGAACCTGTGCTAATGTACCGACCTTACTTGGACTAATACATACTTGTGATTAAACCCCCTGCAAGCATCCGCAACTATAGGAAAGTAATTAAGATATAAACCTAACCACAGCCTTAAACTCTGAGATCCTACACTCCCTTGTGCAAATGTGTCCTAATGGGGGTTTAGGTTTCTATCACTCCGGCAACCCCACAATTAGTATCCAAATACACAATGCATTCCCCTAGGCCCATAAATGGTGAAGTATCATGTACTTGACGTTCACATGACACCACTAGAAGAATAGCACCACAACTTAAATACTAAACCATTGAATAATAACTCAACACAAATCCACTACTAACAACATGACTTCTCCCATGTCCTCAAGAACTAGACGAACTACTCACAAGACATCATATGGATCCAGATCAAATATGATATGGTGATGAATAACAATCTGAACATAAACAATAATCCAATGGTTCCACTCACAAGCACCAACTACAATAGTAATTAACACCAGGAAAGTTTCCCCTAAGAACTAAAGCAATATCCAACACAATTGTTACAACGGGATGGAGTGGTAATGATGGTGCTGGTGGATATGATGGTATGGATGATGATAATGATCCCGATGAATTCT
Organism: Avena insularis; assembly: GCA_023614405.1. Lineage (NCBI taxonomy): Eukaryota > Viridiplantae > Streptophyta > Magnoliopsida > Poales > Poaceae > Avena > Avena insularis. The sequence goes on from CM042687.1 coordinate 151,185,433, forward strand.
AGCTTGATGACGGTGTTAACGACGACGATCTCCCCTCTCCGGGAAGGAATTTCCCCAACAGAAATCTATCTGCCGGAGAGATCTCTATCTCTCGGTGTTTTCCGCCCCGCAGAGGCGGCGGAAATCTTGTTGTGGTTGCTCCCATGGTGTTAGGGTTCTGTGGGGAAGATATAGACGAGAGGGCAGAGTTGGGAGCCGACCAGGTGGGCTATACCTGCCCTAGGCACGACCCAGGGGGGACCCGCTCCTAGGGGGTGTGGGCCCCTGTGGCCTAGCTACGCCTCCCCTTCTGGCTTTCTTTGTCTTCTGGGAAAATATAATTTTCCAATATTTTTCTGGTATTTTTCTGATCTTCGCGAAATCGCATCAAAACACCTCTTTTCCATTAGAAACCTGACTCCGGCAGTCCATCCTCCAAGAATCATCCAACATGCAAAAAACAGAGGAAAAGACATAAGTAACACCTCATAATAAGACATATATCAATGAATAGAGGCAAATTATGATTTAGAAAGGTGATGCAAATTGGACGTATCAGCGCATAATCAGTTTGCCCTATTCTCCAAACAAACTCGATCATGAAGAAGCACAAATTATGATCAATCCTGCTTCTGTGTGAATACCTCCTTACGTCAATGCATGTGTGACCCCTATATGCAACCAAAAATGCCCAAGATGCATCTAGATAATTGTGATAATACTAAGTTTCAAAAGAAAAGCAAGATAATCTGCTACACTTGTTCTAAACAAGTACTCCAATTACATCATAGTTAGTTGTAAAAAATATTGTACTACTAGTAATGACGGAAAATTTGACAGATTCAGCAGTACAGAATAAGATCGAAAAAATATCGACAGAGTCCCAGTTCATATTCAGTAGCACTTGACAGATTCAGCAGCATCACAAACTACCAATTAGTAGTATACAAACAATAACCAAAAGAATTAATAGATTCAGCAATGCACACATTGAAATTCAATAGATGTAGCAAGGCCTAATTCAAAAGGAAATCAAGACCATATTTTGCACTCGATAGGTCGATCTGAACAAGTATAGCACATGGTTATTACTGCAAAATAGATTAGCAGAGGAAGAACTCCATACAAAATACTCAGAACTACCTTATAATAGGAACTACATCTTCCAAAATGATAAGTACCAGTACATATAGTACAGTAGGTATTACTACAAAATACATTAACAATAGGTAAACACCATAGAAATACTAAGTATAACTACTAAGAACATGTAGTAAGTCTTTCTTGCATTGCACATACTCCAACGAACATTAAGATGTGTTTATTTCACTCATGAATCTTGTCAATGCGAAGATGGTATTCCAGGGTGAACACCGACGGTAGACGAGCAACCAGGCGCGACATTGGCACCGACAGGAGCCACTGCAGCTCATCAAACAGGACGTCGCCCAGCGACGCGGTGCTCTCCGGCACGCATGGACCAGAATTTTTGAACCTTCTACCCTCAATCACGGTCGACGACCAAAATGTCACTAGGTACTACAGCGACAAGCACGCCGCCAACCTGACATATACAATAGATACAATGTGTAGCGATTGGCGCGTGTCAAATTGCACCGCGAACACCATACCATCATCCTTGGAACCGATGATATCTACTGTACGCATGCATGTTGCCAGCAGAGGCTTAGAGGTGTACCTGCTTGTTTTGCCGTAGCAAAAACTGCGCACCCTGATTGAGTGAGCTTCATAGAGGTGGGCGCGGACCGCTGCTAGCGAGGCGGCAAACATGCAGCCATCCTCCATGCAGTTGCACGGGCCGTGCGGGCACGCGATATTGTGGTTGTGGACCTGATGGTAGGCGACCAATGTCTCACAACCGTCACTGGGGCATCTGCTACCTTTTCTGCTGGTGACTCGGAGGTTCAACTCCTTGGAGCATACGGCCAGTCGGACGATGCTGGTAGTGTCCATACACATAGCGATTTCATCGAAGACGCCGACGTCAACCTTTCTCCATCCTCCGTACCGCCTGTTGGGCCCCGAATCCGCCTCGCGTCCCGATGGATTTGGGGCGAGGGATGATCAATCTATGACTGTTGGAAGGACCGATGCTGCGAGCGAGATGGAGAGTAAAATGAATGTAGCATGCGCTGGAGATGATACCAAATGGTGCCGAAGATGGGGAAGATGGAATGGCTCTTTGAACGAGGAGTTTTTTGCGTGTTTCTTTATCGGTCTTCTGCAAGGCGCAACTGTATCGTGAAGACTTTAATTAGCTAGCTAGTCTAGCATACCAATATGTTCTATAATGTACTCCTCAATACTAGTATTTGGTTGTACGTGCCTTGCAACTCAGATAATACTACTGTACTACATAGTACTAGTAGAATGACATATCATCACAATATAAAATTATAATATGTAAAGTATAAAAAATAATTATAATTTCGAGCCACATCCATAAAGTATTGGGTGTTTATTTTCTCCTTGTGCATAGAGTTCATCGTGCTTCTATCAATAGAATCTCCTAGAGTCTAGAATGGGAAAGAAGATTCGATGGTTAGCATTATTGAGATTTGTTAGTATTGATACGATCGTTAATGTTGAAAGTTATTCGTACACTATATAATGGTAAAATAAGATAAGATAAATCTCTAACAAAATATGATCTTATCACATCAGCTTAACCAAATAGTAGTGCATGAACCTAGAATCATTGAAGGCAAGGTTGTTTACATAGTGTATGACCCTTACTACACAAGCATTAAGATGGTTGTTTTTTAAAGTGTATGGCATGTGGTTCATAATATCCTGTTGATGATAATATTTTTATAATTTCTAAAGGAACTCTAGAATCGGCGGACTAAAGTGCATCATCTAAGGGTCCAAAGAAAATATAGTCAAGTACATACGAGTAACCAAACTGATTACGATAAGACATAGTACCGATACAATGACATGTTTCAAAGGAGAGAGACCAACAAGTTGAAAGCCGATGACTTCAGACAACCAAACAAAATAAATAGTTCAATAGGGTCGAGAACTATTTTTCTAATTATAGTACCAAGTATTACATACGGATTGCATCATTACATACTATGGCAACAAGTCTTGTTTCTTAGTTAAACATGAGGCCGGTTCCAATCGAGTGCATTCGCGAAGGTTGGGATGAACTAAAGAGGATGCTTTACTGTTCCTGCCCGGAAGTGAGGGTTACTAATTCTCTCCAAGACATTGACTTCAGAAGTAACACCACAGTCTTTATCACTCAGACTGAAGCGGCATAACTTAGGCTGCCACTCTTTGAAAAACCATGCTGCAGTTGGTAAGATGTAGACACAGTTGCTTCTTGTCCGATAACCTGAGGCAAGATCTGCACCGTCTATAAGCATGATAATCGAATAGTTCACTCCAAGAAAAAGAGAATATGATCCAAGGTCAATAATCCTTTCCCATGGATTAGCTTGATCAACCTGGCCAGTGTTCATTGAGAATACCAAGCATCCAAACCCGGAAGTATAAGTGCAGATAATGCGACCACAGTGTACAACACGAGGATGAGCAGCACCAGTACGATGGTGGCAATGACAAGTAAGATAACTGGGATCATAAGAAGCGCCAAGCATGTGTATATATATAGGGTGGCGCTATTTGACACCCAGGGTGTAGAATACTTATTCTACACCCACCCTCTATCTTTAGAACCGTATATTATTTTTACGTCACGTAAATTTTATATTATTTTGTAAATTGATAAGAACATAATAAAATTTAGAAATGACATAATTTTTTTGTTTACATGCCGTAATTTTTTTTGACGTAAAATACATATTTTGGATGTTTTTTACACTAATAATGACTCATAAACTTTGTTTTTGTGTCAAATTTTGTTATGGTGAATATATGAACATAATTATTCGTATACAAAACATAATTTTTTCAATCTAACAACATAAAAATATGCTGGGTGAAAAATAACTATTCTACACCTGTCGAATAGGGTTTCTATATATATATATATATTAAGAAGTCTAGAACCACAAAAAACCAAAAATGTAGTCGTGCTCGTCTCCAGTAGTATTAAGAAATGTATCCACTAACTCATCCTCGGCAGCAGGTTGCACCAAGACTAGCGCAGGACCTTGGAAAAGGTAGAACGTGTTAACTTAAGATTCCGACAACATGATATAGTGAATCCTAGTGAAAATTTTCCTTCCAATTGAACTGCATGCAAAGTAGCTCGAACATAGGAAAAACAACTATAACCTACAATCCTACAAAGCAAACAAAGTATTATATAATAGGAAATACCCAAAAGAATGGACTTGTCTTTTTTTGATCAAGACGAGCAATTTTGCCTCATTTTATTTAAAAAAGACAAAGAGAATTGACTGGTTCATTTGCAAGGAAACATCCTGAAAACCCATGCACATGCAGAAAACCATTGAACATATTCTTTTCATGAGCTTCAAGTAGATCTTAAATTCCTATCGAATGAACTAAAAGACATTCAAAAAAATCTACATAATTCAATCAGATGAATCAAACGACTGCTATAAGAATAAATCCTACGGAAATCCTACGATTCGTATAATTCATAGTGTCTAAAATAACTACTCGTATTTTCATTTAAACGAAACATTCTCTAAGTCAATTTAGTAAAATAGCCTAGGCACATGAAACCACTACACTATATATGAAGGAATAATTACCAGGATGCAGAGGATCCCAAACATGAACGTTTCCATACAGAGCTGTGGCGAACACCAGTCTGTCATGGGTAATTCCATCGTTATAACTATAAGGGCTTAGGGTGTGGTTAAGAGGAAGTGGAAGAACTGTCCATCCATCATCACCGCCCTGAAGGACAACAATTTTAACGTCAAAGACTGCAACAAGCGAGAAATCTTTATATCCCCCAGCAGTTGTGGAAACTTGGCAAATAGCAATATTCTGCATTACAGCTGCAAGTTTATTATCCAACAAGAATGTGGTTGGCTGGTCGGTTGCTTGGAACGACAATGCTGGGAGAGGAATCTTGCGACAAGTGTACATGTTGCGAAGCTCCAGCTTGCCTCTGAACCCAGCCATTGCAATCCAATCTCCATTGGATCCTACCCACTGTCTAGAACTATAGCCTGGTACCTTAGCATCAGACGAGAACCTGTCCAGCGGTGACAGCTTGCACAGGATGCTATGAATTTTGAAGTAATGCAAGAAATCTAGCAGTCCCTTCATCGGGGGAAATGAAAAACACATGGGAGGCCAAAAGGCAGTAAAGAATCCAAAGTTGCACTAGCTTTCACATATTCAAGAAAAAGTTTGGACAAACCGATTAGGCTGGCGGCGGTGATGACGTCACATCTGGTTATGAGTTCTTCAAAGGGGCCTTCGGTAAACACGTCGTGAAACAACTCAGAATCATACTCACTATTCTTGCTCACTGACGCCATCGCAAGGGAGCGTCTGCATTTTATTGATTGGGTTTTCAGAAGAGAGGAGGAATCAACGGCGGCACCTCCCTAAGTGAGATGCGGAAGAGAATCCGAAAGCGACATATGGCGACAGAAGCGACGCGTGGTGTGGAAGGGGAAAACGCTGGGAAGAGAGGGGGACATGGGGGTTAACCGCCCTGGAGGGGGGCTGGGGAATAGGCAAGGGGGGAAAGGATGGATTAATCAACACTAGCGTGTGCTCCTCCTAGCTACATTTTGAGGAGACAGTGATCCGCTGACAACCTACTCCCTACTAATAGTTGTAGACGTCTAGACGGTCGGAGTAGTTAATTTGGACATGGGTTCCACTCTTTGGAGGAGACTGGCCGAATGTAGTACCCCGGGTAAAATCACCACTAGAAAATCGCTTTTTGTTTATATTTTGTGCATTAACGTAATATCATGCTCATCATGGTACATTGCATTGATCATATTTTAAAATGTTGCATTTGTTATGTTACATTGCATTGGTATCTTGTCTTGTTGTTCCCATCACCACTACTCTCTCCCTCTTTTGTATCTCTCTATTCTTGTTTTTCTACAATGTGGAATCCATTGCTAGGGTTCCATATTGTATTAAATGCTTATATTCTTTTTCTAAACCCTAAATCCACTAATATTGTAAAATGCCCAAATTGAAACATACACATGTCATGCATGTGGGCATCTCCTCTTTCTCACATGCTATTCCCTCATGCCTCTTTTCGCTTCCCTAACTTCCTTCTTAAAATGATCTGTGCTAAGTTGAAAATGGTTGAATTTGTTTGCTGTTCGAAAATATAATACAACGTAAAGGAAATAATAACTAAACAAACAAAAGAAACAAATAGTAAAAGAAATAGAAAAGAGAAGGGAAGAAACAGCTCTACCTGGTGCTACCCTTCTAGCCCAGCCAAGGTTACAACCCACTCGGGGCCTGCTTCATGTTAGCCAGAGAGAAGAGCAGCAGCAGCAGCTAACTCAACCCCGCAACCCAACTTATTTCCCCTCTCCTCTGCTCGTTGGCCCGGTATCCTTTGTTGTCGCCGTTACTGGTCATCTTTCTTTCCGTCCTTGACCTCTTCTCTCAGAGCCCCGACGGAGCCGGGTAGTTCGCCGTCCAGCATCGTCTACCTTGTCACGCCGATCACGCCCTTCCCCTTCTTAAGCCGCAACACCGAGCCCTGCAGCAACCCTAGACCCTTCTCCCGCTCAGCGCCACCATCTGCTTCCCCTCTTCGCCACTGCTATGAGGAGCCCGTGAGGAATTAGTGAAAGAGAGCACCACCGTGTCGACGCCATGAGCCCCTGCGAGTTCTTATGAGCGCGGGAATCGCCTCCCCGTTCCTCCATCGTCCTCCTCCAATCAGCAGGAACGATCCAGAGCCGCTGCAAGAGCTACTTTCTCCTCCTCCCGTCGGAGCCGAGAGCACCGCCGCCTACATCCTCACCATCACCGTTGTTTCCGTCCTTCCCCGAGACCACCGAGACCACCGCCGGCTTCGTGGTGAGTCCCTATTTCCATTTCCCTCCTTTGCGCATCCTCTCCGCTGCACAGAAGCTCGTCACCATCGTCGTTTTCCCCTGCCGCCGTGCGCAATCAACCTGTCTTGATTCAGTGAGCATGTCCAACCAGTGACAGTAGTTTCAACGAATTTTAGTTCCTGATCCTCCTCGTTTTTGGCGAACCCAGTATACCTCCAGTGAAACACTTCAGTACACACCTTCCCAGTTATACCATCTATGTAACGCAGCAAGAATCATCTAAAACGGATCCCTGAGTGGTCAGAATCGTCCGACAAAGTTGGAAGAAATCAGCGGTATACTGCAGAGTTCTGTCCGCCAGTCTACGCTGGTTCCTGTACCTCTTTTCCCGGCTTTCTCATAGCTTGAGAAATTCTTCTCCGGCGTGTTTATTCGTGGCGAAACTTTCCTGGATGTCTCAGCTCCACGCAGAATTAAATGGAATTTCAAACCGAGCTCAGACGCGACCGAAATCATCAGTCAAAGTCGGCTCGAGCTAGCTGACCCGCGGGGCCTTTTTAATCATTCTTCAGTTAACTCAGTGTAGCCTGGTGTTCTTTAATTCGGCAGTAGAAACACTGCAGTTTGTCAGACAAACTCAGAACCTTCGTTGTATTCCCTTGATAGAGATCGTGTTTAGAAGCAGTATCCCAGACCTCTACCACCTTTTTCTTTTGTTTTGGCCTAAGTCACTATGTGATCTAGCACCGTCGGCTGAATTCAGAGTTCAATATCATACTAGCAAATACATCCTTCAGGTTGCATACATAATTACTGAAGCTAGCTCTGGCCTATGTTCCTTCTGCAGGAAAACCCCTTGGGATCCAAATGTCCATACCCCTCAAACAACGACTCAAAATCAAAATATATTCAATATGAAGTTTCTAGTTTTTTCCAAATATTTCGAATATAAATTTGAAATACTGTTTGGTTTAACCTAAATAGTTAAACTATTAACAACTCTGCTATTTTTCGTATAAAATGCAATAGAACATATCTTCTAATCCGTAAATCAGAATTCGACAAATAATATGTCTAAATCGATTAGCGCGACGAACCCCTTCTAACTATGCTATCCATACATTTATTTACATCTTGTTTCATGCATTTAATACATTACTGCAAGGGAATTCATTAATAAAATGGACAACTAAAATTGGAATTGATTCCTTATTGCTACAAATGTCTCACTAATGTTGTATCATCATGGCACTATGCTAATGAAGTATTTTCAACATGTTTCGCATCATTAAATTGCCATGTCATGCATTATATAATGATCATGCCGGTTTTTCCGCATTAGTGGTAATTGTTGCATCGCTTGTTCTTTTTAGTGCTTTGCTTTTTCACGGAGTAGGCCGATAAGTTGATGCGAGTGTCGACCCGATCTTCGGATGAAACTTCGGCAATGTTTCTAGGTGAGCATTCTTGTCAACACCCAAATTTTTAATCCCAGATGCCTATTATGCCATACATCGCAATCCAAGGATTACCATTTTTGCGAGACATAACAAATTGGTATCATAGTTCATCATCCATTAAAAACCATAATGAAAGTCTTACAAATAAAGGATCTCATGATCTAGTTTGAGTACAATCAAAGCAGAGGAATAATATAATAACGGTAACGTGGGCGAGGCTCCATCTTCATGGTCACAGGCAATGCTGACGATGAGAGATTATCCTAGTTGTCGTAACCTTCCTGCGGTCTATCATCCTGATAGTCCTCTTCATAGTCTCGCCACGGAGATAGCCAGGGACAAAGCCATGAGTACTATTTAAGTACTCGCAAACTATCACTAACAAGTAAAGAGGTTTCAAGTAGGAATACTAATATCTAGGTTGTTTTGCAAAAAGCCAGGTTTACCTCTAGCTGAGTTCAGAAGTAAAGAAAACTACTTTAAGGTTTTATAACACCTAAGTGGGAACTTAGTTTTCACTTTTACAACCCTGTTGTGGTCAAGTCAAAGTCATGATTTATTTTACAAGTCATTTTGAAAACATCTGACGACGGAACAGTATGGACACTCCAACTGTCCATAACCACGGACGCGGCTATTCGAATAGTTTGACACTCTGCAGAGGTGGTACACTTTCACCAAAATATTCGATACATCCGTCAGGAACAATACTGAATTCACCATACTCAATATACGGATAATCAATCCTAACCTTTCAATTACACACCCTAGTATAGGCACCTCTCCTATGAGTTTGGCCTCCCAACTATGACCATCTGTCATCTTGGGAACTGCATAGGTTGTCAATCATCATGAGGTAGCCTCAGCTCAAACCTCGGCCGCAAGGGAACCCATACTAAGATATATAAACTTCCAGTCAAGCCCTACCCAATTTCGGGTATTATGGTTGTACGGTAAAATTGGAATGGTATCGCATCGAGACACAACCATCAGATTTATAAAGGGCTAAGGCTCATGCCTCAACATTTTCATCATAAAAAATCATCTGGTGTTCAATAACACATGTCAAAAAAATTTAGTAGAATGACTCACCATTCTAAGGTTTTCATAACCATTTTCACCAAGTATTCCCATCTAAAGTGATCAAGTTTTATGCTTAGCACTAGGCACTAAAGTTGGGGGTGAACACTAATGAGGGGTGACAATCAAGTGTGACTTATCTAAGTATAATCTCATGCCTCAGGATGACATCAAGTTATACCTAACTTAGGTCAAGTTTTATGCTCTTTATGCTACCTCTAAATCTTTCCAAAACTTCACAAGTTACTAAGTAAACAAAGAATTTTGATAAAGAAATAAATTAATAAAGCTTGCAAGTAAAACTGGGATTTGGTATAATAAGGTGGTATAATCATATGCCTAAGGCATGTATTTGGCATAGTTATCTTGCAAGTGTTAGCGTGCAAAGTTAACTTGTTTTGTGAAGCTTGCATAGGTAACATGCAAGTGGTAGCTTGCTAGGATGGCTTGCAAAGTTGCAAGTGTAAGCTTGCATTAGATAGCTTGCTAGGATGGCTTGCAAAGTTGCAAGTGTAAGCTTGCCTTATACAGTGCAGTGGTTGAAGTTCTCCTCAACTTCTTCCTCGTAGTAGTCTCCTTCCTCTTCGTACCCTTGGTCGGTACTAGCGTCTATAAATAAATATAAAGTACACAATCACCAAATAATACTTAACTACTTCTATTTAGAACACAAGGGTTTACACTAGATGATCTAGCATCATCACAATCATCACAAGGATTAAGGCAATAGTTTTATTTATTTCTTTTTAGAAAAGTAATTTCTACTCGTTGAAAAAAATTTAAGATTTAATATTCTCCAATTAAAACATGGGATCATGTTGAAACATGTCATCACCACATATTCTAATACTTGGGAATGTTATTTAAAGTGGTGTCACAATTTAATAATGTTTAACCTTATTATTTTAATTAATTAAAGTGACTAGAACTGCCTATGGGGCATTATTTTATTGCTTGTCCATTATTACTGCAAGTAAACCTAGATATTTTTATATATTCAGAAAGGTCTCATCAAATGTGATTTTTGAGAGTTGGAATCAACTCAAAAGCATTTATGGTTGAAATTTGAAAAATGTTTGAACGCAGAGAAGTCTCTGCCTTGTTATTTCTACCATAGGTGATCTATAATTTCAAATGGTTTGAATCCAATGGGCTTGGATTAAGAATTTCCATACCTTTCTAACAAAATTGGTTTTATGCTATTTGGTTCACTGAATATCTCTGAATTTTATTTTGAATCTACTTCCAGAACTAGGTTTGAAACTAAATAGATAAATCTAAATTCAAACTAAATGGGTCACACGGGAATTCTAACTGGGCCGACCCACTGCGCACAGCGCCTGCGCGAGCTGGTTAAGTGGTTCTCCCCACGCGTCAGTGGGACAAGGGGGTGCGAAGGGGTACGACTAACTACGATCATAGGATTAAACTAAGGATCAACAGCTCACGGCCATAGTCCTCGTCGAACAGAACACGATGGGCTCGAACCCTAGCGCAGCCAGTGGGGGTCTGTGGCGGCTCACCGGGGCTCAGGCGATGGTCGGCGATGGGGGCGAATGACAAAGTCGATGACGGCGGTTCTCCTGGTATTGGCGGCTTCTCCTGGGGTGGCTCCAATCAACGACGCCCTTCTTCTCCAGCAGCGGCAGGCTCCAGCGAAATTCCGGTGATGCTGCACTCGCCTTGCTCCGGGAAGAAGTGGGAAGGGTCAGTGAGAGGTGGGAAGTGGAATGGTGTAAAGAAAACAAGCAGGGGAGGCCTCCTTTTATAGGCGAGCGAGAGAGGCCGAGCGGCATGGGCAGTGCTCGTCGGGGTCGGGGTTACAAAGATCTACGGGCATGGATGGGGGTAGGGGACGGTGTGCGGTCTCCTAGCGGTCCTCAACGTCTTGATGGCGCGGCAAGGGGCGGTGCGGTTCGGTCGGAACGCGTTGGTGTTCTGAGAGGCACCGATGGCGGTTTTGATGACACACAGTGGCTACGGGTCGCACGGCGACGAACGGGGATGTCTGTGAGGTTTCTGGGACGATGGTGATCACATGCACAGGCGGCGAAGGCGAGGCGCAGTCTATGCAAGCGTGTCGAGTGCGGTGAGCTGGCGCGCTCTGGACATGGCAGAGACAAACTAGGCGCGTGCATTCTCGGTGGTCCACAGCTTGGCAGGGCTCGAGGGATGGACAAGGGGTGGCGGTGGACGGTGGCGTGCTTCATGGACATAGTGGCTAGGCGCGGCGCTTGCTCCTGCTAGCTAGCCATCGTCGGCTGTCCGGGGTTGGCTCGGGCATGCATGGCATGGTGCATTGGGTAGGGTCTAGGTTGGTTCAATGCACTGTTTGGCACTGGGGGAGACAGGGATGATCAATGGGAAACACGGTTTGGGGTGATCACTGCTCAAAACAGTGAAGTTTGGCCAAATTTGGTTTTTGTCTTCAAGTGTTTGATGAAATGGCCGAAAGAAATTCATATTTGAATTTTTGGTTGAAACTTGGTGGATGCAATGGTCACATACTAGGTAGTCTCTGGTTGATTGGATTTGTCAAGGTGCACTGGTGTGGTTGGGTTTTGAGAAATGGTGATCTTCCCATATGAACTAGATTCAATTTTCAAATGTCATTTGAATAAGGTTGCCAAATATTTCTATGGGTTTGCAAGGTGGGATTGGGTTCACTTTCAATTGGTATAGAAAGGGGTGAAAATAATTGGATTTGTTTCTGTTTGAAATCTTGGACTAGAAACACTCAAAGTGGTCTAGTGAGCAAGATTGACAAAAATGACCATTTGCTTATTTTGTTTGTTTTTGAATTTCTATAGATTTGATTATGCTTGGAAATGATTTATATGATGTTGTTTTCATCTTGAAACTAATCTTTGCCATTCACAACAATCAAACAAGTCCATTCAAGCATTCATGCATTCATCACATATACACATGCATTAATATGGATTTAATTAACAAAAGTTTTTATTAACCCTAAATTTTGGGTGATTGGAATGGATAACCTTGATTAATATTTTTGGGATGTTACAAACCTTCCCTCCTTAAACAAAATCTCGTCCCGAGATTTGAGAAAAAGATAAAACTAGGATTTAAAGAGATCTGGAAATTCCGTTCTAATGTAGTCTTCTTGCTCCCAGGTAGCTTCTTCTTCAGTGTGGTTACTCCACTGGATCTTGAGAAACTTGATACTCCGGGTCCTGTGGTTATGAAAGCTTCCTCAAAAATACAGATGGGTACTGCAGGACATGTCAGGTCATCGTTGATCTCTATGGTTTGGTGATCAATATTCTTAAAAACTTCGGTCTTCTCCGGGACTTCTAGGCATTTGCGAAGTAACGAGATATGAAACACATTATGCACGGCTGATATTTCCTCTGGCAGCTCCAGTTCATACGATACTTCTCCTTGACGATTCAAAATCTTGAAGGGCCCAATATATCTGGGGGCTAACTTTCCTTTGAGCTAGAAACATTGCATTCCCTTCAAAGGTGATACTTTGAGATACACAAAATCTCCGATGTTGAAGGCTAGGTCTCGACGTCTCTTTTTGGCATAACTCTTCTGTTTGGATTGGGTGGTCTTGACGTGCTCATGAATCTTGTGAACTTTCTCTTCGGCTTCTTGTAGGATGTCAGGTCCAAAAATCTGACTCTCTCCTACTTCCGACCAATTCAAAGGGGTATGACATTTCCTTCCATACATGAATTCAAATGGGGCCATTTGCAAACTGGCTTGGTAACTATTGTTGTATGAAAATTCTGCGAAAGGCAGACAGTCTTCCCATTTAGATCCATATTCCAATACACAAGCTCTCAACATATATTCGAGTATTTGGTTTACTCGCTCCGTTTGTCCATCTGTCTGAGGGTGATAAGTTGTGCTGAAATCCAGTCTGGTTCCTAATCCTTCTTGGACTTTCTTCCAAAATCTTGAGGTAAACTGTGTTCCTCGATCCGACACAATGTTCTTGGGGACTCTGATGATTCTAGCAATGTAAAACTCTGCTAGCTTCGAACTCTGATAAGTGGTCTTGATAGGTAAGAAATGGGCGACTTTGGACAGTCTATCTACTATGACCCAAATAGAGTTATTTCCCCTACTAGATGTAGGCAAACCGATGATAAAATCCATTCCAACTGAATCCCATTTCCATTCCGGAATCTGCAATGGTTGCAACAGTCCTGCGGGTCTCTGATGTCCCGCCTTGAATCTCTGACAAATATCACACTTGGCTATGTAGCTTCTGATTTCTCTCTTCATATTATGCCACCAAAATTGCTCCTTCAAATCCTGATACATCTTTGTTCCTCCAGGGTGGATAGAATAAAGAGTATCATAGGATTCTTTCAAAATAGCTTGCTTCAATTCTGAATCTGCTGGCACACAGATACGTCCTTTGTACCACAAAACTCCTTCTTCATCTTCGATGAATCTGGGTACTTTCCCTGTACCGATACGATGTTTGATTCTGTCGATACTAGTATTTCCTTTCTGAGCCTCCTTGATCTGACTGATCAAAGTGGGTTGAAGTTCTATGCTAGCCAAAAATCTTTCACTAACTAGCTCCATCCTGAAATCTTCCAACTCCTTGTGCAAACTTGGTTGCTCCTTTAGGATCATGGAGTTCAAGCGACACGGCAATCTGCTAAGGGCATCTGCTACCACATTGGCTTTATCGGGGTGATAGTGGATGTCCAGATCATAGTCCTTGATTAGCTCTATCCATATCCTTTGCCTCATATTGATCTTCTTCTGGGTGAAAATATACTTCAGGCTCTTGTGATCCGAATAAATTTCACAACGGTTTCCCATGAGGTAATGCCGCCATGTCTTCAAGGCTAAAACTATGGTGCTAGTTCAAGGTCATGGTTAGGATAATTCTGCTCATGTTTCTTCAGTTGTCGGGATAAATAAGATATGACTTTGCCTTCTTGCATTAGCACACATCCGAGACCGATCTTGGATGCGTCACAGTACACATCAAAAGACTTCGTGATATCAGGCATGATTAAGATTGGGGCTGAGATCAATCTCTTCTTGAGTTCTTGAAAACTTGCTTCACATTTGTCTGTCCATTCAAACTTCTTATCTTTCTTCAACAATTGAGTCATGGGTCTTGCGATACTCGAGAATCCTTCTACAAACTTGCGGTAATATCCCGCTAATCCAAGAAATGCACGAACTTGGGTTTGAGTGGTTGGGGCTTGCCATTCTTCAACATCCTTAACCTTGGCAGGGTCAACAGCAATTCCTCCTGCCGACACAATATGTCCGAGGAATCCTACTTCCTGTAACCAGAATTCACATTTGCTAAACTTGGCATACAACTGATGCTCCTTAAGGGTTCCAAGGATGGTACTCAGGTGTATCTCATGTTCTTCTTCTGGTTTGGAATAGATCAGAATGTCATTGATGAAAACAATGACAAACTTATCCAGGAAGTCCATAAAAATATTATTCATGAGGTTCATGAAATAAGAGGGGCATTGGTTAATCCAAAAGACATGACAGTGTACTCATACAATCCATATCTGGTGGTAAAGGCAGTCTTTGGAATATCCTCTGCGTGAATCTTGAGTTGATGATAACCAGTTCTAAGATCAATCTTAGAAAACAATTTGGCACCGGTCAACTGGTCAAACAAATCTTCTATCTTCGGTAGTCGGTACTTGTTCTTGATGTTGACATCATTCAGCTTCCGATAATCCGTTCACAAACGGTTACCTCCATCTTTCTTATCCACAAACAAGACATGGGATCTCCATGGCGACGCACTTGGTTGAATCAATCCTATCTCCAGCATAGCATCCAGTTGCTTCTTCAGCTCCACTAATTCTGACGAGTTCATACTATAAGGTCTCTGATCTATGGGTCTGGTTCCAGGGATTAGTTCAATGATAACCTCGATATCCCGATCTGGGGGCATACCGGGCAATACATCTGGAAATACGTCGAGGTATTCACAGACTACTCTGACTTGGTCAATGGTTGGTTGGGCTAGACTCTTGTTGCACTTGAATTGATGGGGCAAGGTTTCAGATACATGCTCTCATCGATACTCGGTGATCTGGTCATGGTTATGGCTTTCTTGGCACAGTCGATTAATCCTTTATGTTTCGACATCCAATCCATTCCTAGTACTACTTCCAAACCTTTGGTTCCAAGTACTATTAGATTAGCATAAAAATCTATGCCATGGATTCTGATAGGTACGGCCTTTCAAATTTGTCTAGCTTTGGTGGTTGAACCAGGTATTTGAACTATCATAACATGCTTCAGTTTTGTTGGTTGAATCTTAATAGTGCATGCAAATTCTTCTGTAACAAACGAGTGCAATGCTCCAGAATCAAACAACACTCTTGGAAGTACTGAGTTAATAGAAAACATACCCAGCACGACATCTAGCGCTTCTTGGGCTTCTTCAGCATTCACGAGAAACAAACGGCCGTTGCGGTTGAGCGAATTCCCTGGGGCAAATCTTCTTCTAGGCTGAACACGACGCTGCTGCTGAGCTGGGCCATTCACATTGGGGGATGCTGCAAGCTTCTTGGGGCACTCATTGGAATAGTGACCCTTGGTTCCACATTCATAACAAGTCACTTGAGACTTGTCCTTTCCTGCTACAGGCACAACATTGCTTCCAGTCCTTGGGGCAGTATTGGTGTTGGTGGCAACATTGTTGTTGTTGAACTTGGGCGGTGCATGGTTGAAATTGTTGGAGTTTCCGGGGTTATTGTGATTTCCTCCGGGCCTTGGGTTTCCTCGTCCACGGTTGGGATAGGTTGGTCGGTTCATCGGGGGTCTATTGTTTCTTGGGGAAAATCCTGTAGACGGATTGGGGCGATACTTTGGGGTATGGTGGGTTCCTGGTTGATGCATCATTCGACGCTTGCGGTTCTCATTGGCTTGATTGATATTGCCTTCCATCTGAATGGAAGAATCAACTAAGGCTTCAATGTCAGCAAACGGAATATTGACTAATACTGTTTGCATCTCATCATGCAGACCATTCAAGAATCTTTCCTTCTTCTTGGCTTCAGTGTCAATCTCATCGGGTGCATACCTAGCTAATGACAGAAATTTGTCATGGTACTCAACTACTGTCATCCTCCCTTGCTTCAATTCTCTGAATTCATCTCTCATCCTCTTGATTAAACCCGGTGGCACATGGGTTCTGCTGAACTTGAGTTTGAATTCATCCCAAGTCATCATTTGCCCTCCAGTCATGGCGCGAACGCTGTTCCACCAAGCTCTTGCATCTCCTGCAAGATAGTGGGTGGCAAACAGTACCTTCTCGTTGGCCTCTACTCCTGTGACTTCTAAGTTGTTCTCCATAGTCTGCAGCCAATCATCGGCATCTAATGTCTCTTCAGACTTACTAAAGACCGGTGGATCGGTGTTCTGAAAGTTCTTGAGCTTGGATCCATGGTTGTCCTGGTTTCCATGGCCTTGATTGTTGTTGGCCAACTGAGCTATGTGTAGAAGGGTGGCTAAGTTTGCTTGACGTTTGGCTCTATCAGCTTCGTGGTTAGAAACCAACATTTGCAAGATTTGCAACATTGGGTCCGGGGATGAACTGCTTCCTCCGCGAGGAATCTGAAGATTGAGATAGATCATGAGAAAAGAGGGAAATTTCTAAGGTTCAAGGGTTGTTTTTGAAAAGTATTTGAAGTTTGTCTCAGATTTTCCTAGCAACTTGCTTTTCATTCATTCATTCATTCATTCATTCATCCATTCGTTCATTCGTTCGTTCGTTCATTCATTCATTCATTCATTCATTCATTCTTTCATTCATTCATTCATTCATTCATTCATTCATTCATTCATAGCACACAATATAAACACACACTACAACAAGGAAACAGATGGTTTTAAGAATCATTCTGTGAAACTACGATACAGTGGGACCAGATACAACTTCACTAACGCTAGTGCTTAGGTGCTACTACTCCTCGGAATCAGTGGCTTCATTATTGTCATCTTCATCATCATCAATGAAGGCGAAGTCATCCTCATTGGCGAAGAAGTTCATGGCTTGATCCTCCAGGAAGTCATCATCATCACCAAGGTAAGAGTAGGGGTCTCCACGGATATCTTCCCCTGCATTCTCTATCTCCTCAAGCTGCATGTCCCTCTCGGTGGATGGTCTCCTCCAAGTCTGTCACCATGTGACGAAGGCGAGAAATAATGCGATCCTTCTTGTCAAGCTGACGGCGACGAGACTAGCGATCCTTCACAAGCATGGCAATGGTTTGGTCCTTCTTGACGGTGATGGCCTAGTTGTGGTTGGCGTAGGAATGGGCATTGTCCAACTCCTTCTAACGGTCATACATCATGAAGCTGAGATGGTCCACTTGATGCTTCAGCTCTGGGTGATATGGTTCCTCCAGTGGCTGTCCCATAACATCACGCCTTGGATAGAACTCAAAGCGGGTGCCCTTGATTTGATTGATGCTTTGCCCACACAGACGGGCAAGAGGTTCCTACATGGCCCTGGAAAGTCCATCCAGCCAGTTGTTCTCTCTTAAGGTGAACTGGACTCCCTCTAAGGTGGGGGCTTCAATCTTCCCTCTAAGACTTGCAACAATCAGTCATTGCAATTATCCTCCTTCTTGATCGTTGAGCTGGGCTCCGAAGAACTAGGAGTGCGAGTGCTCCAGAAGTTCCAAGAGTTGGTCCAAATCTCGCTCAAACATGAGATCTCCTCCATTGCCCAACTGATAGAACTTGCTATACTTCACGTCCATCTATAAGAATGTAGGATGAGTAAGTTAGTAGAGTGCTCAAGTGTGTCAAATTTTATGTAAGTTTGCAAGAATTTTTGAGGAACATGAATTTTCATGAAAGAATCTAAGTGGTAAGAATGAGAATAGGTTTTTATAAATACTCACTTCTTTTATTTTTGAAACTAAGTTTTTGATTTAAGCGTCCATTCTAAACTAGGGTCTCCTATGGTCAGGATGGCTCTGATACGAACTTGTCAACACCCAGATTTTTAATCCCAGATGCCTGTTATGCCATACATCGCAATCCTTGGATTACCATTTTTGCAAGACATAACAGATTGGTACCATAGTTCATCATCCATTACAAACTGAAAGAACATGTTGGGTCCCCATGTGTGGTTTTGGTAATTAATGAAAATCTTTATGGACTAATGTGTGTATTAAGTTATACTTGTAGGATTTGTCCATTGGCATCGCTTGAAGCATGTGTTGGCTTCAAGGTCGATGAAATGCAAAGAAGATATGTTGGGCAAGCTCAATATGCAAGGTCGATGATGAGGAATTAAGAAAGGCATTCCATCTTGAGAAGGGCAAGATCGTCTACATCGATCTCAAGTGGAATGCTCAATACAAAGGTATAACCTTGATAGGTTTTCCCTTTAGTCGGTCTCACATTGTGTGTGTGAGACCGGGTTTAGGATAGATAACCGTACTATCAAGAGGGGCTCTCGTATGAGTAATTCGGTCACATCGTTCAGAGAGAGCTCAAACCTTTGCATACTTGCGTCATCGTTTTTGGTTGCTATTTGGTCTTATCCATGTGAGGATATAGATATTGTGGTAATCTCCATAACAAGCTCTTGTTCATCAAAATCGGATCTCCCATTTGTATCTTGTTGCGATTTTGATTTATGCGGCTTTTCGGTTTCTCACCAAGTGAGGTATATCACATTATTCTACTTGATACTTTCTCACTTGGTGATAATCAATATTTCCACCTTTTATTGGGAAGCCCTTGTTGTCCTCTATCCAACACAATTTAAATCGGGTCAATCGGAGCTTCCAGTCAAAAGTTATTGCCGTTTGAATATTTGCTCGTCTGCATTTTTACGGGCGGTAGTGGCCGGACGGGCCAGATTACCGCCAGGGCGGTACTACCGCCCGGGCCTGAAAACGGCCTGTTTTCTTTCTGCCTCGCTAGGTACCTAAATCCGGTACTACCGGCCTGCCCGGTAGTACCGCCCGGGTGGACCGGTAGTACCGGTCGACCCAGTTTATTTGCATCTTTTCCCCGATCCAGATCTGCTGCTGCCGCTGGCCCCGCATCCTGCATGCGCGCGCGTGTGCGTTGACCTGCCGCTGCGCTGCTCGCTGCTGCCGCGCTGCGCAGCTGCATGCACGCGCCCTGCAGATCCCTCACGCGCAGCGCTTGCCGCATCTGCCGCCTCATTGCGCTGGGGCCCTGCGCCCCTCTGCTAAGGCGCTGCCGCCGCATTGCTGCGGCTGTTGCCGTTATCTGCTGCCCCGCTGCGTTGCCTACTGCTAGCGCCGTGCTTGCTGGCAGCTTTCTCTGCTCGCTCGCTCGCATCCAGTTTGCTTTGGGACCGGTAGTACCGGCCCAATCCGGTACTATCGGACCGTCCAGAAAAATACCCCAACAGCCATATTTTGGCTATCCCTATATAAGTCTTTTGTCCATTTTCATTTAGGGTTGCTTCTTCCTCCTCCTTTTGTCTAAGCTTTTCCCCCATTTTCCTTACTCTTTGAGCTTGATTTCTACTCACCCCTCCATTGACTCTTGCATATATTCGAGGGGTAGTTGGAGGAGATCTAGATCTACGTTTTGACCAAACCAAAACATCTCTTTGTGAGTGTATCTTTGGGGATCTAGATTTTGGGGGATTTTGTGTCTCCCTTTGATTCCTCCTCTCTTGTTCCCCCAATAGCTTTAGTAGCTTTGTTGGAACTTGAGAGTGAGGGATTTGAGCACCTTTGTGGTGTTCTTGCCATTTGCATTTGGTGCATCGGTTTGAGTTCTCCTCGGAGGATTTGGTTTGAGTTGCTCATTGGAGCTTGTCCCTCTTGGGTTCTTGCAACCCTAGACGGTTTTGTGGCCTTGGTGGCATTTGTTGAGGCCTTTTGTGGTATTTGTTGGGAGCCTCCGATTAATTTGTGGAGAAGTGCCCCAACCTTGTGAGAGGTTCCGGTTGCCACCGACAAGTGCACCGATAGTGGAAGCGTGGATCGATCCCATTGGGGTGAGATTCACCGGAGAATAAGGGAGGCCTTTTGTGGCGTTGGTGGTTTGATACCACCCCCTCTCCAAACGAGACGTACTCCATGTTGGGAGGAACTCGGTAAAATATCGGTGTCCCCGCGTGCCTCGGTTATCTCTATACCCGAGCTCTTTACTTATGCACTTTACATTGTGATAACCTTCGTGCTTGAAGTAATATATATCTTGCTATCACATTGTTGCTTGTATTGCTTAGCATAAGTTGTTGGTGCACATAGGTGAACCTTAGTTGTTCTGTTGTGCTTAACAAAGTAAACACTAGTTTTATTCTGCCTTTGTTGAGCCACTCTAGGAAAAGTTTTAATCGCCTATTCACCCCCCTCTAGGCGACATCCGTATCCTTTTAATTGGTATCAGAGCCCGGTCTCTCATTTTAGGCTTCACCGCCTTGAGAGTAAAGATGTCGGCTAGGGGATTAGTGCACAAGGACACGCTCACATTCGATGGCACAAATTATGATGTTTGGAAAATTCGCATGCTTAATTTATTTCGGGAAACTCACCCAATTATCGAGGTCTATCTATATGTGGGTTTCTCTTCTCCTATGGATACCCAAAACGAATCTTTAGAGGAGAAGTTGAACTCTCATATAGATGCTCTAGCTACTAAAGTTCTTTTGCATGTTGTGAGCAATGTAGTTCTTTCGTCTATCATGCCTTATTCAAGCGCTCGTGAGATATGGACCAAGCTTCAAGATAAATATAGCAAGTCCAACATTATTGAGGATGATTGTGTTGCTTCCACTTCCGGTCGAGATGAGTTCTCATCGTCTACCACTTCACCAACATGTGATTTTTCACAAGGTAATGATATGGTGAGTGGTGATAGAAATTGCAATATGGATAGTGTGTTCACTATTTGTAATCCCTCATATCTATCTAGTTGCAATGATCTATCTTTGGACCTTAACACTTCTAGCACTCAAAATTCCTCACATGCTTGTGTTAATAGTCTTTGCGTATCATGTAGAAATGACTTGAACAAATCTCATGATGATATGCTCATGTTGTCTTGTTGCAATGATAAAAATGCTTCTATTCCCTCTAGTGCTTGTGTTGCTAACCATGTAGAGGAAAATGAAGATTCTATGGGCCAAGACAAGGTCTTGAAGAGAGCTACAAGTGCAATCTCATCATCACCTTCCTCGGGTTCTCACATGTGCCTTATGGCTAAGGGAACAAAGGTAACCTCTTTGAATCCCATTATATCTCATGATGATGATGAGGTTGAGAATGATAATGATGATTATAGAGGTAAGTATGATATTACCTCTATTAAGAAAATAGGAGAGGTTGTCTATAGTGCTCTCTACAAAAATAAAATTTCTTCCTCCAACCTTCTTGAAATCTTGAATTATGCTATAGAAGGCAATGATCTTATTGAGGAGCAAGAAAACATAATTGATGAAAAGTTTGCGCTTGAGCGTGAGTATGCTAATGAACTTGCTCAAGTAAAGGACTCCCTTGAAGAAGAACAAACCACCAAAGAATCTCTTGAGGAGACTTTTACTCTAGAATTATCTAGAGTAAAGGAATACCATGATAGAGAACTTGCGGTGGCTAACTCCTTCAAGATTAAAAATGATGATCTTGAAGTTGCTTATGCTAAACTTGTTGAGGATTTTAAGCACCTCGAAAATGGCTCTCGGGTCGTTAAGAGGGAGCTCATCAAACTCACCGAGTCACATGAGCAACTTAAAGCTTCATATTTAAAAGATCTTGACAAGTTGCCCTCACCACTTGCTAATAATAACGATGCTTGTGATACTAACTCTATTTCTTGTGAAGCATCTATTTTGAAGGAGAATTTTGAGATAAAGGCTCAAATTGCTTTGCTAACTAGCAACTATGGGAAATTAGAAGAAAGTTGTGTTAAGCTCTCGAGCTCGCATGAGGATCTTCTAGTCTCCCATGGTAGGCTAAAGTTAGCTCATGAGGCCATCATGCCAAAGGTAACATCTAGTGGGCCTCATGTGGACATTAGCACTATATCTACTTCAAATGTTATATTGCCATGTGCTAGTCCTTGTAATTCATCCTCTCACAACCATGCTATATCTCGTGATGAATTACATTCCATGCCTTGTTGCTCTAACAATGTAGCATCTATTTCCTCTAGTACTTTTGTTGAAACTAACCATGTAGAGGAAATCAAAGAGCTCAAGGCTCAAGTCACTTCTTTGAGAAATGACTTGAAAAAGGGTCATCAAGGGAAGGTCACACTCAACAAAATCTTGAGTGTGCAAAAATCCCCCAATGACAAGAGTGGGCTTGGATTCAACTCCAATGTCAAGAACAAGTCCACTATCAAGTTGAAGCACAAGGACAACAAGAAGAATGGCCAAGATCAAGTCAAGAATCCGGCCAACATTGTTTGCTTCAAGTGCAAGGAAGAAGGGCACCATGTTAGATCTTGCCCATTGAAGAAAAAGCCTCTTAGTGTGAAGCAACAAGGGAAGCGGCCTCAAGCTCCACCTCAAGTCATTAATGGGCCTCTTCCTAAGAGGACTACTCGAGCTCTTCCTCGAGTTGTGGCTTCACCTAAGAAGAAAGATGGCAAGAGTATAACTTGCTACATATGCCGTGAGAAGGGGCATATTTCTTCCTCATGCACTATCGGTATCTCCTCATTCAACCCTATCATTATTGATGATGCTTATTCTCTTTGTAAGGATGATGTTGTCAATGTGTTTGACAAATTTGTTCGTGCCCAATGTGGTGTCAAGAAAGAACCATTTGGGTTGCCAAGCCTATTGTGACTAACTTCTTATGACCCAACTTGGTTGGGGACCAACAAGCCAAAACTTGATCAATAGGTGTGTTTTGGAGGGCATTGGAGTCTTGGTTACATTATGAAGAATTGAGGGATCTTCATCAATTATTATTTTCAAGACAAGCCATTTGTATTATCATGATTATATTATATTTCCAATGTTCCTCCTTGCGATAACATATGCTTAACGCATTTCATTGAAAGTTACTCACCCCCTTGTGCATGTGTTGGTTTTGTATCTTCCATGCTTTTGTACAAGTTATGCTTTCCACTTAATTATCTTGAGGTATCAATCATATGTGTGTATGATTAAGTGGCACAACATGTATGCGTGTTTCTTGTGTTTGAGCCTTTCTTGATTATATTTGGTATCTTATTTGGCTCTTTTTGAGAGATTAATGGATTATCCCATTTTGGGGGAGTGTTATGCTTAGGCATTCCATAATCCTAAAATTGTGTGTACATGAGGAATACCACCTAGTATTTATATTGGATTATTGTCTAGCCACTATGTGGTACAATTCTCATGAGAAATTTAAGTTTTATAATGTCCATTAATTATCTCTATTTGTATCCTTTTGCCTCGAGTTGGTTTTATGGTAGTATCACATTATGGGGGAGTCATATGCTTAGTGCATATTACAAATCCTAGAAAATGTGGATATTCGAGGTTGTGTCACTTAGAATTGATATTGATAATTATCTAGCACCTATGTGACACATTTGCTCATACAATTTCCAATTTTCTTGAATGGCTTTATTGATCTTATTTTGGATCTTGTATATGAGAGTGGTTCTTGGTAGGTGTTTCCTCATATTTAGATATATATATTCGCATGGAAACCATTTGCTTCAAGTTACTCTAATCACTAGTGATTGTGTGACTATTGGAAGCTACCAAGAATCTTGTTTGAAGTATCATGCTCAATTCATATATTTAGTTATATGCTTCTTGTTGTGTGTATATGATCTTGGATATCCGTATGAACTACCTAGGGAAAATTATTCCCAATATTTCTTGTCCTTGGACAATGAGTACTCAATTTAAGGTAGAATTTATTTATCATATTCACTTTGGCCTTTGTTTAATTTTATCCTATCTTTGGCCAAGAAAATGTTTTATGTTGTCTCCCAAGCTTACTTGCTTCTTTTGGATCTTCTTATTTTATTGATATCCTCTTGTGTTTTAGTTAATTTAGGTAGTAGTGATGATCCCATTTGAGTGCATTTTGCATTCTAAAGGAAAATCCTACATAATGCACTATCCAAGGGGGAGCTCTCCTATATTATTTAGAACATTCATATTTATGCTTCTTTGTTTGATCCATATCGAGTTTTATGTACTTGGAACCTCAATCTTTTCGTTTTGGTATTTTGTGCCATCATGTGAAGTTTGAGGAGTTTGGTTTCTTGTTGGAACCTTGCTCTTTTTGGGAGTTGGTTTTGTCTCATTCCTTGTTTCTTGATTTAACCATTTTAGAATGAGATAAATCCTTGAGCATTTTTATTTCTATCTATTTTTGCTCTTTTGGCCTTAGCCTAGTTTATTTGTTGAACTTGTGATCTTTCATGTGTTGAATTGGGTCTTTGATACAATTTGGACACCGCTTGTCTTGTCACACTCTTGTGTGTTCCATCTTGGTTTACTTGGTGTTTTTGTTCAAATTGTATCTCATTTTTGGTTCTTGAAAGCCTTGTGCATGCATATTTACTACATATCTATATTATGGCATGCTTGCTTTCTTTGATCCAATATATAGGGGAAACTCCACCAAATCCCATCGGCTAAGTTGTGCATGAAATTCAATTTCATATCAATATGCACATATTTATATGGAGTCTCTCCTATGTATTGTAGTTGAACTAACTACATTGGACCAAATAAGTTTGGGGACCATTTTGTACTTAAATGTGTTTTAGGTACATTGGAGATATATTGGATGCTTGTCTCTCAATCTTGAAGAAGTGGTGCGTTAATGACAATTGGAGGAAGCTATAGGATGATAAATGAATTCATATCGCTTGAAGCATGTGTTGGCTTCAAGGTCGATGAAATGCAAAGAAGATATGTTGGGCAAGCTCAATATGCGAGGTCGATGATGAGGAATTAAGAAAGGCGTTCCATCTTGAGAAGGACAAGATCATCTACATCGAGCTCAAGTGGAATGCTCAAGACAAAGGTATAATCTTTATAGGTTTTCCATTTAGTCGGTCTCACGTTGTGTGTGTGAGACCGGGTTTAGGATAGATAACCGTACTATCAAGAGGGGCTCTCGTATGAGTAATTCGGTCACATCGTTCGGAGAGAGCTCAAACCTTTGCATACTTTCGTCATCGTTTTTGGTTGCTATTTGGTCTTATCCATGTGAGGATATAGAGCTTGTGGTAATCTCCATAACAAGCTCTTGTTCATCAAAATCGGATCTCCCATTTGTATCTTGTTGCGATTTTGATTTATGCAGCTTTTGGTTTCTCAACAAGTGAGGTATATCACATTATTCTACTTGATACTTTCTCACTTGGTGATAATCAATATTTCCACCTTTTATTGGGAAGCCCTTGTCGTCCTCTATCCAACGCAATTTGAATCGGGTCAATCGGAGCTTTCAGTCAAAAGTTATTGTCGTTTGAATATTTGCCTGTCTGTCTGTTTTCTGGGCCGAGCGGTACCTCCCGGACGGGCTGGTACTACCGCCCGGGCCTAAAAACGGACCGTTTTCTTTCTGCCTCGCTAGGTACCTAAATCCGGTACTACCGGCCTGCCCGGTAGTACCGCCCTGCCCGGTAGTACCGCCCGGGTGGACCGGTAGTACCGGTCGACCCAGTTTATTTGCATCTTTTCCCCGATCCAGATCTGCTGCTGCTGCTGGCCCCACATCCTGCATGCGCTGCTATGTTGACACGCTGCGCCTGCTGTTGCTGCAGCTGCATGCGCGCGCTTCTGCAGATCTCACGCTACCGCCGCTGCCGCTGCCGCCACAGGCGCTGGGCTCCGCCGCTGCACGCCATCTGCTGCCTCGCTTACGCTGCTTTTCGCGCTTGCTAGCTGCTTGGCGATGACTGCTGGCTGTTGTGCTGCTTGCCTCACAGGCCCCGCCATGTCTGCTGCTCTTGCTGCATGCACCGCCTCGCTGCTTTCTCTCTCTGGCTCGCTCGCTGCTGTCTGGCTCATTGGGACCGGTAGTACCGGCCCAATCCGGTACTACCGGACCGTCCAGAAAAATACCCCAACGGCCATATTTTGGCTAGCCCTATATAAGTCTTTTGTCCATTTTCATTTAGGGTTGCTTCTTCCTCCTCCTTTTGTCTAAGCTTTGCCCCCATTTGCCTTACTCTTTGAGCTTGATTTCTACTCACCCCTCCATTGATTCTTGCATATATTCGAGGGGTAGTTGGAGGAGATCTAGATCTACGTTCTGACCAAACCAAAACATCTCTTTGTGAGTGTATCTTTGGGGATCTAGATTTTGGGGGATTTTGTGTCTCTGTTTGATTCCTCCTCTCTTGTTCCCCCAATAGCTTTAGTAGCTTTGTTGGAACTTGAGAGTGAGGGATTTGAGCACCTTTGTGGTGTTCTTGCCATTTGCATTTGGTGCATCGGTTTGAGTTCTCCTCGGAGGATTTGGTTTGAGTTGCTCATTGGAGCTTGTACCTCTTGGGTTCTTGCAACCCTAGACAGTTTTGTGGCCTTGGTGGCATTGTGGCCTTGATGGCATTTGTTGAGGCCTTCTGTGGCGTTTGTTGGGATCCTCCGATTAACTTGTGGAGAAGTGCCCCAACCTTGTGAGAGGTTCCGGTTGCCACCGACAAGTGCACCGATAGTGGAAGCGTGGATCGATCCCATTGGGGTGAGATTCACCGGAGAATAAGGGAGGCCTTTTGTGGTGTTGGTGGTTTGATACCACCCCCTCTCCAAACGAGACATACTCCATGTTGGGAGGAACTCGGTAAAATATCGGTGTCCCCGCGTGCCTCGGTTATCTCTATACCCGAGCTCTTTACTTATGCACTTTACATTGTGATAGCCTTCGTGCTTGAAGTAATATATATCTTGCTATCGCATTGTTGCTTGTATTGCTTAGCATAAGTTGTTGGTGCACATAGGTGAACCTTAGTTGTTCTAGGTTGTGCTTAACAAAGTAAACACTAGTTTTATTCCGCCTTTGTTGAGCCACTCTAGGAAAAGTTTTAATCGCCTATTCACCCCCCTCTAGGCGACATCCGTATCCTTTCACAAACCATAATAAAAGTATTACAAATAAAGGATCTCATGATCCAATTTGACTACAATCAAAGCAACTGAATAATATAATAACGGTAGCATGGGCGAGGCTCCATCTTCATGGTCATAGGCAATGCTGATGATGGGAGATGATCCTAGTTGTCGTAACCTTCCTGCGGTCCATCATCCTAATAGTACTCTTCATAGTCTGGCCACAGGAATAGCCAGGGACAAAGCCATGAGTACTCTTTAAGTACTCACAAACTATCACTAACAAGTAAAGAGGTTTCAAGTAGGAATACTAAGCTCTAGGTTGTTTTGCAAAAATCCAGGTTTATCTCTAGCTGAGTTCAGAAGTAAAGAAAACTAGTTTAATTTTTTATAACACCTATGTGGGAACTTAGTTTTCACTTTCACAACCCTGTTGTGGTCAAGTCAAAGTCATGATTCATTTCACAAGTCATTTTGAAAACATCTGACGATGGAATAGTATGGCTACTCCAACTGTCAATAACCACGGACGCGGCTATTCAAATAGTTTGACACTCTGTAGAGGTGGTACACTTTCACCACAATATTCGATACATCCATCAGGAACAATCCTGAATTCACCATACTCAGTATGCGGATAATCAATCCTAACCTTTCAATTACACACCCTAGTATAGGCACCTCTCCTATGAGTTTGGCCTCCCAACAATGACCATCTGTCATCTTGGGAACTGCACAGGTGGTCAATCATCACGAGGTAGCCTCAGCTCAAACCTCGGCCGCAAGGGAAACCATACTAATATATATAAAATTCCAGTCAAGCCCTACCCAATTTCGGGTATTGTGGTTGCACGGTAAAATTGGAATTGTATCGCATCCAGACACAACCATCAATTTTATAAAGGGCTAAGGCTCATGTCTCAACATTTTCATCATCAAAAATCATCTAGAGTTCAATAACACATGTCCAAACATTTTAGTAGAATGACTCATCATTCTAAGGTTTTCATAACCATTTTCACCAAGTATTCCCATCTAAAGTGATCAAGTTTTATGCTTAGCACTAGCCACTAAATTTGGGGGTAAACACTAATGAGGGGTGAAAATCAAGTGTGACTTATCTAAGTATAATCTCATGCCTCTGGATGACATCAAGTTATACCTAACTTAGGTCAATTTTTATGCTCTTTATGATACCTCTAAATCTTTCCAAAACTTCACAAGTTACTAAGTAAACAAAGAATTTTGATAAAGAAATAAATTAATAAAGCTTGCAAGTAACACTAGGATTTGGTATAATAAGGTGGTATAATGACATATGCCTAAGGCATGTATTTGGCATAGTTATCCTGCAAGTGTTAGCTTGCAAAGTTAACTTGTTTTGTAAAGCTTGCATAGGTAACATGCAAGTGGTAGCTTGCTAGGATGGCTTGCAAAGTTGCAAGTATAAGCTTGCATTAGATAGCTTGCTAGGATGGCTTGCAAAGTTGCAAGTGTAAGCTTGCCTTGTGCAGTGCACTGGTTGAAGTTCTCCTCGGCTTCTTCCTCGTAGTAGTCTTCTTCCTCTTCGTATCCTTGGTTGGTACTAGCGTTTATAAACAATACTTAACTACTTCTATTTAGCACACAAGGGTTTACACTAGATGATCTAGCATCATCACAATCATCACAAGAATTAAGGCAATAGTTTTATTTATTTCTTTTTAGAAAAGTAATTTCTACTTATTGAAAACAACTTAAGATTTAATATTCTCCAATTAAAACATGGGATCATGTTGAAACATGTCATCACCACATATTCTAATACTTGGGAATATGATTTAAAGTGGTGTCACAATTTAATAATGTTTGACCTTATTATTTTAATTAATTAAAGTGACTAGAAATGCCTATGGGGCATTATTTTATTGCTTGTCCATTATTACTGCAAGTAAACCTAGATATTTTTACATATTTAGAAAGGTCTTATCAAATGTGATTTTTGAGAGTTGGAATCAACTCAAAAGGATTTATGGTTGAATTCTGAAAAATGTTTGAATGCAGAAAATTCTCTGCCTTGTTATTTTTACTATAGGTGATCTATAATGTCAAATGGTTTGAATCCAACCTGCTTTGATTAAGAATTTCCATACCTTTCTAACAAAATTGGTTTCATGCTATTTGGTTCAGTGAATCTCTCTAAATTGAATTTTGAATCTACTTCCAGAACTAGGTTTGAAACTAAATAGATAAATCTAAATTCAAACTAACTGGGTCGCGCAGGTATTCTAACTGGGTTGGCCCACTGTGCATAGAGCGCGCGGGCTGGTTAAGTGGTTGTCCCCACACGTCGGTGGGACAGGGGGGTGCGAAGGGGTACGGCTAACGACGACCGTAGGATTAAACTAAGGATCAATGGCTCACGGCCATCGTCCTCGTCGAACAGAACACGAAGGGCTCGAATCCTAGCACGGCCAGTGGGGGTCTGTGGTGGCTCACCGGGGCTCAGGCGATGGTCGGCGATGGGGGCGAACGACGAAGTCGATGATGGCGGTTCTCCTGGTACTGGCGGCTTCTCCTGGGGTGGCTACAATCAACGACGCCCTTCTCCTCTAGCAGCGGCAGGCTCCGACGAAATTCCGGCGATGCTGCGCTCGCCTTGCTCCGAGAAGAAGTGGGAAGGGTCAGTGAGAGGTGGGGAGTGGAATGGTGTGAAGAAAACAAGCGGGGGAGGCCTCCTTTTATTGGCGAGCGAGAGAGGTAGAGTGGCATAGGCAATGCTCATCAGCGTCGGGGTTACAGCGAGCTGCGGGCATGGCTGGGGGTAGGGGACGGTGCGCGATCTCCTGGCGGTCTTCAATGGCTTGATGGCCCGGCAAGGGGCGGTGCGGTTCGGTCGGAATGCGTTGGTGCTCTGAGCGGCACCGACGGCGGTTTTGATGACGCACAATGTCTATGGGTCGCGTGGCAGCAAACGGGGATGTCTGGGAGGTTCCTGGGATGGTGGTGATCACAGGCACGGGCGGCGAAGGCGAGGTGCGGTCTATGCGAGCGTGTCGAGTGCGGAGAGCTGGCGCGCTCTAGACATGGCAGAGAAAAACTGGCGCGTGCATCCTCGGTGGTCCACGGCTTGGCAGGGCTCGAGGGCTGGACATGGGGTGGCAGTGGATGGTGGCGTGCTTCCTGGACACGGTGGCTAGGCGCGGCGCTTGCTCCTGCTAGCTAGACATGGTCGGCTGGCCGCGGTTGGATCGGGCATGCACGACATGGTGCATTGGGTAGGGTCTAGGTTGGTTCAATGCACTGGTTGGCACTAGGAGAGACATGGATGGTCAATGGGGAACAAGGTTTGGGGTGATCACTGCTTAAAATAGTGAAGTTTGGCCAAATTTGGTTTCTGTCTCCAAGTGTTTGATGAAATGGCCGAAAGAAATTCATATATGAATTTTTGGTTGAAACTTGATGGATGCAATGGTCACATACTAGGTAGTCTCTGGTTGATTGGATTTGTCAAGGTGCACTGGTTTGGTTGGGTTTTGAGAAATGGTGATCTTCCCATATGAACTAGATTCAATTTTCAAATGTCATTTGAATAGGGTTGCCAAATGTTTCTGTGGGTTTGCAAGGTGGGCTTGGGTTCACTTTCACTTGGTCTAGCAAGGGGTGAAAAGAATTGGATTTGTTTCTCTTTGAAATCTTGGACTAGAAACACTCAAAGTGGTCTGGTGAGCAAGATTGGCAAAAATGACCATTTACTTATTTTGTTTGTTTTTGAATTTCTAAAGACTTGATTCTGCTTGGAAATGATTTAGATGATGTTGTTTTTATCTTTAAACCAATCCTTGCCATTCAAAACAATCAAACAAGTCCATTCAAGCATTTAAGCATTCATGCATTCATCACATACACTCATGCATTCATATAACCATATATTAAGGCTCGCAGGGTTCATGCCTCATTAGCGACGCCAAATCAGTTTTTACTGTAGATTCGGGTATCTACAGTACGAGTCCATCTACAGTGTCCCGAATTTTCTACATTTTAGTTTATTTTGTGTCGTTTTATCCAGAATCAATCCGTGTCAAAGCGGTCAAAAGTTGTCAGCGATCTACACGATGGATCGACTGGATGCTTCCGGGCTCCACGTCCTCCCATCTAGGGCCGTCTCCTCTTCTCCCTCTCTGGCCGCTGTCTCTCTCTCTATCTCTCGAGGCGGCGGCACATCGATCTCTTTTCCTTTCCGGGGTAGGTGGCGGCGTGGTGGAGGACCTCGATGCCGTCCTCCTCCTCGCGTTTCCCCAGCGGGCTGAAATGGGCAGGACGTGCGTGTGGTCGCCGGAGGAGCGGTGGCCCTGCCTCGCAGCCGTGGTTCCCACCTCCTCCCAGGTACGTGCCCTCGGCCCCTTCTATTAGGTCCTGCTCCCCGTCCGGAGCTTTTTCCGCGCGGCTTCGCTGCACTCATGGAGGGCGCCGTCTGGAGAAGTCCCGCACCGGCGTCCGCATTAACTCGCCTACGGAATCGCTTTGTGCCACTACAGGGCCTCCGGCACCGTCCTAGCTAAGCAAGATCGGCTCCATCTTCGATGTCGTCAAGGATCCAGTAAGTTGCCTTTGCTTTCAAAGTTATGTTAACAGATGATTCTCATATCAGTTTTCCAGTTTATAAATTTCTATAATTTTTATATACTTTGCTACTCAACTTTTGAATAGCATAATGATTGCAAGTGTACTGGCGGTACGGTGTTCTACGTCCATTGTTGCACAGCTGCAGAGATCCACCTGTTATCTTTCACGGTAATTTAAAGAACAAGGTGTTGCATAGGTATTGCTGATGTTCTAGGTCCATTTGCTATTAAACGAGTAAAACTGTTTGCGAAGCCTGTTCCTTGGTTATCACTAATCCTCCCTACAGACCACCTTAACTTAATGAGATGTGCATGCTTTGGTCTGTAGAACTCTTTTGTATAAGCATTCATGCTGAAATTGCTTTCCCCTAAACTTAAAGGGACTTCTCTGTACTGGAGCTTAAGATAATCAAGGAAAGCCAATGGCAACAAAACATGGTTTGCATATATCTATATACTGTCCATTTACATCTGGTTTGCTTACCTGTTATAGAATAAATCTTTGTATTTGAAGTTGCATTGATTTCTATGCGGACATGTGCATTATCAACCTCTGTTTGCGTACAGTAAAGTTAATTGGATGATTATTTGCAAAATAGCGTGACCTTCACATTTTGGCTCTACATGCTACAACTTGCTCATGTTGTGTGTAATAAATTCTGGGGTTATAATTACACTTACAATTCTCTAGAAGATTGTCGAAATTATTCTTTGCTGAATGTTTCGGTTCCCACAAACTGCAACCTCAGCATGAGACGTGCTGTAATTTTTTGGGTTAGTGTAGAATAAAAAGTACATAACCATAGTGGTGAATCCTGAAAATTGGAGCCTACACCAATGCATCTAGAGGCTCACTCACCGGCTTTTCTTTTATCCACAGCAATGCACAACCTACGTATGAAATGTCTTTTGTTTTTCTTTTCCGAATTTCACACATTCCCTTTAGTATTTTTGTTACCATGTTACACTAGAGCTTCATAATTTGTTCGTGTGATTTATATAGTTATCCATGTTCTTATTTTTCACGCTTCTAAGAAATCCAAATTTCCAGTAGACATCACGCTTTTATATCATGGTATTATGGTATTTGCAATGTACAGCTACACAGTTGTTATAATTCCGGGTGAGCATTGTCATTTTATTCTCATCTAATTTGATGTGCTTCTTTCTTCTACTTCTTATAAAATATCCATGTAGTACTTACAACCGATGTTAAAGAATATCACGTGGGATTGAGTAGCCCTTCCATGATGTTCAGTTTTCTCTACAAATAATGTGGATGCTAGCAGGCGAGAGGTTCGACTTGGCAAGCTTCCGGTTAGCTGTTCTGAAGGTGCCTTTTTTCTTCTTTTTTCTCCATGGTCTATGTTGTTATATATTGGTTTACTCACTGTTTTTTCTCTTGACTTTATTTTCTGGCTTGCATAAAACTCCTTTTGGGCATGTTGTTCCTCCTGGTCCATCCTTTCCTATGCTGCTCCGTGTTACGGCCTTTGCTTCAGTTCATTCGTCGTCCGATTTGGTGATTGGCTATAATTGAAATTTGATAGGTTACACCAAGAAAGTATCAGAGACAATGCTGGATAAACAGTGATGAGGCAGAATGATATGTTCCTGCTAAGGAGTTTGTGGAGGCATTTCAACCTTTCCACAATGGTCAGACTACAAAGAGTGAGTTAGCAGCAGTCCTATTTGACAAGAGCGGGAGTCGTCCTGCAGCCCTGAAAACACTACGACATGGTGCTAGCATGAAAAAAGTACTCAATGCTAACATCAACAACGAGATATTGCTCATGAAAAGAAACTCCTTTCTGTACATATTAAGGGTGACGATTCTAAAAAGAAAAATCAGCAAAATTTTAACTCTAATTGATTTTATTGTCATCTAGAAGTATTAAGGTACGTGTTGTATCTTATTATTTTTCTTTAGTTTTCAGTTCACAATTATGGCAATCGTAGCAATGGCTCCCTAACAGATGAAGGAATATACATGGGTGCTATGTTCTTTGAGATCTCGATGATCATGTTCAATGGACAATTGGTTAGCAGAAGAAGGTTTAACCACTGTAAAGCTCCCTGTTTTTTCACACAAACATATCTTTCTCTTCTTTCCATCAATAAGATCCCCTGTCATTGCTCAATGCAACAATTCAGATTGGCATAACATACTATGTCATTGGATTTGATACCGATATACAGTTCTGCATTTATGAAAGTATCCAGTCAGTCCTATTTGGTTCGAGTTTAAATATATCTACTACTTCTCAAATATTGTGTGCACTAGGTAACATATAACAACTACTCAAGTTCATGTGACAACGGGCGCGGCGTGTCGCCGCCCCAAGTTCCCTAGTATGGATTTAATTAACAAAAGTTTTTGTTAACCCTAAATTTTGGATGATTGGAATGGATAACCTTGATTAATATTTTTTGGATGTTACAATTCTCCCCCTTTCTACCTATTTTACATTTATAGTATTTACTTCTTCCTGTTGATCTATTGCTATCTGTGTTGCGATGCTTTAGATTCTGTACCCCTTTATATATCCCTGCAGCCTTTATATTGTCTTGGACACCTTCTATTGCCTATTGTTTGGGTAGACAGTTGGCCTTGTGAGTAGTAGTCGCTTGATTAGGTGCTGCTTCGTGTCATCGATGTTCCACTAATGTTGGGAGTTGGCATATTCATAAAGGTGAAGATGATCGTGGTTTTAATTATAGCTAGTTAATTAAATAATAAAAATGGATATAATTAATAAAGAGACACCTGATTTCGAAGTACTGTACTGTGGGCCACAAACTAGTTTGACGTTTTCATGCCATGTTATGCCATGTATGACATGTTTATTATATGTTGCTCGATGAGCGTTTACTACTGTACTGTTTAGGATGTGGATCGTTATGTTCCTATGCCTCTAATCTCTTGACCGATCTCGCAGCCTCTAGGTCCGTCTTCGGAGCTCGGTCGACTTCGCTATGGGTAGCTTATTGGGATGGCCCCCATGTGCTTGCTATTGGTCTGGGAAAGCATCGTGTACTAGGCCCCACCAGCATACTGATGGAAGTATGTTAATTGATCTGGCAACAAGGGTCGAAGTGTGTGTGAAAACTTTGGTTCACCCCTGTAGGGTTAAATCTTTTCAAAAAGCCGTGTCCGCGGTTATGGATGATTTGGAGCACAGTATCTCGATCGTAGACAACTATAAGTAAAGTTTACTGTTATAATTTGACTTGTATATGATATGACTAGTAAGTTGGATTACCACTATGGAAAGAATGAATAAAACTGCCAACCGTGTGAGTTTCCTCGACATGACTTTCTCGTTTGGTATCGAGAGGGAAATACCATGATGGGTATGTTTGGTGGTAGTATCAGGTTGGATCAGAATAGATGTTTCTCATCTCTCTCTGATAGCCGAAAGTTATGCCGAGTCTCTATAGGTTGTTTAGTGCGTGTTGCGCTGCCGCTTTAGTCCATCATACATATGTAGGCGAGAGCCGCCAAATTCTAAGTCTCGCCATGTACTGGCCTCAGTACTAACCGCTCTCTTTTTTCCTTTACCCTTTGTCGCCACCTCTTTTGTTGCAGCAGGTTTGAGATCGACGTCGTTAGCAGGGTTAATCTTCCGGCTTGGCCTGGGCAGAGTTATGACACAATTGGTTATTCTTCAGGGCTCTTAGCCTAATTTGCATCTTGTTCATACTCGGATATTGTATCGTTTTCAAGGCGATTTGGATCTTTGTACTGTATATCTGTATTCTTGACTCATCTAGTCGTGTTGTTTCTATATATGTTCTATGGGTTCCGTCGTGGACTAATGTGTAATGGTATTACCTCATTTTCCACCCGCACAAAAGTTCTTGGTGGGCACCTTTGAATCGTTTCTACACGGGTTTGGCGGGAATGGATAAAACTTGCATATTGCCGATCTGAGGGTGTTACACCTAACTCCCTAATACACCATCTATTTGGAAATATAAAGATGTTTTAGATTAGTGAGCTAATGTATCTAGACACCTTTTCGTGTGTAGGTTCAAATGAATCAATATACTAAAATGTGTCTAGATACATTTATTTCAAAAACCTAAAACATCTTATATTTCCAAACGGAGGGAGTAGTACTAGATGCCTGGGTACGGGTAGTAATTTGGAAATCCAAGCTCTATATTTTCCGTTCACTCCAACGAAACCTCATGTTTGAATTTCTTTGTTGTCCTGTGATTCAAACACTTACTTGATCCAAATTCCTGTATTTTTTATTCCTATAGGATTCAATAGGTCATGCCACTCCAATCCTACGAATTTCCTATTCCTGTGTTTTGAGATTCCTAAAATCAAATGAGCCCTTAATACTCAAATTTTTTGGGAACATGCTCTAGAGAAATGAGAGAAGATTCTAGAACGATGGAGAAGTGTGTTTGAGTTTTGTGCATAAAGTTCATTGTGCTAAAACTATCAATAAAATCGTCTAGATCCTAGAATAGAAAAGGAGATCCAACGGCTAGCAATGTTGGTATTTGCCAATCTTTGATCCAATGGTCAATGTTCAAAGTTCTTCGTATAGTATATAGTTGTAAGATGTAAGATAAGGTAAGATAAGTGAGGCCGGGGTAATTAAGGGCCCATGCAAAGCATCGTTGTTTTATAGAAAAGCCCATGGGCTAGAGCTAAAATCTTGGGAATTTGACATGATATGTGAATATCATATGTCCATGTGCTAATCCAATGTAGGATTACTTCACAATGCTCAAGTTGAATTGTGACACATAAAAAACCTTTTGATGCACAGGGATTATGCAGTGTATAAGAAAAGAATAAAATTTGGTTAGATTTCAACTAACTGAAAACTGACAATGCAATATTGAGGGAAATGCATATGTACAGTTTTTGTTAACTTGAGCATTGCAAAGGACATTGTTCAGCCAACCTAAAACAACATCAATCTATGCAAAAACTCTACATAAACTTTCAAAACCAATAGAAGTCGTGGAAGGACACAAGTTATAGACCAGTACTATTTTACAGTCTCAATCGCAGAAACGCACGTTCATGACAACTAAACATGTACGAATTTGGTCAAATAGGCTCAAATTTGTTTGAAATGGACTGATTTGCACCAGGATGCATGTTTTGGGACTGATTTTGTCCACCTTGCAAGATATGAGACTAATTTACACCCCGGGTGCAACAAGTTTGACTAAAAGTGTATGTACCTCGATATTTGGCAAGAAACAAGTGATGCAGATCCTCTAAATTGCAGAAGTATCTCATGTTTAATCTTTACAAAGTTTCGGTTTAACGAAATGTTGGATGCATCAAGCTTTACAAAGACCAGGTGAAACCAACAATTTGCAAAAGGAGTGCAAGGAGGAGAATAAATTGTATCATCTTAACCATACAAGTTATGAGTACCAAAAACCAATGCCTTGCTGCATATCTTCTCGAGCAACCAGAGGCATCGTCAACGCGGTCTTGAGCCAAGAAGACAAGGCACGAACCACATGGACGCATGATGACTGAAATTGTCGGCCCCTCAGATTGCAGGTTCTGGTGCTGACCGGTTAGAAACAGGTAGAAAAATCCAGTCCACCAGCATATACTCTCCGAAACTTAGGCAATCAGATGCAATGTACACGAAGCCTAGCCTCCCGAACGACACGTGCTTGGTTTGAGGGCCATGCATCACATCATTATTCACAAACCCAATAAGGGGAAGGTTCAGACCAAGGAAGAGGGAACCATGTCGAAGATGGCTCAGAACCCACTCCGGCTAAGGAAGGTCACCGTGGCAGCAACAACAGCGTTGGACTGCTACCCTCTAGAAGATATGGCACCAAGCAATGGATACAATTTGAATGTCCTACCTTGCTGACTAATCGTCTCCTTCGAAGGAGTTCCTTTGCCCCGGATGTGTATCCACAACAATGTTAGCCTGAAATAAGCCAGGAACCAACGCGGGCGAGAATCTATGTAGCCATAATCTAGGCCGTCGACATTGTCGTTCGACACAGCGTGCTTATCCTCGTCTATTATTGGGGCCTTCACCTTCATAGGATCTGCATCAACACCTGTCCAATCCAAACAACAAACAACAAATATGTACTGTAGTAATTATCTCTTGCTAACACATTAACAAAAGCAAGTCGAAGAAAAGAGAGTAGTAACTATAGTTTGGTACTGAACTCACCGTATTCAAAGGGTTGCCATGTAAAAACAGATCCATCATCCAATACAACAAAGATAATGTCATTCGCCCACACAGCATCCGGGACTAGGATGACCAGGGAGATCAATCATGGCTACCTAGTTGCGGCTGTAACTAGCCCCATAATCCCAATCAGATTTTCGGATGATGATGGGGGATGACATAGAAGGGTTGTCTAGCGGTATCATGTTGGCATCAATCACTCCCTTTTCAGTACTAGCGAGTGATGGGGAAGAAGATGGATAGTAGTTCAAAAGGCAAGGATAATCATAGGGGAAGAAGAGCGGATTCTAAAGCACAACTCGTTCGAGGGAAAGGTATAGATCTAGGATGGCCTCAGAGAAACGGGACATGCCAAGAGGATCAGATTGACCAGAGATTACATGGAGAGCATCATCATCTAACTTTGACCAGTTGCGGAAAGGGTTGCCTGGATCTGCTCCGGCCATGGTGGATTCACCATCGCGCCGGTGATGGTCTTTTGGGGGGGCTTTGAGGGAACGGTGAGGCTATCCTGGTCAGTGGTGAGGGTCACGAGGGGGGACGCCAGGGCTTGAGTTTGTTTGAAAATGTTTGGCAGGACTAGTAGAGAGGTCCAGCGCGTGATGGGGGGGGGGAGGAGTAGCCTGAGCGGGCAGGCGGATGGCACCACGATATATGGGGAAGGTGGTCTATGTAACTCACATTGACAGGATGACCCACCATATGGTGGACCTCACGCGTCAGTAAATCAAGATCGACTGAATACGCATGAGGAACCCTAACGAGCATGGGAAATAGGAGAATATCTGGAACCCTGTTCATACAGATGCTTTAGGAGCAATAACTGACACAGGTCCGACAGTATGCATTGAGTACGAGTGCACTATAACACGACGAGTGTAGTCCACTATGATCTACGTTCTTTCAAATCTTTGTATGTAATACCTTGCGTGTATGTTTTCGTCTATACCTGTACAAGCGTGCAAATGGTCAAACACCACACCCACGCACGCGCAAGAATAATACACTTGCTGTTTCATTGTGCAGCTTGCCCAGCTAGACATGGATGCACAACATGAGTCTAGCAAAAAGACTCTTATGGCTAATTGTAATAGTACAAGACTCAAGTCAACGTAAATTAATGAAAGAGCTCATAGTCAGTCTCTAGATCCTTTCTATAATGGAATGTCATGCAAATAGAAAAAGCAAGATTGACTGTTCTATTTTCAAAGTAGTGGATCCTATAAAAATAGTTCTGCTACCCGGCAACCTTTTTTTGAAAATATTTCTTAGACTCAAGCTAAACGGGTGTAAACGTTCTAATCTTCTAGACTCGAGAATGGAAAATAAGATCTAACGTTTAGCAATGTTGGGATTTGCCAGTCTTCGTCAAACGGTGTATATTCAAAATTATCTATATACTATATATCTATAAGTTTCACATATGCTTTGCATACGTGGGAATCAGATAATAGAAGTATGACATTATCATTTTTATATAAAATTATGATAGGTGAAATAATTATAATTTTGAGCCACGTCCATAAAGTATCCAGTGTATATATCATAAACCAATGGGAATTTTAACGACAGGTTCAACTTCTTTCTAAGATTTTCCATCTTTAAAGTTTAACGAAATTATGTCAAACTTAAGGTACAAGTAAGCACAATAGAGTGCTCTTTAGTTCATCTTCTTGTAGTTAACAATGTCGCCGGTGTGGGTGTCCAACTATATCTGTAAATAACATGCTCAATTTTATGAGTGATGATGATATTGTTCTTTTCCATAAAGGAAAGTCCGAAGAATATTGGATCTCAATGCCATAAGCCAAGTTTTCAGACATACATAGTGGACTAACATGTCGTACTTACGGTTCCCATGTTTTATGAGTTTTTCAAATTTCCTTGCTAACTCTGCCCACTTGAATGAATTTATGTTGATTTATTGAAATTAAGTCAAATTTGAAACTACAAGTAAAAAAAATCTTTTGGAGGTAACCATCACGGGTCACAATTAATATATCAGAAACCACCGAGAGTTTTGACAACAGGTTCAACTTCTTTGTAAGATTTTGCATCCCAAAATTTAACAAAATTAGGTCAAATTTAGCTACAAGTAAGCGCGATAGATTGCTCTTGAATTAAATCTTTTCGAAGGTATATGGGTGCATCTTCTTGTAGTAAACAATGTTGTCAGTGTGAGTTTCCCAACTATCAGGAAAGAACATTCTCAATTTGTCGATTGATGAGGAGATTATTCTTTCCCAGAAAGAAAGTTCGAAAAATATGGATATGAATTCCACAAAGCTAAGCTTTCAGACATATATAGTGGACCAACATGTTGTACTTACAATTTCACATGTTTTATGAGTTCTCAAACTACCTTGCTAACTACGCCCACTTGAATGATTTTATGCTGATTTATCAAAATTATCTCAAATTTTAACTACTACAAGTAAATCGTGGGATGCTTTGAAAGTTTAAGAAAAAGCTTTTGGAGGTACCCATTAGGGTGGTCACAATTAATATATCAAACCAACGAGTGTTTTGAACATAGGTTCAACTTCTTGCTAAGATTTTTGATCTTGACAACTTAACGAAATTAGGTCAAACTTGAGCTACGAGTAAGTGCCATAGATTGCTCTTGAATTAAATGTCTTTTCAAAGGTAAATGGGTGCATCTTATTTTAGCAAACAATGTTTTCAGTGTGAGTTTCCATCTATAAGGAAAGGACATTCTCAATTTTCCGAGTGATGATGAGATTGTTATTTCCCATAAAAAAGTCCGAAGAATATGGATCTGAATGTCACAAGCCAAGTTTTCAGACATATATAGTGCACCAACATGTTGTACTTACAATTATGAGTTCTCAAACTTCCTTGCTAACTCCTTCCACTTGAATGAATTTATGTCGATTTATCGAAATTAGGTCAAATTCGAACTACTGCAAGTAAATCATGGGCTTCTTTGAAAGTTTATGAAAGATATTTTGGAGGTACCCATCGGGGGGTCAAATTGATATATCAAACCATCGAGATTTTTGACGATAGGTTCTACTTCTTGCTAAGATTCTGCATCCTGACAATTTAACGAAATTAGGTCAATCTTGAGTTACAAGTAAGCGCGGTAGATTGCTCTTGAGTTATAAATTTCTTTTTAAGGTAGATGGGTTCATCTTCTTATAGTAAACAATGTTGTCGGTGTGGGTGTCCAACTATATGTGTAAAGAACATTCTCAATTTTATGAGTGATGACGACATTGTTCTTTTCCGTAAAGAAAAGACCAAAGAATATTGGATCTCAATTCCACAAGCCAAGTATTTAGACATATATAGTGGACCAACATGTTGTACTTACGGTTCCATGTTTTATGATTTTTTCAAATTTCCTTGCTAACTCTTCCCACTTGAATGAATTTATGTCGATTTATCAAAATTAGGTCAAATTTGAACTACGAGTAAATTGCAGGTGCTTCAGAAGTTTTATGAAAAAGCTTTTGCAGGTACCCATCGGGGGGTCAATTAATATATCAGAAACCACCGAGAGTTTTGACAACAGGTTCAACTTCTTGCTAAGATTTTGCATCTTGACATTTTTACGAAATTAGGCCAAACTTGAGCTACAAGTAGGCATGGTAGATTTCTCTTTAATTAAATGTCTTTTGGGAGTTAGATGGGTGCATCTTCTTATAGTAAACAATGCCGTTGGTGTGAGTTTCCAACTATAAGGAAAGAACATTCTCAAATTTTCCGAGTGATGACAAGATTGTTCTTTCCCGTAAAGAAAGTCTGAAGAATATGGATATGAATGCCACAAAGCCAAGTTTTCAGACATATATAGTGGACCAACATGTTGTACTTATGATTTCCCATGTTTTATGAGTTCTAAAACTTCCTTGCTAACTTCGCCCACTTGAATGACTTTATATCGATTTATCAAAATTAGGTCAAATTTGAACTACTGCAAGTAAATTGTGGGCTGCTTAGAAAGTTTACAAAAAATCTTCTGGAGGTACCCATCAAGGGGTCACAATTATTATATAAAACCATCGAGAGTTTTGGCGACAGGTTCAACTTCTTGCTAACATTTTGCATCCTGACAATTTAACGAAATAAGGTCAAATTTGATCTACAAGTAAGCACGATAAATTGCTCTTGAATTATAAATGTCTTTTTGGAGGTAGATGAGTGCATCTTCTTGTAGTAAACAATGTTGTCAGTGTGAGTTTCCAACTATCAGGAAAGAAAATTCTCAATTTTTTGAGTGATGACGAGATTGTTCTTTCCCGTAAAGAAAGTCCAAAGAATATGGATCTGAATGCCACAAGCCAAGTTTCCAGAAATTTGCCACAAGGTAGGACCCACAATGTATAAGGTGAACCTTAGCGGATCCCACATAGGCCTTAAGGTGTTTTTAACACATTGCGAATGCTAAGGAAAAAGAAAATAATGGGCCTACTTGGCAGTGTATGACCAAGCTATAAAACTCCTATGCAAAAGTTAGTATCAGTTTAGGAGGTCCCACGAATCATCTTGTATAGACACTGTCTAAATGATGGAGCGTACTCGTACCAGTACTATAATGCATTTTTTGCTTAGACATATGCTGTAACATCTCAAAAATATTAATGAAGGAATCAATTTCTAATCAACCAAAATTAGAGTTAACAAAAGCTTTTTAATATTAAACACTATATTAAGCTTGTGTGTTTTTGAATGATTGTGAATGTTTGAAATGCCATGTTTGTTGTTGTAAATGATGAGGTTTGGTTTAAAGATCAAAACCATATCATCTAGGTCAAATCAAACCCAAAACAAAACAAAAAAAATTCAATACATATAGCATATGACCTAATGGTCATTTTTGCAAAAGTTAACACTTAGCTCAGTTTGAGCATCTCTAGCAAATGATTTCAAATAGAAACAATACCATTTATTTTCTCACCTTGCTAGACCAAGTAACAATGAACCCAAGTGAGCTTTCAAAACTTACAGAAACAAAATCGAATGCATTTGAAGGACATCTCAAAATTGAGTCTATCTTATGCATCAAGATAGTAATTTTTGGAAAACCATCAAAACCTACACCACTTAGCAAACCCTTGCACCCAGAGACTACCAAGCTTATGACCAACACACCCACCAAAAATAATTTGAAAATTCGAAGGTTTAGTTCATGCAGCCATTTAATCAAACACTTGGTGAGCCCAGTACAACCATACCAACTATTCACTATTTTGATCAATCTTGTTATCATCTTGTGACCTCAC
This sequence comes from Avena insularis, assembly GCA_023614405.1. Classification (NCBI taxonomy): domain Eukaryota; kingdom Viridiplantae; phylum Streptophyta; class Magnoliopsida; order Poales; family Poaceae; genus Avena; species Avena insularis. The sequence continues at coordinate 151,228,980 of CM042687.1, forward strand.
CGAGCCTCCACTACTCGCCCGTAACTCACTCCAGTACCAGCCCGTGCAAAAGAGCCCCTCTCACTCGCCCAATTGACTAGTGCAATTCGTACCCGAGCTCATCCATGTCACCCCGACACAGACACACTGCTACACACCGCGTCGCCCTCGCCCATGATGTCTAGGAGGTAGCCGTGACCTCACCGCCACTGCTGGTGTACGCCTCGACCAACGACCGCCGGACGCCAACATAGCCGCGCCCATTTAACTCTTGACCATGCCGATCGCCGCGCCAGAGCACCGAGCCGCCCCGTGCAACCACGTTGCGCCTCGCTCTCTCCTTGCGTCAATGCGATCACCTCGATGCCAGCAATCCCCCAGATATGCCGATTTGACCCCGTGCGCTCCATGACCACCGTACACACTAATGAATGCCCGCGGTACTGACACAGAGCATGGACGTTCCCAACCGACTGCGACCGCACCTCGCCATGCCACTGTGCACATGACGACCGCCATGAAGCCCTGCGTTGATCTATGACCTCGGCCATGCCGATAGCTTCCTGTAATGATGTCACAGACGAGCCCGAACCATGCCGCCCTACTCCTCTCGCTGGGGTATAAATAGACTCCTCCCCTGCCTCAAAACGCACACCATTCCACTCCCTTCTCACCCAGAAACCTCTGTGACCTGTCCCCGGAGCAAGGCGAGCACCACACCACCGGAATTTCATCGGAGCCCGCCGCTGCTGTGGTGGAACGGAGCCATCGCTTGGAGCCGCCCGAGGATCCGCCGCAACCACCATTCGAACCGCCATCGTCGACAAGCTTGTTCACCCACCTAGCTGGAGTCCTGGTAAGCCCCCGACGACCCCCATCGTAGCGCTAGGGTTAGCTTCTCGTGCGTGCCATGTGATGGAGACAATGACGCGGAGCCTTCGATCATGCTCTAATCGTGTAGTCTAGATTGAAGGATACCGCTTCGGTTTAGCTTAGTCGCGGATGCGTGGGACCAACCCTGGTGCAGCCCGCTGCGCGCGTGCCGCGTAGTTGGGCCAGCCCGTTAGCTTTCCTGCGCGAGCCCGCAAATTCAAACTTAGGTTTTTCTTTTTATTTCAAAACCCTATATTTCAAAATCTTTAATCACTCCCATTGGATTAAAACGGTTTGAAATTATAGATCACCCACCGTAAAAATAACAAGACAGTAGCTTTTACAACTTCAAACATTTTTATAAAACCAACCATAAATGCTTTTGAGTTGATTCCAACTCTGAAAAATTACTTTTGCCATGACCTATCTGAATATGTAAAAATATATAGTTTTGCATGCAGTAGTCCTAGACCCAAAATTAAAGAAGGGCTTTATAGTTATTTCTAGTCACCTAAATATTATTATTTGGCATTATTAAACTTTGTAATTTAGGACAACCACTTTAAACTTTGTGGTGATGACATGTGTCAATATGATCCCATATTTTAATTGGAAAATATTAAATCTTAAGTAACCTTTCAATGAGTAGAAATTACTTTTCTAAAAATAAGATAAATAAATCTTGTCACCCTTTTCTTGTAGTAATTGAGATGATGCTAGATCATCTAGTGTGGATCCTTGTGTGCTAAATAGAAGTAGTTAAGTATTGTTTGGTGATTGTGTACCTCGTATTTATTTATAGACGCTAGTATCAACCCGAGCTACGAGGAGGAAGAATTCTACGAAGAAGAAGAGAACTACGACCACTTTACCAACCAAGGCAAGATAAACTATGCAATATAGAACTATGCATACTATTCTGATATCACCTTGATCCTACCAATCCCAAGTTTTACCTGCAAGCTTTATCTTTCTTTCTTTTATCAAAGTTGCTCAATTATTTAATTAATTGGTGATTAGTGGAAAATAGGAAACAAGCCATCAAGAGCATAGAACTTGGTGTAGGTAGTTACACTTGATTAGTACCCCTCAAATAGGGACACCCTCATTGATAGATGCTAGTGCAAAATAATCTTGATCACTGCATATGGGAACACTTGGAGAAAATGATTATGAAAACCTTGGGATGATGAGTCATTCTATTGAAATGTTTTGACATGTGTTATGGAACACAATGAGTTGAATATGATACTGAATGAAGCATGTGCCCTGACTTTGATAAAAACTGATGGTTGGGTTCGGATGCGATACCATTCCAATTTTACCGTACAACCACAATACCTGAGTTTGGGTAGGGCTTAACTAGAAGTTTATGTGTCTTATGGGTTCCCTCGCAGAACGAGGTTGGTCTGAGGCTACCTTGTGAATATGAATGCCCACCTAGGCAGTGTCCAGGATGGCAGATGGCCATGGCTGGGAGGTCAAACTCATAGGGAAGGTGCCTATACTAGGGTGTGTAATTGAAAGGTTAGGATTGATTATCCGCATACCAAGTATGATGATTCAGGGTTATCCCTGACGAATGTATCTAATGTTATGGTGAAAGTGTACCACCTCTATAGAGTGTCAAACTATTCGAATAGCCGCGTCCGCGGTCATGGACAGTTGGATGCCATATTGTTCCATTGTTAGATGTTTTCAAAATGACTTGTGACTTGAAATATGACTTTGACTCTACCACACAAAGATGTGGACATGAAACTCGGTTCCCACTTGAGTAGTCTAGAAAACTAAAGTTAGGTCTTTACTACTAAGTACCTCTGAAATAAAACTGGCTTTTTCCAAACAAACCTAGAGCTTAGGATTCCTACTAGAATGGTATTTATTTTAGTGATAGTTTGCGAGTACTTTAAAAGTACTCATGGCTTTGTCCCCGGCTATTCCCATGGCCAGACTATGAAGGGGAATATGAGAAGGAGGGACAATAGGATGCCTACGATAACTAGGATCATCTCCCATCGTCAGCATTGCCTGTGACAATGAAGATGGAGCCTCTACTACGCTATTATTCCGCTACTTTGATATGTATTGAGACTTGATCATGATATCAATTATTTGTAAGACTATTATGGTTTGTAATGGATGATGTACTGTGCTATAAATTCTGTTATGTCTCACAAAAATGGTAATCCTGGGATTGCGATGTACGACATAATAGGCATCTGGGTTTAAAAATCCGGGTGTTAACAAGTTGGTATCAGAGCAATCCTGACCATAGGAGACCCTAGTTAGAATGGACGTCTGAAAAACTTAGTTTCAAAACAAAGAAAGTGAGTATTTATGAAAACCTATTCTCACACTTATCTTTGAAATTCTTTCCAAAAGAGAATCATACGTCCCTCAATTTTTTTGGAATCCCACATAAAATTTGACACACTTGATCACCTCACTAACTTTCTCACCTTAAATTGCTTATAGATGGAAGTCAAGTACATCAAGTTTTACCAGCTTAGCAACGCAGGGGACCTCATCTTCGAGAGGTACTTGAGTCAGCTCGCGGACTATCATGGACGCCCGCACCCGGAGTTCTATGGAGCACAACTCAATGACCAGCCCGGAGGGGAACTGCAGTGGTTAATAGTTGCCGATCTGAGAGGCAAGACGGAGCCACCCACCTCAAAGAAGATCTAGTTCAGCTTGAGGGAGAACAACTGGCTGGATGGACTAGCTAGAGAGATGCATGAAGCACTTGCCCATCTATGTGGGCAGAACGTCAACCAGATCGTTGGCACCCTCTTCGCTCACTATGGAAGACGTGAATCCCATGGACAGACCTTGGCCATGCCAGGACATCCGGTGCTGAAGAATCATGTGGATCACCTTGCCTTCATGCTGCACAAGAACCAGAAGGAGTTGGACAACGCCCGTGCTTACGCCAACCAGAAGAACAATGTTGAAGTGGAGAAGAACCAGACCATTGCCACCCTAGCTAAGGAGCGCAAGTCATTTTGCCGCCAGCGTGACAAGAAGGACCGCATCATTGATCACGTCCGTCAGAAGGTGTCCACCCTTGAGGAAACCATCCATGATCGGGACATTCAGCTCGAGGAGAGGGAAAATGAAGGTGAAGATATTGATATCCATTCGTACCTCAGTGATGATGATGACTACTTCGAGGACATCAACATGGAGTTCCACACTGACGATGAAGACCATGATTTCATCGATGACGACGATGCCACCGGTTCTAATGATGAGAAGTAGCACTAGAGCACTATCATAGGTGTGAGTTTGTATCCGGTCCCACTGTATCGTAGCTTGGTAGAATGGTTCTTAAAACCATCTGCTTCGTTGTTGTGATGTGTTGTTTGGAATGTGTGGTTTCTATGTGTGCTTGGAATGAATGAAAGAGAGTTGTTGGCTTTCAAACCTTAGCCTTACTCAAAGTTTAAAATCTTTTAAACCATACCCATAAGCCATAACCATGACCAGTAGCACCGCAGTATCAGTAGAGCATGTGTCTGAGACGCTGCCCCGTCAATTCAAGTGCAACAAGAGTTTAGTCCAACCAACCCTAGACCAAGTCAGAGTAGTCTGTGAATACCCCGATGTGTTCCCAGATGAATTACCCGGTATGCCCCCAGATCGGGATACCGAGTTTATCATTGAACTAATTCCTGGAACTAGACCCACAGCTCAGAGACCCTATAGTATGAACCCAGCTGAATTAGTGGATCTCAAGAAGCAACTTGATGACATGTTGAGAAAAAATCTGATATAATCAAGTGCATCGCCATGTAGATCACCTGTTTTGTTTGTGGATAAGAAAGATGGTGCCACCCGTTTGTGTACGGACTACCGAAAGATGAATGACGTCACCATCAAGAACAAGTACCGACTATCAAAGATAGAAGATATGTTTGACCAGTTGACTGGTGCCAGAGTGTTTTCTAAGGTTGATCTTAGAACTGGTTATCATCAACTAAAGATTCGTGCAACGGATATCCCAAAGACTGTCTTCACTACCCATATGGATTGTATGAGTACAATGTCATGTCATTTGGATTAACCAATGCCCCCGCTTATTTCATGAATCTCATGAATAAGATTTTTATGAACTTCTTGGATAAGTTTGTCGTTGTTTTCATCGATGACATTCTGATCTACTCCAAGTGGGAAGAGGAACATGAACAACACCTAAGAACCATCCTTGGAACCCTTAGAGAGCATCAGTTGTATGCCAAGTTCAGCAAATGTGTGTTTTGGTTAAAGGAAGTAGGATTACTAGGACATATCTTGTCGGCTAGAGGAGTTACCATCGACCCCGCCAAGATTAAGGATGTTGAAGAATGGAAAGCCCCAACCACTCAAACCGAAGTTCGTGCATTTCTTGGATTAGCGGGATATTACCGCAAGTTTGTCGAAGGATTTTCAAGCATCGCAAGGCCGATGTCCCAGCTGTTGAAGAAATACAAGAAGTTTGAATGGATGGAGAAATGTGAGGCAAGTTTTCAAGAGCTCAAGAAGAGATTGATTTCAGCTCCAATTTTGATCATGCCGGATATCACAAAGCCTTTTGACATATATTGTGATGCATCCAAGATTGGTCTCAGATGTGTGTTGATGCAGGAAGGCAAAGTAATATCATATCTGTCTAGACAACTGAAGAAACATGAGCAGAATTATCCCACCCATGACCTAGAGTTAGCCGCAGTAGTTTTAGCCTTGAAGACATGGCATTATTACCTCATGGGTAACCGCTGTGAGATTTATTCAGATCACAAGAGTTTGAAGTATATTTTCACCTAGAAGGAGATGAATATCAAACAATGGAGATGGATAGAGTTAATCAAGGATTATGACCTTGACATTCACTACCACCCCAGCAAGGCCAATGTGGTAGCGGATTCTCTGAGTAGACTGTCGTGTAAATTAAAAACCATGATAAAGGAAGAACAACCAAGTTTGCATGAGGAGTTGGAGAATTTTAGAATGGAGCTAATTAGCGAAGGATTCCTAGCTAGTATTAAACTTCAACCCACTTTGACCAGTCAGATAAAAGAAGCTCATAAAGGAAATGCCGGTATCGATGGAACTAAGCATCGTATCGGTGAAGGGAAGGTACCCGGATTCACGGAAGATGAAGGAGTTTTGTGGTATAAGGGACGAATCTGTGTGCCCACAGATTCAGAGTTAAAGCCAGTCATTTTGCAAGAAGCCCATGATACTCTTTACTCTATTCATCCGGGAGGAACGAAGATGTATCAGGATTTGAAGGAGAAATTTTGGTGGCACAAAATGAAGAGAGAAGTCGGAAGCTATATCGCCAAGTGTGATCTGTCAGGGAGTCAAAGCGGAACATCAACGACCCACAGGACTTTTGCAGCCTTTGCAAATTCCAGAATGGAAATGGGATTCAGTTGGAATGGATTTCATCACAGGTTTGCCTACATCTAGTATAGGAAATGATTCTATTTGGGTCATAGTGGTTATACTTTCCAAAGTAGCTCATTTTATATCCGTCAAGACCACTTATCAAAGCTAGAAGCTGGCAAAGTTGTATATTGCTAGAATAGTCAGTCTGCACGGAAACCCGAAGACAATTGTGTTAGATCGAGGAACCCAGTTTACCTCAAGGTTTTGGAAGAAAGTCCAAGAAGGGTTAGGAACAAAATTGAACTTCAGCGCAACTTATCAACCGCAGACCGACAGACAAACATAAAGAGTAAAGAAGATACTAGAAGATATGCCGAGAGCCTGTGTACTAGAATATGGATCTAAATGGGAAGACTGCCTGCCTTTCGCAGAATTCTCTTACAACAACAGTTAACAAGCCAGTTTGCAAATGGCCCCATTTGAGTTTTTGTATGGAAGGAAGTGTCATACCCCCTGAATTGGTCACAAGTAGGAGAGAGTCAGATATTCGGACAAAACATCCTACGATAAGCCGAAGAGAAGGTTCACAAGATCCGTGAGCACCTCAAGACCGCTCAATCCAGACAGAAGAGTTATGCTGACAAGAGACGTCGAGACCTAGCCTTCAATATCAGAGACTTTGTGTATCTCAAAGTATCACCCTTGAAAGGAATGCAGTGTTTTCAACTCAAAGGGAAGCTCGCACCCAGATATATCAGACCTTTCAAGTTTTTGAGTCGCCAAGGAGAAGTATGGTATTAGATAGAACTGCCTGAAGAGATGTCAGCCGTTCATGATGTGTTTCATATCTCGTTACTATGGAAATGCTTAGAAGTTCTGGAGAAGATATAAGTGTTGAGAATATGCCCTAGAGACAATCATGTATGATGATGTTTCCCACTATATTCATAAAGATATTAAGTTGTCCTTGTATAAAAATCTGATGTGTATCATTGAATATGTGATTCGATTGTGGAACTATACATTCATGTTGTTTGTACTAAATGTCCTTGGTCATTGAGGTTGTGCTGGACATACAACTTAGACCAATGTGAAAGTCGTCTTCATGACTCGGTTCCACTTTTCATGGGCATGGTGATGCCATTCTGACTTACACGGATTCGGCTAAAGAGTTTAGCGCATCGAATTAACCCATATTGAGGTACAACGAAGAAGTTGTCATTTGTATATCTCAATCAATGTAATCCTTAGACCCGAGGTTGTTGCATAGTCCGAGTTGAGGTTCACCAACTTAGATTCTATCAAACCCTGATCCATAACTGGGAAGTTATAAAGGCAGAGTTTGGGTCGACTAAGAATCAAGCCGCGTGATGTGAATAACCAAGATGGGATTTTGCCCCTCCACTTGGAGAGATATTCTCCGGGCCCTCTTGGATGATATGTTTCGGAAAGCATGGCCATGCACGACTTGGTTAAGTGTTAACCAAGCTGATCGACTAAGAGTTAGTCGGATGAATCACTTATCTCGGATCAAGAAGAGAGTCAGACTATTTAAGGGATGAAAATTATTCGCCTATAGTCTGACAAGGTATATCGTGAGGCAAAAGGGCCTCGGACACTAGTAGTATTGGAAAGGCAATTCATCATGACCCTTTGGTACTTGGGAGTTGGTATGTTCTGCTAGGAGCCGCTACCGATTGATCGACTGAGAGTCGGACTCCAATCGTGTCCAAGTAGCCATGAGCCTGCGGGGTCACACACTTAAGAGTGGGAGCAAGTTCGGATTGGATCTGAACCGGAAATCTAGTTGGGTTAGACCCGAGCCGGATTTGGACCGAGTTAGTGAGTCGGACTCACGGTGACTAATATTATATGGGCTTTAGTGAATGGGCCACGAGTGAGTGGAGCCCATGTTCACTCCCTATATATAGTGGGGCATAGAAACCTAGGTAGGTTGATCGGTTAGGTCATTCCATGCATTGGAAACCCTAGCCCCACAACAGTCTAGCCGTCGTAACAAACCTAGCAGTTCCCACCAGCGCTCCTCCTTGTATGTGTGGATACCAACAGCGGTGTTGTACGATCAGCACCAGGATGATCGTGATTAAATCAGATCGTGAGGACTACACTGCATTCAACTGATGCGCTTCATCAGTAATCCGCAACTGCACATCTAGTGGTAATCCTCGTGGCCTTCTACCTCAGCTAGATTTTAGCATCACCATGTTAGAGGAAAAAGTTTTTTTATCTCTACGTGGCCCAATAGTGGTATCAAAGCGATAGCTTATCGTTTTAGGATCGAGATCTCGCATATTTAATATATGGTTGGCTGTAGATTGGATCTATGTGCTATTTTGGTGGTCGATCTATGAGATAGATCAATTTTGTACAAGGTTGATTGGATCTACTGTACTCGGGGAATGGTAGATTTGAATTCCGTGATCATACTGCTGAGGTCGTGGAACGACATACCGCTACCGGCCGGTTTCCAACATCGGGGTAGACTGTGACATGTAAATCCAAAAGTGGGGATCGAAGATCAAAGAGTTTGATCGAATCAGAATAATGGTCGAAATCCATGTCCGGATCATAGATGAGATCTGTGTTTTCAGAAAAATCGTCGGGCGCTGTCGTAGCGCCTTAGATGTCGTTGAGAGTTTGACAATGTTGGTAGATATCATATCTATGCATAACTTGTTTTTGCAGGAAGTTGTGAATGGTATGGTTCATGTGCATGTGATGTATATGTGTAATCCAAACGTGATCTGCGAATCATGGTTTTGTCAGCCGACTGGAGCCTAGGTGCTGTCATTTTATTGTATAACGACCTGCGTGTCGGATTCTCCATTTAATTTAATTTACTAAGCTAGTGTAGCTGTGTGGAGAACCAGGATGGCATGCAAGGCGATGTACATGTCGGCGACATGGAGTAAGACGAAAAGTGACAAAGAGTTGGCACGAGTTGGATTACAGGGTTTGTGGAAATGGAGATCGCCATGAAGAGAGCCATACCATTTCACATTATGATTGCTTTATTATGTGTTATTGATATGTCTCTGTTTTACCTCTATTAGATAGTCAGTAAAATTTAATCCCTCAAAGAAGGTCTAGTCGGTTTTCTCGCCAGTGTTTGCACCATCACAAGTCAGACATTTTTGGTAGTGGGCTCATAAAATTGAGGTGCTGCCAATTCTTTCCGACTAGGTGGGTTCGAGTCAGACTCTTACAGCGGGAACACTCGGTAAGCTAGATGGGTCTATCACAATGGTTGAAAGGATACGGATGTCGCCTAGAGGGGGAGGGGGTGAATAGGCGATTAAAACTTTTCCTAGAGTGGCTCAACAAAGGCGGAATAAAACTAGTGTTTACTTTATTAAGCACAACCTAGAATAACTAAGGTTCACCTATGTGCACCAACAACTTATGCTAAGCAATACAAGAAACAAAGCCACAAAGGGCCTCCCTTATTCTCCGGTGAATCTCACCCCAACGGGATCGATCCACGCTTCCACTATCGGTGCACTTGTCGGTGGCAACCGGAACCTCTCACAAGGTTGGGGCACTTCTCCACAACTTAATTGGAGGCTCCCAACAAATGCCACAAAAGGCCTCAACAAATTCCACCAAGGCCACAATGCCACCAAGGCCACAAAACCGTTTAGGGTTCCAAGAACCCAACAGGGACAAGCTCCAATGAGCAACTCAAACCAAATCCTCCGAGGAGAACTCAAACAGATGCACCAAATGCAAATGGCAAGAACACCACAAAGATGCTCAAATCCCTCACTCTCAAGTTCCAACAAAGCTACTAAAGCTATTGGGGGAACAAGAGAGGAGGAATCAAAGAGAGACACAAAATCCCCCAAAATCTAGATCCCCAAAGATACACTCACAAAGAGATGTTTTTGTTTGGTCAAAACGTAGATCTAGATCTCCTCTATATTTCTCTCAAATATTGGCACGAATCATTGGAGAGAAATCATAGAATCAATCTCAAGAGGGAATAAGAATACGGGGCAAATCTTGAGCAAGAATGGAGAGAGAAGAAGCAACGCTCAAAGACAAAGGAAAAAGGCGATTTAAAGAGGGGCCAAAAATCTGCCCGTTGGGGCGATTTTTCTAGACGGAATGGTAGTACCGGATGCGACCGGTACTACCGCACCTGGGTCAACCGAACCAAACTAAATCGGGTCAATGGGTAGCAGAGCAGCGGCAACTAGCAGCTAAAGCAGCGAACCAAGCTAAATGGGGCAAGAAGCCAGAATAGAAGAAGCAAGCTAGCAGCAACGGCAGCAACAAGCAGCGGGCCAACGGTCAGCAGGCGAAGCGGACCCAACAGCGTCTTGGCGGCGTGAGCGGACCGGGCGCGCAAGACGCGAGCGATGCCACACGGGAATTGTGGCATGCAGCAGTGCGGGCCTAGCGTGTGGCAGGGCGGGAATCGCACGGGCACGCGCGGGAATAGCGGCGGGATCGAGGCGGGGCAGGCGCGCTGCTGCGCGGGAGTCAACGCGGGTGGCGACACGTGCGTGTAGGCAGGAGGAGTGAGCTGGGCGAGATGCACCTGGGAAAAAATCTAGGAAAAGAAACATGGCCGGCCGGTAGTACCGGCCCACCCGGGCGGTACTACCGGGCCGGCCGGTACTACCGCGAATAGGTACTGGGCCGGGCAGAGAGATATTACGGGGCGCCCAGAGGCGGGCAGTAGTACCGGCCCGCCTGGGCGGTACTACCGTTCAGCCCAGAGAGCAGATTTTCTCTTTTCTTTTATGAATAAAATCGGCAAATATTCAAACGGTCATAACTTTTGACCGGAAGCTCCGATTGACCCGGTTCCAGTTGCGTTGGATAGAGGACGACAATGGCTTCCCAATTATGTTGGAAATATTGATTATCACCAAGTGAGAGTGTATCCGTTAATATAATGTGAGATACATCACTTGGTGAGAAACCGAAAAGCCGCATAAATCAAAATCGCAACAAGATACATATGGGAGATCCGATTTTGATGAACAAGAGCTTGTTATGGAGATTACCACAAGTTCTATATCCTCACATGGATAAGACCAAATAACAACCAAATACGATGATGCAAGTATGCAAAGGTTTGAGCTCTCTCTGAACGATGTGACCGAATTACTCATACGAGAGCCCCTCTTGATAGTACGGTTATCTATCCTAAACCCGGTCTCACACACACAACATGAGACCGGCAAAAGGGAAAACCTATCAAGATTATACCTTTGCCTTGAGCATTCCACTTGAGCTAGATGTAGACGGTCTTGCCCTTCTCAACATGGAACGCCATTCTTAATTCCTCATCATCGACCTCGCATATTGAGCTTGCACAACATATCTTCTTTGAATTTCATCGACCTTGAAGCCAACACATGCTCCAAGCGATGCCAATGGACAAATCCTATAAGTATAACTTAATACACACATTAGTCCATAAAGATTGTCATTAATTACCAAAACCACACATGGGGGCCAACATGTTCTTTCAACGGTTGTGGGGCTCGGGAAAAAGTCGGACGGGATCCATGGCATGTGATGCCACCCGACCAACAGGAGTCGTATGAGATACGATTGACAAGGAGTTGTTTACCTAGATCACTTGGCGGCTAGCGGTGATGATAACGCTCACTAGACGACTTGCTTATTTAGAATACTGAATCACTAAATAACCATCGGAGGGGTGTTGGTTCTAGTGCGAGCATAAAATATTAAAGTGTTTAATATGCTTGCTCTTTTATGAATACATGTCTTAAGTGTTTTGCATATTTTCTGTTGTATATCATGGCACTAAGTAGCAGTCACTCTCAGATATCCGGTTTTGCTTTGAGAACCATTCTAGAGAAATCTGAGAATTGTTCTCAAACAAGAAAAGAAGGACCATGTCCTAGACAACCCACTTCCATATGAGCCGAATGAGAATGCGACTGTCGCTGCCACCAATGCCTAGCGTCGGGCTAAGGATGAGTCCATGGATATTAGCTGCCTTATGCTTGCTCACATGGAACCGGACTTGCACAAGTAGTTCGAGAATGTTGAGGCCTACGATATGATCGAAAGCCTCAAAAGTATGTTCCAGGCTCAGGCGAAGACTGAGAGGTATCAAGTCTCTCAGGCTTTGTTGAGTTGCAAGCTTAAGGATGGTGATCCACTAAGTCCGCATGTGATCAAAATGGTTGGTTATGTGCAGTCTCTGGAGAGGCTTGGCTACCCCATTAGCGAAGAGTTCGCTATGGATATAATTCTGAACTCTCTTCCAAGTGCATATGGGAAGTTCATTTCGAACTACCACATGCATGGTATGGATAAGAAGCTCACTGAATTGCATGGGATGCTCAAGCAGGCATAGGCGGATCTCAAGAAGGGCGCTAGTCAAGTGTTGATGGTGCAGAATAAGGCTAAGTTCAAGAAGAGTTCTTGGACTAAGAATAAGGCTAAGTCGGGAGGAAAGCAGGCTCAGGACCCGGTCCCAAGCGCTTCCTCAGGGACTAAGCCATCTCCTTTAGCCGGATCCACTTGCTTCTACTGCAAGGCGGATGGCCACTTGAAGAGAAATTGTAGCAAGTACTTGGCCGACAAAGCCAAGAGTGGAGGTATGACTTCCAACTCAAGTACACTTATTTGCAATGTTATAGACATTTATCTTGCTGATGCATCTAATAGTTCTTGGGTATATGATACCAGATCAGTTATTCACATCTGCAACCCGTTGTAGGGACTGGTAAGAACTAGGAGCATAGCAAGAGGCGAGGTTGATATTCGAGTCGGCAACAAAGCGAGAGTCACTACATTGGAAGTCGGCACGATGCAACTTCATTTACCTTTCGGATTCATTATGGAATTGAATAATTGTTATTATGTTCCAGTGCTCAGTCGAAACATTATTTCTGCTTCATGTTTGATGAGGCAAGGCTATGAGTCGAATATCAAGAATAATGGTTGTTCTTTATATTTGAATGATATGTTTCACAGGTTTGCACCCGTCCAGGATGGGTTATTTATTTTGAATCTTGATGGTGAGTCGGTTTATTACATAAATGTTAAAAGGTTGAAACCAAATGATCTGAATATGACTTACTTTTGGCACTGTCGGCTTGGTCATATAAGTTGGAAATGCATGAAGAAGCTCGATGATGATGGACTGCTAACTTCGTTCGACTTGGAGTCGTTCGAGAAATGCGAATCTTGCCTACTCGGCAAAATGACCAAGACACCTTTTGCAAAGAGTTGTGAAAGGGCATCCGACATGTTGGGACTAGTACATAGTGATGTATGTGAACCAATGAGCACGACAACCAGGGGTGGTTATGAGTACTTCATGAGCTTCACTGATGATTTGAGTAGGTATGTATATATCTACTTGATGAAACATAAGTCGGAAGCCTTTGAAAAGTTCAAAGAATTCTAGAATGAAGCACATAATCAACTCGACAAGAAAATAAAGTTTCTTTGGTTGGACCGAGGAGGCGAGTACATGAGCCATCAGTTTGATGACCATCTGAAAATTTGTGGAATAGTTCCTCAAATTACTCCGCCAGGAACACCGCATAGGAACGGTGTTTCGGAAAGTCGGAATCAGACCTTGTTGGACATGGTACGATAAATGATGAGTCAGAAAGATCTACCTTGATCATTTTGGGGTTATTGTCTAGAAATAGCAGCGTTCACACTAAACAAAGTACCATTAAAGTTGGTAGAGAACACACCACATGAGATGTGGACAGGCAAAAAGCCGAGGTTGTCTTTTCTTCATATTTGGGGTTGTGAAGCATTTGTCAAGCAACTTTAGTTGGACAAGCTTACAGCCAAGTCGGATAAGTGTATTTTTGTGGGGTATCCGAGGGAAACCTTGGGCTACTACTTCTACAACCGAGAAGAGGGCAAAGTGTTTGTCGCTCGGAATGGTGTCTTCCTTGAGAAAGAGTTTCTCAGTCAGGGAGTCAGTGGGAGTACGGTGCAGTTCTAAGAAATTCGAGAGGAACCAGCTAGTAGAGAGTCGGCAAAAACCTTGGAGGTTGAGCCGGTCGTGGTAGCTGAGCCGGCAGCAGCACCTGTACTACGAAGATGGGCGAATTTACGAAGTGTTCGTGATGTATTATTGTTAGACAGTGATGAGCCGGCAAATTATTCAGAAGCGATGGTGGGATCTGATTCCGAGTCATGGCTTGGAGCCATGAGATCCGAGTTAAAGTCCATGGATGAAAATAAAGTTTGGAACTTGGTTGATCTACCAGACGGTGCAAGACCCGTCGAGTGCAAATGGGTCTTTAAGAAGAAAACTTATATGAATGGAAATGTCTCCATCTATCAAGCACGTCTTGTCGCGAAGGGGTTCTGACAAGTTCAAGGAGTTGATTACGATGAGACTTTCTCGCACATAGCGATGCTTAAATCAGTTTGGATCATGTTAGCTATAGCAGCCTATTTTGACTATGAGATATGGCAGATGGATGGCAAAACGTCTTTCCTTAACAGAAATTTAACCGAGGACGTCTATATGATACAACTCGAGGGTTTTGTCAATCCAGCTAATGCTGATAAATCATCTCGGAGTTGGACTATTCGCTTTGATGAGGTAGTCAAATCGTTTGGGTTCATCAAGAGTGATCATGATTCTTGTTTATACAAGAAGTTTAGTGGGAGCAAAGTAAACTTTCTAATCTTATATGTGGATGACATATTATTAATTGGAAATGATGTCCATATGTTGCAAGAAACTAAGGAATTATTGGAAAATAATTTCTCAATGAAAGACTTGGGTGAGGCAACATATATTCTCGGAATCTGGATCTATAGAGATAGATCAAGACGGCTCATTGGATTAAGTCAGAGTACTTATTTGGACAAAGTGTTGAAAAAGTTCAACATGGAATCATCTAAGAAGGGGTTCTTACTGATGTCCCATGGTGTAAAACTTAGCAAGACTCAGTGTCCTTCGACAACTGATAAACAAAGTCGGATGAGTGCGATTCCATATGCTTCTGCAGTCGGATCCATCATGTATGCCATGATTTGTACTAGGATGGATGTGTCATATGCTCTAAGTGTTGTGAGCAGATACCAGGCTAATCCTAGAGAAATCCACTGGACATCGGCTAAAAATATCCTAAAGTACTTGAGAAGGACTAAGGATATGTTTTTGGTTTATGGTGGTGAAGATGAAGTCAGTGTAAAGGGTTACACAAATGTGAGTTATCTTACCGACTCTGATGATTCTCGTTCACAATCCGGATACGTGTTTATTATAAACGGAGGTGCTGTGAGCTGGAAGAGTTCCAAGCAAGAGACTGTGTCTACATCTACAACAGATGCTGAGTATATTACCGCCTTAGAGGCAGCAAAGGAAGTTGTTTAGATGAGGAATTCCCTCATGGATCTTGGTGTGGTTCAAGGCTCGTCCAATCTGTTAGACGTGTATTGTGACAACAATGATGCTATTGCACAAGCCAAGGAACCTAGACAACACCAGAAGAACAAGCACATACTCATGCGGTACCACCTGATTCGCCAGTTCGTGGATTAGGGTGATATCAAGTTATGTAAGGTACACACGGATACAAATATTGCGGATCCTTTGACAAAGCCGTTACCTAGCCAAAGCATGAGGCGCACCTAAGAGCTATGGCCATTAGGTGCCTATACAGGTGATGTCAGAAGATTGACTCTAGTGCAAGTGGGAGACTATTGGGAATATGCCCTAGAGACAATCATGTATGATTATGTTCCCCACTATATTCATAAATATATTAAGTTGTCCTTGTATAAACATCTTATGTGTATTATTGAATATGTGATTCCATTGTGGAACTATACATTCATGTTGTTTATACTAAATGTCCTTGGTCACTGAGGTTGTGCTGGACATACAACTTAGACCAATGTGAAAGTCGGCTTGATGACTAGGTTCCACTTGTCATGGGCATGGTGATGCCATTCCGACTTACATGGATTCAGCTAAAGAGTTTAGTGAGTCGGATTGACCCATATTGAGGTACAACGAACAAGTTGTCATTTATATATCTCAATCAATGTAATCCTTAGACCTAAGGTTGTTGCACACTCCGAGTTGAGGATCACCGAGTTAGGTTCTGTCAAACGCTGATCCATAACTAGGCAGTTATAAAGGCAGAGTCCAGGTCGACTGAGAATCAATCTGTGTGATGTGTATAACCAAGATCGGATTTTTCCCCTCCACTTGGATATATATTCTCCGGGCCCTCTTGGATGATATGATTCGGAAAGCATGGCCATGCACGACTCGGTTAAGTGTTAACCGAGGCGATCAATTAAGAGTTAGTCGGATGAATCGCTTATCTCGGATCGAGAAGAGAGTCAGACTATTTAAGGGATGACAATTATTCACCTATAGTCTGACAAGGTATGTCGTGAGGCAAAAGGGACTCGGACACTAGTCGCATTGGAAAGGCAAGTCATCATGATTCTTTGGTACTTGGGAGTCGGTATGTTCTGCTAGGAGCCACTACCGACTGATCGATTGAGAGTCGGACTCCAATTTTTTCCAAGTAGCCATGAGCCTGCGGGGTCACACACTTAAGAGTGGGAGCAAGTTCGGATTGGATCTCAACCGGAAATCTGGTTGGGTTGGACCCGAGCCAGATTTGGACTAAGTTAGTGAGTCAGACTCACGGTGACTAATATTATATGGGCTTTAGTGAATGGGCCACGAGTGAGTGGAGCCCATGTTCACTCCCTATATATAGTGGAGCGCAGAAACCCGGGTGGGTTGATCGGTGAGGTCATTTAATGCGTTGGAAACCCTAGGTCCATAGCAGTCCAGCCGTCGTAACGAACCTAGGAGTTCACCGCCGGCGTTCCTCCTTGTACGTGTGGATACCAGCACCGGTGTTGTACGATCAGCACCAGGAAAATCGTGATTAAATCGGATCGTGAGGACTGCACTACATTCAACTGACGCGCTTTATCAGTAATCCGCAACTGCGTGTCTAGTGGTAATCCTCGTGGCCTTCTACCTCAGCTAGATCTTGGGATCACCACGTTAGAGGAAAAAGTTTTGTTTTATCTCTACGTGGCCCAACAAGAAGTTTTCAAGAGCATCAATCACAGAGCCGTGGATATCAACCAAGATTTAACCTATCATGAAGTACCCATTCGTATTTTGGAAGAAGCCTTCAGAACCACCCGGACCAAGAGTATCAAGTTTCTCAAAATTCAGTGGAGCAACCATACTGAAGCAGAAGCCACCTGAACGAGAAGATTACATGAGGACTAAGTTTACCAATCTCTTTAGTTCCTAGTTTTTCCTGAATCTCTAGACGAGATTCTGTTTAAGGAGGGCAGGTTTGTAACAACGCAAAAATATTAATGAAGATATCAATTTCTAATCAACCAAAATTAGGGTTAACAAAAGCTTTTTAATATTAAACACTATATTAATGCTTGTGTGTTTTTGAATGATTGTGAATGTTTTAAATGCCATGTTGGTTGTTGTAAGTGATGAGGTTTGGTTTAAAGATCAAAACCATATTATCTAGGTCAAATCAAACCCAAAACAAAAAAAAGAAATTCAATACATATAGCATATGACCTAGTGGTCATTTTGCAAAAGTTAACACTTAGCTCACTTTGAGCATCTCTAGCAAATGATTTCAAACAGAAACAATTCCATTTCTTTTCTCACCCTGCTAGACCAAGTAACAATGAACCCAAGTGAGCTTTCAAAACTTACAGAAACAAAATCGAATGCATCTGAAGGACATCTCAAAATTGAGTCTATCTTATGCATCAAGATAGTAATTTTTGGAAAACCATCAAAACCTCCACCACTTAGCAAACCCTTGCACCCAGAGACTACCAAGATTATGACCAACACACCCACCAAAAAGAATTTGAAAATTCGAAGGTTTAGTTCATGCAGCCATTTAATCAAACACTTGGTGAGCCCAGTACAACCATACCAACTATTCACTATTCTGATCTATCTTGTTATCATCTTGTGACCTCACCGAGCCTCCACTACTCGCCCTTAACTCACTCCATGTAACATCCCAAAAATATGAAACAATGATCATCAAACTCTAATCACTAAAATTAGGGTTAACAAAAACTTTGATTAAATAAAAACCAAATGAATGCATGTGTGTATGTGATGATTTGATAAATGCATGAATGCACTTGTGTGATTAACCTAAATAGCAAGAAATGGTTTAAAGATGAAAATAACATCATCTAAAACAATTCCATGCAGAAACAAATCAAGAGAAAATCAAAAACAAATCAAATAAGGCAAATGGTCATTTTTTGCCAATCTTGCTCACTAGGTCACTTTGAGTGTTTCTAGTCCAAGATTTCAAACAGAAACTTTTCCAATTCTTTTCACCCCTTGCTAGAAAAAGTAAAAGTGAATCAAAGCACACCTTTCAAACTTGCAGAAACATTTTGCAACCTCATTCAAATCACAAGTGAAAATTGAATCTTTATCATATGTGAAGATCACACTTTTTGAAAACCCAACCAAACCAATGCCCCTTGACTAATCCAACTAACCAGATACTCCCTAGTATGTGCCTAGCAAACCGACCAAGTTTGAATTCAAAATTCAAATTTGAATTTCTTTCAGCCATTTCATCAAACACCTTGTGATGAGCAAACAAATAAACAACAAAAACTATAGTGTGCAGTAATTTTGGCCAACCTTGTTCCCTCTCTAGCTCTCACTACACTCTCAGTAGATGAACTAGCCTAATTAACAATCCTTAGCACCACTGTGAGCTTGGCATAGCCATTAATGGTGACCATGCCGAGAGCACCCTTGCCACCCCATTGTCGCCAGCCAGCTACACGCCTCTCTAGCCTCGCCAACCTTGTCTCACAGACGCAGCACCGTCCATCGCCACTCCCTGTCCTAGCCCCGAGCGCTGCCAGCCCATGGACCACACGACACTCTCATGCCAAACCTCTCTGCGTGCGAGCCGAGAGCGTGCCAGTGCGCCACACTCGACCAGCACCCACAGACCATGCACCGCCCTTGCCTCTTGCGTGCGTGATCACCACCATCCCAGCAACCTCGCAGACATGCCCGTTCACCACCGTGCAGACCACGCACGCTGTGCGCCATTAAAATTGCCGTCGGACCCGCCCAGAGCATCGACACGTTCTGACCGTTTAGCACCGCCCCACGCCTCGCCACCACGCCGTTGAGCTTCGCCAAGGAGCACAGCACCGCCCCTATCGTCTCCCATGCCATTAGCCTTCTGTGCCGTCGACCACGACGAGCTCAGCCCGCAACCTTCGGTCCCCTCGCCGCACTATAAAAGGAGACCTCCCCCGCTTGTTTTCTTCACACCGGTTCACTCCCCACCTCTCACTGATCACACCCACTCACTCCCGGAGCAAGGCGAGTACCAGGTGGCCGGAATTTCACCGGAGTTTGCCGCTGCAGAGGAGGAGAGGCGCCGTCGATTGGAGCTGCCCCAGGAGAAGCTGCCGTTACCAGGAGGATCGCCGTCGTCGACTTCGTTGTTTGCCCCCGTCGCCGACCATCGCCTGAGCCCCGGTGATCCGCCCACGACCCCCACTGACCGTGCTAGGGTTCGTGCTCGCCGCGTCCTGTTCAGGCGTGGACGATGAACTCGAGCCATTCGATTAGAATTAGATCCCATGGTCCATATTGCCCCGTACCGCTTCGCCCCGCACTGTCTCACTGACGCATGGGGACAGCCACTTAACCAGCCCGCGTATAATGCGTGATGGGCGGCCGATTAAACCTCCTTGCGACCCAACAATTCAAATTTAATTTTATTCATTTAATTTCAAACACATTTCTATACATAGATTCAAAAATCAAACCAGCTCGTTTCACTAAACCAAAATGCATGAAACCAATTTTTTTAGAAAGGTACTGGAAGGCTTAATCCAAGCCCATTGGATTCAAACCATTTAGATTTATAGACCACCCATGGTAAAAATAACAAGGCAGAAGCTTTTCTGCATTCAAACATTTTTCAAAATTTAACCATAAAAGCTTTTGAGTTGATTCCCTCTCAAAAATCACATTTGACCATACCTCTCATAATATATAAAAATATATAGGTTTACTTACAGAAATAATGATCAAGTAATAAAAGAAGGCCACATAGGCATTCCTAGTCAATTAATTAAATTAAATAAAAGGTTAAACCTTATTAAATTGTGACACCACTTTAAATCAAATTCCCGTATACTGAAATATGTGGTGATGACATGTGTCAACATGATCCCATGTTTGAGTTGGAGATTATTAAATCTGAAGTAGTTTTTCAATGAGTAGAAATTACTTTTCTAAAAATAAAATAAATAAGACAAGTGCTTTAATCTTGTAATGTTAGTGATGATGCTAGATCAACTAGTGTGAACCCTTGTGTGATGATTGAAAATAGTTAAGTATTGTTTGGTGATTGTGTACCTTGTATTTATTTATAGACGCTAGTACCGACCAAGGATATGAGGAGGAAGGAGGATACTACAAGGAAGAAGCCGAGGAGAACTTCAACCACTGCTCTGCACAAGGCAAGCCTATACTTGCAACCTTGCAAGCTAACACTTGCAAGATACCATACTTATGCAAGCTACTACTTGCTTGTTACTATGCCAACTATATGCCTTAAACATATATGATCATACCCACTTGACACACCATCCTATTTTTTACATGCAAGCTTAGTATTTTATTTTCTTTATTAAAAGCTTTCTCTTAGAGTTACTTAGTGACTTGTAGATTCTAGAAAGATAATTAAAGGTAGCATAAAGAGCATAAAACTTGGCCTAAGTTAGATGATCTTGATGTCATCCTAAGGCATGAGGTTGAACTTAGTTAATACCCAATTGCTTAGTACCCCTCATTAGTATTTACCCCCACTTATAGATGCTAGTGCTAAGCATAAAACTTGATCAACTTTAGATGGGAATACTTGGTGAAAATGGTTATGAAAACCTTAGAATGATGAGTCATTCTACTGAAATGTTTTGACATGTGTTCTTGAACACCAGAGGATTTTGATGATGAAAATGTTGAGGCATGAGCCTTAGCCCCTTTATAAAACTGATGCTTGTCTGGATGCGATACCATTCCAATTATACCGTACAACCACAATACCCGAAAATTGGGTAGGGCTTGACTGGAAATTTATATACCTTAGTATGGGTTCCCTTATGCAAGCTACGAGTGAGGCTACCTTGTGAAGATTGTCCACCTGTGCAGTACCCAAGATGACATTTGGTCATGGTTGGGAGGCCAAACTCACAGGCAAGGTGCCTATACTAGGGTGTGTAATTGAAAGGTTAGGATTGATTATCCGCATACTGAGTATGGTGAATTCAGGATTTGTTCCTGACGGATGTATCGAATGTTGTGGTGAAAGTGTACAATCTCTGCAGAGTGTCAAAATATTCAAATAGCCGTGTCCGCGGTTGTGGATAGTTGGAGTGGCCATACTGTTCTATCGTCAGATGTTTTTAAAAAGACTTATAAAATGATTTATGACATTGACTTGACCACAACCGAGTTGTGACATGAAATGCAAGTTCCCACTTAGGTGATATAAAACTTTCAACTAGCTTTCTTTGCTTTTGAACTTAGTAGAGGTAAATCTGGCTTTTTGCAAAACAACCCTAGAGCTTAGTATCCTACTACAAAACCCCCCTTAACTTGTTAGTATTAGTTTGCGAGTACTTAAAGAGTACTCATGGATTTTTCCCTGGCATGAAGAGGAGTATCAGGATGACGGACCGCAGGAAGGTTACGACAACTAGGATCATCTCCCATCATCAGCATTGCCTGTGACCCTGAAGATGGAGCTTCGCCTACGCTATCGTTACTGTTATGTTATTCTGCTGATTGAATTGTATTAAGAACTGGATCATGCGATCCTTATTTGTGTAAGACCTTATGCATGGTTTGTAATGGATGATGTACTGTGATATCCAATCTGTTATGTCTCGCAAAAATGGTAATCCTGGGATTGCGATGTATGACATAACAAGCGTCTGTGATTAAAAATCCGGGTGTTGACACTCTAGTACCAGCCCGTGCAAAGGAGCCCCTCTCACTCGCCCAATTGACTAGTGCAATTCGTACCTGAGCTCAACCATGTCACCCCGACGCGGACACACTGCTACACACCGCGCCGCCCTCGCCCACGATGTCTAGGAGGTAGCCGTGACCTCACCGCCACTGCCTGTGTACGCCTCGACTAACGACTGCCCGTGGAGATGCCAACACAACCGCGCCCATTTAACCCTCGACCATGCCGATCGCCGCGCCAGAGCAGCGATCCGCCCCATGCAACCACGTCGCGCCTCGCTCTCTCCTTGCGTCAATGCGATTGCTTCGACGCCAGCAATCTCCCAGGCATGCCCGTTTGACCCCGCGCCCTCCATGACCACCGTACACCGTGACGAACGCCCGCGGTACCGACGCAGAGCATGGACGTTCCCGACTGACTGAGACCGCGCCTCGCCGTGCCACTGTGCGCATGACAAGCTCCATGAAGCCCTGCGTCGACCTACGCCCTTAGGCATGCCGATAACTTCCTGTAACGACGTCGTCGACGAGCCCGAACCATGCCACCCTGCTCCTCTCGCTGGGGTATAAATAGACCCCTCCCCTGCCTCAAAACGCACACCATTCCACTCCCCTGTCACCCAGAAACCTCTTTGACCCGTCCCCGGAGCAAGGCGAGCACCACATCACTGGAATTTCACCGGAGCCCGCTGCTGCTGTGGTGGAATAGAGCCATCGCTAGGATCCATCCCAGGAGCCGCCGTGACCACCATACGAACCGCCGTCGTCGACAAGCTCATTCGCCCACCTCGCTGGACCTAGCTGGAGCCCTGGTAAGCCCCCGACGACCCCCACCATGGTGCTAGGGTTAGCTTCTCACGCGTGCTGTGCGACAGAGACGACGACACGGAGACGTCGATCGTGCTCTAATCGTGCGGTCTAGATTGAAGGATACCACTTCGATTTAGCTTAGACGCTGGTGCATGGGACCAACCCCGGTGCAGCCCGCTGCACAGGCGCCGCATAGTTGGGCCAACCCGTTAGCTTTCCCGCACGAGCCCGCCAATTCAAACTTAGTTTTTTATTTTTATTTCAAAACCCTATACTGTAGGTAAGTTTGAAATTCAATTCAGGAATATTCACTGAACCAGATTGAATAAATCCAATTTTGTTAGAAACAATTTGAAAATCTTTAATCACTCCCGTTGGATTCAAACAGTTTGAAATTATAGATCACCCACAGTAAAATAACAAGATATTATCTTTTACAACTTCAAACATTTTTATAAAATCAACCATAAATGCTTTTGAGTTGATTCCAACTCTCAAAAACTACTTTTGCCATGACCTATCTAAATATGTAAAAATATATAGTTTTGCATGCAGTAGTCCTGGACCCAAAATTAAAGAAGGGCTTTATAGTCATTTCTAGTCACCTAAATATTATTATTTGGGATTATTAAACTTTTTAATTTAGGACAACCACTTTAAATCACATTCCCAAGTATTGGAATATGTGGTGATGACATGTGTCAATATGATACCATATTTTAATTGGAAAATATTAAATCTTAAGTAACTTTTCAATGAGTAGAAATTACTTTTCTAAAAATAAGATAAATAAATCTTGTCACCCTTTTCTTGTAGTAATTGAGATGATGCTAGATCATCTAGTGTGGATCCTTGTGTGCTAAATAGAAGTAGTTAAGTATTGTTTGGTGATTTTGTACCTCGTATTTATTTATAGACGCTAGTATCAACCCGGGCTACGAGGAGGAAGAATTCTACGAAGAAGAAGAGAACTATGACCACTTTACCAACCAAGGCAAGCTACACTATGCAATATAGAACTATGCATACTATCATGATATCACCTTGATCCTACCAATCCCATGTTTTACCTGCAAGCTTCATTTTTCTTTCTTTTATCAAAGTTGCTCAATTAGTTAATTAATTGGTGATTAGTGAAAAATAGGAAAGATGCCATCAAGAACATAGAACTTGGTGTAGGTAGTTACACTTGATTAGTACCCCTCAAATAGGGACACCCTCATTGATAGATGCTAGTGCTAAACTAATCTTAATCACTGTAGATGGGAACACTTGGAGAAAATGATTATGAAAACCTTGGGATGATGAGTCATTCTATTGAAATGTTTTGACATGTGTTATGGAACACAATGAGTTGAAGATGATATTGAATGAAGAATGTGCCCTGACTTTGATAAAAACTGATGGTTGGGTTCGGATGCAATACCATTCCAATTTTACCGTGTACAACCATAATACCCGAGTTTGGGTAGGGCTTAACTAGAAGTTTATGTGTCTTAGTATGGGTTCCGTCGCGGAACGAGGTTGAGTTGAGGCTACCTTGTGAATATGAATGTCCACCTATGCAGTGCCCAGGATGGCAGATGGCCATGGCTGGGAGGCTAAACTCATAGGAGAGGTGCCTATACTAGGGTGTGTAATTGAAAGGTTAGGATTGATTATCCGCATACCAAGTATTATGATTCAGGGTTATCCCTGACGGATGTATCAAATGTTGTGGTGAAAGTGTACCACCTCTGCAAAGTGTCAAACTATTCGAATAGCCGTGTCTGCGGTCATGGATAGTTGGATGGCCATACTGTTCCGTTGTCAGATGTTTTCAAAATGACTTGTGACTTGAAATATGACTTTGACTTGACCACACAGAGATGTGGACATGAAACTAGGTTCCCACTTGAGTATATAGGCAACTAAAGTTAGGTCTTTACTACTAAGTACCTCTAAAATAAAACTGGGTTTTTGCAAACAAACCTAGAGCTCAGTATTCCTACTAGAATGGTATTTATCTAAGTGATAGTTTGCAAGTACTTTAAAAGTACTCATGGCTTTGTCCCTAGCTATTCCCATGGCCAGACTATAAAAGGGAGTACGAGGAGGAGGGCAGCAGGACGCCTAACTAGGATCATATCCCATCGTCAACATTGCCTGTGACAATGAAGATGGAGCCTCTACTACGCTATTATTCCTCTACTTTGATATGTATTCAGACTTGATCATGAGATCAATTATTTGTAATACTATTATGGTTTGTAATGTATGATGTACTGTGCTATCAATTCTATTATGTCTCGCAAAAATGGTAATCCTGGGATTGCGATGTATGGCATAACAGGCATCTGGGATTAAAAATCCGGGTGTTAACATATGCTCACCTCTGTCCATGTTGTATGCTTGCAGAGAGAATAAAATGTAGGCAGGGGAAGAGGGCAGTAGCAAAGAGAGAAGTGGATTTGAAGGAGGTTCGATGTCATAGAAAAGTTTATCATCATGCGTTCCTAACACGAGGTACTCCTGACTCTACCAGTAGTAAATTTCAGGACCTATGCACACAAAAAATTGTGTGTTTTATCTCTCCTTCGATGCATCTCATCTCTCCACCTCTCTCCCCTCGTGCACCGGCCCGGCCGATCTCTCCCTTGTCCATAGCATGGCGTGCGCACGTATGCCTTGGTATGGTGGCTCTATTTTTTTGAGAGGGCGGCTCTGTTTCTTTGGCGTGTTCGGCAGCCGTGTTGGTGTGGAGTAGGAGTAGTACATAGGAAGGAAACCACTTTGGTCCTTGGAGGCAAAAAATTTAAACTTCCCCGGTTTCGAAATTCGAACATTCACCATTGGATCAAGATTGACAAATCCAAACATTGCTAACCGTTGAATCTTCTTTTCTATTCTTAGCATCTAGAAGATTCTATGAATAGTCTTTAGCACAATGAACGCTCGTGTGCGCAAACCTCAAAACACACTTCATTGCTAAGTTTAGGGGACCTTGTGATAAATGCATGGACTTGGATGTAATTTTCATTTTTTACGAGGTCCTTGATTTAACTTGTACTTCCATCGACCGTGTTAACTGAAGCACCTCGCTCCTATAGGACCTACCACAGTTAGAAGAAAACGCAATGCTCCTAATTATCACACAAATTGGACCATGTTTTCTTATATAGTTCCATTTTTCAAGCTTCCTAGCTAACTTTGCACACTTCACTGACTTCTTGCCAATTTAACAAAATTAGGTCAAACTCGAGCTACAAGTAAGTGCGATAGATTGCTCTTGAATTAAATGTAATTTCTAACCAAGATGGGTGCGTCTTCTTGTAGTAAACAATGATGTCAATGTGATTTTCCAACTATTTGGAAAGAACATTCATAATTTCCCAAGTGATGACGAGATTGTTCTTTTCCATAATAAAAGTCCGAAGAATATGGATCTGAATGCCACAAGCCAAGCTTCCACACATATTAAGTGGACCAACATGTTGTACTTAATTAAGATTTCCATGTTTTATGAGTTTTCAAACTCCCTAGCTAACTCCACGCACTTGAATGAATTTATTCCCATTTAGCGAAATTGGGTAAAATTTGAACTACGAGTAAATTGTAGGTTGTTTCGGAAGTTTTACAAAAAAGCTTTTCCAGGTACCCATTGGGGGGTTAATTAATATATCAGAAACCACCAAGAGTTTTGAAAATAGGTTCAATTTCTTGCTAAGATTTTGCATCTTGAAATTTTAATGAAATTAGGTCAAACTTGAGCTATGAGTAGGGACGATATATTTATCTTGAATTAAATGTCTTTTCGGAGGTAGATGGGTGCATCTTGTTATAGTAAACAATGCCGTTGGTGTGAGTTTCCAACTATAAGGAAAGAACATTCTGAAATTTTCGGAGTGATGACGAAATTGTTCTCTCCCATAAAGAAAGCCCGAAGAATATGGATATGAATGGCATAAAGCCAAGTTTTCAGACATATATAGTGGACCAACATTTTGTACTTACGATTTCACATGTTTTATGAGTTCTCAAACTTCTTTGCTAACTCCGCCCACTTGAATGACTTTATGCCGATTTATCGAAATTAGGCCAAATTTGAACTAATGCAAGTAAATCGCGGGTTGCTTTGAAAGTTTACGAAAAATCTTTTGGAGGTACACATCGGGGGTCACAATTAATATATCAAACCACCGAGAGTTTTGGCGACAGGTTCAACTTCTTGCTAACATTTTGCATACTGACAATTTAACAAAATTAGGTCAAACTTGAGCTACAAGTAAGCGTGATAAATTTCTCTTGAATTAAATCTTTTCGAAGGAAGATGGGTGCATCTTCTTGTATCAAACAATGTCGTCAGTGTGAGTTTCCAACTATCAAGAAAGAACATTCTCAATTTTTTGATTGATGACGAGATTATTCTTTCCCATAAAGAAAGTTCGAAAATAATGGATATGAATTCCACAAAGATAAGTTTTCAGACATATATAGTGGACCAAAATGTTGTAGTTACGATTTCCCATGTTTTATGAGTTCTCAAATTTCCTTGCTAACTCCACCCGCTTGAATGACTTTATGCTAATTTATCAAAATTAGCTCAAATTTGAACTAATACAAGTAAATCATGGGCTGCTTTAAAAGTTTACGAAAAAGCTTTTGGAGGTACCCGTTGGGGGGTCAAAATTAATATATCAAACCAACAAGAGTTTTGAACAAAGGTTCAACTTCTTGCTAAGTTTTTTCATCTTGACAAATTAACTGTCAACACTCGGATTTTTAATCCCAGATGCCTGTTATGCCATACATCGCAATCCCAGGATTACCATTTTTGTGAGACATAACAGAATTGGATACCATAGTACATCATCCATTACAAACGATACATAAGTTCTTACACAAATAGGGATCTCATGATCCAGTTCTTAATACAACATCAAGCAGCGGAATACGTAATAATAATTGGCGTGGCGAAGCTCCATCTTGAGGTTCACGTGCAATGCTTGATGATGGAGATGATCCTAGTTGTCGTAACCTTCACGAGGTCCATCCTCAAGGTACTCCTCTTCATAGTCTGGCCATGGGAATAGCCAGGGACAAAGCCATGAGTACTCTTTAAGTACTCGCAAACTAATACTAATAGGTAAAGGGGTTTTTGCATAATAGGACACTAGGCTCTAGGGTTGTTTTTCAAAAGCCAGATTTATCTCTACGAAGTTTAGAAGCAACGAATGCTAGTTGAAAATTTTATAGCACCTAAGTGGGAACTTGTAATTCAGATCACAACCCTGTTGTGGTCAAGTCAAAGTCTCAAATCATTTCACAAGTCATTTTGAAAAGTCTGACGGGGGAACAGTATGGCCACTCAACTGTCCATAATCATGACGCGGCTATTCGAATAGTTTGACACTCTGCAGAGATTGTACACTTTCACCACAACATTCGATACATCCGTCAGGAACAAATCATGAATTCACCATACTCAGTCAATCCTAACCTTTCAATTACATGCCCTAGTATAAGCACCTCTCCTGTGAGTTTGGCCTCCCAACCATGACCAACTGTCATCTTGGGTAGTACACAGGTGGACAATCTTCACAAGGTAGCCTCAACTCAGACCTTGGCCATGAGGGAACTAATACTAAGGTATATAAGTTTCTAGTCAAGCCCTACCCAATATTCGGGTATTGTGGTTGTACGATAAAATTGGAATGGTATCGCATCCAGACAACCATCAGTTTTAAAAAGGGCTAAGGCTCATGCCTCAACATTTTCATCACCAAAATCATCAGGTGTTTGGAAACACATGTCCAAAACATTTCAATAGAATGATCCATCATTCCAAGGTTTTCATAACCATTTTTCCACCAAGTATTCCCATCTAAAGTTGATCAAGTTTTATGCTTAGCACTAGCATCTACAGGTGGGGGTAAGCAATAATGAGGGGTGGTAAACTAGGGGAATTTTAACTAAGTTCCCTCTCATGCCTTAAGATGACATCAAGATTATCTAGCTTAGGCCAAATTTTATGCTCTTTATGCAACCTTCAAATATTTTTCTAATATCTATAATTAACTTAAGTAAACTCTAAGTAATAGCTTTGATAAAGAAATAAAGTATAAAGCTTGCAAGTAAAAACTAGGATTGGTCTGTCAAGTGGGTATGATCACATATGCTTAAGGCATATAGTAGGCATAGTAACAAGTAGTGGTTTGTTGCATCAGTAGATTATCTTGCAAATGTTAGCTTTCACATTCACTAGTAGTATTAGGCTTGCCTTGTCCAGAGAAGTGGTTGAAGTTCTCCTCGGCTTCTTCTTCGTAGAATCCTCCTTCCTCCTCGTATCCTTGGTCGGTACTAGCGTCTATAAATAAATACGAGGTACACAATCACCAAACAATACTTAACTACTTGCAATCATCACACACAAATATCCTATAGATGATCTAGCATCATCTCTAACATTACAAGATTAAAGCTTGGTTTAATTCCTTTTTATTTCTAGAAAAGTAATTTCTACTCATTGAAAAACTACTTAAGATTTAATATTCTCCAAACCAAACATGGGATCATGTTGACACATGTCATCACCATATATTATAGTCCAAGGGAATATGATTTAAAGTGGTGTCACAATTTAATAAGGTTTTACCCTTTTATTTTAATTAATTAAAGTGGCTAGAAATGCCTATGTAGCATTCTTTTATTAGTTGAACATTATTTCTGCAAGTAAACCTATATATTTTTATATATTCTGAAAGGTATGGTTAAATGTGATTTTTGAGAGTTGGAATCAACTAAAAAGCTATTATGGTTTAAATTTGAAAAATGTTTGAATGCAGAAAAGCTTCTGCCTTGTTATTTTTACCATGGGTGATCTATAGATCCAAATGACTTGAATCCAACGGGCTTGGATTCAGCATTCCCAGACATTTCTAAAAAAATTGGTTTCATTTAATTTGATGCACTGCATCGATCTGGGTTGATTTTTGAAGTTGAGTACAGAAGTGAGTTTGAATCAAAAATGAAAAAGGTTTAATTCAAATAACTGGGCTGCGCGGGAAAAGTTAACGGGCCGGACTGCTAAGTGCAGTGCTCCCGCGGGCTGCTTAAGTGGGTGTCCCCACTCGCTAGTGAGACCTGAGGCGGCGATGCAGAACAGCGTGGGTCGTTCGATCTGATTCTAATCCAACGGCTGGGAGTCATCGTCGACGCGAGGCAACGCCGGAGATAAAGAAACCTAGAGCGGACAGTAAGGGGTGCTGGGGGCTCACCGAGGTGCAGGCGAGGGTCGGCGAGGCGGGCGAACGACGAAGTCAACGACGGCGAACTCAGGGGTGGTCGCGGCAGCTCCTGGGGTGGACGAAATCGATGGCGCCCTTCTTCTCCAGAGGCGGCGAGCTTCGGTGAAATTCCGACGAGGTGGTGCTCGCCTTGCTCCGGGTCGGTGTGCTCGCCTTGCTCCGGGAAATCGACTGGGGGTGGCCTCTATTTATAGTCGAGCGAGGGGACCGACGGGGCACACGGTGAGCTCGTCGGGGGCGATGTTACAGGCGGCTATTGGCATGGGCGACGGTAGGGGACGGTGCGATGTTCCCTGGCGATGCTCAACGACATGGTTTCGAGGCGTGGGGCGGTGCGGCTTGGTCGGAACGCGACGGTGCTCTGCGGGTGCCCGACGGAAAATTTAAGGCCGCACAGCTCGCGTGGTCCGCGCGGCGGCGAACGAGCATGTCTGCGGGGTTGCTGGGACGGTGGGGATTGTCTATGAACGCGTTGAGGGCGGCATGGTTCTTTGGCGAGGTTGGCATGGTTCGTGCGTGTGGTCCAGGGCTTGGCAACGCTCGCGGCTAGGACAGTGAGTGGCGGTGGACGGTGGGCTGCCTCCCAGACATGCTGGCTAGGCTTGTGTCTCCTCCTAGCTTGCTGTCGACATGGGGGTGACATGGGTGTGCTCGGCTGTTCACCATTGATGGTAATGCCAAGCTCACAGTGGTGCTAGTGCTTAGTTAATCTTGCTAGATGATCTACTGAGCTGGTTGTGAGCTAGAGAGGGAACCAGTTAGACAAGAATCACTGCTCACAATAGTGTTTAGATTTTGTATGATTTGTGTCTGCAACCTGTTTGATGAAATGGCCGCATGAAATCAAGTTTTGAATTTTGAAAATATTTTTGGTGGGTCTGCTAGATTGGTGCTGCTGAGTCTGCAGATGCTTGGGTTTTGACAGTTGAGCTTGTTTGAGTGGTTTTTGAAAAAGTGGGATCTTCCCATATGATAAAGATTCAATTTTGAATTGTCATTTAAACTATGTATTTGAAAGTTTCTGGATGATCACAAAGTGGGCCTTGATACCTTGTTATGAGTACATTCAAGGGGTGCAAAGATCCAGAAAAGTTTCCATTAGGTTCTGAAAGTTTGAGACAGCCAAAGTAGGCATGGGAGTTAAATTGGTCAAAATGACCATTCCTTTATTTTATTGGTTTTGACTTATTTGTCTTTAGGAAAAGTTTGGGAAATGTTTAGATGATGTTTATTTCACCTAAGAAACATTTTACAAGCATGGAAACATACAAACAAGGTGGTTCAAAAGAATTTCAAATTAAATGCATACACATATGCATGCCTTCATAATTTTAATTAGAAAAGTTTTTGTTAACCCTAATTTTGATGATTAGAGTTTGATGATCCAAGTTTAGTATTTTTGGGATGTTACAAACCTTCCCCCTTAAACAAAATCTCGTCCCGAGATTTTAAAAAGGACGAAAAGATTACCTAGGATTTGAAGAGATCGGGAAACTCTGTCCTGATGTGATCTTCGCGTTCCCAGGTAGCTTCCTCTTCTGTGTGGTTGCTCCACTGAATCTTGAGCAACTTGATGCTTCGGGTTCAGGTAGTTTGAAAAGCTTCTTCCAAAATACGGATGGGTACTTTAGGATATTCTTGAACACTTCGGTCTTCTCGGGGACTTCGAGACACTTGCGAAGTAACGATATATGGAACACATTGTGCATGGCTGACATCTCTTCAGGTAGTTCCAATTGATACGACACTTCTCCTCAACAGTTCAGAATCTTGAAGGGTCCGATATATCTGGGGGCTAACTTTCCTTTGAGTTGGAAACGCTGCATTCCCTTCAATGGCGACACTTTCAGATAAACAAAATCTCCTATGTTGAAGGAGAGATCTCTACGTATCTTGTCGGCGTAACTCTTCTGTCGGGATTGGGCGGTCTTGAGGTGCTCACGAATCTTGTGAACCTTCTCTTCTGCTACTCGTAGGATATTGGGTCCAAAAATCTGACTCTCTCCTACTTCCGACCAGTTCAAAGGGGTGCGACACTTCCTTCCATACATGAATTCAAATGGGGCCATTTGCAAACTGGCTTGATAACTGTTGTTGTATGAAAATTCTGCAAACGGCGACGGTCTTCCACTTGGATCCATATTCTAACACACATGCTCTCGGCATATCTTGAGTATTTGATTTACGCTCTGTTTGTCCATCGATGCGAGGGTGATCTGTTGTGCTGAAATCTAGACGGGTTCCTAAACCTTCTTGTACTTTCTTCCAGAATCTCGAGGTAAACTGAGTTCCTCGATCCGATACTATGTTCTTGGGGACTCCGTGCAAACTGACGATTCTAGCGATGTATAACTCCGCTAGTTTCGAACTTTGATATGTGGTCTTGGCGGGCAAGAAACGGGCGACTTTGGACAATCTATCCACTATGACCCAGATAGAGTCATTTCCCCTACTAGAAGTAGGTAGTCCAGTGATAAAGTCCATTCCTACAGAATCCCATTTCCATTCCGTAATCTGCAAGGGATGCAACAATCCAGCGGGTCTTTGATGTCCTGCCTTGACTCGCTGACAGATATCACACTTGGCGATATAGCTTCCGATTTCTCTCTTCATCTTATGCCACCAAAATTGCTCTTTTAAATCTTGATACATCTTAGTTCCTCCGGGATGGATAGAATAAAGAGTATCATGAGCCTCCTTCAAAATAACTTCTTTCAACTCAGAATCGGATGGTACACAAAGGCGTCCTTTGTACCACAGAGCTCCTTCTTCGTCCTCGGTGAATCCGGGTACTTTGCCTGTACCGATACGACGCTTGATTCCGTTAATACTGGCATTTCCCTTCTGCGCCTCTTTAATCTGACTGATCAAAGTGGGCTAGAGTTCTATGCTAGCCAGAAATCCTTCACTTACTAATTCCATCCAAAAATCTTCTAGCTCTTTGTGCATACTTGGTTGCTCCTTCGAAATCATGGAGTTCAAGAGGCACGACAATCTGCTAAGGGCATCGGCTACTACGTTGGCTTTACCAGGGTGATAGTGAATGTCCAGATCGTAATCCTTGATTAGCTCAATCCATCTTCTCTGCCTCATATTTAGCTCCTTCTAAGTGAATATATACTTTAGGCTCTTGTGATCCGAATAAATCTCACAATGGTTTCCCATCAGGTAATGTCTCCATGTCTTCAGGGCTAGAACTACGGCTGTGAGTTCGAGGTCATGGGTTGGGTAGTTTTGCTCATGTTGCTTCAATTTTCGCGATAGATAAGATATAACTTTGCCTTCTTGCATTAGCACACATCCGAGACCAATCTTGGATGTGTCACAATACACATCGAAGAGCTTCATGATATCCGGCATGATCAAGATTGGGGCTGAAATCAATCTCCTCTTGAGTTCTTGAAAACTCGCTTCACATTTGTCGGTCCATTCAAACTTCTTGTCCTTCTTCAGCAATTGGGTCAGTGGTCTGGCAATACTAGAGAATCCTTCTACGAATTTGCGGTAATATCCCGCCAATCCAAGAAAGGCACGAACTTGGGTTTGAGTGGTTGGGGCTTGCCAATCTTCTACATCTTTCACTTTGGCAAGGTCAACAGCAATTCCTCCGGCTGATACAATGTGACCGAGGAATCCTACCTCCTGTAACCAGAATTCACATTTGCTAAACTTTGCATACAACTGATGCTCTCTAAGGGTTCCAAGAATGGTCCTTAGGTGTAGCTCATGTTCTTCTTCTGATTTGGAATAAATCAGAATGTCATCGATGAAAACAACGACAAACTTATCCAAGTCCATAAAAATATTATTCATGAGGTTCATGAAATAAGCGGGGGCATTGGTTAATCCGAAAGACATGACCGTATACTCATACAATCCATATCTGGTGGTAAAGGAAGTCTTTGGAATATCCTCTGCACGAATTTTGAGTTGATGATAGCCAGTTCTAAGATCAATCTTAGAAAACACTTTGGCACCGGTCAACTGATCAAACAAATCTTCTATCTTGGGCAAGGGGTACTTGTTCTTGATGGTGACATCATTCAATTTCTGATAATCCGTACACAAACGGTTACCTCCATCCTTCTTGTCCACAAACAAGACAGGTGATCTCCAAGGTGACGCACTTGGTTGAATCAATCCAATTTCCAGCATGGAATCCGATTTGCTTCTTGATTCTGAGCTCGATAGGTTCATACTATATGGTCTCTAGGCTATGGGTCTAGTTCCGGGGATTAGTTCGATGATAAACTCGATATCCCGATCTGGCGGCATACCGGGCAAAACATCTGGAAATACATCGGGGTATTCACAGACTATCCGGACTTGGTCAATGGTAGGTTGGGCTATACTCTTGTTACACTTGAATTGGCGGGGTAAGGTTTCAGATATATGCTCGACTGATATTCCGGCGGTACTGGTCATGGGTATGGCTTTCTTGGCACAGTCAATCAATCCTTTATGTTTGGACATCCAATCCATTCCTAGTACTACTTCCAAACCTTTAGTTCCGAGTACTATCAGATTTGCATAAAAATCTATACCATGGATTCGGATAGGGACGACTTTGCAAATTTGCCTAGCCTTGGTGGTTGATCCAGGAATTTGAACAATCATAACATGCTTCAGTTTGGTTGGTTGAATTTTACTAGTGCACGCAAATTCTTCGGTGACAAATGAGTGCGATGCACCAGAATCAAAAAACACTCTTGCAAGTACTGAATTAACAGAAAACATACCCAGCACGACGTCTGGCGCTTCCTGAGCTTCTTCAGCATGCATGAGAAAAAGACGGCCGTTGCGGTTGAGCGAATTCCCTGGGGCAAATCTTCTTCCTGGCTAAACATGATTTCGCTGAGCTGGGACATTGGCGTTGGGGGCTGTAGCATTCTTCTTGTTGGGGCACTCGTTGGAATAGTGGCCTTTATTTCCACAGTCATAACAGGTCACTTGTGACTTGTCCTTGGCTGCTATAGGCACAACATTGCTTCCAGTCCTCGGGGCAGTGTTGGTGTTGGCGGTAACATTGTTGTTGTTGAACTTGGGTGGGGCACGATTGAAATTGCTAGAGTTGCCGGGGTTGTTGTGATTTCCTTCGGGTCTAGGGTTTCCACGGTTGGGATAGGTCGGACGGTTCATCGGGGGTCTGTTGGTCCTTGTGGCAAATCCTGGAGATGGGTTAGGGCGATACTTTGGGGTCTGATGGGTTCCTGGCTGATGCATCATATGACGCTTGCAGTTCTTATTGGCTTGGTTGATCTTTCATTCCATCTGGATAGCAGACTCGACAAGGGCTTCGATATCCGCAAAGGGGATATTGACTAACACTGTCTGCATCTCATCATGCAGACCATTCAGGAATCTTTCTTTCTTCTTGGCTTCAGCGTCTATTTCATCCGGGGCATACCTAGCTAATGAAAAAAAATTGTCACGATATTCCACTACAGTCATCCTTCCTTGCTTCAGCTCTCTGAACTCGTCTCTCATTCTCTTGATCAAACCCGGTGGCACATGGGTTCTGCTAAACTTGACCTTGAATTCCTCCCAGGTCATCATCTAGCCTCCGGTCATTGCGTGAACACTGTTCCACCATGCTCTGGCATCTCCGGCTAGAGAGTGGGTGGCGAATAGGACTTTCTCGTTGGCTTCCACTCCGGCTACTTCTAAGTTATTTTCCATGGTTTGCAGCCAATCATCGGCGTCTAGGGGTTCTTCTGACTTAGTGAACACAGGTGGGTTGGTATTCTGGAAGTTCTTGAGCTTAGATCCATGGTTGTCCTGATTTCCGTGGCCTTGGTTGTTATGGGCTAGCTGGGCTATCTGCTGAAGGGTGGCTAGGTTGGCTTGACATTCCGCTCTTTCAGCTTCACGGTCAGAAGTCCACATTTGCAGTATCTGCAACATCGGGTCCAGGGATGAACCACTTCCTCCACGTGGCATCTAAAGATTTAGATAGATCATGAGAAAAGAGGGAAATTTCAAAGCAAGTACCCTTGATCTGATTGATGCTCTGCCCACACAGACGGGAAAGATCTTCTTGCATGGCCCTGGCAAGTCCATCGAGCCAGTTGTTCTCTCTCAAGGTAAACTGAATTCCCTTCGCAGTGGGAGGTTCAATCTTTACTCGGAGACTTGCAACAATTAACCACTGCAGATCTTCTCCTCCTTGATCATTGAGCTGAGCTCCGAAGAACTCAAAGTGCAGACGCCCAAGTTAAAGCTGGTCCAAATCCCTCTCAAAGATCAGGTCTCCTCCATTCCCCAGTTGGTAAAACTTGCTGTACTTCACGTCCATCTATAAGAATATAGGATGAGTAGGTTAGTAGAGTGATTAAGTGTGTCAAAATTTTATGTATTTTGCAAGAGTTTTTTTTTGGAGGAACATGAATTTTCATGAAAGAAGAAAAGGGATAAGAATGAGAATAAGTTTTCGTAAATATTTGTTTCCTTTGGTTTTGAAACTAAGTTTTTGATTCAAACGTCCAGTCTAACTAGGGTCTCCTATGGTTAGGATGGCTCTGATACCAACTTGTCAACACCCGGATTTTTAATCCCAGATGCCTGTTATGCCATACATCGCAATCCCAGGATTACCATTTTTGTGAGACATAACAGAATTGGATACCATAGTACATCATCCATTACAAACGATACATAAGTTCTTACACAAATAGGGATCTCATGATCCAGTTCTTAATACAACATCAAGAAGCGGAATACGTAATAATAACGGTAGCGTAGGCGAAGCTCCATCTTCGAGTTCACAGGCAATGCTGACGATGGGAGATGATCCTAGTTGTCGTAACCTTCCTGAGGTCCATCCTCAAGGTACTCCTCTTCATAGTCTGGCCATGGGAATAGCCAGGGACAAAGCCATGAGTACTCTTTAAGTACTCGCAAACTAATACTAACAGGTAAAGGGGTTTTTGGATAATAGGACACTAGGCTCTAGGGTTGTTTTGCAAAAGCCAGATTTATCTATACTAAGTTTAGAAGCAACGAATGCTAGTTGAAAATTTTATAGCACCTAAGTGGGAACTTGTAATTCAGATCACAACCCTGTTGTGGTCAAGTCAAAGTCTCAAATCATTTCACAAGTCATTTTGAAAAGTCTGACGGGGGAACAGTATGGCCACTCCAACTGTCCATAACCGCGGACGCGGCTATTCGAATAGTTTGACACTCTGCAGAGATTGTACACTTTCACCACAACATTCGATACATCCGTCAGGAACAAATCATGAATTCACCATACTCAGTCAATCCTAACCTTTCAATTACATGCCCTAGTATAAGCACCTCTCCTGTGAGTTTGGCCTCCCAACCATGACCAACTGTCATCTTGGGTACTACACAGGTGGACAATCTTCACAAGGTAGCCTCAGCTCAGACCTTGGCCGTGAGGGAACTAATACTAAGGTATATAAGTTTCCAGTTAAGCCCTACCCAATATTCGGGTATTGTGGTTGTACGATAAAATTGGAATGGTATCGCATCCAGACAACCATCAGTTTTAAAAAGGGCTAAGGCTCATGCCTCAACATTTTCATCACCAAAATCATCAGGTGTTTGGAAACACATGTCCAAAACATTTCAATAGAATGATCCATCATTCCAAGGTTTTCATAACCATTTTTCCACCAAGTATTCCCATCTAAAGTTGATCAAGTTTTATGCTTAGCACTAGCATCTACAGGTGGGGGTAAGCAATAATGAGGGGTGGTAAACTAGGGGAATTTTAACTAAGTTCCCTCTCATGCCTTAAGATGACATCAAGATTATCTAGCTTAGGCCAAATTTTATGCTCTTTATGCAACCTTCAAATATTTTTCTAATATCTATAATTCACTTAAGTAAACTCTAAGTAATAGCTTTGATAAAGAAATAAAGTATAAAGCTTGCAATTAAAAACTAGGATTGGTCTGTCAAGTGGGTATGATCACATATGCTTAAGGCATATAGTAGGCATAGTAACAAGTAGTGGTTTGTTGCATCAGTAGAGTATCTTGCAAGTGTTAGCTTGCACATTCACTAGTAGTATTAGGCTTGCCTTGTGCAGAGCAGTGGTTGAAGTTCTCCTCGGCTTCTTCTTCGTAGAATCCTCCTTCCTCCTCGTATCCTTGGTAGGTACTAGCGTCTATAAATAAATACGAGGTACACAATCACCAAACAATACTTAACTACTTGCAATCATCACACACAAAGATCCTATAGATGATCTAGCATCATCTCTAACATTACAAGATTAAAGCTTGGTTTAATTCCTTTTTATTTCTAGAAAAGTAATTTCTACTCATTGAAAAACTACTTAAGATTTAATATTCCCCAAACCAAACATGGGATCATGTTGACACATGTCATCACCACATATTGTAGTCCAAGGGAATATGATTTAAAGTGGTGTCACAATTTAATAAGGTTTTACCCTTTTATTTTAATTAATTAAAGTGGCTAGAAATGCCTATGTAGCATTCTTTTATTAGTTGAACATTATTTCTGGAAGTAAACCTATATATTTTTATATATTCTGAAAGGTATGGTTAAATGTGATTTTTGAGAGTTGGAATCAACTAAAAAGCTATTATGGTTTAAATTTGAAAAATGTTTGAATGCAGAAAAGCTTCTGCCTTGTTATTTTTACCATGGGTGATCTATAGATCCAAATGACCTGAATCCAACTGGCTTGGATTCAGCATTCCCAGACCTTTCTAACAAAATTGGTTTCATTCAATTTGATGCACTGAATTTGATCCAGAAACTTTCAAGAAACCTAGCGCGGCCACTGAGGGGTGCTGGGGGCTCACCGGGGTGTAGGCGAGGGTCGGCGAGGCGGGCGAACGATGAAGTCGACGACGGCGAACTCAGGGGTGGTCGCGGCAGCTCCTGGGTGGACGAAATCGATGGCGCCCTTCTTCTCTAGAGGCGGCGGGCTCCGGTGAAATTCCGGCGAGGTGGTGCTCGCCTTGCTCCGGGAACGATGTGGCACGATCAGTGAGGAGAGGGGAGTGAGATGGTGTGAATAAATCGACTGGGGGTGGCCTCTATTTATAGTCGAGCGAGGGGACCGATGGGGCGCATGTTGAGCTCGTCGTGGGCAATGTTACAGGCGGCTATTGGCATGGGCGACGGTAGGGGACGGTGCGGTGTTCCCTGGCGATGCTCAACGACATGGTTTCGAGGCATGGGGCGGTGCGGCTTGGTCGGAACGCGACGGTGCTCTCCGCGTGCCCGACGGAAAATTTAAGGCCGCACAGCTCGCGTGGTCCGCGCGGCGGCGAACGAGCGTGGTTCTTTGGTTGGCTGGACGGGGATTGTGTATGAACGCGGTGAGGGCGGCACGCGGTCTGTGGGCACTGGTCGAGCGTGGCGCACGGGGCGTGCTCTCGGCATGGTTGCTGGCGAGGTTGGCATGGTTCGTGCGTGTGGTCCAGGGCTTAGCAACGCTCGCGGCTGGGAGTGAGTGGCGGTGGACGGTGGGCTGCCTCCCAGACATGCTGGCTAGGCTTGTGTCTCCTCCTAGCTTGCTGTCGACATGGGGGTGACATGGGTGTGCTCGGCTATTCACCATTGATGGTAATGCCAAGCTCACAGTGGTGCTAGTGCTTAGTTAATCTTGCTAGATGATCTACTGAGCTGGTTGTGAGCTAGAGAGGGAACTAGTTAGGCAAGAATCACTGCTCACAATAGTGTTTACATTTTGTATGATTCGTGTCTGCA
Organism: Avena insularis; assembly: GCA_023614405.1. Classification (NCBI taxonomy): domain Eukaryota; kingdom Viridiplantae; phylum Streptophyta; class Magnoliopsida; order Poales; family Poaceae; genus Avena; species Avena insularis. The sequence continues at coordinate 151,269,075 of CM042687.1, forward strand.
ACCTGTTTGATGAAATGGCCGCATGAAATCAAGTTTTGAATTTTGAAAATATTTTTGGTGGGTCTGCTAGATTGGTGCTGCTGAGTCTGCAGATGCTTGGGTTTTGACAGTTGAGCTTGTTTGAGTGGTTTTTGAAAAAAGTGGGATCTTCCCATATGATAAAGATTCAATTTTGAATTGTCATTTAAACTATGTATTTGAAAGTTTCTGGATGATCACAAAGTGGGCCTTGATACCTTGTTATGAGTACATTCAAGGGGTGCAAAGATCCAGAAAAGTTTCCATTAGGTTATGAAAGTTTGAGACAGCCAAAGTAGGCATGGGAGTTAAATTGGTCAAAATGACAATTCCTTTATTTTATTGTTTTTGACTTATTTGTCTTTAGGAAAAGTTTGGGAAATGTTTAGATGATGTTTATTTCACCTAAGAAACATTTTACAAGCAAGGAAACATACAAACAAGGTGGTTCAAAAGAATTTCAAATTAAATGCATACACATATGCATGCCTTCATAATTTTAATTAGAAAAGTTTTTGTTAACCCTAATTTTGATGATTAGAGTTTGATGATCCAAGTTTAGTATTTTTGGGATGTTACATTAACGAAATTAGGTCAAACTTGAGCTACGAGTAAGCGCCATTTATTGCTCTTGAATTAAATGTATTTTCAGAGGTAGATGGGTGCATCTTATTTTAGCAAACAATATTTTCAGTGTGAGTTTGCATCTATCAGGAAAGAACATTCTCAATTTTCCGATTGATGATGAGATTGTTATTTCCCATAAAAAGTCCGGAGAATATGGATGTGAATGTCACAAGCCATGTTTTCAGACATATATAGTGGGCCAACATGTTATAGTTACGATTATGAGTTCTCAAACTTCCTTGGTAACTCTTCCCACTTGAATGACTTTATGTTGATTTATTAAAATTATGTTAAATTTGAACTACCGCAAGTAAATCGTGGGATGCTTTGAAAGTTGACAAAAAAATCTTTTGGAGGTACACATCGGGGGTCACAATTAATTTATCAGACCACCGAGAGTTTTGGCGATAGGTTGTACTTCTTGCTAATATTTTGCATCCTAATAATTTAACGAAATTAGGTCAAACTTAAAGTACAAGTAAGTGCAATAGATTTCTCTTGAATTATAAATTTCTTTTCGAGGTAGATTGGTTCATCTTCTTGTAGTAAAAAATGTCATCGGTGTGGTGTCCAACTATATCTGTAAAGAACATTCTCAATTTTATGAGTGATGACAACATTATTCTTTTCAGTAAATAAAAGACCAAAGAATATTGGATCTCAATGCCATAAGCCAAGTTTTCACGCATATATAGTGGATCAACATGTTGTACTTATGGTTCCCATGTTTTATGAGTTTTTCAAATTTCCTTGCTAACTCTGTCCACTTGAATGAATTTATGTCGATTTATCGAAATTAGGTCAAATTTGAACTACGAGTAAATTGTAGGTTGGTTTAGAAGTTTTACAAAAAAGCTTTTGTAGGTACCCATCGGGGGGTCAATTAATATATCGAAAACCACCGAGAGTTTTGACAACAGGTTCAACTTCTTGCTAAGGTTTTGCATCTTGACATTTTTATGAAATTAGGTCAAACTTGAGCTTCAAGTAGGATGGTAGATTTCTCTGGAATTAAATGTCTTTTTGGAGGTACATGGGTGCATCTTCTTGTAGTAAACAATGCCTTTGGTGTGAGTTTCCAACTATAAGGAAACAACATTCTCAAATTTTCCGATTGATGCCAAGATTGTTCTTTCCCGTAAAGAAAGTCCAAAGAATATGGATATGAATGCCACAAAGCCAAGTTTTCAGACATATATTGTAACAACCCTAGTTTATTAAATGGTAAATAGGATTTGTTTGTGCATTCATGAGCATCGTCATATTAAAATGCATGCATGCAATAAAAATGCTCTCAAAACCCTTAACCTTATTTTCTCCTTCCTATTTGAAACATACTCAAAGTGGTTGTGAGTTTTGAAAACTACAAATATTATGGAGCCCAAGCAATAACCAGGGCCCCTACAATGTTTGAAATGTTTACAAAGTTTTTGTGTCTTCAAAATACACAAAACAGTTTTGCATTTGAAATTACAAAAGAGAAAACAAAACAGAAAATGGAAAATGGTTTCAGGAAATAAAAACTAGAGCAAATGTCCCAGGCCGCCCATTCCTCTTCTCTCTGCCGTCACAGGTGCAAACCGTAGAAGCCCAACGCGGCCCATTTACGGCCCAGTACCGATTCGTTTCTTTCCTGTCGTCTTCTCCATCGTAGGCAAGCACCTCGGTTTCCCGCGCGCGGCCGCCCGATCCTTGCCACTGCGATTCCACCACCGTCGTTGGTCTAGAGGATAAGAACGGACGCTCTCCCCTCTCTCTTCCCATACCCATATCTCCTCCTCTCGAGCTCTCTGTTGTTTTCCCCACTCTCCCGAAACCCTAGTCTGGCTAGAGCTCTCTGTTGCCGCCATTTTCGGCAAACCCAGGCCCATCTGTGACCGCCACCAGCTCCGCCTCGACGCGCTGAAGCTGCTCCCCTAAGGAATCGACCCGGGGTGGTCTGAGTCAAGCTCCACGACGCCGTCTTCTTCATCACCGACGGAGCTCGCCGCCGTTCCTGCCAGCACTCCCGACCGCGCCTCTCCTTCGCGGCTCTTATGCCAGCCTCCTGGTGACCACGCGGTCCTCATGGACCTCTTCGATTCGCCCCTCCCTCTCTGGTTCACCGTAGCATCGTGCACCGCCACTCGCCGTCATTGTCTGCCGTTGCGTCGCCATCTCCGGCGACCATTCTTTGGCGGCACCACCTCCACGTGGTTCTCCTAGCCGAGCTCTTCCCAACGCACCCAACGACGCATGATGGGTTGGTATGTATCGACGGCGATGACCACCGCCTGCCACACACCACCGGAGAGTCCGACGTGGCTCCCACGTGGCCTTCTAGTGGAACCACCGTGGACTGGGCCCCTTCTGTCAGTGTGTGTGGGTAGGGTTAGTGCGGTGACAAATGTTTCCGGCCATGTGATGACATCGGCAATGCATCATGCTGATGCAGTAATTCCTTTTCTTTTCTTTTAGTGTTTTCTAAAATAATTTTTGTAAATATTAAATAACTGACAGGTGGGTCCATCCTGTAAGTGTAATAAGTATTTTCAGAAATGTCTCTGATTAATAAAAATGTTTAAGTAATTCTAAAATGTAAATTATTTATAATATTCCAAAAATGATTTAAAATGAATAAAAATTGGGAAAAATCATAACTAATTCATTTTAAATCAAAAAAATACAAATAATATATCAAAATGTTCAGAAAAATGAGACCTATCTCATAACATTATAATCATGCATTGTTAAACAACTTCCATTGAAAGTTAGTTAGAAGAACTAAATGGACCCTCTCATATACATCCAGAGTTTTCCCGAATTAGGGTTTGCAACCCTCAGACTCCGATTAAAATGATCAAGCATGTATTAGGGTTTATTTAAATAACTTTTAACTTGTCATATCATCATCCTTGATTGAGAATTGCATTGATGCCATGTGTTGATTGTTTACCTCTCTTTCCGGTGTTTGGTTCTTCCTCGGTAGAATACGATACCGGAATCGGGATTGAGATCGAAGACCGAGATCAACACCGTCGAAGCTTGAAGACCAATACTTGACCAACTATAATCAAGTCAAGTACCAGGTATCCGGAACTCTGCTTTCTGGATAACGACTGGCAAAGGCAAGCGAAGCCCCACACATACATATGAATCCTATGCTTTCAAAGTATTTACATTCTTGCCATGTGAATGCGATTCCAAAGTCTTTTATCGATAGATAGAGTAATCCTATCCGATGCGTTTCCTTTATAGCCTATATTCCCTAATCCACTGATCCTAGCATAACTAGGGTTTGAGCTTGTGAAGCGTTGCTAGAGCTATTATATCTGTTGTGCTTAGCCATGCTTAGCTGTTACCACTGGTCCATCCGGTTGATGAATCAGAGCTGTGAATGAACCTAGTTTGACAGGATGACGTGGTAAGATCAGAGATGAAAGTTAAACATGCTAAGGCTTGTATGGGAGGACAAAGTGGGTTGTGGTTTTTGCATTCCCATACTTGCCACTACTAGAACCTGAGTTCTTTCCTATGGACCAAGACGAGCGTACAACCACACGGGGGCCTAGAAACCCCATCGACCAACTAACTTGCCAAGTATATTCCATGAGACACATAGTTCGGGCTTTCCATTCAACATATGCATCTTGGATGTTCTTGAATGGAGGTGAAGGAGGTGCATTCATATAGGTAGGTAAGCGTGGCAGGGAATGAGAGATGCCCGACATCCGTAATCTCAAACCCTGTTCACATCATTAGGGACCGACTTTAGGACTCGACCTGTTACGGTGGCATCTCCCTAGTGCGTGACTCATGGTCTCGGCGAAAGCAAGGTAAAGGTCGTGGTCAACCACTCTCTGCCGGCCTTCCAAGGAAGAGGGCTTATAGCTTGGTATTAAGAATCGGTTGGCACGTGTGGGTAAAGTTGTACACCACTGCAGGGTTAAATCTTTTAGAAAAGCCGTGTCCACGGTTATGGACGACTTAGAAACCAGATTCAAAGATCATAGAGAACTTGAACCTAATCGTAAAACTTGATAGATCAATGTGTTCTTAAGGATGCTTCCTCATGGGTACGAGGGGGTGATCCTAGTTAGGTTCAGCTGATGATGATTCGGTGGATATCAAGAGATGATCAAAGTTAGAGATATCGCTCTCTTATCCCCTTTTAAAATATTCTGATTAATCGAGATTCTTCTCCCTCTTTGTTTACAAAACAAATATGGCTTTATGCAAAATAACTCCACCAGCCATAGGTCTTGCGGAGTACACCCTGTACTAACCCTTACTTCATTGACTCTTTTGCAGAAGAGTAAGTGTTACCATAGAAGATGAGTTCTTTACTGCATCGACACCGACTAGTAGCTTGGAGTTCCTAGTCGGCAGTCTGGGATCTATGGATTGGACGTCATCGTTATGCTTCAGGCCTCTTAGGCCCTTTGTTAAGTTTGCTATACTTAATAGCATAATTTGCCTTCCGTTGTTTGATGTTTGTGGTTAATGACCTATGCTTGTAATATTTTGGTTCTTCGCACAGTTATGAGCTTGCTGTAATAATTTTTGTGTCGTAGGGTCACTGTTGTGTTACCAATTCTCCCTCTGTACGCTTTTGAGATTAGGTTAGGCTTATGTTCAGACGAAGGTCTGGGATTTTTCTTGCCTTAATCCCGGGGGTGTCACATATATAGTGGACCAACATGTTGTACTTACGATTTCCCATGTTTTATGAGTTCTCAAACTTCCTTGCTAACTCTGCCCACTTGACTGACTTTATATTGATTTATCTAAATTAGGTCAAATTTTAACTACTACAAGTAAATCGTGGGCTGCTTTGAAAGTTCACGAAAAATCTTTTGGAGGTACCCATCAGGGGGTCACAATTAATATATCAAACCACCGAGAGTTTTGGCGACAGGTTCAATTTCTTGCTAACATTTTGCATCCTGAAAATTTAACGAAATTAGGTCAAACTTGAGCTACAAGTAAGCACGATAAATTGCTCTTGAATTATAAATGTGTTTTCGGAGCTAGATGGGTGCATCTTCTTGTAGTAAATAATGTTGTCAGTGTGAGTTTCCAACTATCAGGAAAGAACATTCTCAATTTTTTCGAGTGATGAATGACGACTTCAAGTGCACAGATCGTTTGTAGCTAGTTTAGAAATAAATATATTGATCCCATAGGGAGTAGTAGGCAAAAGTCTAAAATGCTTTTAACTGAAACTAAACGAAGTACTTAAGGAATAATTTTAGGATGCAAGAAAAATAGAATTATTTTAAGGATTGTTTTAGGGTTTTTGATTGAGCAAAGCAATTAATTAAAGTAAAGTAAAACTTAATGCAGAAAGTAGGAAACACGTATGTAATAAACTTGGAACTACAATAGGTAAAAAGGCGTTCTCGGGAAGTGGTGGATACACCACTAGCAATTTAGACTGAGTAATCAAGATTATCATAACAAATATTCTCATGACATGTATGTATGTGGGAGGAGCTCCATATATGGACAAATAGGCATCAACCACTGCTCACATGATCCTTCGTAACCACAACTGACAGATAAATGACATCAATCGTATTATCTCGCTATTAAGGGATTTCTCCCGTGGCATGGACATGGATTAATGAGTTCTCCTTACTTACCCAAGTTAGTATGTAAGGAATGACAACAACTTTATAGTCACAGTAAGTGCTATCATCCCTTCGTCTACCAACAAATAATCGCCTTCATCATGTCCCATAAGAGGCAAATATTAAGAGGTGCACAACTCTCAACATCAAGATGAAGACAATTAACACATACACATAATGATGTATAACATAATAATCTTTATATCTCAATCATATGCTAGGGTTTATCCATCTCCCCAAGAACTAATGATCTACTCAGACATGTAAGCAAATGTAGAGGGAGTGTCCCAACCTTTATTAACATAAGGTGGAGTCCCCTGTGTTTACAATGCTAGTCCCTGGATCAATAGCGAGCATCCACAGTTAAGATGTAATATCAAGAAACAAAGGTCATAATACAACTTTATAACCAGGAATAACATAATTTTATTACATCTTACATAGCTCATTTGGCTATTACATTACATTGCAGCGGAATAACTATAAGCATGGAGTCCTTCATCTTCAAAGTGCCACAGGCAGACATGTTGGTTGTAGACTTTGTAAACCTAATCAACACATTTCACTAAATCAATCAAACCTGCAACATAACAAGTTATAGCCACAAGGGTCAATACATTTGAATTGTATTGGCAAGTGATACTATGGTAGTATAGTGGAGTCTATCATCTATATGCATTTGGCTAAGGGGAGTTGAGGCTGGCATTGCTCAAAATAAATTTTTCCTTAACATTTGAAAACACTAAGTTTTTGCTTGACAAAAACATTTCTCCCAATCAAAGATTGAAGGTCCTTTAACCCTTGTTCAACCACAAGTTTTTAACTTTGAAATTTGAATGATGAGATCCTTGATTGCTTCCATGTCTTGATGCTCAAATTGTCCTTTACCAGGGACATGGCTAAGTACTTAGATTTTCACTCTGCAGAGGTTGTGCACTTTCCCCACAAGACTTGGTTTCCCAAGACAAGATCTTTCAGAAGCCTTCCCTTAGACCAAAATGGACGCGTTCCAACCTATCAAACTCTACCACCAACTGTCCATATGGCTAAGTTCTTGCAACCTATATGATCCAGGAAGAGCCCATATTGCCAAGTGGTTGCACTTGAAGCTTCTCAACATTTGACATCTCAAATCTCTTTGTTCCTGGGTGGCCATCCCCAAGTGAGATACACAAGGTCAACCATAGACATGGGCCTTGTGAACCACTCAACCAAAAACCACCAAGCAATTACCATTCCACCCAGGTGATTCATTAACTTAGTTGTTTTATTAAACAAAAACACAAGTCCTCAGACTTAGAAGTTTTTCATAATATGGATATATATTCCACCCTTGTTTTCTATTAGCTAGGCTAAGCTTGATAGTAGTAGGAATCTTAACTTAGGAAAATTTCTACTAAGGTTTCATCTACTAGGTTTTCCTATAGCAAGGTTTATACTTAGCAAAATTCCATGCAAGTTTTACTTAGAAGAATCACTAATGCATAGTGAAAGTAATGGGACAAAAAGTATGAAGCATCACTTGCCTTTTTGGTAGAGGGTATAAGTTCACTCCTTGTCCTTGCAACAATCACACTCTTCAAGTCACTACAATTCAATCAAACAAGGCACAAACTCAATCTACCAATCAAGCAAAACATCACATAAAATAACAAAGTCAAGGTAATGCATGCAAACATGCCAAGCTTTGTTTTATTTGAAAAAGTGGTTCCTAATGGGTCATAAACATTGGAAAACACCTAATGGTCATTTTATAAAGTGGCAAAGTCATTTGCAAAAGGTTTCACTTCCTAAACCATTTTCAAAACAAAGTATCATTTTATGTGGTGTAAAAATATTTTTACTAAGGCATTAATCTATAGGGTTCACAAAATATGTTTTATAACCACAAAACTTTGTGTTTAGGGCCAGAGAGTTTAAAACAAAACATTTCCCAAAGGTTTTCTTCCAAAAACCATTTTTAATAAATAAACCATATTTTTATTTGACTAGAAATGGTTTTAAATCAAGGAATCATTCTTTTGTTTCACCAAATACATTTTTGAATCCACAAAGTGTTTCCTATGGTCAGTAGGTTCAAATCAATCCATTTTCCAAAGATTTTATCCTCAAAAACATTTTTGAACATTTTTTATAATCTAAACAAGCATACAAATGTTTCTGCAAAAACAAACATTTTAACAGAAACTTTTTACTAAACAAATGGCATGGTTGGCTAGGGCTTGTTCCACTGATTCCAATGATATAAAGTTTGCAAATTTTGGACGTGTGGATCAAAAGTTACAATGGTTTCAAAATGGCATTTAAATCTGATTTCAAAATCTGTTTTAAACAGAATCGGCCAGCTGTCGCGATTGGTCGGTGATTGAAAGTCGGATCGATCGCTGTGGAGCGTTAGATCAAAGTGGGATCGCATGGCACAGATCACATACCCCTTTGGTTTTAAGTGGTCCTATCTAAGCCTCAGGATCAAGATCCAACGGTCCTAGTCTAATGACCTAGAACTGGCGGCGGCCGGACTCGACCTTGGCGGCGGCGGCTACAACGATGGCGTCGCGTTGGAAGCGAGTAGGAGGGAGAGGGTGCTCACCTGGTTCGCTGAATGATGCTGATGCTCAACGTGCTCTCGGGGAAGTAGGGGGCGTACGAGGGTAGTGATAATTTCTCGCCGGAGTTGCTGTCTGGCACGGGTACGCACGGGCGTCGTTGGAGGCGAGGCTGTGGTTCACGAGGAGACAAACGGAAAGCACTGTAAGACGCGCAAAGACACGGCGAAGGTGTGTGCGTGATTGAGAGGGGTCGGGGTAGTCTGGTTTACCAGAGGGAGGTCGCCGGAGAAGAGCCAGACGGTGGCGGCGGCGATTGTTGTCGTTGCAGCTCGGTAGTGGCAGCAGCCAAGCTGCGAAAAAAGGTTCGCCAGGTGATGGAGATCACGGCTGGGTGCTCGAGGAGGCAAGAGGTGGCGTGGGGCTGCTGGATTCCTTGCCGGAGCGTCGTCGGAGTCAGTGGCGGTTTGGAGACGATTCGAGCAGCCTGGTGGCGTTCAGAGCGTGGTGTCTGAGGGGAAAGGTGGAGAAGGGCGAGGCGATTAAGACAGCAGGGTTGCAGGAGCGATTAAATGATGCGTTAACACGAATTGATGCTCGCGAATTCATCGCAGAAACGGGAGAGAAGGGGAGGAAGAACTGGTCGCGTGGTTGAAGACAGGTGAGCTGGCGGTGGGATCTACCTGGCAGTGAGAAAATGAGAGGGAAAGAGGTCCACCAGTCACTGGCTTAGTGGGTGTGAGTTCGAGTGAGAAAACGTTTCGCTGAGGAAAAGAAAGGTGGGCTGGAGTTGGGCCTAAACTGGGCTGCTGGGTTGGGTCGACCAGATTCCCTTTTTTTTCCAGTTCTGAATCTTTTTCTTTTTCCAAATCAATTTCTGTTTTGAATTTCAATCCACTATTCAAACATTCAAACAATTTAAACAATCACCACACTTGTAATGTGTTTTTGGTTCTGTTTATCAACATAAACCAATTTCCAAAAATAAAATGATTTTATTCTTTTTAGGATCTATTTAATAATTAAATAAAATAGACCTTTAACTATTAATTCAAATAGGTTTTGATTTATTTAATAAAATCTCCATTTGAAAACCAAATATTAACAAAATCAAATCAGTAGGTCTTATTAATAAAAGATACTTGGAAAACTTGTTTAAAACAAACTAACATTTTTTTACTTTAGGGTCCATTAATAAACAAATAAAATGGGCCTTAGTTATTAAATCAAATAGAATTGGTTTTATTTAAATCTTTATTTTGAAATCTAAAATAACACCAAAACACTTCAGTAGGTTTTATTTGAGATTATAAAATACTTGGAAAATCTTATTTAAAATAATTTAATAAGTTTTAGTGTTTATTTAAAATGGGAAAAGCTTTTACTTAAATAAAATTGGATATTAAACCTTTATTATTTTATTTAAACAAAACCTTTACTATTTTTATCAAAACAAAAAGTTTTAATTCAAAAGCTTGGCCAAGGTTTAATTTGGCTTTAGAAATAATCTTTATTTATAAATCTACCTTTTCTTTTGAAAACCAAATCTTTTATTAAAAGATTCAAAAATAGTAATTCCAAATATTTTTAACTTTATTGTTTATTTAACTTTTTAAATCCCTTTAGGATTTTATTTGATCCAAATAGGTTTTGAAAGTTTCCAATTGGATTCAAAAAGTTTCTTCTCACCCTGAAAATCAACAAAGTTTTATTTTATTCATTTATTTTTCATATAACAAGTTTTGGAAAAATCTTGGGATGTGACAGCAAACATCATCATGGCAATGATAATGGAAACAATTATAGATGAATAGTTCTTGTATAAATCCACAACTAGTACAAGAATTACAACAAGATATAGATGGGATGGATGGAGATGTTGGTGATGCAGCGGTTGATGAAGATGAAGATCGATGTCTTGGCCTCCCAGATCAGTGTAGGGCGAAGATGGATCCCTTGGGCAAGTCCCCCCTCCAGATCCCTTCCGGAGGTGAGGTTTTTGGCGATTTCTGGGTGTTCTGTATGTCGTATCCCCGATCCAATTGCACAGGGTGAAACTATTTGAGGAGGTGGTGGCAGCGCCAACTATACGGCGGGAACTATATGGCCGGAGAAAATATTCCCGCACTATAGTTGGTTGTTAAACCTTATGTATGCTTCGATCGCCTCGGGTTTTCTTCTGGTGTTATTGATATTTCTCAAATTAGCGATTTACGCTGTTTTTGAATCCTTTTCGCTCCAGTACAACTAGTCCAAGAATCGTGTCCATTGTATCTATCATCTGTACTGATCCTGGTGAAAATAGACATAAAATATGCGCGTGAACACCATAAAATACCAAGATCCTAACACTAAAATGCAAAATAATAATATAAAACATGATGCAAATATGCACTCATCAATTTCCCCAAGCTTAGACTCTTGCTCGTCCCGAGCAAGTTTAGCTTAATGGATGTGATCCTCATATTCATGAAGCCGAGTCGGTAAAATAAATGAGTCAGTTGCAGCATGTGTTTATCATATATGATACATAGGAATAAGTTCATGAATAGTACCTTACTCGAACCAGCCGAATAATATTAGTAGGCTTCCACACCTTAGAATTTAATAGTTCACAAAAGATTACTCTTAATATGATAAAATCATCTCAGTTCGACCGACTGAGTTAGCAAGGTAGACCCAAGTGTTTTTAGGATTAACATATTCACTTGGAATTTAAAATATCAAACGTTTCTTTGTCTCACCACAAGATAGTGGTGTATGCCTATTTGCTCTTTTCACATTTTCTTTTCTCTCTTGTTATATATATATGCTCACACTTTTGTTTAACTGTTGTGCAAAGGAGATAGCCATACAATCCACTTCATGTAGGAATTCAAAGTTTAACGATCTCAATTACCAAATTCCAATTGTATATGAAGCATCTTTATAGCTTGGACACTCTACCTCGTCTTGTTCTCACTCTAATTTGATAGCACATTTAATTTTCCTTTGTTCGAGGTTTCTTTCTCAACTTGATTGATTAGATAATTTTTCCTTTTGTAAATCAAACCATGAACTTACAACATATTGAATAAATTATCCTTGTATGTTCCGTTAATACCAATGGTGTGAAAGACTCCTATTGCTATCATCAAGTGCAAGTAAAATTATACTCAAGCCATTCATATATCTAATAGGATAAGCACAAACTCAATAGTGCTCCATATATGATAATAAACTCGGAATTTCATAAAAGGGATCGACTATTCCTGAAGGGAATTCTAATGATGCAAAATTTATTTCTAAGGTCGAATTAATGCAAAACTAAAATAGTGATATAAAACTTATAAGATAGATTACAAGGTCTTAAAGATCTGTAGCTGACTTCGGCCTGTAGGGCTCCACTTCACGATTTGGTAGTCACCGTCTTCAAAGATTGTCACTCTTTGAAAAACAATGTTTTTATTCATCCTGCAGCTACATCATCGATAGTTCCCGTTACTTCCGAGTTTGTAGTGCTGTCTACTACTACACGTGATGCTGAGTTTGATTAATATCTTCGAAAAATATCAACCTCCTGAACTAGAACCCTCGGGGGATTAATAGCATGATGCAGTTCGCGACATTGCTAGAGACTCCCACGCCTCCATCGTTTGCCTTTAGGAAACCAAGCTTGACATTATTGACAACGCCATTATCATTTCCATGCCAGCGCCGAATTTCACGGACAACTTCTCCTTCCTTCTGGCCATGGGCACTAAGGGTGGCATCATCATCGCGACATCTAGATATTTCTTCACACTATCCGCCCCCATTCCATGGACAACACTTTGTCTGTCACGATCACAATGCTCGAGGATGGATCCAGTTGGTCCCTCACAATTGTCTACGACCCCAAGGCAATCAGGAGAAGCACTCTTTTATTCAGGAGCTACGGGACCTCAATCCCTTCATCCACAACGAATGGCTCCTGGTGGGCGACTTCAACTTAATTACAAAGGTCTCTGACAAAAATAATCTCAACATCAGTTGCCATCTCATTCTCAAGTTCCGGGAGGCTAAAGACTTCCTTTAGCTCAAAGATATGCGTTTGGTTGGCAGACGATTCACTTGGTCTAACGCCCAGAATGATCTGGTCCTCTCGAAGATCGACCATGTTTTCCTCTCGGACCAGTGGGACATGATTTTTCTAGATGCGCATCTCCAAGTGATCACATCAGCATGGTCGGACCATGCCCCGCTGCTCCTGCAAGGTTGTGTTTCCTCTAACCGAAAACTATCGTTCAAATTCAAAGAGTTCTGGCTGCGCATGCATGGATTTAAAGAAACTGTCACGGAGGCTTGGAGCAAGGATGTTCTTGACTTGGACCCCATCCGAAGAATCCACACCAAGCTTTCGCGGACCGCTAAAGCCCTAAAGAAGTGGCAACGTCAATGTGTTGGAGTGTTGAGGAAGCAGATCGCTCTAGCCAAGGAGATCAATTGGAAAATTGACCTGGCCGAAGAGGTAATGCCTCTCTGGGATGAGGAAAGGGATCTGCGTAGACGTCTAAAATCCTCCTATGTGGGCCTTCTTGCCATCCAAAAAAATCAAGATTCGACAAAGATCAAGGATCAACTCTATTCGTTTAGGAGATGCCAATACGAAGCTATTCGACGCTAGGTCAAACGGACGGAGGAGAAAAGTCTACATCCAATCCCTCGTCATGGCCTCGGGTACAGCTATTCTGAAAAAGATAAGGAAGACGCTCTTCTACACCATTTCAGAAGCCACCTAGGCTCTCCATCCGCGAGGCAGGCCTGCCTGGATTGGGAAGGTTTAGGTTATGTTCTGCACGACATTTCTGACTTGAACGCCCCTTTCTGGCACCAGGAAATCAAGGATGCGGTCTTCTCCTTGCCATCGGTTAAAGCGCCTGGGCCCAATGGTTTTATTGGAGCCTTCTTCAAATCTTCCTGGGACATAATCAAGAACGTTGTCATCAATGCAATAATCCATATGTCTTAGCTTCATATAAGTTGTGTCCTCCTCATCAACTCGGCCAACATCATCCTCATTCCTAAGAAAAGTGAGGCGATGGTGGTGGGCGACTACAAACCAATTAGCGTCATCCACAACCTTTTGAAGATTTTCTCCAAGATTCTTGCTAATCGGTTGGCCCCTATCCTCCCTGACATCATATCCAATTGCTAGAGTGCTTTCGTCAAGAAAAGGAGTATTCATGACAATTTCATGCACGTGCAAAATCTCATAAAAGAGCTACACTCCTCAAAAACACCGTGCCTCTTCCTGAAACTGGACATCTCCAAAGGCTTCGACTCTGTGGGGTGGGCATGCCTTATCGAGGTGCTGACGGACATTGGCTTTGGTCCCATGTGGCGTGATTGGATCTGCCTCACCCTTGCTTCACCTTCCTCGCATGTCCTCCTAAATGGTGACCCTCGCACGGCATTTATGCACAAAAGGGGGCTTAGACAAGGCGACCCACTTTCTCCCATGCTCTTCATCCCAGCCATCGACCCCTTGCAACGCATCCTGGCCAAGGCTTCCCTCAGTGGTATTCTTACACCTATTCGCTCCCGCACAGTTAGATGCAGAATTTCGTTGTATACCAACGATGCCAGAGTCTTCATCACGCCAATCAAAGAAGAGTTGTATGCCGTAAAAGCCATTTTGGACTGCTTCGGCAAGGGAAGCGGCCTTGTGACCAATATGGATAAAACTGAGATCTTCCCGGTGCAATGTAGGGAAATAGACCTCGACGACGTGCTCACTACTTTTCCTGCAAAGCTGGCAAGTTTCCCTGGAAAGTGTTTCGGTCTACCTCTTCACTTTCATCGTCTACACAAAGTCGACTTTCAGCATCTTTTCGACAAGATCGCTTGGAAGCTTCCTGGATGGTACAACAAGGACATCGCGCGTCCTTGGAGAATTTCTCTAGCCAAATCGGTCCTGATGGCCACAATGGTCTACCACTCCACGGCCATTCCACTCACTAAATGGGCACACAATCAGATCACTAAGATTGCCAGGAACTTTGTTTGGGCGGGAGATGAAGGGGAGCATGCCGCGCAGGGAAAAGCGCTTGTCAACTGGTAGACTGTTTGCAGGCCAAAATCCTTGGGTGGCCTTGGAATGACGGACCTTGCTCACTCGGGGAGAGCGTTGAGACTTCGATGGCCTTGGCTACAATGGACTGACCCATCACGCACTTGGGTAGGCTCAAAGCTGCCCTGCAGCCCGGCTGATATGGACCTTTTCCGGGCATGCACGAAGATAACCCTTGCAAACGGCAAAATGGCCTCCTTCTTGCACGAAAAGTGGTGTGGACGGGGGCCGATAAAGTAGTGGGCTTCTGACCTTTACAACATCGCCATGAGGAAAAAATATCGGGTGTGAAGGAGTTCTCCTAGGGTAACTGGATCCGATCGGTTGCTAGGCTTCACACCCCCATCCAGCTGACTCAATACTTCAAAGTTTGGGACACCGTCCAAAACACTCAGCTCGACCCTCTCCTTCATGATTCCATCAGAGGGACCCTAACCACCGACGGTGTTTACACTGCCAGCTAGGCCTACCACGCTCAGTTCAATGGATGATTCCCCAACTTCAAGACGCAAAAATTTTGGTCTGCCCACGCCGAGCCAAAATGCAAACTCTTATCCTGGCTGGACCTCCACGAGAAACTGCTCACTGCCGACATGTTGACCATCAGAGGATGGCCCAATGACCCCACCTACAATCTTTGTGGCTTGTCCCCTAAAACTGCTCTACATCTCTAGAAAGACTGCCCCTCACGACCACGGTGTGGACTACAACACAATCCTGGGATAATGATCTCACGGGAATTCATGGATAATCCTTCTCCTCCTTCTCCGAGTGGTTGGACGACCTGATGGAGGGGAAACCTAAAACCAAGCAAAACCGCCTTAGCGGACGCATGATGTATGTGATGTGGAATGCATGGAAAGTGCGTAATAGAAGAATCTTCATGGGTCGGCGAATGACCTACGTCAAGGGGGCATCTATTGCTAGAGACGACATTCACCAATGATTGACGGCCTATGCATCGAGGGGCACACTATCCCAGCTGAACCTGATTAATTTCGTTCCCTTTTTGGGCTGGAGGTTGTGGTGGTTTTGGCTTGTTTACACCTTAATATCCTCTATATCCTGACTTTTTATTTCCTCCTTCTAATAGAAAAGGCAGAGCTCATGCCAGTTGCTCTAAAAAAGGTCTTAAAGATCTCCCCAAGCCTAGAATCAAGTCAGGCGGGATCAAATAACTACTTGTTGGTTCCTATTCCTCCTCATGGGCGAGAATTTCCTTCTTCCCCTGTATTGCAAACTTTAGCTATGCTTGCAAGGTGGCTGCTGAGCTCGGCCATTTAGAATTAAGCTTCAAATTTTTCTTCTAGAGGAATTTCTTCTCATTTGTCAACTCAAAAAATAGTTTTAATCAAGAGACCAAGTCTACCATCATTGTCAATGACCTTTTGCTCAAGGTTTTTGCTCATCATCTAGTAGGAGTCAATCCCTTCTCCAATAGTTTCAACACATGCTTCCGAAGATTTTAACAATTGATAGATCCTATCATGAATCAAATATTGCCACACCTTCTTAGGCTTAAGAGGTGGCGAACCGAGAGGAGGTTTATAATAAGATCCTATGTTGTGACGATAAGGATTAGGGCGATAATCATCCTTGCTCTTTCTCTATTCTGATTGCCTCATCATATCTATCCTCTGCGCGAACATGTCCTCCCAATTTGGGAGAGGCTTGATATCTGAGCTGGATGACGATGATGCTTATTTAGGTTCTACTTCTTTGATCCTCTTCACGGGCTTCTTTTCTTTATTCCTCCAGATCATGTTGACATGGAAAGTATGCATGGCTTCGCTGCACAGATATTGTTAGAAGGAGATTGTATAGGGATGGCGATGATGTTTCGAGGCTGGAGGCTCTAGATCTGCGAAAAAATAATGAAAAAGGTTAGATGCGATCAACTTTAAAAGGGGAGGTCAAAAACCCTAGCCGTCGTCCATAACGAGCAACTATACGAGCGCGATCCTTATAGGTTCTTCCATATAGTTATGAACCAACTTTAGATTTTACTTCTATGACGGTACCAACTATACGGCCAAAACTATACAGGCGGGAATTTTATTCCCGCCGTATAGTAGGTCGCTAAACGTACTATATCCTGGAATAAAAATTCGGAGATGGGGTAGATAACTATATGACCACAACTATATGGCCGGAAATTTTATTCCCGCTGTATAGTTGGTCGTTAAACCTACTATACCTTTCGAAGCCAGAAGGGTAGATGTAAAAACATCTATACAACCGGAACTATACGGCTGGAATTTTTATTCCCGTTGTATAGTTGGTCGTTAAATCTTCTGAAGCCGCCAAAAATTACCTGTTTCTCTGAGAATTCTTTATTAATCTAAAACTTAATGAAACACCAAGTTTTGATAGAAAAATGATAGATTAAATTTTCGACCAACATTAACATCCATTTAATGGGATTTTAGCATTACCAAACTTCTTCTACTTCACAAGACCTTCAAGCGTTCCTTATTTAACATAGACTTAAACTAAACTTAATTGAAAATTTAAAACTTACTCAAACCTTTATTTCACATGGGTTGCCTCCCATGAAGCGCTCTTTATGGTCAATAGCTTGACCATGATGTTGCTCATTTAGGCTCGATTTTATCCATCCTGTAGTTGCCATTCCTTGTATACTTTTGCTTAATCACCTCTTCTGGGGTGATCAAATGTATGGTGACTGCACTTATCTCTTCTTTTGCTCGATAATGCTTCAAATGTTGTCCATTCACCATGCATGAAAGAGAGGGTGTTTTTCCCTGAGCTTCACCGCTCCCGATGGATATGCTTCTTCAACTATATAGGGGCCTTCCCACTTTGATCTGAGCTTTCCTGGAAACAACTTAAGACGAGAATCATAGAGCAACACCTTGTCACCACTTTTAAAGACCTTATATTCTAGTTTTCTGTCATGCCATCTTTTTACTTTTTCTTTAAACAATCTAGCATTTTCATAATCCTCACTTCTAAACTCATCTAAAGCATGGATATCTAATAAACATTTTTCTCCTGCTGCTTTAAAATCATAGTTTAAGTTCTTTATTGCCCAAAAGGCTTTGTGTTCCAATTCTATAGTTAAATGGAATGCCTTACCATAAACCATCTTATATGGTGTCATACCCATTGGATTTTTAAACGCAGTACGGTATGCACAAAGAGTGTCATTCAACTTGTATGACTAATCTGTTCTTGATTTGTCCATCGTCTTCTCGAGTATCGTCTTTAATTCTATATTGGAGAGTTCCACTTCACCACTTGTTTGAGGATGATATGGTGAAGCAACGTGGTGAGTTACTCCATATTTATAGAGTATTTTTGTGAAAGTTCATTTCATAAAATGAGAACCATCGTCAGTGATTAAAAATCTAGGGACTCCAAACCTGGGGAATATGACATCCTTGATTATCTTCACGGAAGTAGCTGCATCTACATGGCTTGTTGGAATAGCTTCAACCCATTTAGTGACATAATCGACAGCAACAAGAATATGAGTGTAACCATTTGATTCTACAAAAGTTCCCATGTAAACCATTCCCCATACATCAAAGGATTCAATTATAAGACTGTAATTCATTGACATATCTTGTCTTCTACCTATATTACCCCTTTTCTGACAAGCATCACAATGTTCTACATACCTGTGTGCGTCCATGAACAAGGTGGGCCAATAGAATCTAGATTGCAGTACCTTTGCTATAGTTCACTTGCCTGCATGATGTCCTTCATACGGGCTATCATGACAAGCTTGCAAAATTGCATTCATTTCATGGTTAGGAACACACTTTCGAATCATTCCATCAGGTCCATGATGGTATAAATAAGGATTATCCCAAAAGTAATATTTAAGGTCATTAAAGAACTTCATTCTTTGATTCCTTGTCATACCAAGAGGTATAAATTTTCTTGCAAGATAGTTAGCATAATCCGCAAACCAAGGATCCGCGATTTCAACACTCGCTAAATATTCTCGCAGAAATGACTCACTTATAGGTACGGGGTCAGTAATTATTCCCTCCATTCTAGAGAGATGTTCTTCTACCGGATTATCCTTACCCCTCCTATCTAATATTTGCAAATCATATTCTTGTAGTAATAAGACCCATCTAATTAAGCTGGGCTTCGCATCCTTTTCCACAAGGAGGTGACGCAAGGCTTGGTGATCTGTGTGAACTATTACCTTAGAATTAATGATGTAAGGTCTAAATTTGTCACAAGCAAAAATTATAGCTAGGAAATATTTTTCTATAGTAGCATAATTTTTCTGAATCTTATTAAGAGTTCTACTAGCATAATGAATAATATTTAAATTCTTTCCGTATCGCTGTCCTAAGACAGCTCCTAAAGCATAGTCACTAGCATCACACATGATTTCGAAAGGTTCATACCATTTTGGAGAATGCATGATAGGTGCTGAAACTAATTTGTTTTTAAGGTTTTCAAAAGCTGCAATGCATTCATGATCTAAGTAGAACAGAGTATATTTCTCAAGAAGGTTAGTGAGAGGCATAGCTATTTTAGCAAAATATTTTCTAAAACGCTTGTAGAAACCTACATGTCCCAGAAACATTTTTAAGTTTTTTATGTCCTGAGGTATTGGAAGATTTTCTATAGCATTTATATTAGTGTTATCTATTTCTATACCCTTCTATGAAACCTTATGTCCAAAAACTTTACCTTCTCTTTCCATGAAACAGCATTTCTCCCAATTCAAAACTAAATTTTATTGCCTGCATCCCTACAAAACTTTGGTTAAATTGTAGAGACAATCAAATGTTGTACCACAAACAACAAAATCATTTGTTAGAACTTCCATAGTCTTCTCAAAAAGATCATCAAATATTTTTAAAACACATTCTTGAAAATTTGTAGCTGTATTACATAAGCCAAATGGAATTAATCTATAAGCATATGTGCCATAAGGACAAGTGAAAGTTGTTTTCTCTTGATCTTCTGGTTGTATAGCAATTTGAGAATACCCGGAATAACCATCAAGAACACAAAAATAAGAGTTATTACTGAGTCTTTCTAAAATTTTATCCATAAATGGTATAGGTTTATGATTTTTCTGTGTCTCACGGTTTTATTTCATAAAATCAATGCACATGCTGTAACATCCCAGTTTCAGCAACCCTGATCTTTTGTCAGAAAGGCAAAAATCAGGGAGAACAAAAACTTTTTCTTATTAAGTGTTGCAAAGTCTGCTTACTTGTTTCCTTATGTTCATACATCTGATTGTGAAATAGATTGTGTACTCCTTACCTCAACCTAGTTGACAAAAACTATTTTTCAAAAGAGATGTCTTGGCTCATCTTTAATATTCTCAAATGTTCTGGCATTCCAAACCTAAGCCAAGATGACTTCTACACAACAAACTATTTCACTAGTTTCTATTTACAAAAACTATGGAAAACTATATATTATCTCCTTATGTTTTCAAGACAGAACTTCAACTACTCTTATCTCTAGGTTTTTCCAAAAACCTCTAATAAAACCTTTTCATTCTAATCTTGGTAGAAATACCAAGAGGCCCTTATCTTAATTCAAAATCACAAACTCTTCAAAACACCCATGCATACCTCAAGCTTGACTTGATAGTAACCTTAGCAATAGTTGGATAAGTTGATAACATGAATTACGTTGATCTGCTGTCTCATGAATTGCCTTAATCTACTGGTTATCTTGTTTTCTTAGGAAGTAGCATGAGCCAATCTAGGAGCTTATCCTTAGGTATCAAACCAATAGTTGAGATCATAAATCCCAAACTAAATCTATCATGATCCACTCAAGTGAATCTCTAATCTACTTACCTAGATCAATCTTGAGCTAATCCTTTGCTTTATCCTTGTCACATCCCAAAATTTTCCAAATTTTGACATGTGAAAAAAATAAACAAAAGAAATAATTGTTGAAATTTAGGGTGAAAAGAAACTTGAATAAAATGGAATCCAACAAATTTCAATCAAGAGAAATGCATTCATCAATGAAGGTATCTTGAAATTTGAACATTTGGAAAAGTAAACCAAAAACCCTAAAACCCTAATGGAATAAATCATTTCCAAGATCTCCCTAAGACTATGGATTTGATCCATATAAAATTTAGCAACAAAGATTAATAGAAGATCAAAAATGTTAAACAAAAATATTATAAAACCATAGAAATTGGTTTCATTTAATTTCGAGCCATGGATAAGAACTTATTAATTTAATAAGGTAAAGAAAATAAATATGAAAGCTAATAAAGTTCCTATCAAAAATCCATACCAAATTATGAGAAAAATAATCCTAAAAGGATTTAAAAATATAAAAAAATATTAAATAAAATTATACAAATTGGAATCACCAATTTTGGATCTATAAATAAAAAGATATGGATTTTATAAGAAAAAGAAAGAAAATAAATAGGGAATATTTAAAAGCCAAATTAAATCTTGGCCAAATTCATGAATAAATGAAAGTTATTAAATAATAAAAAAAGAGTAAAATATTATTTAAATAAAATCATAAGGATTCAACATTATCCAATTTTATTTAAATAAA
The DNA here is from genome assembly GCA_023614405.1 of Avena insularis. Classification (NCBI taxonomy): domain Eukaryota; kingdom Viridiplantae; phylum Streptophyta; class Magnoliopsida; order Poales; family Poaceae; genus Avena; species Avena insularis. The sequence goes on from CM042687.1 coordinate 151,290,512, forward strand.
GACAACTTGCCTAAACTAAATAAATAATAAATCCCAATAAAATTATTTAGAAGACAATTTAAACCTTAAGTTAAATCCATAAGCAAATGGAATACAGATAATCCAATTAAAATAAAGGGATAAAGAATATTCAACTAAAATTATATGGCATTAATCAAATTCAACTCTATTTAAATGGAGATAAATCTCTAATGAAAATGATTAAATAAATCATGAGAAAATAATAAATTGGAATTTGCCAAAGTGTATTAAAAAGTTATCTAATTGACTTAAAAAGAATAAAATAATTATTTGAATAAATAATATGGATTAGAACCATATTTAAAATCCTATTTAATAAAGACAAAATGTCTATTTAGAATAAATCACAAAGCATATGTGAATAAAATAAATATTCTAAAATAGAATTTAGAATATATTAATAAACATTATTAAAAGATTACTGAAAGTTGGGAAAAGTTTGAATTCAATTGAGGTTTAAATCAAAGGCTGAAATTAAAAACGGAGAAAGAAAAAGGTTTCAGGAAGAAAAAAAATGAAAAACAAACCAGCCCAAACTAACCTACCCAGACCCCAACCCATCTGGCCCAGCGAAGCCCACTCTCCCTCTCCCACGGCATTTCTTCAAACCCTACCCGTAGCCATTTGAGACGACCCCACCGAACCCCCCTCTCTTCCGCTGACTTGGCGACCCCACTGCCCTGTCACCGTCTTCCCCACCGCGACGACCACGCCCCGTTTCCTCCCAGCTGTTTCTGCCATTCAATCGCGGCTTCAATTCGTTTGATTGCAGGAGTAAATCTCGCCAACGACGACGCCTCTTAACTGCCACCCTCTCCTCTATATTTCCCCTCAACCTCCCGCACCTCTATGCCCCCAGGTTGCCTCTAATTAGCTCTCCTTGCCACTGTCTCCGACAAGCTGAGACAGCAATTCCGGCCAGCCCACACCTCCCCTCGCTCCCGGGACTCCACGAGCATTCTAGCCAGAACAGTGCGCACCTGCTCGTAGCCCCAGTTCGCTCGCGCAAGCCCCACAGCGTCAGCAGCGTCAACGTCTGAGCGCCACCGACGATAAGCTCGACTCCGGCGAGCAGTAGCCGACGAATCAGCGCGCCCCTTTCCTTTTGGTGAGTTCCTTCACAACCTATGCAAACTTGTGCACCCTCCTAACGCGTTTCCTTGATCGCTTGCGTCCCAGACACCTGCCTCCGACAACGACTGACCGTGCCCGAGAAGAAGTGCAGCTCCGGCGAGCAATTTCCGTCGTCACCCTGTGCCCCTCGAGTAACGGAGACCACCTTGAGCTTCACTATGACCCTGCGAACACGCTGAGCACCCTCTTCCTCTCCCTCGCTTCCTATCTTCGCCGGAACGGTTCTGGCCGAGCGTCGCCGCCGCGCGCCGCCATCGAGCGCTGCCAGAACTTGGTCATAGTGCTAGGAACCGTTGGATGAAGATCTGATGGACACGTTAGATCCACTTAAGCGAATGGGTATGTTAGATATAAACTGTGCGATCTCACTTAAATCCTACGGTCTGTATCGATCGATCCACACAAACTGTTTTCAGCCACTAGAAACATGACGTGTCGCCAGTGTTTTGATTTAAAAACAGAAACATTACTATAGATGTTAGATTTTGCAAAAATCATAACTTTTAATCTACACGTCGAAATTTTGCGAATTTTATATCACTGGATTCAGAAAAATGAATCCTTTGCAACCATGCCCTTTGTTTAGTGATTTCCTTCTGTAAAATTGGTTGTTTTTGCAGAAACATGTGTAGGCCTATTTTGATTATAAAAGTTATTCTAAAAATCTTTTTAGGCTAAAATCTTTTGTAAACGGATTGTTTTGAACCTACTGAACATAAAAACCAACTTATGTATTTAAAAGTATATTTTGTGACACTAAGGAATTATTCCTTGAATAAAAGCATTTAGTAGTAGAATAAAATTATTGATTATGTTTTGTAAATAGTTTTTGAGTAAAACCTTTTGCAAATGGGTTGAATTAAAATCTCTGACCATAAAAAAAAGTTTTGGATTTAAAAATGTATTTGATTAACCCTAGTAAAATTATTACTTTGTTTAAAGGCATTCCTAGTAAAATAAAAATGTTGCTTTGATTTAAAAATGGATTTTGAGTGAAACCTTTTGAAAATAGATTGTATTTAAACAACTTGACCATAAACACTAACATTTGTGTTTAAAAATATATTTTTCAAACACTAGAAATTATTACTTTGATTCAAATCATTTCTAGGAAAACAAAAATGATTTAAATGGCCATTTTCACTAACTTGTATTTAAATGGTTTTACCACTTTTGTAAATGATCAATATGTGTTTTAAAATGTTTATAACCTATTAGAAACCACTTCTCCAAATTAAAAAAATCTTTTGCATGCTTGCATGCATTGTTTTATTTTCTTTATTCTATGTGATGAATTTTTTGAATGCTAGATTGAATTTGTGCCATGATTGACTTGTAGTGAAATTTGAAGAGTGTGACTATTGCAAGATCTAGGAGTGAATCTATATTCTCTAATAAAAAGGAAAGTGGTGCTTCATACTTTTGTCCCATTATTTTCACTATGCATTAGTGATATTTCTAAGTAGGACTTGCAGGGAATTTTTACTAAGTAGCCATGCCTTGGGAAATCCTAGTAGTTGATGCCTTAGTAGAATTTTACTAAGTTAAGATTCCTACTACCATCATGCTTATATTAGCTAGTAGAAAATAAGGGTGGATTATATTCATGCTATGAAATATTTCTAAGTCAATGACTTGTGTTTTGTTTAATAAAACAACTATGTGAATGAATCACCTGGGTGGAATGGGACTTGTATGGATTATGTTGAGTGGTTACACAGGGCCCCATATTTATGGCCGGCCTTAGTGTATCTCACTTGTGGAATGCCACCCAGGAACAAAGAGATTTGAGATGTCAAATGTTGAGAAGCTTCAAGTGCAGCCACATGGCAATATGGGCTCCGCCTGGATCATAAAGGTTGCAATAACTTAGCCAGATGGACAGTTGGTGGTAGGGGGTGATAGGTTTGGATCTCATCCATTTTGGTCTAAGGGAAGGCTTCTGAAAGATCTTGTCTCGGTGCATGTCGAGTCTTGTGGGGAAAGTGCACCACCTCCCGAGAGAGTAAAATCTAAGTACTTAGCCGTGTCCCCGGCAATGGACAATTTGAGCATCAAGACATGGAAGCTATCAAGGATCTCCTCATCCCAATTTCTAAGTTAAAACTTGTGGCTGAACAAGGGTTAAAGGATCACCAATTTCTATTGGTAGATGCCTTGGGTGATTTTGGCAAACAAAAACTTGGTTTTTTCAACTTATAAGGAAAATCTATTTTGAGCAAAGAAAGCCTAAGCTCCACTTAGCCCAATGCATATAGATGATAGATACCACTATTCTACCATAGTATCACTTGCCAATACAATTCAAATGTATTTACCCTTGTGGCTGTAACTTATTATGTTGCAGGTTTGTTTGATGTTAGTGAAGTGTGTTGAATAGGATTACAAGTCTACAACCAACATGATTGCCTGTGGCACTTTGAAGATGATGGACTCCATGCTATATAGATATTTCTGTTGCATTGTAAGGATATAGCCAAATGAGCTATGTAAGATGTAATGAATTATTTTATTCCTGGTTATAAAGTTGTACTATGACCTTTGTTTCTTGATATTACATCTTAAATTGTGGATGCTAGCTATTGATCCAGGGACTAGCATTATAAACACAGGGATCTCTACCTTATTAAAGGTTGGGACCTCTACAGATGGTATCAGAGCACTGTGTTGCCTGTAGGATTGTAACCCTAGGATTGGACAAAACCCCTTAGAAAAATAGGAGTTGTATTTGTTCCAAAACTTATTTACAAACAATCTTGTAAACTCTTTGCTCAACCTTTTGGTTTTGATTCTACATCTCTTCCTTTTCAAACTTGATGGATAAAGCCTCCACCATGAGCAAATACTTCAACATGAGCAAAGGACTTCACCAACTCAAATGACTTCAACTTTACCATCACCAATTACTTCAACTTTAGTTTCATGAAGAACTTCAACTTGGACATCACTAAGGACTACAAGTGAGACAAGAAAATGTTACTCATGACTTGAAGACTAAGGAAACACAACCTAGAAGGAATCATCATCACCTTTGAAGTTTTGTGACCAAGATACAAGAATTTTTCCAGAGATACAATGATCTTATTCATGACGAAACAACTAAGAAGAAGGAATGATCTCAAGAAAACCATATAGTTGGACCACCATACTAGTGATTAGTTTAAACCCACCAACTTATGTGGTGTAGCAAAAATATTTTGTTGCCTAAAAATGTGCTTGAACCTTGTTGTTTGAATGGAATGTTTCTTTGTGATTGCTTGCACATTGCTTGTGTGAATTGTGATATGTGTGATTAGACTTCTTCCATAGAAATCTTTTGCCCATTCTAATCCCAATCCAACCCAAACAGATGACTTCTCCAAGAAACTCCAACATCAAGGATGGTGACAACAACATCCAAGAGATGCACATGAGAGAACAACTTATAACAACCCAAGCCCAGTTGAATCAAGTGACAACTCAGTTTTTAGCCAACAACAATGAGTTATACCCAACCATGCAAAAAATTTTGGAAATCCAATCCAAATTGTTGCAAAGGATGACCAATCAAATGATCAACATGAGAGACAACCTTACCCAAGGAGATTGTGACAACAATGATGTCAAGAATGATATTATAGAAGGAACTCAAGCTTGCAAAATTTGTGAAGACATGGAACACACTTCTAAGGAGCATGTGGATCAATGCCCTAATTGTGAAGAGAAACATCCAACTAAAAAATGCCCCACATCTCAGGTGACTTGTTTCCTATGTGAAGGAAATGATCATGTCCCTATCCAATGCCCCATCTATCCTATAGTTCAACAAATGAAACAAGATGGAATGCATCAAATGTTTGGAAACCTCCATAAGGGAACAACTTCTACCAAGAAGGATGAAGGCAAAGTCAGAACCATGCCTCATAAGACCACATTCAAAGTGACCACAAAGTGTTGCTACTCTTGTGGAGAAGATGGTCATATCCCTAGTAACTGCCCCAAGAAGAGAGAAAGATTTCCCACCTTTGTGGTGAAATATGAAGAGCATGAACTAGAAGAACTCCGAGCTTTGGAGAGACCCAAAAAGAAGAAGAAGGACAAAATCCAAGTGCAATGTTACAATTGCAAAGAGATGGGACACTATGCTAGTGATTGCTCAGAAAAGAAGAAGAACCAAGGAAACAAACAAGAGACAATGATACCAAAGGAAAAGAAGGATATTATCCAAGTGATGTGTTTCAAATGCAAAGATCTAGGCCATTATGCCAACAAGTGCCTAGAGAAGTTACATCAAGATCCCAAGTAAGCCAAGATGTAATCTAGTTGAAAACTTTTTTAAGGGTGGTAGTACCCTAGTTGTCTTGAAGCCAACTTGTAACCTATATACTTCCCAAATCTCGGGACGAGATTTCTTTTAAGGGTGATAGCTTGTCACATCCCAAAATTTTCCAAATTTTGAAATGTGAAAAAAATAAATAAACAAAAGAAATAATTGTTAAAATTTAGGGTGAAAAGAAACTTTTTTGCTTCTAAATGGAAACATCAAAACCTTGCTTGAACAAAATTTGAATAAAATGGAATCCAACAAATTTCAATCAAGTGAAATGCATTCATCAATGAAGGTATCATGAAATTTAAACATTTGGAAAAGTAAACCAAAAACCCTAAAACCCTAATGGAATAAATCATTTCCAAGATCTCCCTAAGACTATGGATTTGATCCATATAAAATTTAGCAACAAACATTTATAGAAGATAAAAAATGTTAAAAAAAATATTATAAAACCAAAAAAAATTGTTTCATTTAATTTGGAGCCATGAATAAAACTTATGAATTTAATAAGGTAAATAAAATAAATATCAAAGCTAATAAAGTTCCTATAAAAATCCATACCAAATTATGAGGAAAATAATCCTAAAATGATTTAAAAAGATAAACAAATATTAAATAAAATTATAAAATTGGAATCATCGATTTTGGATCTATAAATAAAAAGATATGGATTTTATAAGAAAAAGAAAGAAAGAAAATAAATAGGGAATATTTAAAAGCCAAATTAAATCTTGGCTAAATTCATGAATAAATGAAAGTTATTAAATAATAAAAAAGAGTAAAATATTATTTAAATAAAATCATAAGGATTGAACATTATCCAATTTTATTTAAATAAAGACAAATTTCCTAAAATAAATAAATAATAAATCCCAATAAAATTATTTAGAAGACAATTTAAACCTTAAGTTAAATCCTAAGAAAATGTAATAAAGATAATCCAATTAAAATAAAGGGATAAAGAATATTCAAATAAAGTTATATGGCATTAATCAAATTCAACTCTATTTAAATGGAGATAAATCCCTAATGAAAATGATTAAATAAATCATGAGAAAATAATAAATTGGAATTTGCCAAAGTGGATTAATAAGTTATCTAATTGACTTAAAAAGAATTATTTGAATAAATAATATGGATTAGAACCATATTTAAAATCCTATTTAATAAAGACAAAATGTCTATTTAAAATAAATAACAAACCATATGTGAATAAAATAAATATTCTAAAATAGAATTTAAAATATATTAATAAACATTATTAAAAGATTACTGAAAGTTGGAAAAAATTTGAATTCAAATTGAGGTTTAAATCAAAGGTTGAATTTCAAAATACAAAAAGAAAACAGAAAAAGAAAAAGGTTTTAGGAAGAAAAAAATGAAGCCCAAACCAGCCCAAACTAACCTACCCAGACCACAGCCCATCTGGCCCAGGGAAGCCCACTCTCCCTCTCCCATGCGAAGCATTTCCCTTACCACAAACCATACCCGCGCAGCCACTGACGAGACGACCCCACCGTACCGCCCTCTCTTTCGCTGACTTGGCGACCCCACTGCCCCGTCATCGTCTTCCCCACCACGACGACTATGCCCCGTTTCCTCCCGGCCGTTTCTGCCATTCAATCGCGGCTTCAATTCGTTTGATTGCAGGAGTAAATCTCGCCGGCGACGACGCCCTCTTAACCGCCACTCTCTCCTCTCCATTTCCCCTCAACTTCCCGCACCTCTATGCCCCCAGGCCGCCTCTAATTTAGCTCGCCTCGCCACTGTCTCCGACGAGCTGCGACAGTAATTCCGACCAGCCCACACCTCCCCTCGCTCCCTGGACTCCACGAGCGTTCTCGCGAGAACAGTGCGCACCTGCCCGTAGCCCCAGTTCGCCCGCGCAAGCCCTACAGCATCGGCAACATCAACGTCTGAGAGCCACGGACGATAAGCTCGACTCCGGTGAGCAGTAGCCGACGAATCAGCGCGCCCCTTTCCCTATGGTGAGTTCCTTCACAACCTATGCAAACTTTCGCACCCTCCTGACGCGTTTCCTTGATCGCTTGCGTCCCAGACACCTACCTCCGAGAACGACTGACTGTGCCCGAGAAGAAGTGCAGCTCGGGCGAGCAATTTTCGTCGTCACCGTGTGCACCTCGAGTAACGGAGACCACCTTGAGCTTCACTACGACCCTACAAACACGGTGAGCACCCTATTCCTCTCCCTTGCTTCCTATCTTCGCCGGAACGCTTCTGGCCGAGCGTCGCCGCCGCGCGCCACCGTCGAGCGCCGCCAGAACTTGGTCATAGTGCTGGGAGCCATTGGATGAAGATCTGATGGACACGTTAGATCCACTTAAGCGAAGGGGTATGTTAGATCTAAACCGTGCGATCTCACTTAAATCCTACGGTCTGTATCGATCGATCCACATAAACCATTTTCAGCCAATAGAAACATGAGGCATGGCCAGTGTTTTTATTTAAAAACAGAAACATTACTATTAGATGTTAGATTTTGCAAAAATCATAAATTTTACTCTACACGTCCAAATTTTATATCACTGGATTCAGAAAAATGAAACCTTTTGCAACCATGCCCTTTGTTTAGTGATTTGCTTCTGTAAAATTGGTTGTTTTTGTAGAAACATGTGTAGGCCTATTTTGATTATAAAAGTTATTCTAAAAATGTTTTTAGGGTAAAATCTTTTGTAAATGGATTGTTTTGAACCTACTGGACATAAAAACCAACTTATGGATTTAAAAGTATATTTTGTGACACTAAGGAATTATTCCTTGAATAAAAACATTTAGTAGTATAATAAAATTATTGATTATGTTTTGAAAATAGTATTTGAGTAAAACCTTTTGCAAAATGGGTTGAATTAAACTCTCTGACCATAAAAATAAGTTTTGGATTTAAAAATGTATTTGATTAACCCTAGTAAAATTATTACTTTGTTTAAAGGCATTCCTAGTAAAATAAAAATGTTGCTTTGATTTAAAAATGGATTTTAGGTGAAACCTTTTGAAAATAGATTGGATTTAAACAACTTGACCATAAACACTAACATTTGTGTTTAAAAATATATTTGTCAAACACTAGAAATTATTACTTTGATTTAAATCATTTCTAGCAAAACAAAAATGATTTAAATGGCCATTTTCACTAACTTGTATTTAAATGGTTTTACCACTTTTATAAATGACCAATATGTGTTTTAAAATGTTTATAACCTATTGGAAACCACTTTTCCAAATAAAAAAATCTTTTGCATGCTTGCATGCATTGTTTTGTTTTCTTTATTCTATGTGATGAATTGCTTGAATGCTAGTTTGAATTTGTGCCTTGATTGACTTCTAGTGAAATTTGAGGAGTGTAACTATTGCAAGATCAAGGAGTGAATCTATATTCTATAATAAAAAGGCAAATGGTGCTTCATACGTCTGTCCCATTATTTTCACTATGCATTAGTGATATTTCTAAGTAGGACTTGCATGGAATTTTTACTAAGTATGCTATGCCTTGGGAAATCCTAGTAGTTGATGCCTCAATAGAATTTTCCTAAGTTAAGATTCCTACTACCATCTTGCTTAGCTTAGCTAGTAGAAAAAAGGGTGGATTATATTCATGCTATGAAATATTTCTAAGTCAATGACTTGTGTTTGTTTAATAAAACAACTATGTGAATGAATCACCTAGGTGGAATGGGACTTGTATGGATTATGTTGAGTGGTTACACAGGGCCCCATATTTATGGCCTGCCTTAGTGTATCTCACTTGTGGAATGCCACCCAGGAACAAAGAGATTTGAGATGTCAAATGTTGAGAAGCTTCAAGTGCAGCCACATGCAAATATGGGCTCCGCCTGGATCATATAGGTTGCAATAACTTAGCCAGATGGACAGTTGGTGGTAGGGGTGATAGGTTTGGATCTCGTCCATTTTGGTCTAAGGGAAGGCTTCTGAAAGATCTTGTCTCGATGCATGTCGAGTCTTGTGGGGAAAGTGCACCACCTCCCGAGAGAGTAAAGTCTAAGTACTTAGCCGTGTCCCCGGCAATGGACAATTTGAGCATCAAGACATGGAAGCTATCAAGGATCTCCTCATCCCAATTTCTAAGTTAAAACTTGTGGCTGAACAAGGGTTAAAGGATCACCAATTTCTATTGGTAGATGCCTTGGGTGATTTTGGCAAAAAAAAACTTGGTTTTTTCAACTTATAAGGAAAATCTATTTTGAGCAAAGAAAGCCTAAGCTACACTTAGCCCAATGCATATAGATGATAGATACCACTATTCTACCATAGTATCACTTGCCAATACAATTCAAATGTATTGACCCTTGTGGCTATAACTTATTACGTTGCAGGTTTGTTTGATGTTAGTGAAGTGTGTTGAATAGGATTACAAGTCTACAACCAACATGATTGCCTGTGGCACTTTGAAGATGAAGGACTCCATGCTATATAGATATTTCTGCTGCATTGTAATGAGATAGCCAAATGAGCTATGTAAGACGTAATGAATTATTTTATTTCTGGTTATAAATTTGTACTATGACCTTCGTTTCTTGATATTACATCTTAAACTGTGGATGCTAGCTATTGATCCAGGGACTAGCATTGTAAACACTGGATCTCTACCTTATTAAAGGTTGGGACCTCTACAATCCTCCAACTCATCAAATACCAATTCAAGCATGAAGTCTTATATACTCAAGCTATCCTTCAATATCATACACTTGATGATGAGTATGGACCCTTGCATCCTGTCCAAATGTTTCCCTATCCCATACTATTCCAAACCCACAAGTCTGCCAAATTTGGCTAAGTCTCGAATCTTTAACTAGATTCAATATTTGGAACTTCTTCTAATCCAATCTATGTGCATTTTTGGGAATGTACTTGAACCATATTGTAGTAAATCATTAGTAATACCAAAGACCACTCTTGTCCTTGGCTAAACCACTCTAGTCCCCACCCATCCATGATGGTTTTGTAGTCAAGATAATAATCTTTTTTCTTATCACCTTGCCTACTTTGGCAGAAGTTCACATCCTTGTGCTATCTCCCTTGAACTTTGCATCGTTATGGTCTACTAACCATGGTATATCAACCCCTAATTCACTTGTTTCCATTGGAGCCCTGTGCTTCTTAAACCCTCCTGGTTTATTAGGCATCATGACACATCTACTATGGCAGCCTTGTTTTCAACAAAGTTTTCCATCACTTATAGATCACCTCAAATACAACCAAGCCAAACTCTTTCTTCCATGATCATATATGTAACTTTTTCTAACTACCCATCTATACCTTGTACCAAGGTGAGCTCTAATCTCCCTAATCCAATCATGTTTAGGTGACATGAAAATAACAAATCCCTAGATCCTCTAATCCTTGTTCTTTTCCAAAACCAACTCGCAATTGCTAAACCCAATGTTTATAATGATGGATAAGTCAAGTTTAAATTATGTACCTTGGATATGATAATTTCCAAAATAATTCCCATAATTATTTGGATCCTAAAACTATTTAATTTCCATTTTTTGGCAAAACCCTAGAAACTTTGTCTATAAAGGCAAGTTTGTTATTCTCCAAATTGCCTTGCCAACTCAAGGCACATTTGATGCCCATATATCATATCCCATCTTCCCAACTCAAAAATAAATAATTTTGAGATTCTTTATTATTTCTTTTTCCCTTTTTCTTAAATGGCCGAAACAAGAAATAATTCCTTAAAAATACTTTTCCATCTCAATAAATTCCAAGAAAATTATCCAATGTGTTATATGGTATTTGGAACCATCTCACACCAAAAACCAACCTTGTTCAATGTAAAATTATCAAATGATCTTCTAGATACTACTTCTGCACCTTTTGAATACTTGAGTTTAAGTGCACCTTTAATCCTTAGAAAAATCCCAAATAAATTCTATGGAAGTATCTTGATAATACCCATCTACCAGTATACTCTCCCTACCTTGCATAATGAATTTTTTTCAACTTTCTTGACAACCACCCATTTGATTAAATTTGGCAAACTTAGCAAGTATTAAGATAAACCAAGATTAAACCATCACCAAAGCTCACCATCACTTCCCACCAGCACCACAACACTCTCTGGTCGACCACCCCTATAGCTGGTACTGTAGCAAACCCTAGACTCTTGTCCTCTAGTGCTTGGAAGAAAGAAATTAGTGTGATGCAAACAAAAGCATGCCAATAAAAAATCTTGCTGCACCCCCTGCCCTTCAGCACGACCAGAGGCTACCCCACACACCCTCTCATCCTCCCCTGGCCACCAATGAGAGAGCCCTAGACTATCCCTATTCCCTCCATGGTGTAAGCTCACCATAAACCAATCCACCTTGGTATATGATGACCCACAAGTATTGCAAGAGAAATAGCAGGAAGTTGTTCAACCCTGAAATCCTCATTAGGCAATTCGTTCTCATAAGGAGTTTTAGCAAATTTGAAAAATTAAACTCATATGATTCTCCATCAAACTTAGTCAAAACTTTCTCCTTCTTACAATTTATAATATCCCCACAAGTATTCAAGAAAGATCTACCAAAGATAATAGGACATGTTTTACTAGCTTCTGAACCAAGTACTAGAAAATCAGCAGGATATTTAATCTTACCACAAAGAACCTCCACATCTCTTACAATGCCAATTGGACATACTGTCTCTCTATTATCAAGGTGAATAACCACATTAATGTCCTCAATCTCACAAGGACCAATTTCATGCATAATTTCCCTGTAGAGCTCATAAGGAATAGCACTAGAACTAGCATCAATATCACATAAACCATAATAGCAATGATCACCAATTCTAACAGAAAGCATAGGGACACTAGTTTTTCTAGCTTTTCTAGGATGAGAGACAATATTAGAAGCGTCTTCACAGAAGGCAATGTGCTCATCCTCTATATTTTTAATGACAAGATCTTTCACAATGGCTACTATGAGTTTAATGTTTATTTGCTCATCTGGTTCCACAGATTTCTTTGCACTTTGGCTAACCACATTAGCTATGATAGAATGTTCCTTCACCTTAGCAGGAAAAGGGATTTTCTCAACATAAGGTTCAGGCAAAATAGGATCAACAGTACAAACTTCAATGCTAGAAGGAACATGGGTAACAATATCTTTATAAGGAGCATGGTACTTGTCCCACTCCTTTTTGGGGATTTCAATATAAGAGGCAAAGGCCTTAAAACATTTTGCAAGAACTTGAGAATCAAGAACATACTCAGTACTAATATCACGGAAGTCATTAGTTCCCATAAAAGATTTAATGCATTCATAATCATAATTTATACCTGACTTTCTTCCTTTCTCATTCCCCCATGCTTCAGTGTTCTCTTGAATACGGTCTAGACGATCCCATTTAGCTTCTTCCTTCATACGTGTGAATGATACAACACAAGAAGCATCTAATAAATCTTTATCATGAAGAGAAAGCCTTGCATAAAAGTTATCGATAATAATATTGTTAGGGAGTTCATGAATAGGACATTTAAGCATTAGTAACTTCAATCTCCCCCAAGCTTGAGATGTGCTCTCTCCATCATGAGGCCACAAGTTATATATTTGATTCCTATCCTTATGAATCTCACTGGGAGGATAGAATTTAGAATAAAAGAGACATACTATTTCCTCCCATTTCATGATTTGTCCATTCTTCAGTAGCTTATACATTCTTTAGCTCTTCCTTTCAATGATATAGAGAGTAAATTCTTCTTCACTTGTTCAGTTGTGATACCTGCACACTTAAACAACCCACACAATTCATGGATAAAAAGCAAGTGATCACCAGGATGGACAGTTCCATCCCCAAAATAATAATTATCCATAACACGATCAACAATACTTGTAGGTATCTTAAAAGGATCAATCTCAACAGGTGGTGGTTCATCGACTACCCTAATAGTGGTAGTAGTTTTCCCAAACAAAAAACCAAGTGGGTTATCCATATTGGAAACAAAGTAACAAATGGAAATAAAAACAATACTCATAGTAGAAGTTTCCTTTACAAGTTCCACTCTACAATAGGGCTTCACTCCCCGGCAACGGTGCCAGAAAATAGTCTTGATGACCCAAAAGTATAGGGGGTGTATCGTAGTACTTTCAATAAATAGGAGTATCGATCCCAACGATAAGCAGAAGGTGTTGACTAGTGGTATGGAGCAGGAAATCTCTGTAAATACTTAGCAAACGGATTTTTAGGGGTTTTCTGATAAAGCAAGGAAATAAAGTGCAAGTAAATAACGACAGCAAACAATTGCAGCAGTGGCCCAATCTTTTCTTAGCAAAGGACAAGCCGGAGGAAATACTAATGAGGAACAAACTTTCTCCAGGACACATGGGAATACTTTCAAGTGCTTTCGTTTCATATAGCTGATTAATCTTCTTTGGTTTTATAAGTGTTGTGTGGGTGAACCTGTGCTAATGTACCGACCTTACTTGGACTAATACATACTTTTGATTAAACCCCTTTCAAGCATCCGCAACTACAAGAAAGCAACTAAGATATAAACCTAAACACAACCTTAAACTCTAAGATCCTACACTCCCTTGTGCAATTGTTTCCTAACGGGGGTTCAGGTTTTTGTCACTCCGGCAACCCCACAATTAGTAGCCAAATACACAATGCATTACCCTAGGCCCATAAATGGTGAAGTATCATGTAGTCGATGTTCACATGACACCACTAGAAGAATAGCACCACAACTTAAATATTAAACCATTGAATAATACCTCAAGACAATTCCACTACTAACAACATGACTTCTCCCATGTCCTCAAGAACTAAACGAACTACTCACGAGACATCATATGGATCAAGATCAGAGATGATATAATGATGGATAACAATCTAAACATAAACGATAATTCAATGGTTCCACTCACAAGCATCAACAACAATAGTAATCCACACCGAGAAAGTTTCCCCTAAGAACTATGCAAGATTCAACACAATTGTTACAGCGGGATGGAGTGGTGATGATGGTGCTGGTGGAGATGATGGTGTGGATGATGATGATGACCCCGATGAAGTCTAGCTTGATGATGGTGTTGATGGCGATGATCTCCCCTCTCCGAGAAGGAATTTCCCTGATAGAAATCTGTCTGCCGGAGAGCTCTTTCTCTCTCGGTGTTTTCCACCCCGCAGAGGCGGCATAATCTTTCTATGGTCGCTCCTCTCATTTTAGGGTTTCGAGGAGAAGATATAGGCAAGAGGGCGGAGCCATAGGTGGGCCAGGGTGGCCACACCTCCTGTAGGCGCGGCCTAGGATGTCCCGCGCCTGGGGGGTTATGGGCCCCCTGTGGCCCAACTCCGCCTCCCCTTCTAGCATCCTTCGTCTTCTAGGAAAATATAATTTTCTGTAGTTTTTCTGGTATTTTTATGATCTTCGCAAAATTGCATCAGAACACCACTTTTTCCATCAGAATCCTGACTCCGGCAGTTCATCCTCCAAGAATCATCCAACATGCAAAAACAGATGAAAAGACATAAGTATCACCTCTTAATATGAAATATATCAATGCATAGAGACAAATTATGATATAGAATGGTAATGCAAATTGGACATATCAACTCCCACCCAAGCTTAGACCTCACTTGTCCCCAAGCGAAAACTGAGCTTAGTAAACATGTCCACATGTTTATGGAGTGAAGTGTGGATAAAAATAATACGAACAAGAAGCATCACACTTACCAATACACAACTCATAGAAGAAAGCAACTCACCATTATATAACTTAGCTTGCAACAAGTATGGGAGTCACCATAAGGATGCATAAGGATAAATCATAGTTGGAATTGGCAAACTTTATTCTTGGTTTGAGAACAGTTGGCAAACAGTTTTCAAGCAAGGCTTTTGTAAAGAGGTTTGTAACAGGAGTACTCTTTTTTCTCAAACATAAAAGGCTTTTCACAACGATGGATTTCAAAGCAATACTCATTTAGATAAGAGTCTTGTGCAAACAAGGAATATAAAGAACATGATTGAATAAATCATCATATGAATGCTTGAAACATAACAACTCAAATGCTTGCTGGAGATAGAGAGGAATAGGTTTACTGACTCAACTTAGATGTACAAGAAAGGTCCTTCATAGAGGACAGCAGGGATTTCAAGTTCATAAAGAGCTTTCAAAATATTATGGTATTTACTAGATTTGAGCTCTCATTGCCCCTATCATAAGCATCTTGAGGTGATTAAGGTTAAAGTGAACAAAGATGGAGTATATGCTTGACGAAATATAAGTTGGCAATCTCATGTCCCTTGAGTACGAGGGCCGCTCCTCATGCTACTCAACTTTAGTTACCGGTATGTTCTTGTCATTGTGAGTACATGCGTATCATAGAGAACCGCCAAAGGGGTACCCGTTGCACATGATACAGGAGCTATCCCATAATCAAAATGACAAGGCAAGCAGACAATGAGCATCTCAGCAATCTCTTATTTACCATGGGAAAAAGGTGCTTCTTTCTCTCTTTCCTCATTTCAATATGTCTCTTTCTCTTTTTTTATATAAGAAGAAAGCTTCATAGATTTGTCATTATGGTGATGCTGCAAGTTTCCACCATGATTAGGAATGGCTTAGGCTAGCGGCCCAGGCGTTTCTCTAACACACTGGTTCAAGTTTATTAGGGGCAAGAAAATAAGGTGTGCCATCAAGTTCGTGAGAGATTTACTAACTATTTTTCACATAACAAAATAATTTTTAATTTGAAAGATAGATGAAGCTTGAGAATTTACTTGGAATAGCAATAATGATAATGGGTAATTATGGTGGACACACATGGCATAGGTTTGTTTTAAAAGGGTTGGATGCATGAGAAGTGATCCCTCTTAGCACAGGTTTTTGGCTAGCAAGGTTGGGTAGCAAGCAAAAGAGTTGAAGGAAACAAGAAAACCTACAAGTGATAAAGCCAAACATGCAATCTTCCTTGAAGACACAAAAGATCTTAAATAAAGAATACTAAGCTTATGAGCCAAACAAGAAAGAAAATAGATGATACAAAATACCTGCAAGTGCTTTTCTCTTTTCCTTTCAAACCTCAAAAAGTGTTGCTACTGACCAGAGCTCAGTTTGCCAAAACCAATTTAGATCTACTTGATGCTCCCAACATGATACCAATACTGATCAACAAGATGAATCATATAATAGAGATTGCAAACTAAAATAAGAAGTGCAAAAAGTAAAAGATGAAACTTCTCATTAATATGCCATAAAGGCACTCACACCAAGGGATACATAGATAACCAACTAAAGCAGAGATACTTCCACAATTCAAACCAACATATAAGATAACTTCTATACCCAAGATATAACTCTACTAAAAAGGTAAAAAGACAAAAAAGATAATGTTGTGATACTGCGGCACTCCCCCATGCTTGGAACAAGCCAAGGGGATGCCAAACCTGATGACGAATTACTCCTTTGGTGGTGGTGGTGGTGTTCCCTTGTCATTGTCAGACTTCCAAGGTAAAGGATCACCTCCACAAAGGATGTCTTGGTCTCAAATATCCTGAAACTAGAAGCAGAGCTTATGTGTTTAAACCTAGATTCATACTCAGAGTTTTGATTTTGTATGTCATAGAGCTGTGCTTGCAATTGATTGGTGGTCTGATGGAGTGAGAGGATTTCGTCTCGAAGCTCAGCAACCTCCTCCTTGTGCTTGGCGATGCGTTCTGAACTTATTTTATGGATGATATCCACTTCGCGTTCTGCCATCTTCTTGTACCTAAAAACTTCCTGCTCTAGTGCTTCCATCCTATCTTCTAGGCTGCCTTCTCCTTTAGGGCCATGTACTTATTTAATCTGTACCATCCCATCCCTGAGTAACAACTCCTTGGGGTGAACCTTCAAGTCATACATGTATGGGTTGATGACATCCGCGGAGGAATCCTCCATGGGTGATCCAAAGGAAGACATTTTGGATCCAAAACTGAGAATCTGCCTGAAAGAAATAGATCAAAACAAAAACACGACGAGAACACGATATACGAACCTCGGGGGATCTGGGAGGTTATATATTATGAAGTTTTATGACACAAGGAAGGTACTGTGCGAAAACGAGGCAGATATGGACACTAGGGGGCTCACACCCCCTGGTGGCGCGGCCAGCTGGGGCCTGCGCCACTGGTTGGTGTGGCCCACCTGGGCTCCGTTTCCTCCTCTGTTTCGTCTCGTAACCTTCCATATGTAATAAAAACATCAAAAATATAAAAAGATAAGGTTTTCACGAACCTTCTATTTGTAGCACTTTTTACCTATTTAGAGATAGACTCTGAAGATTCAGGAGTTTGGTTTGAAATAAATTCTTTCAGAGTCACCACTTGAATAATATCAACATCTTCATTATAAGAATCTCCAGAGATATAATGTTTGAGCCTTTGACCATTCACCACCTGTGTGGTGTTGTCCTTCAAGGAAGATATTTTAATAGCCCCTGAACGATACACCTCCTCAATAACAAAAGGTCCTTCCCATTTTGAGAGCAGTTTCCCTGCAAAAAATGTGAGGCAAGACCTATACAAAAGAACTTTCTCACCAACATGGAATTCCCTTTAGAGAATTCTCCTATCATGCCACCTTTTTACCTTTTCCTTAAAGAGTCTAGCATCTTCATAAGCTTCACTTCTCCACTCATCTAAGGTACTTAAGTCAAGCAATCTTTTCTCACCAGCAAGTTTAAAATCTCTATTTAGCTCTTTCACTGCCCAATAAGATTTGTGTTCTAATTCTAGAGGCAAGTTACAAGCTTTACCATAAACCATTTTGTAAGGAGACATTCCCATAGGATTTTTATAAGCAGTTCTATAAGCCCATAAACTGCCATTCAACTTTTTAGCCCAATTTTTCCTATATCTATTAACAGTCTTTTGCAAGATAGATTTAATTTCTCTATTTGGAAGTTCTACTTGCCCACTGGTTTGGGGCTGATAAGCTGAAGCAATTCTATGTTTAACATCATATTTAGCAAGAGTCTTCCTAAAACCACCATGAATAAAATGAGAACCTCCATGAGTCATGAGATATCTAGGCACACCAAACCTAGGGAAAATAACATCTTTAAGCATTTTTAAAGAGGTCTTACCATTAGCACTATTTGTAGGTATGGCTTCTACCCACTTTGTAACATAATCAATAGCAACAAGAATATGAGTATACCCTTTTGAAGGAGGAAAATGTAGCATCCCAATTGTCTAACAATTGTAATGCTACTTGGTCTAGCAATATAAGGGCTACTTCAAATATATAATTGTTGCATCATCATTATATCATGCTCATGTCATCATGCCTCCTTGCATTAAACCCTTTTTGATTTGGTTATTATCTCATATGCATTATTAATTGTATTTGCCTCTTGATATTGTATTTGGTTCTTGATATATTGCTTAGTGCCCAAGTTGAGTTGGGGGCATATCTCTTATTAATTCCACCACCTTTTTCTTTCACCACCTTATAATTCCACCATCCAACTAAATATGAGCTTGGCATTTATTGAGTTTACCTCTAGCTCATGTGGGTTGGGATGGATCCAATTCTATTCCACATGCTCTCATCTTAGCATCATGTTGTTTTCACAATATTGAAACATGAGAGCCACATGGCCACCTTTGCATGCCTTGTGAGTGGGACCTTTTTCCTAGCTTCCATATGTGTGATTTTGGGGTTATTCTCATGTTGTGATATTTTTGTGGGCTTATTAAATACCTAGTGGCATATACACACTAGCAAGTCCCAAATATATTCCAATGTGATCATCTCCATATACTCCACTTGGAATTCTTTCTAAATTCCTTTGCTTGGGCCTTACTCCAATTTTTGGAATGCATAATAATAATGCTATGTATTAATATTGTTTTCACAATAATCAACATGACCATAAATGTTTTGCATGGGCCATGCAAGCCCCACCTTTTGCTTGTTCTTTGGATCTTATTTGAATTTTGAGTGAATTTAAACCACATCTCTCTCTACCCCTTAGGCTTGGTCTTGTGTGATCATGCCTAAACCTCATCACCATGCCCATCCTTACCATCATCACCTTTTCCTCTCTTTTTTAGTCTTGATCTTGTTGGGGTTTGGTTTGTGCTTGGCTTGATCTTGGCAAAAGAACACCCTAGCATCTAACCTTCCCCCCTCTCTAAACCTAAACCCTAAGCCACCCCCTCTCTCCTTTAATCCCACCATGACCAAACCCTAGCTAACATGTCCCCCTCTCTCTCGGCCTTACCTCC
Source organism: Avena insularis (assembly GCA_023614405.1). Classification (NCBI taxonomy): domain Eukaryota; kingdom Viridiplantae; phylum Streptophyta; class Magnoliopsida; order Poales; family Poaceae; genus Avena; species Avena insularis. Next base: position 151,310,227 of record CM042687.1, read on the forward strand.
CTCTCTCACCTAGCTGGCCTCACCGGCCACCCTCTCTCCCTGGCCCCACCTAGCTGCCACCCTAACCAAACCCTAGCTACACCCGAGCCACACCCCCTCTCTAACCGAGCCTAGCTCCAAACCCTAACCCAACCCGAGCCTCACCTCTCTCTCCCTAGCTCTTTCTCTCTGCCCTAGGGGCCCCAGGCCGAACCACCCCGACCCTAGCCTGCCCTACCCCACCTGCCAGCTACCCCTGCCCCTGCCCTGCCGTGCCCAGCCCTGGCACGTGAAAGAGGAGGAGGGAAAGGTGGCACCGAGCCACCTTTTCCCATCTACCCCGCGCCCACGGTACCACCTCCCTCTCCGTCCCTATCTACCACCACACGGCGCCTCTCTGGCCTTCCCCAGATCCGCCCAGCGCTGGCCTATCCTCTCCCCTTCCTCTCCACCACCACCTGCCCAACGCCGGCCACCGTCGGTGTCCTCCACCAACCCCTCGACCCAGCAAGAGAGCGTGGCGTGGGGGTTGTCGAGGAGTCGAGGAGGGTCCCCTGCAGCGGCCCAGACTGTCGGAGGAGGAGAAGGACCGAGCCGAAGGACACCGCAGCCACCGACGCCAAACCCTAGCTCGTTGGGTCTGCACGCCGCCGCTGCCTCGCCTGCCCGATCCGAGCCATTGCCGAGCCCACGGTGGCGCCTGAGCCTCTGGACATGCTGCCCGCGCTTCATGCTTTCGCCGATCAAACCGTCGAGCACCCTCGGTGCCACCAAGCGGCGTAGCGTCGACGCTCTCGGCGTCGCGTAAGCCCTATCTAGCCGCGTAACCCCCACCTGACACCAGACCCAGCCTAGCCGCACTGGTTGCACCCCGCAGCGCGCACCCCCGCGTCCCAGGATCGAACCCCGCGTCGCCCGCGCCGCGCACCGATCGGTCGATCGCGGCAGAGAAGAAAAACAGTGCGGGCGGACGTTTTGCCGATACCCCCTCCGCCTTTTTGTCTCGCAACCCGCGGTCCAGCCCAGGCCCACCCGTCGGCGTCTGTTACCGCTTTGCAGAAAACCCCCTGGCCTTTTAAAACTCAACCGCGGTCCCCAGAGCCACGTGGTCACCCCTCGCTCATCAGTGGGCTCATGAGCAAAGGTCCCACCTGTCTGTCACGCAAGCTAGCAGCAACTGCGGTAAAAGCGTTTTACGTGTGCGTCGGCCCAGCCTGGTCCCACTCTGCTGCTGCACGGGTCTCGAGTCTGCCTGGGTATAAAAAGTAATTCTGCGAATCTGTTTTAAATTCAAATCTTTTTCTAATTATTTCAAATTCAATTTTAATTGCTTTTAATTATCTTTTCAAATATTAATCCAAATAATGCAAATAATATATGTTTTCAAATCAGAAAAATGTGAGGATTTCAAATATGCAATCCAAAATATATTTTGAACCCTTAAAATTCCAAGTTTATTTAAATTACAATAAAATGCCCCTTTTCTTTAATTAATTAATAACTTTTGATTTATAACTCCAAATTTAATAAATGATATGTCTAAAATGATTAGCTCGACGAGACCTTCCTGTTTACGCATTCCATGGTTTGATTTGAAGCATGCATCATATAAATATATTGTGGACAGCAACTTAATTTTGAATAAATTGGGGCCAAAACTAAATAAAATGGTTTATTCTTGTGTTCCACACCTCACCCGTGCCATGCTACTTATTTGCCATGCAAATTGTGCATCATTCATCATGGCATGATTGTTTGCTTGACGCATTTATTCATATGCTTGTGCTCTTTATTTATGTTGGCCCTTGTTTGTTTGGTTCTTCTTCGAATAGACGCGGGTGGATATATCAAGAGAACCAGAGCACTACCCAGATCCATTCCTTGCTTCAATCGAGCTGCTGTGCAAGCACTACCACATGCTTGCATACATACAGTACCTATTGCCTCCATCTTATTCTTGCATCATTGAGTCGCGATTGCATTAAATTGAATCCCAAGTATTGCATAGCCTTTATTTTTAAACCCCACCGAAGCTTGTTCCTCCACCCCATGAGCCATTACTACAGGAGTTGTTTGAGCCATGCGAGTCGTAGAACAGCATGTGTAGGGTATGTGAGTGTCTGATGGATAACGAGGTACCTAAACAACTTAACCTGAGTAGTAATGGGATAACTAATGAAAGTGGCATCGGTGAGCCATATTCGCTATTTGGTTTTTCAGGCTCACTTGTGTCCCGTAAGACCCCGAGTACTTGATTCCTATTCCAAGAATATTCGCGCTATCCACATCCGGGAGGCTTATGGACCCCCCTGAGCCAGAGCTTGATTCATTCTTATTTCTTGGGGCCACAAACTAGTTTGAGGATTTATTTACTATCCTGTACTTATGCCATGCTTTACTGCTTTATTTACGATTGTGTGAGGAGCACGCTTTACTGTTTAGGAAGCTGAGTTTTTTCGCTGTATCGACAGTCCCAGTTTTGGGATCTGCTGTCGTTTACAGCCATTGGCGCAAACCTTGAGTCCGTCTCGGAGTCAGCTAACTCCGTTGCGGGTAGCTTAATGGGGTGGCCCCCTGAAATATTTCTGAATCCTGTGATTGCTTTGTCGCGACTGCCTCGTTGGGTTTTGATTTGGTTTTTCCGAGGCATAGCGAGTGTGTGTTGCTATTTGTGCACCCCTGCAGGGTAAAACTTTCTGAAAGCCGTGTCCGCGGTTATGGACGACTTGGAGCACAGTTTCTCGATCATAGACAAGCATAACTAAAGTACCGCTTATAAATTGACTAGACTAGGTACTTGTCTAGTAAATAGTGCAATACTCACGGAATGGATAATAAAATTGCCAACGGATGGGGGAATGTTCGTCCGCTTCCTCGTCGGTAAGCGAGGAGGAGGATGGATCTGTTAAGATTACCTTCATAACTGTTATAACTGTTGTTATTAATTCACGGACATCCGTCTATCTCTGGTTAGGCGGATGGTTAGCGAGTATCTGTAGAATTGCTAGGGTTTATCGTTTGCTGCAATTGCGTCACCCTGTGTTGTGTCCCTTTAGAGGCATAAAGACTTGTTGAGTACCCCTAGGGTCTCACACGATAAATTATTGGTTCAGATGAACAGGTACACTCGCAAGATGGATACTGGGTGGAAGAGACGGACGATGTGGGCAACGATCATTCGGTGTAGGGATTCCGGGAACGGGGATCCGTGAGATCTGTGGGCAGGATGTGCTTATTTATGGGGCATCTTATGCCAATTTGCTTCTTATCCGTACCCGGATTTTGTCTTCCGCTTCCGCTTGATACTCTGTTGATTGATGTATGAGGAGATATCCTAAACTATTATATCTATCTAGGATATTTGGGTCTTGCCGTATGGCGTTGCTATATTTCCTTTCTTTTTAGATGGAATGGCTCTGATGTACTATTGTATGGTGGCTTGCATACATACTCATTTGTGTATGTAGTTGATCCCTTAACTTCGCCGCCCGTTCTTGTCCCGATGCTTGGAAATGGTTGGGACGGCCGAAAGGTCTACCTGTGAGTGGCATTTGGGCCCCACCGTACTATTTCAACCATTTCTGATCATCCAGGCTCGTACTAGGAGCGTAATTCACCGAGGTAGTTACAGAAAAGGACCCATAAAGTCAAATCCCCAACAATAAAAAGGTTCAATAACAAGATAATAATTCATAGGCATTTCATTGCGTCTAGAGATGTTACCAACTCTTTGACATTCATCACATGATAAAATAAACTTCCTTGCATCCTTGAAAAGAGTAGGACAATAAAATCCAGACTGTAAAACTTTTTGTGCAGTCCTATCCCCAGCTTGATTTCCTCCATCAGCACTGCCATGACATTTTCTCAATATCTCTTGCTGCTCAAATTCTGGAACAGATCTCCGCATAATACCATCTACTCCTTCTTTATATAAATGTGGGTCATCCCAAAAGTAATGCCTTAGATCATAAAATAATTTCCCTTTTTTCTGGGATGTAAAGGTTGGATGATAATACTTGGAAACAATAAAGTTAGCATAATCAGCATACCAAGGACTCTCTTGCGGGCTTACCCTTATTGCAGCCAACTATTCATTTGGAAACAGGCATAAGATCAAAATAAATATTTTCCAAACGAGATAAATTATCAGCAACAGGAGTTTCAGCACCTTTCCTATCTACAATATGCAGATCAAACTCTTGTAAAATAAACACCCATCTAATAATCCTAGGCTTAGCGTCTTTCTTTGTCATAAGGTACTTAATAGCAGCATGATTAGTATGAATAGTAACCTTTGAATCAACAATATAAGGTCTAAACTTATCACAAGAAAAGATTACAACTAAGAACTCTTTTTCAGTAGTAGCATAATTCTTTTAAGCAGCATCCAGAGACTTACTAGCATAATGAATAACATTCAACTTTTTATCTACTCGTTGCCCAAGAACATCACCCACAGCAAAATCACTAGCATCACACATAATTTCAAAGGGTAAATTCCAATGAGGTGGTTGAACAATAGGAGAAGTAGTCAAAGCGTTCTTCAAGGTTTCAAAATCTACCTTACAATCATCGTCAAAAACAAAAGGTACATCTTTTTGAAGAAGATTAGTGAGGGGCTTTGAAATTTTGCAGAAATCTTTAATAAACCTCCTATAGAAACCAGCATGACCAAGGATACTACGAATACCTTTTATATCCCTAGGATAGGGCATCTTCTCAATTGCTTCAATTTTGGCTCTGTCTACTTCAATACCTCTTTCAGAAATTTTGTGTCCAAGAACAATCCCTTCATTAACCATGAAGTGGCATTTCTCCCAATTAAGAACAAGATTAGTTTCTTCGCATCTCTGCAAAACTTTATCAAGGTTGTGCAAACAATTATCAAATGAAGTTCCATAGACGGAGAAATTGTCCTTGAAAACTTCCACTATTTCTTCACAAAGCCATGAAAGATAGTAGACATACATCTCTAAAAGGTAGCAGTAGCATTACATAAACCAAAAGGCATACACCTATAAGCATAAGTTCCATAGGGACAAGTGAAGGTGGTTTTCTCTTAGTCTTATGCTCTCACAACAATTTGAGAGAACCCAGAATAACCATCAAGAAAACAAAAGTGGGTCTTTTTAGACAATCTTTCTAGCATTTGATCAATAAAAGGTAGAGGATAATGATCTTTCTTAGCAACTTTATTAACCTTTCTAAAATCAATGCACATCCTATAACCAACCACTACTCTTTGGGGCATAAGCTCATTATTTTCATTAGGCACAACAGTGACCCCCCTTTCTTTGGGACACAATGAACAGGGCTAATCCATTGACTATCAGCAATAGGGTAAATAATACCAGCATCAAGGAGTTTTAATACCTCATTTCTTACCACATCCTTCATCTTAGGATTTAAACAACGTTGATGTTCAACAACTGGTTTTGCATCAGGTTCTATATTAATAGCATGCTGACATATAGTAGGAGAAATCCCTTTTAGATCATCAAGAGTATACCCCATAGCTCCTCGGTGTTTCTTCAATATTTCCAATAATCTCTCCTCTTCCTTCCCTAAAAGTTTAGAACTAATAATAACATGATATATTTCCTTATCATCTAGATAAGCATATTTAATATCATCAGGTAGAGGTTTTAATTCGAAAACAGGATCCCCTTTAGGTGGTAGTGTGGTACCCAAATCTTCCACGGGTAGGTTATGCTTAAGTAACTCAGGTTGACGAAGGAAAACCTCGCCAATCTCATTTTTTTCCTTCATGAAGACCTCTCTTTCATGATCTTGCATAAACTGCTGCAAGGCATATGAACAAGAGAAATAGCAGAAAGTTGTTCAACCCTGAAATCCTCATTAGGCAATTCGTTCTCATAAGTAGTTTTAGCAAATTTGGAAAAATTAAACTCATACGATTCTTCATCAAACTTAGTCAAAACTTTCTCCTTCTTATAATCTATAATAGCCCCACAAGTATTCAGGAATGGTCTACCACAGATAACAGGACATGTTTTACTAGCTTCTGAACCAAGTACTAGAAAATCAGCAGGATATTTAATCTTACCACAAAGAACCTCCACATCTCTTACAATGCCAATTGGACAGACTGTCTCTCTATTAGCAAGGTGAATAACCACATCAATGTCCTCAAGATGACAAGGACCAATTTCATGTATAATTTCCCTGTAGAGCTCATAAGGAATAGCACTAGAACTAGCACCAATACCACATAAACCATAATATCAATGATCACCAATTCTAGCAGAAAGCACATGGACACTAGTTTTTCTAGCTTTTCTAGGATGAGAGACAATATTAGAAGCGTCTTCACAGAAGACAATGTGCTCATCCTCTATTTTTTTAGTGAAAAGATCTTTCACAATTGCTACTATAGGTTCAATGTTTATTTGCTCATCAGGCTCCACAGTTTTCTTTGCACTTTTGCTAACCACATTAGCTATGATAGAATGTTCCTTTACCTTAGCAGGAAAAGGGATTTTCTCAACATAAGGTTCAGGCAAAATAGGATCAACAGTACAAACTTCAATGTTAGCAGGAACATGGGTAACAATATATTTATAAGGAGCATGGTACTTGTCCCACTCCTTTTTGGGGATTTAAATATAAGAGGCAAAGGCCTTAAAACATTTTGCAAGAACTTGAGAATGAAGACCATACTCAGTACTAATATCACGTAAGTCATTAGTTCCCATAAAAGATTTAATGCATTCATAATCATAATTTATACCTGACTTTCTTCCTTTCTCATTCTCCCATGCTTCAGTGTTCTCTTGAATACGGTCTATAAGATCCCATTTATCTTCTTCCTTCATACGTGTGAATGATCCAGCACAAGAAGCATCTAATAAATCTTTATCACGAAGAGAAAGCCTTGCATAAAAGTTATTGATAATAATATTGTTAGGGAGTTCATGAATAGGACATTTAAGCATTAGTAACTTCAATCTCCCCCAAGCTTGAGATTGTGCTCTCTCCATTATGAGGCCAAAAGTTATATATTTGATTCCTATCCTTATGAATCTCACTGGGAGGATATAATTTAGAATAAAAGAGAGGTACTATTTCCTCCCATTCCATGATTTGTCCATTCTTCAGTAGCTTATACCATTCTTCTGCTCTTCCTTTCAATGATATAGAGAGTAACTTCTTCTTCACCTGTTCAGTTGTGATACCTGCACACTTAAACAACCCACATAATTCATGGATAAAAAACAAGTGATCACCAGGATGGACAGTTCCATCCCCAAAATAATAATTATCCATAACACGATCAACAATACTTGTAGGTATCTTAAAAGGATCAATCTCAGCAGGTGGTGGTTCATCTACTGCCCTAATAGTGGTAGTAGTTTTCCCAAAAAGAAAACCAAGTGGGTTATCCATATTGGAAACAAAGTAACAAACAAAAATAAAAACAATACTCACAATAGAACTTTCCTTTACCAGTTCCACTCTTCAATAGGGCTTCACTCCCCGCAACGGCGCTAGAAAATAGCCTTGATGACTCACAAGTATAGGGGATGTATCGTAGTACTTTCGATAAATAGGAGTGTCGATCCCAACGATGAGCAGAAGGTGTTGACTAGTGGTATGGAGCAGGAAATCTCTGTAAATACTTAGCATACGGTACTTAGGGGTTTTCTGATAAAGCATGGAAATAAAGTGCAAGTAAATAACGATAGCAAACAATTGCAGCAGTGGCCCAATCCTTTCTTAGCAAAGGAAAAGTCGGAGGAAATACTAATGAGGAACAAACGTTCTCGAGGACACATGGGAATACTTCCAAGTGCTTTCGTTTCATATAGCTCATTAATCTTCTTTGGTTTTATAAGTGTTGTGTGGGTGAACCTGTGCTAATATACCGACCTTACTTGGACTAATACATACTTTTGATTAAACCCCTTGCAAGCATCCGCAACTACAAAAAAGCAATTAAAATATAAGCCTAACCATAGCCTTAAACTCTGAGATCCTACACTCCCTTGTGCAATGGTTTCCTAACGGGGGTTCAGGTTTTTGTCACTCTGGTAACCCCACAATTAGTAGCCAAATACACAATGCCTTCCCCTAGGGCCATAAATGGTGATGTATCATGTAGTCGATGTTCACATGACACCACTAGAAGAATAGCACCACAACTTAAATATTAAACCATTGAATAATACCTCAACACAATTCCACTACTAACAACATGACTTCTCCCATGTCCTCAAGAACAAAACAAACTACTCATGAGACATCATATGGATCAAGATTAGAGATGATATAATGATGGATAACAATCTGAACATAAACGATAATTCAATGGTTCCACTCACAAGCATCAACTACAATAGTAATCAACACCGGGAAAGTTTCCCCTAAGAACTATGCAAGATTCAACACAATTGTTACAGCGGGATGGAGTGGTGATGATGGTGCTGGTGGATATGATGGTGTGGATGATGATGATGATCCTGATGAAGTCTAGCTTGATGATGGTGTTGATGGTGACGATCTCCCCTCTCCGGGAAGGAATTTCCCCGGCAGAAATCTGTCTGCCGGAGAGCTCTTTCTCTCTCGGTGTTTTCCGCCACGCAGAGGCGGCGAAATATTTCTGTGATCGCTCCTCTCGTTTAAGGGTTTCGAGGAGAAGATATAGGCGAGAGGGCAGAGCCATAGGTGGGCCACACCCACTGTAGGCGTGGCCCAGGGTGGCCCGCGCCTGGGGGGGTGGGGTGTGGGCGCCCTGTGGCCCAACTCTGCCTCCCCTTCTGGCATCCTTCGGCTTCTGGGAAAATATAATTTTCTGTATTTTCTCTGGTATTTTTCTGATCTTTGCGAAATTGCATCAAAACACCGCTTTTCCATCAGAATCCTTACTCCGGCAGTTCATCCTCCAAGAATCATCCAACATGCAAAAACAAATGAAAAGACATAAGTATCACCTCTTAATATGAAATATATCAATGAACAGAGACAAATTATGATATAGAATGGTGATCAAATTTGACGTATCAGTATAAATGGCCAGAGCCATTCCAGCCCCTCTCTCTGCCTCGCATTTGCTCTCCCTCCCTCCACTCACCTCCCTAGAGCACCATCTCCTACTGTCCTTCCCTAGACTGCCCGAGAGAACGAGAGAGGAGAGCACCTCGGCTATGGCAAGGAAATGAGCATAGCCCTCCCTCTGCATGTCACCTTGCAGGAACCTCCTTGCTCCCCTACATCTTCTAATGCCTTTTTCTTTGGCCTGCAGCAACCCTAGGTGCCTCCCCGATGATCTCCCGATCATGCACCGGCGGGCATCATCACGCGAGCTCGGCTCTTGCATTGAACCCGGCCTCGCGGCCCCTCTCCGGACTCGCGGCGGTGCACCGCGTTTCCCTGGATGTTCCCCAGCTCTTCTCTGCCCTCCGATAAGGCTCCCCGACCCCCGCACCTCCTAGCTAGGGTTCTGGCACGGTGGAGCTTTGTTCCGCGTGGAAGATGGCTCTACAATATTAACCCCTTTCAGATCAGACGGCCAAGCCTCCTCCTTACTACTTCGGTGCTTGGGCCGCTAACGGCCGGGCCTGGCCTCGGTGGTTTGCTCACACCCGCCCGCTACGATTGCCTCACCGTGTGTCGATTTCCCTCCCGCTGGCCCACCCTGGTCGCAGATCTGGCCCATTGTCCCATTCCCCCCTTTCCTTTATCAATTTATATTCAAAATCTGTTTCTAGGCTATAGCTTTAATTCGAGATGAAAATGGAAAATATCTCTAAAGGCCCAGATCTAAATTTTCGTAGATGGATACTTGCATTCCATAACATGCAGTAGCTCTAGTTGGCAAAAATATGCTACAAAACATTTATGATAAATCAACAGACCAGATGTATCCCTGGTGTAACATCCCAATTTCAGCAACCCTGATTTATTGTCCAAAGGGCAAAAATCAGGGGGAACAAAAACTTTTTCTTGCAATGCTTGCTTACTTGTTTGCTTGTGCTCATGCAACTATTTGTGTATTAGGAGATGTACTCCTTAACTCAACACTAGTTTACAAAAGATATTTTACAAAAGAGATGTCTTGGCTCATCTTACATATTCTCAAAGGTTCTGGTATTTCAAACTTGAGCCAAGATGATTTTGATAAAACAAAATACTTTACTAGTGTCTACTAACAAAACTATGGATACCTATATATAATCTCCTTATGTTTTCAAGACAGAACTCCCAGCTACTCTTACCCCTAGGTTTTTCCAAAACCTTTAATTAAAACCTTTTCATTCCAATCGTGGTAGAAATACCAAGATGGTCCTTATCTTACTTCAAAATACACCCAACTCGAAATACCCACCCTTACCTCAAGCTAGGCTTGATGGTAACCATAGTGGTAGTTGGATAAGTTATAAGATGAATTGCCTTGATCTGCTGTCTGATGAATTGCCTTGATCTACTGTGTGATGATTTGCCTTGATCTGCTGACTGCCTTATTTGCTTAGGAACTAGAGTGAGCTAATCTAGTAGCTCCTCCCCATAGGAACCAACCTATGCTTGTGATAATCAACCTCATACCAAGCATACAAATTTGGATCTATCCTAAGCCACTAAAGTAACCATCTCATCTCCTGATCAGATCAATCCAGGGATAATCCCTCTTGATGGTTTCCAACCTACTGAAGAACCAATCCAAGTTTGGATCCCCTCTATTAAATATATACCTCAACATCAACCACTAAATGGAAAGTATAAACCCTTTCCACCCTCTCAAATGTTTCCCTCTTGCATACTAGTCAAAATCTCCAAATCTGCGAAAATGGCTAAGTCTGGATTTCTTATCTTGATTCAATCTTTGGAGCTTTACCTTTTCCAACCTATGTGAATTCTTGAGAATGTGATTGAACCATCTTGTAGTACATCTCTAGTAATACCAAAGACTACTCCTGCCCTTTGTCTAAGACATTCTAATTCCCACTCATCCCTGATGGTTTTGTAGTCAAGATAATAATCTTCTCTGCAAATCTTATCATCTTGCCTACTTTGGCAGAAGCTCCCATCTATATGCCACCTCCCCTTGACCAACTCCTTGATTGGTTATGATATACTAATCATGGCCTATCAACCCCCACCTCACTTGTTTCCATTGGAGCCTTGTGCTTCTTAAACCCACATGGTTTAGGAGGCTACCTGATGTATCTGCTATGGCAGCCTTATTTTCAACAAAGTTTGCCATCTCTTCTAGATCACCTCAAATGCAACCAAGCCCAAATATTGCTTCTATTATCATCTATACAACTTGGTATGTCTATCTATATACCCCTTGTACCAAGGTGAGCTCTGAGCTCCCTAATCCAACCATGGTTAGGTGGTATGAAAATAACAAAACCCTAGATCCTCAAATCAACCTCTTCTTCCAAAAATACCTCTTGTTTATCAATACCCAAGGTGATATTGTTATATATTCTAATTATAAATAATCTACCTTGGATATAAGAATCCCCAAATAATTTCCCATAATTATTTGGATTATTAAACTATTTTATTTCCTTTACTTACCAAATTCTCAAAACCTTGTCTATAAAGGCAAGTTTGTTTTTCTCCAAATCACCTTGCCAACTCAAGGCACATTTGATGCCTATTTACCCTATCCCATCTTTCCAACTCAAAAATAGATAGTTTTGATATTCTTTATTATTTCTTTTTGCCATTTTTCTTAAATGGCAGAAACAAGAAATAATTCCCTAAAAATACTTTTCCACCTTAATAAATCCCAATAAAATTCTCCAATGTGTGTTATGGAATTTAGGACCATATCACATCAAAAACTAAGCTTGTCCCATGTAAAAATATCACTTAAGCTTCTAGAAACCATTTCTGCACTTTTTGAACATGTGCATTTAAATGGAGTTATAATCTTTAGAAAAATCCCAATTAAATCTTGAAGAGATGATTTGACCTCATATATCTACCAGTACCATTTCCCCATGTTGTACAATGCAATTTATCCAAAATCCTACACAAGCACTCATGTGATCAAATGGTGAAAAACTTTTCAAACTTGAACCAAAACCCCTCCACCCCTCTTCAAAATCTTGCCCAGCCCTTTTCCATAGCACCCACTATAGGGGTTCGTAGCATGGAAAACAAAAAATTTCTACCGCATGAAAACAAACAAGCCAAGATCTATCTACTAGATTGTAGCAACGAGTCGATAGAGGAACTCACCCTCGAAGATTCCAAAGCGGTTAACGAGAGCAGATTCTCGTGGGTGATGTAGTCGTACTCTTGCCGATCTCAAGATCGTGTAGACGATCCTTCCGGCGCTGCGTTCCGGCAACGCTTCCACAGTCGGTCACACGTTCGGTACTCGATGAAGACCTTCCTCTCCCTTGTCCCAGCAAGCAGCGGAGGTTGTAGTACTCTCCTCGCGATTCCGGCAGCATGATGGCGTGGTACCGAAAGTACAAGGGAGATCTCGCAGGGCTTCGCCTTAAGCCGGAGCGAGTATGGTGGACTATGAGAGAGGCCTTGGCGATCTAGGGTTTAGAGGGCACCAAGGGGCGGAGCTTGGCCGGCGGCTAGGGCTTGGGGAAGCCCCAAGTCGGCGGCTAGGAGAAAGCCTAGAGGCAGCGGCGACTTGCAGGAGGCCGGCGGCTAGGGCTAGGGTTTGGGTGATGTTGGGTGTAGGGAAGAGGGGAACCCCTGCCCCTTCTTTTATAGGTGGGAGGGCGCCGGTTGGGAGGAGGGAGTCCTCACCCAACTCGGCCTCCTTGGCCGGCGTGTGGAGGGAGGAGGACTTCCTACCCAAGTAGGTTTCCTACTCTCCCTCCACCAAGCAAACTTGTCGTTTGACTTTCAAATTGGCGTTTGACTTTTCAAACTAGGATTTGATTTCTCCCTTTATTTTGCCCAGACATGATACCTAGTACATGATGCAAACATTACACATTGTCATGACACATTCATGTACCCTTCCCCTCCGGATTGTCGGACCTTCCGGAACCTTCTAGAACATTCTCGATGAAAACACCGGAATCATTCCCCAACTCCGAAACAGGACTTTCCTTATATGAATCTTATTCTCTGGACCATTCTGGATCTCCTCGTGATATCCCGAATCCTATCCGAGACTCCGAACAACATTCGGTCTCTTACTCATCATTTCATAACTACTCAACAACATCGAATCCTTAAGTGTGTCTCCCTACGGTTCGTGAATTATGCGGACATGATCAAGACACTTCTCCGATGAATAACCAATAGAGGAATCTGGATATTCATATGGCTCCCACATATTTCTACGATTACTTTGTGATCGAATGAACCACTTACATACGATACCAATTTCCCTTTGTCTCACGATAGTTTACTTATCCGAGGTTTTGATCGTCGGTATCTCTGCATACCTAGTTCAACCTCGTTACCGATAAGTACTCTTTTCTCGTTCCCATGATATGTGATCCGTTGTGAGCCAGTCACATGCTTGCAAGCTAATTGGATGACATTCCACCGAGAGGTCCCAGAGTATATCTATCTGTCATATGGATGGACAAATCCCACTCTTGATCCATGTGTGTCAACCCATACTTTCCAAACACTCAATGCCACCTTTATAGCCACCCACTTACGGTGTGCTGTTTGATGTCATCAAAGCATCCTTCCGGTGATGGTGATAAGCATGATCTCATGGTTGAAGTAATTAGGTTACTATGTATCAGAAAGCTTATAGCAATTAAACTATTAAAATGACTTGATCTTCATGCTACGCTTATCTATAGGAGTATGTCCATCATATCATTCTCCTAATGATATGACCTTTGTTATTAACAACATCTCAAATGTTCATGATCGAGAAACCATGATCATCTATTAATCAACAAGCTAGTATTATAAAGAGGCTTTACTAGGTACTCTAATTTAGTTTAGAAATCACACAAGTATTAATGTTTCTGGTTAATACTGTTATAGCATGAATGTAAACATTTACCATAAACACAAAGATATAATAATAACTACATTTATTATTGCCTCTAGGGCATATCTCCAACAGTCTCCCACTTGCACTAGAGTCAACTAATCTAGATTACATGGTAATATACCGAACACCCATGGCAGTTTGGTGTTAGTCATGTTTTGCCCTCGGGAGAGGTTTAGTCAAAGAATCCGCCACATTCAGATCTGTGTGTACTTTGCAAATCTTTATGTCACCATCTTGGACATGTTCTCGAATAGCGTGAAAATGCAGCTTGATGTGCTTCAGCTTCTTGTGTGACCTTGGTTCTTGCGCATTGGCTATGGCGCCCATGTTATCACAGTAGATAGACATTGGGTCCAGCGCACTTGGAACCACACCGAGCTCTGTAATGAACTCCTTCATCCATATCGCTTCTTGTGAAGCCTCTGAAGTAGCTATGTATTCCGATTCAGTTGAAGATCTTGCCACAACGCTTTGATTTGCACTCCTCCAGCTAACTGCTGCACCATTCAAGGTAAATACGTATCCAGATTGAGATTTAGAATCATCCGGATCGGTGTTCCAACTAGCATCGGTGTAACCATTAACAATGAGTTGTTCATCACCTCCATAAGAAAGAACCATATCCTTAGTTGTTCTCAAGTACTTAAGGATGTTTTTGACCGATGTCCAGTGATCCACTCCTGGATCACTTTGATATCTGCTAGTTAAACTAACAGCATATGCAATGTCAGGTCTAGTACATAGCATGGCATACATTAGAGATCCTATGGCTGAGTCATAGGGAGTCTTACTCATCCTTTCTCTATCTTTTGCCGTTGCTGGACTTTGAGTTTTACTCAACGTCGTATTGGGCAACATGGGCAAGAACCCTTTATTGCTATATTCCATTCCAAATCTCTTTAGAACTTTGTCCAAATATGTACTTTGTGAGAATGATATTAGGCGTCTCGATCTATCTCTATAAATCTTTATGCCTAATATGTAAGGTGCTTCGCCAAGATCTTTCATTGAAAAACTATTATTCAAATATTCTTTGACACTATTAAGAAGGTCTACATCATTCCCAATCAACAATATGTCAGCTACATATAGTATTAAGAATGCTACAGAGCTCCCACTCACTTTCTTGTAAATACAAGCTTCTCCATAAGTTTGTATAAAACCAAAACTTTTGATTACTTTATCAAAACGTTGATTCCAACTTCGGGATGCTTGCTTCAACCCATATATGGACCGTTGAAGTTTGCATACCTTGTTAGCATCTTTAGGATCGACAAAACCTTTGGGTTGCATCATATACAACTCTTCATCAATGTCTCCATTGAGGAACGCCATTTTGACATCCATCTGCCATATCTCATAATCGTAATATGCAGCGATTGCTAACATAATCCTCATAGACTTTAGCTTCACTACTGGTGAGAAAGTCTCATTGTAGTCACCTCCTTGAATTTGTCGAAACCCTTTTGCGACAAGTCGAGCTTTATAGATAGTAACATTACCATCAACATCTGTTTTGTTCTTGAAAATCCATTTGTTCTCGACAGCCTTCTGGCCATCTGGTAAGTCCACCAAAGTCCATACTTGGTTTTCGTACATGGATCCAATTTCCGATTTCATGGCGTCTTGCCATTTATTGGAATCTGGGCTCATCATCGCTTCCTCATATGTCACAGGGTCATCGGTGTTGTCCACCAATATGACACTCATAACGGGATCATAACAATCAGGAGTGGTACGAGTTCTTGTTGACCTGCGAGGTTCTGTAGCAACTTCAACTGAAGTTTCATGATCATCATCATTAGCTTCCTCTCTTATTGGTGTAGTCACCATAGGAACTTCTTTCGGTGCTGCGCTACTCGCAAGTTCGAGAGAAGGTTCAACAACCTCGTCGAGTTCTACTTTCCTCCTAGTCACTTCTTTCGAGAGAAATTCTTTCTCTAGAAAGGATTCATTCTTGGCAACGAAGATTTTGCCTTCGGATATATGATAGAAGGTATACCCAATAGTTTCGTTCGGGTATCCTATGAAGACGCATTTTTCCTCTTTGGGTTCAAGCTTGTCCGGTTGTAACTTCTTTACATAGGCTTCGCAACCCCAAACTTTAAGGAACGACAATCTAGGTTTCTTCCCAAACCATAATTCATACATTGTAGTTTCAACGGATTTAGATGGTGCCCTATTTAAAGTGAATGCGGTTGTTTCTAATGCATAACCCCAAAACGATAGTGGTAAATCTATAAGTGACATCATAGAACGAACCATATCTAAGAGAGTTTGATTACGACGTTCGGACACACCATTACGCTGTGGTGTTCCCGACGGTGTCAATTGTGAAAGTATTCCGCATTTCTTTAAATGCTCGCCAAACTCGTAACTTAGATATTCACCTCCACGATCAGAATGTAGAAATTTAATCTTCTTGTTACGTTGATTCTCCACCTCACTTTGAAATTCCTTAAACTTCTCAAAAGTTTCGTACTTATGTTTCATGAAATAGATATACCCATATCTACTCAAGTCATCCGTGAAGGTAAGAACATAACGATAACCACCGCGCGATGCTACACTCATTGGACCACACACATCGGTATGTATGATTTCCAATAAGTCCGTAGCTCGCTCCATCATACCAGAAAATGGAGTCTTAGTCATTTTACCCATCGGACATGCTTCGCATATTTCAAGTGATTCAAGCAATCCATCGTAATGGAGTTTCTTCATGCACTTCAGTCCAATATGACCAAGATGACAGTGCCACATATAGGTCGAGTTATCGCTCAATTTCAAACGTTTAGCTTAAATGTTATTAATATGTGTATTTCCACTATCGAGATTCAATAAGAATAGACCATCTATCAAAGGTGCATGTGCATAAAACATATTACTCATATAAATCAAACAACCATTATTCTCGGATTTAAACAAGTAACTGTCTCGCAATAAACATGATCCCGATATAATGTTCATGCTCAACGCAGGCACCAAATAACAATTATTTAAGTATAAAACTAATCCCGATGGTAGATGAAGAGGTAGCATGCCGACCGCGATCACATCAACCTTTGATCCATTTCCAATGCGCATCGTCACCTCGTTCTTCGCTAGCTTCCGTTTATTCTGCAGCAACTGTTTTGGGTTACAAATATGAGCAACCGAACCAGTATCAAATACCCAGGCACTACTACGAGTACTAGTGAGATACACATCAATAACATGTATATCGGATATACCTTTCTTCTTGATGTTGCCGTTCTTCAAATCCGCCAAGTACTTTGGGCAATTCCGCTTCCAGTGACCCTCTCCCTTGCAGTAAAAGCACTCAGTATCAGGCTTAGGTCCAGCCTTGGTCTTCTTCGCCGGTGCGGCAACTTTCTTACCACCCTTCTTGAAGTTTCCCTTTTGCTTAGACTTGCCTTTCTTGAATTTGGTGGTCTTATTGACCAACAACACTTGATGCTCTTTCTTGATCTCCACTTCTGCAGATTTCAACATGGAGAAGAGTTCTGGCAATGTCTTGTTCATGTTTTGCATATTGTAGTTCATCACAAAGTTCTTGTAACTTGGTGGTAGTGATTGGAGGACACGGTAAATCCCCAAAGCATTAGGAATCACTATACCCAAGCTTTGGAGTTTTTTTGCGTGCCCAGACATCTTAAGCACGTGCTCACTGACGGAGCTGCCCTCTTCCATCTTGCAGTTAAAGAACTTTTCAGAAGCCTCATAACTCTCAACTGCCGCGTGAGCCTCAAATATCATTTTGAGTTCACGGACAATATCATGTGGGTCATGGTTCTCAAACCTTTTCTGAAGCTCCGATTCCAAACCATACAAGATAGCACACTAAACTATGGAGTACTGATTCTTCCGAGTGAGGTAAACGTTCTTTACTTCATCGGTAGCATCAGCTGCAGGCGGGTCACCCAGCGGTGCATCCAGCACATAGGTCAAATTACCAGCATTGAGGACAATCCTCAAATTGCGGAACCAATCCGCGAGTTTGCTTCCATTGTTTTTCAACTTCTTTCTCTAGGAACGCATTAAAATTGATAGTAGGGGCCGCCATTGATCTACAACATATTTGCAATAGTTTAGACTAAGTTTATGACAAATTGAGTTCTAATTAATAGTTAAATTAATCTAGGTGAACTCCCACTCAAAACAATATCCCTCACATTGTTTTAGTGATCACACGAACCAAATCCACCACATCAAAACCGATCATCACGAGAGTTGATGTAGCTTCAATGGCGAACAATCGACATGTTCATCATATCTACTATATGACTCATGCTTTACCTTTCGGTAATCCGTGTTCCGAGACCATGTCTATACATGCTAGGCTCGTCAAGATCAAACCTTAGCTTCCGCATGAGCAAATCTGGCTTGCTCACGTTGTATACACTTGCAGAATCTAACACACCCGATCATCACGTGGTGCTTCGAAACAACAAGCTTTAGCAACGGTGCTTGCTAAGGATGAACACTTTAAAACTTGAAATTTATGTGCATGAGGGATCATCTTATAATGCTACCGTCGTTAACTAAGCAATACAAGATGCATAAAGGATTAACATCACATGCAATTCATAATATGTGATATGATATGGCCTTTCTTCTTGTGCTTCCGATCTCCATCTTCAAGCAAGAACATGATCTCCATCATCACCGACATAGCGTCAAGGTCAATGGCGCCGTTTCATCATTGTCGTCCACCAGATCCAACTATTACAACTACTTTGAATAGACACGCGGGTCTTAACAGAATTTAAAGACAACCATATGGCTCCTGCCGGTTGCCAACTTACAATAAGGAACATTGCATACATCAAATATAATCACAATCATGGCCATATCACATCACAGCACACCCCTGCAAAACAAAGTTAGACGCCTCTAATTTTCTTTGCATATTTTACGTGGTTTAGGGCATTCAATAAGTGTCGATCTAACTTACGAACAAGAACCACAACGTTGATGATTGAACTATCAAGTACCCATTGTAAATTGGATCTATACTATAATGGGAGAGACAGACACCCGCAAAGCCACTTATGCAATACAAGTTGCATGTTGAGCGTGGAGCAAGTCTTATGAACGATGTCATGTAAGGTTAGCCCGGGCCACTTCATCCCATCATACCGCAAGATGCAAAGTACACAAGAAGCAATTGATAATAAAAGCACCACCGCCCATAATAACCATTGTGTTCTACTCGTGCAACAGATCTACATATAGACACGGCTCTGATACCACTGTAGGGGTTCGTAGCATGGAAAACAAAAAATTTCTACTGCATGCAAACAAACAAGCCAAGATCTATCTACTAGATTGTAGCAACAAGTCGATAGAGGAACTCACCCTCGAAGATTCCAAAGCGGTTAACGAGAGCAGATTCTCGTGGGTGATGTAGTCGTACTCTTGCTAATCTCAAGATCGCGTAGACGATCCTTCCGGCGCTGCGTTCCGGCAGCGCTTCCATGATCGGTCACACGTTGATTTCGATGAGGACCTTCCTCTCCCTTGTTCCAGCAGGCAGCGGAGGTTGTAGTACTCTCCTCGCGATTCCGGCAGCACGACGGCGTGGTAACGGAAGTAGAGGGGAGATCTCGCAGGGCTTCGCCTTAAGCCAGAGCGAGTATGGTGGACTATGAGAGAGGCCTTGGCGATCTAGGGTTTAGAGGGCACCAAGGGGCGGAGCTTGGCTGGTGGCTAGGGCTTGGGGAAGCCCCAAGTCGGCGGCTAGGAGAAACCCTAGAGGCAGCGGTGACTTGCAGGAGGTCGGCGGCTAGGGCTAGGGTTTGGGTGGTGTTGGGTGTAGGGAAGAGGGGCACCCCTGCCCCTTCTTTTATAGGTGGGAGGGCGCCGGTTGGGAGGAGGGATTCCTCCCCCAACTCGGCCTCCTTGGCCGGCGGGTGGAGGGAGGAGGACTTCCTCCCCAAGTAGGTTTCCTACTCTCCCTCCACCAAGCAAACTTGCGTTTGACTTTTCAAATTGGCGTTTGACTTTTCAAACTAGGATTTGATTTCTCCCTTTATTTTGCCCAGCCATGATACCTAGTACATGATGCAACCATTCCACATTGTCATGAAACATTCATGTACCCTTCCCCTCCGGAGGGCCGGACCTTCCGGAACCTTCTAGAACATTCCCGATGAAAACACCGGAATCATTCCATAACTCCGAAACAGGACTTTCCTTATATGAATCTTATTCTCTGGACCATTCCGGATCTCCTCGTGATATCCCGAATCCTATCCGAGACTCTGAACAACATTCAGTCTCTTACTCATCATTCCATAACTACTCAACAACATCGAATCCTTAAGTGTGTCTCCCTACGGTTCGTGAATTATGCGGACATGATCAAGACACTTCTCCGATCAATAACCAATAGAGGAATCTGGAAATTCATATGGATCCCACATATTTCTACGATTACTTTGTGATCGAATGAACCACTTACATACTATACCAATTTCCCTTTGTCTCACGATAGTTTACTTATCCGAGGTTTTGATCATCGGTATCTCTGCATACCTAGTTCAACCTCGTTACCGATAAGCACTCTTTTCTCGTTCCCATGATCCGTGATCCCTTGTGAGCCAGTCACATGCTTGCAAGCTAATTGGATGACATTCCACCGAGATGGCCCAGAGTATATCTATCCGTCATATGGATGGACAAATCCCACTCTTGATCCATGTGTCTCAACCCATACTTTCCAAACACTCAATGCCACCTTTATAGCCACCCAGTTACGGTGTGGTGTTTGATGTCATCAAAGCATCCTTCCGGTGATGGTGATAAGCATGATCTCATGGTCGAAAGAATTAGGTTACTATGTATCAGAAAGCTTATAGCAATTAAACTATTAAAATTACTTGATCTTCATGCTACGCTTATCTATAGGAGTATGTCCATCATATCATTCTCCTAATGATATGACCTTTGTTATTAACAACATCTCAAATGTTCATGATCAAGAAACCATGATCATCTATTAATCAACAAGCGAGTATTATAAAGAGGCTTTACTAGGGACTCTAATTTATTTTACAAATCACACAAGTATTAATGTTTCTAGTTAATACTGTTATAGCATGAATGTAAACATTTATCATAAACACAAAGATATAATAATAACTACATTTATTATTGCCTCTAGGGCATATCTCCAACACCCACTACAGTCTCTGGCCATGTACTATAGTACGACCACTGTAGCAGCACCCCTCCTCTCTTTGTCCCTTATGGTTAAGAGAGAGAGATACCCCATCTTAATAAAAGTATAACAATAAGAGAGGCAGCAGCAACACCACCCTCTCCTCCATTCAGCACTCGACCACAGGGTCCCACACACCCTCTCCACCTCCCCTGGTAGCCAATGGAAAGGCCATGGACCAAGCCCTAGCCATGAATGAGCTTGGTGCACCATACACCATGTCCCTCGGCTTATAATCCCACAATCCACCCAGCAACCCTCCCTTCAGATCATTTTCCCCCTCTCCTCTCCACTCACACCCCAGGCCAACCTCTCCTTTCCTCTTGCCTTGCCCTGCTCGAGGGAGAAGAAGAAAGGAGCTTCGAACTCCCCTCTTCTTGCAAGCATAGCTCCCTCTCCTCTTGCTCCCTCCCTCTGCATGTCCTTTCCCCGAACTCCCATTGCCCCTCTGAAGCTAACCCCGTGCTTTTCTTCAACATGCAGCCACCCTAGAGGCTTCGTCGTTGAGCTCTGTCGCCCTCCCTTCGGTTGCCATCACGGGAGCACCTCCCCGTCGTGGAACTGGTCAAAGCCGACCCTCCCTGTGACCCCCATCGCCGACCGCGTCCACCTACGCCCTCTATGGCCTCTCTCCCCCATCGATAAGCCCTCCCCCGACCCCCCTCCTCTGCTAGGGTTTCTGCCGCTGCTCCCTGCGTGAGGTTGAAGAGAGCGCTGTGGTCGTCCGATCCCCTTCTAATCCAACGGTCTAAGGCCTCCTGCATTCTTCGTCACCTGCGGCGACCCTCTGTCGCTTCAAACCATAGACCTCACACTGGCGCAGCCTCGTGGGCCGGATTTACCTAGTGCGGCCCAGTGCCCTCTAGATCCGGCCTAATCCCAGACTCTGTTGTTTTTCTTTTTGTTTAGATCTGTTTTCTTTCTCTTAGTATAAATACAAAATAAATGGAAAATAACTCCAAATTAATAGATCTAAAATTTCCAAGGTCCCTGTATGTTTTCCCTAACATGCAGAGTCATTGCTCACCCCTTTTGATGTTTAGAATAAAGAAGATAAATCATCTACTATGATATATCCAGTTCACTAATAATTATCTCGAGAGAGTTTTACTAATGAAAATGACCTGAAACCAATTTGTATTGAAAGGTATAATCCATACCTTGCATGTTCCACTGGCCCCATACCCATTTTCTTCATATATTGCAGTTAGAAAAAATATCAAAATCAAGCCTTTCCTGCCTTAAGGAAATTCTCTAGGTCAAACCAAATGAGGTTTTGACCTAATTCCAACTCCTTGTACACATATTTATAAACATATTTCATAATCCAGTAGCCCATAATTTTATAAACCATTTCTGAATTTTAGTCAATTAAACTATTATGTGAATGCTTTATTCACTAATAAAATAACTACAGTAGCTCTGTAACTCCAAAAAGGTTGATTCCAATTTCTACAGAAAGGTATTTTCAGTACCAAACATGTTTGTATTGAATCACATAAAAACCTTGTGCAAATTAAATATAATGAAAAATACAAATCCCATTGAGTACTGTCTTTGAGAATTTCTCAAGGGCATTCTGGTAATTTTTTTGAGGTGAATCCAACTCCTCTTGAATCAGTCCACTAAGTTCTACCTAATCACCCAAGGAAATAATTGTTGGAGCTCCAAACTATGTCTAGTGAATTATTTCCTAAAACTAGGGTTTTATCCACTATAAAAGCCATTATAAAAATTTGGAAATTGATAAAATAGTGAAACCATTTTTTTGGATTCATTTTATCAATACCTATCTGATGGTATCATTTTTATACAATGTTATCATACAGATCAACTCTGGGTCAAAAACCCTCACTTAGGTAGTTCCTAGACTTTAAATCCAAAAGGATCCATTTTCCTAAGGCTTCCAAATCTTCTCCCAATCCAATCAAATCAAAACTCCAACATCCTACTGATATATATCATGTAGTTATCCTTTTCTTGCTGTATGGTTTGATACTTGTATACTTTGTATTGATTGTCGTATTGTTTGTTTACATGTATGCTCAATAACGGCAATAGTTGTGATTGTGTGATGCCGAGAAGCAGGAAGCATCGGGTTATTCTTATATTTGTTACTATTGGTATTCTGGTATTCTAAAGAAGTCAAGGGACATTTCGCTAGTCACAGGCAAGCCACCATTCCTGCACTCCTATATTAACCTACTCTTCTTTACCAATTGTTTTATATCTAGTTTATGAACTACACGATTAAATTGCATAGTTTGTTTTAAATAAAAGGCGTGAGTAACTTGGCTCCTCCAAGTTATGGATGAGTGTCCATTAGTACACCTACACTATTGACACCCATCTTTACCATTTAGATCAAGGCTA
This sequence comes from Avena insularis, assembly GCA_023614405.1. Taxonomy (NCBI): domain Eukaryota; kingdom Viridiplantae; phylum Streptophyta; class Magnoliopsida; order Poales; family Poaceae; genus Avena; species Avena insularis. The sequence goes on from CM042687.1 coordinate 151,333,773, forward strand.
AGATGCTTAGCATCTTCCCTCTTGGAAATTACGGGTTTTCAAGATAAACTATTTTGGGTTTTACCCTACTACAAAGTTTTCAAAATAAAACCCTTGGAAAGAGGCATCGTTTCCAAGTGGAGGTTTTACTAAAGAAGGTATGAGGAGGATAAAGAGAAAGTCGAGCAAGAGAAAGAGAAGGATTGGGTACTCGAGTCTTCTACTGGAACAATTTATCTATGCAACCACACTACCCAGGGTGAGACTCAAGGCTAGCTCGTAGTTTGTTCTCCTTAGTATGGGCTACACCATAACGTGTAGAAAGGGGTTAGAGTCCCTCGAAGCCGATTCCTTTCCACTTAGGGGTCGTCGTACCTAGAGAGGTTCTATTGAATCCCTCGAGGTCGGCTGCAACTATGGAGCTCCCGCGGACGGTACCAGGTTAAGGCAGTACGGGTGGAAGTGGATAAAGGATATGCAGGAAGGGAGATCCGGACTTGGGAAGTCAAGTACTCATCCTGGGGGAACTAAGCAACTATAGGGAAAGTATCTGTACTAGGGACAACAAATGAAAAGTTAGGTTCGATTATCCGAACCCCCGACTATGGTGTGTAGTGGGTCATGGTTGTAACCCGGCGGATGTATTGATTCTTGTGGGCAAAGTGCACAAACTCTGTAGAGTCTAATCTATTCGAATAGCCGTTTCCATGGTCAAGGACGGTTGGAAAGGTGATTACTAGGATTACCCTAGAGATATGTTTGAGAGGTATGTAAAGGATGTGACTTGGTCACGAGAAAAAATGAGAACGGGTTTGGTTTTGACAAGAGATGGTTGAAGATGTTTTAAAAGGGTTTTTACTGTAAAACTCTTTTCAAAGTTTTTAACAAGGATATGGGGATGTCCGGACTTTCAAAAAGGAGGCATATTTTATCAAAGCTCTTTTTCAACAAAGATATAGAGATGCATATGTTAGGCTTTTCAAAAACAACTATAGTGTAGAGCTATCTCGCCACAACCCAATATGCATTATCTTTGTTACCTTGTCTCGGTGGTTTGCGAGTACATTCAAAGTACTCACCGACATTGTCCCTGGCTATTTATTTGGCAAGATTGCAGATGTTAAGGAGTGATGAAGGTGCTGACGTCTATGCGAGCTAGGCCGTCTTCCCAGTCAGTTGCCTGTAGTTTAAGGCATGATATGGGCTCTGCGCTTGAAGACTTCCACTAATTATGTTGTAATCACCATAATGGCCACTTTGTAAGTTTTGTACTCGTTACTTTATGGATGATATAATGATACTGGTCGGTTATGCTCATGGCTCATTGATCATGGGAACGTGAAGTATATGCATAACGGGTATTCTCAGACCATAAATCCGGGGTGCCACACCTGGGACAATTAATTTCCCACAAAATTATTTATAAACCTAAATGGCATAAAACCTCTGGATGATGAAACGCATTAGAGATATCTTGCATGTACCCTTGGACCCAACCTAAATAGCTTCCTGGTTTGCCAACAACAAAAATAACAATATCCGGCCATTTCTGTATCTAGAAAATTCGCTAGGTTAAAACAAAATAGGTACTGACCTAATTCCAACTCTCATAATTCATAAAACACAACACCTACCAAACCCTAGGAACCTAGAATTTATTGAGTTATCTTTGATTTATTGGGAATTAAACAGTTCTATGCATTGTTAATTCACCAATAAATGGACTACAGTAACTTTTTAACTCCAAAAAGAGTGATTCCAATTTATACATAAAGTTACTCAAGGTACCTAACATGTTTCCTCGGAATCACATCAAAACCTTATGTATATTAAATCTAGTGAAAAAGACAAATAACAGCCAGAATGGCCTTTGGGAATTTCCTGAGGGCATTCTGATAAATATTTTGAGATTATTCAAACTCCACTTGAATAAGTACATCAAATACTACCTAATCACCCAAGTAAATAATTTTTGGAGCTCCATAACTTTTCTGGTGAATTATTTCCTTAAACTAGAGTTTTATTCAGTATAAAAATCATTACAAATCAATGGAAATTAATAAAATAGTGAAACCACTTAAGTTGGTTTCATTTTATCAATACCTTTATGATGATATCATTTTTGTATAATGGTATCATACAAAATATGCCCTTGGTCAAAAACCCCTCTCTTAGGTAAAAAACTAGACTATAAATCCTAAGGGATTTCCTTCCATGCCTCCAAGACAACGCCAATCTTCCTAAAACCCATTCCGCCTAATACCTACTGAATGGTAAACATGAAATGTTCATTGCTTGCTGTATGTTTTGGTGCTTGTAGGCATTGTATTGATTTTGGTGTTGTTTGCTTGCATGTTTGCTCGATAATGACGATAGTTGTGATGGTGTGACGCCGAGAAGAAGGAAGCGTCTGATCCTTCTTTCCTATTATTATTATGCTTATTGCTATTCTTGTGTTTTGAAGAAGCCCAGGGACATCTCACCGGTCACAGGAAAATCACCTTCTTGCTCATAAGCCCTTGTCCTACTTTTATACTCATGTATGTTTTATGTACTTGTTTATATAAATTGCATGGTTATACTAGTATATTTCATATGTGGGAATGTTTGGCTCCTCCAAACCATTACCCCTTTGTACTACTAAGTACAACCCTCTTGCCGACACCTACTTGCCCCTAGTACGGTAGATGGTGTTTTAACACCATAACCCCTTGGAGACCCCTTTTTATCCAAGTAAAAAGCATAGGATGGGAAGACCCCGGGAAAATGTTTATAAAAAGTTTTATGGGAAAACCTTGGTAAGGTTTGACCCACCAAGAGAGGTTTGAAAAATTATAAAGGTTTTGTTTTACAAAAAGGATGGAGGAAAAATGTTTGCAAAACGCACCCGGTTCTTTGCAGCTTAGGCTATAACAACTTAACCCGTGCAACCACATTACTCTGGAATGGGACATGACTGGATTTAATGTTTCTTTAATCTGGTATACGTAGCCTCGCAACTACTATAGGGCCATATAAATCCCTGGAGGGCGGGCCTTCTCTAGCAAAATGGTCCATGTAAACCATCGACCAGGGGGAAGGAACTAAGGGCCTCCGCGCGTTACTATGAGCCCCTCATTGAAAGCGCACACTCGTCACAGTTAAAAATATGCTCCGGTTGGCTTGTGAACTATATAGGGCGTCCCGATGTTGAGGAGAACAACACTCATAGGGTAGGCACTTATATTGGAGTAGGCATCCGGAGAGTCTTGACCGGTTACTTGACCCACGATCGATGAAGATCAGGGCAGTGTAATCGGATGATGTGGGTAAAGTGTACAACCTCTGCAGAGTGTAAATCTATTAGAATAGCCGTGTCTGCGATCAAGGATGAGTTTGGACAAACTACTGTAGAGCGGTGCTGGTTTTGATTTCAAAATGGACTTTATAAAAGTAAAGGTTTTGGAAATGTTTTGACCATGGGATGGTCGGAAAAGGAGGAAGAAGTTTGGTCATGGGATGACCGGGAGAAAGAAACAAATGGGTGACCCAATCCTAGTATTTTCTAAAACTTTTCAAAAAGGTTTCCAAAATGTTTTACAAAGATTTTCAACAAAACCTTGTAGATGCTGTTGGCAATATGCCCTAGAGGCAATCATGTATGATGATATTTCCCATTGTATTCATAAAGATATTAAGTTGTCCTTGTATAAACATCTGATGTGTATCATTGAATATGTGATTCGGTTGTGGAACTATACATTCATGTTGTTTGTACTAAATATCCTTGGTCATCGAGGTTGTACTAGACACACAACTTAGACCAATGTGAAAGTCAACTTAATGATTCGGTTCCACTTGTCATGAGTATGGAGATGCTATTCCGACTTACACATATTCGGCTAAAGAGTTTAGCGAGTCAGATTGACCCATATTGAGGTACAACGAACAAGTTGTCATTTGTATATCTCAATCCATGTAATCCTTAGACCTGAGGTTGTTGCACAGTCCGAGTTGAGGATCACCGACTTAGGTTCTGACAAACGCTGATCCGTAACTAGGCAGTTATAAAGGCAGAGTTCGGGTCGACTGAGAATCAAGCTGCGTGATGTGAATAACCAAGATGGGATTTTGCCCCTCCACTTGGAGAGATATTTTATGGGCCCTCTCGGAAGATATGATTAGGAAAGCATGGCCATGCACGACTCGGTTAAGTGTTAACCGAGGCGATCGACTAAGAGTTAGTCGGGTGAATCTCTTATCTCGGATCGAGAAGAGAGTCGGACTATTTAAGGGATGACAAATATTCGCCTATAGTCTGACAAGCTATATCGTGAGGCATAAGGGACTCAGACGTAAGTCACAGTGGAAAGGCAAGTCATCATGACTCTTTGGTACTTGGGAGTCGGCACGTTCTGCTAGGAGCCGCTACCGACTGATCGATTGAGAGTCGGACTCTAATCGTGTCCAAGTTGCCATGAGCCTGCGGGGTCACACACTTAAGAGCGTGAGAAAGCCCGGATCGGATCTGAACCGAAAATCTGGTTGGGTTGGACCCAAGCCGGATTTGGACTAAGTCAGTGAGTCGGACTCATGGTGACTAGTTTTATATGGGATTTAGTGAATGGGCCACGAAAGTCGAGCCCACGTTCACTCCCTATATTTAGTGGAGCGCAGTAACCCATAAGGGTTAATAGTTGATCGGTTAGGTCATTCCATGTGCTCGAAACCCTAGCTCCACAGCAGTCCCGCCGTCGTAAAAAACCTAGAAGTTCACCGCTGGTGCTCCTCCTTGCATGTGTGGATACTAGCAGAGGTGTTGTACGATCAACACCAGGACGATCGGATCGCAAAGGACTCAACTGCATCAACTGACGCGCTACATCAGTAATCCGCAACTGCGCGTCTAGTGGTAAACCTCGTGGCCTTCTACCTCAGCTAGATCTTGGGATCACCACGTTAGAGGGAAAAGTTTTTGTTTTATCTCTATGTGGCCCAACAGTGGTATCGGAGCAATTGCTTCTAGTTTTAGGCTCGAGATCTCGCATATGTCATATGCGGTTGGCTGTAGATGAGATCTATGTGTTGTTTTGGTGGTCGATCTATGAGATAGATCGGTTTTGTATGACGTTGATTGGATCATATGTACTTGGGGAATGGTAGATCTGATTTCCGTGATCATACTGCTGAGGTCGTGGAACGACTTACCCCTACCGGTCGGCTTCCGCCATCGGGGTAGACCGTGACATGTAAATCTAGAGGCGGTTATCAAAGATCAAAAAGTTTGATCGCATCGGAACAATGGTCGGAATCCATGTCCGGACCGCCAGCTTCGCCCTGTCGTAGCGCCTTAGATGTCGTTGCGAGTTTCACAACCCCGGTAGATATTGTATCTATGCATAACTTGTTTTTGCAGTAAGTTGTGAATAGTATGGTTCATGTGCATGTGATGTATGTGTGTAATCCATACGTGATCTGCGAATCATGGTTTTGTCAGCCGGTTGGAGCCTAGGTGCTGTCATTTTATTGTATAACGACCTGCGTGTCGGATTCTCCATGTAATTTACTTTACTAAGCTAGTGTAGCTGTTTGGAGAGCCCGGATGGCAAGCAAGGCGATGTACATGTCGGCGACATGGAGTAAGACAGCAAGTGACAAGAGTTGGCATGAGTCGGATTACAGGCTTTGTGGAGATGGGGATTGCCATGAAGGGAGTCATACCATTTCACATTATAATTGCTTTATTTTGTGTTATTGTTATGTCTCTGTTTTACCTCTATTAGATAGTCAGTAAAATTTAATCCCTCAAAGAAGGTCTAGTCGGTTTTCCCTCCAGTGTTTGCACCATCACAAGTCGGACATTTTTGGTAGTGGGCTCATTAAATTGAGGTGCTGCCAATTCTTTCCGACTAGGTGTGTTCGAGTCGGACTCTTACTGCAGAAACACTCGGTAAGCTAGACGGGTCTATCACAACGGTTGTGGGGCTCGGGGAAAAGTCGGACGGGAGCCGGGGCATGTGATGCCACCCGTCCAACAGGAGTCGTATGAGATACGATTGGCAAGGAGTTATCTACCCAGATCACTTGGCGGCTAGCGGTGATGCTAAAGCTCACTAGCCGACTTGCTTATTTAGGATCCTGAATCACTAAGTAACCATCGGAGGGGTGTTGGTTCTAGTGGGAGCATAAAATATTAAAGTGTTTAATATGCTTGCTCTTTTATGAATACATGTCTTAAGTGTTTTGCATTTTTTCTGTTGTAGATCATGGCACCAAGTAGCAATCACTCTCAGATATCCAGTTTTGCGTTGAGAACTATCCTTGAGAAAGATAAACTAAATGGCACTAATTTTACCAACTGGTATCGAAATCTGAGAATTGTTCTCAAACAAGAAAAGAAGGACCATGTCCTAGACAACCCACTTCCAGATGAGCCGAATGAGAATTCGACTGTCGCTGCCACCAATGCCTACGGTCGGGCTAAGGATGAGTCCACAGATATTAGATGTCTTATGCTTGCTCACATGGAACCAGACTTGCAAAAGCAGTTCGAGAATGTTGAGGCCTACGATATGATCGAAAGCCTCAAAAGTATGTTCCAGGCTCAGGCGAAGACTGAGAGGTATCAAGTCTCTTAGGCTTTGCTGAGTTGCAAGCTTAAGGATGGTGATTCACTGAGTCCGCGTGTGATCAAAATGGTTGGTTATGTGCAGTCCATGGAGAGGCTTGGTTACCCCATTAGCGAAGAGTTTGCTACAGATATAATTCTGAACTCTCTTCCTAGTGCATATGGGCAGTTCATTTCGAACTACCACATGCATGATATGGATAAGAAGCTCACTGAATTACATAGGATGCTAAAGCAGGCAGAGGCGGATCTCAAGAAGAGTGCCACTCAAGTGTTGATGGTGCAGAATAAGGATAAGTTCAAGAAGAGTTCTTGGACTAAGAAGAAGGCTAAGTCGGGAGGAAAGCAAGCTCAGGACCCGGTCCCAAGTGCTTCCTCAGGGACTAAGACATCTCCTTCAGCTGGATCCACTTGCTTCTACTGCAAGGTGGATGGCCACTGGAAGAGGAACTGCAGCAAGTACTTGGCCGACAAATCCAAGAGTGGAGGTATGACTTCCGACTCAGCTACACTTGTTTGCAATGTTATAGACATATATCTTGCTGATGCACCTAATAGTTCTTGGGTATATGATACCTGATCAGTTATTCACATCTGCAACTCGTTGCAGGGACTGGTAAGAACTAGGAGCATAGCAAGAGGCGAGGTTGATATTCTAGTCGGCAACAAAGCAAGAGTTGATGCATTGTAAGTCGGCCTGATGCAACTTCATTTACCTTCCGGATTCATTATGGAACTGAATGCTTGTTATTATGTTCCAGTGCTCAGTCGAAACATTATTTCTGCTTCATGTTTGATGAGGCAAGGCTATGAGTCGAATATCAAGAATAATGGTTGTTCTTTGTATTTGAATGATATGTTTCACGGCTTTGCACCCGTCCAGGACGGGTTATTTATTTTGAATCTAGATGGTGAGTCAGTCTATAACATAAATGTTAAAAGGTAAAACCAAATGATCTGAATATGACTTACTTTTGGCACTATCGGCTTGGTCATATAAGTTGGAAACGCATGAAGAAGCTCCATGATGATGGACTCCTAACTTCGTTTGACTTGGAGTCGTTCGAGACATGCGAATCTTGCCTACTCGGAAAAATGACCAAGACACCTTTTGCAAAGAGTTGTGAAAGGGTGTCCGACTTGTTGGGACTAGTACATAGTGATGTATGTGGACCAATGAGTATGACAGCCAGAGGTGGTTATGATTACTTCATTACCTTCACTGATGATTTGAGTCGGTATGGATATATCTACTTGATGAAACATAAGTCGAAAGCCTTTGAAAAGTTCAAAGAATTCCAGAATGAAGCACAGAATCAAGTCGGCAAGAAAATAAAGTTTCTTCGGTCGGACCGAGGAGGCGAGTACATGAGCCATGTGTTTGATGACCATCTAAAAAGTTGTGGAATAGTTCCCCAACTTACTCCGCCAGGAAGGCCGCAAAGGAACGGTGTTTCGGAAAGGAGGAATCGGACATTGTTGGACATGGTACGATCAATGATGAGTCGGACAGATCTGCATTTATCATTTTGGAGTTATTGTCTAGAAACAGCGGCGTTCACACTAAACAGAGTACCATCAAAATTGGTAGAGAAGGCACCGCATGAGATGTGGACAGGCAAAAAGCCGAGTTTGTCTTTTCTTAAGATTTTGGGTTGTGAAGCATTTTTCAAGCGACTTCAGTTGGACAAGCTTACGGCCAAGTCGGATAAGTGTATTTTCGTGGGGTATCCGAGGGAAACCTTGGGTTACTACTTCTACCACCGAGAAGAGGGAAAAGTGTTTGTCGCTCGGAACGGTGTTTTCCTTGAGAAAGACTTTCTCAGTCGGGGAGTCAGTGGGAGCACGGTGCAGCTCGAAGAAATTCGAGACCAACTGGCTAGTAGCGATTCGGCAAAAACCTTGGAGGTTGAGCCGGTCGTGGTGGCTGAGCCGGCAGCAGCACCTGTACTACGAAGATCGGCAAGATTACGAAGTGTTCGTGATGTATTACTGTTAGACAGTGATGAGCCGGCAAATTATTTGGAAGCGATGGTGGGATCTGATTTCGAGTCATGGCTTGGAGCCATGAGATCCGAGTTAAAGTCCATGGATGAAAATCAAGTTTGGAACTTGGTTGATCTGCCAGACGGTGCAAGACCCGTCGAGTGCAAATGGATCTTTAAGAAGAAAACTGATATGGATGGAAAATTTTCCTTCTATAAAGCACGTCTTGTCGCGAAGAGGTTCCGACAAGTTCAAGGAGTTGATTAAGACGAGACTTTCTCGCCCGTAGTGATGCTTAAATCAGTTCAGATCATGTTAGCGATAGCGGCCTATTTCGACTATGATATATGGAAGATGGATGTCAAAACGGCTTTCCTTAACGGAAATTTAACCGAGGATGTGTATATGATACAGCCCGAGGGTTTTGTCGATCCGGCTAATGCTGACAAGGTATGTAAACTTCAGAAATCCATTTATGGGTTGAAGCAAGCATCTCGGAGTTGGAATATTCGCTTTGATGAGGTAGTCAAATCATTTGGCTTCATCAAGAGTGATCATAATTCTTGTTTATACAAGAAGTTTAGTGGGAGCAAAGTAAACTTTATAATCTTATATGTGGATGACATATTACTGATTGGAAATGATGTCCAGATGTTGCAAGAAACTAAGGAATCATTGGAAAGGAGTTTCTCAATGAAAGACTTGGGTGAGGCAACATACATCCTCGGAATCCGGATCTATAGAGATAGATCAAGGAGGCTCATTGGATTGAGTCAGAGTACTTATTCGGACAAAGTGTTGAAGAAGTTCAACATGGAATCGTCTAAGAATGGGTTCTTACCGATGTCCCATGGTGTAAAACTTAGCAAGACTCAGTGTCCTTTGACAACTGATGAACGAAGTCGAATGAGTGCGATTCCGTATGCTTCTGCAGTCTGATCCATCATGTATGCCATGATTTGTACTAGGCCGGGTGTTTCATATGCTCTAAGTGTTGTGAGCAGATACCAGCATGATCCTGGAGAAATCCACTAGACAGCGGCTAAAAATATCCTAAAGTACTTGAGAAGGACTAAGGATATGTTTTTGGTTTATGGTGGTGAAGATGAACTCAGTGTAAAGGATTACACGGATGCTAGTTATCTTACCGACTCTGATGATTCTCGTTCGCAATCTAGATACGTGTTTATTATAAACGGAGGTGCTGTGAGCTGGAAGAGTTCCAAGCAAGAGACTGTGCCTGCATCTACAACAGAGGCTGAGTATATTGCCGCCTCGGAGGCAGCAAAGGAAGCTGTTTGGATGAGGAATTTCCCCATGGATCTTGGTGTGGTTCAGGGCTCGTCCAATCCATTAGACGAGTATTGTGACAACAATGGTGCTATTTCACAAGCCAAGGAACCTAGACAACACCAGAAGAACAAGTACATACTCATGCTGTACCACCTGATTCACCAGTTCATGGATCAGGGTGATATCAAGTTATGCAAGGTACACACGGATGCAAATATTGCGGAACCATTGAAAAAGCCGTTACCACAGCCGAAGCATGAGGCGCACCTGAGAGCCATGGGCATTAGATGCTTAGACATGTGATGTCGGAAGATTGACTCTAGTGCAAGTGGGAGACTGTTGGGAATATGACCTAGAGGCAATCATGTATGATGATATTTCCCATTGTATTCATAAAGATATTAAGTTGTCCTTGTATAAACATCTGATGTGTATCATTGAATATGTGATTCGGTTGTGGAACTATACATTCATGTTGTTTGTACTAAATATCCTTGGTCATCGAGGTTGTACTGGAAACACAACTTAGACCAATGTGAAAGTCGGCTTGATGACTCGGTTCCACTTATCATGAGTATGGAGATGCTATTCCGACTTACACAGGTTCAGCTAAAGATTTTAGCGAGTCGGATTGACCCATATTGAGGTACAACGAACAAGTTTTCATTTGTATATCTCAATCAATGTAATCCTTAGTCCTGAGGTTGTTGCATAGTCCGAGTTGAGGATCACCGACTTAGGTTCTATCAAAAGCTGATCCGTAACTAGGCAGTTATAAAGGCAGAGTTCGGGTCGACTGAGAATCAAGCTGCATGATGTGAATAACCAAGATGGTATTTTGCCCCTCCACTTGGAGAGATATTCTCTAGGCCCTCTCGGAAGATATGATTCGGAAAGCATGGCCATGCACGACTTGGTTAAGTGTTAACCGAGGTAAACGACTAAGAGTTAGTCGGGTGAATCACTTATCTTGGATCGAGAAGAGAGTCAGACTATTTAAGGGATGACAAATATTCGCCTATAGTCTGACAAGGTATATCGTGAGGCAAAAGGGACTCGGATGTAAGTCACATTGGAAAGGCAAGTCGTCATGACTCTTTGGTACTTGAGAGTCGGCTTGTTCTGCTAGGAGCCGCTACCGACTGATCGATTGAGAGTCGGACTCTAATCTTGTCCAAGTAGCCATGAGACTGCGGGGTCACACACTTAAGAGCGGGAGAATGTTCGGATTGGATCTGAACCGAAAATCTAATTGGGTTGGACCCAAGCCGGATTTGGACCGAGTCAGTGAGTCGGACTCATGATGACTGGTTTTATATGGGCTTTAGTGAATGTGCCACGAAAGTCGAGCCCACGTTCACTCCCTATATATAGTGGAGCGCAGTAACCTAGAAGGGTTAATCATTGATCAGTTAGGTCATTCCATGTTCTAGAAACCCTAGCTCCATAGCAGTCCTGCCGTCGGAACGAACCTAACAGTTCGCCGCCGGTGCTCCTTCTTGCACGTGTGGATACCAGCAGAGGTGTTGTACGATCAGCACCAGGACGATCGGATCGCAAAGGACCGCACTGCATCAACTGACGCGCTACATCAGTAATCCGCAACTGCGCGTCTAGTGGTAAACCTCGTGGCCTTCTACCTCAGCTAGATCTTGGGATCACCACATTAGAGGGAAAAGTTTTTGTTTTATCTCTACGTGGCCCAACAGATGCTATATCTTGTCACATCCCAAAATTTTCCAAATTTTGAAATGTGAAAAATAAATAAACAAAAGAAACAATTGTTGAAATTTATGGGGAAAAGAAAACTTTTTGCTTCTAATTGGAAACATTAAAATCTTTTAAACTATTACAAAAGTTTTTCCCCAAATAAAGGTACTCCTTAAAATAAAAATAGCATTTAACAAAAACCCTAAGATCAATACATCAAGATTATCCATATATTTCCTCTACTTCAAAATTATAATTTGCAAGGTTCCCCTTCAAAATCTTTTTCACAATCTTCCTGTATTTGAAAATCTATTTTTAATCTTGAAGAATGTTCTCAACCAAAAACCATCTATACATATCAACTACCTCATTTACATTTTTCAAACAACCGTTGTTTTGTTTTGAACCAAAAATAAAAGCAAAGAGTCTCGTTTTAAAATAAGCACCATAGCTTATGTGAGCTATTTTAAGATTTTATAAAATTATCCTCTCATATTTTGAAACTTTAATTCATGGGTTATCCATGTAAGGTAGAACTAAATCGAATCGAATTTAAATAAGGAAAGAATCCAAGTCATTCCTAATATATTGCCCTACAACTAGGCCAATATTGCACACATGCAATCGTATAATAATTGACTAATTAATAATTGAGAAAATTAAATATTTCTAAATATATAAAATTTATGTCCTAAAATATTGTCCATGAATTAACGAATCCGCAGAAATTTGAATCGGTAAATTCGGAGCTCTAAAACAAAAGTTATGAAAGAATTAAGAAATAGAAAAAAAAAAGTGGCCGGCCAGGCCAGCCAAAATGGGCCGGCCCAACTAGACCGATCGGCATGAGGCTACCACCTACATACGTGTGAAGGAGGGAGCACTTGGTCTTCATATTTGTATCTAATGCTCTTAAATAACTTTCAATTGCCCTCCTAAATTGCACTAAATATCCCCTAATTCCTCTCCCTCTTTAATCTCCTTTAATCCATCCCCCACCCCCTCCTATATAAACCCCACTACATGAAATTTCATAAGTTATCAACTCATCATACCTTCATTTTCGTCCAAAATTCTCCCCAATTTTCTCCACCCAAATCGACCTTCAAAACGACCTCGGATCGCGGTGTCTTGAAGACGAAAGTTGTTCCCCTCGTCAAGACGGTTCCATTCCTGCTGGTTTCACCTCGTTTCGTTCATCGAGCAGAGAGAAAAACACGGTCAAAGACTCAGATCTTAGAAGGTATAATCCATTTTACGCTCACCTCGTTGCTCCAAACACAATTTCCTTTAAATAGTAGATAAATCTAGTTGTTATCTACAACTTTCATGTAGAAAGTTTTTCCATCCGAGTAACTTTTTCTGTAGTAAAATCTGACATCATCATAACATCAGCGTAGTCAACAGTCAACTCAGTCAGATTAGTCAAAGTCAATTTCAGTCAATTCCCGAGTTTGACTTTTCTAGATTTTAGTATAAACTTGTATAATTCATAGAAAAAGATTTAGAAGTCCACAAATTATAAATTTGGTATCCCTGAAAAGCTGAGATTCTGTAGAATCCATTTCGGCAATAATATTACTTATGCTCTGTAGAAAAATTTGATTTATAAATTAAATGGTTTAATTGGTCATTTTCACCATAAAAATTATATCTTTAGTACTGTATATCCAAATTTAGCAAATAATATGTCTATGGATTCACAAAAATGAGTAGAACACAGTGGACTCACAATTCGGTATTTTTGAGTCTGTTAAAATCACGTTTTATACCGAACCATTTGTGGACTATTTTGAGTATAAAAATTGTTGTTTAAATTATTTTTATGTGAATCCTTTTGTAGATGGTTGTATATTGAACCCTCTCTACAGTAAGACCAAAATATAATTTTATTCTATTATAAATAAGATCGTGGAAATTATTTAGTAAGAACGTACTTTCCAAGTGTTAGAAAATATTGCTAATTGCTACAATTGCACAAATGGTTGCATTTGTAATCTTGAAAATATAAAATGTTCAGAAATCACTTAGTAAATGTTCAGAACCTTGTTATAAAAATTTGTACAATAAAAATTTCCATCTTGCATGTTTGCATACTTTGCATGATTTTTGTGTTGCCATTAGTGTTGATCTTGTGTATGTTTTGTCTTGGTTGTTTTGCTTGATAGATTGTGTTGATTGTCAAGTGTGTTATTGTGAAGAGTGTACCAACACCACCAACTACTAAGGCAAGTGACACTATCATCCAAGTCCTACTATTTTCATTATACTTAGTGGATTTTTGAAACATGCATGATAAGGTTTATTATATTTTATGCTATGCTAAATCCTAATAGGATTCCCTTATATATTCCTTAGTGGAGACATTGTAGTTGTAGTATGCTTAGCCCAGCTATATATATTTGGGATGGGATACATGTTATGATTCTATGAAGAGTTGAAAAAGATATATGTTTTATATAATAAAACAAGTACTCAATGAACCACCTGGGTGGACAAGGATACTCAAGTATTGGACAAGGTGGCAACAAAAGGAACCATATTTATATGGTCATCTCTTTTTGTTTGTGCACTAGAAGAAAACCACCCAGGAACTTAGAGATTGAACATGTTTCTCGTACAGTGGCTTCCGTGTACAGCCACATGCTAAATGGGCTCTGGCTTAGTCAACTACATTGTGGAAGACCCATGCATTGGCATCATCAGGTTAACTAGAATAGTGTAAGGGAACTTGAAACCCTACATTGGTGCCTGGATGACAAGCTAGCATTGTGTATTGGGAGGACTTCTATGGAAAGACTTTGTCACATTCTCGATCTGTCGGTACTCCATTTTGGTGAGTACTTATCCAGCGGCCACTGGTGGCGTCAAGACGAGATTGTGTCATGTGGGTAAAGTGTACAACTTCTGCAAAAGATCAAATTCTAAGTACTTAGCCGTGTCCTGGGTTACGGACAACTCTGAGCAACTAAGGCCTGAAGCAATGGAAGATCTCGACGTTCCAATTTCTCAAAGTAAAACTTGATGGTGACAACAAGGGATTTTGAAGCACTTGGAGTTTTCCAAGGAGTTCAGAAAGATTTTTCAAAATATCAAAACTATTTTAAAAAGATAGGATAAAACTATAATGCTTTCTGCAAATGAGCCTAAACCCCACTTAGCCAAATATGCATGTATTGATAGGATCCACTTATATTCTACATAGTAGTGAAACTTGCCAATACAATTCAAATGTATTGACCCTTGTGGCTGCAACTTATTATATTGCAGGTTTGTTTGATGTTAAGTGTGTTGATTAGGATTACAAGTCTACAACCAACATGTTTGCCTGTGGCACTTTGAAGATGAAGGACCCCATGCTTATAGATATTCTGCTGCAATGTAATGTCATAGCCAGATGAGCTATGTAAGATGTAATGAATTATTTTATTCCTGGTTATAAAGTTGTATTATGACCTTTGTCTCTTGATATTACATCTTGTAACACCCTCAGAATCGACCCTATGCAAGTTCCAGCGATTCCCGCCAAACCCGCATAGAAACGATTCAAAGGTGCTCACCAGGCACTTTCGTGCGGGTGGAAAGCGAAGTAATATCATTACACAATAGTCCGCGATGGAACCCACAGAACAGATATATACAACAACGACTCAAAGAGTCAAGAATACAGATATACAATACAAAGATCCAAATCACCTTTAAAACGATACAGCGTCCGAGTATGGACAAGATGCAAATTGAGCTAAGAGCCTTGAAGAATAACCAATGGCGTCCATAAGCCTGCCCAGGCCAAGCCGGAAGGGTAACCCTGCTAACGACGTCGATCTCAAAACCTGCTTAAACAAAAGGGGTGCCGACAAAGGGCAAAGGAAAAAGAGAGCGGTCAAGATCGAGGCCAAGACATACGAGACTAGAATTCGGCGGTCCTTGCCTACATAGGCATGGTGGACTGAAGCGGCAGCGCAACATGCACTAAACAACCTATAGAGACTCAATACAACTGGCGGCTATCAGATAGGGATAAGAAAGACCTACTCGGATCCAACCTGATTCTAACACCAAACATAACCATCCTGGTATTCCCCCTCGATACCAACCAAGAAAGTCAGCCGAGAAACTCACACAGTTGGCAATTTTATTCATTTCGTTGTAGTTGCGACAATTACTAGTCAGATATAGATAGCATGAGTCATCCTGATATAATAAACAATGGGCAGTTTTAATTAACCATTCCATTATAGTTGTAGTACTTACTAGTCATATACATATAGCATGAGGCATCCCAAAACCCAGCAGTTGTTGGTACTTTTATTTAGCCATTCCGTTGTAGTTGCAATACCTACTAGTCAGATACAATGGCAACAGGTGACAACACAAACCAGCAATTGTTGGCACTTTTATTTAGCCATTCCATTATAGTGGAGCTGATTACTAGTCATTATAAGGTCAAATTTATAGCACTACTTTAGTTATAGTTGTCTATGATCGAGATACTGTGCTCCAAGTCGTCCATAACCGCGGACACGGCTTTCAGAAATTTTTACCCTGAAGGGGGGCACAAATAGCAACACACGCACGATCAACCTCGAGAAAAACCAATAAAAACCCAACGAGGCATCACGACAGAGCAATTGCAAGATTCATATAAATTTCAGGGGGCCACCCCACCAAGCTACCCGCGACGAAGTTGGCCGGCTCCGAAACGGACCCAGAGGTTTGTGCCAATGGTCAGAAACGATTGGGAACCCGAAGTGTCTGGGCTTGTCGATACTGCGGAAACATTCCACTTACCTAAACAGATAAAGCCCACGCGCAATCGTAAATAAAGCAGTAAAGCATGGCATAAGTACAAGATAGTAATAAAGCCCCAAACTACTTTGTGGCCCCAAGAAATAAATATGACTCAAGCTCTGGCTAGGGGGATTCATGGTCCCACATGCGGATAGTGCGAATATTCAAAGAACAGGTATCAAGTACTCGGGGTCCTACGGGACACAAGTGGACGGTTAAAAACCAAATAACATCTATTGCCCACCTGTGCCTCTGCATTATTTACCTACTTCAATTTTAGTTATTAAACAATAATTAAAGTCATGATCATCTCCAACATAAAGCATATGGCAGTCTTCCAAAAACTGTGGTGCTTGACGACACGCAACAACACTTGAGCAAGCGACTACGACACGCAAGTCCAACTATTTACCAAACAACAGGTAACAGGATGTGTCCAAGGCAATATGAGGCTGCAAGGGATATCACGGGTACGAAAACTAGAGCATCGAAACACAGATAGCAATAGATCAACAGGAGGGAGTAAATACTATGAAAGTAAGATAGGTAGAAAGGGGGAGATTGCTCGCCTGAAAACATTGCCGAAGTTTCATAACCGAAGAACTTGTCAAAGCTCACAACATCTCATCGTCCGATCCGGGAAGAAGCAAAACACTAAAAGAAACAAGCGATGCAACAATTACAACCAATGCAGAAGAATCGGCATGATCATGATATGATGCATGACATGGCAAGTTAATGATGCAAACTATGTCAAGAAGGTATTAGGGGCATCGCACATTGATGATACAGCATTAGTGAGGCATTACCAACGAGAATAATAGTTTCCCAATTTTAATCATCATGTTTTCCTTACATAAACAGTTCTGATTTTTCAAGTTCTCTATGATGCATGATGCAATTACAAGTAAGGAATACACAGTTGGAAAGGGCTCGTCACGCTGATCAATTTAGACATATCATTTGTCGAATTCGGAGTTACGGATTTAAAGTTATGCAATATTTAAGAAAAGGCATTTATTAGCATTTAAATTATTTCGAAATTTCAAGTTATTCAAATGATATTATAAATAGCATAACCAGATTCTTCACATTTTTCTGATTCAAAAACATATATTATTTGTATTATTTGAATTTATAAATTTAAAACAATATTAAATGCAAAAAAAAATTTAGTCAAATGTGGTCAAAGTCAAAGGTTTGACTAGCTAGAGTCAAATCTGGTTAAATTGAAAAATATGGTTAAATTTGTATATGAAAAACATTCATATTTCATTTTGGGAGTTTCTTCAAATTCAAAATATTTAAATAGATATGAATTTATTTGATATTAATCATTTACTGAAATTTTACTTGATTTAAGAAATAGCTGAAGGCTTTTCTTACTCGGTCTAGAGCTACCCAAAGCCGCTGACCAGTGGGGTCGCAGGCGGCATGGCCCACTGCGCGAGTGGACGCAACGGGGGTGTGCCACGTGGGCAACAGCGGGGCTGCGGGTTGGAAGCCAAAAAGGAGGAGGGGCTTTTTGCAAAAATCTCTTGGACCCGACAGGAACCTGACGAACTGAAGTTTGGATCGCAAAAAGAATTAGTAGCTCGTGCCGATGTTGCGACGAAGATGGCGAGCGCTAGGATTGGAATTTGGTGACGCCGTAAAAACAAGAATTGTAGAGGGCACGAAGGTCTTCGATATTTGTTCAGGAATCCTCGGCTAAAAAGGACCGGAGCGATCGGTAACTCGCCGGGAACAGAGACGGAACTGCTGCTCGGGATGTTCTACTGCAGAGCTAGGCGCACTCGGATGTTGTTGCTGGTGCTGCACGCGTGGCGGAGGTTACCGAAGACGGCGACGACGATTCAGGGCGGCATGATGCAGAAAGGTGGGGGAAAGAGAGGGAGAAAGGGGTTGGCACTCACCTCGACCAATTCCCGCCAGAATCAGGATCGGGGAAGGAGGAAGGTGGGCAGGGCGGTGGCGATGGGGCGGGCCTGCTTGGTCACGACCGAAACAAAGGCGAGGAGGAAGTCATCGGCAGCTCCGGCTCCTGCTCCTGCTGCGATTCCGAAGAGGCGGAAGCGGCGGTTCTGTTCCTTGGCTCAATCGCTTCCGCTGGCGGCCATGGCAGCTCCACCTCTATGCTCCCCTCACTGAAATTTTCGCACGAGGGGAGGCGGGAGGAGAGGAAGAGGGGGGAATGGCGGCGCGGGGGAGGGAGAAGGCTAGGGTTCGGAGGCCGCTCGGGGGGATAAGAAGGAGGTGGTCACGCCTTGCTCGTGGGTGCTGACGAGGAAAACGGCACCGGACGGCACCCTGTTACTTGCAGAGACAAAGAAAGGGGAAGGACGGTGAATAGGGACGGCGTCGGGGTGAAGGGGTACTGGGCCATGAAGAGGGAGAGAAGGACCCCGAGTGGGCCTTGCTTCTGCTGGATGCCGCCTGGGCTTGGTGGCTGCTGCTGCTCCTCTCTCACTATTTTTTTTATGCTCTTACATTTCCTTTATTTGTTGTTGTTTGTTTGTTTCAAATCCAAACAAGTTACTAATTCAAAACCTTTTGAACTTTGTAGGAGCATTTGAATAGGGGATTGTGGTATGCAAATAGAAACAGAGAGGGAATAGCACAAAGGGGAGGAGATGCCCACAACAATATTAGTCTTGGGCATTTTACAAGATATGGGATTTAGGGTTTTAACAAATGAATAAAACCATTTGGGAAAATATGGAACCCTAGCAAGTGGGTGCTCTCTTGTAGAAAACAAAATAGAGATATACAAAATAGGTAGAGAGTGATGCGATAGCAAGCATCAACAAACAATACAAAAATGCAGGCAAGGTTTAATATGATGCTCAAATTCAATGTGGTATGATGATATGAGCATGGTATCATGATGATGCACAAAACAAAATACCAAGCAATTTATAGTAGTGGTTTTCCTGGGGTGCTACAATTCGACACCACTAACAATGGATCTCGCCCTCGAGATCCGCCTCATGGTATAGGGAAGAAGGCCGACGCTCTGAATCTTCTCGCTTAATGTAGATCTTCACGACACCACTAACAAAGATTATTTCTCCATCTTGAAATCGGCGACACCACCAACGAGCGGTCGTTGATCATGTGCATCGAGGGAGTACTCCGGATAAACAAAAGACGAAAATAGAGGCATCAAAAGATAAGGCCACCTCTAACTTCGACAGAAGGAGAGAAAAGATGCACTCTAATCCACTTCAATGTACAAGAGCGAATAGATTGAGTAGTCGGCATGGGGGCCAATCCATCACGCACCCAAACTATTACTTCGCACATGCAGTAGAAAATCACGCAACCCATTCTCGGAATTAGACTGAAGATCTCGACAAGCGAGGTTCGAAATCAAAGGAGGAATGGAGATTCTCATCAGATCTGATGTAGATGACTTCGTCGTATCGGAAAACATTGGAGGATAGAAAGAAAATTTTTAGTGAATTTTCGGTCCACTGAAAAGGTACAACGGATGAAAGATTCATCAGATAGCGTGAAGGTCGGATGTCGAAGCACCGTTACAAGAGGAGGAAGTGAAACCCTGAAGGTACGACGGAAACCCAACCACGAGAATTCCTGGACTCAGAGAAAAGATAAGATGGCAGATTCAAAACACGAAGAGATAAGAGGAGAATAGCAGAGGGGTAAGGAGTAAAAGCAGACCTAATCAGATCTTAGAAGAATCATCATCATCTTTGGATTTTGTAGCCAAGACCAAGAATTTTTCCCAAGGAAACCATGATCTCATTCAAGAAGAAACAACAAAGAAGGATGGAATAATCTCAAGTGAACCATATAGTTGGACCACCATATTTAGTTTAGATCAAACCCACCAACTTATGTGGTGTAGCAAAAATATTTTGTTGCCTAAAATATGCTAGAATCTTGTTGTTCGAGTGGAATGTTGATTGTGATTGCTTGTGTGAATTGTTGTGTGTGAGTAGACTTCTTGCCTAGAAATATTTTGCCTATTATAATCCCAATCCAACCCAAACCGATGACTACTCCAAGAGACTCCAACATCAAGGATGGTAACAACAACCAAGAGATACACATGATGTAATCTAGTTGAAAATCTTTTAAGGGTGGTAGTACCCTAGTTGTCTTGAAGCCAACTTGTAACCTCTAGCCTTCCCAAATCTCGGGACGAGATTTCTTTTAAGGGTGGTAGCCTGTCACATCCCAAAATTTTCAAAATTTTGAAATGTGGAAAATAAATAAACAAAAGAAACAATTGTTGAAATTTATGGGGAAAAGAAAACTTTTTGCTTCTAATTGGAAACATTAAAATCTTTTAAACTATTACAAAAGTTTTTCCCCAAATAAAGGTACTCCTTAAAATAAAAATAGCATTTAACAAAAACCCTAAGATCAATACATCAAGATTATCCATATATTTCCTCTACTTCAAAATTATAATTTGCAAGGTTCCCCTTCAAAATCTTTTTCACAATCTTCCTGTATTTGAAAATCTATTTTTAATCTTGAAGAATGTTCTCAACCAAAAACCATCTATACATATCAACTACTTCATTTATATTTTTCAAACAACCGTTGTTTTGTTTTGAACCAAGAATAAAAGCAAAGAGTCTCGTTTTAAAATAAGCACCATATCTTATGTGAGCTATTTTAAGATTTTATAAAATTATCCTCTCATATTTTGAAACTTTAATTCATGGGTTATCCATGTAAGGTGGAACTAAATCGAATCAAATTTAAATAAGGAAAGAATCCAAGTCATTCCAAATATATTGCCCTACAACTAGGCCAATATTGCACACATGCAATCGTATAATAATTGACTAATTAATAATTGAGAAAATTAAATATTTCTAAATATACGAAATTTATGTCCTAAAATATTGCCCATGAATTTACGAACCCGCTGAAATTTGAATCGGTAAATTCGGAGCTCTAAAACAAAAGTTATGAAAGAATTAAGAAATAGAAAAACAAATATATAAAAAAAGAAAGTGGCCGGCCAGGCCAGCCAAAATGGGCCGGCCCAACTAGACCGATCGGCATGAGGCTACCAAGTACATACGTGTGAAGGAGGGAGCACTTGGTCTTCATATTTGTATCTAATGCTCTTAAATAACTTTCAATTGCCCTCCTAAATTGCACTAAATATCCTCTAATTCCTCTCCCTCTTTAATCTCCTTTAATCCAGCCCCCACCCCCTCCTATATAAACCCCACTACATGAAATTTCATAAGTTTTCAACTCATCATACCTTCATATTCGTCCAAAATTCTCCCCAATTTTCTCCACCCAAATCGACCTTCAAAACGACCTCGGATCGCGATGGCTTGGTAGACGGAAGTTGTTCCCCTCGTCAAGACGGTTCCATTCCCGCTGGTTTCACCTCGTTTCGTTCATCGAGCAGAGAGAAAAACACGGTCAAAGATTCAGATCATAGAAGGTATAATCCATTTTACGCTCACCTCATTGCTCCAAACACAATTTCCTTTAAACAGTAGATAAATCTAGTTGTTATCTACAATTTTCATGTAGAAAGTTTTTCCATCTGAGCAACTTTTTCTGTACTCAAATCTGACATCATCATGACATCAGCGTACTCAACAGTCAACTCAGTCAGATTAGTCAAAGTCAATTTCAGTCAATTCCCGAGTTTGACTTTTCCAGATTTTAGTATGAACTTGTATAATTCATAGAAAACGATTTACAAGTCCAAAAATTATAAATTTGGTATCCCTAAAAAGCTGAGATTCTGTAGAATCCATTTCTGCAATAATATTACTTATTCTCTGTATAAAAATTTGATTTATAAATTAAATGGTTTAATTGGTCATTTTCACCATAAAAATTATATCTTTAGTTCTGTATATCCAAATTTAGCAAATAATATGTCTATGGATTCATAAAAACGAGTAGAACACAGTGGACCCATAATTCGGTATTTTTGAGTCTGTTAAAATCACGTTTTATACAGAACCATTTATGGACTATTTTGAGTATAAAAATTGTTGTGTAAATTATTTTTAAGTGAATCCTTTTGTAGATGGTTGTATATTGAACCCTCTGTACAGTAAGACCGAAATATAATTTTATTCTAGTATAAATAAGATCGTGGAAATTATTTATTAAGAACGTACTTTCCAAGTGTTAGAAAATATTGCTAATTGCTACAATTGCACAAATTGTTGCATTTGTAATCTTGAAAATATAAAATGTTCAGAAATCACTTAGTAAATGTTCAGAACCTTGTTATAAAAATTTGTACAATAAAAATTTCCATCTTGCATGTTTGCATACTTTGCATGATTTTTGTGTTGCCATTAGTGTTGATCTTGTGTATGTTTTGTCTTGGTTGTTTTGCTTGATAGATTGTGTTGATTGTCAAGTGTGTTATTGTGAAGAGTGTACCAACACCACCAACTACTAAAGCAAGTGACACTATCATCCAAGTCCTACTATTTTCATTATACTTAGTGGATTTTTGAAACATGCATGATAAGGTTTATTATATTTTATGCTATGCTAAATCCTAATAGGATTCCCTTATATATTCCTTAGTGGAAACATTGTAGTTGTAGTATGCTTAGCCCAGCTATATATATTTGGGATGGGATACATGTTATGATTATATGAAGAGTTGAAAAAGATATATGTTTTATATAATAAAACAAGTACTCAATGAACCACCTGGGTGGACAAGGATACTCAAGTTTTGGACAAGGTGGCAACAAAAGGAACCATGTTTATATGGTCATATCTTTTTGTTTGTGCACTAGAAGAAAACCACCCAGGAACTTAGAGATTGAACATGTTTCTCGTACAGTGGCTTCCGTGTACAGCCACATGCTAAATGGGCTCTGGCTTAGTAAACTACATAGTGGAAGACCCATGCATTGGCATCATCAGGTTAACTAGAATAGTGTAAGGGAACTTGAAACCCTACATTGGTGCCTGGATGACAAGCTAGCATTGTGTATTGGGAAGACTTCTATGGAAAGACTTTGTCACATTCTCGATCTGCCGGTACTCCACTTTGGTGAGTACTTATCCAACGGCCACTGGTGGCGTCAAGACGAGATTGTGTCATGTGGGTAAAGTGTACAACTTCTGTAGAAGATCAAATTCTAAGTACTTAGCCGTGTCCCCGGTTACGGACAACTCTGAGCAACTAAGGCCTGAAGCTATGGAAGATCTCGACATTCCAATTTCTCAAAGTAAAACTTGATGGTGACAACAAGGGATTTTGAAGCACTTGGAGTTTTCCAAGGAGTTCAGAAAGATTTTTCAAAAGATCAAAACTATTTTGAAAAGATAGGATACAACTATATTGCTTTCTGCAAATGAGCCTAAACCCCACTTAGCCAAATATGCATGTATTGATAGGATCCACTTATATTCTACATAGTAGTGAAACTTGCCAATACAATTCAAATGTATTGACCCTTGTGGCTGCAACTTATTATGTTGCAGGTTTGTTTGATGTTAAGTGTGTTGATTAGGATTACAAGTCTACAACCAACATGTTTGCATGTGGCACTTTGAAGATGAAGGACCCCGTGCTTATAGATATTCTGCTGCAATGTAATGTGATAGCCAAATGAGCTATGTAAGATGTAATGAATTATTTTATTCCTGGTTATAAAGTTGTATTATGACCTTTGTCTCTTGATATTACATCTTAACTGTGGATGCTAGCTATTGATCCAGGGACTAGCATTGTAAACACAGGGATCTCTACCTTATTAAAGGTTGGGACCTCTACATATCTACAAGATAAAATACTTTAGAAAAGAACCTCTTATGGAGCCATCCTACCACCTCTGCCATATTGCATATCCTTTTTATTGTTATTGTCTTAAGGTGGTTTGTGAGTACATTCAAAGTACTCACCAATATTGTCTCTGGCTATTTACTTGGCCAGATTTGCAGAAGCTAGAAAACAATGGAGATGCTGACATGTATGCGAGCTAGGCCGTCTTCCCAGTCAGTTGCCTGTAGGTTAAGGCATGACATGGGATCTGCGCTTGAAGACTTCCGCTAATAAGGATTGTAATCGCCATAATGGAAAATATGTATGTTTTGTACTCGTTACATCCTGGATGTTGTAATGATACTCGTCGGTTATGCTCACGGCCCACTGATCATGGTAACGTGAATTGCAGGCATAACGGGGATTCTCAGACTATAAATCCGGGGTCCCATAGACTTGGTATCAGAGCCATCCTGACTGTAGGATACCCTAGTTAGCATGGACGTTAGACAGGACAACCATTATTTCTGAAAACCCCGACTTTCAAGAACTACTTTCTCAAAAGGTTTTTGAAAGATTCCTTATCTTATCTTCTCTGACTTAAACTATTGAAAATGGATTACTCTATATCTCGTCTACTTTCAAATGTTTCTTCTTCCAAAAACAAGCCTGACTTCGACACCTTGAGGACGAAGATCCCGAGATGACAAGAAAACCAAAGGAGCTACCAATGACCGACACTACAATATCGCCCTACCAATGGAGTCCTTCCATCGCCCCAAATGGATCAAGTACGACACCAACAACACCAACTGGTAAGATAGAAGCCAAGATATCCGTAACGTCCGTACTTAGGATAAGTATCAACAATATAGGATTCCCCTTATGACGTGTAGTCACCCCTGACACATATGGTACGCTCTGCTTGCTTGTCATGTGCTAATGAGAATGCTTGAAATGTGTTCTTGTCTAACCTGGACCATTCGACCCTCTTGTATGAACCACCGTGTTTGTGTATCCCGACGCTAATCCCCTTACAACAATCAACTGAAACCTCTCCTCAGCAGGATAGCCACATAAACAAATCTACGTTAACCCCTTACTATGTCTACTTCCAATCGCCCTCAAAGGAACAATGATCCGATTCAACCATCTACCGAACCCAGGGGAAGTCATCGCCATAAAATAAATACCCCAAAACCCACAAGATAAGGATGCCCGAGGACAACGAGTCTACTTTCTCATCAAGATGGAGCAACACAAAGATTCAAGCGGAGACAACTTCTTGGAAGCTACATGCCCCTACCCCTACCTAGGTACTAAGAAATAAGCGTCGCTAACCGATAATCTACCAGGAGCTAACCCCTGAAGCTTCGTTAGGTAACCACCATAGTAGGTAGTCGCAATAATGCGTCACTCGAAGACCTCAACTCAAGCATCACGCCCTTGCTCCAAAACGTAGGATCTACCCCAGCCTCGACGGCCCCAAGTAAAGATCTAAGGTGGAAAGACTGCATCTTTCCACTCAATTCTAGAAGACCACCTAAGAGAAGATAATCCTGGAAGAAGTCCAATCCAATAACCTGCCCCAAGCACCCCCTCGAGAGTTGTCAGAGGAACAGAAAACAGACCTCATCAACAAACCTCAAAAGCCTACTCGTCCTCCCAACACCTGCGATGTTCGGAATTAAGACGACAAGACTACCCGACGCCTCCAATACTACTCTCCAAGGAGTAGAAAGCAACCCAAAGCATCGAGATTCTATGAAGATGTAGCGAAGACCCTCCGCTCTTGTCTCTGCTAAATAATCACCTAAAAGAGCTCCGACTCTTTTAACCTCGAGACTGAAAATGAAGAGTTGCCCCTCTACGACTATCAACCCATTTTTTTGGTCACCAACCCTGGAAGATCCACCCGTCGAAGCATCCACCGGAGAAGGCACGAATCTCCCTTTTCACTGCTGAAGATGCTGAATATCTTGCATACCCCCGAGAAACTACAGTGGTTGAAGTTAGTGCACTAACCCAATAATGGCGACAAGATTCAAGCAGTACCCATGGAGTACCCTTTCTCGGCCCTCAAGTCACCCGTATGGCATAGGGTAGAGTTATATATCGTCCTAGAACCTGTTTTGTAAAACCCTCAGTGCTCCAACAACTGGCAGCACTTACCTAGTTTGTAAGGCCTCAGTACCCTCGCCGTTGGTCGACGTAGACCTGGTAGATTATGCTTGACCTCAGTTGGTGGAACTGCTAGTCTGAATTTCACTTCTACGTGTTTTACCCATGATGTTGCATCAGACTCAACTCGGAATGACCTCATCCCATAAGACCGCCTCCCTAGCCCTTCAACCGCAAACGACACCCTCCAACCTATTGGACCCCTAACTAGCCCAGAACTAACTACTAGGAAGCTAGTTAATTTCCTTTCCCACTACAACTACTACCCCAAGAAGTGGTATCTGTGTCTCTCATGAAGCGGTTTCTACAAGGTCGGTAGAAGATAACCACCTCCAGACGAAAGGTGCAGCGCCATTCCCCAGCATCATCCTACAACTCCAATAAAGAAAGTCTGCGATTCCACCAAGTACCCCTAGTATCGCTCTAAGGGGGAAAGACTACGTATTTCCGCCCAAAACCCAATAAAACCATGAAATCGAACCCTAGTCACCGTTAGGTGATAACCACCTTCTAAACCAGAATCATGGACCCCGCCTAAAGTATAACGATCGACACTTCTCCAGAATCATAAGGTACTTCGGGAAAGTTCCCCATCCCCAAGTCTGCCGTCCATCCAACGCCCCGGTGTACCAAGACCAAGAAGGCAAAAAAGCTGACTTTAGCAACAAAGGATTTAAGAAGGCTCAACTCGTCGTCTCGCTTCTCGAAGAAGAATGGATTCTATGCTAAACCTACCTAGAATCATCCTAAGGGGAAAAGACTTCGTCTTTTCCACTTGTTTCATCTAAACCTCCCAATCCGAAGCCACTCAGCTCCGACCAGTAGCTGACCATGCCTGTTTGTTGTAAAACCCTTTTAGCATCTAATAATTCCACTGCTAAAATTATTAAGCGGATGTTATTACCCAACCCTACTCCTCCCGAATCTCGGGACAAGATTCTTTTAAGGGGGAAAGGTCTATAACATCCCAATTTCAGCAACCCTAATCTTTTGGTCAAAAAGCCAAAAATAAGGGGGAACAAAAACTTTTTATTATTAAGTGTTGCAAAGTCTGCTTACTTTTTTGCTTGTGTTCATACACCTGATTGTGAAATAGATGGTGTACTCCTTACCTCAAGCCCTGTTGACAAAAACTACTTTTCAAAAGAGATGTCTTGGCTCATCTTTAATATTCTCAAATGTTCTGGCATTCCAAACCTGGGCCAAGATGACTTTTATACAACAAACTATTTCAGTAGTTTCTATTTATAAAAACTATGGAGAACTATATATAATCTCCTTATGTTTTCAAGACAGAACTTCAACTACTCTTATCTCTAGGTTTTTCCAAAAACCTCTCATAAAACCTTTTCATTCTAATATTGGTAGAAATACCAAGAGTCCCTTATATTAATTCAAAATCACAACCTCTTCAAAACACCCATGCATACCTCAAGCTAGGCTTGATGGTAACCTTATCAATAGTTGGATAAGTTGATAAGATGAATTGCTTTTATCTACTGTCAGATGAATTGCCTTGATCTACTGATTACCTTGTTTTCTTAGGAAGTAGCATGAGACAATATAGGAGCTCATCCTTAGGGATCAAACCAATAGTTGAGATCATAATTTCCAAACTAAATCTATCATGAGCCACTCAAGTGAATCTCTAATCTTCTTACCCAGATCAATCTTGAGCTAATCCTTTGCTTTATCCTCCAACTCATCAAATACCAATTTAAGCATGAAGTATTATCTACTCAAGATATACTTCAATATCATCCACTTGATGATGAGTATGGACCCTTGCATCCTCTCCAAATGTTCCCCTATCCCATACTAGTCCAAACCCACAAGTCTGCCAAATTTGGCCAAGTCTGGAATCTTTAACTAGATTCAATCTTTGGAACTTCCTCTAATCCAGTCTATGTGCATATTTGGAAATGTACTTGAACCATCATGTAGTACATCATTAGTACTACCAAATCTTACTCTTTCCCTTGGTAAAACCACTCTTGTCCCCACCCATCCATGATGGTTTGTAATCAAGATAATAATCTTTTCTACAAATCTTATCATCTTGCCTACTTTGGCAGAAGCATCCTTGTGCTATCTTCCCTTGACCAACTCTTTGCATGGTTATGGTCTACTAACATGGTATATCAACCCCTACTTCAATTGTTTCCATTGGATCCCTGTGCTTCTTAAACCCTCCTGGTTTATTAGGCATCATGACACATCTGCTATGGCAGCCTTGTTTTTAACAAAGTTTGCCATCACTTACATATCACCTCAATTACAACCAAGTCAAACTATTGCTTCCATGATCATCTATGTAACTTGGTCTAACTATCCATCTATACCTTGTACCAAGGTGAGCTCTGAGCTCCCTAATCCAACCATGTTTAGGCGACACGAAAATAACAAAACCCTAGATCCTCTAATCCTTGTTCTTTTCCAAAACCAACTCCCAATGGATAAACCCAAGGTTCATAATGATGGATAAGTCAAGTTTACATTATATACGTTGGATATGATAATTTCCCAAATAATTCCCATAATTGTTTGGATCCTAGAACTATTTAATTTCCATTTTTGGCATAACCCTAGAAACTTTGTCTATAAAGGCAAGTTTGTTATTATCCAAATCACCTTGACAACCAAAGACACGTTTGATTCCTATATATCATATCCCATCTTCCCAACTCAAAAATAAATATTTTTGTTCTTAAATGGCTAAAACAAGAAATAATTCCTTAAAAATACTTTTCCATCTCAATAAATTCCAAGAAAATTATCCAATGTGTGATATGGTATTTTGAACCATCTAACACCAAAAACCAACCTTGTTCAATGTAAAGTTATCAAATGAGCTTCTATAAACTACTTCTGCACCTTTTGAATACTTGAGTTCAAGTGCACATTTAATCCTTAGAAAAATACCAAATAAATTCTATGGAAGTATCTTGATAATACCCATCAACCAGTACTATCTCCCCACCTTGCATAATGCAAAGTTTTCAACTTTCTTCACAACCACCCATTTGATCAAATTTGGCGAGCTCGGCAAGTATTAAGCTAAACCAAGATCAAACCATTACCAAAGCTCACCATCACTTCCCACCAGCACCACATCACTCTCTGGTCGACCACTCCTGTAGTTAGTACTGTAGCAACCCTAGAATCTTCTCATCTAGTTCTTGGAAGAAAGCAATTAGTGTGATGCAAACAAAAGCATGCCAAATAAAAATCTTGATGCAGCACCACCCCCTTTCCTTCAGCACGACCAGAGGCAACCCCACACACCCTCTCCACTGCCCCTGGCCACCAATGAGAAAGACTTGGACTAGCCCTATCCCCTCCATGGTCTAATCTCACCATGAACCAATCCACCTAGGTATAAATGTCCAGAGCCACTCCAGCCCCTCTCTTTGCTTCTCATTTTCTCTCCCTCCCTCCACTCACCTCCCCAGAGCACCCTCTCTTCCTCTCATGCCCTCGAAGAGCACCTCGGCCATGGAAACTTATGAGAATATCCCTCCCTCCTTTTGGCCCCTCCCTCTGCATGTCACCCTACACGAACCTCCTTGCTCCCCTGCATGTTCTCATGTCTTTTTCGTTGGCCTATATCAACCCTAGGTGCCTACCCAATGATCTGCCGAGCATGCACTGGTGAGCATCATCGCGCGAGCTCAACTCATGCGTCAAACCCAGACTCACCGCCCCTCTATGGACTCGCGGCGGTGTACCACATTGCCCTGGACCTTCCCCGGCTCTTCTACGCCCTTCTGTAAGGCTCCCCGACCCCCGCACCTCCTAGCTAGGGTTCTGGCACTGTGGATCTCTATTCCGCATGGAAGATGACTGTGCGCAATTGATCCCTTTCAGATCGGACGGCCATGCCTCCTTCTTACCGCTTTGGCGCTTGGGCCGCTAACGGATGGGCCCAGCCACACGGTGGTTTTCTCACGCCTGCCCACTGCGATAGCCTTGTCGTGGGCCGATTTCCATCCCACCGGCCCACCTAGGTCGCAGATCTGGCCCGCTGTCCGATTTCCACCTTTTCCTTTATCAATTTATTTTTCGAGATCTGTTTCTAGCCTATAGCTTTAATTCGATATGAAAATGGAAAATAGCTATAAAGGCCCAGATCTAAATTTTCCTAGATGGATACTTGTATTCCCTAACATGAAGTAGCTCTAGTTAGCCAAAATATGCTACAAAACATTTATGATAAATCAACAGGCCAGATGTATCCCTAGGAAAATTAATTTCCCACAGAATTATTTTTAAACCTAAATGGCATAAAACCTCTCGATGCTGAAAGGAATCAGAGATACCTTGTATGTACCCTTGGACCCAACCTAAATGGCTTCCTAGTTTGCCCAGAACAAAAATAACAATATCGGGCCATTTCTGTATGTAGAAAATTCTCTAGGTTAAAAAAATAGGTACTGACCTAATTCCATCTCTCATAATTCATAAAACACAACACCTACCAAACCGTAGGAGCCAGTATCTATTGAGTTGCATTTGATTTATTGGGAATTAAACAGTTCTGTGCATTCTTAATTCACCAATAAATGGACTACAGTAACTTTATAACTCCAAAAAGAGTGATTCCAATTTCTGCAGAAAGGTATTCAAGGTACCTAATATGTGTCCTTGGAATCACATCAAAATCTTCTGTATAATAAATCTAGTGAAAAAGACAAATAACATCCAGAATGGACTTTGGGAATTTCCTGAGGGTATTCTGGTAAATATTTTGAGATGATTCCACTCCACTTGAAGAAGGAGAAAATTACAAAAAACCACCACATTTGAGGCTAAGGTTTCAAAAGACCACTAATTTTTTTAAAAGTTTCAGATTGCACCGTTTTGGGGCGCGCAGTTGCAGGCAGCACTGATCTGGGTCTGATGCCGCGCTAACAACGAAACTAGCCGTGGGGCCCAGTCGTTAGGCTTACGTGGCACATTTGGAAGGCTGGGCGTGGACGGCCATTAACGGCGCTATCCGAACCCTAACAGCACGCCCCGACATGGTTCAACCAAGTCAGTTACTCTCAGCTGCTCTATAACATCCCAAAAATATTGATCATGATTATCATATTCTAATCACCAAAATTAGGGTTAACAAAAACTTTTGTTAAATGAAAATCAAATGAATGCATGTGTGTATGTGATGATTGTATGAATGCATGAATGGACTTGTGTAATTGATCTAAATAGCAAGGAATGGTTAAAATATGAAAATAACATCACCTAAAACTTTTCCAAGCAGAAACAAATCAAGAGAAAATTAAAAACAAACCAAATAAAGAAAATGGTCATTTTGCCAATCTTGCTCACTAGGCCACTTTGAGTGTTTATAGTCCAAGATTTCAAACATAAACATTTCCATTTCTTTTCACCCCTTGCTAGACCAAGTAAAAGTTAACCCAAGCCCACCTTTCAAACTTACAGAAACATTTGGCAAATTGATTCAAATGATATTTCAAAATTGAATCTTTAACACATGTTAAGATAACCCATTTTCAAAACCCAACCAAACCAGTACCCCTTGACCTTTACCACTAACCAGAGACTCCCTAGTATGTAACTAACACACCCACCAAGTTTGAATCAAAAATTCAAATTTGAATCTCTTTCGGCCATTTCATCAAACACCTTGCAATCACCAAACAAACAAACATTAAACACTATTAGAAGCAGTGATTTTGGCCAACCTTGTTCCCTCTCTGGTTCACAGCAAGCTATTAGTAGATCATCTAGCCCAATTGAAAAGCTCTAGCACCACGGTGAGCTTGCCATTGCCATCAATGGTGAGCATGCCGAGCCTAACTTGCCAACCCCATGGTTGACAACAAGCTAGGAGCAGCCCCATGCCTAGCCACCATGTCTGGGACACTCACCACCGTCCACCGCCACCCCCTGTCCAAGCCTCAAGCACTCCCAGCCCCTGGACCACATAGCCCGAGCGTGCCTAGCCTCTCTGCGAGCATGACGAGAGCACGCCAGAGCGCCACCTACGACACAATCCCACAGACCGCACACCACCCTCGCCGCGTGCAAGCAGGATCGCCACCACCCCAGGAACACCCCAGACACGCCCGTTCATTGCCGCGCGACCAGGAGAACCCGTGCACCATTAAACTGCAGTCGGGCACGCCCAGAGCGCCATGATGTTCCGACCGTCTCGCACCGCCCCACACCGCGTGACCATGCCATTGAGCTTCGCCAGGGAGCACAGCACCTCCCCTACCATTGCCCATGCCTTTAGCTCGCTGTACCGACGACCACAAGGAGCTCCGCCTGTGCCCTTCGGTCCCCTTCTTGCACTATAAACAGAGGCCTTCCCAGCACGAATTTTCCACACCATCTCACTCCCCACCTCTCACTGATCGTACCCACCCATCCCCGGAGCAAGGCGAGCACCAGGTGGCTGGAATTTCGCCAGAGCTTGCCGCTGTTAGAGGAGAAGTGAGCCGTTGATTGGAGCCACCCCAGGAGGAGCGACCGGTTCCAGGAGGATCGCCGTCGTCGACTCTATCGTTCGCCCCCATCGCCAACCATCGTCGGAGCCCCGGTGAGCCCCCGTAGACCCCCACTGGCCGCGCTAGGGTTTGACCTTGCCATGTGTTGTTCAGGCGTGGATCATGAACCTCAGCCGTAGATCTAGCCTCTAATCCTACGGCCCTAATCACCTCGTACCGCTTCGCCACTCTTTGTCTCACTAACGAGTGGGGACAACCACTTGATCAGCCTGTGCGTGCTGTGCGCAGTGGGCCAGCCTAGTTAGCATCCCACGCAACCCAGTTAGTTTGAATTTGTATTTTCCAATTTAGTTCAAACCTAGTTCTGTACCTAGATTCAAAAATCAACCCAGTTCGATTTATTGAACCAAATGCATGAAACCAATTTTGTTAGAAAGGTACTAGAATGCTTTATCCAAGCCCGTTTGATTCAATTCATTTGGAATTGTACATCACCTATAGTAAAAATAACAAGGCAGAAGCTTTTCTGCATTCAATCATTTTTCAAAATTCAAGCACAAAAGCTTGTGAGTTGACTCCAACATTCAAAAATCACATTTAACTAGACCTTTCAGAATATATAAAAATATATAGGATTACTTGCAAAAATATTGAACAAGCAATAAAAGAACGCCTCATAGGCCATTATAGTCACTTTTATTAATTAAAATAAAAAGGTTAAACCTTATTAAATTGTGACACCACTTTAAATCACATTCCCAAGTACTGAAATATGTGGTGATGACATGTGTCAACATGATCCCATGTTTTAGTTGGACAGTATTAAATCTTAAGTAGTTTTTCAATGAGTAGAAATTACCTTTGCAAAATAAATAAATAAGACAATTGCTTTGATGATGGTAATGTTTGTGATGATACTAGATCATCTAGTGAAAACCTTGGTGTGATAAATAGAAGTAATTAAGTATTGTTTGGTGATTGTGTACCTCCTATTTATTTATATACGCTAGTACCGACCAAGGATACGAGGAGGAAGGAGATTACTATGAAGAGGAAGCCGAGGAGAACTTCAACCACTGCTCTGCACAAGGCAAGCCTATACTTGCAAACTTGCAAGCCTTACTATACAAATTGACTTAGTAAGCTAATCCTTGCAAGCTTACCCTACTTGATACCCAATCCTAGTTTTACTTGCAAGATTAGTATTTTATTTCTTTATCAAAGCTTTCTATTGAAGGTTACTTAGTGACTTTTAGATTCTAGAAAGATATTTAAAGGTAGCATAAAGAGCATAAAACTTGGCCTAAGTTAGATAATCTTGATGTCATTCTGAGGCATGAGATTGAACTTAGATAAGATACACTTGTTCATCGCCCTTCATTAGTATTTACCCCCATTTGTAGATGCTAGTGCTAAGCATAAAACTTGATCAACATTAGATGGGAATACTTGGTGAAACTGATTATGAAAACCTTAGAATGATGAGTCATTCTACTGAAATGTTTTGACATGTGTTCTTGAAAACACCAGATGGTTTTGATGATGAAAATGTTAAGGCATGAGCCTTAGCCCTTTATAAAACTGATGGTTGTCTGAATGCGATACCATTCCAATTTTACCGTACAACCACAATACCCGAAGTTTGGGTAGGGCTTGATTGGAAATTGATATACCTTAGTATGGGTAGGGCTTGACTGGAAATTGTCGCTACCTTGTGAATATTGTCCACCTGTGCAGTACCCAAGATGACAATTGGTCATGGTTGGGAGGCCAAACTCACAGCAGAGGTACCTATACTAGGGCGTGTAATTGAAAGGTTAGGATTGATTATCCGCATACTCAGTATGGTGAAATCAGGATTGTTCCTGACGGATGTATCGAATGTTGTGGTGAAAGTGTACCACCTCTACAGAATGTCAAACTATTCAAATAGCCGTGTCCGCGGTTATGGACAGTTGGAGTGACCATACTATTCCGTCGTCAGCTATTTTCAAAAGAACTTATGAAATGATTTATGACTTTGACTTGACCACAACAGAGATGTGATATGAAACTCAAGTTCCCACTTAGGTGTTATAAAACTTTCAACTAGTTTTCTTTGCTTCTGAACTCATTAGAGATAAATCTGGCTTTTTGCAAAACAACCCTAGATCTTAGTATATCCTACTCAAAAACCACTTCACTTGTTAGTATTAGTTTGCGAGTACTTAAAGAGTACTCATGGCTTTTTCCGTGGCTATTCCCGTGGCCAGACTATGAAGAGGACTATCAGGAGGACGAACAGTAGGAAGGTTATGACAACTAGGATCATCTTCCATCATCAGCATTGCCCATGACCATGAAGATGGAGTCTCGCCTACGCTACCGTTATTACGTTATTCCGCTGCTTGAATTGTATTAAGAACTGGATCATGTGATCCCTATTTGTGTAAGACCTTATGTATGATTTGTAATGGATGATGTACTGTGATATCCAATCTGTTATGTCTAGCAAAAATGGTAATCTTGGGATTGCGATGTATGGCATAACAAGCATCTGGGATTAAAAATCCGGGTGTTGACAAGTTGGTATCAGAGCCATCCTGACCATAGGAGACCCTAGTTAGAATGGACGTTTGAATCAAAAACTTAGTTTTCAAAACCAAGGAAGTGAGTATTTATGAAAAATTATTCTCATTCTTATCACTTAGACGCTTTCATGAAAAATCATGTTCCTCAAAAATTCTTGCAAACTTACCTAAAATTTGACACACTTGATCACTCTACTAACTTACTCATCCTAAATTCTTATAGATGGACGTGAAGTATAGAATGTTTTATCAGTTGGGGAATGGAGGAGACCTCATCTTTGAGCGTGACTTGAACCAGCTGTCAGAGATGCTGGAGCGTTCGCACCCCGAATTCTTTGGAGCTCGGCTCAACGATCAGGAAGGCGAGGAATTGCAATGGCTGATTGTTGCAAGTCTGTGTGGGCAGGTCCATGCAGGAAACTCTTGCTCGTCTATGTGGGCAGAGTATCAAACATATCAAGGGTACCCGCTTTGAGTTCTGCCCAAGGCGTGATGCAATGGGACAGCCACTGGAGGCACCATATCACCCTGAGCTGAAGAACCAGGTGGATCACCTCAGCTTCATGATGTATGACCGACGAAAGGAGTTAGACAATGCACGTTCCTACGCCAACCACAAGTCTGCCATCACCGCCCAGAAGGATCATACCATCGCCATGCTGGTGAAGGATCGCCAGTCTCGTCGCCGTCAGGTCGACAAGAAGGAGCGCATCATTGCCTGTCTTTGCCACATGATCACAGACTTGGAGGATACCATCCACGAGAGGGATATGCAGCTAGAGGAGAGGGAGAATGCTGGGGAAGACCTTCGTGGAGGCCCCTACTCCTATCTCAGTGATGATGACTTTCTGGAGGATCAGGCCATGGAGTTCTTCACTGATGAGGATGATTTCGCATTCATTGATGATGATGAGGATGAGGAGGACACCGACTCCGAGGAGTAGTATCACTTGAGCACTAGCGTTAGTGAGTTGTATCCGGTCCCACTGTATCATAGTTTCCCAGAATGGTTCTTCAAACCATCTGTTTCCTTTGTTGTGGTGTGTGTTTTATGATGTGTGATGAATGAATGAAAAGCAATCTGCTAGAAAAATCTAAGTCAAACTTTGAAAACTTTTTCAAAACCCTGAACCTTAGAAATTTACCTCTTTTCTCATGATCTATCTCAGTCTTCAGATGCCTCGTGGAGGAATCAGTTCATCCCCAGACCCGATGTTGCAAATCTTTCAAATGTTAGTTTCGGACTGAGAAGCTGAAAGAGCAGAACGTCAAGCCAACTTAGCCACCCTTCAGCACATATCTCAGATGGCCAACAACAACAATCAGGGCCATGGAAATCAGGACAACCATGGATCCAAGCTCAAGAATTTCCAGAACACCAACCCACCCATCTTTATTAAGTCTGAAGAGCCCCTAGATGCCGATGATTGGCTGCAAACTATGGAGAACAACTTGGAAGTCGTCAGAGTAGAGGCTAATGAGAAAGTACTGTTTGCCACCCACTATCTGGACGGAGATGCAAGATCATGGTGGACCAGCATTCGCACCATGAATGGAGGACAAATGATGGCTTGGGATGAATTCAAACTCAAGTTCAGCCGAACCCATGTGCCACCCGGTTTGATTCTATGGATGAGAGATGAATTCAAGGAGCTTAAGCAAGGAAGAATGACTGTGGTAGAGTACTATGACAGATTCCTATCTCTGTCAAGGTATGCCCCTGATGAGATCAACACTAAGGCCAAGAAGAAGGAGAGATTCCTGAATGGTCTGCATGATGAGATGCAGACAGTGTTGGTCAATATCCCATTTGCTGATATTGAAGCCTTAGTGGATTCCGCCATTCAGATGGAAGGCAAGATCAACCAAGCTAATGAGAACCATAAGCTTCACATGATGCATCAACCAGGAACCCATCATACCCCGAAGTATCGCCCCAACCCATCTCCATGATTTTCCCCGAGAAACAACAGACCCCCGATGAACCGTCTAACCTATCCCAACCATGGAAACCCAAGGCTCGGAGGAAATCACAACAACCCCGGCAACCCCAGCAATTTCAATCGTGCACTGCCCAAGTTCAACAACAACGTCACCACCAACACCAACACTGCCCCAAGGACTGGAAGCAATGTTGTGCCTGTTGCAGCGAAGGACAAGTCTCATGTGACTTGTTATGAATGTGGAACCAAAGGTCACTATTCCAATGAGTGTCCCAAGAAGATTGCAACAACTCCCAATGCAAATGCCCTAGCTCAGCAGCAGTGTCGTGTTCAGCCTGGAAG
Organism: Avena insularis; assembly: GCA_023614405.1. NCBI lineage: Eukaryota > Viridiplantae > Streptophyta > Magnoliopsida > Poales > Poaceae > Avena > Avena insularis. The sequence goes on from CM042687.1 coordinate 151,371,401, forward strand.
AAGGTTTTGCCCTAGGGAACTCGCTCAACCGCAACGGCCGTCTCTTTCTCATGCATGCTAAAGAAGCGCTAGACGTCGTGCTGGGTATGTTTTCTGTTAACTCAATACTTGCAAGAGTGTTGTTTGATTCTGGAGCATCGCACTCATTTGTTACTGAAGAATTTGCATGCACTAGTAAGATTCAACCCACCAAATTGAAGCATGTTATGATAGTTCAAATACCTGTTTCAACCACCAAAGCTAGACAGATTTGCAAGGCCGTGCCTATCCAAATCCATGGCATAGTTTTTATGCTAATCTAATAGTACTCGGAACTAAAGGTTTGGAAGTATTACTAGGAATGGATTGGATGTCAAAACATAAAGGATTAATCGACTGTGCCAAGAAATCCATAACCATGACTAGTACAGCCGAAATATCAGTAGAGCATGTATCAGAAACCTTTCCCCGTCAATTCAAGTGCAACAAGAGTCTAGCCCAACCCACCATTGATCAAGTTCGGATAGTTTGTGAATACACCGATGTATTTCCAGATGTTTTGCCCGGTATGCCCCCATATCGGGATATCGAGTTTATCATTGAACTAATCCCTGGAACTGGATCCATAGCTCAGAGACCTTATAGTATGAACCCGTCTGAATTAGTGGATCTGAAGAAGCAACTGGATGCTATGCTAGAGATAGGATTGATCCAACCAAGTGCGTCGCCATGGAGATCGCCAGTCCTATTTGTGGACAAGAAATATGGAGGTAACCGTCTGTGTACGGATTATCGGAAGTTGAATGATGTCACCATCAAGAACAAGTACCCACTTCCCAAGATAGAAGACTTGTTTGACCAGTTGACTGGTGCCAAGGTGTTTTCTAAGATTGTTCTTAGAACTGGTTATCATCAACTCAAGATTCGCGTAGAGGATATTCGAAAGACTGCCTTTACCACCAGATATGGATTGTATGAGTATACTGTCATGTCTTTTGGATTAACCAATGCCCCCTCTTATTTCATGAACCTCATGAATAAGATTTTCATGGACTTCCTAGATAAGTTTGTCATTTTTTTCATCGATGACATTCTGATCTATTCCAAATCAGAGGAAGAACATGAGCTACACCTGAGGACCATCCTTGGAACCCTTAGGGAGCATCAGTTGTATGCAGAGTTTAGAAAATGTGAATTCTGGTTACAGGAAGTAGGATTCTCAGACATATCATATCAGCCGAAGGAATTGCCGTTGACCCCACAAAGGTGAAGGATGTGGAAGATTTTCAAGCCCCAACCACTCAAACCCAAGTTCGTGCATTTTTCGGATTGGCAGGATACTACCGCAAGTTCGTAGAAGGATTCTCGAGTATCGCCAGACCCATGACCCAATTATCGAAGAAGGATAAGAAGTTTGAATGGATAGACAAATGTGAAGCAAGTTTTCAAGAACTCAAGAGGAGATTGAATTCAGCCCCAATCTTGATCATGCCGGATATCACGAAGCCCTTTGATGTGTACTAAGACGCATCCAAGATTGGTCTCGGATGTGTGCTAATGCAAGAAGGCAAAGTTATATCTTATCTATCCCGACAACTGAAGCAGCACGAACCGAATTATCCTACCCACGATCTAGAACTAGCAGCCGTAGTTCTAGCCCTGAAGACATGGAGGCATTATCTGATGGGAAATTGTTGTGAGATTTATTCGAATCACAAGAGCCTGAAGTATATATTCACTTAGAAGGATCTGAATATGAGGCAAACAAGATGGATCGAGCTAATCAAGGACTATGATCTAGACATTCATTATCACCCTGGTAAAGCTAATGTGGTAGCATATGCCCTTAGCAGATTGCCGTGTCGCTTGAACTCCATGATTTTGAAGGAGCAACCAAGTTTGCACAAGGAGATGGAAGATTTTAGAATGCAATTAGTAAGTGAAGGATTTTTGGCTAGTGTAGAACATCAACCCACTTTGATCAGTCAGATCAAGGAGGCCCGGAAAGGAAATGCTAGTATCGATGGAATCAAATGTCGTATAGGTACATGCAAAGTACCCGGATTCACCGAAGATGTTGAATGAGTGTTGTGGTACAAAGGACATCTCTGTGTACCAGCAGATTCGGAATTGAAGCAGGATATTTTTAAAGAGGCCCATGATACTTATTATTCTATCCACCCCGGAGGAACAAAGATGTATCAGGATTTGAAGGAGCAATTTTGGTGGCATAAGATGAAGAGAGAAATCGGAAGTTATATCGCCAAGTGTGACATTTATCAGAGAGTCAAGGTGGGACATCAGAGACCCACAGGACTGTTGCAACCATTACAGATTCCGGAATGGAAATGGGATTCAGTTTGAATGGACTTTATCACCGGTTTGCCTACCTATAGTAGGGGAAATGACTCTCTTTGGGTCATAGTTGATAGATTGTCCAAGGTAGCCCATTTCTTACCGGTCAAGACTACTTACTAGAGTTCGAAGCTAGCGGAGTTGTATATCTCTAGAGTAGTCAGTTTGCCCGGAGTCCCCAGGAACATAGTGTCAGATCGAGGAACTCAGATTACCTCGAGATTTTGGAAGAAAGTCCAAGAAGGATTGGGAACCCGACTGGATTTTAGCACAGTGTATCACCCTCAGACCGATGGACAAACGGAGCGAGTAAATCAAATACTCGAAGATATGTTGAGAGCCTGTGTGCTAGAGTATGGATCTAAATGGGAAGACTGTCTGCCTTTCGCAGAATTTTCTTACAACAACAGTTACCAAACTAGTTTGCAAATGGCCCCATTTGAATTCATGTATGGAAGGAAGTGTCGTACCCCTTTGAATTGGTCCGAAGTAGGAGAGAGTCAGATTTTCAGACCCGACATCCTATGAGAAGCAGAAGAGAAAGTTCACAAGATCCGTGAGCACCTCAAGACCGCCTAGTCAAGACAGAAGAGTTACGCCGACAAGAGACGTCGAGACCTCACTTTCAATGTTGGATATTTCGTATATCTGAAAGTGTCGCCTTTGAAAGGAATGCAGCGTTTCTAGCTCAAAGGAAAGTTAGCCCCCAGATATATTGGACCTTTCAAGATTCTGAACCGTCGAGGAGAAGTATTGTATCAACTGGAACTGCCAGAGGAGATGTCAGCAGTACACAATGTGTTTGATATATCGTTACTTCGCAAATGCCTTGAAGTCCCAAAGAAGACTAAAGTTTTCAAGAACATTGATCACCGCACCATAGAGATCAACGATGACCTGACGTATCCCGAAGTACCCATCTGTATTTTGGAGGAAGCTTTCAGAACCACCAGAACCCGGAGCATCAAGTTTCTCAAGATCCAGTGGAGCAACCACACTGAAGAAGAAGCTACCTGGGAACGAGAAGATCACATCAAGACGGAGTTTCCCGATCTTTTTAAATCCTAGGTAATATTTTTTCTTCTTTATCAAATCTCGGGACGAGATTTTGTTTAAGGAGGGAAGGTTTCTAACATCCCAAAAATATTGATCATGATTATCATAATCTAATCACCAAAATCAGGGTTAACAAAAACTTTTGTTAAATAAAAATCATATGAATGCATGTGTGTATGTGATGATTATATGAATGCATGAATGGACTTGTGTAATTGATCTAAATAGCAAGGAATGGTTTAAATATGAAAATAAAATCACCTAAAAATTTTCCAAGCAGAAACAAATCAAGAGAAAATTAAAAACAAACCAAATAAAGCAAATGGTCATTTTGCCAATCTTGCTCACTAGGCCACTTTGAGTGTTTCTAGTCCAACATTTCAAACAGAAACATTTCAATTTATTTTCACCCCTTGCTAGACCAAGTAAAAGTTAACCCAAGACCACTTTTCAAACTTGCAGAAACATTTGGCAACTTGATTCAAATGACAATTAAAAATTGAATCTTTAACACATGTTAAGATCACCCATTTTCAAAACCCAACCAAACCAGTACCCCTTGACCTTTACCACTAACCAGAGACTCCCTAGTATGTAACTAACACACCCACCAAGTTTGAATCAAAAATTCAAATTTGAATCTCTTTCGGCCATTTCATCAAACACCTTGCAATCACCAAACAAACAAACATCAAACACTATTGGGATCAGTGATTTTGGCCAACCTTGTTCCCTCTCTGGTTCACAGCAAGCTATTAGTAGATCATCTAGCCTAATTAAAAAGCTCTAGCACCACTGTGAGCTTGCCATTTCCATCAATGGTGAGCATGTCGAGCCTAAATTGCCAACCCCATGGTTGACAACAAGCTAGGAGTAGCCCCATGCCTAGCCACCATGTCTAGGACACTCACCACCGTCCACCGCCACCCCCTGTCCAAGCCTCGAGCACTTCCAGCCCCTGGACCACATAGCCTGAGCGTGCCCAGCCTCTCTGCGAGCATGCCGAGAGCACGCCAGAGCGCCACCTGTGACACAATCCCACAGACCACACACCGCCCTCGCCGCGTGCAAGCAGGATCGCCACCACCCCAGGAACACCCCAGACACGCATGTTCATCGCCGCGCGACCAGGAGAACCCGTGCACCATTAAAACCGCAGTCGGACACGCCCAGAGCTCCATGATGTTTCGACCGTCTCGCACCGCCCCACACCACGTGACCACGCCGTTGAGCTTCGCCAGGGAGCACAGCACCACCCCCAACCTTTTCCCATGCCTTTAGCTCGCTGTACCGACGACCATGATGAGATCCGCCCGCGCCCTTCAGTCCCCTTCTTGCACTATAAATAGAGTCCTTCCAGCACGAATTATCCACACCATCTCACTCCCCACCTCTCATTGATCGTACACACTCATCCCCAGAGCAAGGTGAGCACCAGGTAGCCGAAATTTTGCCGGAGCTTGTCGCTGCTGGAGGAGAAGTGCGTCGTTGATTGGAGTCGCCCCAGGAGGAGCCACCGGTACCAAGAGGATCGTCGTCGTCGACTCCGTCATTCGCCCCCATCGCCCATCGCCGGAGCCCCGGTGAGCCCCTGTAGACCCCACTGGCCGTGCTAGGGTTCGACCTCGCCGCGTCCTGTTCAGGCGTGGACGATGAACCTCAGCCGTAGATCTAGCTTCTAATCCTACGGCCCTAATCACCCTGTACCGCTTCGCCACTCTCTGTCTCACTGACAAGTGGGGACAACCACTTGATCATCCCCCGCGCATGCTATGCGTAGTGGGCCGGCCCAGTTAGCATCCCACGCAACCCAGTTAGTTTGAATTTGTATTTTTCAATTTAGTCCAAACCCATTTCTGTACCTAGATTCAAAAATCAACCCAGCTCGATTTACTGAACCAAAATGCATGAAACCAATTTTGTTAGAAAGGTACTGGAATGCTTAATCCTAGACCGTTTGAGTCAATTCATTTGGAATTGTAGATCACGTATAGTAAAAATAACAAGGCAGAATCTTTTTTGCATTTAAACATTTTTCAAAATTCAACCACAAAAGCTTTTGAGTTGATTCCAACTCTCAAAAATCAAATTTAACTAGACCTTTCAGAATATATAAAAATATATAGGATTACTTGCAGAAATATTGAACAAGCTATAAAAGAATGCCTCATAGGCCATTCTAGTCACTTTTATTAATTAAAATAAAAAGGTTAGACCTTATTAAATTGTGACACCACTTTAAATCACTTTCCCATGTACTGAAATATATGGTGATGACATGTGGCAACATGATCCCATGTTTTAGTTGGAGAATATTAAATCTTAAGTAGGTTTTCAATGAGAAGAAATTACTTTTCCAAAATAAAATAAATAAGACAATTTCTTTGATGATGGTAATTTTTGTGATGATACTAGATCATCTAGTGAAAACCTTGCTGTGATAAATAGAAGTAATTAAGTATTGTTTAGGGATTGTGTACCTCGTATTTATTTATAGACGCTAGTACCGACCAAGGATACGAGGAGGAAGGAGATTACTACGAAGAGGAAGCCGAGGAGAACTTCAACCACTGCTCTGCACAAGGCAAGCCTATACTTGCAAACTTGCAAGCCTTGCAAGCTTACCCTACTTGATACCCAATCCTAGTTTTACTTGCAAGCTTAGTATTTTATTTCTTTATCAAAGCTTTTTATTGAAGGTTACTTAGTGACTTGTAGATTCTATAAAGATATTTAAAGTTAGCATAAAGAGCATAAAACTTGTCCTAAGTTAGATAATCTTGATGTCATTCTGAGGCATGAGATTGAACTTAGATAAGATACACTTGTTCACCACCCTTCATTAGTATTTATCCCCACTTGTAGATGCTAGTGCTAAGCATAAAACTTGATCAACTTTAGAAGGGAATACTTGGTGAAACTTATTCTGAAAACCTTAGAATGATGAGTCATTCTACTGAAATGTTTTGACATGTGTTCTTGAAAACACCAGATGATTTTGATGATGAAAATGTTAAGCCATATTGTTCCATCGTCAGATGTTTTCAAAAGGACTTATGAAATGATTTATGACTTTGACTTGACCACAACAGATTTGTGATATGAAACTCAAGTTCCCACTTAGGTGTTATAAAACTTTCAACTAGTTTTCTTTGCTTCTACACTCAGTAGAGATAAATCTGGGTTTTTGCAAAACAACCCTAGAGCTTAGTATATCCTACTCAAAAACCACTTCACTTGTTCGTATTAGTTTGCGAGTACTTAAAGAGTACTCATGGTTTTGTACCTAGCTATTCCCGTGGCCAGCCTATGAAGAGGACTATCAGGAGGACGGATAGCAGGAAGGTTACGACAACTAGGATCATCTCCCATCGTTAGCATTGCCTGTGACCATGAAGATGGATTATCGCCTACGCTACCGTTATTACGTTATTCCGCTGCTTGAATTGTATTAAGAACTGGATCATGTGATCCCTATTTGTGTAAGACCTTATGTATGGTTTGTAATGGATGATGTACTATGATATCCAATGTGTTATGTCTCGCAAAATGGTAATCCTGGGATTGCAATGTATGGCATAACAGGCATCTGGGATTAAAAATCCGGGTGTTGACATGCTCTCTCCCACGTGCGCATAGAAGCCATGGCGGTGGCGGATCCCCCCGGTGGCGCTGGATCCAGAGGTGGAGCCGGACCCAGAGGTGGCGCCGGACCCAGAGATGGCATTGTAGCTAGAGATGACGCCGGCAGCATGGAGGGATCTAGCGTCGAGGATTGCTGCGGGAGCTTGAACGCCGTGGCAGTTGCGTTCTATTCGCCGAAGAAGGCGACCGCCATTGCCGTGGCTGATGTGTGGAAGGAGAACCTGACGGAGAGTAGCCATTGGACAAGTACATTCGGCAGCGGCGTCGAGTAAGTTATCTCCATCTTTCCCTTGGTCTTTTATCTATTATTTCTCTCTGTGATTTAGGCTAGGGTTTTCTGTTGCAAATAATTTTGTTGTTATTTCAATTTTGTAGCTTGGATGATGACATATGGGATGTAAGGATAAATCTAGATGGTCAGGACAATATTGAGCGCAGCATATGTGAATCATACATCACCTACATGAATTTGTTAGCTTTAATTGAGGGAGAGGGCTATGGAATTAATGATTGCATGTATTATGTTAGAGACAAGGGTAGAGGAATTGCTGGCATGGAGTTATTGGATGGATTGAGCAAGGTTCAGCAGATGGTTATACAGTATGAGAATGAAAAACAAGTTACTTTAACTGTAATCAGTGGAGGAAGCACACTGCCACCAAATGTAAATAGTGCCTCAGTAGAAGAACAAATTCCAATTTTAGAGATTGGAAACCCTGTTGTGTACACAGTGGATGATGAAGGAGTAATTTTGCCAAGCCAACAGTGCACACAGTTAACTGAAGATCCAGAGTGCGTGTACATGTTGACACATCAGAGCAACAATATGGATGAAGAACAACATCAGCAATGCAGAGCTAAGGAGAAGGGAAAGCAAGTTAGGGATTTTATAATGGAGGAAGATGAAGAAGATGATGAGATGAACCATGATGTAACTGAATCAGATGATGATGATCTGAACCAGACCCTAGATGATTTCAAGAAGAGGAAGAGGTGGGAGTGGGATTCAGTTTCTGATGCACATCAAGAGGCAGATGATATTTTCCATGTGTCATACTGTGAAGATGAAGACAATGCATGTGAACTGACAGAACTGACAGAATTTGAACTGGATACAACTTTTGGGAAGAAAAAAGAACTAGTTAGGAAGGGTCCAACTGAGAGAAGTCATTGCAGTTAGCCAAAGAAAAGGCTACCAGCATATTATGATCCTTCTGATGATGAAGGGACAGATGTAGATTTGGATCCAGAAGATGATGATGGGTTTGAGACACCTTCTTGGATTCAACCAAAAGGAAGAAAAGGCAGGGCCAAGAAGAATGAGCCAAGGGTGTGGTATGATGAAAACAGGATTCACCCAGAAGAAGGGCTCTGTTGGAAAATGTGTTTTTTAGATGTGTATCAGTTCAGAAGAGCAGTGCAGACGCTGCATGTTGCACAACTAAGGAACTTTAGGTACCACATAAATTGCAAAGACAGAGTCATAGTACATTGTGCTCAGGAGAAATGTCCATTTTTAATGGTTGGTGCACAAATAAAAATGAGAAGACTTTCTGCCTAAAAAAGGTGGACATTGACCACACCTGTGCCTCATCCGGTGAACAATGCAAGGTGATAGGCAAGTGGCTAGAACAAGTGTGTGAGCCTAGTGTGAGAGTAGATCCAAGGACAGGAATTGAGGTAGTGATGGAGACAACTAAGGATAAATATGGTGTAGATGTGCACAAGATGATGGCATATAGGGCAAAGAAGAAAGCATTGTAGGCAGTGATTGGTGATCAGGTTGGACAGTACAGGAGGCTCAGAGAATACTTACAGGCAGTTATTGACACCAACCCTGGCTCAAGATGCATTGTTACTACCAAATTTGTTGTAGAGCATCCCAGCACCAACCCTACATTCCATGGGATGTTCTAGTGTCTAGGTGGATTGTAAGATCCCTCCCTTTATAAAGGTAAGGATCCCTGTGATTGCAATGCTAGTCCCTGGATCAATGCTAGCATCCACAGTTTAAGATGAAGTACACAGAAACAAAGGTCATTATTACATATCGTTCCAGAGACAAACATAGTCTTTTACAAACTCCATGGCCATAGGCCTAATACAAGAGTTCAAACATAGAATAAGATAAATAAGTCTTCATCTTCATGTGCCACAGGCAAGCATGTTGAGTGTAGACTCATAACCCCTAATCATCATCAGAATAACCTACAACATCACAAGTTACAACCACAATGGGTCAATACATTGGAATAGTATTGGCAAGTGATACCTTAGTAGAATATTAACATCTAAATACTATATGAATTTGGATAAGTGTAGCTTAGGCTTGCTTTGCTCAAAATAGGTTTTACCTATTAGTTGAAAACACTAAGTTTTTCTTTGACAAAACTTTCCCAAGGAATCACCAATAGACATTGGTGAACCTTCACCCTTGTTTAACCACAAGTTTTAACATAGAAATTGGGATGAGGAGATTCTTGATAGCTTCCATGTCTTGATGCTCAAGTTGTCCTATACCAGGGACATGGCTAAGTACTTAGATTCTTCCATCTATAGAGGTTGTGCACTTTACCCACAAGACCTGATTTTCACCAAGACAGGACCTTTCAGAAGCGTTCCCTTAGACCAAATGGACACGCTCCAAACCTATCATCCCACTACCACCATTTGTCCAAATGGCTAAGTTATTGCAACCTATATGATCCAAGCAGAGCCCATAATGCCATGTGGCTGCACTAGAAGCTTCTTAACATTTGGCATCTCAAATCCCTTTGTTCCTGGGTGGCTTTCCACAAGTGAGATACACAAGGTAAACCATATAAATGGGCCTTGTGTAACCACTCAACACAAACCATTCTTTCCATTCCACCCAGGTGTTTCATTCACTTAGTTGTTTTATTAAGCAAAAACACAAGTCAAAGACTTAGAAATATTTCACATAGCATGAATATATAACCACCCTTGGTTGCTACTAGCTAGGCTAAGCATGGCAATGCTAAGCATATTAAATTAGAGAAATTTCTAACAATTCTACAACTACTAGGGTTTCCCAAGCATAACATATAGATACTTATCAAAATATTCATGCAAGTCCTATACAAAATATTTCTAGTGCATAGTTGAAAAATATAGGAATAAAATCATGAAGCACCACTTGCCTTGGTAGTTTGGGGAGTAGCAACAATCTTCACAACCACAATCACTATTAGCACCAAAATCTACACATAAAATAATGGCACCAAAATCACATAACAAATTATACAAACAAAAATATATGAATGCATACAAATGCCATGTGATGGTTTTTCTACACCAAACAAGACAAGGGTAATGTACTGAAACATAAACAAGACCAAGATACACAAAATAAACTTTATTGATCTTTAAAACATTTTTCAAATAATTTCTATACTCAAATTAAGCTTACAAATGTCTCTGCAAAAACAACCATATTTACAGAGGCAAAACATTAAACACATTGCATAAACAGATAGGATTTTCTCTCCTGATTCCAATGATATAAAGTTTGCAAAATTTGAACGTGGGGATCAAAAGTTATGAATTTTATAAGTTTGAATCACAAATAGATCTAAATTCTGTTTTTAAATCTAAACCATAGCCACGCGGCGTGTTCTGATTGGCCCATACCGGTTCGCACGGAGCAATCGATAAGAGCCATTGGATTAAAGTGACTGCGCACGGTCCAGATCTAAACATACCGCTTCGTTAAGTGATTCTATCTCACGCGTTAGATCTAGATCTAACGGCTTGCGATCAAACGACCAAGGATTGGCGACGGTGGTGCGGCGGCGGCGCTCTGTCAGGGATGTTGCCGGCGATTTAGGTCGTGCGGGGAGGAGTGGGGATGCTTACTGGGTTCGCGTGGTTGCTGCGGTGCTCGAGGTGGTCGAGGGAGGGACAGGGGCGCACCGTGGAGGTCGCTGGGGCTCGTCGGAGTTGTGCACGACATCGGGTGCTTGCAGACATCAACGTTGTTGAAGATTTGAACCGCCCTAGCATGAACCAGGTGTATCAGGAGGTGCGCAAGGTCACGGCGAACATGATAGTATCGAGGAGAAGGCAAGGGGCGCTCGGAGATTACCATGATTTCTCACTAGATATGAGAGAGGCGTCGGGCACTTGCGATGGTTGTCGAATCCATCGACCTAGGTCACAAGCAGACAAAACAAAGGCATGACATGAGTCACGTGAGCAAGTGAATCATGCTAGCGTGAACGAGACAGAGTGGGGTGGACGGAGCTCACCGCAATGTATCGCCGGAGTTGCTGGGGTAGCGGCTTTGCAGACTGAATTCTGGGCAGCCCGGCGGCGGAGAGAGTGTGACGAGTGAGGGGAAAGACTCGCGGTGCGGAGAGGTTTAAGTAGGCAGAGGCTCGGAAGGAAACGCTTGCTGAATCAATGGCCATTACGCCGCGCTATCAACAGCAGCAACGGTAGTGGCGACGTGTTCTTGCATGGGATTTGGGGAAGATGACGATGACGTGGATGGGGCCCATTGATCAGTGGCTCCGGGGTAGGTTCTTCGCGGGTGGGGAAAGGCAGAGAGAGGAGTGGCCCGGGTGGGCTGCTTTAGCTGTTGGGCTGAATAAGTGGCGCCAGGCCCAGTTTTGTTTCCCAATTCTTTTTCTTTTTCTAAAACGATTTTCAGGAATCCTTTTCAACTAAATTCAAAAGCATTTGAATTCCAAATCTTTCTGGACTTTTGTAAAGTGAAACCTTCATATTTTTGGGCATAAAACCAAGCTGCCTTGCTGGAATTGTTTGGTTCCTTTTGAAATTTCAAAATAAATAGTGCGTTAGCACAAGGTTTAAAGAAGATTTGAAAATGGTTTTAAAACCATATTTTTTTTGGAAATTTTGTTCAAGCCTTGGAACTCATCAAACAATCCTATGAACACACAACAATGGTTTTAAAACAAATATTCTCTCACTATAGAGTAGCATTGGATTCAAAGCTTGTCCATATGAAATAATAGCACCCAAAGTTTCTGTTTCTTTGAAATGACTTTGAAAATGATCCCTAAATGATTATGCATGCATGGATGATATGCAATCCTTCAAAACATGATTTTAGGGATGTTAAAAATCTAACCCCCTTAAGGTGAATCTCGCCCTCGAGATTCGGATTGGCTAGCAAATAGGTGAGGGTGGTTTATCCGAAGATCATCTTCTCTTTCCCATGTTGCTTCTTCTTCAAAATGATGGTTCCATTGAACCTTGCAGAATTTGATAGTCTTAGTCCGAGTAACTCTTTCTGCAGTCTCAAGAATCTTGATAGGTTTTTCCTCATAAGTGAGGTCACTCTCCAATTGAACTTCCTCCAAAGGTATAGTATCCTTCAAGGAAGTATCTTCCATATCTGGATGGCATTTCTTTAGCTGACTCACATGAAACACATTGTGAACGACGGACAATGATTCTGGCAATTCAATCTCATAAGCTACTTCTCCTTTACGACTCAGAACTTGAATGGTCCAACATATCTTGGGGCCAATTTTCCTTTGACTCCAAATCTCTTCACTCCACGAAGTGGTGACACTCTAAGATAAGATCTATCACCCACTTCATAGGTGACTTCTCTACGCTTAGGATCTGCGTAGCTCTTCTGTCGGGACTGTGCTATCTTCAATCTGTCCTTAACTAGATTGACTTTCTCTTCAGCCTTTTGATTAGTTCTGGTCCGAACAAATTTCTTTCTCCCAAACCATTCCATAGTAATGGGGTGGTACACTTTCTCCCATAGAGAAACTCAAATGGTGCAATCTCAATACTGGCTTGATAGCTGTTATTGTAAGAGAATTCTGCGTAAGGCAGACTTTCATCCCAACTGGCTCCATAGTCGAGGGCACATGCCCTCAACATATCTTCAAGAACCTGGTTGGTCCTTTCTGTTTGTCCATCAATCCGAGGATGAAAAGCAGTGCTGAATTCCAACCTCGTTCCCAATGACTCATGTAGTTGCCTCCAAAAATGAGAAGTGAATTCAGTTCCCCTATCAGACACAATACTCTTGGGTACCCCATGCAAGCATACAATCCTACTCATATATATCTTGGCTAACTTAGTACTTGTATAGGTTATCTTCACGGGTATGAAATGAGCCACTTTAGTTAGGCGATCTACTACTACCCAAATAGAATCATATCCTGACCTGGTCCTTGGCAATCCGATGATGAAATCCATACCAATCTTGTCCCACTTCCAATCAGGAATAGGTAGTGGTTGTAGCAATCCTGCTGGTTTCTGATGTTCCGCTTTCACTCTACTACATACATAACACAAAGCAATATGTTCAGCGATGTACTTCTTGAGATTATTCCACCAAAATCTTTCATTCATATCCATGTACATTTTGGTGTTACCCGGATGGATGGAATATGGTGAGTTATGTGCTTCTTGTAAAATCAGTTTCCGAAGCTCCGAATCTTGTGGAACACAGATACGTTTTCCATACCATAAAGTACCCTGTTCGTCTTCATGGAATCCTTTGGCCTTTCCTTTGCCAATCTTTTCCTTGATCTCTTCAATTTCCTTATCTGTCTTTTGGGCTTCTTTGATTTTGTCCAACAAGGTGGGTTGAACATCCAATCACATGAGATGTCCTGCAGGCACAATCTCCAATCTGAGATCTCTAAATTGAGCACACAGATCATCTGGCAACTCTCCCTTAGTAAGGCCATGCACAAAAACCTTACGGCTTAGAGCATCTGCTACAACATTTGCTTTATCGGGGTGGTATTGCAAACTCAAGTCATAGTCCTTGATGAGTTCTAGCCATCTTATTTGTCTCATGTTGATTTCTTTCTGGGTGAAGATATACTTCAAACTCTTGTGATCTGTGAACACTTCACATCGTTTTCCCAAAAGATAGTGCCTCCATGTTTTGAGTGCATGGACAACAGAGGCTAACTCTAAATCATGAGTAGGGTAATTTACCTCATGAGTTTTGAGTTGTCTCGAGGCATAAGCCACAACTTTCCCTTCTTGCATTAGTATTGCACCCAATCCATGATGAGATGCATCACAATACACTTGGAAATCCTTCTCCAAATCTGGCAAACATAAGACTGGTGCTGTCACTAGTCTCTTCTTCAATTCTTGGAAACTAAGTTCACATCCTTCAGACCAAGAAAATTTCTTGTCTTTCTTTAGCAACTATGTCATTGGTTTAGCTACCTTGGAGAAATTCTCAATAAATCTTCTGTAGTATCCTGCCAAGCCAAGGAAACTACGAACCTCTTTTACTGACTTAGGAGATTCCCATTCAGTTACAGCTGACACTTTAGCAGGATCAACTGCTACACCATCTCCTGACACAACGTGTCCAAGAAATACAACTTCATTTAACCAAAGTTCACACTTGCTGAATTTGGCATACAGCTTATGCTCTCTAAGCTTCTCAAGTATCAAGCGCAAATGTCCTTCATGCTCTTCTTTGCTCTTGGAGTAGATCAGAATGTCATCGATGAATATGACAACAAACTTATAAAGGAACTCCATGAACACCTCCCTTTATAAAGGTAAGGATCCCTGTGATTGCAATGCTAGTCCCTGGATCAATGCTAGCATCCACAGTTTAAGATGAAGTACACAAAAACAAAGGTCATTATTACATATCATTCCAGAGACAAACATAGTATTTTACAAACTCCATGGCCATAGGCCTAATACAAGAGTTCAAACATAGAATAAGATAAATAAGTCTTCATCTTCATGTGCCACAGGCAAGCATGTTGAGTGTAGACTCATAACCCCTAATCATCATCAGAATAACCTGCAACATCACAACTTACAGCCACAGTGGGTCAATACATTGGAATAGTATTGGCAAGTGATACCTTAGTAGAATATTAACATCTAAATACTATATGAATTTGTCTAAGCGTAGCTTAGGCTTGCTTTGCTCAAATAGGTTTTACCTATTAGTTGAAAACACTAAGTTTTTATTTGACAAAACATTCCTAAGGAATCACCAATAGACATTGGTGAACCTTCACCCTTGTTCAACCACAAGTTTTAACTTAGAAATTGGGATGAGGAGATTCTTTATAGCTTCCATGTCTTGATGCTCAAGTTGTCCTATACCAGGGACATGGCTAAGTACTTATATTCTTCCATCTATAGAGGTTGTGCACTTTCCCCACAAGACCTGATTTTCACCAAGACAGGACCTTTCAGAAGCCTTCCCTTAGACCAAATGGACGCGCTCCAAACCTATCATCCCACTACCACCGACTGTCCAAATGGCTAAGTTATTGCAACCTATATGATCCAGACAGTGCCCATAATGCCATGTGGCTGCACTAGAAGCTTCTTAACATTTGGCATCTCAAATCCCTTTGTTCCTGGGTGGCTTTCCACAAGTGAGATACACAAGGTAAACCATAGAAATGGGCCTTGTGTAACCACTCAACACAAACTATTCTTTCCATTCCACCCAGGTGTTTCATTCACTTAGTTGTTTTATTAAGCAAAAACACAAGTCAAAGACTTAGAAATATTTCACATAGCATGAATATATAACCACCCTTGGTTGCTACTAGCTAGGCTAAGCATGGCAATGGTAAGCATCTTAACTTAGAGAAATTTCTAACAATTATACAACTACTAGGATTTCCCAAGAATAACATATAGATACTTATCAAAATATTCATGCAAGTCCTATACAAAATATTTCTAGTGCATAGTTGACAAATATAGGAATAAAATCATGAATCACCACTTGCCTTGGTAGTTTGGGGAGTAGCAACAATCTTCACAACCACAATCACTATTAGCACCAAAATCTACACATAAAATAATGGCACCAAAATCACATAACAAATTATACAAACAAAAATATATGAATGCATGCAAATGCCATGTGATAGTTTTTCTACACCAAACAAGACAAGGGTAATGTACTGAAACATAAACAAGACCAAGATACACAAAATAAACTTTATTGATCTTTAAAACATTTTTCAAATAATTTCTATACTCAAATTAAGCCTACAAATGTCTCTGCAAAAACAACCATTTTTACAGAGGCAAACATTAAACATATTGCATAAACAGATAGGACTTTCTCTCCTGATTCCAATGATATAAAGTTTGCAAAATTTGAACATGGGGATGAAAAGTTATGAATTTTATAAGTTTGAATCACAAATAGATCTAAATTCTGTTTTTAAATCTAAACCATAGCCACGCGGAGTGTTCTGATTGGCCCGTACCAGTTCGCACGGATCGATCGATAACAGCTATTGGATTAAAATGACTGCGCACGGTCCAGATCTAAACATACCGCTTCGTTAAGTGATTCTATCTCACGCGTTAGATCTAGATCTAACGGCTCGCGATCAAATGACCAAGGATTAGCGGCGCTGGCAACGGTGGAGCGGAAGCGGCGCTCTGTCAGCGATGTTGCCGGTGATTTAGGTCGCACGGGGAGGAGTGGGGATACTTACTGGGTTCACGTGGTTGCTGTGGTGCTCGAGGTGGTCGAGGGAGGGACAGGGGCGCACCGTGGAGGTCCCTGGGTCTCGTCGGAGTTGTGCGCGGCGTCGGGTGCTTGCAGACGTCGACGTTGCCGAAGATTTGAACCGCCCTAGCACGAACTAGATGTATCAGGAGGTGTGCATGGTCACGGCAAGCATTATAGTATCGAGGAGAATGCTAGGGGCGCTCGGAGATTACCGTGATTTCTCACCTGAGTTGAGAGAGGCGTCGGGCACTTGCGGTGGTTGTCGAATCCGTCGAGCTAGGTCACGAGCAGACAAAAAAAGGCATGACATGAGTCGCGTGAGCAAGGGAATCATTCTAGCATGAACGAGACAGAGTGGGGTGGACGGAGCTCACCGCAATATCTCGCCGGAGTTGCTCGGGCAGCGGCTTTGCAGACTGAATTCTGGGCAGCCCGGTGGCGGAGAGAGTGTGACGAGTGAGGGGAAAGACTTCATGGCGGAGAGGTTTTAATGGCGAGGCTCGGCAGGAACCGCTTGCTGAATCAATGGCAATTACGCCGCGCTATCAACGGCAGCAACGGTAGCAGCGACGTGTTTTTGCGCGGGATTTGGGGAAGATGACGATGACGTGGACGGGGCCTATCGATCAGTGGATGGGGGGTAGGTTCTTCGCGGGTGGGGAAAGGAAGAGAGAGGAGTGGCCCGGGTGGGCTGCTTTGGCTGTTGGGCTGAATAAGTGGCGCCAGGCCCAGTTCTGTTTCCTAATTCTTTTTCTTTTTCTAAAATGATTTTCAGGAATCCTTTTCAACTAAATTAAAAAGCATTTGAATTCCAAATCTTTCTGGACTTTTGTAAAGTGAAACCTTCATATTTTTGGGCATAAAACCAAGCTGCCTTGCTGGACTTGTTTGGTTCCTTTTGAAATTTCAAAATAAACAGTGCCTTAGCACAAGGTTTAAAGAAGATTTGAAAATGGTTTTAAAACCATATTTGTTTTGTAAATTTTGTCCTAGCCTTGGAACTCATCAAACAATCCTATGAACACACAACAATGGTTTTAAAACAAATATTCTCTCACTATAGAGTAGCTATGGATTCAAAGCTTGTCCACATGAAATAATAGCACCCAAAGTTTCTGTTTCTTTGAAATGACTTTGAAAATGATCCCTAAATGATTATGAATGCATGGATGATATGCAATCCTTGAAAACATGATTTTAGGGATGTTACATGGATGCATACAAGGTTTTCTTAATGGCTGAAGACCATTTTTAGGTACATTTGATCAAATTTTTATTGTTGCATAGTTGTTGTGACCAACTATCCATAATATTACCTCACTGTTTATTGTTTCATTGCAGTTCTGGATGGTTGCTTTGTGAAGCTAACCACAGGCCAGCAGATCCTTTGTGCCACTACAAGAGATGGGAACAAAAACATATTACCTCTTGCTTTTGGCTTGGTTGACAAGGAGGAGACAACTTCATGGAGTTGGTTCCTCACACAACTGAAGTATGCAATTGGGGGTGAACAAGGCAAGTTTGGATATTACACAGTAATATCTGATAGGCAGAAGGTTAGTGTTTCCTCTTGCTTTTATACATTGTCACATTGCAAGTATATACAAACTACTATTCCAAAACTACTATTGCATACTTGCTTTTAGTAGTATATAGAAACTACTATTCTTGCTTTTATACATTGTCACATTGCAAGGTCAGTTGGTTCGTCTTTCTTTACTTAATGCAATAAAGTACTCTGTAATTGTGTAGGGCCTGCTTAATGCAATAAACACAGTATTTCCTAACTGCCCTCAAAGATATTGTTTAAGGCACATCTATGCCAACTTTTAAACTGCTGGGTTTAGAGGTGAGGAGCTAAAAAAATACATGTATGCAGCCAGCTATTCTTACACACAAAATGGCTATGATGTTTGCTATGGCTAACATGAAAGAAGAGAGTGTAGAAGCTTAGGAGTGGCTAATGAAAATATCAGTTTCAGCTTGGGCTAGAAATGCCATGGATTACAACTGCAAAACTGATTTAGTTGTCAACAACTTGAGTGAAGTTTTCAATAGATGGATACTAGATATTGGAGGAAAACCAGTGAAGACCATGTTTGATGGTATCAGGAAGAAAGTAATGGTTAGACATGATGCTAAGAGAATAGGTGGTGCCAAGGCAAGGTGGGACATCACACCAACTTATTTAGAAATGCTAGAAGAAAGCAAGAAATGGGCAAGAATGTATAGATCTAGTAGGTCAGTTGATGGCTTGTGGGAACTTAGTCATGGTGAGAAATCTTATGCTATCAGTTTAACTGCCAGGACATGTGGATGCAAGAGATGGGATATGACTGGAGTCCCTTGTCATCATGCCATATCAGCCATCTACAAGTCATTCCAGCATCCTGAAGACTTTGTTCTAGATTTCTTCAAAAAACCAATGTACATGGAGGCATACAATCTAGTCATTTACCCAGTGCCAGGTGAGGATTGCTGGACAAAAACTGATACACCTGATATTGATCCACCAGTCTTCAAGGTATCATTGGGAAGAAATCAAACAAAGAGGAGGAAGGGCAAATTTGAAGTTCCAGAGCCACCACAATCCTCTAGAATGTCAACTATCAGTTGCAGCAACTGTATTTTGCTTGGGCATAGATACACTAGTTGTGGTCAAGCACTGAAGCCATCACTGCAGATTAGGAAAAACCAACATCAGGTTTACCTGTTGTCTATTTTCCACTAGTTGCATTTTAGTTACCTTTTCTGTGATCTATTTGTGCAGGAAAACAGGGCAACCCTCTCTGAAGCTCCACATGCTCCAGCTCCAGGACCAGCTCCACAATCTTCTAGGAGGGAAACACCTGTAGTTGGTGCTCCACAATCAAATAGGAGGGCAACACCTGCAGCTCCAGCTCCAGGACATGCTCCATCTCCAGGACATGCTGCAGCCCCAGGACATGATCCAGCTCCGGGACATGCTGCAGCTCCAGGACATGCTCCAGCTCCAGTACATACTGGACCTAGTGGTACTACTGGAAGGCCAGTAAGAGTAAGAAAGGCTAACTCTAAGATGAATGGTTACCTCACTACAAGCAACATTGACAAGATCACACTGAAGGACATCAAGAAAGGGATGTTATGAATAATCTGTTTGTGTGCTTTGTAGAACAATTTGTTTGTGTGCTTTGTAGAACAATCTGTTTGTCCATGTGCTTCTGAGAACAGTGCTTTTGTGTGCTTCTGAGAACAATCAGTTTGTGTGGTGTGACATGATGTATAACTATTTGAACAAATGTTGTGTTTGTTTTCTGTTGTGAGTCTGAGACAATGGCCAACTATTTGAAATGCTTGTTATGTAGATGTTGCCATGCTATTATATTAAATTGTTGATAATTAAAGATGTTGTCGAGACCACTAGGGGGGCCTCGACAACCCTAGTATATATAATTTTTGATCATTATAGATGTTGTCGAGACCACTCGGGGGCCTCGACAACCCTGGTATATTAAATTGTTGATCATTATAGATGTTGTCGAGACCACTCGGGGGGCCTCGACAACCCTAGTATATTAAATTGTTGATCATTATAGATGTTGTCGAGACCACTAGAGGGGCCTCGACAACCCTAGTATATTAAATTGTTGATCATTATATATGTTGTCGAGACCACTCGGGGGGCCTTGACAACCCTAGTATATTAAATTGTTGATCATTATAGATGTTGTCGAGACCACTCGGGGGGCCTCGACAACCCTGGTATATTATTATGTTGATCATTATAGATGTTGTCGAGACCACTCGGGGGGCCTCGACAACCCTAGTATATTAAATTGTTGATCATTATAAATGTTTTCGAGACCACTCGAGGGGCCTTGACAACCCTAGTATATTAAATTGTTGATCATTATAGATGTTGTCGAGACCACTCGAGGGGCCTCGAGAACCCTAGTATATTAAATTGTTGATAATTATAGATGTTGTCGAGACAACTCGAGGGTCCTCGACAACCCTAGTATATTAAATTGTTGATCATTATAGATGTTGTCGAGACCACTCGAGGGGCCTTGACAACCCTAGTATATTAAAATCATGGAGGGTTCATCTAAAAGCATTATAGATTTTGACATATTATAGTATAGATCATTATAAAGGGTTCAACTAAATAAAGGGTTCAACTAAACAAATAAAGGGTTCAACACATGGAGGGTTCAACTAAAAAAATAAAGGGTTCAACTCAACAGCTGCATTACATAAATATGCCAACTAAACAGACTCATACATCTACCTAAACACACCATCACTCCTCCTCCTCTTCAGTTAGATCCTTCAATATTTAGCTGCTCTCATACCGCTCTTGAATTCTTGAGCTATTACTATCATTATACATTACCCACAACTTAGTCAATGCATGCTTCATGATGTCATCCCACTCTGGATCAATCCAGCTTTGACAGGCACAACTCTTGTACATTAAATATTTTTTATTGCAACATACTATATATGGTTTATGATTACAACATACTAAAAATTGCAGATTATGTAAAATACTATCATTTCTAAATGAGCACACTATCATTTCTACATACATGTCTCTGTCTATGATTACAACATACATTTTCATGAGCACACTATCATTTCTACATACATGTCTCTGTCTATGATTACAACATATATTTTCATGAGCACACTATCATTTCTACATACATGTCTCTATATATGATTACAACATATATTTTCATGAGCACACTATCATTTCTAAATGAGCACACTATCATTTCTACATCACATATCTGATAAGCAAACTGTCACATATCTATATCACAATATTTAGTAAACTGCTAGAAATCTAACTGTTCTGCACTACTACTCAATGTTGCTCTAAATGAACAAGCATATCATTTCTATATCAATATACCTGTTAGTTAACTGAAACTAAATAAACACATGATCACACTATGAGGAAATCAAATCACCTACATGGATCTATTGAAGAAAAAAGGGAGCTAAGCACTTACATTTTCTATAGCACACATGTAGAACTTCCTCCCTGTATCAGTGCCCTCAAACGCAACACACCTGCGTGGCTTCAATTTGTGAGCAGTGCAAACAAAAGGAGCTTCATGGTCAATGCCGGCAATTTCAGCGTCATGGAGCATGTCTGGTGCGTAGCCGAACGCAGTGAACTACAAATCCGAGAAATCGAGGAAAAAATGAGGCTCAAATCGATGATCTTCCAAAAATTCCCAAATCTGGATCCAAACCCTAAATTAAAAGAGGAGGAAGGCACTCACATGGTCAAACGAGAGAGATTCGGCGGAGGAGCTTCCGTTGTCGTTCCAGCTCGACATGATCTGTGGAGCAGCAGCGGAAGCACTTGCCGGCGATGGCAGCGCGGTCACCAGCGACGGCGGCGGTCAGGATAAGAGGAAGCAGATGAGTGAGGCAGCGGGGGAGAGAAGAGCAGGGCCCGACCATTTTGATGGTTCCGACAGCGTCGTTAACAGCCGTCCATGCCCAGCCATCCAAATGCGCCACGTAAGCCTGACGACTGGGCCCCACCTGTCAGTTTCATCGTTTGCGCGGCATTAGACCTAGATCAATGTTGCCTGCAACCGTGCGCCCCAAAAACGGTGCAATCTGAATTTTTTTAAATTTTTGGTGGTCTTTTGAAACCCTAGCCCGAATTGTGGTGGTCAATCAAATACTACCTAATCAACCAAGGAAATAAATTTTGGAGCTCCAGAACTTCTCTGGTGAATTATTTCCTAAAACTAGAGTTTTATTCAGTATAAAAATCATTACAAATAAATGGAAATTGATAAAATAGTGAAACCATGTTTGTTGGTTTTATTTTATTAATACTTTTCTGATGATATCACTTTTGTCTAATGGTATCATAAAAAATATGCCCTTGGTCCAAAACCCCTCTCTTTGGTAAATTCTAGACTATAAATCCTAATGGATTTTTCCATGCCTCCAAGACAACGCCAATCTTCCTAAAATCCATTCCTCCTAATACCCACTAAATGGTAAACATGAAATGTTCATTGCTTTTTGTATGTATTGGTGCTTGTAGGCATTGTATTGATTGTGGTGTTATTTGCTTGCATGTTTGCTCGATAACGGCGATAGACACCTTCTTTCCTATTATTATTATTATGCTTATTGGTATTCTGGTGTTTTAAAGAAGCCCAGGGATATCTCACTGATCACAGGCAAGCCACCTTCTTGCTCATAAGCCCTTGTCCTACTTTTATACTCATGCATGTTTTATGTACTTGTTTATATAAATTGCATGGTTTTACTAGTATATTTCATATGTGGGAATGTTTGGATCCTTCAGACCATTACCCCTCTGTATTACGAAGTACAACCCCCTTGCCGACACTTACTTACCCCTAGTATGGTAGATGGTGTTTTAACACCATAACCCCTTGGAGACCCCTTTTTAGCCCAAGTAAAAAGCATAGGATGGGAAGACCCCGGGAAAATGTTTATAAATTTTTTTATGACAAAACCTTGGTAAGGTTTGATCCACCAAGAGAGGTTTGAAAAATTAGGAAGGTTTTGTTTTACAAAAAGTATGGAGGAAAAATGTTTGTAAAAACGCACCCGGTTCTTTGCAACTTAAGCTATAACAACTTAACCCGTGTAACCACATTACTATGGAATGGGACAGGGCTGGATTCGATGTTTGTTTACTCTGGTATAAGCGGCCTCGCAATTACTACAGGCGCATATAAATCCCTAGAGGGTGGGCCTTCTCTGGCAAAATGGTCCATGTAAAACATTGACCGGGGGAAGGAACGAAGGGTCTATGGGCCTCCACGCGTTACTATGTGCCCCTCATTGAGAGCACACACTCATCATAGTGCGAAGCGCGCTCCAGTTGGCTTGTGAAATATATAGGGCATCCCGGTGTTGAGGGGAAAAACAGTCATAGGGTAGGCACTTATATTGGAGTAGGCATCCGGAGAGTCTTGACCGGTTACTCGACCCACGATCGGTGAAGATCAGGGCAGTGTAATCGGATGATGTGGGTGAAGTGTACAACCTACAGAGTGTAAATCTATTAGAATATCCATGTCCGCGGTTAAGGACGGGTTGGACAAACTACTATAGAGCGGTGCTAGTTTTGATTTCAAAAAGGACTTCAGAAAAGTAATGGTTTTGGAAATGTTTTGACCAATGGATGGACGGAAAAGGAGGAAGAAGTTTGGTCATGGGATGACCGGGAGAAAGAAACAAATGGGTGACCCAATCCTAGTATTTTCTAAAACTTTTCAAAAAGGTTTCCAAAACGTTTTATAAAGGTTTTCAACAAAACCTTATAGATGCTATATCTACAAGAGAAAATACTTTAGAAAAGAACCTCTTATGGAGCCATCCTACCACCTCTGCCATATTGCATATCCATTTTATTGTTATTATCTTAAGGTGGTTTGTGAGTACATTCAAAGTACTCAACGACATTGTCCCTGTCTATTTACTTGGCCATATTTGCATAAGCTAGAAAACGATGGAGATTCTGACGTCTATGTGAGCTAGGCCGTCTTCCCAGTCAGTTGCCTATAGGTTAAGGCATGACATGGGATCCGCGCTTGAAGACTTCTGCTAATAAGGATTGTAATTGCCATAATGGCAAAGATGTAAGTTCTGTACTCGTTACATCCTGGATGTTGTAATGATACTTGTCGGTTATGCTCACAGCTCACTGATTATGGGAACGTGAATTGCAGGCATAACAGGGATTCTCGGACTATAAATCCAGGATCCCACAAATGCGATATCCAAAAATAGGTCTTATAGGAACTATCTCACCGTCCTCAATCATAGAAACATTAGGACCACCTTGTCTTGGTATGCAATGAGTTGGGCTAACCCATTTACTATCGGAAATAGGATATATTACGCCGACATCTAATAAGCATATAACTTCTTTTCTTACTACTTCCTTCATTTTCGGATTAAACCTTCTGTGTGTGTAAACTACAGGTACGACATCATCAAGCATGGTAATCTTATGTGTTACAATAGATGGATCTATTCCTTTAATATCACTTAGAGTATATCCAAATGCTTCACAATGCTTGACCAAGACCGAAATGAGTTTATTTGTTTCATTTTCTGATAATTTTTTACTAATAATAACAGGACATTTATTTTCATTATCTAAGAACTCATACCTCATATTGTTTTGAAGTTGTTTCAATTAAATTGCCGGAGGTTCTTCATCTCCTTTTCTTACTAGTTCTTCATAGTCATGTGGATTTTGTGCTTCTGGAACAGAATCAAGGTAATCGACCATGTCTTCTCTTTCCTCATCATCTAGTACCTCCTCCCAATTAATTAGGCTCCTCTCTAATTCATCTCGCGGAGTGCTGAAATGAATTGCGGCTAGCTCGGCAATCGTTTTCCCTTCCTTGATATCTTCCTCTTCATATGGCCTCTTCTTTAGTTTGGCGGAATGGAATGTCACTTCCTCTTCTCCAAACATCATTGAAATAGTCTCTTTCTTATTATAAATTGGAGCTTTGGTTATGGAGACAAAGGCCTGCCTAAATGGATAGGAAAAAAAGAGCCTCGAGGCATATCAACAATATAAAAATCAAGGGGGTACATAAGTTCTCCAATAAAGGCAGATATTTCTAATAACACCTATCGGTTTTATATTAGTTCTAGTTGACAATTTAATAGTAGTGTCTACCGGTTCCACATCTGGATTATTCAAATTGTAGCGAAGTTCCTCATAAAGTGATGAAGGCATAATATTTATAGTATAAATCGGTTCAAAAATTCCGTATAAGAAAGTTTCCCCATAATATATAGGAGTCAGTCTTAGAAGTTTCGTTACCTCGTACCTTACCTTTGATGAATTCTGAAGTTTCAAGGTCTAGCGTAACCACTTCATTATCCATGGTTCGTGCTTCCATAAGATCCTTCAATACAACAATATTTGCACTAGTAGCATCGGGGTTGTTTTCTGGTTTCTTTCATCTTCTGTTTATGTGCTCTTCCTCTCTACGCTTTTTCTTGATATTCTCTTGAATAGGTTTAGAGGAAAACTCTAATATTGGTGCACTTTTTCTTGCACACTTCTTCACCCACAAGTTTTTACTTAGAAATTGGGATGAGGAGATTCTTGATAGCTTCCATGCCTTGATGCTCAAGTTGTCCATTGCCATGGACTTGGCTAAGTACTTAGATTTTTCCAACTGCAGAGGTTGTGCACTTTCCCCACCAGACTTGGTTTCACCAAGACAGGACCTTTCAGAAGCCTTCCTTTAGACCAAATGGACGCGTTCCAACCTATCATGCCCACTACCACCAACTGTCCAAATGGCTAAGTTCTAGCAACTTATGTGATCCAGGCAGAGCCCATATTGCCAAGTGGCTGCACTAGAAGCTTCTTAACACTTGGCCTCTAAAATCTCTTTGTTCCTGGGCGGCTTACCACAAGTGAGATACACAAGGTAAACCATAGCCATGGGCCTTGTGTAACCACTCAACCAAAACCACCAATCAAGTCCCTTTCCACCCAGGTGATTTATTGACTTAGTTGTTTTATTAAGTAAAACAAGTCCAAAGACTTAGAAATATTTGCATCATAGCATGTATATTTCACCAACCCTTGTTTGCTACTAGCTAGGCTAAGCATGGCATAGATAGTAACTTAACTTAGAAAATTTCCTAGTAATTCTACAACTACTTAGGATTTCCCATCATGGCATATAGGCAAAATAATATCATGCAAGACTTAGCAAAATATTTCCAATGCTTAGTATAAAATATAGGGATTGAATTATTCATGAAGTACCACTTGACTTGGTAGTTGGGAGAGTAGCACTCTTCACAATCACAATCACTAGCACCAAAGTCTACACAAAGAATGGTAGCAACAAATTACACACATAACATATACAAACAAACAAAATATATGCATGCATGCAAAATGCTAAGTGATGATTTTTAAAACTCAACCAAGCAAGTGCATAGTACTGAATCCTAAACAAGTCAAAAACAATTCATATAATAATTTAAACCCTAAATTAAATCCTAAACAATTCATATAATCAAATAAGCCCTACACATGTTTTTGCAAAAGAAACCATTTTAACAGATGCAAAACATTAAACACATTGCATATTCTGAAAGGGCTTGTTCTCCTGATTCCAACGGTATAAAATTTGCCAAAATCTAACGTGGGAATCGAAAGTTACAAACAAAACAAATTTGAACTAAAATCTGATTCAAAATCTGTTTTAAATCTAAACTACTGCCACGCATCGCTGTCCTATTGGCCGGTACCGTTTCGCTCTGCATCACGCTTCCGCGCCGTCAGATCAAGTTAGATCCAACGCGCCAGATCTAAAGAAAATGGTTCGCTCCAGATCTAATCTAATCCCTACGATGCAGATCTAACGGCTACCGTTGCTCTGACCAAAGTCGAGCGGCGCTAGCGCGGCGGCGAGCGGCGGAGCGCTCTGTCAGTGGCGGTGCCGGCGTTCTAGGTCGCCCGGGGAGGGGAGAGGGTGCTCACCAGAACCGCAGTGACGAGGTGAAGCTCAACGTGTACCTGGTTGGCGAAGGGGCGCTCGGAGTCGTCGGGGATTCCTCGCCGGAGTTCGCGAACGCGTCGGGTACGGCTGCTCGTCGACGTTGGCGAAGATACAGATCACGCCAAGGCAAAATAAGCAGTGCGTCAGATGCGTGGAGTGATGCTGGTCATGCGAGTTTCAAAGAGAAAACAAGGCGCGGTCAGAACTAACCAGGAAGGTTCGCCGGAGTTGGAGACGGCGTCGGATTCTCTCGGTGCTCGTCGAAGTCGAAGCTCTGGATCACAAACAGACGGGCAAAGGGGTTCAGGAGGTGCACAAGGAAGTTGTGAAGTTGCTCGTATGAACCAGAGAGGAAGGGGAGCATGAGGTTTACCAGAATTGGTCGCCAGAGTAGGTCCTGTCTGCGGCGGTGTAAGGGCGAATACTGGCAGCCTGGTGGCGATAAGAGTGTGCAGTGTGGGGGAATGACCGCGAGGGGGAGAGGTTCTTATAGCCGGATCTGGGCGTGGAGTTACTCGCGGAATCAATGGGAATCAACGCGGCAGCGTAGTAATGGCGCATGAAAGCAAGACATGCAGCGTGATTGACGAAGACGACGACGGGGTCACGGGTCCACTTGTTAGCGAAATAAACAGAGGAGAGGTGGGGTCCGGGCGTCAGCGACTCTGTTGGTGCGTCTGCGCATGAGAGAGAGAGGGGAACCCGGGTGGGCTAGATGGGCTGGATTTGTTGATGGGCTAAATTCCTGGCGCTGGCCCTTTTCCTTTTCTTAAATCCTTTTCTATTTCTAATTTGATTTTCTGGAATTATTTTCAAATGAATTCAAACTCTATTTGAATTCAAATCTTTTCAGGATTTTTGCAGTGTGCAACAGTCACAAATTTGGGCATAAAACCAAGTGGTCTCTCTGTTCAAGCTTGGTTCTTTTAAATAAACAAAATAAACAGTGCTATAGCACTTGATTTGCAAATGTTTTGAAAATGGTTTTGAAACCATATTTATTTTGTATATTTTTGTCCAAACTCCACACTCAATCTAATCAACAAGGAAGCAAACAAACTTGGTTTAAAACACTTATGCTCTCAAATGAGGATGGTCATTTGATTTAAGTTTGCTCACATAAAATGATAGCACCATGTGCTTCTGTTTTTCTTGAAAATGGTTTGAAAATGACCTCAAAATTATATGCATGCATGAATGATATGCAATATTTGAAATCATGATTTTAGGGATGTTACAAATCTAACCCCCTTAAGGTGAATGTCGCCCTCGAGATTTGGATTGGCTAGCAAATAGGTGAGGGTGGTCTTTCCGAAGATCATCTTCTCTTTCCCATGTTGCTTCCTCTTCGGAATGATGATTCCACTGCACTTTGCAGAATTTATAGTCTTAGTCCGTGTGACTCTTTCTGCAGTCTCAAGAATCTTGATAGGCTTATCTTCATAGGTGAGATCACTTTCCAACTAAACTTCTTCCAAAGTTATAGTATCTTTCAAAGAAGTCTCTTCCATTTCAGGATGACATTTCTTAAGCTAACTCACATGAAACACATTATGAACGGCTGACAGAGATTCTGGCAGTTCTATTTCATAAGCAACTTCTCCTTTACGACTCAGAATCTTGAATGGTCCAACATATCTTGGTGCCAACTTTCCTTTGACTCCGAATCTCTTCACTCCACGAAGTTGTGACACTCTAAGATAGGCTCTATCACCAACTTCGTAGGTGACTTCTCTACGCTTAGGATCTGCGTAGCTTTTCTGTCGGGACTGTGCTATCTTCAACCTGTCCTTAACCAACTTGACCTTCTCTTCGGCTTCTTTGATAAGATCTGGCCCGAATAAACTTCTTTCTCCCACACCATTCCATAACAATGGGGTGGTACACTTTCTTCCGTAGAGAAACTCAAATGGTGCCATCTCAATACTGGCTTGATAGCTGTTGTTATAAGAAAATTCTGCGTAAGGCAGACTTTCATCCCAACTGGCTCCATAGTCTAAGGCACATGCCCTCAACATGTCTTCAAGAATCTGATTAGTCCTTTCTGTTTGTCCATCAGTTTGTGGATGAAAAGAAGTACTGAATTCCAACCATGTTCCCAATGACTCATGTAACTGTCTCCAAAAATGGGAAGTGAATTGAGTTCCCCTATCAGACACAATACTCTTGGGCACTCCATGTAGACATACAATTCTACTCATGTAGATTCTGGCTAACTTTGCACTTGTATAGGTTGTCTTCACGGGTATGAAATGAGCCACTTTAGTTAGGCGATCCACTACTACCCAAATAGAATCGTATCCTGACCGGGTCCTTGGTAATCCGGTAATGAAATCCATACCAATCTTGTCCCACTTCCAATCAGGAATAGGTAGTGGTTGAAGCAAACCTGCTGGTTTCTGATGTTCCGCCTTCACTCTACTACACACATCACTCAAAGCAATATGCTCGGCGATGTCCTTCTTGAGATTATTCCACCAAAATCTTTATTTCATGTCCATGTACATTTTGGTGTTACCCGGATGAATGGAATACGGAGAGTTGTGTGCTTCTTGCAAAATCAGTTTCCGCAGCTCCGGGTCTTGTGAAACACAGATACGTTTCCCATGCCATAAAGTACCCCGTTCGTCTTCATGGAATCCTTTGGCTTTTCCCTTGCCAATCTTTTCTTTAATTTCTTCAATTTCCTTATCAATCTTCTGGGCTTCTTTTATTTTGTCCAACAAAGTGGGTTGAACATCCAAAGACATGAGATGTCCTTCAGGCACAATCTCCAATCTGAGTTTTCTAAATTGAGTACACAGATCATCTGGCAATTCTCCTTTGGTAAGGCCATTCACAAAAACCTTACGACTTAGAGCATCTGCTACAACATTTGCTTTACCGGGGTGGTATTGCAAACTTAGGTCATAGTCCTTGATAAGTTCTAGCCATCTTCTTTGTCTCATATTAATTTCTTTCTAGGTGAAGATATACTTCAGACTTTTGTGATCTGTGAACACTTCACAATGCTTTCCCAAAAGATAGTGTATCCATGTTTTGAGTGCATGGACAACAGAGGCTAACTCTAAATCATGAGTAGGATAGTTCACTTCATGAGTTTTGAGTTGTCTCGAGGCATAAGCCAAAACTTTACCATCTTGCATAAGTACTGCACCCAAACCCTGATGAGATGCATCACAATATACTTGGAAATCTTTTTCCAAATCTGGCAGACACAAGACGGGTGCTGTCACCAGTCTCTTCTTCAATTCCTGAAAGCTGAGTTCACAACCTTCAGACCAAGCAAACTTCTTGTCTTTCTTTAACAATTCAGTCATAGGCTTAGCTACCTTTGAGAAATTTTCAATGAACCTTCTGTAGTAACCTGCTAAGCCAAGGAAACTACGAACTTCTTTCACGGACTTGGGAGATTCCCATTCAGTCATAGCTGAAACCTTAGCAGGATCAACTGCTACACCATCCTTTGTCATAACATGTCCTAGAAAACCAACTTCTTCCAACCAGAACTCACACTTGCTGAATTTGGCATAAAGTTTATGCTCTCTTAACTTCTCAAGTATCAATCGCAAATGTCCTTCATGCTCTTCTTTGCTCTTGGAGTAAACTAAGATGTCATCGATGAAAACGACAACAAACTTGTCAAGGAATTCCATGAACACCTTGTTCATCATATTCATGAAGTATGCTGGAGCATTGGTCAAACCAAAAGGCATTACGGTATACTCATACAATCCATACCTTGTAGTGAACGCTGTCTTAGGTATGTCTTGTTCTCTTATCTTGAGTTGAAAATATCCTGACCGGATATCAATCTTTGAGAACACACATGCTCCTTCTAGCTAATCAAACAAGTCATTGATTCTAGGCAAAGGGTATTTGTTCTTGATAGTTACCTCGTTGAGTGAACGGTAATCTATGCATCACCTTTGACTTCTATCTTTCTTCTCCACGAACAAAACTAGGGCTCCCCAAGATGAAGAACTTGGTTGAATAAATCCTTTCTGTAGCTGTTCTCCAAGTTGTTTCTTGAGTTCTTTCAGTTCATCAGCTGACATTTTATAAGGTCTCTTTGCTATTGGTCCAGACCCTGGTACCAAATCTATAAGAAACTCCACATCTCTATCTGGTGGCATTCCCGACAATTCTTCCGGAAACACATCCGGATATTCACTCACAATTGGCACACTGTCTATGCTAACCCCTTAAGAGAATTAAGCATACTCCTTTTTGCTTCAAAGTTGGTCTTGAATATGATCCTTTTATTTTCTGGAGTTGTGAGTGAGACAGTATGGTTGGCACAATCTATCACTCCTTTGTACTTAGTCATCCAGTCCATTCCCAAAATGACATCCAATCCTTGGGAGTTTAGAATTATCAAGTTAACGGGAAACTTATACTTCCCAAACTCTATGACTAGATCATGACATCCTGAATTCACTATCATTTCTCCACCAGGAGAACTTACTTTTATAGGACACCCAATAGTTTCTACCGGTAGTTCATTTCTTTCAACAAATGCTCTTGATATGAATGAATGAGATGCACCAGTATCAAAGAGTACAAATGCTGGAATAGAATTGAGTCGAACTTACCAAAGAATAAAGATCGTGCTCCTCATAGACCTCCTCCACATTGATGTGGTTTACTTGTCCCTTCTGAAAAGGGTTGGGCTTGTTGGGTCTTTCAACTTTCTTTTCTGGGCAGTCATTTGCATAATGCCCCATCTTCTTGCATTTGAAGCACTCAACCTGACTAATGTCTCTCTTAACAGGCTGACTTGCACTTCCCTTCCATTACCACTGTGGTGACTCTTGTATCCACCCTTGTGGTTCTTATATTTGTCATTGTCATGACTGCGGTGATGCTTGTTGTCATGACGGTTGTGGTTGTGGTGCTTGTTGAATTTCCCATGCTTGTGGGATCCTGAGCGTCCACTGTCATCATAATGAGATCGTTTGTGAGACGATCCCGAGCTGTGCTTGTCGGAGTGCTTTCTCTTTCTACTCTCAACTTGCTTCATTTTGTTCTCCAAAATAGCAGCTTGTCACAGAGCGACTGATAAGTGGGAACATATGCCACAGCCAACTGCAGATTCAGCTCATCATTCAAGCCTTCAAGAAATTTTTCCTTTCTCTTATCATCGGTGTCAACTTCATCCGGTGCATAACGCACCAGATTGTTGAACTCCTCAATATATTCAGCCACGCTGCAGTGGCGCTGCTTCAGATTATGGAACTCTTTCTTTGTCAGACTCATCACTCCAGATGAGATATGAGCAGTACGAAAGCCATCCTCAAAGATAGCCCATGTCACTTCATCTATGGGAGTGGTGATCTGGAAGTTATCCCACCAAGTGGCGGCTGGTCCCTCTAGCAGATGTGCTGCAAATCTGACCTTTTCAGCATCCGTACAGCCCATGGTTACCAAATCCTTGTTCACAGAACGTAGCCAATCATTGGCCACAATGGGATCAGTCGTCCCTGAGAACTTTGCTGGCCTCAATCTCAAGAATCTGGTAAGCATGTCAAAGCCCGGTGGGTTGTTGTTGTTGTTATTGTTGTTATTTTTGTTGTTATTGTTGTTGTTTTGGTTCTGGATGAACGTCGTCATCATCTGCATTAGCTGAGTTTGAGCGGTCATCATTTGTTGCATTTCTGGAGTGATGTTGTTGTTGTTGGGGTTGGGGTTTGCACGACGGGGAGGCATCTGTGGTTTGTTCAAATAGAGATAAGAATGAGATACCCATAGATGCTTTCATGCACATTACATCACATAAGCAAACACCAGCATGCAACACAAAGATAAAAGATTCAACAACAAGATAACAAGTTCACAAAGTAAAACACACAAGTGGCAAGCCATCCACATGTCGGATGGTCAAATAACAAGTTCTCACATAACACGTACGATAATAAAAGATAATCGAGTAGTCAATCTACTCATCGGCATCAATCTCCTCCTCGACAAAGGTAAGACCTGCGTTCTCCATCGCGGTCTTGTATTCCTCGACGCTAGTGGTCAAGGTCTCTATCTTGGCCTTGAGAGCCCTCTTCTGGGAACGAAGCCTCTCTATCACTGTCTGCTGCTGCTCGAGCTCGAAATCCTTGGACTGCAGTTCTTCAGTCATGTCCCGGATCTTCTTGTTCCTATCCTGGACACGCTTCTCCTGACTCTTGAACTTCCATCACGGGTCTCGAACTTCGCCTCCATTTCCTTGACTATCTCGTCTTGCTCCGCGAAGAGCTTGTCCTTCTCGCGAAGCTGCACCTGGAGCTTGTCATTGCTGAGCATGACATTGGTCCTGTCAGTGTCCACGTGCCTAATGAGAGACTCTAAGTCCTGGAGGTACAGGCGTATCGGCTCTGCTGCGTCCCTCGAATCGTCCTCGAATTCGATGGACTCTCCATCCTCATCACGTCTTCCGAAGACGTGGAAGTGGGTACCTCTAACCTGTCGAGAGTGTCGCCCTAGCAAACGTCCTATCAGATCCTGCATAACTACCTCAAGGCCTCTCTCCCTGTCATCGTGCATGAGCTTGAAGACAATGGCCTCCGTGGTAGGCTCATGCAAGCGTCCGGGCTGGTTGACCTTGAAGCCCCAGAGGTCCTTCCTCTCAAACTTGGTGAGGGGATGCACCATGATGGTGGGAAGAGGGAGATTGAGCAAAGTAGTAAGCTCAACGATACGAGGACCAAAGCGGGTAACCTGGAACTCCTCAACAGTGCTGATGGTAATAGGCATCTATTTATAAGATAGAAAAGTTAGAACAACACAAATCAAGATAAAACAAAAGACAAAACATCACATACATATCCTTGGGAAGCAAAACACACAAGTCATGCATACTTGAAACCATTACAACAACCAAGGTTCAATCTTATTTTAAAGCAACTTTTTTGGAAAATAAGGTGATAGGTGGTGGTCCAACTAATGAAGTACGTTTACAATCCTATCTCACTGGATCTGTTGGCTAACACAATATTTCTAGAAGCAATCAGCCTATCTTGCTCACATGATTCCATCACTAAGTCTATAATGTCTCCTCTTAAGGTTTGGTTGGTAGCTTCCAACTCTTGGGTATGTTTCTTTTCTTTCCTTAGATCATTTTGGAGGTTGAGCATTCTGCACTTGACTCTAGCACCAAGTTCTTTGATGGTCTTCCAAGATGCATCCTTTGCTGATTCAAAGAATGTAGTGTGCACCACTGAATTGGTGAACATGCAGAATCCTTTTTCCTGATGGTTGTCTTCCTTGTTTTTATACAAGTGAAGTTGCACCCACCAGTATTCCACTCCTTCATCCATCACAGGAAAACCTTTGTACACAGTTGCACCTTGTATCTCTAATGCAACCATGAGGTCCTTGAGAGCCTTGGGGAATTCTGTCTCACACTCCAAAGTCATTGTCATGAGTGGTCCTTTCCTCACGGCTTCGTTGATGGAGTTCATCTACAAATAGAGATGAGAGAGAAGATTAGAAAAGTTTTACGAGAAGAATAGACAAGTGTAGAAGTTGAAAAAATTTCCTTAGTGGTTTCCAATCCTAGGGTCATAATCCTACAGGCAACACAGTGCTCTGATACCATCTGTAAGATCCCTCCTTTATAAAGGAAAAGGATCCCTGTGATTGCAATGCTAGTCCCTGGATCATTGCTAGCATCCACAGTTTAAGATGAAGTACACAGATACAAAGGTCATTTATTACATCCATTCCAGAGATAAACATAGTCTTTACAACTCAAGGCCACAGGCCTAATACAAGAGTTTGAATAAGTAAATAAACATAAGTCTTCATCTTCATGTGCCACAGGCAAACATGTTGAGTTTAGACTCATGACACCTAATCCTCATCAGAGTAACCTGCAACATCACAAGTTACAGCCACAGTGGGTCAATACTTTGGAATAGTATTGGCAAGTGATACCTTAGTATATTTTAAGTGGACTAGATACTATATGCAAATTTGGCTAAGTGTAGCTTGGCTTGCTTTGCTCAAAATAGGTTTTTCCTATTAGTTGAAATCACTAAGTTTTTCTTTGTCAAAACTTTTCCCAAGGAACCACCAATAGACATTGAGGTCCTTCACCCTTGTTCACCCACAAGTTTTTACTTAGAAATTGGGATGAGGAGATTCTTGATAGCTTCCATGCCTTGATGCTCAAGTTGTCCATTCCCATGGACTTGGCTAAGTACTTAGATTTTTCCAACTGCAGAGGTTG
The DNA here is from genome assembly GCA_023614405.1 of Avena insularis. Classification (NCBI taxonomy): domain Eukaryota; kingdom Viridiplantae; phylum Streptophyta; class Magnoliopsida; order Poales; family Poaceae; genus Avena; species Avena insularis. The sequence continues at coordinate 151,406,694 of CM042687.1, forward strand.
TGCACTTTCCCCACCAGACTTGGTTTCACCAAGACAGGACCTTTCAGAAGCCTTCCCTTAGACCAAATGGACGCGTTCCAACCTATCATTCCCACTACCACCAACTGTCCAAATGGCTAAGTTCTAGCAACTTATGTGATCCAGGCAGAGCCCATATTGCCAAGTGGCTGCACTAGAAGCTTCTTAACACTTGGCCTCTAAAATCTCTTTGTTCCTGGGTGGCTTACCACAAGTGAGATACACAAGGTAAACCATAGCCATGGGCCTTGTGTAACCACTCAACCAAAACCACCAATCAAGTCCCTTTCCACCCAGGTGATTTATTGACTTAGTTGTTTTATTAAGTAAAACAAGTCCAAAGACTTAGAAATATTTTCATCATAGCATGTATATTTCACCAACCCTTCTTTGCTACTAGCTAGGCTAAGCATGGCATAGATAGTAACTTAACTTAGAAAATTTCCTAGCAATTCTACAACTACTTAGGATTTCCCATCATGGCATATAGGCAAAATAATATCATGCAAGACTTAGCAAAATATTTCTAATGCTTAGTATAAAATATAGGGATTGAATTATTCATGAAGTACCACTTGCCTTGGTAGTTGGGAGAGTAGCACTCTTCACAATCACAATCACTAGCACCAAAGTCTACACAAAGAATGGTAGCAACAAATTACACACATAACATATACAAACAAACAAAATATATGCATGCATGCAAAATGCTAAGTGATGATTTTTAAAACTCAACCAAGCAAGTGCATAGTACTGAATCCTAAACAAGTCAAAAACAATTCATATAATAATTTAAACCCTAAATTAAATCCTAAACAATTCATATAATCAAATAAGCCCTACACATGTTTTTGCAAAAGAAACCATTTTAACAGATGCAAAACATTAAACACATTGCATATTCTGAAAGGGCTTGTTCTCCTGATTCCAACGGTATAAAATTTGCCAAAATCTAACGTGGGAATCGAAAGTTACAAACAAAACAAATTTGAACTAAAATCTGATTCAAAATCTGTTTTAAATCTAAACTACTGCCACGCATCGCTGTCCTATTGGCCGGTACCGTTTCGCTCAGGATCACGCTTCCGCGCCGTCGGATCAAGTTAGATCCAACGCGCCAGATCTAAAGAAAACGGTTCGCTCCAGATCTAATCTAATCCCTACGATGCATATCTAACGGCTGTCGTTGCTCTGACCAAAGTCGAGCGGCGCTAGCGCAGCGGCGAGCAGCGGAGTGCTCTGTTAGTGGCGGTGCCGGCGTTCTAGGTCACCCGGGGAGGGGAGAGGGTGCTCACCAGAACCGCAGTGACGAGGTGAAGCTCAACGTGTCCCTGGTTGGCGAAGGGGCGCTCGGAGTCGTCGGGGATTCCTCGCCGGAGTTCGCGAATGCGTCGGGTACGGCTGCTCGTCGACGTTGGCGAAGATACAGATCACGCCAAGGCAAAATAAGCAGTGCGTCAGATGCGCGGAGTGATGCTGGTCATGCGAGTGTCAAAGAGAAAACAAGGCGCGGTCAGAACTAACCAGGAAGGTTCGCCGGAGTTGGAGACGGCGTCGGATTCTCTCGGTGCTCGTCGAAGTCGAAGCTCTGGATCACAAACAGACAGGCAAAGGGGTTCAGGAGGTGCGCAAGGAAGTTGCGAAGTTGCTCGTATGAACCAGAGAGGAAGGGGCGCATGAGGTTTACCAAAATTGGTCGCCGGAGTAGGTCCTGTCTGCGGCGGCGCAAGGGCAAATACTGGCAGCCTGGTGGAGAGAAGAGTGTGTAGTGTGGGGGAAATGACCGCGAGGGGGAGAGGTTCTTATGGCCGGAGCTGGGCGTGGAGTTACTCGTGGAATCAATGGGAATCAACGCGCGTGATCATGGAGTAACATGCATAAGCGGCGCAGGCGCGCGTGATTGACGAAGACGACGACGGGGTCACGGGTCCACTTGTCAGCGAAATAAACAGAGGAGAGGTGGGGTCCGGGCGTCAGCGACTCTGTGGGTGCGTCTGCGCATGAGAGAGAGAGGGGGAACCCGTGTGGGCTAGATGGGCTGGATTTGTTGATGGGCTAAATTCCTGGCGCTGGCCCTTTTCCTTTTCTTAAATCCTTTTCTATTTCTAATTTGATTTTCTGGAATTATTTTCAAATGAATTCAAACTCTATTTGAATTCAAATCTTTTCAGGATTTTTGCAGTGTGCAACAGTCACAAATTTGGGCATAAAACCAAGTGGTCTCTCTGTTCAAGCTTGGTTCTTTTAAATAAACAAAATAAACAGTGCTATAGCACTTGATTTGCAAATGTTTTGAAAATGGTTTTGAAACCATATTTATTTTGTATATTCTTGTCCAAACTCCACACTCAATCTAATCAACAAGGAAGCAAACAAACTTGGTTTAAAACACTTATACTCTCAAATGAGGATGGTCATTTGATTTAAATTTGCTCACATAAAATGATAGCACCATGTGCTTCTGTTTTTCTTGAAAATGGTTTGAAAATGACCTCAAAATTATATGCATGCATGAATGATATGCAATCTTTGAAATCATGATTTTAGGGATGTTACACTTTGCTTTCTAAGTAATATTTTGATTGGAAATTGGTTGTCAATTCCTTCCAAGTCCTTGGTGCTTCTTCACAAAAAGATCTATACCAGTTGCAAACATTATTTGAGAGTGTTTGTCTAAACAACTGGACCTTAACCATATCAAGATTATAGTTATCAAACATCAAGGAACCAAAAACATCTTCAAAGAATTGTAAGTGCCCATATGACTCTCTTCATTGATTCCTGCAAATTTCTTAGAGTGTAGCAATTCAAATAATAAAGTATGGATCTCGATACCATCCGGATGTATGCTTTTGTTGACAACAATAAATGCGTCCATGCGCGAACCCATTTTCCTTACTGCCTCAAGCAAGATTAAATGTTGATTGTTGTCCATTGTTATGGTCATGCAACTTAAATCAAATATTAGTACAAAGAAAGTAAATAACTAAAAGTAAAGTGACTTATATCGCTAAGCTTCCCCGGCAACGGCGCCAGAAAATAGCTTGATGACTGCAAGTGCACATATTGTTTGTAGCTTGTTTCGAAATAAAGATATCGATCCACAGGGAGCAGTAGGAAAAAGACTAAAATGCTTTTAAGTACAACTAAATGAAGTACTTAAGGAATAATTTTAAGATGCAATAAAAATAGAATTGTTTTAAAGATTATTTTTGGGTTTTTGAGTGAGAAAAGCAATTAATTAAAGTAAAGTTAAACTTAATGCACAAAGTAGGAATCACGTATGTAAAAAATCTTGGAACTATAATAGGGGAAAAGGCTTTCTCGGGAATTGGTGGATACACCGTTAGCAACTTAGACCGAGTAATCAAGATTATCATAACAAATATTCTCACGACATGTATGTATGTGGGAGGAGCTCCATAAATGGATGAATAGGCAGCAAACACTACTGATATCATCCGTCATAACCACAGCTGACAGATAAACGACATCAATCATATTATCTCGCTATTAAGGGATTTCTCCCGTGGCATGGACATGGCTTAATGAGTTCTTCTTAATTCCCCAAATTAGTACATAAGTAATGACAATAGGTTTATAGTCACAGTAAGTTCTATCATCCCTCTGTCTAGCAACAAGTAATCCCCATCATCAAGTCCCCATAAGAGGCAAATATTAAGAGGTGCACAACTCTCAATATGAAGATGAAGAAAATTAACACATACACATAATGATGTATAACATAGTAATCTTTATCTTATCTCAATCTTATGCTAGGGTTTCTCCATCTTCCCAAGAACTAATGATCTACTCAGACATAGAGGCAAACAACATCACCCTACTGCAGAAAGGCTTATATCCTCCTGGTGGTTAGTGACGGGCAAAACTTTGCCTGTCACTAGTATGTATTCCTAGTGACGGGCATAGATAAGCCTGTCACTAGTATAAAACACTAGTGACAGGCGCATAAAATCGACTGTCACTAGCACCTTTGTCGGAGGGCAGCTGAACGGAAAAATTACTTAGTGACTATAACATCCCAAAAATCCTAAACTTGGATCATCAAACTCTAATCATCAAAATTAGGGTTAACAAAAACTTTACCAATTAAAAATATGAAAGCATTCATATGTGTATGTATTAAAATTTGGATTCTTTTGCATTTCCATGGTTCTGTGTTTCTTTGCTTGTAAAATGATTCTTAGGTGAAATAAACATCATCTAAACAATCCCCAAACTTTTCCCAAAGACAAACAAGTCAAAACAAACAAATTAAGTGAATGGTCACTTTGGCCAAATTAACTCCCATGCCTACTTTGGCTATCCCTAACTTTTAGAACTTAACAGAAACATGTATGGATCTTTGCACCCCTTGATAGTACTCATAACAAGGTACCAAGGCCCACTTTGTGATCATCCAAAAACATTTAAATGCTTAGTTTAAATGACAATTTAAAATTGAATCTATTTCATATGGGAAGATCCCACTATTTCAAAAACCACTCAAACAAGCTCAATTTTCAAAACCCAAGCATCCACAGAATCCTCAGCACATGCCTAGCACACCCACCAAAAATCTTTTCAAAATTCAAAACTCAAGTTCATGCAGCCATTTCATCAAACAGGTTGCTGATTCAAATCAACCAAATCAAATTCACTATTTTTAATAGTTTTTGGGCCTAACTTGTTCCCTCTCTGGTTACAACTAGTCCTTAGTAGATCATCTAGCTCTTTTAAATATACTTAGCACCACTGTAAGCAAGCCTAGACATCAATGGTGAGCAGTCTTAGAGCACACTTGCCACCCCGTTGTCGCCGGCGAGCTAGAGGCCACACTAGCCTCGCCAACCTTGTCTAGGAGCTAGCCAACACCCCACCGCCACTCCCTGTCCCAGCCTCGAGTAATGCCAGCTACTGGACCACATGCCCAAGCCATGACAAGCCTCTCTGCGAGCATGCCGAGAGCGCGCCCGTGCGCCAGCCTCGACACACCCCACAGATCACGCGCCGCCCTCGCCACGTGCACGCGTGATCACCACCACCCCAGCAACCCCGCAGACACGCCCGTTCGCCGTCGCCTGGACCACGCGCGCTGTGCGCCATCAAAACCTTCGTTGGACCCGCTCAGAGCACCGAAGAGCTCCGACCGATCAGCACCGCCCCACGCCTCGCCACCACGCCGTTGAGCTTCGCCAGGGAGCACAACACCGCCCCTACCGTCGCCCACACTGATAGCCCTTTGTGCCGTCAACCACGACGAGCTCAGCCTGCGCCCGTCGGTCCCCTCTCACCACTATAAATAGAGGCCTCCCCTGCTTGATTTATTCACACCATTCCACTCCCCTCTCTCCCAGAACCACCCCACTTCACTCCCGGAGCAAGGCGAGCAACGCATCACCGGAATTTCACCGGAGCCCGCTGCTGCTAGAGAAGAAGGAAGCCATCAATTGGAGCTGCCCCAGGAGGAGCTGCCGGTGCCAGGAGCATCGCCGTCGTCGACTTCATCGTTTTCCCCCATCGCCGACCCTCGCCTAAGCCCCGGTGAGCCTCCCACGACCCCCACCTGCCGCGTTAGGGTTCTGTCTCGCCGGCGCTGCCCTACGTGGACGATGAGCCGTAGCCGTTCGATTAGACTTAGATCGTGCGGCCGAGATCGCCTGCATCGCTCAGCGTGTTATGATCGGCCGACGATGGAACCCCTGTCACTGAGCCCAGCGCCATGGAGTGACACTGGGCCGGCCATTAACCTTTCCCGCGCAGCCCACTCGTTTGAATTTATCTTTTTCTATTTATATTCAAACTCAGTTCTGTACCTAGTTTCAAAAATCATTCCAGCTCAATTCGGTGAACCAAATTGAATGAAACCAATTTTGTTAGAAAGGTATTTAAATGCTTAATCCAAAACCGTTGGATTCAAATCATTTGGATCTATAGATCAACCTTGGTAAAAATAACAAGGCAGAAGCTTTTCTGCATTCAAACATTTTTCAAATTTCAACCATAATAGCTTTTGAATTGATTCCAACTCTCAAAAATCATATTTGACCATACCTTTCAGAATATATAAAAACATATGGGTTTACTTACAGAAATAATGTTCAAGTAATAAAAGAATGCCACATAGGCATTTCTAGTCACTTATTTTATTTAAAATAAAAGGTTAAACCTTATTAAATTGTGACACCACTTTAAATCACATTCTCATGTACTGAAATATGTGGTGATGACATGTGTCAACATGATCCCATGTTTGGTTTGGAGAATATTAAATCTTAAGTAGTTTTTCAATGAGTATAAATTACTTTTCTAAAATAAATAAGACCAAAGCTTTAATCTTGTAATGTTAGTGATGATACTAGATCATCTATAGTGCACCTTTGTGTGATGATTGAAAATAGTTAAGTATTGCTTGGTGATTGTGTACCTCGTATTTATTCATAGACGCTAGTACCGACCAAGGATACGAGGAGGAAGGAGGATACTACGAAGAAGAAGCCGAGGAGAACTTCAACCACTGCTCTGCACAAGGCAAGCTAACACTTGCAAGCTACTCTACTTTAGCAAGCCTATACTGATACTGATGCAAGCTAATACTTGCTTGTTACCATAAACACTAGATGCCTTAAGCATATGTGATCATACCCACTTGATACCACCTCCTAGTTTTACTTGCAAGCTTTATACTTTATTTCTTTATCAAAGCTATTACTTAGAGTCTACCTAAGTGACTTGTAGATTCTAGGAAGATAATTGAAGGTTGCATAAAGAGCATTAAATTTGGCCTAAGCTAGATAATCTTGATGTCACCCTAAGGCATGAGATTGAACTTAGTTAAACTCCACTTGTTTACCACCCCTCATTAGTACACACCCCCACTTGTAGATGCTAGTGCTAAGCATAAAACTTGACCAACTTTAGATGGGAATACTTGGTGGAAAATGGTTATGAAAACCTTAGAATGATGAGTCATTCTACTAAGATGTTTTGACATGTGTTTCCGAACACCGGATGATTTGGATGATGAAAATGTTAAGGCATGAGCCTTAGCCCTTTATAAAACTGATGGTTGTGTGGATGCGATACCATTCCAATTTTACCGTACAACCACAATACCCGAAAATTGGGTAGGGATTGACTGGAAACTTATATACCTTAGTATGGGATCCCTCATGGCCAAGGTCTGAGCTGAGGCTACCTTGTTAAGATTGTCCACCTGTGCAGTACCCTAGATGACAGTTGGTCATGGTTGGGAGGCCAAACTCACAGGAGAGGTGCCTATACTAGGGCTTGTAATTGAAAGGTTAGGATTGATTATCCGCATACTGAGTATGGTGAATTCAGGATTTGTTCCTTACGGATGTATCGAATGTTGTGGTGAAAGTGTACAATCTCTGCAGAGTGTCAAACTATTCGAATAGCTGCGTCCGCGGTTAGGACAGTTGGAGTGGCCATACTGTTCCCCCGTCAGATGTTTTCAAAATGACTTCTGAAATGAATTGAGAATTTGACTTGACCACAACAGAGTTGTGATATGAAATTCAAGTTCCCACTTAGGTGTTATAAAATTTCAACTAGCTTTTCTTGCTTCTGAACTTAGTAGAGGTAAATCTAGCTTTTTTTTGCAAAACAACCCTAGAGCTTAGTGTCCTACTACAAAAAACCCCTTCACTTGTTAGTATTAGTTTGCGAGTACTTAAAGAGTACTCATGGCTTTGTCCCTGGCTATTCCCTTGGCCAGACTATGAAGAGGAGTACCAGGATGATGGACCCTAGGAAGGTTACGACAACTAGGATCATCTCCCATCATCAGCATTGCCTGTGACCCCGAAGATGGAGCCTCTCCTACGCTACCTTTATTATTACGTATTTCCGCTGCTTGAGTTGTATTAAGAACTGGATCATGAGATCATTATTTTTTAAGACCTTATGTATGGTTTGTAATGGATGATGTACTATGATATCCAATTATGTTATGTATCGCAAAAATGGTAATCCTGGGATTGTGATGTATGGCATGATAGGCATCTGGGATTAAAAATCCGGGTGTTGACAAGTTGGTATCAGAGCCATCCTGACCATAGGAGACCCTAGTTAGACTGGACGTTTGAATCAAAAACTTAGTTTCAAAAACCAAAGGAAGCAAATATTTACAAAAACTTATTCTCATTCTTATCACCTTGTTTCTTTCATAAAAATTCATGATCGTCAAAAAATCTTGCAAAATACCTAAAATTCGACACACTTGATCACTCTACTAACTTACTCATCCTATATTCTTATAGATGAACGTGAAGTACAACAAGTTTTATCAGTTGGGGAATGGAGGAGACCTTATCTTTGAGCGGGATTTGGACCAGCTTTCGGAACTTCTAGAGCGTCCGCACCCCAAGTTCTTCGGAGCTCAGCTCAATGATCAAGGAGGAGAAGATCTGCAGTGGCTAATTGTTGCAAGTCTCCGAGGAAATATTGAACCTCCCACTGCCGAGAGAATTTAGTTCACCTTAAGAGAAAACAACTGGCTCGATGGACTTGCCAAGGCTATGCAGGAAGCTCTTGCCCGTCTGTGTGGGCAGAGTATCAACCAGATCAAGGGTACCCGCTTTGAGTTTTGTCCAAGGCGTGATGCTATGGGACAACCACTGGAAGCCCCATACCACCACGAGTTGAAGACTCAGTTGGACCACCTTAGCTTCATGATGTACGATCGTCAGCAGGAATTGGACAATTGCCTGACTACTCCAACCACAAGTCCTCCATCATCAAGAGGAAGGATCAGATCATCGCCATGCTAGCGAAGGATCACAAGTCTCTCCGCCATCAGCTAGATAAGGAGTGCATCATTGCCTGTCTTCGCCACCGTATCTCAGATTTGGAGGAGACCATCCACAAGAGAGACATGCAGTTGGAGGAAAGAGAGAATGCCGGAGAGGATCTTCGTGGAGACCCCTACTCCTATCTCAGCGATGATGATGATTTTCTGGAGGATCAGGCTATGGACTTCTTCACCGATGAGGATGATTTCGCCTTCATCGATGACGATGAGGATGATGAGGATGACGACTACACCGACTCCGAGGAGTAGTATCACTTGAGCACTAGCGTAGCGAGTTGTATTCGGTCCCACTGTATCGTAGTTTACAAAATGGTTCTTAAAACCATCTGTTTTTCTTGATTTGTGGTGTGTGTTTGTACCGTGTGCTATGAATGAATGAATGAAAAGCAAGTTGCTAGAAAATCTGAGTCAAACTTTAAAAACTTTTCAAAGTCCCTGAACCTTAGAAATTTCCCTCTTTTCTCATGATCTATCTCAATCCTCAGATGCCACGCGGAGGAAGTGGTTCATCCCCGGACCCGATGTTACAGATCCTGCAAATGTTGGTTTCTGACCGCGAAGCTGAAAGAGCTAAATGTCAAGCCAACCTACCCACCCTTCAGCAGATAGCCCAGCTGGCCCACAACAATCAAGGCCAAGGAAATCAGGACAACCATGGATCTAAGCTCAAGATTTTCCAGAATACCAACCCACCTGTTTTCATTAAGTCGAAAGAGTCCCTAGATGCAGACGATTGGCTGCAAACCATGGAAAACAACCTAGAAGTTGCTGGAGTGGAAGCTAACGAGAAATTTCTGTTCGCCACCCACTATCTAGCCGGAGATGCAAGAGCATGGTGGAATAGCGTTCATGCAATGACCGGAGGACAGATGATGACCTGGGAGGAATTCAAGGTCAAATTTAGCAGAACCCATGTGCCACCGGGTTTGATCAAGAGAATGAGAGATGAGTTCAGAGAACTGAAGCAAGGACGGATGACCGTAGTGGAATACCGTGACAATTTCTTGTCATTATCTAGGTATGCCCCGGATGAGATCGACACCGAAGCCAAGAAGAAAGAGAGATTCTTGAATAGTCTGCACGATGAGATGTAGACTGTGTTGATCAATATCCCCTTTGTTGATATTGAGGCCCTTGTCAACTCTGCCATCCAGATGGAAGGAAAGATCAACCAAGCCAATGAGAACCGCAAGCGTCGCATGATGCATCAGCCAGGAACCCATCAGACCCCAAAGTATCGCCCTAACCCATCTCCAGGATTTGCCCCGAGAACCAACAGACCCCCGATGAACCGTCCGACCTATCCCAACCGTGGAAACCCGAGGCCCGGAGGAAATCACAACAACCCCGGCGACTCTAGCAATTTCAACCGTGAACCACCCAAGTTCAACAACAACAATGCTATCGCCAACACCAACACTGCCCCGAGGACTGGAAGCAATGTTGTGCCTGTTGCAGCAAAGGACAAGTCGCAAGTAACTTGTTATGACTGTGGAAATAAGGGTCACTACTCCAATGAGTGCCCCAAGAAGAATGCCACAGCCCCCAATGCAACTGCCCCAGCTTAGAAACAGTGTCGTGTTCAGCCCGGAAGAAGGTTTGCCCCAGGGAATTCACTCAACCGCAACAGCCGTCTTTTTCTCATCCATGCTGAAGAAGCCCAGGAAGCGCCAGACGTCGTGCTAGGTATGTTTTCTGTTAATTCAGTACTCGCTAGAGTGTTGTTTGATTCTGGTGCATAGCACTCATTTGTCACCAAAGAATTTGCATGCACTAGTAAGATTAAACCAACCAAACTAAAGCATGTTATGATTATTCAAATCCCCGGTTCAACCACCAAAGCTAGGAAAATTTGCAAAGCCGTCCCTATCCAAATCCATGGCATAGATTTTTATGCTAATCTGATAGTACTTGGAACTAAAGGTTTGGAAGTAGTACTAGGAATGGATTGGATGTCCAAACATAAAGGATTGATTAATTGTGCCAAGAAAGCCATAACCATGACCAGTATAGCTGGAATATCAGTCGAGCATGTATCTGAAACCTTACCTCGTCAATTCAAGTGCAACAAGAGTATAGCCCAACCTACCATTGACCAAGTCTGGATAGTCTGTGAATACCCCGATGTATTTCCAGGTGTTTTGCCCGGTATGCCCCCAGATCGGGATATCGAGTTTATCATTGAACTAATCCCCGGAACCGGACCCATAGCTTAGAGACCCTATAGTATGAACCCGTCTGAACTAGCAGAACTGATGAAGCAACTTGATGCCATGTTGGAAATTGGATTGATTCAACCAAGTGCGTCACCATGGAGATCACCTGTCTTATTTGTGGACAAGAAGGATGGTGGTAACCGTTTGTGTATGGATTATCGGAAGTTGAATGATGTCACTATCAAGAACAAATACCCATTGCCCAAGATAGAAGATATGTTTGATCAGTTGACCGGTGCCAAAGTGTTTTCTAAGATTCATCTTAGAACAAGCTATCATCAACTCAAGATTCGTGCAGAGGATATTCCAAAGACTGCCTTTACCACCAGATATGGATTATACGAGTATACTGTCATCTCTTTTGGATTAACCAATGCCCCCGCTTATTTCATAAATCTCATGAATAAGATTTTTATGGACTTCCTGGATAAGTTTGTCGTTGTTTTCATCGATGACATTCTAATTTATTCCAAATCAGAAGAAGAACATGAGCTACACCTAAGGACCATTCTTGGAACCCTTAGAGAGCATCAGTTGTATGCCAAGTTTAGCAAATGTGAATTCTGGTTACAGGAGGTAGGATTCCTCGGCCACATTGTATCAGCTGGAGGAATTGCCATTGACCCTGCAAAGGTGAAAGATGTCGAAGATTGGCAAGCCCCAACCACTCAAACCCAAGTTCGTGCATTTCTCGGATTGGCGGGATATTACCGCAAGTTCGTAGAAGGATTCTCGAGTATCGCCAGACCCATGACCCAATTGCTGAAGAAGGACAAGAAGTTTGAATGGACGGACAAATGTGAAGCAAGTTTTCAAGAACTCAAGAGGAGATTGATTTCAGCCCCAATCTTAATCATGCCGGATATCACGAAGCCCTTTGACGTGTATTGTGATGCATCCAAGATCGGTCTCAGATGTGTGCTAATGCAAGAAGGCAAAGTCATATCTTATCTATCTCAACAACTGAAACAACATGAGCAAAATTACCCAACCCATGACCTTGAACTCGTAGCCGTAGTTCTAGCCCTGAAGACATGGAGGCATTACCTGATGGGAAACCGTTGTGAGATTTATTCAGATCACAAGATCCTGAAGTATATATTCACTCAGAAGGATCCTAATATGAGACAGAGAAGATGGATTGAGCTAATCAAGGATTACGATCTGGACATTCACTATCACCCTGGTAAAGCCAACGTGGTAGCAGATGCCCTTAGCAGATTGCTGTGCCGCTTGAACTCCATGATTTTGAAGGAGCTACCAAGCCTGCACAAAGAGATGAAGATTTCCGAATGGAATTAGTAAGTGAAGGATTTTTGGATAGCATAGAACTTTAACCCACTTTGATCAGCCAGATCAAAGAGGCGCAGAAAGGAAATGCTAGTAAAGACAGAATCAAGCGTCATATCGGTATAGGCAAAGTATCCGGATTCACCGAAGACGAAGAAGTAGTTCTGTGGTACAAAGGACGCCTTTGTGTACCAGCAGATTCTGAGTTGAAAGAAGTTATTCTGAAGGAAGCTCATGATACCCTTTATTCTATTCACCCTGGAGGAACGAAGATGTATCAAGATTTGAAAGAGCAATTTTGGTGGCATAAGATGAAGAGAGAAATCGGAAGCTATATCGCCAAGTGTGATATATGTCAGCGAGTCAAGGAGGGACATCAAAGACCCGCAGGATTGTTGGAACCATTGCAGATTCCGGAATGGAAATGGGATTCCGTTGGAATGGACTTTATCACCGGATTGCCTACTTCTAGCAGGGGAAATGACTCTATCTGGGTCATAGTGGACAGATTGTCCAAAGTCGCCCATTTCTTACCCGTCAAGACCACATATCGGAGTTTGAAGCTAGTGGAGTTATACATCGCTAGAATCGTTAGTTTGCACGGAGTCCCTAAGAACATCATATCAGATCGAGGAACTCAGTTTACCTCGAGATTCTGGAAGAAAGTCCAAGAAGGTTTAGGAAACCGACTAGATTTCAGCACAGCTTATCACCCTCAGACCGATGGACAAACGGAGAGAGTAAATCAAATACTCGAAGATATGCTGAGAGCATGTGTGTTAGAGTATGGATCTAAGTGGGAAGACTGTCTGCCGTTTGCAGAATTTTTGTACAACAACAGTTATCAAGCCAGTTTGCAAATGGCCCCATTTGAATTCATGTATGGAATAAAGTGTCGCACCCCTTTGAATTGGTCGGAAGTAGGAGAGAGTCAGATTTTCGGACCCGATATCCTACGAGAAGCAGAAGAGAAGGTTCATAAGATCCGTGAGCACCTCAAGACAGCCCAGTCAAGGCAGAAGAGTTACACCGACAAGAGACGTTGATACCTCGCCTTCAACATAGGAGATTTTGTGTATCTGAAAGTGTCGCCATTGAAGGGAATGCAGCGTTTCCAACTCAAAGGAAAGTTAGCCCCCAGATATATCGGCCCCTTCAAGATTTTGAACCGTCGAGGAGAAGTGTCATATCAATTGGAACTACACGAAGAGATGTCAGCCGTGCACAATGTGTTCCATATCTCATTACTTCGCAAGTGCCTCAAAGTTCCAGAGAAGACTGAAGTGTTCAAGAATATCGATCACCGGACCATAGAAATCAACGATGACCTGACCTATCCCGAAGTACCCATCCGTATTTTGGAAGAAGCTTTCAGAACTACCAGAACCCAGAGCATCAAGTTTCTCAAGATTCAGTGGAGCAACCACACAGAAGAGGAAGCTACCTAGGAGCGTGAAGATCATATCATGACGGAGTTTCCCGATCTCTTCAAATGCTAGGTAATCTTTTTCGTCCTTTTTCAAATATCGGGACGAGATATTGTATAAGGGGGGAAGGTTTGTAACATCCCAAAAATCCTAAACTTGGATCATCAAACTCTAATCATCAAAATTAGGGTTAACAAAAACTTTTCCAATTAAAAATATGAAAGAATTCATATGTGTATGTATTAAAATTTGGATTATTTTGAATTGCCATGGTTCTGTGTTTCTTTTCTTGTAAAATGATTCTTAGGTAAAATAAACATCATCTAAACAATCCCCAAACTTTTCCCAAAGAAAAACAAGTCAAAACAAAAAAATTAAGTGAATGGTCACTTTGGCCAAATTAACTCCCATGCCTACTTTGGCTATCCCTAACTTTCAGAACTTAACAGAAACATGTATGGATCTTTGCACCCCTTGATAGTACTCATAACAAGGTACCAAGGCCCATTTTGTGATCATCCAAAAACATTTAAATGCTTAGTTTAAATGACAATTTAAAATTGAATCTATTTCATATGGGAAGATCCCACTATTTCAAAAACCACTCAAACAAGCTCAATTTTCAAAACCCAAGCATCCACAGAATCCTCAGCACATGCCTAGCACACCCACCAAAAATCTTTTCAAAATTCAAAACTCAAGTTCATGCGGCCATTTCATCAAACAGGTTGCAGATTCAAATCAACCAAATCAAATTCACTTTTTTTAATAGTGTTTTGGGCCTAACTTGTTCCCTTTCTGGTTACAACTAGTCCTTAGTAGATCATCTAGCTCTTTGAACTATCCTTAGAACCACTTTAAGCAAGCCTAGCCATCAATGGTGAGCAGGCCGAGAGCACACTTGCCACCCCGTTGTCGCCGGCGAGCTAGAGGCCACACTAGCCTCGCCAACCTTGTCTAGGAGCTAGCCAGCACCCCACTGCCACTCCTTGTCCCAGCCTCGAGCAATGCCAGCTACTGGACCACACGCCCAAGCCATGCCAAGCCTCTCTGCGAGCATGCCGAGAGCGCGCCCGTGCACCACCCTAGACACATGCCCACAGACCGTGCGTCGCCCTTGTTGCGTGCACGCGTGATCACCACCACCCCAGCAACCCCGCAGACACGCCCGTTCGCCGCCGCGCGGACCACGCGCGCTGTGCGCCATCAAAACCTCCGTCGGACCCGCTCAGAGCGCCGAAGCGTTCCGACCGATCAGCACCGCCCCACGCCTCGCCACCACGCTGTTGAGCTTCTCTAGGGAGCATAGCACCGCCTCCTACCGTTGCCCACGCCGATAGCCCTCTGTGCCGTCAACCACGACGAGCTCAGCCCGCGCCCGTCGGTCCCCTCTCGCCACTATAAATAGAGTCCTCCCCCGCTCGATTTCTTCACACCATTCCACTCCCCTCTCACCCAGAACCACCCCACCTCACTCGCCGAAGCAAGGCGAGCAGCGCATCGCCAGAATTTCACCGGATCCCGCCGCTGCTGGAGAAGAAGGAAGCCATCGATTGAAGCCGCCCGAGGAGGAGCTGCCGGTGCCAGGAGAATCGTCGTCGTCGACTTCGTCGTTTGCCCCCATCGCCGACCCTCGCCTGAGCCCCGGTGAGCCTCCCATGACCCCCACCTGCCGCGTTAGGGTTCTATCTCGCCGGCGCTGCCCGACGTGGTCGATGAGCCGTAGCCGTTCGATTAGACTTAGATCGTGCGATCGAGATCGCCCCGTACCGCTTCGCGTGTTATGAGCCACTGACTGGTGAAACCCCCTGTCAGCTGAGCCCCACGCTGCGGAGTGACACTCGGTCGGCCCATTAACCTTTCCCGTGCAGCCCACTCGTTTGAATTTACCTTTTTCTATTTATATTCAAACTCAGTTCTGTACCTAGTTTCAAAAATCAACCCAGCTTGATTCAGTGAACCAAACTGAATGAAACCAATTTTTTTAGAAAGGTATTGAAATGCTTAATCCAAGCCCGTTGGATTGAAATCATTTGGATCTATAGATCAACCTGGGTAAAAATAACAAGGCAGAAGCTTTTCTGCATTCAAACATTTTTCAAATTTCAACCATAATAGGTTTTGAATTGATTCCAACTCTCAAAAATCATATTTGACCATACCTTTCAGAATATATAAAAACATATGGGTTTACTTACAGAAATAATGTTCAAGTAATAAAAGAAGGCCACATAGGCATTTCTAGTCACTTATTTTATTTAAAATAAAAGGTTAAACCTTATTAAATTGTGACACCACTTTAAATCACATTCTCATGTACTGAAATATGTGGTGATGACATGTGTCAACATGATCTCATGTTTGGTTTGGAGAATATTAAATCTTAAGTAGTTTTTCAATGAGTACAATTTACTTTTCTAAAATAAATAAATAAGAACAAAGCTTTAATCTTGTAATGTTAGTGATGATACTAGATCATCTATAGTGCACCTTTGTGTGATGACTGAAAATAGCTTAGTATTGCTTGGTGATTGTGTACCTCGTATTTATTCATAGACGCTAGTACCGACCAAGGATACGAGGAGGAAGGAGGATACTGCGAAGAAGAAGCCGAGGAGAACTTCAACCACTGCTCTGCACAAGGCAAGATAACACTTGCAAGCTACTCTACTTTAGCAAGCCTATACTGATACTGATGCAAGCTAATACTTGCTTCTTACCATGACCACTAGATGCCTTAAACATATGTGATCATACCCACTTGATACCCCCTCCTAGTTTTACTTGCAAGCTTTATACTTTATTTCTTTATCAAAGCTATTACTTAGATTCTACCTAAGTGACTTGTAGATTCTAGGAAGATAATTGAAGGTTGCATAAAGAGCATTAAATTTGGCCTAAGATAGATAATCTTGATGTCACCCTAAGGCATGAGATTGAACTTAGTTAAACTCCACTTGTTTACCACCCCTCATTAGTACTCACCCCACTTGTAGATGCTAGTGCTAAGCATAAAACTTGACCAACTTTAGATGGGAATACTTGGTGGAAAATGGTTATGAAAACCTTAGAATGATGAGTCATTCTACTGAGATGTTTTGACATGTGTTTCCAAACACCGGATGATTTGGATGATGGAAATGTTAAGGCATGAGCCTTATCCCTTTATAAAAATGATGGTTGTCTGGATGCGATACCATTCCAATTTTACCGTACAACCACAATACCCAAAAATCGGGTAGGGCTTGACTGGAAACTTATATTGCTTAGTATGGGTTCCCTCACGTCCAAGGTATGAGCTGAGGATACCTTGTGAAGATTGTCCACCTGTGCAGTACCCAAGATGACAGTTGGTCATGGTTGGGAGGCCAAACTCACAGGAGAGGTGCCTATACTAGGGCGCGTAATTGAAAGGTTAGGATTGATTATCCGCATACTGAGTATGGTGAATTCAGGATTTGTTTCTGACGGATGTATCAAATGTTGTGGTGAAAGTGTACAATCTCTGCAGAGTGTCAAACTAGTCGAATAGCCGCGTCCGCGGTTATGGACAGTTGGAGTGGCCATACTGTTCCCCCGTCAGACGTTTTAAAAATGACTTGTGAAATGAATTGAGAATTTGACTTGACCACAACAGAGTTGTGATATGAAATTCAAGTTCCCACTTAGGTGTTATAAAATTTCAACTAGCTTTTCTTGCTTCTGAACTTAGTAGAGGTAAATCTGGCTTTTTTGCAAAACAACCCTAGAGCTTAGTGTCCTACTACAAACACCACCTTTCACTTGTTAGTATTAGTTTGCGAGTACTTAAAGAGTACTCATGGCTTTGTCCCTGGCTATTCCCGTGGCCAGACTATGAAGAGGAGTACCAGGATGATGGACCCCTGGAAGATTACGATAACTAGGATCATCTCCCATCGTCAGCATTGCCTGTGACCCCGGAGATGGAGCCTCGCCTACGCTACCTTTATTATTACGTATTTCCGCTGCTTGAGTTGTATTAAGAACTGGATCATGAGATTATTATTTGTGTAAGACCTTATGTATGGTTTGTAATGGATGATGTACTATGATATCCAATTCTGTTATGTCTCGCAAAAATGGTAATCCTGGAATTGCGATGTATGGCATGACAGGCATCTAGGATTAAAAATCCGGGTGTTGACAGTGATGGGCGTGTATGAATGTCTGTCACTGAGGATGGTATGAGTAGTAACGGGCCCAAAAAAATGGCCGTCACTACTATTTTCCGTGCAGACCAGCTGCATGGCAATTTTGTAGTGACAGGTAATCCTAAAGGTCTGTCACTATAGTGATGGCGCATATAAGTCATGTTTTAGTAGTATGAGGTTAGATCAGTTGTTTTATCCAAAAGTATTTCTTAGACTGTATTCAAAGTTCATAGCTTATTAATGTAATCATGATTATATAGGAAAGCCATAGTGGATGAAAACGAAAGCTCTCATATGCGCTGCAAGTGCATGTGCTGACAAGAACTCGTCTTCTGGAATCCTAGTGCATATACGGGTTGTTCGGATACGTGAGTTTTACAGAACCTGATTTTTATAAACTAGGAAAACTCTCTAACCGAATAAAACCTTGTTTGGCTGCACCAAAGAAAGCACGGATCTATAAAATTAGGTTCTCTGAACCTCATATTTCGTTTTTTAGAAAAACAACTATTAGTGGTTTTTCAAAAAACGCGATTCCCGTCTGCTCCATCACAAAATTGCAAGAGAAGCCGGGCGATTCTTACAAATATAAATTCCCAGCCTAATTCCCAGTTCCATATTCAACTACATGTAACACCCCACTTATAGTTAAGCTTTTATTAGGGTTAGTTTTGTGCATCATGAGCATCATCATTTAAACTGTGCATTGGAGAAAACAAATCAAAATCTAAACCCTAGTTTTCTCCCCTCTCTTTGAAACACATTCAAAAGGTTTGGAATATTTGAAAAAAAATACAAAAGTGTGGAGCCCAAATGGACTATAGGGTCCCCTGATTATTTTATATATTTTACAAAAACTTTGGTAATTTTGAATGGTTCAAAACAGATTTGGAATTCAAATTGCAAAGAGATAATTCAAAACAGAAATTGGAAAAACAGTTTTACAGGAAAAAAATGTAGCCAGAGGCCGGCCAGCCCGCAGCCCACTCTCTCCTCTCCCTTCTCTTTTCAAGACCAAAGCAGCCTAGTGGCCCAGTAGCCGGCCCACGCCAGCCGCCATCGGCCCGTACCTCTTCGTTGTCGTCTTCCTCGCGAGGAAGCTCCTCCGTGTCATCTTTGACGCCGTCTGCCATGTCTGGCGCAAGGCGCCCGCACATGATGCCTCCTCCGCTGGGAGGCCGATAAGACCCGCACAGATGCCCTCGCTCGCCCTTATCCTTTCTTTCTTCCCCGCGCGCTCCCTCTCTCCCTCTACAGCAAGCTCCGAACCCCATCCCGCAGGTGCCGTGGTGTCCCCGACCCCTCCGGCCTCCCTGAGCCATGCCGTGATGCCCAGGAGCTCCGTCTTGTTGCCATGCCCTCCCTCGTCTAAGGAATCGAGCTGCTGAGCCTCAGTTTTCTCTGGCGAGCTTGTCTTCCCCGACGTCGGTCGCCGTCGATTCGGCGCCCTCAGACCTTGCCAAGCTTCCCCGACCCCGTCCATCGCGTCTTGGTGAGCTCGCGGTTCTCCCTGACCCCTTTTCCCTCTCCCTCTTGCTCTGCTTTGTCTTTGGCGATGTGCTGCCGCGCCGTACAGGACCTCACCGTGCTCGCTGCTCCAGCAACCAAACGCGGGCGGCGCCGCCCCTTTTAGGTCCGCCTTGCCGCGCTGAATCGAACGAGCAAAGTCGTGCAGCCCCGCTCGCCCTCTGCCGCCGGCCCCCGCCGCGTCTGGCATGTCTCCAGCGAGTCCCACGTGGCGCCACCGTGGCGTCCCTGTGTCGCTGACATGGGCGCTGACCAAGCCCGCCAGCGTGGCTAGTTAACCTAGCCCTGGGCCCAGTCGCCAGTGACTGAGGTTAGGTACAACCCAGTGAAAAACGACCCCTCCCACTCTGCTGATGTCAGCTGACGCAATAAACCTTTTAAATTGATTTATAATTCCAGAAAATGATTAAATATTGTAAAATTCATATCTTATTATTTATAAGTCAGAAAAATATGAATAATATATCAAAATGTTCAGAAAAATGAATCCTACATCTTTAAGCTATCATCATGCATTGATCAACAACTTAAATGATAATTTTAATTAGAATAATAAACTAACCCCTCTCATGTGTTCCGGAGTTTTCCCGAGTTAGGGTTTGTACCCCTCGGAACCACGATTAATTTGTCGAGCATGCTATAGGGTTTCATTCCAATGCAATTTAACTTGTCATATAATCATCCTTGCTTGAGCATTGCATCGATGCCATGTGTTGATTGTTCCCCTTTCTTTCCGGTGTTTCGTTCTTTTCGATAAAATACGATATCGAGATCGAGATCGAAGACCGAGGACAAGACCATCAAAGATCGAAGATCGACGAACAATACTTGACCAACTATGACCAATTCAATTACAAGATTCTCGAAGATCTCCTTATTAGTTCTGAACAGGCAAAGGCAAGCATAGCCCCACCATGGAATAATCCTATGATTTCGAAAGCATTTCATTTCCTGCCATTATGCATACGATTCTACTATGGTATTTTATCCATAGATAGAGTATCCTGTCTATTGCATTACTCCCTTGAGCTTATATTACCTGATACACTACTCCTAGCATAACTAGGTTTGGCTTGTGTGTGCTGCTAAAGCTTATCTATGTCCTGCTTAGCCATGCATAACTGTTGAGTCTGGTCCATCCAAATGATGTATTAGATGCAAAGATTCTAGTATGACAGGAGATCGTGATGAGATGAGATCAGTGATATGAGATTAAACTTGCTAAGGCTTGTATGGGAGGCCACGGTGGGATGTGGTTTTTCTAGTCACATGCTCGCCACCACTAGGAACTGAGTTCTTGCCTTTGGAACCGAGACGAGCGTACAGCCACACGGGGCTTGGGAACCCCTCGCCTGATTAACTTGCCTAGTAGATTCCATGAGTCACATAGTTTGGGCGTTCCAATCGACATATGCATAGAAAATCTTTTGAAAGATTTGCCGGGTGAAGTTGGTGCATTCATAACAGGTAGGTAAGCTTGGCTGGGGTTGCTTGGGGTCGATGGAGCCCCTGGTGAACCAACCTCACCTCACATCTTTAAGTACCGGCTTCGGGATTTTCCCGTTACGGCGGAACCATACTTATTGTGTGACTCATGGTCTCGGCGAAAGCAAGGTAAAGGTCGTGGCCAACCACCCTCTGCCAGCCTTCCAAGGAAGAGGGCTAATAGCTTGGCATTAAGAGTCGGTTGGTACATGTGGGTAAAGTTGTACACCCCTGCAGGGTAATAAATATTTTCGAAAAGCCGTGTTCATGGTTATGAACGCTTGGTGACCAGATTCTAAGATCATAGAGAACTTGAACCTAATCTTAAAACTTGGTAGATCAATGTGTGCTTAAGTATGCTTCCTCATGGGTACGAGGGGGTTATCCTAGCTTAGGAGATGATGATTTGGTGGATATCAAAAGATGATGATCAATATTTCAGAGATGTCGCTCTCTTATCCCCTTTTAAAATACTCTGATTAGACGAGCTTCTTCTCTCTCTCTTGTTTTAAAAACAAAGGTGGCGTTATGCAAAACAACTCCACCAGCCATAAGTCTTGCGGAGTACACCATGTACTCACCCTTGCTTTGTTGATACTTTTGGCAGAGTAAGTGTTCCCTGAAGATCAGTTTGGTACTACATCGACACCGACAAGTAGCTTGGGGTTCCCGGCCGGCAGCCTGGAATCTATGGGCTAGGACGTCATCGTTATGCTTTAGGCCTCTTAGGCCATTTGTTAAGTTTGCTATACTTAATAGCATAATTTGCCTTCCGTTGTTTGATGTTTGTGGTCAGTGACCTCTGCTTGTAATAATTTGGTTCTTTGCTCAGTTATGAGCTTGCTGTAATAAATTTTGTGTCGTAGGGTCACTGTTGTGTTACCGGTTCTTCACTGGATATTCTCAAGCTCAAGGTTAAGCTTATGTCAGACGGAGGTCTGGGATTTGTTTAGCCCTGATCCCGGGGGTGTCACAGTTCTTGGTATCAGAGCAGTACCGGCCATAGGAAAACCTTGCTATTGGTCGATGTTGAGTCTAGTGTTTGTGAAAACTATTTAAAAGATGAAAATTATTTGCGAAAACTCTAGTATGCTTCTTTTTCTCCTTATCCACTTTCGCTCTAACTCTGGGTTATCTTATCTTGTGTTGGCTTTGAAAAGTTTTGATATCTCTTCTAATCTTTCAAAACATAGGTGCCTTCTTGCCATGCTGTTTCTCAACCAGTTGACCTAGTGTTGAGTTCTCTAGAGTTGTGTGTGTTGTAAATTCCTTGTTCCCTTTGCTCTTGTTCATCTGAGAGATTCCTTTCTATCATGATCTCTCTATCTTTTGAACCCACAATATTATATTGTTGGATCTACAGTGTTCTGTTCCAGGCTTCGAGGTTTCCTTTCGCCTCGTGTGCCTCCTTTTTGTTTGTTGGGTGCTTCAGAAGTCGTTTCTTATTTTGGAAGCTACCTCGTGGTTACTATCTTGTAGTGTACGCCATGTCACTCAAGTAGTAGTTACTCCTTTCTTTGGGTTTTAAACCTTGGACTTGAACCTAAGATCCCCGATTGTGCTGGATTCTGGTGTTATGAATCTTGTACATGAAGCTGATCTTTAACCCAAGATTCATCCATTTGACCCCTGTTGTTAATGTTCCTACATTATCTCAAGATGGATGGTATTACAATTCTAGCCTTCAAGCTTGTGGTCTTCGTCACGATTGAATTGTGACAATTAAGGACTTCCCCTACCAATTGCTATGGCAGATGTTCTCCAATGGAACCAAATAGATCACGATAAGAGTACTCCTCGAGAGTCTCGCATACATATTTGTGACTCTGCCATACCTTACCCCTTATATGCATTGGTTTTTGGAAGATTGTTTACTTATGAATCCACATCTTGGGATTCCATCCTGAGCATGTTCTTTTCCCCTTGCTATTTTCCGACCTTTGTCTACCAGTTGGGAGCCAAGTAGTAAATGTGCATCGGTGTCCTCCGAAGTAAGATACTCTTGTGGTCCGTCAAGACAAACCCTTTCGGGATGTCTAGGAGAAACAAACTCTAGTACCTCGTCATATCTAGGACCAGGTCAAAGTGTTGTAATCTGCAGATTTAGAGGCATTAATTAGCTTCTAGCTGTCCTACCTTAAAGTATCACACTCTTTTATACTAAGAGGTCGTGCTGAGTTTCCTGACCCCTTAATGAAGTGATGCTCTTACACATATTTACCCACCCTTCCTCGAGCTTTCGCGCTCGTGAGTGATGCGTGTGCGTAATAATGTGGCTATCTGAGGTTCTTAGCAATTATTATTGCTTTGAACTCTAAGGACATTTGAGTCAGTCTTAGCGTGATTGGTTAACCCTATCACCAAGCAAAGTTTGACTGTGCTACCAAGTCTGCTATTCTAGTGCACTCTCTTCAGTCAAGAGTTAGGCTCGTGCCGAAGCTCTAAGACTATGTCCTCTTGCCTTACCAAGCAAGTTTCCTCTCGAACTAAGTGACATATCGATGGTTTGTGATATTCTAGTTGTCTTCCTAGAAGTATCTCCATGTTGCCACATGACCGTGTTGTCAAG
The DNA here is from genome assembly GCA_023614405.1 of Avena insularis. NCBI lineage: Eukaryota > Viridiplantae > Streptophyta > Magnoliopsida > Poales > Poaceae > Avena > Avena insularis. The sequence goes on from CM042687.1 coordinate 151,430,234, forward strand.
TTCTTGAGCAAGCAAGTTCTCCGAATTGCTCTTTTCTCCAAGGATTTGTACTGGATACCCCTGAACTAGTTGGTTGAGCTTAAACAACAACTTGGAGAGTTGTAAGACAAAAGTTCTATCCAACTCAGTTCCTTCTAAAAGGGATGTCTAGTTTTTTTCGTGTTGAAGAAAGATAGTATTTCCTATGTGGATATATTATTTTCCCCACCTTTGATTTGATTTGGGTTATCGTCAAATTGAACTCAATTCCAAGGACTATCTTGATGATGTTGCTACTTGTGATGTTTCACTTGAGTACATCTTCATGTCTTTTGGTCTGGCCAATATGTTTGTCTCGTTCAAGCAACATATGAGTCCATATACTTGGAGTGTTTTGGTAATTTTGTTATTGAACCCATCGATGACATCCTTATCTTCTCCATGTTAGATTTGATTCATATGGAACATTTGGCATTAATGTTAAACTTTCGAGAACCATCTTCGAATCATCTTGAAGAGTGTGTTCTTGGTGTTATAAGTAACCTCCTCCAGTTCACGCGCAAATGCTGAAAGATGTCGCCGTGGATTCGAGTAGAGTTAGCTCCGTTCCCTAAGGACACATGTGTGTTTTGTTGTTAGCACCTTATGTGTGTGTGTGTGCAGTTGTCTCTCGACAAGTTGTAAATACATGGGTCTAGCAATCTAGCTCCATCTTTTAGAGCTTGACACTGTATTCCCTATCTTGAGAATCTAGTAACTTTACCTTTGCGGTAAATGTTGCAAATTTTCTATTCAGACATGCTGAGTCTGAAGTATCATCTCACCTAACCAAATCTAAATCTCAAGCAGCAATGATGGTTGGTGTTCCCCAAGGTTTTGACATAGTTCTCTTTGTAAGTCTAGCAAGATTGATGTAATGGTTGACACACTTAGTCGGAAAGACCTTTTGCCATATTCTCTTAAATTAGCAGTAACAACCACCCTACATGAGGCTTCTTCTATAATTCACTGTAGGAGTTGTTCTTATGGTTTCCTTCGTATCAGAAGTCCGATCTTTACCTGATGTTTGATTTCTCGAACATCAGGGAGAACATTTAAAGTAGTGTTGCTAAATGTCTCTCGGTCGATCCTCCAGACCCTTTATGTTGGCAAGCATCTTGTTGTGCCAAGTAATTTAAATCTGAGAATGAAGTTTCTTTGTTCTCATGTTATCACGAATCTTCTTAACTTTTCATCTGGTGGTGTAAAGTGATATCATGATCTTTGGCAAAGATTTTGGTATACCTGGATGAGTAAAGAGTTTCTTCCATATTCTTGACCATGTTTTAAGAGTGACTATGATTTTGATAATCAATAGTTTCTCTTAATAAATGTTCCTTGTGACTCATACGAGTCCTCTCCACCAAAATACCTTTCTGTCTTGGCCTTCTGTTGAATGAAAGAGTGATTCTTCTGTTTCAAAAGTAGTTCAACAGCTTGGTTTTGTTGATCCCTATCTCTGAACCTGAAATCTCTATTTAAGACGTTTATTAGAGGTTTCCTATCGAAGTATGTGGTTATGTTCATTATTTTGGAAGCTTTCCTTTTCAAAAGCTTCAAAATCTCCTGTAAGCTCCATGGTCTCAATCCTTATGAAGACTAGCTATCTAACAACTTGAAACCATCTCCTCCTCTTTCCTCCTTTACCTTGATGTGTTCCATGTTCGTCATCTCAGAGTTGTTTTTGAACACTCCATCCATGAGTTGACCATGAGATACTCCGTGTTGTTTAGTGTGCTTACCTCTTATCTTTAGAGTGGCCCTGTTTCTTTCTCTCTCTGTCTCTTTTCCTATCTTTGGAATCTCGGGTCGAGATTCTCGTAAGGGGATAGAGCTGTAACACCCCACTTATAGTTAAGCTTATATTAGGGTTAGTTTTGTGCATCATGAGCATCATCATTTAAACTGTTGGATAAAACAAATCAAAATGTAAACCCTAGTTTTCTCCCCTCTCTTTGAAACACATTCAAAAGGTTTGGAATATTTGAAAAAAATACAAAAGTGTGGAGCCCAAATGGATTATAGGGTCCCCTGATTATTTTATATATTTTACAAAAAAAACTCTGGTAATTTTGAATGGTTCAAAACAAATTTGGAATTAAAATTGCAAAGAGATAATTCAAATCAGAAATTGGAAAAACAGTTTTACAGGAAAAAAATGTAGCCAGAGAGCAACCAGGCCCAGCCCAGCAGCCACTCTCTCCCTCTCCCCTTCTCTTTTCCGCACCGCGCAGCAGCTAGTGGCCCAGTAGCCGGCCCACGCCAGCTGCCACCATCCCGTACCTCTTCGCTGTCGTCTTCCTCGCGAGGAAGCTCCTCCGTGTCGTCTCTGCCGCCGTCCGCCGCCGCCGCGATGCGCGCTCCGCGCCGTGATGCCCGCCGCCGCTCTGGAGGCCGATAAGACCCGCGCCTACGCCCTCACTCGCCCTTATCCTTTCTTTCTTCCCCGCGCGCTCCCTCTCTCCCTCTGCAGCAAGCTCCGAACCCTAGCCCGCAGGTGTCGTGGTGTCCCCGATGCCTCCTGCCTCCCCGAGCCATGACGTGAAGCCCAGGAGCTCCGTCTCGTTGCCATGCCCTCCCTCATATAAGGAATCGAGCTGTCGAGCCTCAGTTTTCCCTGGAGAGCTTGTCTTCCCCGACGTCGGTTGCCGTCAATTCGGCGCCCTCAGACCTTGCCAAGCTTCCCCGACCCCGTCCATCGCGTCTTGGTGAGCTTGCGGTTCTCCCCGACCACTTTTCCCTCTCCCTCTTTCTCTGCTTTGTGCTGGCGATGTGCTCCGCCGTGCGCCGCCGCAGGACCTCACCGTGCTCGCTGCTCCGGCAACCAAACGCGAGCGGCGCCGCCCCTTTTAGGTCCGCCTTGACGCGCTGAATCGAATGATCAAAGCCGTGCAGCCCTGCTCGCCCTCTGCCACCGTCCGCCGCCGTGTCTGGCATGTCTCCGGTGAGTCCCACGTGGCGCCACCGTGGCGTCCCTGTGTCGCTGACGTGGGCGCTGACCAAGCCCGCCAGCGTGGCTAGTTGACCTAGCCCTGGGCCCAGTCGTCAGTGACTGAGGTTAGGTGCAGCCCAGTGAAAAACGACCCCTCCCACTCTGCTGATGTCAGCTGACGCAATAAACCTTTTAAATTGATTTATAATTCTAGAAAATGATTAAATATTGTAAAATTCATATCTTATTATTTATAAGTCAGAAAAATATGAATAATATATCAAAATGTTCAGAAAAATGAAACCTACCTCTTTAAGCTATCATCATGCATTTCTCAACAACTTAAATGACAAGTTTAATTAGAAGAACAAACTAACCCCTCTCATGTGTTCCGGAGTTTTCCCGAGTTAGGGTTTATACCCCTCGGAACCCCGATTAATTTGTCGAGTATGCTATAGGGTTAAATTACAATGCAATTTAACTTGTCATATAATCATCCTTGCTTGAGCATTGCATCGATGCCATGTGTTGATTGTTTCCCTTTCTTTCCGGTGTTTCGTTCTTTCCGATAGAATACTATATTGAGATCGAGATCGAAGACCGAGGACAAGACCATCAAAGATCGAAGATCGACGAAAAATACTTGACCAACTATGACCAAGTCAAGTACAAAATTCCCGAAGATCTGCTTATTGGTTATCAACAGGCAAAGGCAAGCATAGCCCCACCATGAAATAATCCTATGATTTCGAAAGCATTTCAATTCCTGTCATTATGCATACGATTCTACTGTGGTCTTTTATGATAGATAGAGTATCATGTCTATTGCATTACTCTCTTGAGCTTATATTACCTGATCCACTGCACCTAGCATAACTAGGTTTGGCTTGTGTGCGCTGCTAAAGCTTATCTATGTCCTGCTTAGCCATGCATAGTTGTTGAGTCTAGTCCATCCAGATGATGTATTAGATGCAGAGATTCTAGTATGACAGGAGATCGTGATGAGATGAGATCAGTGATATGAGATTAAACTTGCTAAGGCTTGTATGGGAGGCCACAGTGGGATGTGGTTTTTCTAGTCCCATGCTCGCCACCACTAGGAACTGAGTTCTTGCCTTTGGAACCGAGACGAGCGTACAACCACACGGGGCTTGGGAACCCCTCGCCTGATTAACTTGCCTAGTAGATTCCATGAGTCACATAGTTCGGGCGTTCCATTCGACATATGCATAGAAAATCTTTTGAAAGATTTGCCGGGTGAAGTTGGTGCATTCATAACAGGTAGGTAAGCTTGGCTGGGTTGCTTGGGGTCGATGGAGCCCCTGGTGAACCAACCTCACCTCACATCTTTAAGTACCGGCTTCGGGATTTTCCGCTACGGAACCATACTTATTGTGTGACTCATGGTCTCAAAAGCAAGGTAAGGTCGTGGGCTAACCACCTCTGCCAAATTCCAAGGAAGAGGGCTAATAGCTTGGCATTAAGAGTCGGTTGGTACGTGTGGGTAAAGTTGTACACCCCTGCAGGGTAATAAATATTTTCGAAAAGCCGTGTTCACGGTTATGAACGCTTGGTGACCAGATTCTAAGATCATAGAGAACTTGAACCTAATCTTAAAACTTGGTAGATTAATGTGTGCTTAAGGATGCTTCCTCATGGGTACGAGGGGGTTATCCTAGTTCAGGAGATGATGATTTGGTGGATATCAAAAGATGATGATCAATATTTCGGAGATGTCGCTCTCTTATCCCCTTTTAAAATATTCTGATTAGACGAGCTTCTTCTCTCTCTCTCTTGTTTTAAAAACAAAGGTGGCGTTATGCAAAATAACTCCACTAGCCATAAGTCTTGCGGAGTACACCATGTAATCACCCTTGCTTTGTTGATACTTTTGGCAGAGTAAGTGTTCCCTGAAGATCAGTTTGGTACTACATCGACACTGACGAGTAGCTTGGGGTTCCCGGCCGGCAGCCTGGAATCTATGGGCTGGGATGTCATCGTTATGCTTCAGGTCTTTTAGGCCATTTGTTAAGTTTGCAATACTTAATAGCATAATTTGCCTTCCGTTGTTTGATGTTTGTGGTCAGTGACCTCTGCTTGTAATAATTTGGTTCTTTGCTCAGTTATGAGCTTGCTGTAATAAATTTTATATCGTAGAGTCATTGTTGTGTTACCGATTCTTCACTGGATATTCTCGAGCTCAAGGTTAAGCTTATGTCAGACGAAGGTCTGAGATTTGTTTAGCCCTGATCCCAGGGATATCACACTACACCACAAAGAAAAGTGTTTTTATATACTATTGTCGGAACGAAAGTCCTAAAAGGAGGCAGATCCAAGAAATCACGGCCATCAAACGGATATCTAAGTGTCCAAATACTGTCCGTGATTAGCGCTAAAATCACCAAACAGACAACTTCAGTCGCTAATCAAACGTTACAAACGAACCGCTTAATTCGTAAAAAAAAGTACTGCTGCGAGCAATGCGCCCATGTTCACGCGGTCAACCTATTCTCGCCGTGCAGAACGTCTCTGTCCCAGATCAGATCATCCCGTCCCTTTTCTTTTCACTCGACGACGTCCTGCCGCCACCAACTAGGGCTGCATCCGCGGCCGCGTTCGCCGGCGAGGCAGCAACGTTTCTCCGTCTCAACAGCCTCCCGTAAGGTACGTGTTTCTCCCCCTTGTTTGTCTAGCCAGATTGAGTTTCTCCGTCTGTCTTCACATTGTGTGAAGTTCAAGCTTATTTTCCTAACGAGAAAAGTTTTGGAGATTGGAGTTGTTGCTATCACGTGTGCTGATCTATAGAGCTTTTCAAATTTTATCATGCAGCTTTAGATCCAATCTTGGCAGGATGTTAATCACTAATGCTCCCTCTGTTCCAAATTATCTGACTCTTTGTCAAGATACGGATGTATCTATACATTATACCTAGACAAAGACAAGTCTGTTAATTTGCTAAAGGAGAATTAGTCATATGGTTTCTGTTTTTCCTTTGTCCTAGATGGACACAACAATACACCTAAGTTAATATGATTTTGTTCTTCCTTTATCCTAGACGGACACAACGCTACACCTAATTTAATGTTAATGTGCAATTTTGTTGCTATATGTTCGGTTTATTCATCTACCTCTACTACGGGAAAATTGGTTATTTACCCAAAACTTCATCAGCCTTGGATCATCTACCCAAAGTTGGCTTTACATTGGTAAAATACCCAATAGAGACCTGAAATGAAAACATAATTATATCAAGGGTCCTAACTAGAGCAAGTCATGAAAGGATCAATGGTCAGCTTCATCGAAGATTCAGAAACCCTCGTTGCCAATTTCACACATATGCGTGCGCCCTCGAACCGGCTGGCACCGTTTTTCCGCCGACCGCCAGCCACACGTACGTTTCCTACCTATCCGTCTTACTCCAAATAGTTTTGCATGTTGGCCCGTACAAGTAAGCACTTTATAATGATCAGTATTGCTCAAGGTTGATATAGTTACTCCCTCCGTTTCAGGACTTAAGGCGTCCTCGTTTTGCGTGTTTTTTCTTTGACCAAGAATTACTCTAAATACGTAAAGAGTTTTGGTATAAAAACTAGTATCACTGGAAAATATTTTTCAATAGGAATCCAACGGTACTAATTATATATAATATAATCAAGATTTTGTTGCTCAATGCTTTTGATCAAACTTTGTTTTGAAAAACGTGTGCGCTTAAGCCTTGAAATGGAGGTAGTAAGATCTAATAATTCATAGTATTCCCTCCATCTTAAAATAGATGTCTTAGATTTGTTAAAATTTAGATGAATCTAAACACTATTTAGTATATAGATTCATCTAAATTTAAAAAACTTGAGACATCTATTTTAAAACAAAAATTGACACCAAAGACTTGAATAATCTACAGAAGAACAACTAAATTGAAAAACTACTAGTGCATACGGTAATGGTAATGGGTGGCAAGAACCGACTGACTGACAGTGCGAGGCCGGTCAAGATAGAGCGTGCGCGCAGCAGACGGATGATGAGCATCTTCATCGATCCTTTCATTATCAGCTCTAGTTAGGACCCTTGCTACAATCGTGTTTTAATTTTAGGTCCCTACTGGATATTTTACCAATGTAAAGTCAATTTTGGGTAAATGATCCAAGGATGATGAAGTTTTGGACAAATAACCAATTTTCCCACCTACGAAAGTAAATACCTGTGTAGAATCCTTATATTTACTGGAATTGTCAAATAATGGAAACTATTGTATGTTGCTTCCTGTTTAATACTCTGTAGTATACTTGCACAATTTGGATATACAAGGTATCTTAAATTTCAACTTCTAAGTATTCTTCCGATAGATACCATCGTTTGTTTTACTTGACTAAGTGACTTCAAAAACAACATCAAGAAGAAAAAAGAGAAGAGAAGAGAAGAGGCAATTAGTGCTTTGTTAGTTCCTTAAGTCAAAAACTTACACGTAATCATTGCTTCAGCAGATGAGCAGTGAAGATTTCAAAATAGGTAATGTATACTTGCCAGTTTATTTATCTATTATGGATTTGAACAAATAATCAGAAGTTCAGTCATTAATTAACAAGACATGCCACCCTGCCTGAACCTAGCCCTGGCGCTTTTCGCAAGTTCAGTCATTAATAAAACATGGGATTAGCAAAGTGAGCCATCCAGTCAATGTAAAGTTTCATACGGGGTGCCATTTCTGGCTTTCTATGTCAAGTCATCAGTGCGACACTTGTGTTTCGACCATGTGAAGAACTATTCTTCAATCCCATGAACTTCTTGATCCGGCAAGACTTAAGCTCCGTGTATACGATCTGTGGGATGGTACAACATTTTGCTTAAAAATATATGCCAACTCCTGCAGGTTCTAAAGACTTGAACAAAGCTTCTACAAAGCACAACTTCTACAGGTTCCAAATACTTGAATAAAGCATGCACGAAGCAACATACATGGCGAACTTGAAAATTAGAGCAAAGGAAGTTCTGTTGACAACAAAAGTGCTACCACCATCTCTAAATCCTCTATTTTACTGAGATCACTCTATCTCTCTCTCTCTCATAAGGCCTCGAGTTTACATTCTTTTGGTCCGTCAGTTTAATCAACCTCTCTATTTTTAGTATTTGTTTTTTCATTGAGTGAAAATGATGCACCATTTTCCTATTCTAATCAGTCATATCTCATTGTTGGTCAATAGATGGAGTATAATCCTATGGTCTGTGCAATTATCCTTTATTAAAACCGCTCAAATTCATATTATACCACACTTCTTTAAGATGGCATGGATGTGTCCAGTATGTTTCTGACAGCTTCTAATCTAAGGTATGATATGCTGCTCTCTGGCTGTTCGATGCTACTGCTGGTTGCTCGCTGGATAATATTCTACTCGTTGCTGATATGCTACTCTCTGCTCCAACTTTTGCATATTAGTGTTGATGTTGACCTTTGTTAGTTCGTACAGTTGCATAGTGGCCTTACATGTTGATTTGCCTTGGAAGTCAGTTAACTCAGTTAGGAACCTAAGTATCTTGTGCATATTCATATGTGTTGCATGTCATAGTATCTTGTGCATATTCATATGTGTTGCATGTCATATTCCCTGTAGCAACTATAGGAACAATAGAAATGTGAGCGCAAGCTTTTTGTTGTCTAGTTCCTTGTTATTTCAAAACTATTCATTTTCTATTTTTGGGGTTCTAATTTCTTTTATCCTTAGCTGATGTTATTTAGTACATACCCACATGTTAGTGCTAGATATATAAATACTATGTCTAAACTGTTTAGTGTTTTCTTATTTCTGCAGATAGGCGTGGTGGTCCGCTCGAGGGTACTTAAACATGCTATATATGTTGGTAGATCTTATACGTCATATGGGTCTATCATGATCTTTGGAGTTCAAAGGCGAGAAAACAGGCTAAGTCAAATTTTTGTGGACGACGGTCCTATGTAAGCCTAGGAAAAAACGGTGTGTCCGGTTTCACGGGTTTTTGCTAGTTTAAAATTTTGTATGAGTTTCAAAGTTTAGATTGGATTTGTGAATGAGATTGAAATTGGAAATTTTTGGCCGGTTTGACCGGTTTAAGCGGTTTCACTTTTTGCACGGGCTTAGTCCTATGACATTGTGTTATCTATGCAAAACTTATGTCATATTCGCACATGTGAATGTATTATTGGTATAATATTTTATTATAATATCTGAAATATTTGTAGAAAATCTATTTATTGTGCTATCTGGAATATTCAGGGAAAACTCATTTTTTTATTATCGAAATGCACACCAGTGATAGGCAGGATAATGGGCCTGTCACTGAAAACCTCGTAGGTCCGCGGCTTCCGATCGCAACCAGTGACATGCATCGGTTATGCCTGTCACTAATTCAGACATACTAGTTCACGAGAAAATGACTGTCACTGGTACACGTACTAGTGACAGGAACTTGCCCGTCACTAGTAAACTAGTACCAGTGACTAGTTGCCTGTCATTAATGGGCGTTTTGTGTCTATCACTGATGGCCTATTCTGCAGAAGTGCTCATGGCAATGATAATGAAAACAATTATAGATGAATAGTTCTTGTATAAATCCACAACTAGTATGAGAATTACAACAAGATCTAGATGAGATGGATGGAGATGTTGGTGATACAGCGGTTGATGAATATGAAGCTCGATGCCTTGGCCTCCTAGATCTGCGTAGGGCGAAGATGGATCCCTTGGGCAAGTTCCCCCTCCAGATACCTTCCGGAGGTGAGGTTTTCAGTGATTTCTGGGTGTTCTGTATGTCGTCTCCCTTCCAATTGCACGGGGTAAAACTATTTGAGGAGGCGGTGGCGACGCCAACTATATGGCCAGATAAAATATTCTCGCTGTATAGTTGGTCGTTAAACCTTCTGTATGCTTCGATCGCCTCGGGTTTTCTTCCGGTGTTATTGATATTTTCCAAATTAGCGATTTACGTTGTTTTTGACTCTTTTGCTCCAATACAACGGGTCCAATAATTGTGTCCATCGTATCTATCATCTGTCCTGATCCTGGTGAAAATAGACATAAAAGATACCGCGAACGACATAAAATACCAAGATCCTACCACTACAATGCAAAATAATAATATAAAACATGATGCAAATATGCACTCATCAATGACAAAGATTGTTATTTCCTATAAAGGTAGTCCGAAGAATATTGACCTGAATGCCACAAGCAAGTTTGCAGACATTTTCCACAAGGTAGGACCCATAGTGTATAAGGTGAACCTTAGCGGATGCCACATAGGGCTTAAGATGTTTTTTTAACACATTGTGAATGCTAAGGAAAAAGCAAATAATAGGCCTAGTTGGCAGTGTATGACCAAGCTATAAAACTCCTATGCAAAAGTTAGCATCTCTAGTTTAGTAGGTCCCACGAATCATCTTGTATAGACACTGTCTAAACGGTGGAGCGTACTCATACCAGTACTATAATGTATTTTTTGCTTAGACATGTGATCACCTCTATCCACGTGGTGTACTTGTAGAGAGAATAAAACATAGGTAGGGGAAGAGGGCAGAAGCGAAGAGAGAAGAGGAGTTGAAAGTGGTTCGATGTGTGAGAAAAGTTTATTATGATGGGTTCCTGACGCGAGGTACTCCTGACTCTACTAGTAGTAAATTTCAGGACCTATGCACGCGAAAAATTGTGTGGTTTATCTCTCCTTCACTACCTCTTATCTCTCCACGCCTCTCCCCTCGCGCACCGGCCTGGCTGATCTCTCCCTCGTCCATAGCATGGCGCTGCGCACATGTGCCTTGGTATGGCGGGTCTCTTTTTTTTTGAGAGGGCGGCTCTGTTTCTTTGGCATGTTCGGTAGCCGTGTTGGTTTTGAGTAGGAGGAGTAGTACATAGGAAGGAAACCACTTTGGTCCTTGGCGGCAAAAAAATTCAAACTTTTTCGGTTTTGAATTTCGAACGTTCCCCGTTGGATCAGGACTGGAAAATCCAAACATTACTAACCGTTGGATATTCTTTTCTATTCTTCGAATCTAGAATATTTTATTGATAGTCTTTAGCACAATGAACGATCGTATGCGCAAACCGCAAAACATACTTCGTTGCTTAGTTTTAGGGACCTTGTGCTAAATGCATGGACTTGGATGTAATTTTTCTTTTTACGAGGTCCTTGATTTAACTTGTACTTCCATCGACCATGTTAACTTAAGCACCTCGCTCCTACGGGACCTACCACAGTTAGAAAAAAATGAAATCCTCCCAATTGACACACAAAGTGGACCATATTTTCTTATATAATTCCATTTTTCAAGCTTCCTAGCTAACTTTGCACACTTCACTGTCTTCTTGCCATTTTCACAAAATTAGATCAAACTCGAGCTACAAGTAAGCGCGATAGATTTCTCTTGAATTAAATGTAATTTCAGAGCTAGATGGGTATGTCTTCTTGTAGTAAATAATGATGTTGGTGTGAGTTTCCAAATATCTGGAAAGAACATTCTCAATTTCCCGAGTGATGACGAGATTGTTCTTTTCCGTAAAGAAAGTCCGAAGAATATGAATCTGAATACCACAAGCCAAGCTTCCACACATATTAAGTCGACCAACATGTTGTACTTAATTAATATTTCCATGTTTTATGAGTTTTCAAACTCCCTAGATAACTCCGCCCACTTGAATGAATTTATGCCCATATAGAAAAATTAGGTCAAATTTGAACTACGAGTAAATTGTAGGTTGCTTCAGAAGTTTTACGAAAAAGATTTTCTAGGTACCCATCGGGGGGTCAATTAATATATCAGAAACTACCAAGAGTTTTGAAAAGAGGTTCAAATTCTTGCTAACTCTGCCATTTTGTACTTACAATTTCCCATGTTTTATGAGTTCTCAAATTTCCTTGCTAACTCTTCCCACTTGAATGACTTTATGTTGATTTATCGAAATTAGGTCAAATTTGAACTACTGCAAGTAAATCGCATGCTTCTTTGAAAGTTTACGAAAAATCTTTTGGAGGTACCCATCAGGGGTTACAATTAATATATCAAACCACTGAGAGTTTTCGCGACATGTTCAACTTCTTGCTAATATTTTGCATCCTGACAATTTAACGAAATTAGGTCAAACTTGAGCTACAAGTAAGTGCGATAGATTGCTCTTGAATAATAAATGTCTTTTTGGAGGTAGATGGGTTCTTATTCTTGTAGTAAACAATGTTGTTAGTGTGAGTTTCCAACTATTAGGAAAGAACATTCTCAATTTTCCGAGTGATGACAAGATTGTTCTTTCCCGTAAAGAAAGTCCGAAGAATATGGATCTGAATGCCACAAGCCCAGTTTCCATACATTTGCCACAAGGTAGGACCCCCAATGTATTAGGCGAACCTTAGCGGATGCCACATAGGTCTTAAGGTGTTTTTTAACACATATATAATGCTAAGGAAAAAGTATATAATGGGCCCACTTGGCAGTGTATGACCAAGTTATAAAACTCCTATGCAAAAGTTAGCATCTTCAGTTTAGTAGGTCTCACGAATCATATTGTATAGATATTGTCTAAACGGTGGAGCTTACTCGTACCCGTACTGTAATGTACTTTTTCTTAGACATATGCTCACCTCTGTCCACGTGCTGTACTTGAAGAGAGAATAAAATGTAGGTAGGGGAAGAGGGAAACAACAAAGAGAGAAGAGGAGTTGAAGGTGGTTCGATGTCTGAGCAAAGTTTATTATGATGGGTTCCTGACACAAGGTACTCCTGACTCTAATAGTAGTAAATTTTAGGACATATGCATGCAAAAAAATATATGTTTTCTCTCTCCTTCACTGCCTCTTATCTTTCCACGCCTCTCCCCTCACGCACCGGCCTGTCTGATCTCTCCCTCCTCTATAGCGTGGCGCTGCGCACATGTGCCTTGGTATGGCGGCTCTATTTCTTTTTTTTTTGAGAGGGCGGCTCTGTTTCTTTGGCATGTTCAGCATCCGCGTTGGTGTGGAGTAGGAGGTTTAGTACATAGGAAGTAAACCACTTTGGTCCTTGGTGGAAAATATTTCAAACTTTTCCAGTTTCGAAATTGGAACATTCACCATTGGATCAAGACTAGCAAATCCAAATATTGCTAACTGTTGGATCTTCTTTTCCATTCTTAGCATCTAGAAGATTCTATTGATATACACAAACCTCAAAACACACTTGGGTGTAATTTTCATTTTTACGAGGTCCTTTATTTAACTTGTACTTCCACCGACCATGTTAACTGAAGCACCTTGCTCCTAGGGGACCTACCGCAGTTAGAATAAAATGCAAATCTCCCAATTATCACACAAAGTGTTCCATGTTTTCTTATATAACTCCATTTTTCAAGCTTCCTAGCTAACTTCGCACACTTCACTTAATTCTTGCCAATTTAACGAAATTAGGTCAAACTCAAGCTAGAAGTAAGCGCCATAGATTGCTCTTGATTTAAATGTAATTTTAGAGCTAGATGGATGCGTCTTCTTGTAGTAAACAATGATGTCGGTGTGAGTTTCAACTATGTGTAAAGAACATTCTCAATTTCTCAAGTGATGACGAGATTGTGCTTTTCCGTAAAAAAGTCCGAAGAATATGGATCTGAATGCCACACGCCAAGATTCCACATATATTAAGTGGACCAACATGTTGTACTTAATTAAGATTTCCATATTTTATGAGTTTTCAAACTCCCTAGCTAACTCCGCCCACTTGAATGTATTTATGCCCATTTAGCAAAATTAGGTCAAATTTGAACTACGAGTAAATTGTAGGTTGCTTCAGAAGTTTTATGAAAAATCTTTTGCATTTACCTATCGGGGGGTCAATTAATATATTAGAAACCACCGAGAGTTTTGACAACAGGTTCAACTTCTTGCTAAGATTTTGCATCTTGAAATATTAAAGAAATTAGGTCAAACTTGAGCTACAAGTAGGCACGATAGATTTTTCTTGAATTAAATATCTTTTTGGAGGTAGATGGGTGCATCTTCTTGTAGTAAACAATGTCGTTTGTGTGAGTTTCCAAATATAAGGAAAGAACATTCTCAAATTTTCTGAGTGATGACCAGATTCTTCTTTCCCGTAAAGAAAGGATGAAGAATATGGATCAGAATGCCACAAGCCAAGCTTTCAAACATATATAGTGGAACAACATGTTTTACTCATGATTCTGCATGTTTTATGAGTTTGCAAACATCCTTGCTAACTCTGACCCCTTTAATGACTTTATGTCTATTGAACGAAATTAGGTCAAAAATCTGAACTACAAGTAAATTGTAGGGTTCTTCCAAAGTTTATGAAAAAGGTTTTGGAGGTGTACCCATCGGGGGGTCAAAATTAACATATCAGAAACCACTAAGATTTTAGACGGAAGGTCCAACTTCTTTCTAAGATTTTGCATCTTGACAATTTAACGAAATTTGGTCAAAATTGAGCTACACAAGTAAGCGCTATAGATTTCTTTTGAATTAAATGTATTTTCAGAGGTAAATGGGTGCATCTTCTTGTAGTAAACAATATAATATCTTCGGTATGAGTTTTAAACTATCAAGAAAGAACATTCAATTTTCAATTTTTCAGAGTGATGACGAGATCATTCTTTTAGGTAAGAAAAGTGTGAAGAATATTGGATCTGAATCCCACAAGCCAAGTTTACAGACATATAAAGTGGACCAACATGTTGTAATTTATGATTCCCGTGTTTCATGAGTTTTCAAACTTTCTTCTTGTACTTTGTATCATGTAGAAGTCAAAATTTATTACTTTTACCTAATACTTGAATTTTTTGGTAACATGGTCTAGGTAAACGTCTGAAAAGATTCTAGAATGATGAAGAAGTGTGTTTTGAGGTTTGTGCAAACAGTTCATTGTGCTAAAGTCTATCAATAATATCTTCTAGATGCTAGCTAGCAGTGGCGGAGCCAGAAACGGAACAAGACAGATGCTAACTTGTTGCGCGTGTAAATTGTAGCTTGCAACTAAGATAATCCGCAGTAAAAATGTATTACCACAATTCAAGCATAAATAATCTACTCCCTCCGGCTCATATTAATTGACTCAAATTTGTCTACATTTAAATGAATCTAGACACTATTTAGTATATAGGTTCATCTAAATTTTGGCAAATCAAAATCAATTAATATGGACCAGAGGAAGTAGTATTTGTTCGTAGGGTAGCAGAGATAAAAATAGAAACTCCCTATAGTCTGAACTTTGCCTATATACGAATGGTTTTTAATACTTGTAAAGGAGAGCGACAGAAGAGGTGGAAGCACAAACGGGGCATCGAGCTAGCACTGCCGCCAGCTAGGGTGTCAGGTGGGATCCCACCTAAATCCCACTTCTAGTTCATTTGCTAAAAGCTAGTGTAAATTTTTGCTCAAAATTTGAACTAGATTTTAACAAATGAACTAAAGGTGGGACTTTGATGGGATCCCACTTGACATCCTACCGCCAGCAATGCAAGTCAATCAGGCGGCTACTGCATACGCAAACTCGAACATAGCATGCATGCATGTTTTCCCGTCGTCGGACCTGCGCATGGCCTCCACTACTATCAGCTAATCCTTGTGTAATTGCTGGACCGGTGCTACAGCCGGGTAGCACCAGTCGCAGCTCTGCCCCTGCTAGCTAGAATGAAAAAGAAGATCCAATGGCTGGCAATGTTTGGATTCACGAGTATTATTGATCCAACACTCAATATTAAAAGTTATTCGTACACTATATGGTGGATAAGATAAGATAATAAAGACTATCAATAGTATCTTCTAGATGATATATATAATATAAAAAAGAGGATCCAAGAGGTGGCAATGTTGGGATTTACCAGTATTTGATCCAACGGTCAAAGTTCAAAGATATTCGTACACTATATATATACACCCTGTGTCTAGAAATCACTTACTTGTTTTTCCTACATTCAAATATATCTAGATGCATTTTAGTGTATAGATATACATTCGAATCTAGACAAACCCATTTCAGTTATTTCTGGACAGAGGGAGTATAATGGTAAGATGAGATATATAGTGGTAAGATATACTACTCTGGTTACTCGATTTCACACTATGAGAAGACAAAGGACACACGCGTCCATCAGGCACACACACACGCACAAACACAAAAAAATGTATGTGATTGCCACACAAGCGCATGTAATTTTTTATGCACATTTCACCCTTTTATGCCTTTTCCAATCTTTTTGGCTACAAAATTGCCCACTTAATGACATTTTAGGTCAACTTTCAATTGCAAGCGCCACGATATATTTCTCTTAATGTTATGTGCTAACAAATTTGCCCACTTGAAAGACTTTAAGAGAATTTACATGAATTAGGTCTGATTTGATTTGGATGCGTGTGGTATATATACCCCTCCTAAAATTGTCCACAAATCATTTTACTCAGAAAGTTCAACATGATTTGTGGACAATCTCCTAGTTTTACGAGTTTTCAAGCCTCCTATGTAATGTCACCCACTTAAACCAAACTTAGATTAATTTTGAACTTCAATCAAGTCTCATAAATAATGCTCCTGAAGTTATACTATGAAACTATTTTGAAGGTGTACATGGTTGGTTAATATCTTGATAATCACCGAGAGTTCTGAAAGACTCAAAATCTTGATACATATGAATTTGCATGAGGGATTTGAGTAAAACACAAAGAAGATGAAGAAAAATGAACAAACAAAAGGTTTCGCATGACATCTTCTCGGGTATAATACCTTCCACGGAAAAAAGTAAACTTGATTTTTGGAACATTCAAAAAAGCCATCGTCACATTAGATATGGCCTACCATATATGAACACTCGAGGATTTCTCGAGCCGAATGACCAATTAGATCATGGCCATATCTATATCATAGTTCATGATAATGTTCCCATATTTGGTATATGGGTGCATCTTCCCATGGTAAACAATGCTAGGAGTGGGAGATTCGAACTAGTATTAGAAAAACCATGTTCGATTTTCCCAGTGTATCTTTAGGGTCTATGTTGTAAAGGTGTAGGTCCCAGATGTATTTTGGTTTTCTTTCTAGACCGCTATGTAATTTTTATGCCCACCCTTGAATTTTAATGCGCACCTTGTTGGTACTTAGGGGAAGATTCCTCGTTAGAAAGAAAAAGAAAAAGTTCTGAGTGACCGAAATTATTTTGCTGTGAAACAAGTACAAATATTTTGGATTTGAATGCCACATATCCAATTTTTAGATAAAGAGGACTATTGTGCAAAACTTGAGTAGTACGTACTTCTACTGAACTAGGGGCACCAGAAAATTAACCCCAAAGCTGCCAAAGAAAAAACGGAGGAAAAAACGAAGAGCAAGAAGAGATTATATGAGAATAAACGGGAAGCAGCGCAAGAATAACGAAGGAGTTAAAGGCGGTGTGATATCAGAGTAAAGCTAGTTTGACGGGTTTCTAACACAAGTTATAGGTACCTACTAATAGGAGCATAGTACTATGTTTTCTCTCTCCTTTGCTGTCTCTCACCATCCATCCTCCCTCTCCCCTCCTCTGCAGCTCCCCATGCGCACCGGCCGGCCGATCTCTCCCTCGTCCCACAACATGGCGCCATACACGCTTTGCCTTTGTACGGCCATGCTCTATGTGTGTCCCTGCAGTCCCCTGACTTTGGGTCACTAACAAGTGGGGCCCACTACCTATGGGACCCACCTGTTAGGGACACAATGTTATGATTAGCCACATCAGGGGAGCCACGTCCATGTGTGTGTGTGTCTGGCATTTTTTGGATAGTTTTTATTTTTCTGCAGTTTTCACCAGCTATTCGTCTAATCCATTGCAATTTCCACCACTTGGTCATCCAATTACCTATTTAGCTCTTCTGATAACATAACAGACAGTCGGGCCACCTTATTAGTACTCCCATTAATTTACAAATTTGGAAAAATTTACATATTCATAAAAGGTCAATAATTCATCCAATATTTATCTTGTCGGTTTAACAAAATTAGGTCAAACTTTTACCACATGATTAAGCGCGATAGATTTATCTTGAATTAGTTATATTTTAGGAGGTAGATGGGTGCATCTTCTTATAGTAAACAATGACCTCTATGTGAGCTTTCAACTATTGGGAAAGAACATTCAACTCTCAATTTTTCAAGTGATGCCGAGATTGTTCTTATTTGTAAGGAAACTCCGAAGAATATGGATCTCAATGCCACAAGCCAAGTTTTAAGACATGTAGAGTGGGCCAACATGTTGTACTAACAATACCCATCTTTTATGAGTTTTCAAACTTCCTAGCTAACTCCACCAACTTGAATGACTTAATATCGATTTATCGAAATTAGGTCAAATTTGAACTACAAGTAAATCGTGGGCTGCTTAGAATGTTTACGATAATTCTTCTGGAGGTACCCATCTAGGGGTAAAAATTAATGTATCATATAGCAATGAGAGTTTTGACGACAAGTTTAACTTCTTGCTAACATTTTGCATCCTGATAGTTTAATGGAATTAGGTCAAACTTGAGCTACAAGTAAGCGCGATAGAGTTTTCTTGAATTAAATGTAATTTCAGAGGTAGAAGGGTTCATCTTCTTGTAGTAAAAAATGTCGTCAGTGTGGGTGTCCAACTATATCTGTAAAGAACATTCTCAATTTTACGTGTGATGACAAGATTGTTCTTTTCTATAAAGAAAAGTCCGAAGAATATTGGATCTCAATTACACAAGCCAAGTTTTCATACATATATAGTGGACCAACATGTTGTACTTACAGTTCCCATATTTTTTGATTTTTTCAAATTTCCTTGCTAACGCTGCCCACTTGAATGAATTTATGTCGATTTATCGAAATTAGGTCAAATTTGAAACTATAAGTAAATTGTAAGTTGCTTCGGAAGTTTTACAAAAAAGCTTTTGGAGGTACCCATCGGAGGTCACAATTAATATATCAGAAACCACCGAGAGTTTTGACAACAGTTTCAACTTATTGCTAAGATTTTTCATCTTGACATTTTAACGAAATTAGATCAAACTTGAGCTACAAGTAGGCGCGATAGATTTCTCTTGAATTGTGACATCCGTGTCCCTCTTCCTTGATAGTTCTCTAGGTAGACTTCTAAGTTTTTGGTCCTAGTTCATCTAACAGAATATTGGCTTCGAGATCAAGTTTATGGTAAAAATGGTGATGGGCGATTTCTACACCATGACAACGGACAGAAGTGCCCTCGTCAAGGAGTACTAAAACTTTTGCCCAAATAGCGACAGTTATGCCGCTCATGTCATCTACTCATAGCCAAAATTTTGGGTTATACCATAGATCGTTCAGAGTCCACTGGAGTTGTTAGCATCCTAGAGGTGTGTATGAGAAACATAGAATTGTTTCCTATACCTCTTTTACAACATGGTAAAACAGGTTTTAGCATCTCCCTCTCCCACTGTAAAAAGTTCATTCTATCAAACAATTCTTTTTCAGAAGGTGTCATCAAGTCAACGATCAGTATGTGGGGTTGAGTACTACTAAGATTAACCCTTAAGACAAAAAAACGTGGGACCAAAGTTGTCGATAGACAATTTCTCTTGTTCTCAATTTTTTTGGAATTTAATCCAAATGGTTTTTTTTCAAACTGATAATAATTGTCGCAAGTCTTAACCGAAGTAGTTACAAAATCCTTTGAGCCCAAGACTTAAAAGATATCTAGTTATGTGTAGAGTAGAACCAAGTGCAACCAAACAAACATCAAATATTCATGAATAAACTTACAATAATAGGGAAAACAATAATGCAATACCTCCTCTTGCTTGCTTTCCTCTTTCTTGAGCCAACTCTTCGTGTTCATATTTATAGCTAAGTCACTAGAAACAAGCAACCTGCAGAAACATCAACAAGAGCAGAGAGAAATTCACACAAGTGAAGATAAAAGCTAGTCTAGTTTTTTATTTTATTTTTATCAATGCAAAACTGAAAGTAAACATTCACTAAGATGGAAAATAAAATAAATCAAAAGAAGGATGAAAAATATGAATGCAAAAGATGGGAGCAGTTTAACCTCCCCAGGCTTAGGCTCTTGTCCTAGCTGGAATCAAAAGTTGCCACTGCCATCAGGCGGCGACTGATGGTATGGGAAGTTCGGGTAGTGGCTTGAAAAATTAGGCATAAAAGAAGTGAAGTTCTGAGTGAGATCAAATATGTTGGCATTTGCATAATGCAGCATATTTGCAATGTTGTTGATGTGATGTACCACCTGGTTAAAATCACTCCTCAGGACAGTCGAATCCCGGCTGTGGTGGAAGCATACATTGTTGGTGTTGAGGGAAAGGCTAATTGTGGTGGTGCTGCTGACCATAGTCGTCACAGCCCCTATGTTCCAATCTTCTCCTCCTTTCCCTTGATGTTGTTGGCCAGCTGTTGCGGCTTCCCCGTTGGGATGAACTCCTAGCAATGCAATCCTTCCTGAAAGGATCAGTGCCTGCTAGAACTCCTCCTCTGAGTGGATCCAATTCTGTTTACCTGGCAAACCGAAAGCTTGAACAAAAGGAAGCAAAACTTAGTGGAGATTACCGTTAGGCTCAAAATAAAACTAGTAAGAAGGATGGAAGCGTTGGGGTCTATAGACCCCCATGAACTTGGTGCTAGCCATGTGGATATCATCGAGAGTCTTACTGCCAGCTATGACTCTTTCCTATGGCAAGAGAAAACCAAGTAGGTGATCTGAGTGATCAAGCCTCCCCAAAGGATGTCCCTAGAGCATGCTGCCCTTTAGCAGCGAAAGTGATGGATGAGTAAAGCACCCAAGTTTACCTTGTGCTCCATCTCGGGGTGGAAAGATGATGGTGCTCGATGTGGCACTTTGTTGGTAACCCCAAGCGCAGGGTGTGAAGAGCACAGCAGCAAGTTTTCCCTCAATGGAGACCGAGATTATCGAACCATAAGGAGGAAGGAAACGTCACACAGGTGTTGCAAACAACGTGGAGACCTACACAACACAAACTCAACACTTTGTCCCAACGAATCAGTGAGGTTGTCAAGCTCACCGGTTTGCTGTAACAAAGGATTAAACGTATGGTGTGGAAGGAAATGGTGGTTTGTAGCAAGTAAACAAGTAACAGTGGAATATGTATCAATGGGAAAGATTGGACCGGGATCCATAGTTCACTAGAGGTGCTCTCCTTAGATAAACAACATGGCATTAAGGGTAAATAAATTACAGCAGGGCAGTTGACAGGAACTAAGCAAGGCATAACAATGCAATTACTAGTCAGAAAGATCCTATGAGATTCGATTGGGAAATACAACAAGATACATAGACCGCCATCCAACTGCATCTATGAATAGAAGTCCACCTTCAGGTTATCATACGAACCCCCTCCAGTATTAAGTTGCAAGCAACAGACAACTGCTTTAAGCAAAGTGTGTAAGGTAAACAGTCCACATGTTCCATGAACAAGAGACCGTTGTTTTCTCCCTAGTAGCAACAACACATCTACAACCGAAGATATTTCTGTCACTTCCCTTGGAAACTAGAGGCATGAAACCACTATCGAGCATAAATACCCCCTCTTGGAGTCACTACCAACTACTTGCCAAGATAGCTACTAAAAACAGAGAGCATGCAAGATCACAAACAACACAGACATGATAGAATCATAAATACAAAAACATTAATCAAACCAACATAATAATCTCAATATCCATCGGATCCCCGCAAACACAACATGCATGATTACAAATAGATTAGATCTTGATCATGAACGGAGCTCACAAGATCTATACATGAAAGCACAAGGAGGAGATACAACCATCTAGCTACTACATGGACCCATAGTCCAAGGTGGAACTACTCACACATCATACCGGAGAGAAGGCCTCCGGGATGATTTCCCCTCCGGCAGGGTATCGGGAAGAACTTCAGATCCTCCCCCCGATCTAGGGATGAAGGTGGCAGCGACGGCTACAGAAGGTTTTGTGGAATATTGATCGGTACTTAGGGTTTCTGCATCGGGGGACTCTTATAGGCCAAGGGGAAGGCCAAGGAGGTGGCCAGGGGCCCTACACCCTGCCTAGGCGCGGGGCAGGGCCCACCTGCGCCTAGGGGGGTGTGGCTGCCCTGGAATGCCTCTCCGTCTCCCCTCTGGACTTCTTGTTCCCCACGGAAAGTTATTGACTTTGACGTTTGTCCCGTCCAATTCCGAGAATATTTCCTTACTAGCTTTTTTAGAACCAAAAACAGCACAAAACAGGCAACTAGCACTGTGGCAACTTGTTAATAGGTTAGTACCAAAAAACATGTAAAAAGAATCTCGAAGTGTAGACAAAGCAAAGCAAAGTAGATACTAAACAAGCATGGAGCATCAAAAATTATAGATACTTTTCCGACGTATCAAGCATCCCCAAGCTTAACTCCTGCTCATCCTCGAGTTGGTAAGTGATAAAAAGAATAATTTTTGAGGTGACATGCACCCTCACAATAAAGATCTAACCATTTGCAAGCATTGAAAGTTGGGATCAAAGAACTCTAAACATGTGCATGAAAGATGGAGTTCTAACAATAGGACATAGTAACTATGCATGCAACATGAAAGGCTACAAACAAAGACCATGAATAACATGCATTGAAAAACGTTTGTTTGTTTGACATACAGAAAACATAGCATAGTGGTAACCAGCTTGTCCCTCATAGAGTAGCAAATAGATGCATAGGACACCTTCAAAGTTCACAAGGGTGACTAGAAACAAATAGCACAAGAACAAGTAATGTCACAATATGCATCAATCAATAAGCTTTGGAACACTGCACACAGAATGACAACTATGCTCTCTTAATGGTGCCTAAAGGTAGAAGGTGGAGACTCAACATAATGGTGGAAGAAAGGCCCTTCACAAAGGGAAGAAGGGATTTCAAGTTTCAAAAAGAGCTTCCAAAAATTATGGTACTTGTTAGCTTTTAGCCCTCATTGCCCCTATCATAAGCATCATGAAGTGATTAAGGTTAAAGTGAACAAACTATGGAGTATATGCTTGACGAAGTATAAGTTGGCAATCTCAAGTCCCTTGAATACGAGGGCCACACCTCATGCTACTCAACTTCAGTCACCAGTAAGTTCTTGTCATTGTAAGTATTTGCATATCATTAAGAACCGCCAATGGGGTACCCCTTGCACATGGTACATGAGCTTTACCATAACCAAAATGACAAGGCAAGCAGACAATGAGCATCCCAGTAATTTTTATTTACCATATGCATAGCTTTTTATTGAGGATGCTTCATAGATAGCTCACTATGGTGATGCTGCAAGTTTCCACCATCATTAGGCATGGCTTAGGCTAGCGGCCCAGGCGTTTCTCTAACACAGAATACAAACTCCATGGACTTACAAGTTCCCTCTTTATTTCACACCGGTGACATCCATAGACAAAAGAGCATGATATCAACTGAGTACAAAGTACAAGTGCAATGTTGAAAATGTTCCCGTGATAAAGACGATTCTGCTAATTCCAACGTATAAGTGCAAGCATATACAACATAGATGACACAATGGTTCAAGTTTATTAGGGGCAAAGAATATAAAGTGTGCCATCAAGTTTGTGAGGGCTTTAATCACTAAGTTTTCACATAACAAAATAGTTTTTAATTGGAAGGTAGATGAAAACAAGAATATACTTGGAATGGTGTAACACACCATGCATTAGGAGTTTATAGTGGACACTTTGGAATAACTTGGTTTCTTGGGAGTTGGAAGCATGAGTAGAACTTACTCATATAAGTGGAGGATAGCAAAAGACTGGGAGCAACCAACTAAGAGAGCATAATGGCCATAATCATGCAGAGCAACAAAACATTACTAATCAAAGCATAGAGTGGTACTACAAGTCAAGGACTAAATGATAATAGAGTCTATGGTGACTTGTGAGAGTCATAACATGGTGTGAGCATGTGCCAAGTCAACCCAAGCAAAGCATCAAAGGAGAATACCACAATACTATGCTTTTTGCATGCTAAAACAACGCATAATTTCTTCAAGGCACACTAAGCAATCCCAATTGTTTGGAACAAGACATGCTATAGAAATAATCACTAAGAATAAGGTCAAAACAACACCTAGCATGTCATGCTAAAGTCGAAGTCACAGTCAATGCAAGCTCCTCTTGCACTTACAAGCACGAACTTACTACTCCTTTCCAACACCAAGCAACTTATTTGCAAAACAACATAGCGAGAAGGGGGTCCAAACTACTTTATTCAAGCAAACTAAACAACCTAAGCAATGCAAACAAAAACTAAGACGCTCCAAGAACAACACAACTGTGCATGAAACAATAAAAACGAAGTGTCTAAACAGACCTGAGCTTTTTATTGATGAAGAAGGGGATGCCTTGGGCATCCCCAAGCTTTGACGCTTGTACCTCTTGGATATTTCATGGGGTGACACCATGGTGGCATCCCCAAGATTGATCTTTTGTCCATTCTTCATCTCATTTCATCATTCTCTCTCTACACCTGAATTTTTTCCTTCATACAAAACTTCACACAATCTTGATTAGCAACATTAATTTATTCAAAAGATATTAGACCTCTGGCAAAGCTTTGGAATAGCAAGGATTTTCACTAAAAACACAAGCTACTATAATAACTCCTTAAAAAGCTCAATTCACCTAAGGAGAACTCAAAAAGGAATCAATAAGAAGCAAATGCAAATAATGGCAGAAATCTGTCAAAACAGACCATCTGGTAAAAACTGTTTTTTTCGAAAATCTTCTGTTGCTCAAATCAAAAAGTGTTGAACTAACGAAAGTTAGATAACATACTGGGGGATTTATTCGTAAATTTTGTGCTCAATCCAAGATACAGAGACTCCTCACGTATTTTTATGGTGGAGGACAGAAATCTGTTTCGGGACAGCAACTCCCCAAATCTTACTTCCCTCTTATTAGAGGTCATTCTTGGCACAAAAAGAAAACAAAAAGGATAAGAAGATATCATTACTGAAGTAGTAACTTCCAAGACTCAAGGAAACTCTTGGGTTATCTCCCAACAAGT
The DNA here is from genome assembly GCA_023614405.1 of Avena insularis. Lineage (NCBI taxonomy): Eukaryota > Viridiplantae > Streptophyta > Magnoliopsida > Poales > Poaceae > Avena > Avena insularis. The sequence goes on from CM042687.1 coordinate 151,455,185, forward strand.
ACTTTTCTTTAACGCCTTTAAGTTAGGCACAAGAAGCAAGAAGAATCAAGTATTTTCAAATGAGGAAGCATTACCCCTCTTGTTCTTTCCTTTCTTACCTTTCTTATTCTCTTTAGGGAAGATATGATTGCTTACTGGAGGATAAAAATGCATAATACCTTTTCCCACATCTATTACCGCTCCAAGATGTTGCAGTAGAGGTCTTCCAAGTGTGATTTGTCCTTTGCCTACACATTCAATAACAAGATAATCAGTAGACACCATTTTCCCTGAGATTTTTGTAAACACACCTTAAGCTATTCCAATGGGCAATAAGGTGGCATTATTAGTGAGATATATTTCCTCTCCTCCTTCAGAAAGCCCCCAAAGACTCAAAGAATCATAAATATCTTTAGGCATGAGACAAAATTCAGACATGATATCACAGCGATCATCCAAAAGTGTAGTATTTATAGAGACTTTGATTGTGGGAAACCACTTTGAATGCAAGCAAACCAAGCTAGACTAATTTTTTTTGGTTTTTTTTTGAAAAGAGGCAAACAAAACCAAGCAAAATAAACAAAGAAAACTAAAAACAAAGTAAAGAGAAAGGAAGTGAAGGACTCCCCTAGTGAAGACGTCCTTAGCCTCCCCGGCAACAGGGCCAGAAAGACTTGATGGTGCTCGACATGGCACTTTGTTGGTAACCCCAAGCGCAGGGTGTGAAGAGCACAACAACAAGTTTTCCCTCAGTTGAGACCGAGGTTATCGAACCAGAAGGAGGAAGGAAACATCACACAGGTGTTGCAAACAACATGGAGACCTGCACAACACAAACTCAACACTTTGTCCCAACAAATAAGTGAGGTTGTCAAGCTCACCGGTTTGCTGTAACAAAGGATTCCACGTATGGTGTGGAAGGTAATGGTGGTTTGCAGCAAGTAAACAAGCAATAGTGAATGATGTATCAATGGTAAAGATTGGACCAGGATCCATAGTTCACTAGAGGTGCTTTCCTTAGATAAACAACATGGCATGAAGGGTAAACAAATTACAGCAGGGAAATTGACAGGAACTGAGCAAGGCATAACAATGCAATTACTAGTCACAAAGATCCTATGAGATTCGATTGGGCAATACAACAAGATACAGATACCTCCATCCAACTGCATCTATGACTAGAGGTCCACCTTCAGGTTATCATTCGAACCCCCTCTAGTATTAAGTTACAAGCAACAGACAACTGCTTTAAGCAAAGTGTGTAAGTTAAACAGTCCACATGTTCCATGAACAAGAGACCGTTGTTTTCTCCCTAGTAGCAACAGCACATCTACAACCGAAGAGATTTATGTCACTTCCCTTGCAAACTAGAGGCATGAACCCACTATCGAGCATAAATACCCCCTCTTGGAGTCACTAGCAACTACTTGGCCAAGATAGCTACTAACAACGGAGAGCATGCAAGATCACAAACAACATAGACATGATAGAATCATAAATACAAAACCATTAATCAAACCAACATAATAATCTCAATATCCATCGGATCCCCGCGAACACAACATGCATGATTACAAATAGATTAGGTCTTGATCATGAATGGAGCTCACAAGATCTATACATTAAAGCACAAGGAGGAGATACAACCATCTAGCTACTACATGGACCCATAGTCCAAGGTGGAACTACTCATGCATCATACCGGAGAGAAGGCCTCCGGGATGATTTCCCCTCCGGCCTGGTGCCGGGAAGAACTTCAGACCCCCCCTCCCCCGATCTAGGGACGACGGTGGCGGCGGCTATAGAAGGTTTCATGGAATATTGATCAGGTACTTAGGGTTTCTACATCGGGGGCTTCTTATAAGCGAAGGGGGAGGCCGAGGAGGCGGCCAGGGGCCCCACACCCTGCCTAGGCGCGGGGCAGGGCCCACCCGCGCCTAGGGGCGTGTGGCTGCCCTGGCATGCCTCTCTGTCTCCCCTCTGGACTTCTTGTTCCACACGGAAAGTTATTGACTTTGACGTTTGTCCCGTCCAATTCCGAGAATATTTCCTTACTAGATTTTCTGGAACCAAAAATAGCAGAAAACAGGCAACTGGCACTGTGGCAACTTGTTAATAGGTTAGTACCAGAAAACATGTAAAAAGCACCTCAAAGTGTAGACAAAGCAAAGCAAAGTAGATACTAAACAAGCATGGAGCATCAAAAATTATAGATACATTTCTGACATATCAAAAGCCATATGAATTACGCTCATTTCGGGTCCTGCCATTGCCCCAACATATCCTTTCCCAAAAACAGAATTTACTAAGAACGTGTGAAAATAACGGATAGTATGATTCTGGATGGTTGCGCTCTTCTTGCGCAAATAATTGGTGTTCCTGTGGATAGAAATCTTCTCCCAACATTGCATTTCCTGCACATGCACATCGTCATTAATTTCAAGCTCTCCCTCATGGGAGAACACGAAACAATCGCAAAATTCATAAAAGGAGAGGCTGTAGAGTTGCCCATTGAGCACGAAAGTTACAGTGCAATTACACTCTTGGGCTTCAAGATCATCATGAAATGATGACAAGAATTCACACATGGCGAGCTTGTAGGTGTTGACAGAGCAGTAGGAGAAGGGGACCATGGCTGCATGCTCAGTCATCCGCTTGAAGTACTCCAAGAGATCTTGGTGGGAGATAAACTCGCGGTACCCACTTGGTAGGTAGAACCTTGCATTTACTCACCTTCACAAAGTCCCGGCTCATGTCGGCCCTTAAGTTATCCGCCTCCGAACGCCCTTGCCTTTGGAGAGGATTCTTCCAATTTTATGCATTGTGCTACAAAGTTTGCAAAGAAAAATATGGGTATCACGTTTCTATCACATAAACAAACGATTACAGGTAGAAGTTATAAATCCTAACGCGAGGAATCAAAAATTATCTCAAAATATGATGAACTCATCTAGATAACCAATGTGAGAAATTTAACCATGGATTTCAGAAAATAAAGCATGGATCAGATGAAAAACGTATGATGTGAAGATTCCCCCACTCAAACATTCAAAATTGGTGAAGAATCAAGAGTTCTAGGTGATTAGGGTTTGACGTGGATAGAGAAAGAATAAGCAAGAAAGAGGAGGAAGAAGAAGAAGGAGGCTGGCTGGGAGCTAGCTGCCATCGGTCTTTACTTGGCAACGCACTCGGTACGGGCAAGCGGTATGGGCGGATCCCGCCCGTACCGGTGGTCGCCACTATTGTATAAAAATTAGGGTTCAAGATCAAACCTGGAAGGCTTGGTAGGGCGGACGGTATGGGCGGGGTCCCATCCGTACCGCAGCTCGTTATCAGCACCGTGAGCGTCATCGTCTTTGTAAAAAATTTGTACGGACACGTGGTACGGGAGCGACGTCCCATAACGTTGCACGTTGTCGGTATGGGAACTTCATTGGTTTCGTCAAGGATTGGTATTGGCGGGCGGTACGGGCGCGTCTGATCATACCACCGCTTGTTACCGAGTCTAGACCCTGCTTTAACTTTCCCCTTCATTTTTCTCTTGTTTCTTTAACTCCTCAAGGGTAGATTCTCTAAATATATCAAGACTTGAAAAAATTTATTAGTTCAAATAAAAAATAAAAAATAAATCGGATAAAATGAAAATTTAAACTTAATTTATTGAGAATGGATTAACTCCCATTAAGTATTTTATTCTGGAGCCTTGGTTTTTAGCCAATCTCCATACAATCAGCATTTACTTCAAGTTGTTCTTCATCTCTTGTTTTTGCTGCTTGAACACACTTATGTGGTGAAACATATTTTCCATTATGCTCCGGTTTCTTCGGGTAGTAGCGAACAATATGATCAACATATATATTGAAGACAATCTTACCGCTAGAGAAGTCTATGTTAGCTCCATCTGTTCGAAAAAGGGTCTTCCAAGGATGATAGCAAGTTTTTCGTCCTCAAGAACATCTAGTATAATATTATCAATGGGTATAACATGTTCGTCTATCCTAATTAGAACATCTTTGATCATACCGGCAGGTTGTTTAGTTGTTTTATATGCCATTTGCAGAGTGATTGAAGTAGGAAAATACTCTCCTAAGTTCAATTTCTTAAATAAGGAATAAGGAATAACACTAACACATTCTCCTAAATCACATAGAGCATTAAATATATTGGGTTTTCTAATAGCACAGGAGAGGGTTGATATACCTGGGTCCCTAAGCTTAGCAGGGAGCTTATATCCAAAGCTTGTCCTTTCTTCTACAGTCTTAGTTACCTTCTTTCTTTTAAGAATATCTCACATAAAAATTTTATAAGTAGGAACTTGAATAGCATCGGTTAACCGAAGTTCTAAAGGAATACTTCCCAGTGCCTCAAAAAAGGAATCATAGCTTTATACAGTTCATATTGAACTCGATTAGGATAAGGAAATTTATTTTTGGTGGGTATTACCTTCTCTTTTACCTTTGGTACTGGTTGAGTGTCTTTCTTAGTTTTTCTTGTTGCCGACTTTTGTTTATCAATGTGTCCTTGATGTTGGGCGTCAACTTGCTCTTCTTGCTCCTTTCTGAGATCGGCATCTTCCCTTGAGTGGATTCTCTTAGCATCTGAATCATATAGTTTATGTTTATCTCCTCCTTCGTCTTCTTGTCTTGTCTTAGAAGCCTCATGTTCTCTTTTCTGAGCTTCATTATCTATGCCATCTTGAGGGTCCACTAGGTCCTCTTCTTCTTGACTCATCTCTTGAGTCTATTTAGTCTTGCGGGCTTGTTCTTCTTGATACCAAGGTGGTCCCTGTGGCTCCTACATTTCTGTACCACGTCTAGTAACAATTTTAGTAGAAATAGTACAAAAATTTCCTTCGTTCAATTTTAACTTAACAATTTTAGATCACATTGTGTTTTAACCATACTTGGATATCTATCTAAATGTTTTGTAGCATGACCCAAGTCATCAAAGACTTCATTTAGGTCTCTTATATTCTTTTTCCATGTCATAAGATGTTTGTAATTATTCTCACGGAACTGATGTTGTTGATATGTAAACTTTTGCATGACAAGATTTATATCATCTTCCATCACATAAGCTTGAAGAATGTCAAATTTTGTTCCGAGGCTATACCTTTTTCTTCCATGGACATTTTAACCTTGGGAATGAGATCCGAGGGTATATGAATCATACCTTTTCATGGTGCAACATCCTCAACTAGATTGTACTATTCATCATTAAAGGATCTTACCTCGAAAAGATTTACACTTTCTGGCAATGCTAAGTTAAATATAGCTCCCCTGTAGATAGATCAATCATCTCTTTTGTTTTATCATTAAGCCCATTATAAAAATATTGGATAATTAAATGTTCTTGGAAACCAGGATTTGGGACTTTCCTAATCATTGCATAAAATCTATTCCATGCTTGATAAAAGTTTTCTCCAACTGTCTAGAGAAAGTTTGTTATGCTACGTTTAATTTGCATGATTTTTGTGAATAAACAATATTTATGCATGAATTCGTGGATGCAATCTTCCCAGATTTTTATAGTATGATTAGGTAATGATTGTAACCAAGCAAAAGCATTATCTTTCAATGAACAACGAAAGAGTTTACGGAGTACAAATTCTATTGGTAAAATTGCTGGTTTAAGAGTAGCGTAAAGGTCATAGACCCTTGTCAATTGGTCACTACGATCTTCCTCTTCTTTTCTTGTGAAAGAAATTTCTATCATCATATAAATTAGCTTAGTATATATTTCAAATTCTTGGCCTTCAAGTTCAGGACAAAGAATAGGCATCTTCCTTAAGTGCTTGGATGGACTCCCATATTTTCCCAATGGTAGCTCAGGTTCAGCCCCCCTCCGGTGAAGGCGAAGTCTGCCTTCAATGGAATCAAACTGTTCATGTCTACCGTATTTGAGTAAGAAAATCTTAGAATAAACTCTAGACGTCTTTCAATTGGAACACGATCAATATATGGAGGTAAATAAGTTTTTCCTAATCGACTAGTACCTCTGTCTTCAATGGAGATCATGAATGGTGTCAACAACTATGTTGCCAAGAAACAACACTTAGCGCTTAGCTCCTTGGCAACAACGCTAGAAAATATCTTGATGGCCTACAAGTGCACAGGTTCATCGAAGAATGTTTTCACTGAAGTATTAATTCCATTTTTTATATCAATCCCAACAAGGAGCTTCGGCAAGTGCTTTTAAGTGGCATTTCTATCGCACTCTAGGTGTTACATGTCTTGAGTGAATTGACTGCAATTTCTTATGGTGGAGGGTTGTTAGTAAAAGATAGATGAAACTTGCATAGAAAATAAAATAAGGAGTAAATTACATACAAGTATGATCATGAAAGGTATTTAGAGTTCCTGTAGATGAGAAGTTATGCGCGGAAAGAAACGGTTCATGGTGATAGTAAAAGTGCCAAATGGATAAAGTGGGAGAAGTGATTGTGATGTTTCTTATTTTAAGAGAGTAGGAAAGCAACCCATATACCGACTAGAAGTCCTCATGGCCAATTCTTCCTAGTCCCAATGATCTGTTTGTTTGTTACAACGACAATGGTCAGCACATCAATTAAGGTCTTGTGACCAGATCAAAGCTTTAATTTTGATGGTTTCTTGTTGTCCTCGAGTAATGCTAGCTCCTCATTGATATCGGATGTGTCACTCGGGGGTCGCTTATTCGCTAGTATACAAGTTCATACCTATGATATCTTTGGTTCATGTTACATGGGACCTTAAATTAGAAAACAAGCATTAGGTGAACATAGATAATCATTCTCACAAAATAATAGTCACTACAATAATAAAAAATGGATGGATATAAAGGAGGCACAACACATGTCACCAATTCCCTACATCTCCCACGCCTAAGGGGATTTACTCAGACATGAGAAGGAGATAAATCAAAGCCATAATTGTATTGTAAATGGAAATCATCTCAAAGTTATGGTAGCAAACCACAATAGTACTTGAAGATCAAATCGAATACAAACCAAAGGTAGATCAAAGTATCAAACCCTAATCTTACAATTTCCAATCTCTATCTCTCTCTAAGTTGTGACGGGAATGATAATGGAGTGTGTGGTTGAAGAGGTGAAGATTGTCGAGAAATGAGGGGACGTTCTTCTCTTCCAGATCTGATCTCTTCTCTCTAGATGAGTTTTGCAGCGGTTGTGTTCTCTTTTTTGTCCTCTCCCTTTTACGAAAGTTGCTTCTGTTGATATAGCGAAGCCGATGGCGTGCAGTACAGGCTGGCGGTACGGTCACGTCCTGACCGTACCATAGATCGTTACGCGCGTTGTGCGCCTCCAATGAAAGGGGCTCCAATTGGGGATTGGCTTCTTTAGGTGTAATTAGCTTATAAATGCCATTAGATCTTCAATAAATATTTATTACCTGAAAACCATCACAAGAAACCTAGGATTTGCTAATTGTGACATGAACGTTAGTGGAAAGGGGTAATCTTCAATGGAATACATCAATAAACAAGAGGAAAATCAATAGTAAAAAGTGATGAAATGAGGAGCTATCAGGTTCCTAAACAGTACGGAAGAGTAAACACTCTCCACGAGCAAACAATAGTAAATAAAGCAGTAAAGCATGGCATAAGTACAGTATAGTAATAACACCACAAAATAGGTTGTGGACCCTAGTACAGTACTTTGGAATAAGGTATTAAGCCGATGGGGGTGCCCATACACCCCACCTATGGTTAGCGTGCTTGATCTCAAAACAGGTGTCAAGAACTCGGGTCACAGTTGGACACAGGGGGCAGGATAATAACTAGATCTCAACTATTTCCCCTCTTTTCCTCTGCATTAGTTATCTACTTTCAATATTAATTATTAAACTGTAATAAAAGCCATGATCATATCCACCATTAAGCATATGCCAACCCCCAACATCGGAGAAAAATCAATGATGCAAAGAAGCACCTGAGCAAGAAACTAAGACTCGCAAGGCCGACTATCTACCAAACAACAAGTAATAGGTGTCCAAGGCAATATAGGCTGCATGGGATATAATGGGTACGAAAAGGCTAAAGCATCGTAACATCGGTAGCAATAGATCAACATGATGAAGTAAAGACTAACTATAAAATAAGTAGAAAAAGGGGGAGAATGCTTGCCTGGGAAACATTGCCGAAGGTTCATCTGAAGATCAGTTCGACACTCGTATCAACACATTGGCCTAATCCAAGAAGAAGCAAAACACTAACAGAAACACTGGATGCACTATTTTATACTACGATAGAAGATCAGGCATGGTGTATGACATGGCAAATATGCAATGCGACTAGACAACATTAAGCGGATATGGGTCCCAACAATTGATTAGCTGGTTTGTTTAGGTACCCGACAATTTAAATGTTGTCTTATCAAGGAAAATATGTCATATATTCAATACACAAATTTAAATGGAGGAAATGTAAGACTAGATTTACCCGCATATGGTCTCCATATTTAATTATAAGGTAAATCGACATAATGCCCCAAACCACACAAATATGTATGCAAGCATGTACAAATATATGCAAAGGTAGATATCATATATTATAAAAAATATGGGGCTCGGAAAAGGGTGTAAGACCCCACCTTTATAAAGGTAAAGGTCCTTGTGATTGCAATGCTAGTCCCTGGATCAAATGCTAGCATCCACAGTTTAAGATGAAGTACACAGAAATAAAGGTCATTATTACACCGTCATTCTAGAGATAACATAGTCTTTTACAACTCCATAGCCATAGGCTAGTACAAGAGTTTAACTTAACAATATAAATAAAAGTCTTCATCTTCATGTGCCACAGGCAAGCATGTTGAGTGTAGACTCATAACCCTAATCCTCATCAGAGTAACCTGCAACATCACACGTTACAGCCACAGTGAGTCAATACATTGGAATAGTATTGGCAAGTGATACCTTAGTAGAATAATAGTTTCTAGCTTCTACATGAATTTGGCTAAGTGTATCTTAGGCTTGCTTTTCTCAAAATAGGTTTTACCTATCAGTTGAAAACACTAAGTTTTTGTTTGGCAAAAATTCCCAAGGAACCACCAATAGACATTGGTGAACCTTTACCCTTGTTCAACCACAAGTTTTTAACTTAGAAATTGGGATGATGAGATTCTTGATAGCTTCCATGTCTTGATGCTCAAATTGTCCATTGCCAGGGACATGGCTAAGTACTTAGATTCTTCCTTTTCGAGAGGTGGTGCACTTTCCCCACAAGACTCGACATGCATCGAGACAAGACCTTTCAAAATCCTTCCCTTAGACCAGAATGGACGCGCTCCAAACCTATCACCCCCTAGCACCAACTGTCCATTTGGCTAAGTTATTAGAACCTATGTGATCCAGGCAGAGCCCATAATGCCATGTGGCTGCACTAGAAGCTTCTTAACATATGGCATCTCAAATCCCTTTGTTCCTGGGTGGCTTTCCACAAGTGTGATACACAAGGTATACCATAGATATGGGCCTTGTGTAACCACTCAACATAACTCAAACATACCATTCCACCCAGGTGATTCATTCACTTAGTTGTTTTATTAAGCAAAAACACAAGTCAAAAGACTTAGCAATTTTTTCCATAGCATGTATAAATTCCACCCTTGGTTGCTACTAGCTAGGCTAAGCATGGCAATAGCAAGTATCTTAACTTAGAGAAAATACTAACAATTCTACAACTACTAGGATTTCCCAAGCATAGCATATAGATACTTAGCAAAAATTATCATGCAAGCCCTATACAAAATACCACTAATGCATAGTCAAAATATTGGGAAAAAATATGAAGCACCACTTGCCTTGATAGTTGGGGGATTAACAACAATCCTCACAGTCACAACCACCACTAGCACCAAAATCTACACATAAAATGATAGCACCAAATTCATATTTCAAATAATCAAGCAAAAATATATGAATGCATGCAAATGCCATGTGATGATTTTTCTAAACTAAATGAGACAAGTAAAACAGTACTGAACAATAAACTAAACATTTATACATCAATTAAACTTAATTTGGATTTTAAAACATTTTCCAAATAATTTTTATACACAAAATAGGCCTACAAATGTCTCTGCATAAAATTCTATTTTAACAAAGACAAAATACAAAACCAAGATTACAGAATGTGTAGGATTTAATTTTGTGATTCCAATGGTATATTATTTTTATTTTTTGGATAAACAGAACAAAAGTTATTGAATTTACAAGTTTGAATAACTAATAGATTCAAAAAGAGATTTTAATTTAAAAATCTAGACACGTGGGCATATATGATTGGCCCGTACCGGTTCGGATGGATCAATCAACGAGAGCCGCAGGATTTAAATGAAATCGCACGGGCCAGATCTACTCGTACCCCTTCGATAAGTGATCTAATCTAACGCGCTAGATTTAGATCCAACGGCCCACGACGGCTTGGCCAAGAACTAGCGGCGCGTGTGGTTGTAGCGGCGGCGACACAACTGGCGGCGATGGTCTGGCGAATACAGGAGGGGCTGGGGGTTTTGGTGTGGCTTACTAGACTCGCAAGAACACAAGGAAGCTCAACGTGCTACTAGCGTGGATAGGGGCGGGCTGTAGCAGAGGCTAGCGCTCGTCGGAGTTGCGGGCGGCGGCTCGGTCGTTTGTAGAGGTGGATGGGGATGGCGACTTGGGTCACGCGCAGGCAAACCAAAAACATCAGAAGATGCACAAAGGCATAAGGATCACGCTCGTTTGAACCAGGAGCGAAGGGGCGGTCGGGGTTCACCGTAATCGCTTGCCAGAGCTCGTCGGATAGCGGCGGTGCGGTTCAAAATGCGGGCAGCCTGGTGGCGGAGCGAGTGAGTTGAGTGAGGGGAAATGACCGTGGGGTGCAGAGGTTTTAGTAGGCGGCAGCGCGATAGGAAACACTTTCGGAATCAAGGTTAATTACACCGCGCCATTATCGGCAGCAACGGCAGGGCAACATGGTCCGCGGGGAGAGATTTGGGGACGATGATGACGGGGCACGTGGGACCAACGCGTCAATGAGGGAATGGTGTGTGCGCGGGTGAGAAACAGAGAGGAGAGGGGAACCCGGGTGGGGCTGGCTTTTGGGCCGTTTCTGCTGTTGGGATGGAATGGTGGCACCGACCCTTTTCTATTTCTTTTCTCCTTTTCTATTTCTTATTTGATTTTCTGATATCATTTTCAAATGCTATTCAAATGAGTTTGAATTCAAACTTCCTCTGGACTTTTGTAAAATAATTCAAGCAAATATTTGTTGTTTAACCATAAACACTTTGGTCCATTAAAAACAGAATTAAAACCATGCATTAATTAAATATTTATAATAGGCATATAAATGGTTTTAAATTTAGATTTTTGTTTTGAAACTTTGAACAAGCTTTGAAATCAACATTCAAACCTTTTCTAGTTGAAACAAAGTATTCTCATGATTTAAAATGGAAATGAAGCCTTTGCCTTTCTTACATAAAAATAATAGGCAAACAATTGGCTTCTATTTTGCAATATTGTTTGAAATTAATTTAAAATGCATGAGGATGCATGAATGATGTGCAAACTTTATAAATCATGATTTTTGGGATGTTACAAATCTAACCTCCTTAAGGTGAATCTCGCCCTCGAGATTCGGATTGGCTAGCAAATAGGCGAGGGTGGTCTTTCCGAAGATCATCTTCTCTTTCCCAAGTTGCTTCCTCTTTGGAATGGTGGTTCCACTAAACTTTGCAAAACTTGATAGTCTTAGTCCGAGTAACCCTTTCTGCAGTCTCAAGAATCTTGATAGGCTTCTCCTCATAGGTGAGATCACTTTCCAATTGGACCTCTTCCAAAGGTATAGTATCCTTCAAAGAAGTCTCTTCCATCTCCTGATGGCATTTCTTTAGCTGACTTACGTGAAACACGTTGTGAACGGCAGACAATGATTCAGGCAATTCAATCTCATATGCTACTTCTCCTTTGTGACTCAGAATCTTGAATGGTCCAACATATCTTGGTGCCAATTTTCCTTTGACTCCAAATCTCTTCACTCCACGAAGTGGTGACACTCTAAGATAAGCTCTATCACCCACCTCATAGGTGACTTCTCTACGCTTTGGATCTGCGTAGCTCTTTTGTCGGGACTATGCTATCTTTAATCTGTCCTTTACCAACTTGACTTTCTCTTCAGCTTCCTTGATTAGTTCTGGCCTGAACAAATTTATTTCTCCAACACCATTCCATAGAAATGGTGTAGTACACTTTCTTCCATAGAGAAATTCAAACGGTGCCATCTCAATACTGGCTTGATAGCTATTGTTGTAAGAAAATTCTGCGTAAGGCAGACTTTCATCCCAACTAGCACCGTAATCTAGGGCACATGCCCTCAACATATCCTCTAGAATCTGGTTGGTACTTTTCTGTCTATCCATTAGTCTAGGGATGAAAAGCAGTGCTGAATTCCAATCTCGTTCCCAATGACTCATGCAGTTGTCTCCAAAAATGGGAAGTGAATTGGGTTCCCCTATCGGACACAATGCTCTTGGGTACTCCATGCAGACACACAATCCTATTCATAGAAATCTTGGCTAACTTAGCACTTGTATAGTTCGTCTTCACGCGTATGAAATGAGCCACTTTAGTTAGGCGATCTACCACAACCCAGATAGAATCATATCCTGATCTAGTCCTTGGTAGTCCAGTGATGAAATCCATACCAATCTTATCCCACTTCCAATCAGGAATAGGTAGTGGTTGTAACAGTCCTGCTGGTTTCTGATGTTCCGCTTTCACTCTACTACATACATCACACAAAGCAATATGTTCGGCGATGTCCTTCTTGAGATTATTCCACCAAAATCTTTCCTTCACATCCATGTACATTTTGGTGTTACCCGGATGAATGGAATATGGTGAGTTGTGTGCTTCTTGTAAAAACAGTTTCCGAAGCTCTGATCTTGCGGAATGCAGATACATTTTCCATACCATAAAGTAACTTGTTCGTCTTCATGGAATCCTTTGTCTTTCCCTTTGCTAATTTTTTCCTTAATCTATTCAATTTCCTTGTCCATCTTTTGGGCTTCCTTGATTTTGTCCAACAAGTTGGGTTGAACATATAATGACATGAGATGTCCTTCAGGAACTATCTCCAATCTGAGATCCTTGAATTGGGCACACATATCATCTGGCAATTATCCCTTAGTAAGGCCATTCACATAAACCTTACGGCTTAATGCATCCGCTACAACATTTGCTTTACTGGGGTGGTATTGCAAACTCAATTCATAGTCCTTGATGAGTTCTAGCCAACTTCTTTGTCTCATGTTGATTTCTTTCTGAGTGAAGATATACTTCAAACTTTTGTGATCTGTGAACACTTCACATCGCTTTCCCAAAAGATAATGTCTCCATGTTTTGAGTGCATGGACAACATAGGCTAACTCTAAATCATGATCAGGATAATTCACTTCATGAGTTTTGAGTTGTCTCGAGGCATAATCCACAACTTTCCCTTATTGCATCAAAACTTCACCTAATCCCGGGTGATATGCATCACAATATACTTGGAAATCCTTCTCCAAATCTGGCAGACATAAGACTGGTGCTGTCACTAGTCTCTTCTTCAACTCTTGGAAATGAGCTACCTTTGAGAAATTCTCAATGAATCTTCTATAGTATCCTGCCAAGCCAAGGGAACTACGAACTTCTTTCACTGACTTAGGAGATTCCCACTCAGTTACAGCTGACACTTTTGCGGGATCAACTGCTACACCATCTCTTGATACAATGTGTCCAAGAAATCCAACCTCATTCAGCCAGAATTCACACTTGCTGAATTTGGCATACAGCTTATGCTCCCTAAGCTTCTCAAGTATCAATCGCAAATGTTCTTCATGCTCTTCATTTCTCTTGGAATAGATCAAAATGTCATCGATGAAAACGACAACGAATTTGTCAAGAAATTCCATGAACACCTTGTTCATCATATTCATGAAGTAGGCTGGTGCATTTTCAAACCAAATGGCATCATGGTGTACTCATACAATCCATACCTAGTGGTGAAAGCAGTCTTAGGTATGTCTTGTTCCCTTATCTTTAGCTGAAAGTAGCCTGACCAGAGATCAATCTTTGAGAACACACGGGATCCTTCTAACTGATCAAACAAATCATTGATTCTGGGCAAAGGATACTTGTTCTTGATAGTCACCTCATTGAGTGAATGGTAATATATGCATAACCTTTGAATTCTATCTTTCTTTTCAACAAACAAAACTGGTGCACCCCAAGATGAAGAACTTGGTTGAATAAATCCTTTTTGTAACTGTTCTCCAAGTTGTTTCTTGAGTTATTTCAACTCATCAACTGACATCTTGTAAGGTCTCTTTGCTATTGGTCCCGATCCTAGCAGCAAGTCAATCAGAAACTCAACATCCCTATCTGGGGCATTCCTGGCAATTCCTCCGGAAATACATCCGGATATTCTCTCACAATTAGCACACTGTCTATGCTAACCCCCTTAAGAGAATTTAGCTTACTCCCTTTTGATTCCAAGTTAGACTTGAATCTAATCCTTTTATTATCCGGGGTTGTGAGTGTGACAGTACGATTGGCACAATCTAGTACTCCTTCATACTTGGTCATCCAATCCATTCCCAAAATAACATCCAATCCTTGGGAATCTAGGATTTTCAGACTGACTGGAAACTTATGCTTTCCAAATTCTATTACTAGATCACGACATCCAAGACTTACTATCATATCTCCACCGGGAGAACTTATTTTATAGGACACCCAATATTTTCAGTTGGAAATCCATTTTTATCAACAAATGCTCTTGATATGAATGAATACGATGTGCCAGTATCGAAAAGAACAAGTGTTGGAATAGAATTGAGTTTGAACTTGCCAGCCACAGCATCAGATTCTTCATATATTTCTTCCACATTGATGTGGTTCACTTGTCCCTTTTGGAAGGGATTGGGCTTGTTGTCACCATCAACTTTCTTTTCTGGGCACTCATTAGCATAGTGCCCCATCTTCTTACACTTGAAGCATTCAACCTGACTGAGATCTTTCTTTACAGGCTGACTCCCACTTCCACTTCCACCTCCACTGTGGTGGCTTTTGTGTCCACTCTTGTGGTTCTTATACTTGTCATTATCATGATTGCGGTGATGCTTGTTGTCATGATGGAGGTTGTGGCTGTGGTGGTTGTTATACTTTCAATGTTTGTGGGATCCAGAACTCCCACTATCATCATGATGGGAACGCTTGTGAGACGATCCCGAGCTGTGCTTATCAAAGCTATGCTTCCTCTTTCTGCTCTCAACCTGTTTCATCTTGTTTTCCAAGATGGTAGCCTTGTCAAAAAGTGATTGGTAGGTTGGAACATAGGCAACAGAGCTGCAGGTTCAACTCATCATTTAGTCCTTCGAGGAATTTCTCCTTCCTCTTTGCATCAGTATCAACTTCATCCGGCGCGTAGCGCGCCAGATTGTTGAATTCCTCAATATACTCAGCCACACTGCGGTGACGTTGCTTCAGATTGTGGAACTCCTTCTTCTTCAAATTCCTCACTCTGGATGAGATGTGAGCTGTACGGAATCCATCCTCAAAGATAGCCCAAGACACATCCTCAATGGGAGTGGTGATCTGGAAGTTGTCCCACCATGTTGCTGCTGGCCCTTCAAGCAGATGTGTTGCGAACCTGACCTTTTCCTCGTGGTGCAGCCAACAATCACCAAGTCCTTGTTCACTGAACATAACAAGTCATTGGCTATCATTGGATCAGTGGTTCCCGAGAACTTTGCAGGCCTTAGTCTCAAAAATCTGGTGAGCATGTCAAATCCCGGAGGATTATTCTGATTGTTGTTTTTGTTGTTATTGTTATTCTGGTTCTGGTTCTGTATGAACTGTGTCATCATCTGCATCAGTTGAGCTTGCGCTGTCATCAATTGCTGCATATCAGGAGTGACGTTGTTGTTGTTGTTGTTGTTGTTGTTTTTGTTGGGGTTGGCACGTCGAGGAGGCATCTGTGGTTTTAATAAGGATAAGAATGAGATACCCATATATGCTTAACATGCACAATACATCACATAGAGCAATCACAATAACCAAGCATCAAAGTAACATAGAGTTTTAACGACATAAACAACAAGTTTTGAAAATGAAAACACACCATAGAAAGCCATCCACATGTTGGATGGTCATTGCGACTCAATAATCAAAGTACAGTAGATAAAAGATAATCGAGTAGTCTACATTACTCCTCCGCATCAATCTCCACATCAACAAGGGTAAGACCTGCATTCTCCATGGCGGTCTTATACTCATCAACACTAGTGGTCAAGGCCTCAATCTTGGCCCTAAGAGCCCTCTTATGTGAGCGAAGCCTCTCGATCACTCCCTGCTGGTGCTCAAGCTCGAAGTCCTTGGCCTCTAACTCTTCCTTCATCTCCCGGATATTCTTGTTCCTATCTTGGACTCTTTTCTCCTGACTCTTGAACTTCTTGTCCTGGCTTTCAAATTTGGCCTCCATTTCCTTGACGATCTCGTCTTGCTCCGCGAAGAGCTTGTCCTTGTCTCGTAGCTGAACCTGGAGCTCGTCATTGCTAAGCATGACGTTGGTACTATCAGTATCAAGGTGTCTAATAAGACCCTCTAGGTCCTGAAGAATGCAGATAATCGGCTCCATCGTCTCTCTAGTAGCATCATCGTACTCTATAGCCTCACCCTCCTCGTTGCGTCTCCCGAAGGGGTGAAAGTAAAGACCTCTAAGCTCGATGGAGTGCCTCCCTACCAGGCGTCCAAGTAACTCCTGCATGACTACATCTAAGCCTCTCTCCTTGTCGTCATGCATCATCTTGAAAGTGATACCATATGTAAGACCCCACCTTTATAAAGGTAAAGGTCCCTGTGATTGCAATGCTAGTCCCTGGATCAAATGCTAGCATCCACAGTTTAAGATGAAGTACACAAAAACAAAGGTCATTATTACACCGTCATTCCAGAGATAACATAGTCTTTTACAACTCCATAGCCATAGGCTAGTACAAGAGTTTAACTTAACAATATAAATAAAAGTCTTCATCTTCATGTGCCACAGGCAAGCATGTTGAGTGTAGACTCATAACCCTAATCCTCATCAGAGTAACTTGCAACATCACAAGTTAGAGCCATAGTGGGTCAATACATTGGAATAGTATTGGCAAGTGATACCTTAGTAGAATAATAGTTTCTAGCTTCTACATGAATTTGGCTAAGTGTAGCTTAGGCTTGCTTTGCTCAAAATAGGTTTTACCTATCAGTTGAAAACACTAAGTTTTTGTTTGGCAAAAACTCCCAAGGAACCACCAATAGACATTGTTGAACCTTTACCCTTGTTCAACCACAAGTTTTTAACTTAGAAATTGGGATGAGGAGATTCTTGATAGCTTCCATGTCTTGATGCTCAAATTGTCCGTTGCCGGGGACACGCCTAAGTACTTAGATTCTTCCTTCTCGAGAGGTGGTGCACATTCCCCACAAGACTCGACATGCATCAAGACAATACCTTTCAAAAGCCTTCCCTTAGACCAGAATGGACGCGCTCCAAACCTATCACCCCCTACCACCAACTGTCCATTTGGCTAAGTTATTGCAACCTATGTGATCCAGGCAGAGCCCATAATGCCATGTGGCTGCACTAGAAGCTTCTTAACATATGGCATCTCAAATCCCTTTGTTCCTGGGTGGCTTTCCACAAGTGTGATACACAAGGTAGACCATAGATATGGGCCTTGTGTAACCACTCAAAAGAATCCAAACATACCATTCCACCCAGGTGATTCATTCACTTAGTTGTTTTATTAAGCAAAAACACAAGTCAAAAGACTTAGCAATTTTTTCCATAGCATGTATAAATTCCACCCTTGGTTGCTACTAGGTAGGCTAAGCATGGCAACAACAAGTATCTTAACTTGGAGAAAATACTAACAATTCTACAACTACTATGATTTCCCAAGCATAGCATATAGATACTTAGCAAAAAATATCATGCAATCCCTATACAAAATACCACTAATGCATAGTCAAAATATTGGGACAAAAATATGAAGCACCACTTTCCTTGATAGTTGGGGGAGTAACAATAATCCTCACAGTCACAATCACCATTAGCACCAAAATCTATACATAAAATGATAGCACCAAATTCATATTTGAAATAATCAAGCAAAAATATATGAATGCATGCAAATGCCATGTGATGATTTTTCTAAACTAAACAAGACAAGTAAAACAGTACTGAACAATAAAATAAACATTTATACACCAATTAAACTTAGTTAGGTTTTTAAAACATTTTCCAAATAATTTTTATACACAAAATAGGCCTACAAATGTCTCTACATAAAATTCTATTTAACAAAGACAAAATACAAAACCAAGCTTACATATGTGTAGAATTTAATTTTGTGATTCCAATGGTATATTATTTGTATTTTTTTGGATAAACAGAGCAAAAGTTATTGAATTTACAAGTTTGAATAACTAATAGATTCAAAAACAGATTTTAATTTTAAAACCCAGACACGTGGGCGTATCTTATTGGCTCATACCGGTTCAGCTAGATCGATCAACGAGAGCCGCAGGATTTAAATGAAACCGCACGGGCCAGATCTACTCGTACCCCTTCTATAAGTGATCTAATCTAACACGCTAGATTTAGATCCAACGGCTCATGACGGCTTGGCCAAGAACTGGTGGCGCGCATGGTTGCAGTGGCGGCGACGATCCGGCGAATACAGGAGGGGCTGGGGGTTGTGGTGTGGCTTACCAGACTTCCAAGAACACAAGGAAGCTCAACGTGCTGCTGGCGTGGACAGGGGCGGGCTGTAGTAGAGGCTAGCGCTCGTCGGAGTTGCGGGCGGTGACTCGGTCGTTTGCAGAGGTGGACGGGGACGGCGACCTGGGTCACACGCATGCAAACCAAAAAACATCAGAAGATGCACAAAGGCATAAGGATCATGCTCGTTTAAACCAGGAGCGAAGGGGCGGTCGGGGTTCACCGTAATCGCTTGCCGGAGCTCGTCGGACAGCGGCGGTGCGGTTCAAAATGCGGGCAGCCTGGTGGCGGAGCGAGTGAGTTGAGTGAGGGGAAATGACCGTGGGGTACAGAGGTTTAAGTAGGCGGCAGCGCGACAGGAAACGCTTGCGGAATCAAGGCTAATTACGCCGCGCCATTATCGGCAGCGGCAGGGCGACGTGGTCCGCGGGGCGAGATTTGGGGACGATGATGACGGGGCACGTGGGACCAATGCGTCAGTGAGGGAAGGTGTCTTGGTGAAAGCAGAGAGAGGGAACCTGGTGGGCTTGCTTTTGGTAGTTTTGTTGTTGAAATTTGGAATGGTGGCGCCATTACACTCTATTTCTTTTCTCCTTTTCTATTTCTTATTTTATTTTCTAAAATCATTTTCGAATGCTATTCAAATGAGTTTGAATTCAAAATTCCTCTAGACTTTTGTAAAATAATTCAAGCATATATTTGTGTATAAATTTTTTTTGTTTGATCATAAACACTTTGGTCCATTAAAAACAGAATTAAAACCATGCCTTAATTAAATATTTAAAATAGGCATATAAATGGTTTTAAATTTAGATTCTTGTTTTGAAACTTTGAACAAGCTCTGAAATCAACATTCAAACCTTTTGTAGTTGAAACAAAGTATTCTCATGATTTAATGTCACATCCCAAAATTCTCCTAATTTTGGAATGTGAAATAAATAAATAAGTTTGATTGATTGTTTGACTATGTTGAAAATTCTCAAAGATAAGAAACTTTTTGAATAGAAAATCCTCTCAACCTTGAATTCAAAATCTTTATTCTTTTGTTATGACCTAAGTAGCCATATAGGAAAAAGGGCATGGATTGATTATGGATTGTAGAATTGGTGTGCAAGATTTCAAAATGAAAATCATGAAGCATTCATAAGCATTTCATTACATCCATGCAAAGATCTCACAAACAGAATTCAAATCCTGGTATCTAAATCCTATAGTTGATTCGCCCAAATGTTCCTAAAGGTAATTAAATTGGTTTTATAAAAACCCATTGTTGCTAAGGCATCGATTATTGATAATTATAGCCTAAAAAGATCCAATTAATATTACAAAATTTTAGAAACAAAATTGAGCTCATTTGGAGCTATTATGAAAAAGTTATGGAATAAATACAAACAAATAAAGATATAAATAAAATAGAATATACAAGTATTTATAAACCCACTACTTGCAAACTAGTAAAAATATTACAAATATGGTCCTACAATGATCTACTCGATTTTAGAAAATTTTAGAAACAAGAATCATGTCATTTGGAGTTCATATGCAAAAGATATGAGGGAAACAAGTAAATAGAAAAAGAAAAAGAAAAAAAACCTAAGCTGGCCGGCCCACCGACCGGACCGAGCCAGCCGGCTGGACGCGCGTACGTTGACTCCTTTGCTTTAAAAAGCGTGCAAAATCTGTTTTGTCAAACCTATCTCTATTCAAACTCCCATAACTTTTTATCTACAACTCCAAATCGACTTCCGTTTGTTTCTACTTGTTCCCTAATCCAAAACCTATCTCCCCACCATCCTAAACCTCCATATAAACTTGTGGAGCCACAACGTTATGAGTTTCTCTTCTCGAATTCCCGAATCTACACATGCTCGAATCTTATTTCGCTTTTTAACCCATCTAGAATTCGTCGTTTGCCTTCGGCCCAAAACGAAAGTTGTAGAACTCGCCGAAATCTTTCAATCCTAACAAGCCTCGCCTCTTTTCATCCACCACAATCGGAGAATTTCGCATCACAATATTTCAGATCTGACGGTGTAAATTCAAGATGTACTCGCGCTCGTTCCTTCAAATCTAAATTTCTTTGGTGAGAAGGTAGGACTAATGATTCCCCATAACTTTCATGTTTTAAGTTCTTCAATTTGACCTACGGATTTGCCTCTCTAACACAGATCTCTTTCTTGTCTATTCTGAGCCAAGAATGGGTCGATCTCTTCTTCTAGCCACCGGATCCTATCCAGACGGTCGAGATCCAACCAAACCAGGTGCGTGCCATGTCGTCATCCCGATCAACTTCCTCATCAATGGCACGTCATCGTCATGTCAGCATCTAGTCCCAGTCAGCATGCAAAGTCAACCTGTCCAGTCAGCGGAAAATTCTCTGGAATATTCCGTTCGAATTTAAAATTGCATATTATAGATCTAACTTGTAAAATTCATTAGAAATTCATACCACGTCCAAAAATTGCGTATAATATATCAAATTGAAGATAATTTTACGTAGAATCATCTTATCAGAATAGATCCAACTTTTACTACACGTGGTTGATGCAGTAATTTAATTAGTTTTAATGGTCTTTTAGGTTAATAAATTCATAGGAAATTATCTGTAACTCCGAAAAATATGAACAATATATAAAATTGAAGCTACTATAATGTAGATTAATAATATCTGGGGTGATCCAGCTTTTGCGGACTGTTTAACCCGTAGCAATTTAATTAGTTTTAATGGCTTTATAAATCATTAAATTCATAGTAAATTAATTGCTTGTTACAAAAATATAAATGATATATCGATGGAAAGCTGGTTCCATGTAGACCATCAATATGCAAATGGTTTAGGCAAATACTGTAAGGTTTTGCAGTAATTAAATAAATGGTTTAATGGCTTATTTAGAGTAATAAATTCATAAGAAAATAAATACTGCTCAGAAAATTACAAATAATATGTCCCTGGAATCACAATTCCATGGAGATTACAGATATAATATTTTAGTTTGATTTTTAGACAAAAGAAACTACATGAATCATTTAAAACCCATTAAACACTATTTAAATCATACAAAAAGATCTATAACTCCGACTAGGGTAAATCCAACGCCTACTGGTTCGTATTAATGTCCTCTATCCAGTAAACCCAAGAAACAAATTTAATTCAATAGTTAGAACAAGCGTTACAACAGAACTATTAAAAACCCTATATTGGCAAGTAATTATTAATAACAAGTACTCCATTGCATTAATTGGCCTCTCGCATGCATCATATAGTTCAATATTGTTTAGAGAACTAAAGTAACAACCATTGTGACTTATTAAATTGTCATGCATGCATTTGTTGCATTTGTTTGATCTCTATGTGCTATTGTTTATGATTGTATGCAATTGTTTGCTCGATAGATTGCGAGGAGTGCAACGAGTGTGATTGCAACTACTATGATTGCAAGTATTGTGGTTATGACGAGAGCAACCATTATATCTATGAGAATTGTGAGGATTATCTAATCGACTACATCTACAACAAAGGCAAGTGGTGCTATCTTGGTCATAAATGTCCTATTGTTTTCCTATGCATTGTAGATGCTTTTGTAGAATTGCATCTGTAGGAATTGATGTGTATATGATATGCTATATCCCATATTATTCCCTAGTATTCCTTGTTTATGAGCCATCATATTGGTAGATTGCTTAGCTATGCTATTTAGACGAGGAAGGGAATCACATCATGAAAAGTTATATGTTTTGAAAGGCTTATGTTTTGCTAAATGACAAACCAATATGTTTTAATGAACCTCCTGGGTGGAATGGCATTGATTGGGTCATCGAGTGTGGATTTATGGTGGGGAATGCCGCCCAGGAAACTGAGAAAGATTTGGTTTCTTTGTTTGGAAGCTTTCGTGTGCAACCATGTGCCAATAATGAAATGGGCGGTTGGTTGAACTCAGTAGGTTGTGGTAACTTGAACCCACGTATCCAGAGATGTAGATACTGTAGGTTGGACCGGTGCCTGTCGGGTTTGGGGAGCTACTTCCCAAACGGTTCCTTCTTGGACTTGTCCCTATCATCACCCAATATGAGAGTGGTGGTACGAGCTGGGCTGGCCAAGTCACATGGGTAAAGCGTACTAACCCCTGCAGGGTGTATAAACTAAGTGCTTAGCCGTGTCCCCGGTTATGGACAATTTGAGCGACCTGATACTGATGCTATGATATTTCTCACTCATCTTTATTTCATAATTACTTAAAACTTGTTGGGTGAACATAATTGGGTAGGAGCACCTAGGAGTGAACCAGAGTGTCCTATTTATCGTATTGGAAAACTACTTTGTTACAAACTGTTGCTTTATGCAAATGATCCTGAACTCCACTTGGCCAAATAAGCATGTAGTTGATAGATCTGTTGTTAACCACTTTAGCCTACTTGCCATACATTCAATGTATTGACCATTCGTGGCTGCAACATTTCATGTTGCAGGTTATATCGTATCTGAGTGATCATTCATAGGTCGCGAGACTCCACTCAACAATTGTTCGCCTGTGGCACATTTGAAGGATGGAGATCTACCTTGTATTCGTTTTCCGCTGTGTACTTGAATAAATAATGTAAATTCTGGATCATATTCATTGTATTTACGATGCACAGTTATATTTGGTATCATTTTGTACTATGTGTGACAGTGAACCGATCCAGGGATTGGCACTATACACATGAACTCAGCCTTATCAGGCGAGGGTGTTACATTTAAAATGGAAATGAAGCCTTTGCCTTTCTTACATAAAAATAATAGGCAAACAATTGGCTTCTGTTTTGCAATCTTGTTTGAAATTAATTTAAAATGCATGAGGATGCATGAATGATGTGCAAACTTTATAAATCATGATTTTTGGGATGTTACAAAGGGTCACACATTAGAGGGCGTTCGGCGAACTTGGGGTCCGATGGGGATCGGGTTCGGTCTTAGAAAGATCTTGGGGTTCCACGGGGGATCGGTCTTCGGCGGGACTGGATCCGTGGATCAGGGTCTGCCAGGTCTCTCCCATCAGGCACGGGATGGAGAACTTGGCGTCCGTGAAGAGGATGTTCGAGTTCCGTCTTCGGTTGTTATCGATGCACTTGGTTTCACGTCGTTATGGCCATTGGGTAGCACAAGCTCTCGACATAGACACGATGCTTGGAGCACCTATTGGTACGATGACCTGAATTGGAACCAAGCTTGGCCGAGGAGAACAATAACCTGCATGACAAGATCTGTCTGATACCTCTCCCAAGAGATTTCAAAACAAAGTACCAACACGGTACTACACAGGGTAACCTACATGAGTGGTAGAAGATGAACACCACACGCATGGCACAGGAGGTGGCCATGCGTGCAGATAGAGTTCTAGATTGACATGCTTCTGGCGAATTACAACGGAGTGCCACGGTCAGAAGCACGTGGAGGAGGTCGACGGCTATGGAGCTTCAAGATGCTGCAGGGGCGAGATCGTCTGTGAGCAGAGGTGGGGAGGCAATGGAGGACAAAGTAGCACTGGGAGGGGATGCAGAGGAGGAAGCGTCAGGAAGGCGGTCGTGGGCGTCCATAGGCGGCGCTGGCCGGGCTCGCACGGGGTATGGTGGTGGGATCCTTGGGTGGAGGAGTGCTGTAGGGAGGAGCTAGGGATGGGGCGGTAGGAGGGTGTCGTTGCTGACAGGGAGGATGGCGCTCCGTCACATACATTGGAGGACGCGGAGGAGGTGGGGGCGAAGCACCGGGGAGGGCTGCATGATGTCTGGTGTGGTTGAGCTCGTAGGGTATCTTGGCGGCGGGAGGAAGAGAAGCCGGGCAGAGCTTGGCGGCGGAGCTGGTGCCCGGTGAGTGTAAAACTTCAAAAATGTTAATCAAGCTTATCAAGTTCTAATCACCCAAGTTTAGGGTTAACAAAAACTTTTATTATTACAATTAATATGAATGCATGTTGTGTGATTAATGCATGAATGATTGAAATTGCCATGTTTGATTACTATGAATGATAAGGATTGGTTTAAAGATGAAAATAATATAATCTAGATCATTTCCAAGAAGAATCAAATGAAGAGAAAATCAAATATAAGAAATATAAGGAAATGGTTTATTTTGACCAAAGTTAACCACTAGACAACTTTCAGTGTTCGTAGTAAAAGATTTCTAACAGAAAAAAATCCAATTCTTTTCACCCCTTGCTAGACCAAGTAAAAGTGAACCCAAGCCCACCTTACAAACAACCAGAAACAAAGTCCACATCTGTTTAAAGGACAATTCAAAATTGAATCAAGTGTTTGCACTAAGATGGCCATTTCTCAAAAACCAACCAAACCAATTCCCCTTGGCAAACCCTAGCAACCACAGACTATCAAGCTTATGACAAGATCACTCACAAAAATTCATCCAAAAATTCAAACTTTGAATTCATGCGGCCATTTCATCAAACACCCGGTGGACATAGATAAACCATGCCTAACTTCTACTATGGTGAGCGGTAATTGATCAACCCTTGGTCCCCATTTCACTTCCTTGGTCTCCCTAGTGCCTAGCACTGCATTGAAGCAGCCCCCCTTCACTGCTTGGACTAGTGCCGTGCCACCCGAGCCATCCTTGCTGGTCGACCATGGGCAACTCACAGGAGCCAGCCCCGCGCCTGTCCACGATGTCTAGGAGACAGGCCACCGTCCATCGCCACTCCCTGTCCACCCCTCGATCGCAGCCTAGCCATAGACCACCCGAGAAACGTCGCGCCCATTTCTCTGTCGCCATGCCAAGAGCGCGCCAGAGCGCCGCAACCGAAACACGCGCACACGCCACGCCTCGCCATCACCGCGTGTACCTGCACTCGCCACGACCCTAGCTACCTCCTAGACATGCCCGTTCACCGCCGCGCGACCAGTAGCCCCTGTACGCCGTCTCGAACACTCCCGGTTCCGCGCAGAGCACGAACCGCTCTTGACCATCCTCGACCGCCCCATGCTGAGCCATTAAGTGTGCGACGACTGCCAGGAAACACCGCACCGTCCTACGCCCTCAGCCATGCCTTTAGCCCCCTGTATCATTGTCACCGACGAGCCCGCGCCACCCCGCTCGGTACCCATCGCCAGTGTATAAATAGAGCCCACCCTAGCCCTCATTCTTCACACCATCTCACTCCCCACTCCTCACAGAACCTCCCACACCTCTCCCCGAAGCAAGGCGAGCACCAGCCCGCCGGAATTTGGCCGGAGTCTGCCGCTGCAGAGGAGAAGAGGAGCCGCTGATTGGAGCCACCCAGAAGCTGCCGCGACCATCGTTCGAACCATCATCATCGACAACGTCGTTCACCCCCATCTCCAACCCTAGATGGATCATAGGTGAGCCACCGCGTACCCCCACCGTCGCTGTTAGGGTTCGATCTCGCCAGAGCTGTGTGACGAAGACGACAAACGTCAGCCGTAGATCTTAGTCTAATTGCACTGATTAGATTGAAACATATAACTTTGGTTAGATAGAGCCGCTGATGCATGGGACCCCCCTGTTAGCAGCCTGCTGTAGACGCACAGTGTAGTTGGGCCGGCCCATTTCCGTTCCCTCACGTAGCCCAGTGATTCAAATAATATTTTTCCATTTTAGTTAAAACCAGATTCTGCCAGTAGATTCAAAAATCAATTCAAGTAGTTGTACTGAACCAAATTGCATGATTCCAATTTTTTTAGAAAGGTATTCAAATTATCAATCCAAGCCCGTTGGATTAAAACCATTTGAAATTATAGATCACCTATAGTAAAAATAACAAGACATATACTTTTTCACATTCAAACATTTTTCAAAAATCAACCATAAATGCTTTTGAGTTGATTCCAACTCTTAAAATCACATTTGATAAGATCTATCTGAATATGTAAAAATATTTAGGTTTACATGCAGTGATCTTGAACTAATACTTAAAGAATGCTATATAAGCATTTCTAGTCACTTTAATTGTATAAAATAGTAATTTTAAACTTTACAAAATATGACCACCACTTTAAATCACATTCCCAAGTATTATAATATGTGGTGATGACATGTGTCGACATGATCCCATATTTTAATTGGAGAATATTAAATCTTAAACAGTTTTCAATGAGTAGAAATTACTTTTCCAAAATAAGGTAAATAAGACTAGGTCTTTATTTCATGTGATGATTGTGATGATTCTAGATCATATAGTGTGAACCTTTGTGTGCCAAATAGAGGTAGCTAAGTATTGTTTGATGATTGTGTACCTCGTATTCATTTATAGACGCTAGTATCAATCAAGGCTACGAGGAAGAGGAGTACTACGAGGAAGAAGAAGAAGAAAACTTCAACCACTACACTACTCAAGGCAAGCCTAACACTACAAGTTAACTATGCGATCTAACACTTGCAAGTTTCTTAACTATGCAAGCTAGAACTTTGCATGTTAGCTATTCAAGTCTAACACTACCAGATAACCTATGCAAGATGCATTAGGCATGTTTTGGTTATGCAACGTTGATTATAACAATTCCCAGTTTTACTTGCAAGCTTTATTCTTTTACCTTTACCAAAGTTCTTTACCTTTACTTAGTGACTTGTGAGTTTTTGGAAAGATACTATAGATAGCATAAAGAGCATAAAACTAGGCCTAAGTAGTTAGAACTAGATGTCAACAAAAGACATAAGACTAGATTTGGATAGTCACACTTTACTAGCACCCCTCATTAGTGAATACCCTCAACTTTAGTGTCTAGTTATAAGAATAAAAGTTGATCACTTTAGATGGGAATACTTGGTGAAAATGATTATGAAAACCTTTGAATGAGGATTCATTCTATTGAAATGTTTTGACATGTGTTATGAACACAAGATGATTTGATGATGAAAATGTTGAGGCATGAGCCTTAACCCTTTATAAAAACTGATGGTTGGGTTCGGATGCGATACCATTCCAATTTTACCGTACAACCACAATACCTGAATTGGGTAGGGCTTGACTGGAAGTTTATATGTCTTAGTATGGGTTCCCTTGCAGAAGAGGTTTAGCTGAGGCTACCTCGTGATGAAAGTCCACCTATGCAGTACCGAAGATGACAGATGGTCCTGGTTGGGAGGCCAAAGTCATAGGGGAGGTTCCTATACTAGGGTGTGTAATTGAAAGGTTAGGATTGATTATCCGCATACTAAGTATGATGATTCAGGGTTGTACCTAACGGATGTATCGAATATTGTGGTTAAAGTGTACCACCTCTGCAGAGTGTCAAACTATTCGAATAGCCGCGTCCACGGTCATGGATAGTTGGAGTGGCCATACTGTTCCATTGTCAGATGTTTTCAAAATGACTTGTGAAATGAACTATGACTTTGACTTGACCACAACAGGGTTGTGAACATGAAAACTAAGTTCCCACTTAGGTGTTGTAAAATATTAAACTAGTTTTCTTTACTTCTGAACTCAGTATGAAATAAACCTGGCTTTTTGTAAATAAACCTAGAGCTTAGGATTCCTACTCGAACTACTTTACTTGTTAGTGATAGTTTGCGAGTACTTAAAGAGTACTCATGGCTTTGTCCCTGGCTATTCCCATGGCCAGACTACGAGGAGGACTACTAGGATGATGGACAGCAGGAGGTCTATGACAACTAGGATCATCTCCCATCATCAGCATTGCCTGTGACCCTAAAGTTGAAGCCCCGCTATGTTTAATTTCCACTGCGTTGATTGTACTAAGACTGGATCATGAGATCCCTTTTTTGTAAGACCTTTCTAATGGTTTGTAATGGATGATGTACCGTGGTACCATTTCTGTTATGTCTCGCAAAAATAGTAATCCCGGGATTGCGAGGTATGGCATAACAGGCATCTGGGATTAAAAATCCGGGTGTTGACAGTGAGGCAGACGGCGGTGGACGTTGGAGAGAGGCGGCGGTGGGGAGAAAAACAAAGGAGAGGGGCAGTGGGGAGGAGAGATCAAGCACGGTAGCAGAGTCGGGAGTTGGTGAGGAGGCAAGGAAGGTGGGGTTTTAGAGGAGAGATGGGGTGTGAGGCTCGTCGCGACGCGGGCAGGAGCGAGGAAAGCAAAGTAGAGAGCGGGCCACGCGGGGTCGAGTGGTGGGAGTGGGGCCCTCGGGGTGGGGCCATTTACGAGTGTGGGGTGGGTTGTGCATTGGGTCGCGTTGCGTGTCGCTGTAGGTGTATGTGTGTGTGTGTTGCTTGGGTTTAGTGTGAGTGCGTGCGTGATTTGGGTGAGTGGTTGGTTCCAGGGCTATGTTGGGCGGCTGGTTGACTGGCAGGGGCCAGCGGCGGGTGGAGGGGTGGTTAGTTTAGGGATCTAGGGTTTTAGGCAGGGTAGTTTGGGCAGTTAAAGTTAGGTATAGTCTAGGTTTAGGGTTTACTTGGTCCGGGTGGTAGGTTGTTTAGCCCGGTTGGGCCTCTAGCCTGGCAAAATAGTTTTAAGAAACAAAGACATGATTTTAGAGAATAGTTTTAAATAACCTTTGGCAAAATAGTTTAGGCAAATAAAAGATCTGGGCGAACCGAGGGTTTTACATTTGAAATAGATAGGGGTATTTTAGAAAACAAAGACATGATTTTAGAGAATAGTTTTAAGAAAAATATGCATGCAGTCATGAGGACGCTCAAATGCAAGGTGACATGATGACATGAGTATGTCGTCATGATGATGCACAAACATGCATGATTTTCTAGTAGTGGTTTTATCCAGGGTGCTACATTCGTCCTAAGTAACGACATAACTATCCTCTATTGTATAGTTTGGGTTGCATTCCTACTCTATAAGTTATCGCATGATGTCGTTATAATTTCTATCTCGTTAATTCTTAGCTACGACAGTAACTGCATGCCATTGTCTGGTTTATTCTTCTAGTTTATTATTTTATATTTTTTTTTTGAAATGACCTGGCTAGTTTATATTTTCTAAAATTGTAAGCCACACAAATTGTTATATTTCACATTTCAAGGTAGACACACTTGTTCAATTCTTGCTTGTCCTCTTTATTTGACGTGATGGTCAATATATTTGAACCATTGACCAGTAGTAACTCCATTCATAGCTCCTATCATATCAGTTAAATGAGTAATTTGCCTTGTTTGATGTGTTAACTTGTTATTACATAGTTTCAGACTAAAATTATTGCTAACGCCACCAACGAGGGGGTTGCATGATCGTATCTCAAGGTTGTTTTCCAATGTAGATGTCACACTAAAAAGGGAGATGCAGGTGATAGATGGAGAAAGCAAATTAAAAACTGCTATCTACTCGATCGTCAACTGAAATGCCAAATTTTCTTTCCCTTCAATTGATAATATGTAATAATTTGAAGTAGTTTGCATTTGATGTAATATCTAGATAAATCTCATAGGCCATGTAGGCATTTAATTGATGCCACCACACATGGCGGTAGGCGGTAGCATACCTACGCTAGCCAGTATCGGGCTTTGTTATTGGCCCATAATGTCTTGGGCCGACGATGAACAGTAAAAGATATTCACAAATTGTACACCATTTATGATATCGGAATGGGATCCAGAAAGGATGAAAAGGTAAAAGACCGTAAAAGTAACGGGTCGACCCATAGGCATGATTAGTAACAGTAATAGGTTGAAATAGTGACAGGCCTAAAAAGTAATAAACCAAAATAGTAACAGGACAAAACAGTAATAGGACGAACCAGTAAAAGAGCTAGAAACTTAATAGGCCAAAACAGTAATAAGACAGAATAGTAGCAGCACAGGACAGAAAAAAGGCCAGGATCATAGCAGGCCAGAATAGTAACATGCCAGAATTCTACCATGCTAGAACAATAATTGGCCGAGAAACGTACTAGGCCAGAATAGTAACATGCCAGGATATGAGCATGACGTTTATGGGCCTAAACAGTAACGGACACAAAAGTTAATGGGACAAAGCGGGTTGCACAAATGGGCCCATTTCAAACAGTATAGGATGAAATAGTAACCAATCCAGGACAAGAAAGTGACGGGCCCAAAAGTTTACGGGCCAAAGTGGGTTGCACATATGGGCCCTTTTCAAATAGTACAGGACAAAACATTAACGGGCCAGATAGTTTATGGGCCGTGCAAATAGGCCCATATCGAATAGTGCAGGTCAAAACAATAATGGGCTTGAAAGTTTATGGGCCAACCTAATGGGCTCATTTCGAACACTGTAGGACAAAACAGTAAAGGGCCGTGATACTATTGGGCTCTCTTAATGGGCCAACCCACTTAATAATTATCAACCCTTAGCTGGGCCACGGTTTTATTGATAGTTAACGACACTAATTGGCCGTTTACAGCGTTTGCCACGTGAAAGTTTGCATAACTTTAGCAGTCGATGTGGCTGGCGAACAGATCTACGATGGGATAGGTTTTCGTGGCTGAAGGGTGTGATCTTCCACGGTTGAAAAAAACCGTGGTAGATTCTTTTATGACAGGGATTTTATCACGAAGGGCATCCGTCGTAGAAGGATTTTCAACCATGAAAAACGGGCCTTCAACCACGAAAATCATGCATTGTAAAATGCGACTTTTATTTTAGTGATTCCACCTTAATTTCCCGAGCATTGCGGTACCAATAGGATATTCCCCATCCCGTCGTGCACCGCGAGCCGGGACAATAAGCCTCCGAGACCCTGCTGCTTTGAGTCTTGTACGAGAGACGAGCGATAAGGTTTTTTGTGGAGCCCTATTAGTGAAACTACTTCCTTCATAACGAACTCCTTCATGGATAGCGACAACACCGACATATTCCCCAACAATGACGTCTTCTCCGACATCAACAACCTCTTGCTCAACGGTATGGCTGAAGACAGTGCCCATGTCGACATGGCTAAAGACGATGGCAACAAATGTGGCCACTTTTCGTTGGGACTCCACGTGCAGAGTGTTTTAGCAAGCTTCTTTTCCCCACAAGGGTGACTTTAGGGTTTATATCGAACTCTTGGGGAATTGGTTATGGAAGTATATTTGTTTTCTCCTCTTCAAGCAAACTGTAAAGTAAAATAATTTGTATTGTGTCCCCAACTCCACCAAGTGGTTGTGAAGAACAAGG
The DNA here is from genome assembly GCA_023614405.1 of Avena insularis. NCBI lineage: Eukaryota > Viridiplantae > Streptophyta > Magnoliopsida > Poales > Poaceae > Avena > Avena insularis. Next base: position 151,487,012 of record CM042687.1, read on the forward strand.
TTTTGAATTAGTAATATGAAATAAAATATGAACTAAACTAGAATAAATAAAGTAAATAAGGTAAAGTAATACAAACTAGATGATATGGAAGATAGTAGAATTGTTTTGGGGGTTTTATGAGTGATTGCAAGTAGGAAACGTATTTCTGTATTTTCGAAATAATAAATTGCATTAAATATAAAAGGTGGTAGATGCAATGGAAAGGTGTTTCTTATGATTAAAATTGGACCCGGGTTCATGGGTTCACTTGTCTACTCTCTTTTTAAGTTGTAGTGATCACAAAACAATTCATCAATGATAAATATTCATGGAACTTCTATATGTGTTTGATAAGCAGTCATATGGGATGTTGGGGATATACTTTCCGGGTCTACCCACATGAATCGCTGACCAGGGTGGCCCACCAACGGGTTAGAGCTTTGCTTCACGGGCGGCCCAGTCAGAGAAAGAGGAGGAGCTAGTTCCGGTTACGACAAGGCCTAGAAGAGTAACCGACTTAGGCCTGTAGTATTACTTGTAGTCCAAGCTGTACATAGTTACCGACTCTGTAACATAGACGGATATGTCTCTCCCTGTAACCCTAGGCCCCGGTGACTATATAAACCGGCTCTATGGGAGCCTTTAGGGCACAACTCAATACACAACCACAACCAACTCGCACAGGTGAACCTCTCTTGTAATCTGCTATAACATCCGTCTTACGCCGATATATTACTGGGTTGCTAGCAGGAGTAGGATCCAATCACCGCAGTCGGATCTGAACCTGGGTAAACTTGTGCTCACCGCTCCTGGAACATCCGACGTCTTACACCCCATCCTTCCAACGCCACTAGGACCCCCTATGGCATGCTTGTCAACAATCCGACGACAGTTGGAGCCCACCATGGGGCAGGTGACCTTTGGAGCATCATTCCAGGCGGAATCTGCGCGTGCAGGAATTGGCAAAACAATTGCCATGGGTCGCGCGGTCTACGCCAGTGGTGTCCCTCTCATCCTTCTCGACGAGACTTGGATTCTTGCTTCGAAACCCGTGACGACGTACACGATCATGTCAATCGGCGAGATCGATATCTATCTCGGTTTCGCTGAACCCGACCAACCCACCCTTGAGGTGATGACCATGGCAGAAGAAAATTCCTGATCTACTTTATCCGCAGAGGCAGAAGAGTGCAGGGCACCGGAGAAAATCAAACCCACCCAGCCCACTCCTATAGTGGAAGAAGAGGTGGAAGAAGAATCCAGATCCGATCTCTCTAGCGAGATCGGATAAACATATGAGGAATACATCCGCTACGGATCCAGCTTTGCTGATGTCAAAGCGGAAACCAAGTACCTCAAGAACATGAACAAGAAGAAGCACTGTTTCGTGTACCACATAAGCACTAGATCCGACTTTGTCAATGCTGGAGCTAGTAGCGACTCAATCCTAGACGCAATCAAAGAAAACGCCGACTTACCTGGCTCCCCAGCTGAGTCAATCATGTCGCAGGAACTTCGAGACTTCGACAAAGAGATGGAGGAGTACGGACAAGAGCACGTCTCCAAGCAAACACAAGGTGAGCCGGAAAATCCTCCTAGTCCATATGATAACATGGATGAAAGCTACACCTCGCAGGATGACATGGACACCGGAGATTCCTCCGAGGTCCACAAACCAACCATGACAGAAAGTACCGATGGAAGTTTATCCCCCGGTACCGGACCAAAAGCCATATTTGCCACTTGTACGCACGTTAAGGCTACTGGGCGGTCAAAGAAGAAAAGAAGAACAAGAATCCGACACCGGCAGAGCCGGACGTCGAGGAAACCAACGAATAAAAAGTTGATGAAGAGATCGGGATGGAGAATTAGGACAGAGATCCGATTAATACCACCCCGATCGATACTCCTGTGGATGGACACATTGTCACCAAGGGTGCACGTGAAATTCACGGAGATGCTCTCAAAATTCCAATCCCAACGGCTTCGGATCTTACGCCGCTGGAGAAAAGGGCTGAGGACCTGGAAAAGCACAACTTGATTCTACTTGAAGAGGCCGCTCGCCCTCATCGAGATGAGGCAGCAGTTACACAATGATCCTGCCAGATATCAGTCATATTTCGATCGACATCCAAACAAAACAAGGGGAGGTACATTTCTTGCTAACAAGATTCCGGATATCCACAAAGATCTATTCGACGGAAAAGACGGAGAGAAGATCCGAGTCTACAGCACGCCGGTGGAAAATGTTGCCACAGCTCGAGCCATCCTCGCCAACAATCCGTCTCCAGCTGTCCCCCAATAAAGGAAAGGAGCCCAAGGAAGATTCCTACATGGAAGAAGCGGAAGCCACTGCAGAGCCCAAGCCGGATGGAAAGAAGACTTTTTCGACTAAGAAAGACGCCTACGTCTGCTTCCTTGGATCCCAACCAGCTAAGGACAAAAAGGCGGTTCTTCGTGAGCTCAATGCCACGGTTCCAGCTGTCCCCCAACTCCTAGGATGGTCAGAGGTGACCATCACCTTTGATCATTCAGATCACCCGAGAAAAAACACATCGTCGGGGAAAGTACCCTCTGGCCATCAATCCTCTTATTGATGGCTATGAGTTCTCAAAAACACTCATGGACGATGGGAGCAACATCAATATCCTCTACATTGAGACGCTCCACCGCATGAAGCTACACGAGAGCTAGTTGAGTTACAGCAGTGTAACTTTCCATGGCATTGTACCAGGGAGATAGGCGGATTCTCTGGGTGAGATTACTCTAGACGTGACTTTCAGAACCCGAGACAATTACCGGACTGAGCCACTCTCTTTTGAGGTGGTACCGTTCAAAAGTTCTTACCACGCCATCTTCGGACGTCCGGCTTACTGGGCGTTCATGGCCCATCCCTGTTACATCTACAACATGATTAAACTTCGAGGTCCAAAGGGAGTAATCACCGTACGAGGTCCGAGGAAGGCGCGGGAGTGCGACGAAGGATCAGCTGCCTTCGCCGAAGCCGTGCTGCACGCCCACGAGTACCAGGAGATCAAGAAGACCATCAATCCATACGACATGCCCGCTATGAAGAACGAGGTGCTGAAGCCAAGTTTGTAGTTCAAGGCATCGGAAGAGACGAAGAAGACATCGCTGAAGGAAGACAATCCCTCGAAGACGACAAACATAGGGGTAGGTTTAGGCCACACATAGGAAAACACGCTCGTCGAGTTCCTCAAAGCTAATAGTGATATCTTCGCATGGCAGCCATCTGACATGACCGGAGTACCTAGGGAACTTGCCGAACACACTCTTAATGTGTACCCAGATGCTAAACCTGTCAAACAGTCCTTACGGCGGTTTGGTGATGAAAAGCGCAAAGCAATAGCCAAGGAATTAGCCCGCTTGGAGCTAGCGGATTTCATAACAGAGGTCATCCATACAGATTGGGTGGGAAATCTTGTACTCGTCCCTAAAAAGGATACCATTGTTAAGGATGTGTGTTGATTATACCGCTTTGAACAAGGCATGCCCAAACGACCCGTTTCCTTTTCCAAGAATCGATCAAGTTATCGACTCAACGGCAGGGTAGGAATTACTCTATTTTCTCGATGCATATTCCGTATATCACCAATTACCGATGAAAAAGTAGGATCAAATCAAGACGTCTTTTGTCACTCCTTTCGGGACCTTCTGCTACAAAGCTATGCATTTTGGCTTAAAGAACGCAGGAGCAAAATATCAACATACCATGCAACATTGTCTCAACGACCAAATCGGACGCAACGTCCATGTATATGTAGACAACATAGAAGTTATGTCCAAAAAGAAGGAAACTTTAATTTACGACTTGGATGAAACGTTTGCTAGTCTACGAAAATTCAACATGATGCTAAATCCGAAGAAGTGTTTCTTTGGAATTCCAGCCGAAAAATTATTAGGTTTCATCGTCTCTGAGCGAGGCATCGAGGTGACCGGGACAAAATCAAGGCTATGTTAAACATTACCAGGCTGACTCGCCTGAAGGACGTACAACGCCTCACTGCTAGCATTGCAGCAGTGAGTCGGTTTGTCAGCCGGCTTGGTGAAAGAGCCGCACCTTTATATAAACTCTTGAAGAAAACCGACAAATTTGTGTGGACCCCAGAAGCTAAAATTGCACTGCAAAGTTTGAAAGATTTGCTTTCAAATCCACCAGTTCTCGCAGCACCAGAACCTCAGGAACCTATGTTACTCTACATCGTAGCGACCAACAAGGTCATAAAGCATGGTAACAGTAGTTGAGCATGAGGAAGAAGGCCACGAGCATAAGGTGCAGCGGCCAACTTATTATCTAAGTGAGGTCCTGACAGAATCAAAGCAACGGTATCCACATCATCAAAATCTAGCCTATGGAGTGTTCTTTGCATCCAGAAAGCTATGTCACTATTTTCAAGAGCACAAGATCACAGTAGTGAGCACAGCTCCTCTGCGAGATATAATCAACAACCGCGATGCCACAGGATGTGTCGCAAAGTGGGGAATCGAGCTTGTAGATTTCGACATTGAGTACAAACCGCGTAAAGCGATCAAGTCCCAAATTGTTGCCGACTTTGTCGTTGATTGGACAGAAACGGCAGAAAATTCAGGTCGTCCAGACTCGGAATTTTGGACCCTTCACTTTGACGGATCAAAAGCACGAGGAGGATCGGGGGCTGGCGTGGTGCTCAAATCATCCCAAGGTGATAAGTTGTTCTATGCGTTGCAAATACACTCAACCAATAATATTGCTGAGTACAAAGCACTGTTGCATGGAATACGCATGGCCAAAAACATTGGCATATCAAGACTCATGTGTTACGGAGACTCGAATTTAGTTGCTCAGCAAGTATCCGACATTTGTAACACAAACAAACACATGGCAGCATACAAAGCTTTTATGGATGAACTAGCCAAATCGTTCGAGGGTTTTGAGGTTCCACACAACCCTCGAGCAGAAAATGAGGAATTAGATGCCCTATCAAGGATAGGCTCTGCGCGGAAAAAGTACCGGTTGGAGCTTTTCTAGAGCATTTAAGGGTCCCCTCCATAGTCGGAGTTGATGAGGACTATCCGACGAAATCCGGCTCACCTTTAATAGCAGTTCTGGCTATAATTCCTAGCTGGACAAAACCCTATCTGGATTTCTTGATAGACAGAAAATTATCCAAAGACGAAGTCTTGAGCCGGCAGATTGTCCGACGAGTAAAAGCATACACTATAATAAATGGTGAGCTCTATAAGAGGAGTGTTTCTGGCGTGTTTCAGAGATATATTTCTTCGGAAGAAGGAGTGGAAATCTTAGGAGAAATCCATGAAGGCGAGTGTGGTCACCATGCTGCAGCCAGACCCTTTGTGGCAAAAGCTTTTCGACATAGATTCTTTTGGCTTATACCTAAGGCAGATACCGATAAACTGGTCAAAACGTGTAAGGGCTACCAAAAGTATGCTCATCAGGCACACGTCCTGAACATGAAATCCAGGACTTTGAAATATATCTTGAGCTAATTTGTATGATGAAATAAATTGCTTTTGCAGGAAAAGAAGGGGAAGATCCTAGTGACAACTTGACAAGGGAATATGACCTTTACGCTACTCTTAAACCAGAAAGTTTGCCAATAGAGTTTGTACACCTTAAACTCTTTCGCTGGTCACTCAAAGATAATGCTTTTACTTGGTTACAATCATTGCACAACCATACTATAAAAAGTTGGTAAGATTGCATTCGAGAATTCATGCATAAATATTGTTCATTCACAAAAATCATGAAAATTAAACGTAGCATAACAAACTTTCTCCAAACAGTAGGAGAAAACTTTTATCAGGCATGGAATAGATTTTATGCAATGATTATGAAAGTCCTGAATCATGGTTTTGAGAAATACTTGATTATTCAATATTTTTACAATGGGAATAATGATGAAGCAAAAGGGACAATTGATCTATCTGCAAGGGGAGCTATATGTAACCTAACATTGCCAGAATGTGTAAAGCTTTTCGAGGAAAGATCCTTTAATGAAGAACACTAGAATCCAGCTGAGGATGTTGAACCATGGAAAGGTATGATTCACATACCCTCAGATCTCATTCCTGAAGTTAAAAAGTCCATGCAAGAAAAAGGTATAGCCTCGGAACTTGTTAAAGAAACTAAAGTTCACATTCTTCATATTAAATGTAATAGAAGATGATATAGATCTTGTCACACAAAAGTTTAGATATCAACAAAATTGGTTCCGTGAGAAAAATTACAAATGTCTTATGATATAGGAAAATAATATAAGGACCTAACCGAAGTCTTTGATGACTTGGGTCATGCTATGAAACATTTAGATAGATATCTAAGTATGGTTAAAACACGATGTGATCAAATAATTGAAACCCAAAATTTGATTTTAAACTAAGGAAATTTCGGTATTGTTGCTACTAACATTGTTACTAGACGTGGTACGGAAATGTAGAAACCACGAGAAAGACTCAATAATAACAAGCCCGCAGGGCAAGGGAGACTCAAGAAATGAGTTAATAAGAAGAGGACCTTGTAGATCCTCAAGATGACATAGATTATGAAGCTCCAAAAAGAGAACATGAAGCTTCCATCACAAGACAAGAAGAAGAAGCAGGATATAAACAAAAATTATATGATTCAGACATTGAGATATTCGACTAAAGGGAGGAGGCCGATCTCAGAAAGGAGTGAGAAGAAAAAAAATTCGCTTCATGTGAAAATCATGTGGATAAGCAAAAGTCAGCTGCAAGGAAAACTAAGAAAGATATTCCACCAGTGCCAAAGCTAAAAGAGAAGGTAATACCAACCAAAAAGAAAATTTCTTATCCTAATCAGGTTCAATATGAACTGGATAAAGCTTTTATGACTCTTTTGTTGAGGCACTAGGAAGTCTTTGCTTAGAACTTACCTTAACTGATGCTATTAAAGATCCTACTTATAAAAAATTTATGCGAGACATTCTTAATAGAAAAAAGAAGGTAACTAAGACTATAGAAGTAATGACAAGCTTTGGAGATTAGCTGCCTGCTAAGCTTGGGGACCCAGGTATACCGACCATCTCCTATGCAATTGGGAAAACCAATAGATTCAACTCTCTTATTTATTTAGGAGCAGGTGCTAGTGTTATGCCTTCTTCCTTATTTAAGAAATTGAACTTAGGAGAGTATTCCTCTACTTCAATTACTCTACAAATGGCAGATAAAACAACTAAACAACACGTTGGTATGATCGAAGATATTTTACTTCGAATAGACCAACATGTTATACCCACTAATTTTATTATACTTGATGTTCCTAAGGACGACAAACTTTCTATCATTCTTGGAAGACATTTTCTTAGCATAGTCGGAGCCAACATAGACTGCTATAGTGGTAAGATTGTCTTTAATATATATAATGATCAGATTGTTCGATACTTCCCGAAGAAACTAGAACCCTGTGGAAAATATGTTCCATCGCCCAAGCTTGCTCAAACAACAAGAACAAGAGATAAAGAGCAGCTTGAAGTAAATGCCGATAGTATGGAGATTGGATGAAGACCAAAATTCAGGAATAAAATACTTAATGGGAGCTAATCCATTCTTAATAAAATATATTTGTTTTTATTCTATAATTTAATTTACCTTTATTTTTTTTGAACTAATAAATTTATTTTAAGTGTTGATTATTTCAAATGACTTACCTTAGAGAAGTTATATAAGCAAGATAAAATTGAAGGAGAAAAAGTTTCTACAGTCTACAGTGCTGGTAACGAGAGACGGTACGGTCGACACGACCGTACCATGCGACCGTACCAAATCATTAACGAAACCGATGATACTCACCATATCTGTGACGAGCAGTGGTATGGGCCGTACTGCCTGCCGTACTGATCTTAAACAAAATCGACGACAATTCATTACCCAAAACGAGCTACGGTACGGGCGGACCCGTCCTTACAATTCGCCCGTACCAAGTACTCCATGTTTGATCTCGAAACCCTAATGTTGATCCAACGGTGGCGACCATCAGTATAGGCGGGACACGCTCGTACCGCATGCGTCGCCACATAAAGGCCGAAGGCGGCTGGTTCCTAGCCAGCCTTCTGTTTCTTCTTCCCCGTTCTCCCTAGTTCTTTTTGTGTCCAACTCAAAACCTAATCACCTAGAACCTTTGATTCTTCATTGATTTCAAGTTTTTGAGTGGGGGAATCTTCACATAGGTATGTTTCTAGATGAGTTCATCATATTTTGAGATAATTTATTCCTCACATTAGGATTGGTAACTAATGCTTGTAATCATTTGTTTATGTGATAGAAACTTGATACCCATGTTTTCCTTTGCATATTTTGTAGCACAATGCATAACATCGAAAGAATCCTCTGCAACGGCAAGGGTGTGGCAGGGGCCTTGGGTTCCTCTGTGCCACTGGGCTAGAATAAGAGGCTTTCTGAGATGGGTAACTTGAGGGCCAAGATAAGATGGGACTTCGAGAGGGTGAGCAAACGCGATGTTGTTCCCACCAAGTGGGAAAACCACGAGTTTCTCTCCAACCAAGGGCTCTTGGAGGACTTCGAGTGGATGGATGAACATGCACGCATGGTCGCTTTCTCCCACATCACCGTCGACACCTTCAATCTTGCAACATTCAAGTTCTGGTCATAATACCATGATGATCTTGAAGCCCAGGAGAGAAATTGCACTGTAAGTTTTGTGCTCAATGGGCAACTCCGCAACCTCACCATTTATGAATTTTGTGATTCTTTTAGGTTCTCCTATGAGGGAGCACTTGGAATTAATTATAATGTTCATGTGGAGGCAACGCAATCTTGGGAGAGGATTTCTGTTAACATGAACACTAAGTTCTTGTTCAAAAAAGCGCAACCATCTAGAATCCCACTATCCGCTATTTTCATACTTTCTTAGTGAATTCTATTTTGGGAAAGGAGATGTTGGGGCAATGGCAAGCCCCGAGATGAGCGTAATTCACATGGCTCTGCACCCCGATATGGAGCACAAGGTAAATTTAGGTGCTCTTCTCATCCAGCACTTTTGCCGCCAATGAGCAGCTTCCACTAGGGAAATCTTCTATGGAGGTCTGGTCACACAGATCGCCTACACAAGTGGTTTTGTCATGCCATAGGAAAGAGTCATGGTTGGCAGTAAGACGCTGTATGATATTCACATGGACATCACTAGATTCATGGGGTCCTATAGACCCCAACGCTCTCTTCATGCATACCAGTTTTATTTTGAGCCTAGCGTTGATCTCCACCAAGCTTTGCTTCCTTTTGTCCAAGATTTTGGTTTTCTAGGTAAACAAAGTTGGGTCTTCACGGAGGAGGAGTTCCAGCAAGCACTGATACTCTCAGGGAGGATTGCACCGCCACGATGTCATCCCAACTAGGAAGACGTAGCAGCTGGGCAACAACAACTAGGGAAAGGAGGAGAGGAGTGGAACGCAGGAGGCTAGGATGAGTATGGCCAGCAGCACCACCACAATCATCCTTTCCCTTAGCACCATCAAGGTATGCCTCAACCACAATCGGGATTCAACTATGTCCCGAGGAGTGATTTTGACTAGGTGGTACATCGCATCGACAACATTGAAAATACATTGCATGATGTGAATGCCAACATAGTTGATTTCACTCAGAATTTCACCTCATTTATGACTGTTTTTTCAAACCACTACCCGAATTTCCTATACCAACAGCCGCCACCCGGAGATGGTGGCAACTATTGTCAGATAGGCTAAGAGCCTAAGCTTAGGGAGGATGACCTCCTCCCACCTTTTGTATTCATATTTTCCATTTTTCTTTTTCTGATTTATTTTTAGTTTTGCATTGACAAAAAGAAAAATAAAAAAATACACTAGCTTTTATCTTCACTTGTGGAAATTTCTCTCTTCTCTCATTGATTTTTCTGCAGATTACTCGTTTCTAGTGACTAGGCTATAAAGATGAACACGATGAGTCGGCTCAAGCAAGAGGCAAACAAGCGAAAGGAGGTATCACATTTTTGATTTCCCTCTTCCTGTAAGTTTATTCATGAACATTTTATGATTTTTTGGTTGCACTTGAGTCTTACTCCGCTCGTAACTAGTTATCTTTTAAGACTTGGTCTCAAAGAATTTTGTAACTACTTCGGTTAAGACTTGCAACAATTGCTATCAGTTTGAAAAACAACCATTTGGATTAAAATCCAAAACTTTTTAGAACAAGAAAAAGTGTCTATCTACATCTTTGGTGCCATGTCTTTGTCTTAAGAGTTTAATATTGGTAGTACTCAACCCCACATACTAATCGTTTACTTGATGACACCTTCTGAAAAAGAATAGTTTGATAGAATGAACTTTTTATGGTGGGAGAGGGAGATGCTAAAACACTCTTTACCCTACTGAAAAATAGAGAGAAGAAACAATTCTATGTTTCTCATACACACCTTTGGGATGCTAACAACTCCGCTGGCTTATGAACAATCTATGGTATAACCCTGGATTTTGGCTATGAGTTGATGACATGAGTGGAATATGTGTCACTATGTGGGCAAAAGTATTAGCATTCTCAAAGATTGTGTAAGCATACAATAAAAAGGAAATGATCAGTGATCCTTGAAGGAGGAAGAAAAAAATAGATAAAAAAGATATGAGCTGAAAAAAAATTTGTACCTTGCTAGAACTTTGGCATCACCTCACCACCTAAAATGAATAATTAGAGTTCTTGAAAAAACAAGGAAAAGAAGGGGTGTTAGCTGCGATTATCGAAGTGGGTGTTAACGAAAAATCTCTAAGATTATCCTTCTTTTGACATCTACTTATGCACCCTTAAATTTGACACAAAGCAACCTCGCTTAAAAACATTTTTACTCTCATAACAAGAGAGGATCTCAAGAAAAATTGATCTAAAAGACCAACCAAAATTTTGACAATCTCATTTGGGTCTTTAAGAATTATTAGCTATCAAGTTATTTGCGTCTAGGGATTGAACTTAAGTTCAACTGTTCAAATATATTTTGCTCGTGATTAAGGTTGCAGGATTTGAGACATCGGAATATGATAAAACCTCGAACTTGTAAGACTTTTTGCCTTGATTCAATTCCTCGCTATTATTCATTATAGCTTTGTCACTCGAGGGCGAGTAACATCTAAACTTGGGGAAGTTGATAACTCCAAATTTTAGCACTTTTTACTACTGGTTTTCCCCTTGTTTATTGCTAGATTTCATTGAATATTTCCCTTTACACTAATATTAATGTCACAATTAGCGAATCTTTGGTTTCTTGTGATGGTTTTCAGGTAATGAACATTTATTGAAAATATAATGGAACTTATGAGCTAATTACACCAAAAGAAGCAAATTCCCAATTGGAGCCTCTTTCATTGGCGTTAGGCTATAACGACCAGCGATACTGAATTCTGACGCGTACCGCATGCTTTCGTCATCCTTCCAAAGACCCGCTATATCAATAGAAGATACTTTCATGAAGGGGGGACGAGGAAAAATAGAACACAGCCACCACAAAACTCATCAGAGAAAGAGATCATATCAAGAAGAGGAGAAGAACACCCCCTCATTCCTTGGTGATCTCCACCTCTCCAACATGCATTCCATCATCACCACCATCATCATCTAGAGAGAGAGATTGGAAATTGTAAGATTAGGGTTTGATACTTTGATCTACCTTTTGTTTTTATTTCGATTTGATCTTCAAGTACTCTTTGGGTTTGCTATGATAACATTGAGATGATTTCCATTTGCAATATAATTGTGCCTTTGATTGGTATCCCTCTCATGTCCGAGTGAATCCCCATAGGCGTGGGAGATGTAGGGAATTGGTGAGATGTGTCGTTCCTCCTTTATATCTATCCATTTGTGATTGTTGTAGTGATTATTAATCTGTGAGAATGAATATCTGTGTTTGGCTAATGCTTGATATCTAATTTAAGGGCCCAGGTAACATGATCTAAAGATATCATAGGTATGAACTTGTGTGCTAGCGAATCGATGACCCCCGAGTGACATGGCCGATATCAATGAGGAGCTAGCATTACTCGAGGACAACAAGGAACCATCAAGATTAAAGCCTTGATTTGGTCCTAAGACCTTAATTGATGTGCTGACCATTGTCATGGTACCAGATAGACGGATCATTGGGACTAGGAAGAATTTATCATGAGGCCTTCTAGTCGGTATATAGGTTTCTTGCCTACTCACTTAAAAATAATAAAATGTCACAATGACTTACTCCATTTTATCCATTTGGCACATTCACTATCATCATGAACCGTTTCTCTCTATGCCTAACTTCTCATCTGCAGGAACTCCAAACTCATTTTCTAGTCTTTACTTTTATGCAATTTACACCTTATTACTTCCTACACAAGTTTCCTCTATATTTTACTCACAATCCACTACCATAAACAACTGAATTCAATTCATTCAAGACTTGCAACACCTTGGGTATGACAAAAACTCTGCCTAAAATCACTTGCCAAAGCTCCTTGTTGGGACCGATATAAAAACTGGAATTAATACTTTCGTGAAAACATTCTCTGACGAACATGTGCACTTGCAGGCCATCAGATATGAAACACATCTCTCTTATACTCCTCAAGATGGAGAAACTCCATGCAATCTTGAATTATGAACAAATGAGAGTATAGCTTTAAGTAATATAACATGATGTTTGAAATACAAATATGCTACCTTGATCTAACAAGATTATCACACTGTCATATGATAACTATAGCACATGATTTTACTTTATCCCTAGTGAGGCAGCAAAATAAAGGTAAAAAGCCAAAGTAGATCTGGAATATTGTTTGTCACAATTCAATCACTACCATCATGCTACTCCATCTAATACACACTTCTCCCCATAGAAGTTCTTGCATACAAGCTGGATCACAACAAGCAATTAAGAACATTGTACATGATATACATATATCAATACATCTTACAAAAATAGATTCCAGTCTCAAATATAAAATCACAGAACAAAGATCCACCACATAGGCATTACATATATGACCATAATCATGTAGGGCAGCTCATATGGTACTAGATCTATGAAGAACAAGAGAGAAATAGATCAAGCTACTACCGCAAACTCATAGCCCGTACATGGACTACTCCCTCTTGATCATGGTGATGATGCCGAAGATGTTGGAGAGGGTGGAGATATCCCCGGAGGTGGCTCAGGCAGAGTTTCCCCCTCCAATATTTGGTGGATTTGACTCTGTTTGGTGGTGTTTTCATTTCTATCGTGTTCCTTTTCCAGGACTCCCCAGGGGGTCCTTATATAGGGGGTGTTTAAGTCAAGAGAACTCTGTGGGCGAAAGAATCAAGGCGATTGGACGACCGAGGAGGGAAAGAGCATAGGTGGCGCCCCCACCTCGGCTGGGTGCGCCACCCAGGCTCTTTTGGGCCTCCTGGCCCTCCAGATGAGGTTCTTGTGCTCTAGATGCTTCTCGTGGATAAATATTTACCTTCCCAAAAGTTCAGGTCCATTTGACTTCGTATAGATCCTAAAACATCAAAAACATTGAAACCATGGTTTTTCTGCCCTGATGTATTATAGCCAAATAAAGCGGATTGTTGGTAAATCCCCAAAAATTAATGTAAAACATGGATATAGCATTATATATGATGCAAATATGTGGGTAAACATGTTAACAAACTACAAAGTTCATTTATTTTATATGCATCAGCGGTTGCTCTGGTATGCTATATACCATCTTCCTCCATCTTCTTTATCTTGGTCAGATAACATGTCGTTTCCTATGGATTTATGTAGGTCTCGAACTTGTTCAGATCTTATCTCAAGTACTATGTTCTGCAATCCACTTAGATGTTTTCTTTAATCTTTATCTTCAAAATCACGTGATTATTTTATTATCTCTTATTCTATTCATACTTTCCCTATCGTTTATTATGGTTAATTATCTTAGTAAATTGCTCTTTTACTCAACACAGACGAGGCCCAAATCGAAATCAAAATCATCTACGAGAGGGGAATTACAGATATGAAGTTGTCTCTTTTACTCATTCCACCCATGGCCAATGATCCCCTGTTTCTAATCAAGTAAATCAAGTGCGAGGCATCCATCCCAAGTTGAGACGGTGAGGTACGGGACAAGGACTGCTAAATGACTCACAACAACCGCCACGAAGAAAGCTCCTCTCCAGCCACCACGGAGAAAGAAATCTCCACTATAGACACCTAGACGCAAAGATCCACCGCTGCTGTCGTCAGACAACAATCAGAGCGTGAAGCACACACTGGTAGAAAACTGGCCTCTAGTCCCGGTTCAGGATGGCCTCTAGACCTGGTTGTGCAACCGGTACTGCCATATCGGGATGATAGGTCCTACCTTGAGTCCGGGTTCTGGTACAAACCAGGACAAAAGGTCCACCACATGGCTGCTTGTAGTGCGGTGGGCTGGAGGACCTTTAGTCCTAGTTGGTAATACAAACCGAGACTAGAGATCTTCTATCGCGATGACGTTTTGAGGCAATCGGCTTTCCCGACAGGAGATGGGTTTTAGGGTTTTGTATTTTATTTTTTGTGTTTAATTATTTTTCATTTTGTGTTTATTTTAAACAAGTTTTCGTATACATATTCTACACTACTACATACTATATACGTTGATGCATTATAATATAATTTCTGTCACGAGCATACAAACATATATATAACTTGGTATATGATCCCAACCGGGACTAGAGCGCGTCTATTTGATTTCATGAAGATCATTATGTTACATGGATGCTTTATTTTCTACATGTAGTGTAGTCTCCATTTGGGTCTATGACCTCCTCAAGCAAAAATCCCAATAATTCCTCTTGAAGTGCTAGTAGGCGTTCCCTTGATAGGAGCTTATCCCGCATCGCATCCAACTATATATAAAGAAAGATATCATTATGAATGGAACTCAACACAAATTATGGTATAAAATAAATTGTGAATATAGTGTTTACATACTCGAATAAAGTCTGTGCCTTATTCAGTACACCCGCGAATGAACCCGTAGACGTAGTAACCACATAAATTAGTCCCCTACGGCTGCCTGGCGCACTTTACGAGAATAGAATTTAATCAAATAATAATCAAGCATGATAATTATATTGAAACTAGAATTAAAGAGATGCACAGACCTATCTCTCATACTACTTACCGCGACCGGATTAAAAGTCAGCTCCTTACGCCATTCATCCTTAACCTCCTTCCTGAACCATTTCCAAACCCTGCTCGACAAAAAAGAAATGAATGAATGAGTTATTAATTACTTGACATCTCAGAGAATGAACTAAAGATACCGATATAGTGAAATTATGATTGAAATTACTTCTGAAGCATATTAAGCATTCCGTGGCACTCTTCCATGCTTTATTTAATGAGTCCAAGATTTCAACTCTTGCATGGTCAACATCAATTTTTAGCAGAATCCAGTGGAAGCTGCGCACCTTTATATACATGGGTAAATCATCAATTAACATTAACATCGAGTAAGCAAAAGTGAATGTGTACAAGATAGTTTAGCTCTCACCCGTAGTTGTAAGGAAATAGTATTTGCTTAGTGAAATTTTCCTCCTTTAAAAACATTAGCATGTTAATCTCAGTTTCCTCGGGTTTCATCCTTAGCGTATATTGATTAACTCGATTTGGGTCAATGAACCCAATGGAATAGATTCTCTTTCTGCTACATTCCAGAATATTCATTCTGTATATAGCATACAAAAGGATATAGTTAGGACAATTAGAGGCAATGAATTGAATGAGCTGAGTTAGAGACTTAATTACAGAAATAAATCAATCACTTACAAACAGTAGCAACTGACGAGGGACTTGTCGAGGGCTTATTGGTTGAATAACTGAAAGAATTCACAAAGTTCAATAGAGATCTCGTCTTTAGAGAAGTATTTCTCCTCTCCAACCTTCACTAGGAGAAATTGTCACCCTTCTTTTGTGACTTTCAAGTACCAATCATGCAAATTTCTCATTTGTGTTGGCATATGCTGGAGTGTCTCACCGATGACCAGAGGCTCCCCCTGGACAAATTTACGTGCTACACATTCCTTGAAGATTTCCGTGCCACCTAGAAATTCTTCGAGACTCATATTACATTCCATGGCTAATCGCTTAGCATCTTATATATTTATTTGCTCTTTGGGCCCGGGTAACACCTTGAGCGGGGGGATCGATTCTTTTGCATATTTTCCAAGCTAGGGAATGCGCTTCAACCGCTTGCACTATTGTTGCTTGATGTATTCTCTTTCACTTTCTTCGTCAGACACCGTGTATAATTATCGTTCTTATTTAAGTCATATTGGGATGATTGCACAAGAATTTCCTGAAAGTGCTTCTTGACTTTTGGATCAATTGGCACCATTGGGTCGGGTTGTTTTAGTGTAAAATGGGCCTTCACTTCTGCATCTACGATCACCCTGTTTTCCTCAATAGTCTGGTGGTAAGCTAACTTGGGAGGAGCCACCAGTACTCTTGGGAGGGGTTGTTTTCGTTTTCCGTGTCGGTTATCCATCGATGAAGTGGTGGTATTCTTCCTCTTTCGGCCCTTTGAGTTAGTAGGCGGAGGCGCCGGAGATTGAGATGGACTCGCATTGTGGTCCCTCTCGGGGAGGGGTGGATTATTGCTTCCTAGAGGAGACAATGTCCTTGGAGGTGGTGGATTGCTTCTCGGAGGATACTGTGTCCTTAGAGGTGATGGATTGCATCTCGGAGGAGAAGAAGGCCTTAGCGCCGAGCTTAGAAACACGATGAGATCCATGTTACTTCTCCCAGTGCCGTCTCCCCTTCACCATCAGGGATGTTTAGATCCAGTGACGGAAATGCCGGTAGAACTTCATCCACACCAACACGACCATATCCAGCTGGAATCTGACAGCCATGGTAGGTCGCTCAAAGTGTAGAAGTTAAAACAAAGCCGAGCTCCACCTTCATGGATATGTTCTTCAGTTCAACATGTATCTCACAACTTGTCTTCTCCTTGATTGCATCCATGGCGTAGCCCTCCATCGTTGCACTGGTATCATCTATCACCGGTGCATTATTATCGATCATCAATGGAACATTAGCGTGGATCTCCATGGAAGCCATGCTGATTTTCTGCTAAGATGGGCCAACCATACTGTCAAATGTAGGATCTTGCTGTCGGGCCAGTCCTGTAAGTTAATTAATCTGCTCCTGCTACCGCTCGAACATAGCTTTAAATTCGTCATTCTTTTTTTTCAACCGCCACCAACCGCTTTGCCTCCTCCACCTTCTGCTGGTTTATTTTTCTCGATCGTCTTCTATAAGTGTTAATGTCTTGGGGAACCCAATCTTCCATGGAAAAGATGGTCCAAAGCCTCGTGTTCAGCCAACCTTTTCAGGATTCCTGAGGGCCTTTGTCATCTCATCATTCTCTCTCTCGGGAATGAACTTTCCCTCTTCGACCTCTTTTATCAATTCAATAAGTTCATTCTTGGGTGCAGCAATTTCTTCCTTTGCAACAATGTCCCATGTTTCTAGGTCATACCATCCCCCATGCCCAAGTAACTAATTTCTTGACCTCAAGGTCCAATGACTTATAGCTGGAGTGACCCCTTTAGCTTGCAGGTCAGCCTCAGTTTTATCCCACTTAGGCATGGTACTTCGGTAGCCACCTGTCCCTAGATTATGGTGATATTTATTTTTGGAAGCATTGAACTGATTCTTTGCCAACCTTGCCTTAACTTCTTCTGATTCCTTGTAATCCACAAATGTGGCCCAGTTATCCCATTGCTTCTCTAGTGGGCTCGTGAATTCTGGAGTCAGCAACTTATTTACATAATTTTGGTGTAATCTTTTCTTCTAGTCCTTGAATTGTGTGCCCATCTTCTTAAGAGCCCACTCCTTGTGTGTTAGTCTCATTCCCTTTGTGAGCTCATCAGTTGACAAGACTGGTAGGGTGAAATATGTCATGAGCAAATTCCAAAGACAATCTTTGGCTCTGTCATCAACAAAACTAGCCCCAACTTTATTCCCTTTCCCTAACTTATTAAAATCCAGAGTGGTGATCAGGATGGTGTCCCTAACAATCACTTCGAATTGATGTACAAATGCAGATGTGCTCTCTTTGGGCTCTAACGGTTAGCCCAGGGGCGAGACTATGTCAATTGTGAAACACGCACCATCGGCCAACTTTCTTGTCAGGCCTCGTTTTCTTACAGAAGATTGGCCGATGCGGAGGCCTAAGAGAATAAACAAATGTTAGTATATATATGAATCAATTAATGCATCTACTAGTGATCTGGATAGGATTTATATACCTCACTAGACTTTGTTAAGGCGTCTGCACCATCGTCTTCACTGTCCTTTCCACACTCGTCTCTAAACAAGTTAATATATTGGGAGTAATCATCTCCACAGTCGTCTGCTCCACCGTAATTGTAACATCCAGTACCCTCGTCTATCATGTCCAACAGGAGCTATTCATCTTCTCTACCTTCCATAGCTTAACTAATACAGAAGAAAGATAAAATATTTTTTATTAAAATAAAAGAATATTACAATTGTGATGATGACCCTAAAACCCTAAACCACATTTCTATTTCTATTTATGTTAATGCAACAAAAAAATAAATATAAAATAATTTAGCTTAACAGAAGATAGATAAAGTACGAATGAAACAATAATGCATCTTGAATAATCCAGTTAATACAACAATAATATCAGATAATATCACAAATACATCTTGCTCAATCAAACTTTATGTCGACTCCTGGTTCCTGAGCCGCGGGAGGTAAACACCCAAAGAGAAGGAACCATCATAGGAGCATAGCTCAGGTGAGATATCTGAAGAAACTACCAGGTATTGGAGAACCTGACATCCAACGCAACCATATAGTGACGGACGTGCTCATCCTCCTCCCTGACACGACCCTCTACCACCTCCTCGGGGCCCGGCTCTCGCTGCACCGATAGTGGACCACGCAACGGCCACCAAAGAAGATCTGAGTCGACGACGAGACCCAGATTCGTCACCAAACTACGTGTCCCGGTATATAGCACCTCCCAGTGCTAGCCCGGCAGAGCCCAGTCTCGGACATGCCTGGCAGAGCCTAGTCCTAGGTTGTTTCCGTCGAGACGACAATGTGGATACGGGATGTGCATAACCTAAACATTAAATTAAACATAAACACCAAATTAAACATAAACAATCATAACCTAAACACTAAATTAAACCCCTAAACTAAATCATCACCTAAAGATAACCATAACCTAAACACTTAATTAAACACTAAATATTATACCTAAACTAAATTAAACTAAACACTAAATATTATCCCTAAACCTAAACTAAAAACTATATTTTTAGATCAAGTAAACTAAAATCTCTAAATTAAATTAAACCAAAACCAAACACTAAATATTAGCCCTAAACCTAAACTAAACTAAACACTAAATTATTAGATCAACTAAAGTAAACACTAACTAAAATCTCTAAACTAAAGTAGACCTAAACCTAAAATAATCTAAATACTAAATGGGATACAGCATGGGAGGTCACTTGCGGGGGTGACACTGCCGGGATGATTAAGGGTGGCGCAGCAGAGGACTAAGGGCGGGCACTAGGAGATCTAGGGCGGTGCCAACAGGGAGACGACAAGGAACGGTGGGGCAGCGGCTCTCCTCCTCTCCAAGGGCGCGGCACGATGCGGCGTCGTCTTCTCTCCACGGGCGTGGGCAATGTCGTCTCTCCACAGGCGCATGTGGCAGCAATGAGAGGAAGATGAAGAATTTGCGCTCCGGGTGGTGGCTCAAACCGGGGTGAGTGGGTGGGTATTTATACGTACCCACCTTTAGCCCCGGTTTGAGCTACAAACCAGGACTAAAGGGTAGCACCAACCAGGGCTAAATGTGTTTTTGGCCACCGCATTTCGTGCACGAGCCGCACCCCTTTAGTCTCGGTTTGAGCCACAAATCGGGACTGAAGGTTCTTCTTGGAAATATGTTTGAGAATCAATACTAATAATTAAGAAAATTATCTATTATATATCAAAATTTTCATCAAAATAAGATCTATAATTTAAATCTATTATCATACTCTGTAATACAATTAATGTTTTTGCATATTTTCAATAAAAAATGCAATAACTAATTTTTTTCCATATTTCAATTAAAATATTAACCATTTTGCCATTTTTAATTAAAAATTCATTAAATCATATCTTTTGTATATTTTTGAATCTGATAAAACTTTCAACATAAAAAGATTTTGAATTTGATTGACTAATCCAAAACCATTTTATGTTTTCTGAAATATTTAGTTTGACGATTAAAACTAGTAAGTCGGACTAAAGATATATCTCGCCATTCTTAGAGCCGTCAAGCCACGCGACATGCTTTCTGCCATTTTCCGCCGCTTCCCGCCATGTTTTTCTGCTCTTTCCCTCTATATGTAGGTTTTACCATCCCATCTATCTAACATCTATAATGCTACAAGGATAATAATAAAATGCCAGTTCCTACATGTCATTTATTGCACCATCATTATATCATTCTCATGTCACCATGCCACCTTGCATTTGAGCATCATATAAAACCCCTTTTGCTTGGTCCTTATCCAATAGGCATCTATATTGTATTACTTGTATTTGCCTCATGATATATTATAGTTGGCTCTTTATATATTTCATAATTCCCAAGTTGAGTTGTGGGCATATCTCTTTCAACTCCACCACCTTTCTTGTGATCACCTTATAATTCTACCATCCAAACTATATATCAGCACTTGCCTTTATTTTGGTCTTAAGTCTAACTCATATGTATTAAGATGGATCCACTTCTATTTCTACATTCTCCCATATATGATCTATGATGTTTTCACAATAGGAATTATGTGGAGCCACATGGCCACCTTTGCATGTCATGTGAGTATAAATACTTATATTAAGCTTCCATATGGTTTTATTTACTATATGCTCATGTATGATGCTTTATTTTGGCTACAAGTTGATCTAGTGGGAAAATACACACTATTATGGTCATTTGGCTTCATATATGTGTATATCCTAACTATTCTCATATGATAAGAAAGCTCCATTCTTTTGTTGAGCCATAAATCAAATAATGTAATCCATGCATGGATATATGACCATATGGTTATCTAGGTGTTTTCACAACTATTACTTGTCGTCATCCATGATCCATGCATGGCCCATGCAAGCTTTCCATATTCCCATTTATTTGAATTATAGGTTTTATGGGGTGAAGCTTGTTGGAATAAGTTAATACAAGATGGTCTCAATTCTTTTTCCACAAATCATTTCTGAACTAATCCATATGAGAACTTGTTTGAATTCATCTAACTATTTTGTGGCCCCCTTTGTTTCCCAACTCTTCATGTAGCTAAGGCATGCAAGCCCTTGCCCCCTTCCTTTATTTTTGCCTTTCTTGGTTTTGGGGGGATTTTGAGTTGGGTTGAATTCAAACCAAAGTAGATAAATAAAATTGGTTTGATTTACTTTATACCATCCTTTGTCTCATCACCTAAACCTAATATATACCCCCATCTACCTAATCTACCTAGTTAAAACCCCACCTATCTACCCCTCCTTGCCTTGACCTTTTCCCTCTTGTTTCTTTCTAAGCTAGATGATCTAAACCCCATCCAGGCCATGAGCCCCCCTTCCCTGGTCCGCCTTGCCTCTCTAATTTCTACATGACAAGAAAAGTAGAGGGGAGAAAAGCCCTAGCTACCCGATTCTCTCCTTCCTCTCACCTTTTTGCAGAAGGGAGATAAGCCACGTGAGCTATCCCTTCCCTTATCTGCCAACCACCCCATGCTTGGATCAAGATCTGCAACCCAGCCTCCATCTCTCTTCTTATTCATCAAGAAAGCCATGACCTTGCCTCCCTCTTCAAACCCTAGACCGGCCATCCTCTTCTAGCCGGCGTGTGGGCGTGTTCTAAGACAAGCTAGTCGTCGAGAAGGCTCCCTCCACTTCGTCTACATTGTCTACAACTCGGAGCCCAGCCAAGATCTCTCCAGAGAAGCTGCAGGATGGCGGTGGTAGAGAGTACCGGGAGCTCCCCGGCCTGAGACCCCGATCATATCCGCGTCTCCCTCACTCTAGCTTCATCATCGACGACCCTAGGGTGACCTTGCCTACCACCCAGACACCTATGTCCCCCCTCTCTCGCCATAGGTTGCTGACGCTTTCTGTCGAGCACCCATCATGCACGCCACCGCTCCCCATCTTAAGCTCGTGTGTGCATACCTGTTTGTACTGCCCATGTTTCCATCAAGCCCGCATCCTCTTCGATCGTTCTCTAGCATGGTTCATTGCTTGTATATGTTCCCGGTGCAACCCTCTAGCCAACGTCGGACACGGCACCTCAAATGATGACCAATTCGCCTCACCATCATGACCAGCAGAATCTGCCATCGCTCTGTTTGCATGCTACTCTTGTTCAGTCTTCTGCTCCTGTTTCCCCATCAGTTAGCGCGCACACTCGCCTCTGTTTCCGCTAGTTTTCCCGTCGCGGTAGTCCACCTCCGGCAATGCTTCCTGAACGAGTTTGGCAACCCGTGGCACCCTCTCCATCTTTCGCTTTTGCACCGCCGCATCTAGACCATCCATTTCTTCGCCATAGTCACCGGAAGGCGGCTAGATCCGCTGGGCGCCACAAGTCAGTTTCGTCAGATTCGGCAGCATAGCAACACCGTTTGCACATAAACCCCCATGTTATTTTAACCATCAACCTGCACTCCTTTTATTGGACACGTGTCGGCGCCACGCCGTCCATGTGCCCTGTGGCCCCATATGCCCTCCGACCCCACTTGTCTATGACCTTGGGTAGAGAAGCCCCGGTAACAAAAGTTCCAAAGTTTTCCTAAATTCAAAATAAAAACCAGAATTTGATTTGTATATGAATTAATTTGTCACTTCCAAATTCTTTTGAATTTGAACAAACATATAAAACAAAATATGAATGTGTTCCAAATATGAAATCAACCATATTTTAAAATTTGACCAGAGTTGAATCGATCAAGTCAAACCTTTGACATTTGACCATATTAGACTAATTTTTCATTTAATATTGTTTTAAATTCATAATTCCAAATTATACAAATCATATATGTTTTTGAATCAAAAAATTCAAGTAATATGAATATTCTATTGAAAATATATTCTGGTCATTTAAAATTTTCGAATTATTACCATTAAATGTCATTTTCTTAAAAAATTCATAACTTCAATTCCGTAATTTCGGTATTCTACAAATGATATATCTAAAATGATCAGCGCGATGAGACCATTCTAACTATGAGTTACATGATATGAATTGAAGAATGCAACATATAAATATTAAATATTAAGCAAGGTATATGGGATCAAAACATGAATAAATAATAAATAAAATGTTTTATTCTTGTACCCCACACCTCACCCTTGCCATGCTATGTTTTACCATGCAATTGTGCATCATTCCATCATGGAATACCTTGTTTTGTTTGTTGCATATAATTTATATGATCATGCACTTTATTTATTATGTCCCTTATATGTTTGGTTTTTATCCGGATAGACGTCGAGCAAGGAAACTACCAAGAGACTCAGGAGTACTACCCGAATCCCACCTATTCTGCAACTGAGATACCGGGATAGCAATTCTCCATGCTTGCACTATATATATTACCTATTGCATCTATCTTATTCTTGCATCATGAGTTGTGATCTGAATTAAATTGCAAACCGAAGTACTGCATAGCCTTTACTTTTAAACCCGACTGAAGCTTGTTCCGTGAATCCTATGAGACATTAATACAAGAGTTGTTTGATCCATGCGAGTCATATAATTGCAAGTGTAGGGTTTGCGAGAGTCTTTGAATAACGATGTACCTAAACAACTAAATTGAGTAGTAATGGGATAACTAAAGAAAGAGGCATCGGTGGGCAATATCTGCTATTTGGTTCTTTATGCTCACTTCTATCTCGTAGGACCCGAGTACTTGATTCTTGTTCGTTGAATATCGCACTATATGCATGTGGGACCATGAATCCCCTTAGTTCGATCTTGATTCACATCTTATTTCTTGGGGCCACAATTAGTTTGGGGCTTTATTACCATCATGTACTAATGCCATGCTACTGCTTTATTTACTACCATTGTTCGACGAGCATTTACTACTGTATGATTTTGGAATAAATGCATAATGTTTATGCAGTATCGACAAGCCCAGTCATACTTTCGGGTTCCTAGTCATTTACCACCATTTTTTCGAACCCCTTGGTCCGTCGCAGAGCCCATACAACTCGTAGCTGGTAGCTTAGTAGGGTGGCCCCCTGAAATCTTTTATGAATCTTGTGAGTGCTTTGTCGTGATACCTCATTACTTTTTATTTGGTTCTTCTCGGGGTTGATCGTGCTTGTGTTGCTATTTATGCACCCATGCAGGATAAATCTTTATGAAAGTCATGTTAGTGGTTATGGACTACCTGGAGCACAATTTCTCGATCATAGACAAATATAATTAAAGTACCTATTTTAACTTGACTAGTAAATAGTACAATATTCATGGAATGACTAATAAAATTGCCAACGGATGGTATGTTCTTCTGCATTCTAGTTTGGGAAACGGGAAGGAGGGCGAGCATATTTATTTATGTTATTATATCTGTTGGGTAATTTTAACTATTATTTATTAAACGAACGTCCATCTATCTTTGGTTGGACGGATGTTGTAGCATGTCTTTTTGCTTCATTTACGTCAACCTTAGGTTGTTCCCTTTAGATGCATAAATACTTTATGAGCCCCCTAGTCACAAGAAGGTTACTGGGTCGAGGAGACCAATGATGGTGGAAACGACCATCAGGTGTAGAGATTGCAAGGATAGAGATCCGAGAGATCTATCGGAGGGATGTGCTTATTTCTGGGCATCTTATGCCAGTTTGCTTCTTATCCGTACTCGGATCTTGTTTTCCACTTCCGCTTGATATTCTGATGTGTGATGTATGAGGATGTATCCTAAAATATTATATCTATCTAGGATATTTGGATCTTGTCGTATGACATTGAATATTTCTATTTCTTTTAGATGGTTCAGCTCTAATGTACTATCGTATGCCGTTGACATACATACCCATTTGTGTATGTTTTGTTTGCATACCTGTCAACTACGCCTCTGGCACCTGATGCTATATTCATAAAAGTGGGTGGGATGGTTGGCCGATATCATGCCATGCCAATACCCTGGCCTGCTGTGTGTGGCTGCATAGCCCCATGGTAGTACATCTTATCCACTTTTGGTTCATATCGGCTTTTTTCTTAGAGCATAGTGTCCGAGGTATTACAACTGGTATCAGAGCAATTCCGCCCTTCAAGGTCTCAGCCAAGATGGTTGTTGTTAGTCTAGAAAATATTTTTGTTAGTTATGTATATTAGGGAAAAAGTAAACATGAGAGTAGGACTCTTTCCATTTTTCTTCTTACCCACCCACCTACACTTTTTAGGTAAGGAAGTGTAACGTTTATCAATCACGTTCTAAAAATTCATACTAGGATTCACATGTTTGGGGTTTCCATACTGCCATAGGATGTGTTAATCATTTGTCTATCTGTTTCATCCAGCTTGTTATCACAATCTACCTTTTGGTTATCAACTATTGGTACATTTCATACTGACAATATTTTGTGAACTGACGCGATCTATCCGACTCTTTGTAAACTAATGCGATCTATTTGATTCTTTTTTACAGACGTGACCTAGTTAGGGGTGTTCATTCTTTAAGTATGCTTTCACGTGGGAGTTTCTAATCTCTATATGTTAAGTGTTTTTGCGCACTTAGCAGCAATTATAATGCCGAAAATCATGGAAAACTTTTCTTTGATAGATTTGTGTTTCACCCTCCTTTTTAGTCGTGTGCAATATGCTAACTATCTTCTAGGTGCTATGAACTTTTCTTGATATTCTAATATCATCTTAGTAAATTGTATCCTTTAATCATGGTTATTTCCATTTTAGTGCTATTATGGATTATTAATAATTCTCCATTATGGTACTAATGCAAGTTTTTCCATCAATAAATGGATGGATCCTCCTCCACGTCCCAATGTTGAAGAAGAGGCTCCAGTCGTGCCGGAGTTGGGTGATGCACTAGTCAGCATTGCAACTACTCTCGGGACATTGCAGGAGAACTAGTTGCAGTTTGAGGAGAGTGCCCATAGGAATGAGTTTGTGCCGCCTTCTCAGCATGGCACATTGAAGGATTTCTTGCACTTCAACCCTCGGCAGTTCAAGGTGACCACTGAGCCATTAGATGCTGATGATTGGATCCACGAGATTACATGGCTTATCAACACTGCTCATGTTGTTGAACAAGACAGAGTCAAGTTTCCTACTCACTTGTTGCATGGAGAGGCAGCTCTACGGTGGGAAAAATAAATTAAGTCAAGCACACCACGATTTCAACCATCTTGGGAGCAATTCACTGAGGCTTTCAAGGAACAATATCTTTCTAAAATTGTGATGGAGAGGATGAAGGAGGTGTTTCTAAATCTCAAACAGGTGAACGAAAATGTGAATACTTATATCAAGAACTTCACAAAATTATCCCGCTATGAGGTGACTAGTTTTCTGATGATAAGAAAAAGAAAAATATATTCTACCAAGGGCTCAAAGATTCCATCAAGTATGCTCTGACTCATGATATATAACCCAAGGTCGTTGCTAAAGCTCCAGTAGGGAACTCTTCAAGAGGAGGAAAGTAAACAGGCTCATGATGAATCAAAGAAGCACAACCACGACAGTGTTGGATCCTCGGTTGTGGCTACTCCTTCTAAGTGTTGTGTTTGGGTTCCTCATACCGCACCGCTGCTCCTTGCTCTGCCAATACCTTCTGGATTCTCAACAAGGCCACATAACTCCTTCAACGTCGCTCCAAGGGTCTACATCAACAACTATGTAACACCCTTAGAATCGTCCCTATGCAAGTTTCAGCGATTCCCGCCAAACCCGCATAGAGACGATTCAAAGGTGCCCACCAGGCACTTTCGTGCGGGTGGAAAACGAAGTAATACCATTACACAATAGTCCGCGATGGAACCCACAAAACAGATATATACAACAATGACTCAAAGAGTCAAGAATACAGATATACAATACAAAGATCCAAATCACCTTTAAAACGATACAGCGTCCGAGTACGGACAAGATGCAAATTGAGCTAAGAGCCCTGAAGAATAACCAATGGCATCCATAACTCTGCCCAGGCCAAGCCGGAAGGGTAACCCTCCTAACGACGTTGATCTGAAAACCTGCTTAAACAAGAGGGGTGCCGATAAAGGGCAAAGGAAAAAGAGAGCGGTCAGTGCTGAGGCTAGTACACGGCGAGACTAGAATTCGGCGGTCCTCGCCTACATAGGTATGGTGGACTGAAGCAGCAGCGCAGCATGCACTAAACAACCTATAGAGACTCAATTCAACTGGTGGCTATCAGATAGGGATAAGAAAGACCTATTCAAATCCAACCTGAAACTATCACCAAGCATACCCATCCTGGTATTTCCCCCTCGAGAACAAACGAGAAAGTCAACCGAGGAACTCACACAGTTGGCAGTTTTATTCATTCCGTTATAGTTGCGACAATTACTAGTCAGATATAGATAGCATGATTCATCCTAATATTATAAACAGTGGGCAGTTTTAGTTAACCATTCCGTTGTAGTTGTGATACTTACTAGTCAGATACATATAGCATGACGGATCCCAAAACCAGTTCTTGTTGGTACTTTTATTTAGCCATTTCGTTGTAGTGAAGCTGATTACTAGTCATTATAAAGTCAAATTTATAGCACTACTTTAGTTATAGTTGTCTATGATCGAGATACTGTGCTCCAAGTCGTCCATAACCTCGGACACGGCTTTCAGAAAGTTTTACCTTGCAGGGGTACACAAATAGCAACACACGCAAGATCAACCTCGGGAAAAACAAAATGAAAAACCAACAAGGCATCACGACAGACCATTCGCAAGATTCATATTTGATTTCAGGGGGCCACCCCACCAAGTTAACCGCGACGAAGTTGGCCGGCTCCGAGACGGACCCAGAGGTTTGTGCCAATGGTTGTAAACGACTGGGAACCCGAAAGTGTGACTGGGCTTGTCTATACCGCGAAAACATTCCACATTTATTCCTAAACAGTATAGGTGCTCCACGCGTAATCTTAAATAAAGCAGTAAATCATGGCATAAGTACATGATAGTAATAAAGCCCCAAACTAGTTTGTGGCCCCAAGGAATTAAATATGACTCAGGCTAGGGTTAGGGGGATTCATGGTCCCACATGCGGATAGTGCGAATATTCAAAGAACATGTATCAAGTACTCGGGGTCCTACGGGACACAAGTGGACGGTTAAAAACCAAATAACATCTATTGCCCACCTGTGCCTCTGCATTATTTACCTACTTTCAATTTTAGTTATTAAAAGTAATTAAATCCATGATCATCTCCACCATTAAGCATATGACAACCCCCAACAATGGTGGAACATCGATGACACGAAGCAGCACCTAAGCAAGTGACTAAGACTCGCAAGACCGATTATCTAGCAAACAACAGGTAATAGGAGGTGTCCATGGCAATATAGAGGGGGTACAAAATCTATAGCATCGCAACACAAATAGCAATAGATCAACAGGAGGAAATAAAGACTACAAAATTAAGATAGGTAGAAAGGTGGAGAATGGTCGCCTGAAAACACTGCCGAAGGTTCATCCAAGGATCGGTCGGCACTCACATCAACTCATCGGCCTAATCCGTGAAGAAGCAAAACACTAGAAGAAACACCGGATGCACTATTTAATACTACGACAAAAGATCGGGCATGATGCATTTATGTTGTATGACATGGCAAAGATGCGATGCAATTAGGCCATATTAAGCGGAACCGGGGTCCCGACAATTAAGTATATGGTTATAGTTGTTCTAGATACCCCGCAATTTAAATGTTGTCTTAACAAGTCGAAACATGGCATCGGTTCACTACACAAATTTAAATGAGACCAATATTAGACTAGATTTGCCCGCATATGGTCGCCATATTTAATTATGTGGTGAATTGGCATAATGCCCCCAACCAAATGAATATGTATGTCAGAATGAACAATTTAAATGCACAAATATATATGTCATATATTATAAAAATATTGGTCTCAGGAAAAGAGGTCACAAATGGTGGTCAAAGATCTTGGCTCTGAGGGGATTCGGGTTCGGTCTTTGGATCTTGGGGGTCGGGCTTCGGGAAGGTCTTCGGTTTCCATGTGGACGGTTTTGGCGTTCGGAAAAACAAAATTTGCCATGCCGACGGTTCGATCTTCGAGCATCAGGGATCTTGGCATTGTCCGATCTTCATGGCATGATCATCTTGTCATCAGGGTTGCGGTTCCCTCTGAGTACGCATGCCACCCTACAACCTCGCATGTTCAGAGTCGATGTCTTCGATTCGTCCTCGAGGACATCTTATTCTTGGTTTGGCCTCTATGTTCCCACAACCTACGGGAATACCAACAACCAACTTGTGCCTTCTCCATCTGCGCAGGAACCCACACATACACGATGTTGTAGTCCTCCTGATGGACAGAAATAGATGGCGTAGAACATTGAGGATGCGGCCTTGGCACCAGTAGCAGCCAGCGATGGCATCCAAGGCAGCGGACAGAGGCGGGTGTGGTGGAGGTCGGCTCGAGCGTCGCGCAGGGTAGCAGGGCGTCAAGCTCCTGCAGAGGCACGCGCTGGCTAGTGCTGAGAAGAAGGGCGGGGTCATGCGGGCCGGGTCGATGCTGAGATTGTGGTAGAGGACGCGCTCAGGTTGGGTGCCTAGGCGAGCTTGGCAGCACCATGCGGCTGGAGGACGGTGATGCATAGCGAGGAAGAGGTGATGCGGGCGGCGGCAAGGCCAATGCTTAGCGCTGCAACGACGGGGGGCGCAGAGGTGGCCGTCCTGGGTAGGCTCGCACGGGTCGTGACGCGGCTGAGCAGGGAGGACGCGGGTCGACGAGCAGTGAGGGCCCGTGGGCGGCGGCGGCTCCTGGGCGAGGAGAGGGACCGACGATGGTTCTTGGCAGCCGGGCGACGCGGTGGCAGCAAGGTCCTGCGCGAGGTGGCGCGGGAGTGGAGCTGGCGGCGGCGGAACGAGGTGAGGTGAGGGGAGCGGTTCTGGCGGCGGTGGCGTCGGGAGTTGGATAGCAGGGAAGGCAGGTGGGGGTCATGAGGTGAGAGGAAAGCGGGGATCACGGGGAGTGGGTGGGCCGGTCGCAATTATAGGTGTGACTAGGTATCGCGGCAGCGTACGGGGCGTGAGCGGGCGCTGGCGGGTGGGTGGGTGCCTGGTGGCGGTGGCGGCGGCTGATGGGGATGTGGGATTGGTTTGTCTAGGGTTTGGGGTAGGGTTTGGGTGATTAGGTAGGGTTTGTTCTGCCGGCTGGGCCTTTTGTGCCTGGCCGGTTTTAGGTCTAGGTTTATTATTATTATTATTTAGAATAGTTTTGTTTTCTTTTCTTATATTTAGAAAACATTTTGTAAATAGCTTCTCACGATAAAAATATCTAGAAGTATAATTTGAATAAAAGGGGAGATATAATGTATAAGACAAAATATGGTTTTCGTTTCAGGGCAAGATATGCATGATGATATGATGATGCACAAGATAAAGACTGGCGATTTCTATTACTGTTTTTCCAGGGTGCTACAATTCGACACCACTAACAATGGATCTCGCCCTCGAGATCCGCCTCATGGTACTGGAAAGAAAGCCGACGATCTGAATCTTCTCGCTTCGTGTAGATCCTCGCGACACCACTAACAAGGGTTATTTCTCCATCTTGAAATCCGCGACACCACCAACAAGGATTGGTGCTCATGTTCATTGAGAAAACACTCCGGAGAACAAAGGGCAAAGATAAAGGCATCAAAATATAAGGCCACCTTTAACTTCCGTGAAAAAAGGAAAAGTTATAGTGTTCCACCAGTTCGATGTACAAGAGTAAACAGTAAGAGTCGGCTAGGATGATCAGTCCATTCCGTACCCAAACTATTAATTCCATACATGAGTAGGAAAATCGTGCAACACAACTTTCGAATTTAGACTGAAGATCTTGACAGACGATGTTCGGAGAACAAAGGAGTGATGCAAGTTCTTCATCAAATCTGACGCAGATGATGTCATCACATTGGAAACCACCGGAAGATACAAAAGAAATCATATCAACGACACAATGATTAGGTTCCGCGATGGTTCCATTGGCATGAACAACACATGCTCAAGGTATACTCCAACTTCACCAATGCTCGTCCTTCTCATATGTTTTTCAATGATACGTATATCCATCAAGGTACACATATAGATAAAGGGTTCAAGAACAAAAAGATTGTATGAAGGGTACAATAAACGAGATGCATATTTGATGTTTGTAGAACCATCATTATAAAAGGAAGGAAGCGAAACCCTGAAGGTACGAAAGAAAACCCAACCGCGAGAAATCCTGGACTCGATGAAAAGATAAGAGAGCATATTCAAAACACGCAGAGGTAAGAAGAGAACAGCAGAGGGCTAACGAGTAAAAATAGACCTAATCAGATCTATCCAAACGATTTTTCAAAAATAGTTTTGACACTCTACGTTGACCGCTAGCTAGGTTATCCTACAGGCTGGACCAGTGGGTATCGTAACTGCTGAACTCTGATACCACTCTGTAACACCCTTAGAATCGGCCCTATGCAAGTTTTAGCGATTCCCACCAAACCCGCATATAAACGATTCAAAGGTGCCCACCAGGCACTTTCGTGCGGGTGGAAAACTAAGTAATACCATTAAAAATAGTCCACGATGGAACCCACATAATAGATATATATAACAATGACTCAAAGAGTCAAGAATACAAATATACAATACAAAGATCCAAATCACCTTTAAAATGATACAGCGTCCGAGTACGGACAAGATGCAAATTGAGCTAAGAGCCCTGAAGACAACCAATGGCGTCCATAACCCTGCCCAGTCCAAGACGGAAGGGTTACCCAACTAACGACAGCGATCTCAAAACCTGCTTAAACAAAAGGGGTTCCGACAAAGGGCATAGGAAAAAAGAGAGCGGTCAGTACTGAGGCCAGTACACGGCGAGACTAGAATTCGGCGGTCCTCGCCTACATAGGTATGGTGGACTGAACCGGCAGCGCAGTATGCACTAAACAACCTATAGAGACTCAATTCAACTGGTAGCTATCAGATAGGGATAAGAAAGACCTATTCGAATCCAACCTGAAACTATCACCAAGCATACCCATCCTGGTATTTCCCCCTCGAGACCAAACGAGGAAGTCAACCGAGGAACTCACACAGTTGGCAGTTTTATTCATTCCGTTATAGTTGCGGAAATTACTAGTCACATATAGATAGCATGAGTCATCCTGATATTATACACACTGGGCAGTTTTAGTTAACCATTCCGTTGTTGTTTTGATACTTACTAGTCAGATACATATAGCATGAGGCATCCCAGAACCAGTAGTTGTTGGTACTTTTATTTAGCCATTCCGTTGTAGTGAAGCTGATTACTAGTCATTATAAAGTCAAATTTATAGCACTACTTTAGTTATAGTTGTCTATGATCGAGATACTGTGCTCCAAGTCGTCCATAGCCGCGGACACGGCTTTTAGAAAGTTTTACCCTGCAGGGGTGCACAAATAGCAACACACGCACGATCAACCTCGGGAAAAACCGAATGAAAACCCAACAAGGCATCACGAAAGAACATTCGCAAGATTCATATTTGATTTCAGGGGGCCACCCCACCAAGCTACCCACGACCAAGTTGGCCGGCTCCGATACGAACCTAGAGGTTTGTGCCAATGGATGTAAATGACTGGGAACCCGAAAATGTGACTGGGCTTGTCGATACCGCGAAAACATTCCACATTTGTTCCTAACAGTACAGGCGCTCCACGCGCAATCGTAAATAAAGGAGTAAAGCATGGCATAAGTACAGGATAGTAATAAAGCCCCAAACTAGTTTTTGGCCCCAAGGAATTAAATATGACTCAAGCTAGGGTTAGGGGGATTCATGGTCCCACATGCGGATAGTGTGAATATTCAAAGAACAGGTATCAAGTACTCGGGGTCCTACGAGACACAAGTGGACGGTTAAAAACCAAATAACATCTATTGCCCACCTGTGCCTCTGCATTATTTACCTACTTTCACTTTTAGTTATTAAACAGTAATTAAATCCATGATCATCTCCACCATCAAGCTTATGACAACCGCCAACAATGGTGTAACATCGATGACACGAAGTAGCACCTAAGCAAGCGACTACGACTCGCAAGACCGATTATCTACCAAACAACAGGTAATAGGAGGTGTCCATGGCAATATAGAGGCTGCAGGGAAGTATAAAGGGGTATGGAATCTATAGCATCGCAACACAGATAGCATTAGATCAACAGGAGGAAATAAATACTACAAAATTAAGATAGGTAGAAAGAGGGAGAATGCTCGTCTGAAAACACTGCCGAAGGTTCATTCGAGGATCGGTCGGCATTTGCATCAACTCATCAGCCTAATCCGTGAAGAAGCAAAACACTAGAAGAAACACCGGATGCACTATTTAATACTACGACAAAAGATAGGGCATGATGCATTTATGATGTATGACATGACAAAGATGCGATGCAATTAGACCATATTAAGCGGAACCGGGGTACTGACAATTAAGTATATGGTTATAGTTGTTCTAGATACCCGCAATTTAAATGTTGTCTTAACAAGTCGAAACATGGCATCGGTTCACTACACAAATTTAAATGAGACCAATATTAGACTAGATTTGCCCGCATATGGTCTCCATATTTAATTATGCGGTGAATTGGAATAATGCCCGCAACCAAATTAATATGTATGCGAGAATGAACAATTTAAATGCACAAATATATATGTCATATATTATAAAAATATTGGTCTCAGGAAAAGGGGTCACACATGGCGGTCGAAGATCTTGGCTCCGAGGGGATTCGGGTTCGGTCTTTGGCGGGATCGGTCTTCGGAGCTTGGGGGTCGGGCTTCGGGAAGGTCTTCGGTTTCCATGTGGATGGTTCTGGCGTTCGGAAAAACAAACTTTGCCATGCCGACTGTTCGATCTTCGAGCATCAGGGATCTTTGCATTGTCCGATCTTCATGACATGATCATCTTGTCATCAGGGTTGCGGTTCCCTCTGAGTACGCATGCCACCCTACAACCTCGCATGTTCAGAGTCTATGTCTTCGATTCGGCCTCGAGGTCATCTTATTCTTGGTTTGGCCTCTATGTTCCCACAACCTACGGGCACACCAACAACCAACTTGTGCCTTCTCCATCTGCGCAGGAACCCACACATACACGATGTTGTAGTCCTCCTGATGGACAGAAATAGATGGCGCAGAACATTGAGGATGCGGCCTTGGCACCAGCAGGAGCCAGCGATGGTATCCAAGGCAGCGGACAGAGGCGGGTGTGGTGGAGGTCGGCTCGAGCGTCGCACAAGGTAGTAGGGGTGTCAGGATCCTGCAGAGGCGCGCGCTGGCCAGCGCTGAGCGGAAGGGCGGGGTCATGCGGGCCGGGTCGATGCTGAGATGGTGGGAGAGGACGCGCTAAGGCCGGGTGCCTGGGCGAGCTTGGCGGCACCATGCGGCCGGAGGAAGGTGATGCATAGCGAGGCAGAGGTGAGGCGGGTGGCGGTAAGGCCGAAGCGTGGCGCTGCAATGATGGGGGAGCAGAGGTGGCCGGCCTGGGTAGGCTCGCGCAGGTCGTGACGCGGCTGAGCATGGGCAGACGGCGTGCGGGAGGCGAGCAGGGAGGACGCGGGTCAACGAGCAGTGAGGGCCCGCGGGCGGCGGCTCCAGGACGAGGAGAGGGACCGACATCGGTTCTTTGCAGCCAGGCGACGTGGTGGCAGCGAGGTCCTATGCGAGGTGGCGCGGGAGTGGCGCTGGCGGCGGCGGAACGAGGTGAGGTGAGGGGAGCGGTTCTGCGACGGTGGCGTCGGGAGTTGGATATTAGGGAAGGTAGGTGGGGGTCGTGAGGGGAGAGGGAAGCGGGGATCACGGGGAGTGGGTGGGCCAATCGCAATTAGAGGTGGGACCAGGTATCGCGACAGCGTGCGGGGTGTGAGCGGGCGCTGGCGGGTGGGTGGGTGCCTGGCGGCGGTGGCGGCGGCTGATGGGGATGTGGAATTGGTTTGTCTAGGGTTTGGGGTAGGGTTTGGGTGATTAGGTAGGGTTTGTTCTGCCGGCTGGGCCTTTTGGGCCTGGCCGGTTTTAGGTCTAGGTTTATTATTATGATTATTTAGAATAGTTTTATTTTCTTTTCTTATATTTAGAAAACATTTTGTAAATATCTTATCACGATAAAAATATCTTGAAGTACAATTTGAATAAAAGGGGAGATATAATGTATAAGAAAAAATATGGTTTTCGTTTCAGGGCAAGATATACATGATGATATGATGATGCACAAGATAAAGACAGGCGATTTCTATTACCGTTTTTCCGGGGTGCTACAAACTACCCGAGAGAGATGTATGGTGGACCTTCTAGATACTATGCTCCTCGCCCGAGTGGTTCTTGTTACACTTGTGGTGACACTGGACACCAACAGTGGAGTTGTCCGATGAACAACAGAGCTATTTCTCCACCCGCGCCAAGACCTGCTTCGACAACTGCTATGGTTCGGTCACCTTCTCCTCGGGCTCGAAACATCAACACTAAATCGGGGTCAGTTGTTGCTCGCGCCAACAACGTCAACATTGTTCGAGCAGAGCATGCTTCTAGAGTTGTGTTGGGTACGCTTCACATGAACTCTGTCCATGTACGAGTATTATTTGATACTGGAGCATCGCATTCGTTTGTGTCTTGCAAGTTCGCTCAGGAAAATGGGTTGGCATCTGATTCACTCCTTAAAAATCTTATTTTCCTCTCCCCAGTGCAAGGATGTTATCTTCCAAGATCAACAATGATAACCATATTCAAATTGGTGGCACTACAAGCAATCTGGTAACTAGTGATCTTTTCTTAACGACTATAAATTTTTTAGTCAAAGAAATATGACCATTTTGAACTAGTGGGTCGTATGGAATTTATGAGGATCCAAACCTTGAAAAATAACGACCAATTTTATCAAAAAGGTCATAGTGTCCTAACATGAAATGGTCATAGATTGATAGGACTGGTCTAAAGTCATTTATCTTGGATACTACAACCAATTTAGATGGTCATATATTATATAATAACAATATATTCTAAAATACAAAAAGGGTGACTAGACTGCCACCTAAGCAGTTCGTCTATGTGTCATGTGACATGTTCATTTGTGTGGGGTCTACAAGTAAATATGGCATTTTATTTAGTGTCACTAACTAGTAGGATCTACATGTCATTTTAATATTAAATAAATAATACCCAGCGGTGCGATGGAAATTTAGACAAAAAAACAAGGCGCGAGAACAAGACCACTCTACCAACGTTTCATTCACATAAAGAAACAATGTATGCTTCTTTTTGTAAAGGCCGCGGGGTTTGAACCCACTAACCCCTCCCTCTCGCTAAAGGAACCAGACCACTCCACCTACACTTCGAAGATATAATCAAAAAACGCATGATGTTTTTGTATATTCTTAACCCACTAGAAATATTCTTAACCCACTAGAAATAAAGGCAAAAATGAGTTCCGCGGGGGTCGAACCCAAGAGCACTTCCTCACACCCAGGGAACCAAAACGCTGAACCAACAAATTGTTCAGGTTCATGTATCATGCATGATACGTTTTTAGCGTCGAAACAGTGTTGGGCTGCCTGAATATTTTGCCCTACCAGCTGGGTCAACAGCCCAATAGTCATTAGCAGTCGATTTTACTAAAAACTATGGAATTTTTGTAAAGTTTGATCCCACACAAATGAAGGGATTTTATTGTTTTCAAAAAGTCTAAAAACTTAATTTCTTTATAATTTTTTATATGACTTCGGATTCAAATGATATGACGTGCATAACTTTATTGTCATATAAAATTATGCAATGTATAGGATTTCTATTTTTTAAATGTTTTTAACTAGTTATGCCCATTTCAAGACATGGTCAAAACGACGGGAGTGACTCATATAGGTGTTGAGTCTCGCTAAACTTGTAGTAGATCTCTGATAAAATAGCATACCGTGAGTCTAAAAATGATTTTAGCAAAAAATCACAAGTACTAGATAATCTACCTGTAGTTCAAATCGGACCCGCTTCCTACCGATTCGGTAAGAATTTGTCTTTTTGTGAGGGATAGAAGAAAATGTTTGAGATATCCCAGTTGAGACATTGTCCGTGTAAGGCATAAGAAAATGGGGCCGTAGCATTTTGAATTAGCCATTTTGTGGTTCCTTCACAGAACGCCCCGTTATATGCATTCAGAAAATGAAAAATGGTTTTTCCGTGAGACAAAAAGGAAAACTTCCTCCTACAACATAGTTCTACATCCTATTATACACATGCGTGCACAATATGGAAACATTATCATAAAATATGCCGCAATTTTGGTGATATCATTGGTCGTTTTTACCGAAAGCCATAAAACCTTGAATGTGCTAAGTCATTTCTGAGAAGGTTTTTTTGAGACACTGCAATGTACCAAGTTTGGTATTTGTCCTTGCAACTATCACATAATAAGACACCATGTGAAGTATTTACCTCGTTTGGACCATGTTTTAATTTCTTATGCCTGTTTCAAAATATGGTCAAAACGACGGGCATGAAGGTTCTTAGCTAGGTGTTGACTATCACTAAACTTGTATTAGATCTCTGATAAAATAGCATATTGTGAATCTAAAAATGATTTTAGGAAAAAATCATGAGGACTAGATAATGTACCTGTAGTTCAAATTGGACCCGCTTCCTCCCGATTCGGCAGGAATTTGTCTTTTTCACGAGGGGTGGAAGAAAATATTTGAGAAATCCTGGTTGGAACATTGTCCATGTAAGATGGTCTAGTATTTTTGGAAAATGGGGTGGTAGCATTCTGAATTGGCCATTTTGTGGTTCCTTTCACAAAACACCCCGTTTTTTGCCCTCAAAAAATGGAAAATGTTTCTCCGTGTGACGAGAAGGAAAACTTCCTCCAACAATATTGTTTGCCATCCCATCATACACATACATGCGCAATATGGGAACGTTATAACAAACTATGCCACGATTTTGGCGATAACATTGGTCGTTTGGCCCGAAAGCCATGAAACCTCGAACATGATAGGTCATTCCTGAGATGGATTTTTGTGACACTTGTAATATACCAAGTTTGGTATTTTTATTTCAACTATGTCACATAATAAGACACCACACAAAGGATTTACCTTGTTTGGACCATTTTGAATTTCTTATGCCTGTTTCAAAATATGGTCAAAACGGCAGGCATGAAGGTTCTTAGCTAGGTGCTGAGTGTCGCTAAACTTGTATTGGATCTCTGATAAAATAGCATATTGTGAGTCTAAAAATGATTTTAGCAAAAAATCACGAGCACTTTATACTGTACCTGTAGATTAAATCAGACCTGCTTCCTACTAATTCGGCTGGAATTTCTCTTTTTCGCGAGGGGTGCAATAAATTTTTGAGATATCCCAGTTGGGAAATTGTCAATTTAAGATGGTCTAGTATTTTTGGAAAATGGGGTGGTAGCATTTTGAATTATCCATTTTGTGGTTCCTTCACAAAATGCCTTGTGTTTTGCGCTCAGAAAATAGAAAATGTTTTTTCCTTGCAATTAAAAGGAAAATTTTCTCCAGCAACATTGTTCGCCATCCCATGATACACTTGCATGAACAATATGGGCACATTATCACAAACTATGTCGCGATTTTATCCATAACATTGGTCGTTTGGCCCGAAAGCCATGAAACCTCGAACATGATAGGTCATTTTTGAGAAGGTTTTTTTAAGACACTTTTAATATACCAAGTTTTGTATTTTTTTCTTGAAACTACGTCACATAATAAGACACCACGTGAAGGATTTACACTTTTTGGACCATTTTTTAATTTCTTATGCCCGTTTCAAACTATGGTCAAAACGCCGCGCATGATGGTTCTTAGCTAGGTGTTGAGCCTCACTAAAATTGCATTGGATCTCTGATAAAATAGCATATTGTGAAGCAAAAAATTATTTTTGCAAAAAATCATGAGCATTAGATGATGTGCCTGTAGTTCAAGTCGGACCCACTTCCTACCGATTCGGCAGATATTTGTCTTTTTCGCGAGGGGTGGATGGAAATGTTTGAAATATCCCGGTTGGAATATTATCCATGTAGGGTGGTATATTATTTTTGAAAAATAGGGTGGTAACATTTTGAACTATCCATTTTGTGGTTCCTTCATAAAACACCCCATTTTTCGTGCTTAGAAAATGGAAAATGGTTTTTCCGTGCGAAAAAAAGAAAAACTTCCTCCTGCAACATTATTCACCATTCCATGATACACATGCGTGCAAAATATGGGAACATTATCACAAACTTGTCCATGATTTTGGCTATAACATTGGTCATTTGGTCCGAAAGCCATGAAACCTCGAACATGAGAAGCCATGTCACATAATAAGACACCATGCGAAGGATTTACCTCTTTTGGACCTTTTATGAATTTCTTATGCGTGTTCCAAAATATGGTCAAAACGGCAGGCATGAAGGTCCGTAGCTAGGTGTTGAGTGTCGCTAAACTTGCATTGGATTTCTGATAAAATAGCATAATGTGAGTCTGAAAAGGATTTTAGCAAAAAATCACGAGCACTAGATAATGTACCTGTAGTTCAAATCGGACCCGCTTCCTACCAATTCGGCAAGAATTTGTCTTTTTGGGAGGGATGGAAGAAAATGTTTGAGATAATCCGATTGGGACATTGTCCATGTAAGGTGGTCTAGTATTTTTGGAAAATGGGGCGGTAGCATTTTGAATTAACCATTTTGTGGTTCCTTTAGAAAACGCCTTGTTTTTTGCGCTTAGAAAATAGTTTTTCCGTGTGACAAAAAGGAAAACTTCCCCCTGCAACATTGTTCGCCATCCCATAGTACACATGCATGCACAATATGGGCATATTATCAAAAACTATGCCATGATTTTGGCCATAACATTGGTCGTTTGGCCCGAAAGCCAGGAAACCTCTAACATGATAGGTCATTCCTGAGAAGGTTTTTGTTGACACTTGCAATATACCAAGTTTGGTATTTTTCCTTACAACTATGTCACATAATAAGACACCATGCGAAGGATTTACCTTGTTTGGACCATTTTTTAAATTTCTTATGCATGTTTCAAAATATGGTCAAAATGGCAGGCATGAAGGTTCTTAGCTACGTGTTGAGTGTCGTGGTGGTGTCACAGCAGATGCCATGGGTAGGCTTAAGTTGGGGGCCGAATGTGTTCTTGTGGTCACCGAGGAGGGAGTGAACGGTCTAGCCATGCACGAAGAAAAAGATGAACTCTCCACACTTAGGAATTTGATTGATACTTAGGAATTACAAGTGCTCCTTGAGCTGTATGAACTAGTGTTCCAGTCACTAGTTCCCTACTTGGTCCAACCTCCTCTACTTCTGCTATGCCCTCCCTTATATAGGCAGCTGTAGCTAGCTTATACCCCTTTGGGTTCTAGGGTTTACTGTTTAGATCTTGGTTCCTACAACGTGGGCCGGGTCATGGGCTTGCCCTAAGCCCAATGGCCCAGTCCACAAAGCTCGACAGCTAACAGTCTTCTGGTACGTCTCCTCCTGTTCCTTTTGACGTCACGCAGTAAGTTTGTACGTCAGCCCTTGCTTTGGGCATCACCCTGCTCCTTTTGTGTCACCTGGCGTCGCCCTTCTCTTTTGACCATGCTTTACCATGGTCCCTCCTGAACCTTACTCGCAAAGGTGCCACGTGTCCTATATGACCCAGCCCTTCCTCGGGAGACTCGGCTCGTTGGTTCCTGCAAGAATAACAACTTTGTCTTATACGGGCCGACATAGATCATATGTCAGCCGCACACGATTCTCTCTCTCGGTCGTACTTACTCGGCCGAGCTCTTTATTTACTTGAAGCTAGCCAAGCTGTGCTACGTTTCACCCCTCTTGACCCTACCGGGGGTTATCCCCCTGACATTAGTCCCCGAAGCTGGTGAGGTATAGCAGTTCAAGCTGTTAGGCGTCTCTAGGTTCCTTTTACGTGATTGGAACTTAATTTTTGTCTTTATTTGTCGATATCTTGCATCTTATCGAGTCCATCTGACAGTTTTCGGATCCACTATTTGACTTATTGGCTCATTTTTGCCTCGTGCCGAGTCACTTTGGCCAATTCCGAGTCATTTTCGGCGTGCTTCAGTCACTGACAGCTAGTAATCATGATTACTTGCCTCAAGTTTTGTTCCAAGATCTGGCTCACAGTGATGGCTGCGCAGTTATTCCCCATCACTGTGGTAGTCTCATCGGCCTGCGCCCCTTGTCCTTCCTTTTGTGACGTGGCATGGGCTATTCTGTGTATTGTTTCCACTTGGCGCCCGCTGATTGGTTTACTCGGCCGGGTACATAGCCACACGCTGGCCGCACGACGCAGAGGGATCCCACAATTGGGGTTTTTTACTGCCCTTAAGTAGGGGTGAGGGGGTTACCACTTCCCCCATGCCTGTTCAGTTTTCCGCTGCCTCTTCTTCTTCCTTGCGCCTGCAAAATCAAACATCCCCCTTTGCGGTTTTTCCTTCCTTCCGTTCTTGCCGTGCGATTGCTCCACTTCTCTTTCCATTCCATCACGGGTCCCTGTTCTTTCAAACCTCTTACCTCGGCGGAGGAGATCAAGTCTGGGAGGATGATGGACGCACGTGACAGTGCATATGGTGCTGAGGAGCAGGAGAGGTTCCTGCCGGCGAGTGCGGCGGCTGGGAGGGCTCAGAGGTCTCCACCAAGGAGGCCGAGTGGCTCCGCTCCACCAGGCGCATCCTGCTGCAGGTGGATTGTCGTCTTCCCGCCGGTGAGATCTCTCCTAAACCCGATGCCAATGAGCGGGTGGTATTCCTTTCTCACTTTGAGCGGGGTTTTGCTCTTCCAGTGAGCACCTTATTTTCCTCGTTTCTCTCCACTTTCCATCTGCAGACCCATCATCTTCCTGCCAATGCGATTGGCTCCCTCTCTTGCTTTATTTCCGCTTGCGAGGCTTACCTCGGGATTTGGCCTACAGTTCTTCTGTGGGCCAAATATTTTAGCTTTAAGGTTCAAGTTGTTCCCCAGCCTGGTGCTCCTCGATCCGAGAAGAGGCCGACCCGGTGCGGTGCCGCTAGTATCACGCCTAGGAGAGACTACATCTTTCCTCGTGTTACTGGTCTCGATTCTTGCAAGAAGTTCTGGCAGCTTGACCCGCCCGACCAAGATGCTCCCTCCTTTCTCACATGAGGTCCCGGACAAGATGTTCTGGCAGCTTGACCTGCGCGACCAAGACGCTGCGGTGAATGAGGACAACGTGATCTTGGAAAGGTTGTTGTCGCCGGATGAGCATTTTCATCTTGCCGAGAGGGACCTCATGTGCACCTTCGTCTCACGCCGGGTAAGCCCTATCCAAGCTAGGAGCCACAAGATGTGCTTCATGAGTGGCTCCCATGATCCCACTCGGCACTGTACGAAGGATCTCACCCATGACTCCATTGCTCGCCGAGTAAGCTCAATCTTCAAACTGAACTTGGAGGATGATTGGGCTTGGAGCTGCCCTCCGTTTAGCCGGGTCAATCATGTCCCCTGGGTAAGTTTTCCGAGTCGTTTTCCTTGCCGAGTCAGCTTCTAGCGCCAGCGCCCCTGGTGCTGGCCGGGAACAACTTCCGAATCTTGGTGCCAGCAACGCTGGTGCCGAGAAGACCTCCACCACGAGTTCCTCTGGCGCCAGCCCTCAAACTGGTGTGAATGAACAATTTTCTGATCTTGGTGCCAGCAACACTGCTGAGCCCAGTCAGTCGGCTCCACTTTCTTCTCAAAACAATCCTGCTCACTCTCTTCTTCTGTCAAAGAGCCAGACCCAGCCTAAGGCTGCCGGTTCGGCTCGCCCTTCATCCGGCAAGACCACCACCAAGCAGACAACCTTGGTCTACGCTCCGGGTACTGCTCCTCAAATCCGGCCCCCGACGTTGGCAACAATGCTTGCTTCAACGGGCAAAGCGGGTGAGTCTGTGGCTGCCGGGTCAGGTGATGGCTCTAAAGTTGTTGCCCTTCATACTAGTGCTGCTGCCACCTGCGCCAACGTAGGAACTACCCTGAAAATGGGTCATGTTCTTACTCGGACGCTCAGCGGGAACGGCCTTGGTTCAGCTGAGCCTTATGCTTTGGCATAGAATTCAGCGGGCGAGCAGGAGGTCAGCACCCGCGCTGGAAAAAAACTGAAGCTGGGCCCCAAGGCCGTCTCTGACATGACCTAACAAGCCATCACCTTAATGGCCCACGCCGACGAAGTGAATGAGGTAAATGATCTTTTTAGTCTTTCGCGTCAACAAGTATTTTTGTTATACATATCACCTAGTCCACGAGGTTACTGCCGAGTGAGGAACTTACTCGGCTGTAAGCTCTATGCAACAACTTAGCCTTTTATTTCCTTATGTCAAGCTCGCATGTTAGACTATCGATCCCTAGTCCCCAAGGTTACTGCTGAATGAGAAACTTATTAGGCTGTAAGCTCTTAGATGGGAGTCATTCTTTATCTGTCTGGAAGCTTGATTTTCCATTTATTCACTGTCCTTTTTCCTTTGCAACTCACGCATAATGAGTGCACTAAGGTGCATCAAGCTCTCCTTCTGGAGCATCGCAAGGTCGAACTTGCGTATGAAAAGCTGCAGATTCACACCTAAGGCCAAGGTGACTTTCTTACTCGCCCTATCCTTATTCGGCGTATCTTCCATTGATTCATTTTCTTAGTCTTTCACACTCTTTTCCCATAGCCTCTGCTTAGTCCACCATCGAGACGCTCCACTCACAGATCAGCGAGACGGAGAGTAAGTTTCTTGCCTTCCTTCATGCCACGTTCTTGCCTTATTAATCTGGTAGTTCAAGGTATTTCCGTCGGTGCTGACGAGTGACTCATTCCAAATAAGCAGAGAAGCACCAAGACAAACTCCAAACGGAGAGAGACAAGGTGACTCGGATGAATAAGCTGATGGCCA
This sequence comes from Avena insularis, assembly GCA_023614405.1. Taxonomy (NCBI): domain Eukaryota; kingdom Viridiplantae; phylum Streptophyta; class Magnoliopsida; order Poales; family Poaceae; genus Avena; species Avena insularis. Next base: position 151,531,181 of record CM042687.1, read on the forward strand.
ACATGGAGCAGAAACACTTGGCCGAGGTGAAGGGGCTGAAGGAGGAGCTTGCCGAGAAAGACGACCAACAGGCCGCCAGCACCAAGAAGACCAAGAAGCTGCTCGATGAGGTCGAGTCATCAGTTGAGTCGGCGAACCTGAACCTCGACGCCCTCCAAGCCAAGGCCAAGATTCAGCAGAGCAAGATCGGCGCTATCAACTTCTTTCTCGGTAGTGAGTTCTTACTCTTTTTGCATTGTAATGTTCGTTCTGGACTTTTTCCCATCTATTTTTGTTACTTTCTAACTTTCTCTTTTGCTTGAAGAGAATTTTTCTGAGGCCAACATGTTTTCCATTCAGGCCATGAAGAAAGTGAGAGCCGAATCTGGCGCTCCGGCTGATGGCGAGGTGACCATGGACGAGCATCTCAAAGCAGTGTCAGAGTGGGTCAAGATCCTCAAGTCTTGCGGCATGGACTTGCTCAAATCGGCTATTCATGCATTTCGCATGCTCTGGCAGGATGAGGATGCACCTGAACTCATCGAGCCCCTTGCCGAGAGATTGCTCCACACTGAGGACAGGATGGATCAGTGGCGTGAGTCGGCCGGCCGAGATGCAGTCGACATTAGAGTCTCAAAGTACTAAGGATATGGTTAGCGGGTATGAAACTTGGATCACTTGGCCGAGGATCATTCGACACACAATACAATATGACCTGCAGTGGGTTAGGCAAAAACACAGGGTCGACTCACGTCTCTCCTTGTATTTATTCGGTGTTCGTGTTTACTCGTCATGTATCCTTTCCTCTTGCTTGCCATGAAGCCGTGTTTTCAGACAACAGCATAGTCGAAGAGTTGATTCTTTACGAGTAAACACTACTTGTTCCGAGATAAGCTTTGGGTGTCACGCCAGCCGACATAAAATAATTGAAAGGTAAAACATAAGGGGTAGTCCCCGAGTTAGTTTTTCGAGTCATACCATTTTATTATCAGCACATAGCCGGCACAAGTGTCCGACGTATGAGAGTTCGAGTGATACATGCATTGCTTCTCCTAAGTATAAAAGGGATGAAGCAGTGCCACATTCCATGGCCTTTTGGTCTCATCTCCTGATCTGTTCGCCTTGTTCTTTTGCGCTTCACGAGCATCGATAAGATAATATGAATCACTGTGCAATGCTTTGCTTACAATCAACGGACCTTCCCATGGGGGTGATAATTTATGCATTCCTGATGTGCGCTGCACTAGCCTTAGCACCATATCCCCTTCTCGAAAAACACGAGGTTGAACTTTCCTGCTATGGTAGCGTCGGAGATTTTGCTGATATATAGCGGATCTGAACAATGCCAGTTCCCTTGCTTCTTCGAGTAAGTCAAATCCATCTTCTCGGGCCTCTTTTACCTCGGCTTCCGAGTATTGCCTTATCCTTGGCGAGTCATACTCTATGTCGGCAGGCAAAACTGCTTCTGCCTCATACACAAGGAAAAACGGCGTATAGCCTGTTGACCGATTCAGAGTTGTTCTTAAACTCCATAGCACTGAGGGAAGTTCTTCTATCCAGCAACCAGGTGATCTCTAGAGTGGTTCCATTAAGCGGGGTTTTATCTCTGATAGAACTAAGCCATTAGCTCATTCAACTTGTCCATTTGATTCTGGATGAGCGACTGATGCTACACCGAGTCTTATTCGGTTCTTTCCGCAGAAACGAGCAAAAGCTCCTTCAGCAAAGTTTGTGCCATTATCTGTGATTACACTGTGCGGGTAACCATATCTTAGGATTATGTCCCTTAAGAATGTGACAGCTATTTTACCGTCCAATTTCTTGATGGGTTTCACCTATATCCATTTGGTGACTTATCAATCATCACCAAAATATGAGTCATTCCTCCCCTTGCTGGTTCGAATGGTCCTGCCATATCTAGACACCATACTGCAAATGGCCAAATGATTGGTATAGTCTTTAATTCGGACGCTGGTAAATGTGACTTGGATGCATAATGTTGGCAACCACTGCATTTTCCGACTAACTCTTGTGCCTGTGCCAATGCGCTTGGCCAATAAAATCCATGTCGGAACTCCTTGGCCACCAATGCTCTTGATGATGCATGGTGCCCATATTCTCCTTGAAGAATATCCAACAAAATCGCCTGACCTTTCGATGAGCTGATGCAACGCTGCAGTACACTCGTCACACTCCTCTTGTATAGTTCCTTGTTGATTATAGTGTATGCTTTTGCTCTCGTTTCTGTTTGCCTTGCCAATATCTCATCACACGGCAGGGTCCCATCTTTCAAGTATTTGAATATTGGCTGTGCCCATGTTGGTATTAGCGGCTCCGGGTCTGCTTCACCGTTAATTTCCATTGGGTCCGTCGACATATGTTCTGCCGACATGACCTGAGGAGTCCCCGAGTGTGATTCGGCAACCCCTGACGTGAGCGGATCAGTCCCCGAGTGAGTCGAAATTGCCCCTGAGTCAATGTCCATTGGCACAACGTCTGACTCTTGTGTTGCCGGGATGAATATTTATTCGGACTCTGGTGATGGCTTGATCGATGGTTTTCTGAGATGTTCCAATGCTATTCCTGGTGGTATTTCTTGCTGAGATGAACCTAGTTTGGATAATACATCTGCTGCTTCATTTTTTGCCCTTGGGACGTGGTGGAATTCACACGCGTCAAAGTATCCCAAAATTTGTTGGACATAGAAACGATATAATGCCATGTTTGAGTCCAGCGTGTCCCAATTTCCAGACACTTGCTGAATCACGAAATCTTAATCGCCAAAACACATGATCCTTTTGATGCCAATCTCTTTGGCCACATTGATGCCGTGGACAAGTGCTTCATACTGGCAACGTTATTCAAAGCAGCAAAATGGATTTGTAGCACATACTTGAGCTGATCCCTCTTTGGTGATGTGAGCCCTATCCCAGCGCCCAGACCCATTTTCATCTTGGACCTGTCAAAATGCATTTTTCTGTAGTTCGGGTCTGGCAGTGGTGGTTCGTACTGCATTTCCATCCAATCCACGAAGAAATCTGCAACGTCTTGAGATTTAATTGCATCTCGCTTATCATACCGTGCAGTATATGGTGCTAGCTCTATGGCCCATTTTGCGACTCGACCACTGGCATCTTTGCTCCCTAATATATCCGAGATAGGTGCCTCGCATATTACCCAGATTGGGTGTTCTTGAAAATAATGTTTCAGCTTCTTTGCTGCCATATATACCCCATATGTCATTTTCTGATAATGCGTGTAATTCTGTTTTGACACAGAGAGCACTTTGCTCAAGTAATAAACTAGTCTTTGGACTGATTTCCCTGCTCTTCACGTTCAACTGCGATTACTGCACTTACAACTCTGTTGGTTGCGGCGACATAGAGCAACATTGGCTCTCTGGATAGTGGTGATGCTAATATTGGTGCTGTTGCCAACATTTTATTTAATTCATGGAAAGCGCTATCAACTTGCTGTGTCCATGTGAATTTGTCTGATTTCTTCATCAATTGATATAGTGGTAGGGCTTTTTCACCTAGCCGACTAATAAACTTGCTCAATGAGGCCAGGCACCCAGTGAACTTCTAGACATCGTTGAGGGTTTTTGGTAATTCCATTCTTTTGATGGCCCTGATCTTTGTCGGGTTAGCCTCAATTCCTCAGCTAGATACAAGAAATCTGAGTAACTTGCCATCCGGAAACCAAATGTGCATTTTCTGGGTTAAGTTTCATCCAGAATCTTCTTAAGTTTGCGAATGTTTGACGCAGGTCCTCAATTAGAGTATGACTTTGCTTGGTTTTTATTACCACATCATCGACGTATACTTGAACATTTTTTCGAATTGATCTTGCAAGAATTTTTGCATGCATCTTTGATATGTTGCACCTGCATTTCTCAGTCCGAACGACATGGTTCGCTAGAAATTAGCCCCATATGGGGTGATAAAAGCTGTCTTTATTTGATCATTCAGATTCAGTGGTATCTGATGGAATCCAGAATACGCGTCCACAAATGAGAACAACTCACACCCAAGAGTAGAATCTATGACTTGGTCGATCCGTGGCAGGGGAAATGGCTCTTTTGGACACGCCTTATTGAGGTTCGTGTAATCAATACACATGCGCCATACCACTGCCACGTCCGGGTCATCTTTTTTCTTTTCAACCAAGACTGGATTTGATAACCAATCCGGGTGCAGTACTTCCATGATGAAACCAGCAGCCAAGAGCCTGGCAATCTCGGTAGCTATTACTTTCCTCCTATCTTCGGTGAAGCGGCGGAGGGGTTGCTTCACCAGCTTGGCATCTGGCCTTACATGAAGGGAGTGGTCAGCCAGCTCCCTCGGAACTCCTTGCAAATCCTGTGTTGACCATGCAAAGATATCCCGAATCTCACGGAGGAAGCTGGTGAGCTCGCTTTCCTATTTGTCAGTGAGGCCAGCCCCAATGGTAATTGTACGCTCTGGGAAAGTCTCATCCACCTGTACCTTCTTAGTTTCTTTGGGAGCTTGAAATGACACATTGCCATGCGGGTTAGTGAGTGCCGGCATGGACATTTTTGCTTCTTTGGCCAATGCTGCCACCTCCAACATCTGATGCTTTTCCTGTGCTATGACCAGTGACTCGGCCAGTGAAGATCCGGCTGAGGCACAAGCAATGGACCTTTTGTAATCTCCTTCCACTGTAATCACTCCACATGGGCATGGCAGCTTCATCTTCAAGTAAGAAATGTGAGGAGTATCCATAAACTTTGCCATAGCCGGCCTGCCGAGTAAGGTATGATACGAGCTGACCAAATCTACCACCTCGAACTCTATAGCCTCAGTGCGACAATTCTCTCTGTTGCCAAATAAGACGTTGACCCAGATCTTGCCAGTTGGCTCACAGGACAATCCCGACACGATACCGTGGAAAGTTTTCTTAGTCGGCTCCAGCATGTTCATGGTAATGCCTAACTTGAGCATGGTATCCTTGTACATGATGTTGATGCTACTGCCATCATCGATCAGTACCTTTGAAAATTTCACATTGATATCCGACCCCATGAACGTTGGATCTAAAACTAGAGCATATCTTCTTGGGGTTGGCATGATCTTGGGGTGATCCTTTATGCTCCAAGTTATCTCTTGTTCAGAGCAATGCATGTACTTGGGAATTTCTAGCATTGTGGCATTCACCTCCATCATCCGTCGCGGCTGAGTCTTTTTGTCATTAGGATCTGTGACGAAGACGACATAGCTCTGGTGATGTTCTCTATACTCATTCCTAGTTCCATGGCCGACATGAGCATCATAACCTCTTGGATTATGCACCTGGTGCACTGTCTCTCTTCTCTCTTGATTATGATACCTCATCGTTGTTGTCATTATCTTCTCCCATAGCCTGAGCATTTCCTCCTATAAGTGGTGGAGGGGGAGGTGGTGGTAGCTACTTACTTGGCAAATCCACTCTATCTCCTTTCTGAAACCAATTGCATTGCCTTGTTATGTGATTTGCTGGCTTACTCGGACTAGGCGTGTGAAATTTACACGGCTGGTCCAGCATCATCTCATAGGTATACTTCTGTCGGTCCTGATATAGCTTCCTTTGTTCATATGGCTTTTTTCCATCATTCTTTGGCACCTTTGTTGTCCACTTAGCTCTTGACGATCTTGACTAATCTCTGATCCGGATCCGCTTCGTAACTATATTGGTCCCCAGATTATATCTTGCTTCAGATTTTGTATTCTCTCTTTTTTATTATGAATTTCCTGGTGCTCCAAGAGATCTGTGTCTCATCATCCTTGGTTCCACGATTATGAGTAATGGTAATGGCTGGATCAACTTATCGAGATCATACCTCAACAATTTATTGTTTCGCCAAACTTGCCGCATATCCTCCAGAACCTTTGCCATAGCCCACTTCTCCATCTCAGAACTTCGGGCAAACCACGCGATCGCTCGATGATGACTACCCTTTGATGTTCATATGTTTTAGTAATTCTCTCAGAGCATAATTTCATCCGTCTTCATTCTGGCTCCCTTTGTTTTATTCGGCTAGCTGTTAGGCACTGCCTCTTATTCACAAAAGCTTCTTGCAAAATATTTTGAACCATTAATGCTTCCAGCCATGGCAATGCGGCAAATTAAATTGCCATGCTTCCGTCGTGGGCGGTACAGCATTTATGAGCCATCTACGCCCATCTCAAATTCTCAGCCATGGACAAAGATCGATAATCTGGTGAGCCAATCCTATGGCTTTGTCATTCCATCATTTGTTCCTCTTCCTCCGCCTGGAAATTTGCACAGTGGCTCCTTCATGATCCTTGGGCCAAAGCATGGTGGACCCTGCGGACCTTGCGACTCGATTAGTTCTACCATATTTATTCGATCAAGATTTAGCCTTGCATCATCCGGCTGAAGGTTCCTGCCTCCGAGTCTAGCTCCCATCGCTTGATATGCGTGATCCGGCAATTCATACCCGTCATTTACCATCGCCGAGTAACCATCATTATACATGTTCGCGTTTGGGTCAGCAGGCTGTTCTGCTGCTTTTCCCGCGCTTTACTGTCTTCTTTCAGGTTGAGCTGGTGCGTTATTCGGTGCTGGATTTCCTCCTCCTGCCGAGTGAGCTCCTCGCCTAGGTTGAAGGGCAAATTTTTCCCTCCATTGTCATTTCTTTGCCATTCTTGCCTTTCTCGGCCTTCATTTTCCTGGTTCTCATTTCCCTAGGCATTATTCTTTCTCGTTCCTGTGCATGCGTTGGGTTTCCCTGATCCATTGCCGGGTCATAAGCGATCATCTGCTTGTTTCTCCCTAAATCCACACTTTTTCTTTTCTCGGCCTTGGCGCCTCTCTAGGGGAGGATGCCGTTTGACCTGCTGATCTTGCCGGGACAGGAGTTGACGAGTGAACCAGCTGTGACCTTCCTGCTATACCCGGATTTGCTCTGTAGTATGCCTCATTCAGCATGCTAGTTTCCCTTACCAGTTCGTTGACTCGCTCTTGTTGTCTTTTCTTGGCTTCTCCCGTCAGATGGGGTAATTCTGTCATTGCTGCTTCTACGGCTCGCAGGTTAGCTGCTATTGTGTTGTATGTTGGCCGCATAGCTGTTTCGTTGCTGTTCTCTGGCGTTATTTTTGACGTTGCATCCGCCAGCTCCTCATTGAGGTTCCTTCCCCTTAACCTTGTTGCATCAAGCCGGGTCTTTGCGCCCTTGACTCGATTTGCCGAGTTGAGCTCTCGGATTGTGATATCCACATCTTGCTGTAACTGGGCTAACTCCTTGGCTTTCTCCAGGACCTTTATTCTGGCCTCCTCTAACTCGTCTTACACACGTGCCGGGTCGGTTGCTTGCGCTACTGGCCCTGCCAACTTGTCTATCACATCTTGCAGCTCCTTTGCCCTTTTACTCCTAGATTTGTTTTCTGGCTTTTCCAGCGGTGCCTTTGCTATTCTCCCGACCTTTGGTGTCTCCTCATGATTTCCTTCCTCATCATTCTCATTCACTACTAGAGCTATCGGTGGAGATGCTGGGTTTGGAGCTGTCATCATTACCTCCATGGAAAAGAGTTGGTGAAGCTTTCAAAGGATGTGGAACTGGAGGATCCGGCGCCAGACGACGCTCGGATATGCTCTTCCACGCCGCACGGCGATGTAGACTGGTGCTCACCGAATTGATGAAGAGACCCTTCTAGGGAACGGCTTGGTCAAGCACCAGCGAGTCGGCAAGTTGGGCACTCCAAACCTCGATGAGGCCGAGTAGACGCCGGTCATGGCGATGATGTTGTCCGTCTGGATGAAGACTCCATCAAGCACCTTCTTCTACCCTACGGTGGTCGCCAACTGTCGTGGTGGTGTCACGGTAGATACCATGGGTAGGCTTAAGTTGGGGGCCGAATGGGTGCTTGTGGTCACCGGGAAGGGAGTGCAAGGTCTAGCCATGCATGAAGAACAAGATGAACTCTCCACACTTAGGAATTTGATTCATACTTAGGAATTACAAGTTCTCCTTGAGCTGTATGGACTAGTGTTCTAGTCACTAGTTCCCTACTTGGTCCAACCTCCTCTACTTCTGCTTGCCCTCCCTTATATAGGTAGCGCTAGCTAGCTTATACCCCTTTGGATTCTAGGGTTTACTGTTTGGATCTTGGTTCCTACAACGTGGGCCGGGTCATGGGCTTGCTCTAAGCCCAATGGCCCAGTTCACAAAGCTCGATGGCTAACGGTCTTCTGGTACGTTGCCTCCTGTTATTTTTTACATCACACAGTAACTTTGTACGTCAGCCCTTGCTTTGGGCGTCACCCGGCTACTTCTGTGTCACCCGGCGTCGCCCTTCTCTTTTGATCATGCTTTACCATGGTCCCTCCTGAACCTTACTCGGAAAGGTGCCATGCGTCCTATATGACTCGGCCCTTCCTCGGGAGACACGACTCGTTGGTTCCTGCAAGAATAACAACTTTGTATTATACGGGCCGACATACCTCATATGTCGGCCGCACATGATTCTCTCTCTCGGCCGTACTTACTCGACCGAGCTCTTTATTTACTCGGAGTTAGCCAAGCTGTGCTACGTTTCACCCCTCTTGACCCTACCGGGGGTTATCCCCCGATATTGAGTCTCGCTAAACATTCATTGGATCTCTTGTAAAATAGCATATTGTGAGTCTGAAAATGATTTTAGCCAAAAATCACGAGCACTAGATAATGTATCCGTAGTTCAAATTGGACCCGCTTCCTACCAATTCGGTAGGAATTTGTATTTTTGTGAGGGGTGGAATAAAATGTTTGAGATATCCCGGATGGTACATTGTCCATATAAGGTGGTCTAGTATTTCTGGAAAATGGGGTGGTAGCATTTTGAATTAGCTATTTTGTGGTTCCTTCATAAAACGCCTCGTTTTTTGCACTCGGAAAATGGAAAATGGTTTTTTGTGGGACGGAATGGAAAACTTCCTCCTGCAACTTTGTTCTCCATCCCATTATACACTTGCATGCACAATATAGGTACATTATCACAAACTATGTCGTGATTTTGGCCATAACATTGGTCGTTTGGCCCGAAACCATGAAACCTCGAACATGATAGGTCATTTCTTAGAAGGTTTTTTTGAGACACTTTCAAAATACCAAGTTTGGTATTTTTCCTTGAAACTATGTCACATAGTAAGACACCACGTGAAGGATTTACCTTATTTGGACCATTTTTTAAGTTCTTATGTATGTTTCAAACTATGGTAAAAATGGTGCGCATGAAGGTTCTTAGCTAGGTATTGAGCCTCGCTAAACTTGCATTCGATCTTTGATAAATAGAATATTGTGAAGCAAAAAAATGATTTTTAGATGGTATGCCTGTAGTTCAAATTGTACCCACTTCTTACCGATTCGGCAGATATTTGTCTTTTTCGCGAGGGGTGGACGGAAATGTTTGAGATATCCAGGTTGGAACAATGTCCATGTAAGATGGTATATTATTTTGAAAAATAGGTTGGTAGCATTTTTAATTAGCCATTTTGTGGTTCCTTCATAAAACGCCCCATTTTTTATGCTCAGAAATTAGAAAATGGTTTTTCTGTGTGACGAAAAGGAAAATTCCTCCTACAACATTGTTCGCCATTCCATGATACATATGAGTGCATAATATGGATATATTATCACAAACTATGCTACGATTCTGAATATAACATTGGTTGTTTGCCGTGAAAGCCATGAAACCTTGAACACGATAAGTCATTTCTGAGAAGGTTTTTTTGAGAAACTTGCAATATACCAAGTTTGGTATTTTTCTTCGCAACTATTTCACATAATATGGCATCACGTGAAGGATTTACCTTGTATGGATCATTTTTAAATTTCTTATGTCCGTTTCAAACTATGGTCAAAACGACGGGCATGAAGGTTCTTAGCTAGGGGATGACCTCGCTGAAATTTTGGTGGATCTCTGATAAAATAGCATATTGTGAAGCTAAAAATAATTTTTGCAAAAAATCATGAGCATTAGATGATGTATCTTAGTTCAAATTGGACCCTCTTCCTACCGATTCGGCAGAAATTTGTCTTTTTCGCGAGGGATGGAAGAAAAGGTTTGAGATATTCCGATTGGGACACTGTCCATATAATATGGTCTACTATTTTTGGAAAATACGATGGTAGAATTTTAAAAGTTTTATTTGGTGGTTGCTTTATAAAATGCCTTGTTTTTTGCCACTCAGAAAATAGAAATTTCCTTTTTGGTGCGATGAACAGAAAAACTTTCTACGACAACATTGTTTGACATTTCAAGAGACACCTGTGTAGATAATATAGACACATTATCACAAACTATGCCATGATTTTGAGTGCACTCTAGAGCGAGGGACACTTTGGTGATGAAAAAACCTGTGAGGTCGTGTGCAACCAATCAAATTATAGGAAACTACCACCCACGGTGCCTATCTCAAGATAATCAAAACCATTGAAGTAGACATCCAATGGTCCTCGTCTCTCACCGAATAAGCACAAATCACCCACCAACCTACCTCCACCGTCCACCACATCCCACCAATTCCCTAGTCCGCAGCTCCAAAAGAAAGGAAAACTCCTAGTCCTGAGTCCCGCCGCCACCACCTACATCTCCTCTAGATCTGGAGACGATGTGCTCCATCATCGGCATGCTCGTGACCATGTCAATAGCTGCACTCCATTGCGCCACCCATCTTCTTCTCCCCTCCTCGATGACAAGCATGGGAAGCAACACCACCCGTATCCCCTTGTCCCCATCACATCCTGCTCATCCTCCTCTAATCTTTTGCATCTATTGAAACAAGATCCCACGATGTCAATCTTCCTGCAGAGATGCGTGCCCGGCATGCACATCAGAGGCCTCCTCCACAGATCCCTCCAACCGAGCCACCACACGTGAACCCTAGCAAGCCCCCGATGACCACCATTGGGGACGAGTCCGCCGTCTTCTCCATGTCCTATGTGGAGGGCGAGGAAGAAAAGGGTGAGAAATGAGGCGGGCATATGTGCAGGTTCCAGGGTTTGACCCCCGCCGACGTAGAGGCTTAGGTGGGGCACCATGGGGAGAAGCACTGAGTCGGGAGTCTATGTCTACAACACCGTCAGCCAATGGGGGTGCCGTATAGAGAAACACCGCATCCGGATGTGGAGGTCACACCGACGTCAACCCATGGGGACATAGCAGGGAGCAGCACAAGCAATGAGGCCATCGACACTGACACATCGCAAGGACTCGAGCACTACGACCTCGCGGGCGCCGGCACATCACAAGGACGACGACAAGGTAGGTGCCCAATGACTGCGTTTGTGCTGGTCATTTTTGTGTGAGATGATAATGTGGTAGATGCTAATTATTGTACTGGTAATCTAATATATGCAATTTTATAATTGTGAATAACTAATCTAGCAATTAGTATCGAGGAATAATCTAGTAATTTTATTTTCAAACAAGATGGTGATTGTTTACATACATAACCTGGTAATAGTAAGAAATTAATCCGGTACGTCTACAAATATGTGTTGAGTGTGCAAGTCTGAGTTCAAGCAGTCATTATAGATATGTTGTGATACTATCTGTGTGCTTATCAATATATGCTCATAATATGTTGGTCTCTGTTATAGCTGTGTCATGATATGTACCAACTTGAGATTCTTGAAAATCTTGTGCCAAAACCTAGAATATCTATTCTTATATGATCATCAATTCTGTTATAATGTTGATCTTGATTTGATACAAGAATAACCTCTCAACCATTGTATATCTATTTGTATATTTGATAAACGCATAACCTCTTGATACAAGCTGATTATAGGATGCTTTTTAATTTGTTGACATGTTTGTTTATGTGCATGTATGAGAGACTATTGATGATCTGCCCGAAGGTTGCTTGGATCTGGGCTAGTAGAGGTCCACATCATGCATCTTAGTTGAGCTTGTACTCCAGGTTTGTATGGCCTGGGGCTTGTAGGTATGATTCTTGTTTTAGAATACTCACTTCTACTTCTATTAGTAATACTGCCCTTTGTTATTAGTATTTGTCTGATTGAGGGTATGTAGTGTGCTTCCAGTAACAGGGGATCATATTATGCTATGTACTTCATTCCTCGCTTGCATGTAGCACTTCATTCCTTTATTATAGTGTGCTTCCAGTAATGCATGCAGCACTTCATTCGTTTATTATATGATTTTTTTGTTAACTGTTTGTGTGTACAGCTACATTTCTCTCTTGCAATTCTTAAGTGTTTGTCTATATATCTATAGTAGTATGATACTATAAAAATATTTTGATGGTTTTTGGTTTTAGTATTATACTAAATTGGAAATTTTTGTTGAAGTAGATATTTCCCTACAAATCCTAATACAGCTGCCAAGCCAAATTTATCTTATCTTTTCCTTGATATCCAGAACTAAGTTCCAGTTTAATATTTGTTCCAATTTTATACACTCGATTGTTGTACTTTGTACACCTATCATTAAGAATGTATTATTTTTTTTTCTAGAGACATATGAAAACATAATAAATAGATTTGTTGTATGTATAAGGCTGATGTTCTTATAATTGTTTAATATTTTAACTTTTTTTTGAATGTAAACTTGGCACTAATACTACGAAAAGGTTTATATTTTCTTTGCATCCCAGATTGGCTAATATATTGCAACATGTCAAGGAAGGCACTGGCGTCGGTGGCGGGGTGCGTGTCGAGGAAGAGAAGCACGAAGCTCGATGACTGGCGGCGCCCGAAGCTCGATGACCAACGGTGCCGAGACAGTTAGAAGTGGCGGTTGTACTAAAGGAAGGACATTTATTGTTTATTCTTTTTCAAGTCCATTCGTTCAGCCATGATAATATTGTATTGATGAAGTAAGGTCAGTCCCTGTAGGTAGTAAGATGAAAATATGTCCGCCTGCTTAGGACGTGCTTAGGATGATCTGACTGTTGTAATGTTTTGTAAATTGTATTATTGGAAATTTTTATGCTTTGCGAATTATACTATTGAAAATATACCTATGCTTTTTTGGCTGTTCTTTTGTTAGTTAGGCCTCTATTGGATCTAAAAAAGACCACATGCCCAACAATTTTGTACCATAAAAAATGAAACGAACATAAAAAGGACTTTGCCCATAAGCTAAGCGGACCCTGTAAATGGCACAGACCATAAAGGAAACCTGTCTTGAAAAGGATACGAACCAATAAGAAATTTTGTATAGAAGGGCATGGACTAGAAAATGAAAGGCTGAAATTATTGAGTTTGGCCCATATAAACCATCTAACTGGACTGGGCTAAATCTAATCGACGACCTTTATAATTGGTCACCGATTTGCCACGTAGGATATAACGTGGATAGGGCAAATAGTCTGTGACCAATACAGTTGGTCATAAAATCTATGACCAACTGTATTGGTCATAGACGTCTATGACCAATTCAGAAAAAAAGGTCGTGGTGTTTAACTAGTGAGGCTCAACTTTTGACCATCTATATTTGATCAAAAAAAGGTCATAAATTAAAAACTATTTCCTTTTAGTGACCAATATGGAGGGTCATGTATCACCCGATTTCTTGTAGTGTGGTTCCTCCTTTCTGGCATCTTTGATTATCCTGGGAAGCTCGGATATTGATATTATCTTGGGCATGGATTAGTTGAATGCAAAAAAGAGCCGTAATTGATTGTGTTGAGCACTCGGTCAATATGATAATTCCTAAAGGAAACATGGTCTATTCTCCAAGGCAAACTCCCTCTATTCAGCTATAAACTTTGGGTATTCAAGACGTTGATGTTATGGATGCTCTCCAAAATGTACTGGTGGTCTATGATTTCCCTGATGTCTTTCCTGAAGAGTTACCAAGTAGGCCTCCTGATCGAGAGGTTGAGTTTGTGATTGAACTAGAACCTGGAACCGCTCCTATCTCTAAGCTGCTTTATAAAATAGGAACTAATAAGCTAGCTGAACTCAAGCGACAACTCGATGAACAAGAGAAGTTGGGTTTTATTAAGCATAACACTTACTCCTGGGGTAGCCCGATAATCTTTGTAAAGAATAAAGACCGGACTTATTTACTTTGTGTTGACTACCGAGCTCTAAATGAAAAAATAATCAATAACAAGTACCCTCTTCCTCGCATCAACGATCTCTTTGATCAGCTCGCTAGAGCCATGGTATTCTCTTAGATCGATTTGAGAATTGGATATCATCAAATCAAGATTCGCAAAGAAGACATTCCCAAAGCGGTGTTCACTACTCGCTCTGGCCTATATGAGTACATGGTCATGTCCTTTGGTCTCACCAATGCACCTGCTACATTCTCGAGGATCATGAACTCAATTTTCATGAAGTATCTTGACAATTTCGTGGTGGTCTATCTCTATGATATTCTGGTCTACTCCAAGTAAAAAGAGGAACATGCAGAACATCTGCGTTGTGTCCTCACCAAGCTTCGTGAGAATCGCCTCTATGCAAAGTTCTCCAAGTGTGAATTCTGGCTGCCAAAAGTCACTTATCTGTGCCATGTCATTTCTGCATAAGGCATTTCCATCAACACGGAGACCATTCAGATAATTCTAGATTGGCTTCCCCTGAAGAATGTTAAAGAAGTCCACAACTTCCTCGGATTGGCAAGCTATTGTTGCCTATTTGTTCAAAACTTCTCCAAGATAGCCAAGCCTCTTACCGATCTCCTCAAGAAAGTAAAGAAATACCTTTGGACACCGGCATGCCAAACCAGCTTTGAAACTCTCAGGGAAAATCTCACTTCCACATCTATCTTGGTTCCTCCAGTTACATAAAAGCCCTTTTAGATCTTCTATGATGCATCACTTCAAGGACACGGTGTTATTCTCATGCAAGACAATCAAATCATTGCATAGGCTTCTCGCCAATTGAAAACACATGAGGTCAACTATCCGACCCATGATATGGAACTTGCAACAGTCGTCTTTGCTTTGAAAGTATGGGGACACTACTTGCTTTGCAATCGTTGTGATATCTTTTCTGACCATAAGAGCCTCAAATATATATTCACATAGCCGGATCTCAACCTTCGGTAGAGGAGATGGATTGAAACCATCAATGACTTTGATCTCTCGATCAACTACATAGCAGGCAAAGCAAATGTGATGGACGATGCCTT
The DNA here is from genome assembly GCA_023614405.1 of Avena insularis. Classification (NCBI taxonomy): domain Eukaryota; kingdom Viridiplantae; phylum Streptophyta; class Magnoliopsida; order Poales; family Poaceae; genus Avena; species Avena insularis. The sequence goes on from CM042687.1 coordinate 151,546,270, forward strand.
GAGTCACAAAGCTTACGTAAATAATGTCAAGGTGAAGAAGCTTCAACCTATCTTGTGCAAGGACTTATGTCAACTCAACTCGAACTTGTTCCCCGAGGCTACCTTGCAAAATTGGTGGCTACTCCTTCCTTTGAAGAAAATATTCAATCCCCTCGGCTTGAGGATCCATTCTACGAAGAATATGCAATAAATTTTCAGAATCTGAAGTATGAATCATACCACCTCGGTGATCAAGGCACTCTTTTCTAGGATCAAAGGGTGGTTGTTCCGGAATTCCCAAGCTTGAAATAAGAGGTCATTAAAGAAGCTCATGATTCTATCTTGTCTATCCACCTGGAAGCACGACGATGTACATGGATCTAAAAACATGGTATTCGTGGCCTGGATTGAAACAGGACTCTACTAGGTATGTCTCTGAGTGTGACGACTGCCGTAGAGTAAAAGACATTCATCAAAAACCATTTGGTCTTCTTCAACCTTTGAAGCCTCCAAAATGTAAATGAGAGAAATTAGATATAGACTTCATAACTGGCTTTCCAAGGTCTCACAAAGTCAACAATGCAATATTTTTGTCATCGATTAGCTTTCTAAGGTGGCTCATTTCGTTCCAGTCAGGGAAACAATCTCTGCAAGTCAATTGGATGAACTCTATATCAATAGGATTGTCTCACCAAATGGGATTCCTCTTGCAATCAGCTCGAATCATGGGAGTATCTTGACCTCCAAGTTTTGGGAAAGTTTTCAATAAGGCTTGGGAACTAATCTGAATTTAAGCACGTCATACCACCCTCAGTCGCAAGGATAGGTGGAAAGGATCAATTAGATTCTCGAAGATATGCTTCGTGCTTGTGTAATCTCCTTCAGCATGAATTGGGAGGAATGCCCTCCATATGCCGAGTTCTCCTACAACAAGAGCTTCCAGAAGAGTCTCAAGATGGCACCCTTTGAGGTCCTCTATGGCTGCAAGTGTCGTACTCCGATTGATTGGTCAGTGTGAAAGGAACTTCTTTGACCTGACATTTTCACTTAAGAACAAGAGAAGGTTCTTATCATTCTTGAGAACTTGAAAGTTGCTCAGAGTTGATGTAAAAACAACTATGATAGGAAACATGTGGATATGGAATATCTTCCTGGTGATCTTGGTTACCTCTATGTCACTCCCATGAGAGGCACTCATCGTTTTGGTATCAAAGGAAAGCTTGCGCCGAGATACACTGGTCCCTTCAAAATCCCTGGAAGAAGGAGAAGTGTCTTATTCACTTGAGTTTTCTGAAAAACTCAAGGTGCATGATGTCTATCATGTGTCTCAACTCAAGAAGTGTTTCAAAGATCTTGACAGGACTGTGGATCACGAGCTCATCGATCTCCAAGAATACCTCTCCTAAAAGGAACACCCTATAAAAATTCTTAAAGTCGCCGAAAGAAAGACTCGCAACAAGTCTATCAAGTTCTTAAAGGTGCAATGGTTGCACCATTCGGTTGATGAAGCAACTTGGGAGCGCGAGGATGACCTCCATTCCGAGTATCCTACCTTGTTTGAGTCTTCTTCATCCTAGAATCTCGGTAGATTCGTATTTAGTGGGGGGAGTTATAGCATCCCATTTGTCTAACATCTGTAATGCTACATCAGTAATAATAAAATGCCACCTCCTACATGTCATTTATTGCATTATCAATATATCATGCTCATGTCACCATGCCACCTTGCATTTGAGCATCATATAAAACCCCTTTTGTTTGGTTCTTATCCTATAAGCATTTATATTGTATTACTTGTATTTGCCTCTTGATATATTTTAGTTGGCTCTTGATACATTGCTTAATGCCCAAGTTTAGTTATGGGAATATCTCTTCCAACTCCACCTCCTTTCTTGTGACCACCTTATAATTCCACCATCCAAAATATATATGAGCACTTGCCTTTTTATTTTGGGCTTAAGTCTAGATCATATGTATTAATATGGATCCACTTATATTTCTACATCCTCCCATATATGATCTATGTTGTTTTCACAATAGGAACTATGTGGAGCCACATGGCCACCTTTTCATGTCATGTGAGTATAAATACTTATATTAAGCTTCCATATGGTTATATTTACTATATGCTCATGTATGATGCTATATTTTGGCTAGAAGTTGATCTAGTGGGAAAATACACACTATTATGGTCATTTGGCTTCATATATGTGCATATGCTAACTATTCTCATATGATAAGCAAGCTCCATTCTTTTGTTGGGCCATAAATCGAATAATTTAATGTATGCATGGATATATGGCCATATGGTTATCTTGGTGTTTTCACAACTATTACTTGTGGTCATACATGATCCATGCATGGCCCATGAAAGGTTTTCCTATTCCCATTTATTTTAATTATTGGTTTTATTTGGTGAAGCTTGTTGGAATAAGTTATTACATGACGGGCTCAATTATTTTTCCACAAATCTTTTGTGAGCTAAATCCATACGAGCACTAGTTTGAATTCATCTAGCTCTTTGAAGTGATTAAGGTTTGAATATGTTTCCAACATGAAAGAAATCTCAAATTTTTAACCAAAATTTAGATCATTTAGAGATACTTTGTGATGAACATTTTTGAATTTCATCATATAGTTTGAAAAATAGTAGAGAGGAGAGTTACACAAAAAATTTAAGTGGTTAGGGTTTGCATATGTTGTCAACATGAAAGACATCTCAATTCTTGAACCAATATTTACATCATTTAGAGCTACTTTGTGATGGAAATTTTTGAATTTCATCATATAGTTTCAGATCACCATGAAAGACATGTCTTCAAACCAAATTTATAGCTACTTTGTGGTGAAAGTGTGGATATTTTGCCAACATGAAATACATGACTTTGAACCAAATTTTAGATCACATTTATAGCAACTTTGTCCTAGACTTTATTGAATTTCATCATGTAGTTTGAATTTTTTTGGCAAATATGTACAAGAATTCTGAATTTCTGCTAGTTCCATAGCAGTATAATTGGAAGGCCATAGACACATTTTCTGCTGGTGCTCTCACACTAACATAATTTCAAGGATGACATTACTGTTGGAACATAGTTGGAAGTCCACACACACATTTCTAAAAGTGCATATATACTACTTAGGAAGGCCATATACACAAAAGTAGGTTAGCGAAATTAACTAAGGTAGCAATACATACATATAGTGCTCTAATACTACTATTGCAATGCACATATATGCAGACATTAACACAGTATATTATTATTTCTCCCAATCATCACATCCTTGGGTCCCCTTCTGGCGCTTAGGGATGCTAGGATCCTCCTAAATTTTCAGGATATGGGGGAATGCACTGCTATAGCTGGCTTACTGTGAGTTGTCCTGTCATAAAATTTATAGGTTTTTCTAAGAAACTCATAGATAAAGTAACCGTCGACTCCAGCATAGTCAAGGTTAAACTTGGCAAGGGGTTTCCACTCCCAGAAATCATGGCCTTGGCGCAAACTTGAAATAGCATTGAAATTGCTTTTAATCATGTTGTAAGATGGATTGACAAGTTCAGCAACAAGATCCTCCATCCTAGCCTTCAGACCCTTTCCAGAAATTCTGTATAGAGTTTGGATGTCAACATGATATTTTTCAGGAACGAAAATCCATTCTGCTTCTAACACCTTCATGTCTTTGTAAGTGTCTACACTTCCAAATGTAATTTCCTTATTTTCAAGGAATTTACGCAGTCTGGGTATATGCTTGTCACTCCTATTTAGCCAATAAAAATGAAGTAACTGAGATAATCGACAGATAAACAATTGTGTAATTTGTAAAATGGGGGTTCACATTCAGCGATCAAAATATAAAAAACAGAGTTCTACAACGACAGTACATACATATTACAAAATTCAGTGATGCAACCTAGGTATGTGCAACTATTTCTACTTTTCTGACAGTAGAAATCTACATATATTTCATTATTAAATGAGCTAAATAACAGATTAACATTTGTTTATTTTGTAAAACACAGCAGTGATCAAAATGCAAAACACATAGTGGTACACTAACAGTACATACATGTAAGAATATTCTAACCATCAGAAATGCTATATTGAAATGATAAATTAAAATGGCAGAGTAAAATTGTAGCATGCAGATCAATTATGTACAAGATCCTACATTGGAAAATCTATCATTTTGATATTAGATACAAAAAACAGAGGACAAACTGCCACGTAAGTTGCAGGCTTCTTACCTGCACTAGTGGAAGACGAGGACATGCTGTCGCATTGCCAGCTGAAGAACATCGTTTTTTGTCTTATCCACCGTGTACTCCAGATCAAGGCCTAAAATTTGGTAGACATACTTGTTGAGCCACGCCTCGTACTTGGCAAGAATGGCATCGACTGACCGCGGATCATTGGTGTACATGACTTCTAGGTTCATCGCACCATGGGCAAGCATGTTGAAGTTCTCGGTCGTTAGGTCGCCGTCATTCATGGCCAATGGGAAGAGGGAATGCGCGGGAGTTAGAGGGGTTGCGTACGGAGGAAGCGGGATGTAGGAAATCCCTCGTCTGAGATGGAAGAGGAGGCGGTAACCTGCTATACAAGGAACTGCCTCGGCTCCTATGCATCTATAGAGTGTGGCTGCGTGTCCCCTCGTTTTTTTCCTCTCTTTTTTCCCGGAGCTTCCGAGGTCCCTTGTTTGGGCCCATGTGATAGTGAGTGAACGGCTAGATTTCTTTGTACCCTACACGCTGGCAAGGAGGCGGAAATTTCTGCGCCCATGATGATAGTTGGGTCCCCACCTTTCATGGTTTATGTCTCGTCCCATCAACAATGCACTAAATTATTTGAGCATATCTCCTCTTGATTAATCTACAATACCTACTCTGTATTATACTCCGCATCCCCTGCTGCTCGAAATCGCCTACGAAACCCCAAACACAGCGGCGTAGATCAGCTTCGTTCTCTCACTCTGTCTGTCGCCTCCAACCTTTAAGTCCCTCGTCACCGTCATTACTTGGATGCCAAGGAGAACAATAGCTTCGCCCAACCAGGTATGTGTTCTATCTCCACTGTATGCCTTTTCTTATTAATCTACTAGTTCAACACATATTTGATTTGGGTAGTAACAAATTTTGCAATTTTTTGGAAAACAGTGCCAGAATATTTTGATCCAAAAGGATGGTGCAACAAAGGGGATAAGGAGAAGCAGTATTTTCCGGTTACTCTTCAGCATGGATTTAAAGAGAACACGGTAAAGAGTTTATCTCAATTTTTTACTCTTGTACTAGATCTGGCTAACTGGTTACCTATTCATACACTAGTAATCAGTCATGACTGGTAGGAACTGATCCTTTGGGAAATTTTCATTAATATAGTTCATTAGCTTAACTAGAAGTGCAATAAATCAAGTAGCAATTCTTAAGTAAATCTAAGTAGTAGTGAAATAGATCAAAGTACTATTGAATTAAATCAAATTAATAGTGACTAAATTAAGTACAAGTGAAAATAATCTAGTAGTACTACTAAAAATTCAAGTACTACTGCACCAAGTTTGGTGTAATTGTTTACATTTGAATCAAGTAGTCCCAATTTTTTTCTACAGCATGATGATTTTTCTAAATTACAACTCTTAAGTACTCTATGTACATATTTAACAAATGTTAATACATTGTGAACCTTTTGTCTCAGTTCATCCCATGCTACATGGGAGCACATTTCCTTTCTAAGTACATGGTAGCGATGTCCGAAGAAGTAACTTTTATGGTAGATATCTACACCACAGAAGGTTTCCAGTACTCAGTTAGAGTTTGGAACAAACCATATTCGACCTTCTTGCATGGAAAACTTAGAAAAGAATTTTATATAACATACCAACTTAAAGTTGGCCAGTGTATTTATTTTGTTGTGAACACCGCTGATGCGAGGACCCATGTCAACATAGGAAATGCCCCTATCAACCATCCAAGTACAGCTAATGAACTTGTTCATGTCTTAATGATGTTCAGTTTAGTTACCATGGGTCAATTTGTTTAATTAATTGACACACAATTATATGACAGCTTATTACCATTTGAGCCGTGGTAAGAGAGATATTGTTGATTCTCTAACTATCACTGATGGTACCATCATGAACTGGAGGATGATGGAGACAGTGAAACAACATGTAGTCCATCTAGACTATCTTATGGAAGTTCATCAAGCTAGGAATTTCTATGAAGGAATAGCCATTGTATTGTTGCATGCATTAAACTACACTAGTTGTGTTAAAAACAACTTGGTAATATTTAATACTCATTCCTAATTTATTACTTTTATTATAGTTGACACAATTATGCAAAACCATTATTGACATCACACTGGTGTTTTGTAAACATAAAATTCTAGCCCGAGTTGTGCCATAAAACATGGACAAATATGGTGGCTTAACTATTATTTATGATCCACACACTATCATCAAAACTTCGTACACCATTTCTACACTTGACGGTAGTGTGTCGCTTAATGGCTGCGCAGAGTTTATGGAGAAGGAGAATACTTACCACATTGGAGACAACATGTTGTTCCAGCTATACTTAGGAATTTCAGGGGTTTACCATTTTGTTTCACATATTCCATATGTGCCTCCGGAGTTAGAGTACTAGATTACCTCTATCTTTTGATCAGTGGTGATGGTCCTATGTCAAAGCACTATTGTGTTCAAGGTCCTGTGTCAAACCATGTGTTTGTCGAACTCCTTTTGTGTTGGTTACATTGAGTCAGACTACATCGTGTGTTAAATGGTATTGTAAGACTGAATGCTCCTTTTGTGATGGTGATGCTTAGTGGTAAACAATTATCATGTTTGATTTCATCTCGTGTTCCTTCTAATACTGTTGTTAATTCTATTGTTGTTGTTAATTCAAAGCAAATGATAGTCTTCTTCTAAGCACTTTCAATTTTCCAAAAAATACATATGATGATCGTGTATGCATCAGATAAGTAAACTGTTGAAAGAACATATAGATATATAGGTTCTATTCAGATTTTCATAAATTAGCATGGACATGCAATTCAATCCTTTAATGTACTTACAATAAGTGTGCACTACAAACGGGTACTACTCAACATAATAATTCTCATCGTTGGGATTAATTTCACCCTCATCATTTTCATTTCCTTGCAATCCATCTGCACCTCCTTCATCTTTGCTACTTTCCATGTAAAGGTTGTTATTGTCATCTTCCTTTTCTAGATCATGAATAATGCAAGCATCAACGCGTTCCACCTCATCTTCATGATGCACCTCCTCCAGTTTGATCTCTTTTATAGCCTCCATGTACTCAACATCATGAATAATAAGATGTCATGAACCATAGTCATCTTGGAATGCATTTCCATTCCCCTAAAATGGCCCTTCATTGCCATCTTATGTTTTTGGAACATCGAACACGTCCCTATTACTGAGGGTTTGCCCAAGTTTCCAAGGATGACCTAACTTGGTATCATCAACATAGAAACATGTTTCATCTTGGCTTGCAAGAATGAAGGGCTCATTCTTGTACCATAGTTTTGAAGTGTTAACACTTCTGAAAAATGTATCATTTTTTATCTTGCAATTCTCACCAGAAGTGTCAAACCAATGACATCGAAACAAGTATACTGATCTATCATTGTGCTTGTTCTTCACGTACTGTAACTTAAATATTTCCTACAGAACACCAAAGTACTCTCTTTCTTAAGATTCATCAAAAAATCCCTTTGTCATCACACCAGAATTTGCGTTTTTTGGTTCTTCTCATGAGACACTGTACGAAACCTAGCACCTATAACATGGCAACCATAGTATACTATGACACGCTCGTCTGGACCAAGTGCAAGTGACTGTAATCTTGAGATGCAGATTCCATCTCACTCACATGATTTTTAAACCATGTAGGGAACTCTTTCTTGAGCGTCTCCTCGATGTTAATCATACCCCTCTGCAAAAGTTTTTCTCGGCAAATACTATACCACAGAACAATAAATATTCACATGCTAGATATCATAATTTCATACAACATGCATGGAATTTTTAAACAAAATTGATAGGGATCTTACTTCATATAACCTTGTGCCTCTTCACAATTTCCCAGCACATACCAAGCCATTTTATGGTATTTCTTCTCAAATGTTCTCAAAGTTGATTTCCCAATCCCTCTAGCTCCATATGAGAAAACCTTAAACTCATCAGCACCAACTATTCTTTGCTTATCTGCATACCTATCATCTTCGTTCTCATCCTCAAAAAATCTAGAACAAAAGCTCATGCACTAATCAACTATATATCCCTCCGCAATTGAGCCTTCCGGCCTATATCTATTACGCACAGTTGACTTAAGGTATCCAAGTCGTCTCTCAACGAGATATATCCAAACATAATGGACAGGGCCCCTTAGTTTAGCCTCATCATGAAGATGTATTTCCAAGTGAACCATTATATCAAAAAAGCTGGTGGGAACAACATCTCAAGTTTTCAAATGATTATAACTATTTAAACCTTCAACCGATCAAGTACTTCAACTCTAAGTGTTATGACACACAACTCCTTGAAACATCTACCTAATGCAGCAATAGGCTCATACTTTTTCTTGCATGCAATTCCTCTAAGCCCAGCAGGCAATACATGCTTAAGTAGAATGTGACAGTCATGCGTCTTTGGACCATGTACTTTACCACAAACAATATTTACACATATTTCTAGGTTCGCACATAAACCATCTGGAAATCTATTTTTTGCCAAATATCATCTCCTTCTCAAGCGTCCATAGCGCATGGGGCTTTGAATAACTGTCACCCTCATCGTCCATCCAAAACTTTTCCCTAATCTTCATTATATCTAAATCAAGTCTGGCACTAACAGTATCCTTATTCTTGCCTTGTAATTCAAGTAGGGTACCAAGGATATTATCTAAAATGTTCTTTTCAATATGCATTACATCAAGATTGTGAACTATATTCAATTTCGACCAGTATGGTAGATAATGCAAGCTCACCTTTAGGTTCCACGCACGTTCACCTTCAACTGTATGTTTTCTCTTCTTGGATGCAGGATTTTTCCTGGTTGCTTGATTTGATATGAAGCATCTTGATAATGAAGTTCAACCTCATGGTTGTGCTGCAACCGTCATGAAGATCTCTCTTAGCTTCTTCTATGAGCTTTGCATAAATATTTGGTTGATTAGGACCTTTCTTCCCTGACTTCTGAAGATCATCAACCATTCTATTCAAATCATAAAAATTATTTGAATTGTCTTCCTGATACGTCGGAAACGTATCTATAATTTTTGATGCTCCATGCTTGTTTAGTATCTACGTTGCTTTGCTTTGTCTACACTTTGAGGTTCTTTTTACATGTTTTCTGGTAATAACCTATTAACAAGTTGCCACGGTGCCATTTGCCTGTTTTCTGCTGTTTTTGGTTTCAGAAAAGTTAGTAAAGAAATATTCTCGGAATTGGACGGGACAAACGCCAAACTCAATTACTTTCTGTGCGGAACAATAAGTCTAGAGGGGAGACAGAGAAGCGGGCCAGGGAAGCCAGACCCCCCTAGGCGCGGCCAGGGGTGGGCCCACACCTGGGAGGGGTGTGGCCCCTTTGGCCGCCTCCTCGGCCTCCCCCTTCGCCTATAAGAATCCCCCGATGCAGAAATCCGAAGTATCCGATCAAATCTCCATGAAACCGTCTGTAGCTGCCGCCACCATCGTCCCTAGATCGGGGGGATCTGAAGTTCTTCCCGGCACCCTGCCGGAGGGGAGATCATCCTAGAGGCCTTCTCTCCGGTATGATGCGTGAGTAGTTCCACCTTGGACTATGGGTCCATGTAGTAGCTAGATGGTTGTGTCTCCTCCTTGTGCTTTCATGTATAGATCTTTTTAGCTCCGTTCATGATCAAGATCTAATCTATTTGTAATCATGCATGTTGTGTTTGCGGGGATCCGATGGATATTGAGATTATTATGTTGGTTTGATTAATGGTTTTGTCTTTACGATTCTATCATGTCTGTGTTGTTTGTGATCTTGCATGCTCTCCATTGTTAGTAGCTATCTTAGCCAAGTAGTTGCTAGTGACTCCAAGAGGGGGTATTTATGCTCGATAGTGGGTTCATGCCTCTAGTTTCCAAGGGAAGTGACAATAATCTCTTCGGTTGTAGATGTCTTGTTGCCACTAGGGAGAAAACAACGGTCTCTTGTTCATGGAACATGTGTACTGTTTACCTTACACACTTTGCTTAAAGCAGTTTTCTGTTGTGGAGGGGGTTCGGATGATAACCTGAAGGTGTACTTCTAGTCATAGATGCAGTTGGATGGCAGTCTATGTATCTTGTTGTATTACCCAATCGAATCTCATAGGACCTTTCTGACTAGTAATACCATTGTTATGCCTTGCTCAGTTCCTGTTAATTGCCCTGCTGTAATTTGTTTACCCTTCATGCCATGTTGTTTATCTAAGGAGAGCACCTCTAGTGAACTATGGATCCCGGTCCAATCTTTACCATTGATACATCTTCCATTGTTACTTGTTTACTTGCTGCAAACCATTACCTTCCACACAATATGTTTAATCCTTTGTTACAGCAAATCGGTGGGCTTGACAACCTCACTAATTAGTTGGGGCAAAGTCTTGAGTTTGTGTTGTGCAGGTCTCCACGTTGCTAGCAACACCTGTGTGACATTTCCTTCCTCCTTATGGTTTGATAACCTCGGTATCTACTGAGGGAAAGCTTGATGTTGTGCTCATCACACCTTTCTCTTGGGGTTCCCAACAATGTCCTCTCTGACAGGCAACAAGATTTTTGAGGTCGTTGCCGGGGAGGCTAACGACGTCTTCACTAGGGGAGTCCTCCACTTCCTTTCTCTTTACTTTGTTTTTAGTTTGGTTTGTTTATTTTGCTTGGTTTTGTTTGCCTCTTTTCAAAAATCCCCAAAAAATTAGTCTAGTTTGGTTTGCTTGCTTTATTCAAAAACACAAAAAAATTAGTTCCTGCTCTAGCTACTGCTATTGTTTTTGGCTTGCCCACCTTTCCCAAAATGAACTCTGCTGAGAACACCAAGTTGTGTGACTTCACTAGCACCAACAACAATGATTTTCTTAGCACACCTATTGCTCCACCTGCTCTTGATGCTACCTTTTATGAAATTAAGCCTGCTTTGTTGAATCTTGTGATAGAGAGCAATTTTCCGGTGCTGGTACTGATGATCCTGTTGCCCATCTTAATAGCTTTGTTGAACTTTGTGAGATGCAAAAGTATAAGGATGTAGATGGAGATATTATTAAGCTCAATCTGTTTCCCTTCTCCTTGAGAGGGAAAGCTAAAGAATGGTTGCTATCCTTGCCTAAAAATAGTATTGATTCTTGGACTAAGTGCAAAGATGCTTTTATTGGAAAATACTATCCTCCTGCTAAGATTATATCTATAAGAAGTGACATTATGAAATTTAAACAACTTGATAGTGAACATTTTGCTCTAGCTTGGGAAATAATGAAATCTTTGGATAAGAATTGCCCCACTCATGGACTCACTGCTTGGATGATTATCCAGACTTTTTATGCAGGTTTGAACTTCTCCCCAAGAAATCTGTTGGATTCCACTGCTGGAGGTACCTTCATGGGCCTCACTTTGGGTGCTGCAACAAGGATCCTTGATAATATGATGGTTAACTACTCTGAATGGCATGTTGAGAGAGCTCCACATGGTAAGAAGGTAAATTATGTTGAGGAAACTTCCTCTTTGAGTGAAAAGATTGATGTTATTATGGCTATGCTTGTTAATGGGAAATCTCCTTTAGATCCTAATAGTGTTCCCTTAGACTCTTTGGTTGCTCAAGAAGAGCAAGTTGATGTGAACTTCATTAGAAACAACAATTTTGGCAACAATACTTATGGTAATTATAGGCCTTATCCTCCTAGTGGAAATGTTTATCATGGTAGATCTGGAATGCCTAGTAAAGATAGGATTCTAGAAGTAGAGAGATCCACTAAGAATTTTATGTAGATGCAATATGAGCAAAATAAGATTTTCACTAAAACTATGGAGGAACAATCTATCATTTTGAAAAATATTAGCCATCAGCTTGAGAACCTGAATAGAGAAATTCCTAGTTTATAGTCAAAAAATTTGATTGCTAAGAAAAATATATCCTCTTTGTCTGAAGCTCTATAACATCCCAGAAATACTAAACTAGAATCATCAAACTCTAATCATCAAATTTAGGGTTAACAAAAACTTTTCTAAAATAAAATGAGAAAGCATTCATGTGTGTATGCATCCCATTTTGAATTATTTTGAATTGCCTTGTTTATGTGTTTCTTTTCTTGTAAAATGATTCTTAGGTGAAATAAACATCATCTAAACAATCCCCACACTTTTCCCAAAGACAAATAAATCAAAACAAACAAAATAAGGGAATGGTCACTTTGGCCAAATTAATTCCCATGCCTACTTTGGTTGTCTCTAACTTTCAGAACTTAACAGAAACTTGTTTGGATCTTTGCACCCCCTGATATTACTCATAACAAAGTATCAAGGCCCACGTTGTGATCATCTAGAAACATTCAAATGCATAGTTTAAAGGTTAGTATAAAATTGAATCTATATCATATGGGAAGATCCCACTTTTTCAAAAACCACTCAAACAAGCTTAACTTTCAAAACCCAAGCATCTGCAGACTCACCAGCACCAACCTAGCACACCCACCAAAAATATTTTTGAAATTCAAAACTTGAATTCTTGCAGCCATTTCATCAAACACTTGGAGGCAACAAATCAAACTGGCCTAACTTCACTGTTTTGAGCAGTAATCTGGCTAAGCAATGTTCACCATTGATCACCCTTGTCTCCCTGAGTGCCAACCAATGCTTGGACAAACCCTAGCACCTACCCTTTGCCCCATGCCATGCCAACCCGAGCACCCCCTTGCCAGCCGACCATGGCTAGCTAGCCAGAGCAAGCACCAAGCCTAAACAGCAGGTCTAGGACACAGCCCACCGTCCACCGCCACCCCCTGTCCAGTGCTCGAACCTTGCCAGCCCCTGGACCACACGCACAGACCATGCCAAGCTCGCCAGCAACCATGCCGAGCATGCGCCAGAGCGCCACCCTCGACACACGCCCACAGACCGCGCGCCGCCCTTGCCGCTTGCATACACGATCACCACCGTCGCAGGAGACCGCTAGACATCCCCGTTCGCCGCCCCATGCCTCACAGCCACCGCTCGCCGTCGAAGACGCCGCCTCTGCCGCGCAGAGCATCACATGTTCCCGACCATTTGCCACCGCCCCTACACGCGCATTAAACCCATAGAGCATCACCAGGAGACCACCGATCAATCGCCACCGCCGGCCATGCCTCTAGCAGCCCGTAGCCATGTCGCCACCGTCGCCTTCCCATCCTGTCCGGTCGCTGCCGAGACTATAAATAGAGGCCTCCCCCGCTCAAACTCTTCACACCATCTCACTCCCCTCTCCTCACTAATCGTTCCACCCCGTTCCCGGAGCAAGGCGAGCAGCGCATCACCGGAATTTGGCCGGAGCAGGTCGCCTCTGGATAAGAAGGGCGCCATCGATTTCGTCCACCCCAGGAGAAGCTGTCGGTACCAGGAGATTTACCGTCGTTGACTTCATCATTCGCCCGCCTCGCTGACTCTCGCCTGAGCCCCGGTGAGTCCCTGACGACCCCCATCTGCCGCGTTAGGGTTCTGTCTCGCCGGCGCTGCCCGACGTGGACGATGAACCAGGGCCCTTAGATTAGAAAAAGATCGCACGGTCCATGTTGCCCCATACCGCTTCGCACCCCCTCGTCTCACTGACGCGTGGGGACAACAACTTAACCAGCCCGCGTAAGCGCTGTGCTTAGCAAGCCAGCCCAGTATCGTTTCCCGTGCAGCCCACACGTTTGAATTCAACTTTTTCCATTTGAATTCAAACACAGTTTTGTACCTAGTTTCAAAAATCAACCCAGCTCGATTCAGTAAACCAAATTGAATGAAACCAATTTTTTTAGAAAGGTCTTGAAATGCTGAATCCAAGCCCGTTGGATTTAAATCATTTGGATCTGTATATCACTCTTGGTAAAAATAACAAGGCAGAACCTTTTCTGAATTCAAACATTTTTCAAATTTAAACCATAAAATCTTTTGAGTTGATTCCAACTCATAAAAATCACATTTGATCATACCTTTCAGAATATATAAAAAAATTTGGGTTTACTTACAGAAATATTGTTCAAGTAATAAAAGAATGCCACATAGGCATTTATAGTCACTTTATTTAAGTAAAATAAAAGGTTAAACCTTGTTAAGTTATGACACCACTTTAAATCACATTCCCATGGACTAAAATATGTGGTGATGACATGTATCAACATGATCCCATGTTTGGTTTGGAGAATGTTAAATCTTAAGTAGTTTTTCAATGAGTAGAAATTACTTTTCTAAAAAAATAAAAGGAATTAAACCAAGCTTTAACTTGTAATGTTAGGGATGATGCTAGATCATCTATAGGACCCTTTTGTGTGATGATTGAAAGTAGTTAAGTATTGTTTGGTGATTGTGTACCTCGTAATTATTTATAGAGGCTAGTACCGACCAAGGATACGAGGAAGAAGGAGGATACTACGAAGAAGAAGCCGAGGAGAACTTCAACCACTACTCTGCACAAGGCAAGCCTAATACTACTAGTTGAATGTGCAAGCCAATACTTGCAAGCTATTAACCTTGCAAGCTAACACTTGCAATTTAGCAAGCTTATACTGATATTGATGCAAGCCTAATACTACTAGTTGAATGTGCAAGCAAATACTTGCTTGTTACCATGCCAACTATATGCCTTAAGAATATATGATCATAACCACTTGATAAACCAATCCTAGTTTTACTTGCAAGCTTTATACTTTATTTATTTATCAAAGCTTTTACTTAGAGTTTACTTAAGTGAATGGTAGATTCTAGAGAGATAATTGAAGGTTGCATAAAGAGCATAAAACTTGGCCTGAGATAGATAATCGTTATGTCATCCTAAGGCATGAGATGGAACATAGTTAAACTCCACTAGTTTACCACCCCTCATTAGTACTTACCCCCACTTGTAGATGCTAGTGCTAAGCATAAAAATTGATCAACTTAGATGGGAATATTTGGTGGAAAAATGGTTATGAAAACCTTGGAATGATGGATCATTCTATTGAGATGTTTTGGACATGTGTTTTCCGAACACCAGATGATTTATGGTGATGAAAATGTTGAGGCATGAGCCTTAGCCCTTTATAAAACTGATGGTTGTCTGGATGCGATACCATTCCAATTTTACCGTACAACCACAATACCCGAGAATTGGGTAGGGCTTGACTGGAAACTTATATACCTTAGTATTAGTTCCCTCACGGCCAAGGTCTGAGCTGAGGCTACCTTGTGAAGATTGTCCACCTATGCAGTACCCAAGATGACAGTTGGTCATGGTTGGGAGGCCAAACTCACGAGAGAGGTGCTTTTACTAGGGCGTGTAATTGAAAGGTTAGGATTGATTATCCGCATACTGAGTATGGTGAATTCGGGATTTGTTCCTGACGGATGTATCGAATGTTGTGGTGAAAGTGTACAATCTCTGCAGAGTGTCAAACTATTCGAATAGGCGTCATGATTATGGACATTTGGAGTGGCCATATTGTTCCCCCGTCAGATGTTTCCAAAATGACTTGTGAAATGGATTGAGATTTTGACTTGACCACAACAGAGTTGTGGCATGAGATACAAATTCCAACTTAGGTATTATAAAACTTCAACTAGCATTCGTTGTTTCTAAACTTAGTAGATGTAAATCTGGCTTTTTGCAAAATAACCCTAGATATTAGTGTCCTACTACAAAACCCCCTTCACTTGATAGTATTAGTTTGCGAGTACTTAAAGAGTACTCATGGCTTTGTCCCTGGCTATTCCCGTGGCCAGACTATGAAGAGGAGTACCTGGAGGATGGACCCCAGGAAGGTTAGGACAACTAGGATCATCTCCCATCGTCAGCATTGCCTGTGACCGTGAAGATGGAGCTTCACCTACGCTACCGTTATTATTACGTATTTCCGCTGCTTGAGTTGTATTAAGAACTGGATCATGAGATCCTTATTTGTGTAATACCTTATGTATGGTTTGTAATGGATGATGTACTGTGGTATCCAAATATGTTATGTCTCGCAAAAATGGTAATCCTGGGATTGCGATGTATGGCATAACAGGCATCTGGGATTAAAAATCCGGGTGTTGACAAGTTGGTATCAGAGCCATCCTGTCCATAGGAGACCCTAGTTAGACTGGACGTTTGGAATCAAAAACTTAGTTTCAAAACCAAAGAAAGAAAATATTTACCAAAACTTATTCCCATTCTTATCACCTTGATTCTTTTATAAAAATTCATGTACCTCAAAAACTCTTGCAAAATACATAAAAATTGACACACTTGATCACTCTACTAACTTACTCATCTTATATTCTTTTAGATGGACGTGAAGTACAACAAGTTTTACCAGTTGGGAAATGGAGGAGACCTTATCTTTGAGAGGGATTTGGACCAGCTTTCGGAACTTCTGGAGCACCCGCACCCAGAGTTCTTCGGAGCTCAGCTCAATGATCAAGGAGGAGAAGATCTGAAGTGGCTAATTGTTGCAAGTATCCGAGGAAAGATTGAACCTCCCACTGCGGAGGGAATTCAATTCACCTTAAGAGAGAACAACTGGCTCGATGGACTTGCCAGGGCCATGCAGGAAGATCTTGCCCGTCTGTGTGGGCAGAGTATCAACCAGATCAAGGGTACCCGCTTTGAGTTTTGCCCAAGGCGTGATGCTAATGGACAGCCACTGGAAGCCCCATACCACCACGAGTTTAAGACCCAATTGGACCACCTTAGCTTCATGATGTACGATCGTCAGCAGGAGTTGGATAATTGCCGTGACTACTCCAACCACAAGTCCGCCATTATCAAGACGAAGGATCAGACCATCGCCATGCTAGCAAAGGATCGCAAGTCTCGCCGCCGTCAGCTCGACAAGAAGGAGCGCATCATTACCCGTCTTCGCCACCGTATCTCGTCTTTGGAGGAGACCATCCATGAGAGAGACATGCAGTTGGAGGAAAGGGAGAATTCCGGAGAGGATCTTCCTGGAGACCCCTACTCCTATCTCAGCGATGATGATGATTTTCTGGAGGATCAGGCTAAGGATTTCTTCACCGATGAGCAGGATTTTGCCTTCATCAATGACGGCGATGATAATGAGGATGACGACTACACCGACTCCGAGGAGTAGTAGCACTTGGGCACTAGCGTAGTGAATAGTATTCGGTCCCACTGTATCATAGTTTCCAGAATGGTTCCTAAAACCATCTGTTTTCCTTTGTTGTGGTGTGTGTTTGTATCGTGTGTTATGAATGAATGAATGAAAAGCAAGTTGCTAGAAAAATCTGAGTCAAACTTTAAAAACTTTTCAAAATCCCAAAACCTTAGAAATTTCCCTATTTTCTCATGATATATCTCAATCTTCAGATGCCACGCAGAGGAAGTGGTTCATCCCCGGACCCGATGTTGCAGATCCTGCAAATGTTGGTTTCTGACCGTGAAGCCAAAAGAGCCGAACGTCAAGCCAATTTAGCCACCCTGCAATAGATAGCCCAGCTGGCCCACAACAATCAAGGCCACGGAAATCAGGACAACCATGGATCTAAGCTCAAGAATTTCCAGAACACCAACCCACCTGTTTTCACTAAGTCGGAAGAGCCCTTAGACGCTGATGATTGGCTGCAAACCATGGAAAATAACCTAGAAGTCGCCGGAGTGGAAGCCAACGAGAAAGTTCTGTTCGCCACCCATTATCTAGCCGGAGATGCCAGAGCATGGTGGAACAGTGTTCATGCCATGACCGGAGGACAGATGATGACCTGGGAGGAATTCAATGTCAAGTTCAGCAGAACCCATGTGCCACCAGGTTTGATCAAGAGGATGAGAGATGATTTCAGAGAACTGAATCAAGGAAAGATGACCGTAGTGGAATACCGTGACAAATTCTTTTCATTAGCTAGGTATGCCCCGGATGAGATCGACACCGAAGCCAAGAAGAAAGAAAGATTCCTGAATGGTCTGCACGATGAGATGCAGACGGTGTTAGTCAATATCCCTTTTGTTGATATTGAAGCTCTTGTCGACTCTGCCATCCAGATGGAAGGAAAGATCAACTAAGCCAATGAGAACCGCAAGCGTCGCATGATGCATCAACCAGGAACCCATCAGACCCCAAAGTATCGCCCTAACCCATCTCGAGGATTTGCCCCGAGAACCAACAGACCCCCAATGAACCGTCCGACCTATCCCAACCATGGAAACCCTAGGCCCGGAGGAAATCACAACAACCCCAGCAACTCTAGCAATTTCAACCGTGCCCCACCCAAGTTCAACAACAACAATGCTACCGCCAACACCAACACTGCCCCGAGGATTGTAAGCAATGATGTGCCTGTTGCAGCAAAGGACAAGTCGCAAGTGACTTGTTATGATTGTGGAAATAAGGGTCACTACTCCAACGAGTGCCCCAACAATAAGAATGTCGTAGCCCCCAATGCAAATGCCCCAGCTCAGCAGCAGCGTCGTGTTCAGCCAGGAAGAAGGTTTGCCCCAGGGAATTCACTCAACCGCAACGGCCTCTTTTTCTCATGCATGCTGAAGAAGCTCAGGAAGCGCCAGACGTCGTGCTGGGTATGTTTCCTGTTAATTCAGTACTTGCAAGAGTGTTGTTTGATTTTGGGGCATCACATTCATTTGTCACCGAATAATTTGCCTACACTAGTAAGATTCAACCAACAAAACGGAATCATGTTATGACCGTCCAAATTCCCGGTTCAACCACCAAGGCTAGGAAAATTTGCAAAGCCGTCCCTATCCGAATCCATGGCATAGATTTTTATGCTAACCTGATAGTACTCGGGACTAAATGTTTGGAAGTAGTACTAGGAATGGATTGGATGTCCAAAAATAAAGGATTGATTGACTATGCCAAGAAAGCCATCACCATGACTAGTACAGCCAGAATATCAGTGGAGCATATATCTGAAACCTTACCTCATCAATTCAAGTGCAACAAGAGTATAGACCAACCTACCATTGACCAAGTACGGATAGTCTTTGAATACCCCGATGTACTTCCAGATGTTTTGCCCGGTATGCCCCTAGATCGGGATATCGAGTTTATCATTGAACTAATCCCTGGAACAGGACCCATAGCCCAGAGACCATATAGTATGAACCCGTCTGAACTAGCAGAAATGAAGAAGCAACTTGATGCCATGCTGGAAATTGGATTGATTCAACCAAGTGCGTCACCATGGAGATCACCTGTTTTGTTTGTCGACAAGAAAGATGGAGGTAACCATTTGTGTACGGATTATCGGAAGTTGAATGATGTCACCATAAAAAACAAGTACCCCTTGTCCAAGATAGAAGATTTGTTTGATCAGTTGACCGGTGCCAAAGTGTTTTCTAAGATTGATCTTAGGACTGGCTATCATCAACTCAAAATTTGTGCAGAGGATATTCCAAAGACTGCCTTTACCACCAGATATGGACTATACGAGTATACCGTTATGTCTTTTGGATTAACCAATGCCCCCGCTTATTTCATGAATCTCATGAAAAAGATTTTTATGGACTTCCTGGATAAGTTTGTCGTTGTTTTCATCGATGACATTCTGATTTATTCCAAATCAGAAGAAGAACATGAGCTACACCTAAGGACCATTCTTGGAACCCTTAGAGAGCATCAGTTGTATGCCAAGTTTAGCAAATGTGAATTCTGGTTACAGGAGGTAGGATTCCTCGGCCACATTGTATCAGCCGGAGGAATTGCCGTTGATCCTGCAAAAGTGAAAGATGTCGAAGATTGGCAAGCCCCAACCACTCAAACTCAAGTTCGTGCATTTCTCGGATTGGCGGGATATTACCACAAGTTCATAGAAGGATTCTCGAGTATCGCCAGACCCATGACCCAATTTCTAAATAAGGACAAGAAGTTTGAATGGACCAACAAATGTGAAGCGAGTTTTCAAGAACTCAAGAGGAGTTGATTTCAGCCCCAATCTTAATCATGCCGGATATCACGAAGCCCTTCGACGTGTATTGTGACACATCCAAGATCGGTCTCGGATGTGTGCTAATGCAAGAAGGCAAAGTTATATCTTATCTATCCCGACAACTGAAACAACACGAGAAAAATTACCCAACCCATGACCTCGAACTCGCAGCCGTAGTTCTAGCCCTGAAGACATGGAGGCACTACCTGATGGGAAACCGTTGTGAGATTTATTCGGATCACAAGACCCTGAAGTATATATTCACACAGAAGGAGTTGAATATGAGGCAGACAAGATGGATTGAGTTAATCAAGGATTACGATCTAGACATTCACTATCACCCTGGTAAAGCCAACGTGGTAGCAGATGCCCTTAGCAGATTGCCGTGCCGCTTGAACTCCATGATTTTGAAGGAGCAACCAAGTTTGCACAAAGAGATGGAAGATTTTCAAATGGAATTAGTGAGTGAAGGATTTTTGGCTAGCATAGAACTTCAACCCACTTTGATCAGACAGATCAAAGAGGCACAGAAAGGAAATGCTAGTATTGACGGAATCAAGCGTCGTATCGGTAGAGGCAAAGTACCTGGATTCACCACAGACGAAGAAGGAGTTCTGTGGTACAAAGGACGCCTTTGTGTACCAGCAAATTTTGAGTTAAAAGAAGTTATTCTCAAGGAAGATCATGGTACTCTTTATTCTATCCATCCCGGAGGAACTAAGATGTATCAAGATTTGAAAGAGCAATTTTGGTGGCATAAGATGAAGAGAGAAATCGGAAGCTATATCGCCAAGTGTGATATATGTCAGCGAGTCAAGGCCAGACAACAAAGACCCGCTGGATTGTTACAACCCTTGCAGATTCCGGAATGGAAATGGGATTCCGTTGGAATGTACTTTATCACCGGATTGCCTACTTCTAGTAGGGGAAATGACTATATCTGGGTCATAGTGGACATATTTTCCAAAGTTGCCCATTTCTTACCCGTCAAGACCACATATCAGAGTTTGAAGCTAGCGGAGTTATACATCGCTAGAATCGTTAGTTTGCATGGAGTCCCCAAGAACATCGTATCTGATCGAGGAACTCAGTTTACCTCGAGATTCTGGAAAAAGTTCAAGAAGGTTTAGGAACCCGACTAGATTTCAGTACCGCGTATCACCCTCAGACCGACGGACAAACGGAGCAAGTAAATCAAATACTGAAAGATATGCTGAGAGCATGTGTGTTAGAATATGGATCTAAGTGGGAAGACTGTCTGCCGTTTGTACAATTTTCATACAAGAATAGTTATCAAGCTAGTTTGCAAATGGGACCATTTGAATTCATGTATGGAAGGAAGTGCCGCACCCCTTTGAACTGGTCGGAAGTAGGAGAGAGTCAGATTTTCGGAGCCGATATCCTACGAGAAGCAGAAGAGAAGGTTCACACGATTCGTGAGCACCTCAAGACAGCCCAGTCCAGACAGAAGAGTTACGCCGACAAGAGACGTCGAGACCTTGCCTTCAACATAGGAGATTTTGTATATCTGAAAGTGTCGCCATTGAAGGGAATGCAGCGTTTCCAACTCAAAGGAAAGTTAGCCCCCAGATATATCGGACCTTTCAAAATTCTGAACCATCGAGGACAATGTCGTATCAATTGGAACTACCCGAAGAGATGTCAGCCGTGCACAATGTGTTCCATATCTCATTACTTTGCAAGTGCCTCGAAGTCCCAGAGAAGACCGAAGTGTTCAAGAATATCGATCACCGGACCATAGAGATCAACGATGACCTGACCTATCCTGAAGTACCCATCCGTACTTTGGAAGAAGCTTTCCGAACCACCAGAACCCGAAGCATCAAGTTTGTCAAGATTCAGTGGAGCAACCACACAAAAGAGGAAGCTACCTGGGAGCGCGAAGATCACATCAGGACGGAGTTTCCCGATCTCTTCAAATCCTAGATAATCTTTTCCTCCTTTTTCAAATCTCGGGACGAGATTTTGTTTAAGGGGGGAAGGTTTGTAACATCCCAAAAATACTAAACTAGAATCATCAAACTCTAATCATCAAATTTAGGGTTAACAAAAACTTTTCTAAAATAAAATGAGAAAGCATTCATGTGTGTATGCATCCCATTTTGAATTGTTTTGAATTGCCTTGTTTATGTGTTTCTGTGCTTGTAAAATGATTCTTAGGTGAAATAAACATCATCTAAACAATCCCCACACTTTTCCCAAAGACAAATAAATCAAAACAAACAAAATAAGGGAATGGTCACTTTGGCCAAATTAACTCCCATGCCTACTTTGGTTGTCTCTAACTTTTAGAACTTAACAGAAATTTGTTTGGATCTTTGCACCCCTTGATAGTACTCATAACAAAGTATCAAGGCCCACGTTGTGATCATCCAGAAACATTCAAATGCATAGTTTAAAGGACAGTTTAAAATTGAATCTATATCATATGGGAAGATCCCACTTTTTCAAAAACCACTCAAACAAGCTTAACTTTCAAACCCAAGCATCTGCAGACTCACCAGCACCAACCTAGCACACCCACCAAAAATCTTTTTGAAATTCAAAACTTGAATTCTTGCAGCCATTTCATCAAACACTTGGAGGCAACAAATCAAACTGGCCTAACTTCACTGTTTTGAGCAGTAATCTGGCTAATCAATGTTCACCATTGATCACCCTTGTCTCCCTCAGTGCCAACCAATGCTTGGACAAACCCTAGCCCCTACCCTTTGCCCCATGCCATGCCAACCCGAGCACCCCCTTGCCAGCCGACCATGGCTAGCTAGCCAGAGCAAGCACCAAGCCTAAATAGCAGGTCTAGGACACGGCCCACCGTCCACCGCCACCCCCTGTCCAGCGCTCGAACCTTGCCAGCCCCTGGACCACACGCACAGACCATGCCAAGCTCGCCAGCAACCATGCCGAGCATGCGCCAGAGTGCCACCCTCGACACACGCCCACAGACCGCACGCCGCCCTCGCCGCTTGCATACACGATCACCACCGTCCCAGGAGACCGCCAGACATCCCCGTTCGCCGCCCCATGCCTCACAGCCACCGCTCGCCGTCGAAGACGCCGCCTCTGCCGCGCAGAGCATCACATGTTCCCGACCATTTGCCACCGCCCCTACACGCGCATTAAAGCCATAGAGCATCGCCAGGAGACCACCGATCGATCGCCACCGCCGGCCATGCCTCTAGCAGCCCGTAGCCATGTCGCCACCATCACCTGCCCATCCCGTTCGGTCTCGTCGTCGAGACTATAAATAGAGGCCTCCCCCGCTCAAACTCTTCACACCATCTCACTCCCCTCTCCTCACTGATCGTTCCACCCCGTTCCCGGAGCAAGGCGACAGCGTATCGCCCGAATTTGGCCGGAGCAGGCCGCCTCTAGAGAAGAAGGGCGCCGTCGATTTCGTCCACCCCAGAAGAAGCTGCCGGTACCAGCAGGTTTGCCGTCGTCCACTCGTCGTTCTCCCGCCTCGCCGACCCTCGCCTGAGCCCCGGTGAGCCCCCGACGACCCCCATCTGCCGCGTTAGGGTTCTGTCTCGTCGGCGCTGCCCGACATGGACGATGAACCAGGGTCGTTAGATTAGAACAGGATCCCACGGTCCATGTTGCCTGCATCGCCAGACCCTCGCCTCAATCGACGCTGGGGACAGCAACTTAACCATCCCGCGTAAGCGCTGTGCTTAGCAGGCCGGCCCAGTATCATTTCCCGTGCAGCCCACTCGTTTGAATTCAACGTTTTCCATTTTAATTCAAATACAGTTATGTACCTAGTTTCAAAAATCAACCCAGCTCGATTCACTAAACCAAATTGAATGAAACCAATTTTGTTAGAAAGGTCTTGAAATGCTAAATCCAAGACCGTTGGATTTAAATCATTTGGATCTGTAGATCACCCTTGGTAAAAATAACAAGGCAGAACCTTTTCTGCATTCAAACATTTTTCAAATTTAAACCATAAAAGCTTTTGAGTTGATTCTAACTCTCAAAAATCACATTTGATCATATCTTTCAGAATATATAAAAACATTTGGGTTTACTTACAGAAATATTGTTCAAGTAATAAAAGAATGCCACATAGGCATTTCTAGTCACTTTATTTAAGTAAAATAAAAGGTTAAACCTTATTAAATTGTGACACCACTTTAAATCACATTCCCATGGACTAAAATATGTGGTGATGACATGTGTCAACATGATCCCATGTTTGGTTTGGAGAATATTAAATCTTAAGTAGTTTTTCAATGAGTAGAAATTACTTTTCTAAAAAAATAAAAGGAATTAAACCAAGCTTTAATCCTGTAATGTTAGGGATGATGCTAGATCATCTATATGACCCCTTTGTGTGATTATTTAAAGTAGTTAAGTATTGTTTGGTGATTGTGTACCTCATAATTATGTATAGACGCTAGTACCGACCAAGGATACGAGGAAGAAGGAGGATACTACGAAGAAGAAGCCGAGTAGAACTTCAACCACTGCTCTACACAAGGCAAGCCTAATACTACTAGTTGAATGTGCAAGCCAATACTTGCAAGCTATTAACCTTGCAAGCTAACACTTTCAATTTAGCAAGCTTATACTGATATTGATGCAAGCATAATACTACTAGTTGAATGTGCAAGCAAATACTTGCTTGTTACTATACCAACTATATGCCTTAAGCATATATGATCATAACCACTTGATAAACCAATCCTAGTTTTACTTGCAAGCTTTATACTTTATTTCTTTATCAAAGCTTTTACTTAGAGTTTACTTAAGTGAATGGTAGATTCTAGAGAGATAATTGAAGGTTGCATAAAGAGCATAAAACTTGGCCTAAGCTAGATAATCTTTATGTCATCCTAAGGCATGAGATGGAACATAGTTAAACTCCACTAGTTTACCACCCCTCATTAGTACTTACCCCCACTTGTAGATGCTAGTGCTAAGCCATCTGACAGTTTTCGGATCCACTCTTTGACTTCTTGGCTCATTTTTGCCTCGTGCCGAGTCACTTTGGCCAATTTCAAGTCATTTTCGGCGTGCTTCAGTCACTGACAGCTAGTAATCATGATTACTTGCCTCAAGTTTTGTTCCAAGCTCTGGCTCACAGTGATGGCTGCGCAGTTATTCCCCATCACTGTGGTAGTCTCATCGGCCTGCGCCCCTTGTCCTTCCTTTTGTGACGTGGCATGGGCTATTCTATGTATTGTTTCCACTTGGCGCCCGCTGATTGGTTTACTCGGCCGGGTACACAGCCACACGCTGGCCGCACGACGGAGAGGGATCCCACGATTGGGGGTTTTTACTACCCTTAAGTAGGGGTGAGGGGGTTACCACTTCCCCCACGCCTGTTCAGTTTTCCGCTGCCTCTTCTTCTTCCTTGCGCCTGCAAAATCAAACATCCCCCTTTGCGGTTTTTCCTTCCTTCCATTCTTGTCGTGCGATTGCTCCACTTCTCTTTCCATTCCATCACGGGTCCCTGTTCTTCCAAACCTCTTACCTCGGCAGAGGAGATCAAGTCTGGGAGGATGATGGACGCACGTGACGGTGCATATGGTGCTGAGGAGCAGGAGAGGTTCCCGCCGGCGAGCGCGGCGGCTGGGAGGGCTCAGAGGTCTCTACCAAGGAGGTCGAGTGGCTCCGCTCCACCAGGCGCATCCTGCTGCAGGTGGATTGTCGTCTTCCCGCCGGTGAGATCTCTCCTAAAACCAATGCCAATGAGCGGGTGGTCTTCCTTTCTCACTTTGAGCGGGGTTTTGCTCTTCCAGTGAGCACCTTATTTTCCTCGTTTCTCTCCAATTTCCATCTGCAGACCCATCATCTTCCTGCCAATGCGATTGGCTCCCTCTCTTGCTTTATTTCCGCTTGCGAGGCTTACCTCGGGATTTGGCCTACAGTTCTTCTGTGGGCCAAATATTTTAGCTTTAAGTTTCAAGTTGTTCCCGAGCCTGGTGCTCCTCGATCCGAGAAGAGGCCGACCCGGTGCGGTGCCGCTAGTATCACGCCTAGGAGAGACTACATCTTTCCTTGTGTTACTGGTCTCGATTCTTGCAAGAAGTTCTGGCAGCTTGACCCGCGCGACCAAGATGCTCCCTCCTTTCTCACATGAGGTCCCGGACAAGATGTTCTGGCAGCTTGACCTGCGCGACCAAGACGCTGCGGTGAATGAGGACAACGTGATCTTGGAAAGGTTGTTGTCACCGGATGAGCATTTTCATCTTGCCGAGAGGTACCTCATGTGCACCTTCGTCTCATGCCGGGTAAGCCCTATCCAAGCTAGGAGCCACAAGATGTGCTTCATGAGTGGCTCCCATGATCCCACTCGGCACTGTACGAAGGATCTCACCCATGACTCCATTGCTCGCCGAGTAAGCTCAATCTTCAAACTGAACTTGGAGGATGATTGGGCTTGGAGATGCCCTCCGTTTAGCCGGGTCAATCATGTCCCCTGGGTAAGTTTTCCGAGTCGTTTTCCTTGCCGAGTCAGCTTCTAGCGCCAGCGCCCCTGGTGCTGGCCGGGAACAACTTCCGAATCTTGGTGCCAGCAACGCTGGTGCCGAGAAGACCTCCACCATGAGTTCCTCTGGCGCCAGCCCTCAAACTGGTGTGAATGAACAATTTTCTGATCTTGGTGCCAGCAACACTGCTGAGCCCAGTCAGTCGGCTCCACTTTCTTCTCAAAACAATCCTGCTCACTCTCTTCTTCTGACAAAGAGCCAGACCTAGCCTAAGGCTGCTGGTTCGGCTCGCCCTTCATCCGGCAAGACCGCCACCAAGGCATAACCTTGGTCTACGCCCGGCATCGCTTCTTCAACCGCCCCGACGTTGGCAACAATGCTTGCTTCAACGGGCAAAGCGGGCGAGTCTGCGGCTGCCGGGTCAGGTGATGGCTCTAAAGTTGTTGCCCTTCATACTAGTGCTGCTGCCACCCGTGCCAACGTAGGAACTACCCTGAAAATGGGTAATGTTCTTACTTGGACGCTCAGCGGGAACGGCCTTGGTTCAGCTGAGCCTTATGCTTTGGCATAGAATTCAGCGCGGCAGGAGGTCAAGACACCATACCTGGCAAAAAACTGAAGCTGGGCCCCAAGGCCGTCTCTGACATGACCTAGCAAGCCATCACCTTAATGGCGCACGCCGACGAAGTGAATGAGGTAAATGATCTTTTTAGTCTTTCGCGTCAACAAGTATTTCTGTTATACATATCACCTAGTCCCCGAGGTTACTGCCTAGTGAGGAACTTACTCGGCTATAAGCTCTATGCAAGAACTTAGCCTTTTATTTCCTTATGTCAAGCTCGCATGTTAGACTATCGATCCCTAGTCCCCAAGGTTACTGCTGAATGAGAAACTTATTGGGCTGCAAGCTCTTAAATGGGAGTCATTCTTTATCTGTCTAGAAGATTGATTTTCCATTTATTCACTGTCCTTTTTCCTTTGCAACTCACGCATAATGAGTGCACTAAGGTGCATCAAGCTCTCCTTCTGGAGCATCGCAAGCTCGAACTTGCGTATGAAAAGCTGCAGATTCACACCTAAGGCCAAGGTGACTTTCTTACTCGCCCTATCCTTATTCGGCGTATCTTCCATTGGTTCATTTTCTTAGTCTTTCACACTCTTTTCCCATATCCTCTGCTCAGTCCACCATCGAGACGCTCCACTCACAGATCAGCGAGACAGAGAGTAAGTTTCTTGCCTTCCTTCATGCCACGTTCTTGCCTTATTAATCTGGTAGTTCAAGGTATTTCCGTCGGTGCAGACGAGTGACTCATTCCAAATAAGCAGAGAAGCACCAAGACGAACTCCAAACGGAGAGAGACAAGGTGACTCAGATGAAGAAGCTGATGGCCGACATGGAGCAGAAACACTTGGCCGAGGTGAAGGGGCTGAAGGAGGAGCTTGCCGAGAAAGACGACCAATAGGCCGCCAGCGCCAAGAAGACCAAGAAGCTGCTCGATGAGGTCGAGTCATCAGTTGAGTCGGCGAACCTGAACCTCGACGCCCTCCAAGCCAAGGCCAAGATTTGGCAGAGCAAGATCGGCGCTATCAACTTCTTTCTCGGTAGTGAGTTCTTACTCTTTTTGCATTGTAATGTTCGTTCTGGACTTTTTCCCATCTATTTTTGTTACTTTCTAACTTTCTCTTTTGCTTGCAGAGAATTTTCGGAGGCCAACATGTTTTCCATTCAGGCCATGAAGAAAGTGAGAGCCGAATCTGGCGCTCCGGCTGATGGCGAGGTGACCATGGATGAGCATCTCAAAGCGGTGTCAGAGTGGGTCAAGATCCTCAAGTCTTGCGGCATGGACTTGCTCAAATCGGCTATTCATGTGTTTCGCATGCTTTGGCAGGATGAGGATGCACCTGAACTCATAGATCCCCTTGCCGAGAGATTGCTCCACACTGAGGACAGGATGGATCAGTGGCGTGAGTCGGCCGGCCGAGATGCAGCGGACAAGGCCCTCTCCTTTCTGCTTTCATGGTACGAGGACATCAATCTTGATGTTCTTGATCGCATAAGGGGAGACGGGAAGTGGCTGAATGACCCGGAGCTGATCAAGAGACGCCGGGAGCGAGCCTACGCCATGATCGAGTACACCATGGTACATGCTTGGTGCGACGGGCCCAGCTTCCTCGACCTCGGCGACCCACTTGTCAAAGTTGCTAATGAAGAGGGTGCCGACAGCGAGGCCACCGAGTCAGATGGTCCCGATGACTCGGCTACTGACGCCCAAGACTCGGTAGATGCTCCAAGCGAAGCTCCTAGCTCCAAGGCTGCTTCTTAGACTAAATAGAACAAGTACTTGAACTTTTGATGAGATTCCCGGTATGTCGGGTACAGATGTAATATATATTGCAATTAAGTTTGATTATGTGCCTTTTGATAAGGCTTTATATATTTTCGTTATGTTCTGAGTGTGAATCATTCAAGGGCAAGTCCCCGAGTCTCATTTTACCATTTCACCTTTCCTCGACTTTGGCTCCTGTCTACCTTTTTTGGCGTTCGACATTAGAGTCTCAAAGTACTAAGGATATGGTTAGCGGGTATGAAACTTGGATCACTTGGCCGAGGATCATTCGACACACAATACAATATGACCTGCAGTGGGTTAGGCAAAAACACAGGGTCGACTCACGTTTCTCCTTGTATTTATTCGGTGTTCGTGTTTACTTGTCATGTATCCTTTCCTCTTGCTTGCCATGAAGCCGTGTTTTGCATAACAAAGATAGTCGAAGAGTTGATTCTTTACGAGTAAACACTACTTGTTCCGAGATAAGCTTTGGGTGTCACGCCAACCGACATAAAATAATTGAAAGGGAAAACATAAGGGGTAGTCCCCGAGTTAGTTTTTCGAGTCATACCATTTTATTATCAGCACATAGCCGGCACAAGTGTCCGACGTATGAGAGTTCGAGTGATACATGCATTGCTTCTCCTAAGTATAAAAGGGACGAAGCAGTGCCACATTCCATGGCCTTTTGGTCTCATCTCCTGATCTGTTCGCCTTGTTCTTTTGCGCTTCACGAGCATCGATAAGATAATATAAATCACTGTGAAATGCTTTGCTTACAATCAACGAACCTTCCCATGGGGGTGATAATTTATGCATTCCTGATGTGCGCTGCACTAGCCCTAGCACCATATCCCCTTCTCGAAAAACATGAGGTTGAACTTTCCTGCTATGGTAGCGTCGGAGATTTTGCTGATATATAGCGGATCTGGACAATGCCAGTTCCCTTGCTTCTTCGAGTAAGTCAAATCCATCTTCTCGGGCCTCTTTTACCTCGGCTTCCGAGTATTGCCTTATCCTTGGCGAGTCATACTCTATGTCGGCAGGCAAAACTGCTTCTGCCTCATACACAAGGAAAAACGGTGTATAGCCTGTTGACCAATTCGGAGTTGTTCTTAAACTCCATAGCACTGAGGGAAGTTCTTCTATCCAGCAACCAGGTGATCTCTGGAGTGGTTCCATTAAGCGGGGTATTTATCTCTGATAGAACTAAGCCATTAGCTCGTTCAACTTGTCCATTTGATTCTGGATGAGCGACTGATGCTACACCGAGTCTTATTCGGTTCTTTCCGTAGAAACGAGCAAAAGCTCCTTCAGCAAAGTTTGTGCCATTATCTGTGATTACACTGTGTGGGTAACCATATCTTAGGATTATGTCCCTTAAGAATGTGACAGCTATTTTACCGTCCAATTTCTTGATGGGTTTCACCTCTATCCATTTGGTGAACTTATCAATCATCACCAAAATATGAGTCATTCCTCCCCTTGCTGGTTCGAATGGTCCTGCCATATCTAGACACCATACTGCAAATGGCCAAGTGATTGGTATAGTCTTTAATTCGGACGCTGGTAAATGTGACTTGGATGCATAATTTTGGCAACCACTGCATTTTCCGACTAACTCTTGTGCCTGTGCCAATGCGCTTGGCCAATAAAATCCATGTCGGAACTCCTTGGCCACCAATGCTCTTGATGATGCATGGTGCCCATATTCCCCTTGAAGAATATCCAACAAAATCGCCTGACCTTTCAATGAGCCGATGCAACGCTGCAGTACACTCGTCACACTCCTCTTGTATAGTTCCTTGTTGATTATAGTGTATGCTTTTGCTCTCGCTTCTGTTTGCCTTGCCAATATCTCATCACACGGCAGGGTCCCATCTTTCAAGTATTTGAATATTGGCTGTGCCCATGTTGGTATTAGCGGCTCTGGGTCTGCTTCACCGTCAATTTCCATTGGGTCCGCCGACATATGTTTTGCCGACATGACCTGAGGAGTCCCCGAGTGTGATTCGGCAACCCCTGACGTGAGCGGATCAGTCCCCGAGTGAGTCGGAATTGCCCCTGAGTCAATGTCCATTGGCACAACGTCTGACTCTTGTGTTGCCGGGATGAATATTTATTCGGACTCTGGTGACGGCTTGATCGATGGTTTTCTGAGATGTTCCAATGCTATTCCTGGTGGTATTTCTTGCTGAGATGAACCTAGTTTGGATAATACATCTGCTGCTTCATTTTTTGCCCTTGGGACGTGGTGGAATTCACACGCGTCAAAGTATCCCAAAACTTGTTGGACATAGAAATGATATAATGCCATGTTTGCGTCCAACGTGTCCCAATTTCCAGACACTTGCTGAATCACGAAATCTTAATCGCCAAAACACATGATCCTTTTTATGCCAATCTCTTTGGCCACATTGATGCCGTGGACAAGTGCTTCATACTGGCAACATTATTCGAAGCAGCAAAATGGATTTGTAGCACATACTTGAGCTGATCCCTCTTTGGTGATGTGAGCCCTATCCCAGCGCTCAGATCCATTTTCATCTTGGACCTGTCAAAATGCATTTTCCTGTAGTTCGGGTCTGGCAGTGGTGGTTCGTACTGCATTTCCATCCAATCCTCGAAGAAATATGCAACGTCTTGAGATTTAATTGCATCTCGCTTATCATACCGTGCAGTATATGGTGCTAGCTCTATGGCCCATTTTGCGACTCGATTACCATCGCATCTTTGCTGCCTAATATATCCGAGATAGGTGCCTCGCATATTACCCAGATTGGGTGTTCTTGAAAATAATGTTTCAGCTTCTTTGCTGCCATATATACCCCATATGTCATTTTCTGATAATCGTGTAATTCTGTTTTGACACAGAGAGCACTTCGCTCAAGTAATAAACTAGTCTTTGGACTGATTTGCCCTGCTCTTCACGTTCAATCATGACATCGCACTTACAACTCCATTGGTTGCGGCGACATAGAGCAACATTGGCTCTCTGGATAGTGGTGATGCTAATATTGGTGCTGTTGCCAACATTTTCTTTAATTCATGGAAAGCGCTATCAACTTGCTGTGTCCATGTGAATTTGTCTGATTTCTTCATCAATTGATATAGTGGTAGGGCTTTTGCACCTAGCCGACTAATAAACCTGCTCAATGAGGCCAGGCACCCAGTGAACTTCTGGACATCGTTGAGGGTTTTTGGTAATTCCATTCTTTTGATGGCCCTGATCTTTGTCGGGTTAGCCTCAATTCCTCGGCTAGATACAAGAAATCTGAGTAACTTGCCATCCGGAAACCAAATGTGCATTTTCTGGGTTAAGTTTCATCCAGAATCTTCTTAAGTTTGCGAATGTTTGACGCAGGTCCTCAATTAGAGTATGACTTTGCTTGGTTTTTATTACCACATCATCGACGTATACTTGAACATTTTTTCCAATTGATCTTGCAAGAATTTTTGCATGCATCTTTGATATGTTGCACCTGCATTTCTTAGTCCGAACGGCATGGTTCGCTAGAAATAAGCCCCATATGGGGTGATAAAAGCTGTCTTTATTTGATCATTCGGATTCAGTGGTATCTGATGGAATCCAGAATACGCGTCCACAAATGACAACAACTCACACCCAAGAGTAGAATCTATGACTTGGTCGATCCGTGGCAGGGGAAATGGCTCTTTTGGACACGCCTTATTGAGGTTCGTGTAATCAATACACATGCGCCATACCACTGCCACGTCCGGGTCATCTTTTTTCTTTTCAACCAAGACTGGATTTGATAACCAATCCGGGTGCAGTACTTCCATGATGAAACCAGCAGCCAAGAGCCTGGCAATCTCGGTAGCTATTACTTTCCTCCTATCTTCGGTGAAGCGGCGGAGGGGTTGCTTCACCAGCTTGGCATCTAGCCTTACATGAAGGGAGTGGTCAGCCAGCTCCCTCGGAACTCCTTGCAAATCCTGTGTTGACCATGCAAAGATATCCCGAATCTCACGGAGGAAGCTGGTGAGCTCGCTTTCCTATTTGTCAGTGAGGCCAGCCCCAATGGTAATTGTACGCTCTGGGAAAGTCTCATCCACCTGTACCTTCTTAGTTTCTTTGGGAGCTTGAAATGACACATTGCCATGCGGGTTAGTGAGTGCCGACATGGACATTTTTGCTTCTTTGGCCAATGCTGCCACCTCCAACATCTGATGCTTTTCCTATGCTATGACCAGTGACTCGGCCAGTGAAGATCCGGCTGAGGCACAAGCAACGGACCTTTTGTAATCTCCTTTCACTGTAATCACTCCACATGGGCATGGCAGCTTCATCTTCAAGTAAGAAATGTGAGGAGTAGCCATAAACTTTGCCATAGCCGGCCTGCCGAGTAAGGTATGATACGAGCTGACCAAATCTACCACCTCGAACTCTATAGCCTCAGTGCGACAATTCTCTCTGTTGCCAAATAAGACGTCGACCCAGATCTTGCCAGTTGGCTCACAGGACAATCCCGACACGATGCCGTGGAAAGTTTTCTTAGTCGGCTCCAGCATGTTCATGGTAATGCCTAACTTGAGCATGGTATCCTTGTACATGATGTTGATGCTACTGCCATCATCGATCAGTACCTTTGAAAATTTCACATTGATATCCGACCCCATGAACGTTGGATCTAAAACTAGAGCATATCCTCCTGGGGTTGGCATGATCTTGGGGTGATCCTTTATGCTCCAAGTTATCTCTTGTTCAGACCAATGCATGTACTTGGGAATTTCTAGCATTGTGGAATTCACCTCCATCATCCGTCGCGGCTGACTCTTTTTGTCATTAGGATCTGTGACGATGACGACATAGCTCTGGTGATGTTCTCTATACTCATTCCTAGTTCCATGGCCGACATGAGCATCATGACCTCTTGGATTTTGCACCTGGTGCACTGTCTCTCTTCTCTCTTGATTATGATACCTCGGCTGCCTATTTTCGTATCTGTTATCTTCTCCCACAGCCTGAGCATTTCCTCCTATAAGTGGTGGAGGGGGAGGTGGTGGTAGCTGCTTACTTGGCAAATCCACTCTATCTCCTTTCTGAAACCAATTGCATTGCCTTGTTGTGTGATTTGCTGGCTTACTCGGACTAGGCGTGTGAAATTTACACGGCTGGTCCAGCATCATCTCATAGGTATACTTCTGTCGGTCCTGATATAGCTTCCTTTGTTCATATGGCTTTTTTCCATCATTCTTTGGCACCCACTGTTGTTGTCCATTCGTCCTTTGACGTTGGATACTTCTAGCATCTGGATGATCTTGACACATGGCCGCAACCTGAGTCGAACTATATATGTAGTCCGTACTTTCGTATCTTCTCTTGCTTCTGTATTCAGATCTTTCCCTGCCTTTATGACTCCAAAGAGCGTCAGAGATCTGAGTCTCACCATCATCCGTGCCGACATGAGCAATGGCTGAGTCGGATCTCCTAACACATACGAATGAGCAATTCTTATTGTTTCTGCCAAACTTGCTGCCATATCCCTCTATAACCTTTGCCACAGCACACTTCCATGTCTGCATCCTTGGGCAAACTACGCGATTGCCTGTGACTCGACTACCCCTTCGCAAGAGTTGCGCATTGTGCACCATCTTGTGAGCAATTCTCTATCTGTCTCATTCGGTCTTTGCTTTCACATTGCTAGCTGCTGTGGGCAATTCGGCCTCTTGTTGGTGCTGGTGAAATTGCTCACAAAAGCTTCTTGAAAATTGATCCAGCTGTTAATGCTTCCGGGTGGCAAATTGTTCAGCCATGCCCGAGCTGATCCTTCTAGCATTTGCGGTACATATCGTACTGCCCATCTCAAATTCCCTTGCGCGATTTTCACAGTAGTTCCATAATCTATGAGCCAATCCTATGGCTTTGTGCTTCCATCATACGTTTTTGTTCCTCCGCCACCTGGAAATTTGGCAGTGTGGCTCCTTCATGATCCTTGGGCCAAAGCATGGTGGACCCTGCGGACCTTGCGACTCGATTAGTTCTACCATATTTATTTGATCAAGATTTAGCCTTGCATCATCCGGCTGAAGGTTCCTGCCTCCGAGTCTAGCTCCCATCGCTTGTTATGCGTGATCCGGCAATTCATACCCGTCATTTACCATCGCCGAGTAACCATCATTATACATGTTCGTGTTCGGGTCAGCAGGCTGTTCTGCTGCTTTTCCCGTGCTTTGCTGGCTTCTTTCGGGTTGAGCTGGTGCGTTATTCGGTGCTGGATTTCCTCCTCCTGCCGAGTGAGCTCCTCGCCTAGGTTGAAGGGCAAAATTTTCCCTCCATTGTCATTTCTTTTCCATTCTTGCCTTTCTCGGCCTTCATTTTCCTGGTTCTCATTTCCCTGGGCATTATTCTTTCTCATTCCTGTGCATGCATTGGGTTTCCCTGAGCCATTGCCGGGTCATAAGCGATCATCTGCTTGTTTCTCCCTAAATCCACACTTTTTATTTTCTCGGCCTTGGGGCCGCTCCAGGGGAGGATGCCGTTTGACCTGCTGATCTTGCCGGGACAGGAGTTGACGAGTGAACCAGCTGTGACCTTCCTGCTATACCCGGATTTGCTCTGTAGTATGCCTCATTCAGCATGCTAGTTGCCCTTACCAGTTCGTTGACTAGCTCTTGTTGTCTTTTCTTGGCTTCTCCCGTCAGATGGGGTAATTCTGTCATTGCTGCTTCTACGGCTCGCAGGTTAGCTGCTATTGTGTTGTATGTTGGCCGCATAGCTGTTTCGTTGCTGTTCTCTGGCGTTATTTTTGACGTTGCATCCGCCAGCTCCTCATTGAGGTTCCTTCCTCTTAACCTTGTTGCATCAAGCCGGGTCTTTGCGCCCTTGACTCGATTTGCCGAGTTGAGCTCTCGGATTGTGATATCCACATCTTGCTGTAACTGGCCTAACTCCTTGGCTTTCTCCAGGACCTTTATTCTGGCCTCCTCTAACTTGGCTTACACACGTGCCGGGTCGGTTGCTTGCGCTACTGGCCCTGCCAACTTGTCTATCGCATCTTGCAGCTCCTTTGCCCTTTTACTCCTTGCTATGTTTTCTGGCTTTTCCAGCGGTGCCTTTGGTGTCTCCTCATGATTTCCTTCCTCAGCATTCTCATTCACTACTAGAGCTATCGGTGGAGCTGCTGGGTTTGGAGCTGTCATCATTACCTCCATGGAAACGAGTTGGTGAAGCTTTCCAGTGATAGGAACCGCTGGAGGATCCGGCGCCAGGACGACGCGCTCCGGATATGCGCTCTCCAGGCGCACGACGATGTAGACCTGGTGCTCACCGAAAATGATGAAGAGACCGCCCCTAGGGAACGGCTTGGTCCCGAAGCACCCCGCGTAGTCGCTGACGAAGTTGAGCGCTCCAAACCTCTGGATGAGGCCGGAGTAGACGCGCTCACCGGTCATGGCGATGATGTTGTCCGTCTGGATGAAGACTCCATCAAGCACCTTCTTCTACCCTACGGTGGTCGCCAACTGTCGTGGTGGTGTGACGGCAGATACCATGGGTAGGCTTAAGTTAAATGTAATGGGTGCTTGTGGTCACCGGGAAGGGAGTGCAAGGTCTAGCCATGCATGAAGAACAAGATGAACTCTCCACACTTAGGAATTTGATTCATACTTAGGAATTACAAGTTCTCCTTGAGCTGTATGGACTAGTGTTCTAGTCACTAGTTCCCTACTTGGTCCAACCTTCTCTACTTCTGCTTGCCCTCCCTTATATAGGTAGCGCTAGCTAGCTTATACCCCTTTGGATTCTAGGGTTTACTGTTTGGATCTTGGTTCCTATAACATGGGCTGGGTCATGGGCTTGCTCTAAGCCCAATGGCCTAGTTCACAAAGCTCGATGGCTAACGGTCTTCTGGTACGTTGCCTCCTGTTATTTTTTACGTCACACAGTAACTTTGTACGTCAGCCCTTGCTTTGGGCGTCACCCGGCTACTTCTGTGTCACCCGGCCGCTTCTTCTCTTTGATCATGCTTTACCATTGTCCCTCTCGAACCTTACTCGAAGGTGCCATGGCCCTATATGACCCGCCCTTCCTCGAGACACGACTCGTTGGTTCCTGCAAGAATAACAACTTTAGATTATACGGGCCGACATACCTCATATGTCGTCAAGACACGATTCTCTCTCTCGCCAGCATTTACTCGGCCGAGCTCTTTCTTTACTTGAGCTAGCTAGCCAAGGCTACGCTTTCACCCTCTTGATTCTACCGGGGTTATCCCCCGATATTGAGTCTCGCTAAACATGCATTGGATCTCTTGTAAAATAGCATATTGTGAGTCTAAAAATGATTTTAGCCAAAAATCACGAGCACTAGATAATGTATCCGTAGTTCAAATTGGACCCGCTTCCTACCAATTCGGCAGGAATTTGTATTTTTGTGAGGGGTGGAATAAAATGTTTGAGATATCCCGGATGGTACATTGTCCATATAAGGTGGTCTAGTATTTCTGGAAAATGGGGTGGTAGCATTTTGAATTAGCTATTTTGTGGTTCCTTCATAAAACGCCTCGTTTTTTGCACTCGGAAAATGGAAAATGGTTTTTT
This sequence comes from Avena insularis, assembly GCA_023614405.1. Taxonomy (NCBI): domain Eukaryota; kingdom Viridiplantae; phylum Streptophyta; class Magnoliopsida; order Poales; family Poaceae; genus Avena; species Avena insularis. Next base: position 151,583,719 of record CM042687.1, read on the forward strand.
GTGGGACGGAATGGAAAACTTCCTCCTGCAACTTTGTTCTACATCCCATTATACACTTGCATGCACAATATAGGTACATTATCACAAACTATGTCGTGATTTTGGCCATAACATTGGTCGTTTGGCCCGAAAGCCATGAAACCTCGAACATGATAAGTCATTTCTTAGAAGGTTTTTTTGAGAAACTTTCAAAATACCAAGTTTGGTATTTTTCCTTGAAACTATGTCACATAATAAGACACCACGTGAAGGATTTACCTTATTTGGACCATTTTTTAATTTCTTATGTATGTTTCAAACTATGGTAAAAACGGTGCGCATGAAAGTTCTTAGCTAGGTATTGAGCCTCGCTAAACTTGCATTCGATCTTTGATAAATAGAATATTGTGAAGCAAAAAAATGATTTTTAGATGGTGTGCCTGTAGTTCAAATTGTACCCACTTCTTACCGATTCGGCAGATATTTGTCTTTTTCGCGAGGGGTGGACGGAAATGTTTGAGATATCCAGGTTGGAACAATGTCCATGTAAGATGGTATATTATTTTGAAAAATAGGTTGGTAGCATTTTGAATTAGCCATTTTGTGGTTCCTTGATAAAACGCCCCATTTTTTATGCTCAGAAATTAGAAAATGGTTTTTCTGTGTGACGAAAAGGAAAATTCCTCCTACAACATTGTTCGCCATTCCATGATACATATGAGTGCATAATATGGATATATTATCACAAACTATGCTACGATTCTGAATATAACATTGGTCGTTTGCCGTGAAAGCCATGAAACCTTGAACACGATAAGTCATTTCTGAGAAGGTTTTTTTGAGAAACTTGCAATATACCAAGTTTGGTATTTTTCCTCGCAACTATTTCACATAATATGACATCACGTGAAGGATTTACCTTGTTTGGATCATTTTTAAATTTCTTATGTCCGTTTCAAACTATGGTCAAAACGACGGGCATGAAGGTTCTTAGCTAGGGGATGACCTTGCTAAAATTTTGGTGGATCTCTGATAAAATAGCATATTGTGAAGCTAAAAATAATTTTTGCAAAAAATCATGAGCATTAGATGATGTATCTTAGTTCAAATTGGACCCTCTTCCTACCGATTCGGCAGAAATTTGTCTTTTTCGCGAGGGATGGAAGAAAAGGTTTGAGATATCCCGATTGGGACACTGTCCATATAATATGGTCTACTATTTTTGGAAAATACCATGGTAGAATTTTAAAAGTTTTATTTGGTGGTTGCTTTATAAAATGCCTCGTTTTTTGCCACTCAGAAAATAGAAATTTCCTTTTTGGTGCGACGAACAGAAAAACTTTATACGACAACATTGTTTGACATTTCAAGATACACATGTGTACATAATATAGACACATTATCACAAACTATGCCATGATTTTGAGTGCACTCTAGAGCGAGGGACACTTTGGTGATGAAAAAACCTGTGAGGTCGTGTGCAACCAATCAAATTATAGGAAACTACCACCCACGATGCCTATCTCAGGATAATCAAAACCATTGAAGCAGACATCCAACGGTCCTCGTCTCTCACCGAATAAGCACACATCACCCACCAACCTACCTCCACCGTCCACCACATCCCACCAATTCCCTAGTCCGCAGCTCCAAAAGAAAGGAAAACTCCTAGTCCTGAGTCCCGCCACCACCACCTACATCTCCTCTAGATCTGGAGACGATGTGCTCCATCATCGGCATGCTCGTGACCATGTCAATAGCTGCGCTCCATTGCGCCACCCATCTTATTCTCCCCTCCTCGATGACAAGCATGGGAAGCAACACCACCCGTATCCCCTTGTCCCCATCACATCCTGCTCATCCTCCTCTAATCTTTTGCATCTATTGAAACAAGATCCCACGATGTCAATCTTCCTGCAGAGATGTGTGCCCGGCATGCACATTAGAGGCCTCCTCCACAAGATCCCCTCTAACTGAGCCACCACACGTGAACCCTAGCGGCGTCCCTGATGACCACCATTGGGGACGAGTCCGTCGTCTTCTCCATGTCCTATGTGGAGGGCGAGGAAGAAAAGGGTGAGAAATGAGGCGGGCATATGTGCAGGTTCCAGGGTTTGACCCCCGCCGACGTAGAGGCTTAGGTGGGGCACCATGGGGAGAAGCACTGAGTCAGGAGTCTATGTCTACAACACCGTCAGCCAATGGGGGTGCCGTATAGAGAAACACCGCATCCGGATGTGGAGGTCACACCGACGTCAACCCATGGGGACATAGCAGGGAGCAGCACAAGCAATGAGGCCATCGACACTAACACATCGCAAGGACTCGAGCACTACGACCTCGCGGGCGCCGGCACATCACAAGGACGACGACAAGGTAGGTGCCCAACGACTGCGTTTGTGCTGGTCATTTTTGTGTGAGATGATAATGTGGTAGATGCTAATTATTGTACTGGTAATCTAATATATGCAATTTTATAATTGTGAATAACTAATCTAGCAATTAGTATCGAGGAATAATCTAGTAATTTTATTTTCAAACAAGATGGTGATTGTTTACATACATAACCTGGTAATAGTAAGAAATTAATCCGGTACGTCTACAAATATGTGTTGAGTGTGCAAGTCTGAGTTCAAGCAGTCATTATAGATATGTTGTGATACTATCTGTGTGCTTATCAATATATGCTCATAATATGTTGGTCTCTGTTATAGCTGTGACATGATATGTACCAACTTGAGATGCTTGAAAATCTTGTGCCAAAACCTAGAATATCTATTCTTATATGATCATCACTTCTGTTATAATGTTGATTCTTGATTTGATACAAGAATAACCTCTCAACCATTGTATATCTATTTGTATATTTGATAAACACATAACCTCTTGATACAAGCTGATTATAGGATGCTTTTTAATTTGTTGACATGTTTGTTTATGTGCATGTATGAGAGACTATTGATGATCTGCCCGAAGGTTGCTTGGATCTGGGCTAGTAGAGGTCCACATCATGCATCTTAGTTGAGCTTGTACTCCAGGTTTGTATGGCCTGGGGCTTGTAGGTATGATTCTTGTTTTAGAATACTCACTTCTACTTCTATTAGTAATACTGTCCTTTGTTATTAGTATTTGTCTAATTGAGGGTATGTAGTGTGCTTCCAGTAACGGGGGATCATATTATGCTATGTACTTCATTCCTCGCTTGCATGTAGCACTTCATTCCTTTATTATAGTGTGCTTCCAGTAATGCATGCAGCACTTCATTTCTTTATTATATGATTTTTTTGTTAACTGTTTGTGTGTACAGCTACATTTATATCTTGCAATTCTTAAGTGTTTGTCTATATATCTATAGTAGTATGATACTATAAAAATATTTTGATGGTTTTTGGTTTTAGTATTATACTAAATTGGAAATTTTTGTTTAAGTAGATATTTCCCTACAAATCCTAATACAGCTGCCAAGCCAAATTTATCTTATCTTTTCCTTGATATCCAGAACTAAGTTCCAGTTTAATATTTGTTCCAATTTGATACACTCGATTGTTGTACTTTGTACACCTATCATTAAGAATGTATTATTTGTTTGTCTAGAGACATATGAAAACATAATAAATAGATTTGTTGTATGTATAAGGCTGATGTTCTTATAATTGTTTAATATTTTAACTTTTTTTTTGAATGTAAACTTGGCACTAATACTACGAAAAGGCTTATATTTTCTTTGCATCCTAGATTGGCTAATATATTGCAACATGTCAAGGAAGGCACTGGCGTCGGTGGCGGGGTGTGTGTCGAGGAAGAGAAGCACGAAGCTCGATGATCGGCTACCAAGCTCGATGACCAACGGTGCCGAGACAGTTAGAAGTGGCGGTTGTACTAAAGGAAGCACATTTATTGTTTATTCTTTTTCAAGTCCATTCATTCAGCCATGATAATATTGTATTGATGAAGTAAGGTAAGTCCCTGTAGGTAGTAAGATGAAAATATGTTCGCCTGCTTAGGATGTGCTTAGGATGATCTGACTGTTGTAATGTTTTGTAAATTGTATTATTGGAAATTTTTATGCTTTGTGAATTATACTATTGAAAATATACCTATGCTTTTTTGGCTGTTCTTTTGTTAGTTAGGCCTCTATTGGATCTAAAAAAGGCCACAAGCCCAACAATTTTGTACCATAAAAAATGAAATGAACATAAAAAGGACTTTGCCCATAAGCTAAGCGGACCCTGTAAATGGCACAGACCATAAAGGAAACCTGTCTTGAAAAGGATACGAACCAATAAGAAATTTTGTATAGAAGGGCAAGGACTAGAAAATGAAAGGCTGAAATTATTGGGTTTGGCCCATATAAACCATCTAACTGGACTGGGCTAAATCTAATCGACGACCTTTATAATTGGTCACCGATTTGCCACGTAGGATATAACGTGGATAGGGCAAACAGTCTATGACCAATACAGTTTGTCATAAAATCTATGACCAACTATATTGGTCATAGACGTCTATGACCAATTCAGAAAAAAGGTCGTGGTGTTTAACTAGTGAGGCTCAACTTTTGACCATCTATATTTGATCAAAAAAAGGTCATAAATTAAAAACTATTTCCTTTTAGTGACCAATATGGAGGGTCATGTATCACCCGATTTCTTGTAGTGTGGTTCCTCCTTTCTGGCATCTTTGATTATCCTGGGAAGCTCGGATATTGATATTATCTTGGGCATGGATTAGTTGAATGCAAAAAGAGCCGTAATTGATTGTGTTGAGCACTCGGTAAATATGATAATTCCTAAAGGAAACATGGTCTATTCTCCAAGGCAAACTCCCTCTATTCAGCTATAAACTTTGGGTATTCAAGACGTTGATGTTATGGATGCTCTCCAAAATGTACTGGTGGTCTATGATTTCCCTGATGTCTTTCCTGAAGAGTTACCAAGTAGGCCTCCTGATCGAGAGGTTGAGTTTGTGATTGAACTAGAACCTGGAACCGCTCCTATCTCTAAGCTGCTTTATAAAATAGGACCTAATAAGCTAGCTGAACTCGAGCGACAACTCGATGAACAAGATAAGTTGGGTTTTATTAAGCATAGCACTTACTCCTGGGGTAGCCCGATAATATTTGTAAAGAATAAAGACCGGACTTATTGACTTTGTGTTGACTACCGAGCTCTAAATGAAAAAACAATCAAGAACAAGTACCCTCTTCCTCGCATCAACGATCTCTTTGATCACCGCTAGAGCCATGGTATTCTCTTAGATCGATTTGAGAATTGGATATCATCAAATCAAGATTCGCAAAGAAGACATTCCCAAAGCGGTGTTCACTACTCGCTCTGGCCTATATGAGTACATGGTCATGTCCTTTGGTCTCACCAATGCACCTGCTACATTCTCGAGGATCATGAACTCAGTTTTCATGAAGTATCTTGACAATTTCGTGGTGGTCTATCTCGATGATATTCTGGTCTACTCCAAGTAAAAAGAGGAACATGCAGAACATCTGCGTTGTGTCCTCACCAAGCTTCGTGAGAATCGCCTCTATGCAAAGTTCTCCAAGTGTGAATTCTGGCTGCCAAAAGTCACTTATCTGTGCCATGTCATTTCTGCATAAGGCATTTCCATCAACACAGAGACCATTCAGATAATTCTAGATTGGCTTCCCCTGAAGAATGTCAAAGAAGTCCACAACTTCCTCGGATTGGCAAGCTATTGTTGCCTATTTGTTCAAAACTTCTCCAAGATAGTCAAGCCTCCTACCGATCTCCTCAAGAAAGTAAAGAAATACCTTTGGACACCGGCATGCCAAACCAGCTTTGAAACTCTCAGGGAAAATCTCACTTCCACATCTATCTTGGTTCCTCCAGTTACATAAAAGCCCTTTTAGATCTTCTATGATGCATCACTTCAAGGACACGGTGTTATTCTCATGCAAGACAATCAAATCATTGCATAGGCTTCTCGCCAATTGAAAACACATGAGGTCAACTATCCGACCCATGATATGGAACTTGCAACAGTCGTCTTTGCTTTGAAAGTATGGGGACACTACTTGCTTTGCAACCATTGCGATATCTTTTCTGACCATAAGAGCCTCAAATATATATTCACATAGCCGGATCTCAACCTTCGGTAGAGGAGATGGATTGAAACCATCAATGACTTTGATCTCTCGATCAACTACATAGCAGGCAAAGAAAATGTGATGTACGATGCCTTGAGTCACAAAGCTTACGTAAATAATGTCAAGGTGAAGAAGCTTGAACCTATCTTGTGCAAGGACTTATGTCAACTCAACTCGAACTTGTTCCCCGAGGCTACCTTGCAAAATTGGTGGCTACTCCTTCCTTTGAAGAAAATATTCAATCCCCTCGGCTTGAGGATCCATTCTACGAAGAATATGCAATAAATTCTTAGAATCTGAAGTATGAATCATACCACCTCGATGATCAAGGCACTCTTTTCTAGGATCAAAGGGTGGTTGTTCCGGAATTCCCAAGCTTGAAATAAGAGGTCATTAAAGAAGCTCATGATTCTATCTTGTCTATCCACCTGGAAGCACGACGATGTACATGGATCTAAAAACATGGTATTTGTGGCCTGGATTGAAACAGGACTCTACTAGGTATGTCTCTGAGTGTGACGACTGCCGTAGAGTAAAAGACATTCATCAAAAACCATTTGGTATTATTCAACCTTTGAAGCCTCCAAAATGTAAATGAGAGAAATTAGATATAGACTTCATAACTGGCTTTCCAAGGTCTCACAAAGTCAACAATGCAATATTTTTGTCATCGATTAGCTTTCTAAAGTGGCTCATTTCTTTCCAAATAGGAAACAATCTCTGCAAGTCAATTGGATGAACTCTATATCAATAGGATTGTCTCACCAAATGGGATTCCTCTTGCAATCAGCTCGAATCATGGGAGTATCTTGACCTCCAAGTTTTGGGAAAGTTTTCAATAAGGCTTGGGAACTAAGCTGAATTTAAGCACGTCATACCACCCTCAGTCGCAAGGATAGGTGGAAAGGATCAATTAGATTCTCGAAGATATGCTTCGTGCTTGTGTAATCTCCTTCAGCATGAATTGGGAGGAATGCCCTCCATATGCCTAGTTCTCCTACAACAAGAGCTTCCAGAAGAGTCTCAAGATGGCACCCTTTGAGGTCCTCTATGGCTGCAAGTGTCGTACTCCGATTGGTTGGTCAGGGCCAGGTGAAAGGAACTTCTTTGACCTGACATTGTCACTTAAGAACAAGAGAAGGTTCTTATCATTCTTGAGAACTTGAAAGTTGCTCAGAGTTGACAGAAAAACAACTATGATAGGAAACATGTGGATATGGAATATCTTCCTGGTGATCTTGGTTACCTCTATGTCACTCCCATGAGAGGCACTCATCGTTTTGGTATCAAAGGAAAGCTTGCGCCGAGATACACTGGTCCCTTCAAAATCCCTGGAAGAAGGAGAAGTGTCTTATTCACTTGAGTTTTCTGAAAAACTCAAGGTGCATGATGTCTTTCATGTGTCTCAACTCAAGAAGTGTTTCAAAGATCTTGACAGGACTGTGGATCACGAGCTCATCGATCTCCAAGAATACCTCTCCTAAAAGGAACACCCTATAAAAATTCTTAAAGTCGCCGAAAGAAAGACTCGCAACAAGTCTATCAAGTTCTTAAAGGTGCAATGGTTGCACCATTCCGTTGATGAAGCAACTTGGGAGCGCGAGGATGACCTCCATTCCGAGTATCCTACCTTGTTTGAGTCTTCTTCATCCTAGAATCTCGGGGCGAGATTCGTATTTAGTGGGGGGAGTTATAGCATCCCATTTGTCTAACATCTGTAATGCTACATCAGTAATAATAAAATGCCACCTCCTACATGTCATTTATTGCATTATCAATATATCATGCTCATGTCACCATGCCACCTTGCATTTGAGCATCATATAAAACCCCTTTTGTTTGGTTCTTATCCTATAAGCATTTATATTGTATTACTTGTATTTGCCTCTTGATATATTTTAGTTGGCTCTTGATACATTGCTTAATGCCCAAGTTTAGTTATGGGAATATCTCTTCCAACTCCACCTCCTTTCTTGTGACCACCTTATAATTCCACCATCCAAAATATATATGAGCACTTGCCTTTTTATTTTGGGCTTAAGTCTAGATCATATGTATTAATATGGATCCACTTATATTTCTACATCCTCCCATATATGATCTATGTTGTTTTCGCAATATGAACTATGTGGAGCCACGTGGCCACCTTTTCATGTCATGTGAGTATAAATACTTATATTAAGCTTCCATATGGTTATATTTACTATATGCTCATGTATGATGCTATATTTTGGCTATAAGTTGATCTAGTGGGAAAATACACACTATTATGGTCATTTGGCTTCATATATGTGCATATGCTAACTATTCTCATATGATAAGCAAGCTCCATTCTTTTGTTGGGCCATAAATCGAATAATTTAATGTATGCATGGATATATGGCCATATGGTTATCTTGGTGTTTTCACAACTATTACTTGTGGTCATACATGATCCATGCATGGCCCATGAAAGGTTTTCCTATTCCCATTTATTTTAATTATTGGTTTTATTGGGTGAAGCTTGTTGGAATAAGTTATTACATGATGGGCTCAATTATTTTTCCACAAATCTTTTGTGAGCTAAATCCATATGAGCACTAGTTTGAATTCATCTAGCTCTCTGAAGTGATTAAGGTTTGAATATGTTTCCAACATGAAAGAAATCTCAAAATTTTAACCAAAATTTAGATCATTTATATATACTTTGTGATGGACATTTTTGAATTTCATCATATAGTTTGAAAAATAGTAGAGAGGAGAGTTACACAAAAAATTTAAGTGGTTAGGGTTTGCATATGTTGTCAACATGAAAGACATCTCAATTCTTGAACCAATATTTACATCATTTAGAGCTACTTTGTGATGGAAATTTTTGAATTTCATCATATAGTTTCAGATCACCATGAAAGACATGTCTTTGAACCAAATTTATAGCTACTTTGTGGTGAAAGTGTGGATATTTTGCCAACATGAAATACATGACTTTGAACCAAATTTTAGATCACATTTATAGCAACTTTGTCCTAGACTTTATTGAATTTCATCATGTAGTTTGAATTTTTTTGGAAAATATGTACAAGAATTCTGAATTTCTGCTAGTTCCATAGCAGTATAATTGGAAGGCCATAGACACATTTTCTGCTGGTGCTCTCACAATAACATAATTTCAAGGATGACATTACTGTTGGAACATAGTTGGAAGTCCACACACACATTTCTAAAAGTGCATATATACTACTTAGGAAGGCCATATACACAAAAGTAGGTTAGCGAAATTAACTAGGGTAGCAATACATACATATAGTGCTCTAATACTACTATTGCAATGCACATATATGCGCATATTAACACAAGATATTATTATTTCTCTCAATCATCACATCCTTGGGTCCCCTTCTGGCGCTTAGAGCTGCTAGGATCCTCCTAAATTTTCAGGATATGGGGGAATGCACTGCTATAGCTGGCTTACTGTGAGTTGTCCTGTCATAAAATTTATAGGTTTTTCTAAGAAACTCATAGCTAAAGTAACCGTCGACTCCAGCATAGTCAAGGTTAACCTTGGCAAGGGGTTTCACTCCCGTAAATCATGGCCTTGGCGCAAAACTTGAAATAGCATTGAAATTGCTTTTAATCATGTTGTAAGATGGATTGACAAGTTCAGCAAGAAGATCCTCCATCCTAGCCTTCTTAACCCTTTCCAGAAATTCTGTATAGAGTTTGGATGTCAACATGGTATTTTTCAGGAATGAAAATCCATTCTGCTTCTAACACCTTCATGTCTTTGTAAGTGTCTACACTTCCAAATGTAATTTCCTTATTTTCAAGGAATTTACGCAGTCTGGGTATATGCTTGTCACTCCTATTTAGCCAATAAAATGAAGTAACCGAGATAATCGATGATAAACAATTGTGTAATTTGTAAAATGGGGGTTCACATTCAGCGATCAAAATATAAAAAACAGAGTTCTACAACGACAGTACATACATATTACAAAATTCAGTGATGCAACCTAGGTATGTGCAACTATTTCTACTTTTCTAACAGTAGAAATCTACATATATTTCATTATTAAATGAGCTAAATAACAGATTGACATTTGTTTATTTTGTAAAACACAGCAGTGATCAAAATGCAAAACACATAGTGGTACACTAACAGTACATACATGTAAGAATATTCTAACCATCAGAAATGCTAGATTGAAATGATAAATTAAAATGGCAGAGTAAAATTATAGCATGCAGATCAATTATGTACAAGATCCTACATTGGAAAATCTATCATTTTGATATTAGATACAAAAAACAGAGGACAAACTGCCACGTAAGTTGCAGGCTTCTTACCTGCACTAGTGGAAGACGAGGACATGCTGTCGCATTGCCAGCTGAAGAACATCGTTTTTTGTCTTATCCACCGTGTACTCCAGATCAAGGCCTAAAATTCGGTAGACATACTTGTTGAGTCACGCCTCGTACTTGGCAAGAATGGCATCGACTGACCGCGGATCATTGGTGCACATGACTTCTAGGTTCATCGCACCATGGGCAAGCATGTTGAAGTTCTCGGTCGTTAGGTCACCGTCATTCATAGCCAATGGGAAGAGGGAATGCGCGGGAGTTAGAGGGGTTGCGTACGGAGGAAGCGGGATGTAGGAAATCCCTCGTCTGAGATGGAAGAGGAGGCGGTAACCTGCTATACAAGGAACTGCCTCGGCTCCTATGCATCTATAGAGTGTGGCTGCGTGTCCCCTCGTTTTTTTCCTCTCTTTTTTCCCAGAGCTTCCGAGGTCCCTTGTTTGGGCCCATGTGATAGTGAGTGAACGGCTAGGTTTCTTTGTACCCTACACGCTGGCAAGGAGGCGGAAATTTCTGCGCCCATGATGATAGTTGGGTCCCCACCTTTCATGGTTTATGTCTCGTCCCATCAACAATGCACTAAATTATTGGAGCATATCTACTCTTGATTAATCTACCATACCTACTCTGTATTATACTCCGCATCCCCTGCTGCTCGAAATCGCCTACGAAACCCCAAACACAACAGCGTAGATCAACTTCGTTCTCTCACTCTGTCTGTCGCCTCCAACCTTTAAGTCTCTCGTCACCATCATTACTTGGATGCCAAGGAGAACAATAGCTTCGCCCAACCAGGTATGTGTTCTATCTCCACCAGGGCGCCTTTTCTTATTAATCTACTAGTTCAACACATATTTGATTTGGGTAGTAACAAATTTTGCAATTTTTTGGAAAACAGTGCCAGAATATTTTGATCCAAAAGGATGGTGCAACAAAGGGGATAAGGAGAAGTGATTTTCCGTTACTCTTCAAAGATGGATTTCAAGAGAACACGGTAAAGAGTTTATCTCAATTTTTTACTCTTGTACCAGATCTGGCTAACTGGTTACTTATTCATACACTAGTAATCAGTCATGACTGGTAGGAACTGATCCTTTGGGAAATTTTCATTAATATAGTTCATTAGCTCAACTAGAAGTGCAATAAATCAAGTAGCAATTCTTAAGTAAATCTAAGTAGTAGTGAAATAGATCAAAGTACTATTGAATTAAATCAAATTAATAGTGACTAAATTAAGTACAAGTGAAAATAATCTAGTAGTACTACTAAAAATTCAAGTACTACTGCACCAAATCTGGTGTAATTGTTTACATTTGAATCAAGTAGTCCCAATTTTTTTCTACAGCATGATGATTTTTCTAAATTACAACTCTAAAGTACTCTATGTACATATTTAACAAATGTTAATACATTGTGAACCTTTTGTCTCAGTTCATCCAATGCTACATGGGAGCACATTTCCTTTCTAAGTACATGGTAGCGTTGTCCGAAGAAGTAACTTTTATGGTAGATATCTACACCACAGAAGGTTTCCAGTACTCAGTCAGAGTTTGGAACAAACCATATTCGACCTTCTTGCATGGAAAACTTAGGAAAGAACTTTATATAACATACGAACTTAAAGTTGGCCATTGTATTTATTTTGTTGTGAACACCGCTGATGCGAGGACCCATGTCATCATAGGAAATGCCCCTATCAACCATCCAAGTACAGCTAATGAACTTGTTCATGTCTTAATGATGTTCAGTTTAGTTACCATGGGTCAATTCGTTTAATTAATTGACACACAATTATATAACAGCTTATTACCATTTGAGCCGTGGTAAGCGAGATATTGTTGATTCTTTTACTGTCACTGATGGTACCATCATGAACTGGAGGATGATGGAGACAGTGAAACAACATGTAGACCATCTAGACTATCTTATGGAAGTTCATCAAGCTGGGAATTTCTATGAAGGAATAGCCATTGTATTGTTGCATGCATTAAACTGCACTAGTTGTGTTAAAAACAACTTGGTAATATTTAATACTCATTCCTAATTTATTACTTTTATTATAGTTGACACAACTATGCAAAACCATTATTGACATCACACTGGTGTTTTGTAAACATAAAATTCTAGCCCGAGTTGTGCCATAAAACATGGACAAATATGGTGGCTTAACTATTATTTATGATCCACACACTATCATCAAAACTTCGTACACCATTTCTGCACTTGATGGTCGTGTGTCACTTAATGGTTGCGCAGAGTTTATGGAGAAGGAGAATACTTACCACATTGGAGACAACATGTTGTTCCAGCTATACTTAGGAATTTCAGGGGTTTACCATTTTGTTTCACATATTCCATATGTGCCTCCGGAGTTAGAGTACTAGATTACCTCCATCTTTTGATCAGTGGTGATGGTCCTATGTCAAAGCACTATTGTGTTCAAGGTCCTGTGTCAAACCATGTGTTTGTCGAACTCCTTTTGTGTTGGTTACATTGAGTCAGACTATGTCGTGTGTTAAATAGTATTGTAAGACTGAATGCTCCTTTTGTGATGGTGATGCTTAGTGCTAAACAATTATCATGTTTGCTTTCATCTCGTGTTCCTTCTAATACTGTTGTTAATTCTATTGTTGTTGTTAATTCAAAGCAAATGATAGTCTTCTTCTAAGCACTTTCAATTTTCCAAAAAATACATATGATGATCGTGTATGCATCAGATAAGTAAACTGTTGAAAGAAGATATAGATATATAGGTTCTATTCAGATTTTCATAAATTAGCATGGACATGCAATTCAATCCTTTAGTGTACTTACAATAAGTATGCACTACAAACGGATACTACTCAACATAATAATTCTCATCGTTGGGATTAATTTCACCCTCATCATTTTCATTTCCTTGCAATCCATCTACACCTCCTTCATCTTTGCTACTTTCCATGTAAAGGTTGTTATTGTCATCTTCCTTTTCTAGATCATGAATAATGCAAGCATCAACGCGTTCCACCTCATCTTCATGATGCACCTCCTCCAGTTTGATCTCTTTTATAGCCTCCATGTACTCAACATCATGAATAATAAGTTGTGATGAACCATAGTCATCTTGGAATGCATTTCCATTCCCCTGAAATGGCCCTTCATTGCCATCTTATGTTTTTGGAACATCGAACACGTCCCTATTACTGAGGGGTTGCCCAAGTTTCCAAGGATGACCAAACTTGGTATCATCAACATAGAAACATGTTTCATCTTGGCTTGCAAGAATGAAGGGCTCATTCTTGTACCATAATTTTGAAGTGTTAACACTTCTGAAAAATGTATCATTTTTTATCTTGCAATTCTCACCAGAAGTGTCAAACCAATGACATGGAAACAAGTATACTGATCTATCATTGTGCTTGTTCTTCACGTACTGTAACTTAATTATTTCCTACAGAACACCAAAGTACTCTCTTTCTTCAGATTCATCAAAAAATCCCTTTGTCATCACACCAGAATTTGCGTTTTTTGGTTCTTCTCACGAGACACTGTACGAAACCTAGCACCTATAACATGGCAACCATAGTATACTATGACACGCTCGTCTGGACCAAGTGCAAGTGACTGTAAATCTTGAGATGCAGATTCCATCTCACTCACATGATTTTTATACCATGTAGGGAACTCTTTCTTGAGCGTCTCCTCGATGTTAATCATACCCCTCTGCAAAAGTTTTTCTCGGTAAACACTGTACCATAGAACAATAAATATTTACATGCTAGATATCATAATTTCATACAACATGCATGGAATTTTTAAACAAAATTGATAGGGATCTTACTTCATATAACCTTGTGCCTCTTCACAATTTCCCAGCACATACCAAGCCATTTTATGGTATTTCTTCTCAAATGTTCTCAAAGTTGATTTCCCAATCCCTCTAGCTCCATATGAGAAAACCTTAAACTCATCAGCACCAACTATTCTTTGCTTATTTGCATACCTATCATATTTGTTCTCATCCTCAAAAAATCTAGAACAAAAGCTCATGCACTAATCAACTATATATCCCTCCGCAATTGAGCCTTCCGGCCTATATCTATTACGCACAGTTGACTTAAGGTATCCAAGTCGTCTCTTAACGAGATATATCCAAACATAATGGATAGGGCCCCTTAGTTTAGCCTCATCATGAAGATGTATTTCCAAGTGAACCATTATATCAAAAAAGCTGGTGGGAACAACATCTCAAGTTTTCAAATGATTATAACTATTTAAACCTTCAACCGATCAAGTACTTCAACTCTAAGTGTTATGACACACAACTCCTTGAAACATCTACCTAATGCAGCAATAGGCTCATACTTTTCCTTGCATGCAATTCCTCTAAGCCCAGCAGGCAATACATGCTTAAGGAGAATGTGACTATGCGCCTCTTTGGACCATGTACTTTACCACAAACAATATTTACACATCTTTCTAGGTTCACACATAAACCATCTGGAAATCTATTTTTTGCCAAATATCATCTCCTTCTCAAGCGTCCATAGCGCATGGGGCTTTGAATAACTGTCACCCTCATCGTCCATCCAAAACTTTTTCCTAATCTTCATTATATCTAAATCAAGTCTGGCACTAACAGTATCCTTATTCTTGCCTTGTAATTCAAGTAGGGTACCAAGGATATTATCTAAAATGTTCTTTTCAATATGCATTACATCAAGGTTGTGAACTATATTCAGTTTCGACCAGTATGGTAGATAATGCAAGCTCACCTTTAGGTTCCACGTACGTTCACCTTCAACTGTATGTTTTCTCTTCTTGGATGCAGGATTTTTCCTGGTTCGTAATCCTTCACTTTTTCAACCTTCTCTTCTAGTTATTCAAATGTGAACTTCCTAGAGGGACCTCTCTCCTCAGTTTTCCCATTGAATAGTCTACTTCTTCTATACGGATGATTTGTTGGAAGGAATCGCCGAGTACCAATATACCCTATTTTTTTCAAAGACTCATAACAACGATCCTCGTCACAATGCATAGATGCAAAAAAAACATTTAGTCCAGACATAGTGGCATATCCAGGATAGTCATGAATAGACCAAAGGAAAGCCCCATGCAAGTCAAATTCATCTCCTTTGCATGCATCATACGTCGTCACACATTTCCAAAGTTACATCATATCTTTAATCAGAGGCTACATAAAAACATAAAAATCCTTCCCTATGAACACTTTCCACGTATAAGTAATGACAACATGAAGTTGGACTGATCCATGCACATTCAAGGAGGAAAATTGTATGAATTGATAAAAATAGGCCACATACTATATGAATTACTCATACTGCCAAAAGGATTGAATCCATCCGTGGCAAAACCTAGGCTCAAGTTATAGGAATCTATAGAGAACCATTCGAACGCACTGTCAAAGTGCTTCCATGCCTCACCATCACCTAGGTGCCTCAATATATTATGCTCAGCAACCATCTTCTCTTTGTGACACTTAGTGTTCTTTGACATTTATTTCGAAACAAAAAATCTTTGTAACATTGTAATTATAGGAAAATATCGAAGAACCTTGTGCAGAACCTTCTTCTTTGCATCCGAGTCTTTCCATCTTGAAACTCCACACTTAGGTAAATGAGTGTGGTTCTTATAATCTCCCTAGAACAAAGCGCAATAAAACTTGCATACATGAATTGTCTCGTAACCAATACAACATCAGATAGTACTCTCTTAGCTTCAACATAAGATCTTGGAAAATTCACACTTGGCAAACAATCACATAACACCCCAAAGAATAGATCAAATGCTCTATTGGTTAACCGGTTGCTTGATTTGATATGAAGCATCTTGATAATGAAGTTCAACCTCATGGTTGTGCTGCAACAGTCATGAAGATCTCTCTTAGCTTCTTCTATGAGCTTTGCATAAATATTTGGTTGATTAGGACCTTTCTTCCCTGACTTCTGAAGATCATCAACCATTCTATTCAAATCATAAAAATTATTTGAATTGTCTTCCTGATACGTCGGAAACGTATCTATAATTTTTGATGCTCCATGCTTGTTTAGTATCTACTTTGCTTTACTTTGTCTACACTTTGAGGTTCTTTTTACATGTTTTCTGGTAATAACCTATTAACAAGTTGCCACAGTGCCATTTGCCTGTTTTCTGCTGTTTTTGGTTTCAGAAAAGTTAGTAAAGAAATATTCTCGGAATTGGACGGGACAAACGCCAAACTCAATTACTTTCCGTGGGGAACAAGAAGTCCAGAGGGGAGACAGAGACGCGGGCCAGGGAAGCCAGACCACCCTAGGCGTGGCCAGGGGTGGGCCCACACTTGGGAGGGGTGTGGCCCCTTTGGCCGCCTCCTCGGCCTCCCGCTTTGCCTATAATAATCCCCCGATGCATAAATCCTAAGTATCCGATCAAATCTCCACGAAACCGTCTGTAGCTACCGCCACCATCGTCCCTAGATCGGGGGGATCTGAAGTTCTTCCCGGCACCCTGCCGGAGGGGAGATCATCCTAGAGGCCTTCTCTCCGGTATGATGCGTGAGTAGTTCCACCTTGGACTATGGGTCCATGTAGTAGCTAGATGGTTGTGTCTCCTCCTTGTGCTTTCATGTATAGATCTTTTGAGCTCCGTTCATGATCAAGATCTAATCTATTTGTAATCATGCATGTTGTGTTTGCGGGGATCCGATGGATATTGAGATTATTATGTTGGTTTGATTAATGGTTTTGTCTTTACAATTCTATCATGTCTGTGTTGTTTGTGATCTTGCATGCTCTCCATTCTTAGTAGCTATCTTGGCCAAGTAGTTGCTAGTGACTCCAAGAGGGGGTATTTATGCTCGATAGTGGGTTCATGCCTCTAGTTTCCAAGGGAAGTGACAATAATCTCTTCGGTTGTAGATGTGTTGTTGCCACTAGGGAGAAAACAACGGTCTCTTGTTCATGGAACATGTGTACTGTTTACCTTACACACTTTGCTTAAAGCAGTTTTCTGTTGTGGAGGGGGTTCGGATGATAACCTGAAGGTGTACTTCTAGTCATAGATGCAGTTGGATGGCAGTCTATGTATCTTGTTGTATTAACCAATCGAATCTCATAGGACCTTTCTGACTAGTAATTGCATTGTTATGCCTTGCTCAGTTCCTGTTAATTGCCCTGCTGTAATTTGTTTACCCTTCATGCCATGTTGTTTATCTAAGGAGAGCACCTCTAGTGAACTATGGATCCCGGTCCAATATTTACCATTGATACATCTTCCATTGTTACTTGTTTACTTGCTGCAAACCATTACCTTCCACACAATATGTTTAATCCTTTGTTATAGCAAACCGGTGGGCTTGACAACCTCACTAATTAGTTGGGGCAAAGTCTTGAGTTTGTGTTGTGCAGGTCTCCACGTTGCTAGCAACACCTGTGTGACATTTCCTTCCTCCTTATGGTTCGATAACCTCGGTCTCAACTGAGGGAAAGCTTGATGTTGTGCTCATCACACCTTTCTCTTGGGGTTCCCAACAAAGTCCTCTCTGACAGGCAACAAGATTTTTGGCGCCGTTGCCGGGGAGGATAAGGACATCTTCACTAGGGGAGTCCTCCACTTCCTTTCTCTTTACTTCGTTTTTAGTTTGGTTTGTTTATTTTGCTTGGTTTTGTTTCCCTCTTTTAAAAAATCCCCAAAAAATTAGTCTAGTTTGGTTTGCTTGCTTTATTCAAAAACACAAAAAAATTAGTTCCTGCTCTAGCTACTGCTATTGTTTTTGGCTTGCCCACCTTTGCCAAAATGAACTCTGCTGAGAACACCAAGTTGTGTGACTTCACTAGCACCAACAACAATGATTTTCTTAGCACACCTATTGCTCCACCTGCTCTTGATGCTACCTTTTATGAAATTAAGCCTGCTTTGTTGAATCTTGTGATAGAGAGCAATTTTCTGGTGCTGGTACTGATGATCCTGTTGCCCATCTTAATAGCTTTTTTGAACTTTGTGAGATGCAAAAGTATAAGGATGTAGATGGAGATATTATTAAGCTCGAGCTTTTTCCCTTCTCCTTGAGAGGGAAAGCTAAAGAATGGTTGCTATCCTTGCCTAAAAATAGTATTGATTCTTCGACTAAGTGCAAAGATGCTTTTATTGGAAAATACTATCCTCCTGCTAAGATTATATCTATGAGAAGTGACATTATGAAATTTAAACAACTTGATAGTGAACATGTTGCTCTAGATTGGGAAATAATGAAATCTTTGGATAAGAATTGCCCCACTCATGGACTCACTGCTTGGATGATTATCCAGACTTTTTATGCAGGTTTGAACTTCTCCCGAAGAAATCTGTTGGATTCCACTGCTGGAGGTACCTTCATGGGCCTCACTTTGGGTGCTGCAACAAGGATCCTTGATAATATGATGGTTAACTACTCTGAATGGCATGTTGAGAGAGCTCCACTTGGTAAGAAGGTAAATTATGTTGAGGAAACTTCCTCTTTGAGTGAAAAGATTGATGTTATTATGGCTATGCTTATTAATGGGAAAGCTCCTTTAGATCCTTATAGTGTTCCCTTAGACTCTTTGGTTGCTCAAGAAGAGCAAGTTGATGTGAACTTCATTAGAAACAACAATTTTGGCAACAATACTTATGGTAATTATAGGCCTTATCCTCCTAGTGGAAATGTTTATCATGGTAGATCTGGAATGCCTAGTGAAGAGAGGATTCTAGAAGTAGAGAGATCCACTAAGAATTTTATGTAGATGCAATATGAGCAAAATAAGATTTTCACTAAAACTATGGAGGAACAATCTATCATATTGAAAAATATTAGCCATTAGCTTGAGAACCTGAATAGAGAAATTCCTAGTTTATAGTCAAAAAATTTGATTGCTAAGAAAAATATATCCTCTTTGTCTGAAGCTCTATAACATCCCAAAAATACTAAACTAGAATCATCAAACTCTAATCATCAAATTTAGGGTTAACAAAAACTTTTCTAAAATAAAATGAGAAAGCATTCATGTGTGTATGCATCCCATTTTGAATTATTTTGAATTGCCTTGTTTATGTGTTTCTTTTCTTGTAAAATGATTCTTAGGTGAAATAAACATCATCTAAACAATCCCCACACTTTTCCCAAAGACAAATAAATCAAAACAAACAAAATAAGGGAATGGTCACTTTGGCTAAATTAATTCCCATGCCTACTTTGGTTGTCTCTAACTTTCAGAACTTAACAGAAACTTGTTTGGATCTTTGCACCCCCTGATATTACTCATAACAAAGTATCAAGGCCCACGTTGTGATCATCTAGAAACATTCAAATGCATAGTTTAAAGGTTAGTTTAAAATTGAATCTATATCATATGGGAAGATCCCACTTTTTCAAAAACCACTCAAACAAGCTTAACTTTCAAAACCCAAGCATCTGCAGACTCACCAGCACCAACCTAGCACACCCACCAAAAATCTTTTTGAAATTCAAAACTTGAATTCTTAAAGCCATTTCATCAAACACTTGGAGGCAACAAATCAAATTGGCCTAACTTCACTGTTTTGAGCAGTAATCTGGCTAAGCAATGTTCACCATTGATCACCCTTGTATCCCTCAGTGCCAACCAATGCTTGGACAAACCCTAGCACCTACCCTTTGCCCCATGCCATGCCAACCCGAGCACCCCCTTGCCAGCCGACCATGGCTAGCTAGCCAGAGCAAGCACCAAGCCCAAACAACAGGTCTAGGACACAGCCCACCGTCCATCGCCACCCCCTGTCCAGCGCTTGAACCTTGCCAGCCCCTGGACCACACGCACAGAGCATGCGCCAGAGCGCCACCCTCGACACATGCCCACAGACCGCGCGCCGCACTCGCCGCTTGCATACACGATCACCACCGTCCCAGGAGACCGCCAGACATCCCCGTTCGCCGCCCCATGCCTCACAGCCACCGCTCGCCGTCGAAGACGCCGCCTCTGCCGCGCAGAGCATCACATGTTCCCGACCATTTGCCACCACCCCTACACGCGCATTAAACCCATAGACCATTACCAGGAGACCACCAATCAATCGCCACCGCTGGCCATAGAGTGTCAAACTATTCGAATAGCCGCGTCCGCGGTTATGGACATTTGGAGTGTCCATACTGTTCCCCCGTCAGATGTTTCCAAAATGACTTGTGAAATGGATTGAGATTTTGACTTGACCACAACAGAGTTGTGGGATGAGATACAAATTCCAACTTAGGTATTATAAAACTTCAACTAGCATTCGTTGTTTCTAAACTTAATAGATGTAAATCTGGCTTTTTGCAAAACAACCCTAGATATTAGTGTCCTACTACAAAACCCCCTTCACTTGATAGTATTAGTTTGCGAGTACTTAAAGAGTACTCATGGCTTTGTCCACAGCTATTCCGTGGCGGACTATGAAGAGGAGTACCTGGAGGATGGACCCCAGGAAGGTTAGGACAACTAGGACCATCTCCCATCGTCAGCATTGCCTGTGACCGCGAAGATGGAGCTTCACCTACGCTACCGTTATTATTACGTATTTCCGCTGCTTGAGTTGTATTAAGAACTGGATCATGAGATCCTTATTTGTGTAATACCTTATGTATGGTTTGTAATGGATGATGTACTATGGTATCCAAATATGTTATGTCTCGCAAAAATGGTAATCCTGGGATTGCGATGTGTGGCATAACAGGCATCTGGGATTAAAAATCCGGGTGTTGACAAGTTGGTATCAGAGCCATCCTGTCCATAGGAGACCCTAGTTAGGCGACGTTTGGAATCAAAACTTAGTTTCAAAACCAAAGAAAGAAAATATTTACCAAAACTTATTCCCATTCTTATCACCTTGATTCTTTTATAAAAATTCATGTACCTCAAAAACTCTTGCAAAATACATAAAAATTGACACACTTGATCACTCTACTAACTTACTCATCTTATATTCTTTTAGATGGACGTGAAGTACAACAAGTTTTACCAGTTGGGAAATGGAGGAGACCTTATCTTTGAGAGGGATTTGGACCAGCTTTCGGAACTTCTAGAGCACCCGCACCCAGAGTTCTTCGGAGCTCAGCTCAATGATCAAGGAGGAGAAGATTTGAAGTGGCTAATTGTTGCAAGTATCCGAGGAAAGATTGAACCTCCCACTGCGGAGGGAATTCAATTCACCTTAAGAGAGAACAACTGGCTCGATGGACTTGCCAGGGCCATGCAGGAAGCTCTTGCCCGTCTGTGTGGGCAGAGTATCAACCAGATCAAGGGTACCCGCTTTGAGTTTTGCCCAAGGCATGATGCTAATGGACAGCCACTGGAAGCCCCATACCACCACGAGTTTAAGACCCAATTGGACCACCTTAGCTTCATGATGTACGATCGTCAGCAGGAGTTGGATAATTGTCGTGACTACTCCAACCATAAGTCCGCCATTATCAAGACGAAGGATCAGACCATCGCCATGCTAGCAAAGGATCGAAAGTCTCGCCGCCGTCAGCTCGACAAGAAGGAGCGCATCATTGCCCGTCTTCGCCACCGTATCTCGTCTTTGGAGGAGACCATCCACGAGAGAGACATGCAGTTGGAGGAAAGGGAGAATTCCGGAGAGGATCTTCGTGGAGACCCCTACTCCTATCTCAGCGATGATGATGATTTTCTGGAGGATCAAGCTAAGGATTTCTTCACTGATGAGCAGGATTTTGCCTTCATCAATGACGATGATGATGATGAGGATGACGACTACACCGACTCCGAGGAGTAGTAGCACTTGGGCACTAGCGTAGTGAGTAGTATTCGGTCCCACTGTATCGTAGTTTCCAGAATGGTTCCTAAAACCATCTGTTTTCCTTTGTTGTGGTGTGTGTTTGTATCGTGTGTTATGAATGAATGAATGAAAAGCAAGTTGCTAGAAAAATCTGAGTCAAACTTTAAAAACTTTTCAAAATCCCAAAACCTTAGAAATTTCCCTATTTTATCATGATCTATCTCAATCTTCAGATGCCACGCGGAGGAAGTGGTTCATCCCCGGACCCGATGTTGCAGATCCTGCAAATGTTGGTTTCTGACCGTGAAGCCGAAAGAGCCGAACGTCAAGCCAATTTAGCCACCCTGCAACAGATAGCCCAGCTGGCCCACAACAATCAAGGCCATGGAAATCAGGACAACCATGGATCTAAGCTCAAGAATTTCCAGAACACCAACCCACCTGTTTTCACTAAGTCGGAAGAGCCCTTAGACGCCGATGATTGGCTGCAAACCATGGAAAATAACCTAGAAGTCGCCGGAGTGGAAGCCAACGAGAAAGTTCTGTTCGCCACCCATTATCTAGCCGGAGATGCCAGAGCATGGTGGAACAGTGTTCATGCCATGACCGGAGGACAGATGATGACCTGGGAGGAATTCAAAGTCAAGTTCAGCAGAACCCATATGCCACCAGGTTTGATCAAGAGGATGAGAGATGAGTTCAGATAACTGAAGCAAGGAAGGATGACCATAGTGGAATACCGTGACAAATTCTTTTCATTAGCTAGGTATGCCCCGGATGAGATCGACACCGAAGCCAAGAAGAAAGAAAGATTCCTGAATGGTCTGCACGATGAGATGCAGACGGTGTTAGTCAATATCCCCTTTGCTGATATTGAAGCTCTTGTCGACTCTGCCATCCAGATGGAAGGAAAGATCAACTAAGCCAATGAGAACCGCAAGCGTCGCATGATGCATCAACCAGGAACCCATCAGACTCCAAAGTATCGCCCTAACCCATCTCGAGGATTTGCCCCGAGAACCAACAGACCCCCAATGAACCGTCCGACCTATCCCAACCGTGGAAACCCTAGGCCCGGAGGAAATCACAACAACCCAAGCAACTCTAGCAATTTCAATCGTGCCCCACCCAAGTTCAACAACAACAATGCTACCGCCAACACCAACACTGCCCCGAGGATTGTATGCAACGATGTGCCTGTTGCGGCAAAGGACAAGTCGCAAGTGACTTGTTATGATTGTGGAAATAAGGGTCACTACTCCAACGACCCCAACAAGAAGAATGCCGCAGCCCCCAATGCAAATGCCCCAGCTCAGCAGCAGCGTCGTGTTCAGCCAGGAAGAAGGTTTGCCCCAGGGAATTCACTCAACCGCAACAGCCGTCTTTTTCTCATGCATGCTGAAGAAGCTCAGGAAGCGCCAGACGTCGTGCTGGGTATGTTTCCTATTAATTCAGTACTTGCAAGAGTGTTGTTTGATTTTGGTGCATCACATTCATTTGTCACCGAATAAGTTGCCTACACTAGTAAGATTCAACCAACAAAACGGAATCATGTTATGACCGTCCAAATTCCCGGTTCAACCACCAAGGCTAGGAAAATTTGCAAAGCCGTCCCTATCCGAATCCATGGCATAGATTTTTATGCTAACCTGATAGTACTCGGGACTAAAGGTTTGGAAGTATTACTAGGAATGGATTGGATGTCCAAAAATAAAGGATTGATTGACTATGCCAAGAAAGCCATCACCATGACCAATACATCCAGAATATCAGTCGAGCATATATCTGAAACCTTACCTCGTCAATTCAAGTGCAACAAGAGTATAGACCGACCTACCATTGACCAAGTACGGATAGTCTTTGAATACCCCGATGTACTTCCAGATGTTTTGCCCGGTATGCCCCTAGATCAGGATATCGAGTTTATCATTGAACTAATCCCTAGAACAGGACCCATAGCCCAGAGACCATATAGTATGAACCCGTCTGAACTAGCAGAAATGAAGAAGCAACTTGATGCCATGCTGGAAATTGGATTGATTCAACCAAGTGTGTCACCATGGAGATCACCTATTTTGTTTGTGGACAAGAAAGATGGAGGTAACCGTTTGTGTACGGATTATCGAAAGTTGAATGATGTCACCATAAAAAACAAGTACCCTTGTCCAAGATAGAAGATTTGTTTGATCAGTTGACTGGTGCCAAAGTGTTTTCTAAGATTGATCTTAGGACTGGCTATCATCAACTCAAAATTTGTGCAGAGGATATTCCAAAGACTGCCTTTACCACCAGATATGGACTATACGAGTATACCGTTATGTCTTTTGGATTAACCAATGCCCCCGCTTATTTCATGAATCTCATGAAAAAGATTTTTATGGACTTCCTGGATAAGTTTGTCGTTGTTTTCATCGATGACATTCTGATTTATTCCAAATCAGAAGAAGAACATGAGCTACACCTAAGGACCATTCTTGGAACCCTTAGAGAGCATCAGTTGTATGCCAAGTTTAGCAAATGTGAATTCTGGTTACAGGAGGTAGGATTCCTCGGCCACATTGTATCAGCCGGAGGAATTGCCGTTGATCCTGCAAAAGTGAAAGATGTCGAAGATTGGCAAGCCCCAACCACTCAAACTCAAGTTCGTGCATTTCTCGGATTGGCGGGATATTACCGCAAGTTCATAGAAGGATTCTCGAGTATCGCCAGACCCATGACCCAATTTCTAAATAAGGACAAGAAGTTTGAATGGACCAACAAATGTGAAGCGAGTTTTCAAGAACTCAAGAGGAGTTGATTTCAGCCCCAATCTTAATCATGCCGGATATCACGAAGCCCTTCGACGTGTATTTTGACACATCCAAGATCGGTCTCGGATGTGTGCTAATGCAAGAAGGCAAAGTTATATCTTATCTATCCCGACAACTGAAACAACATGAGAAAAATTACCCAACCCATGACCTCGAACTCGCAGCCGTAGTTCTAGCCCTGAAGACATGGAGGCACTACCTGATGGGAAACCGTTGTGAGATTTATTCGGATCACAAGACCCTGAAGTATATATTCACACAGAAGGAGTTGAATATGAGGCAGACAAGATGGATTGAGTTAATCAAGGATTACGATCTGGACATTCACTATCACCCTGGTAAAGCCAACGTGGTAGCAGATGCCCTTAGCAGATTGCCGTGCCGCTTGAACTCCATGATTTTGAAGGAGGAACCAAGTTTGCACAAAGAGATGGAAGATTTTCAAATGGAATTAGTGAGTGAAGGATTTTTGGCTAGCATAGAACTTCAACCCACTTTGATCAGCTAGATCAAAGAGGCACAAAAAGGAAATGCTAGTATTGACGGAATCAAGCGTCGTATCGGTAGAGGCAAAGTACCTGGATTCAGCACAGACGAAGAAGGAGTTCTGTGGTACAAAGGACGCCTTTGTGTACCAGCAAATTTTGAGTTAAAAGAAGTTATTCTCAAGGAAGCTCATGGTACTCTTTATTCTATCTATCCCGGAGAAACTAAGATGTATCAAGATTTGAAAGAGCAATTTTGGTGGCATAAGATGAAGAGAGAAATCGGAAGCTATATCGCCAAGTGTGATATATGTCAGCGAGTCAAGGCCAGACATCAAAGACCCGCTGGATTGTTACAACCCTTGCAGATTCCGGAATGGAAATGGGATTCCGTTGGAATGGACTTTATCACCGGATTGCCTACTTCTAGTAGGGGAAATGACTATATCTGGGTCATAGTGGACAGATTTTCCAAAGTTGCCCATTTCTTACCCGTCAAGACCACATATCAGAGTTTGAAGCTAGCGGAGTTATACATCGCTAGAATCGTTAGTTTGCATGGAGTCCCCAAGAACATCGTATCTGATCGAGGAACTCAGTTTACCTCGAGATTCTGGAAAAAGTTCAAGAAGGTTTAGGAACCCGACTAGATTTCAGTACCGCGTATCACCCTCAGACCGACGGACAAACGGAGCAAGTAAATCAAATACTCAAAGATATGCTGAGAGCATGTGTGTTAGAATATGGATCTAAGTGGGAAGACTGTCTGCCGTTTGTAGAATTTTCATACAAGAATAGTTATCAAGCTAGTTTGCAAATGGGACCATTTGAATTCATGTATGGAAGGAAGTGTCGCACCCCTTTGAACTGGTCGGAAGTAGGAGAGAGTCAGATTTTCGGACCCGATATCCTACGAGAAGCAGAAGAGAAGGTTCACACGATTCGTGAGCACCTCAAGACAGCCCAGTCCAGACAGAAGAGTTACGCCGACAAGAGACGTCGAGACCTTGCCTTCAACATAGGAGATTTTGTATATCTGAAAGTGTCGCCATTGAAGGGAATGCAGCGTTTCCAACTCAAAGGAAAGTTAGCCCCCAGATATATCGGACCTTTCAAAATTCTGAACCGTCGAGGAGAAGTGTCGTATCAATTGGAACTACCCGAAGAGATGTCAGCCATGCACAATGTGTTCCATATCTCATTACTTCGCAAGTGCCTCGAAGTCCCAGAGAAGACCGAAGTGTTCAAGAATATCGATCTCCGGACCATAGAGATCAACGATGACCTGACCTATCCCGAAGTACCCATCTGTACTTTGGAAGAAGCTTTTTGAACCACCAGAACCCGAAGCATCAAGTTTGTCAATATTCAGTGGAGCAACCACACAAAAGAGGAAGCTACCTGGGAGCGCGAAGATCACATCAGGACGGAGTTTCCCGATCTCTTCAAATCCTAGGTAATCTTTTCGTCCTTTTTCAAATCTTGGGACGAGATTTTGTTTAAGGGGGGAAGGTTTGTAACATCCCAAAAATACTAAACTAGAATCATCAAACTCTAATCATCAAATTTAGGTTAACAAAAACTTTTCTAAAATAAAATGAGAAAGCATTCATGTGTTTATGTGTTTCTTTGCTTGTAAAATGATTCTTAGGTGAAATAAACATCATCTAAACAATCCCCACACTTTTCCCAAAGACAAATAAATCAAAACAAACAAAATAAGGGAATGGTCACTTTGGCCAAATTAACTCCCATGCCTACTTTGGTTGTCTCTAACTTTTAGAACTTAACAGAAATTTGTTTGGATCTTTGCACCCCTTGATAGTACTCATAACAAAGTATCAAGGCCCACGTTGTGATCATCCAGAAACATTCAAATGCATAGTTTAAAGGACAGTTTAAAATTGAATCTATATCATATGGGAAGATCCCACTTTTTCAAAAACCACTCAAACAAGCTTAACTTTCAAAACCCAAGCATCTGCAGACTCACCAACACCAACCTAGCACACCCACCAAAAATCTTTTTGAAATTCAAAACTTGAATTCTTGCAGGAATTTCATCAAACACTTGGAGGCAACAAATCAAACTGGCCTAACTTCACTGTTTTGAGCAGTAATCTGGCTAAGCAATGTTCACCATTGATCACCCTTGTCTCCCTCAGTGCCAACCAATGCTTGGACAAACCCTAGCCCCTACCCTTTGCCCCATGCCATGCTAACCCGAGCACCCCCTTGCCAGCCGACCATGGCTAGCTAGCCAGAGCAAGCACCAAGCCTAAACAACAGGTCTAGGACACAGCCCACCGTCCACCGCCACCCCCTGTCCAGCGCTTGAACCTTGCCAGCCCCTGGACCACACGCACAGACCATGCCAAGCTCGCCAGCAACCATGCCGAGCATGCGCCAGAGTGCCACCCTCGACACACGCCCACAGAACGCCGCCGCCGCCCCGCTGCATACACGATCACCACCGTCCCAGGAGACCGCCAGACATCCCCGTTCGCCGCCCCATGCCTCACAGCCACCGCTCGCCGTCGAAGACGCCGCCTCTGCCGCGCAGAGCATCACATGTTCCCGACCGTTTGCCACCGCCCCTACACGCGCATTAAAGCCATAAAGCATCGCCAGGAGACCACCGATCGATCGCCACCGCCGGCCATGCCTCTAGCAGCCCGTAGCCATGTCGCTACCATCGCCTGCCCATCCCGTTCGGTCTTGTCGTCGAGACTATAAATAGAGGCCTCCCCCGCTCTAACTCTTCACACCATCTCACTCCCCTTTCCTCACTGATTGTTCCACCCTGTTCCCGGAGCAAGGCGAGCAGCGCATCGCCCGAATTTGGCCGGAGCAGGCCGCCTCTAGAGAAGAAGGGCGCCGTCGATTTCGTCCACCCCAGAAGAAGCTGCCGGTACCAACAGGTTCGCCGTCGTCCACTCGTCGTTCTCCCGCCTCGCCGACCCTCGCCTGAGCCCCGGTGAGCCCCCGACGACCCCCATCTGCCGCGTTAGGGTTCTGTCTTGTGGGCGCTGCCCGACATGGACGATGAACCTGGGTCGTTAGATTAGAACAAGATCCCACGGTCCATGTTGCCCCGTACCGCTTCGCACCCCCTCGTCTCACTGATGCGTGGGGACATCAACTTAACTAGCCCGCATAAGCGCTGTGCTTAGCAGGCCGGCCCAGTATCGTTTCCCGTGCAGCCCACTCGTTTGAATTCAACGTTTTCCATTTTAATTCAAATACAGTTCTGTACCTAGTTTCAAAAATCAACCCAGCTCGATTCAGTAAACCAAATTGAATGAAACCAATTTTGTTAGAAAGGTCTTGAAATGCTGAATCCAAGACCGTTGGATTTAAATCATTTGGATCTGTAGATCACCCTTGGTAAAAATAACAAGGCAGAACCTTTTCTGCATTCAAACATTTTTCAAATTTAAACCATAAAAGATTTTGAGTTGATTCCAACTCTCAAAAATCACATTTGATCATATCTTTCAGAATATATAAAAACATTTGGGTTTACTTACAGAAATATTGTTCAAGTAATAAAAGAATGCCACATAGGCATTTCTAGTCACTTTATTTAAGTAAAATAAAAGGTTAAACCTTATTAAATTGTGACACCACTTTAAATCACATTCCCATGGACTAAAATATGTGGTGATGACATGTGTCAACATGATCCCATGTTTGGTTTGGAGAATATTAAATCTTAAGTAGTTTTTCAATGAGTAGAAATTACTTTTCTAAAAAAATAAAAGGAATTAAACCAAGCTTTAATCTTGTAATGTTAGGGATGATGCTAGATCATCTATAGGACCCTTTTGTGTGATTATTTAAAGTAGTTAAGTATTGTTTGGTGATTCTGTACCTCATAATTATGTATAGACGCTAGTACCGACCAAGGATACGAGGAAGAAGGAGGATACTACGAAGAAGAAGCCGAGTAGAACTTCAACCACTGCTCTACACAAGGCAAGCCTAATACTACTAGTTGAATGTGCAAGCCAATACTTGCAAGCTATTAACCTTGCAAGCTAACACTTTCAATTTAGCAAGCTTATACTGATATTGATGCAAGCATAATACTACTAGTTGAATGTGCAAGCAAATACTTGCTTGTTACCATACCAACTATATGCCTTAAGCATATATGATCATAACCACTTGATAAACCAATCCTAGTTTTACTTGCAAGCTTTATACTTTATTTCTTTATCAGAGCTTTTACTTAGAGTTTACTTAAGTGAATGGTAGATTCTAGAGAGATAATTGAAGGTTGCATAAAGAGCATAAAACTTGGCCTAAGCTAGATAATCTTTATGTCATCCTAAGGCATGAGATGGAACATAGTTAAACTCCACTAGTTTACCACCCCTCATTAGTACTTACCCCCACTTGTAGATGCTAGTGCTAAGCCGTGTGACAGTTTTCGGATCCACTCTTTGACTTCTTGGCTCATTTTTGCCTCGTGCCGAGTCACTTTGGCCAATTCCGAGTCATTTTCGGCGTGCTTCAGTCACTGACAGCTAGTAATCATGATTACTTGCCTCAAGTTTTGTTCCAAGCTCTGGCTCACAGTGATGGCTGTGATTATTCCCCATCACTGTGGTAGTCTCATCGGCCTGCGCCCCTTGTCCTTCCTTTTGTGACGTGGCATGGGCTATTCTGTGTATTGTTTCCACTTGGCGCCCGCTGATTGGTTTACTCGGCCGGGTACACAGACACACGCTGGCCGCACGACGCAGAGGGATCCCATGATTGGGGGTTTTTACTGCCCTTAAGTAGGGGTGAGGGGGTTACCACTTCCCCCACGCCTGTTCAGTTTTCCGCTGCCTCTTCTTCTTCCTTGCGCCTGCAAAATCAAACATCCCCCTTTGCGGTTTTTCCTTCCTTCCATTCTTGCCGTGCGATTGCTCCACTTCTCTTTCCATTCCATCACGGGTCCCTGTTCTTCCAAACCTCTTACTTCGGTGGAGGAGATCAAGTCTGGGAGGATGATGGACGCACGTGACGGTGCATATGGTGCTGAGGAGCAGGAGAGGTTCCCGCCGTGGCCTTGGCTGGGAGGGCTCAGAGGTCTCCACCAAGGAGGTCGAGTGGCTCCGCTCCACCAAGCGCATCCTGCTGCAGGTGGATTGTCGTCTTCCCGCCAGTGAGATCTCTCCTAAACCCGATGCCAATGATCGGGTGGTCTTCCTTTCTCACTTTGAGCGGGGTTTTGCTCCTCCAGTGAGCAACTTATTTTCCTCGTTTCTCTCCACTTTCCATCTGCAGACCCATCATCTTCCTGCCAATGCGATTGGATCCCTCTCTTGCTTTATTTCCGCTTGCGAGGCTTACCTCGGGATTTGGCCTACAGTTCTTCTGTGGGCCAAATATTTTAGCTTTAAGGTTCAAGTTGTTCCCCAGCCTGGTGCTCCTCGATCCGAGAAGAGGCCGACCCGGTGCGGTGCCGCTAGTATTACGCCTAGGAGAGACTACATCTTTCCTCATGTTACTGGTCTCGATTCTTGCAAGAAGTTCTGGCAGCTTGACCCGCGCGACCAAGATGCTCCCTCCTTTCTCACATGAGGTCCGGGCCAAGATGTTATGGCAGCTTGACCTGCGCGACCAAGACGCTGCGGTGAATGAGGACAATGTGATCTTGGAAAGGTTGTTGTCGCCGGATGAGCATTTTCATCTTGCCGAGAGGGACCTCATGTGCACCTTCGTCTCACGCCGGGTAAGCCCTATCCAAGCTAGGAGCCACAAGATGTGCTTCATGAGTGGCTCCCATGATCCCACTCGGCACTGTACGAAGGATCTCACCCATGACTCCATTGCTCACCGAGTAAGCTCAATCTTCAAACTGAACTTGGAGGATGATTGGGCTTGGAGCTGCCCTCCGTTTAGCCGGGTCAATCATGTCCCCTGGGTAAGTTTTCCGAGTCGTTTTCCTTGCCGAGTCAGCTTCTAGCGCTAGCGCCCCTGGTGCTGGCCGGGAACAACTTCCGAATCTTGGTGCCAGCAACGCTGGTGCCGAGAAGACCTCCACCACGAGTTCCTCTGGCGCCAGCCCTCAAACTGGTGTGAATGAACAATTTTCTGATCTTGGTGCCAGCAACACTGCTGAGCACAGTCAGTCGGCTCCACTTTCTTCTCAAAACAATCCTGCTCACTCTCTTCTTCTGTCAAAGAGCCAGACCCAGCCTAAGGCTGCTGGTTCGGCTCGCCCTTCATCCAGCAAGACCACCACCAAGCAGACAACCTTGGTCTACGCTCCGGGTACTGCTCTTCAAATCCGGCCCCCGACGTTGACAACAATGCTTGCTTCAACGGGCAAAGCGGGCGAGTCTGCGGCTGCCGGGTCAGGTGATGGCTCTAAAGTTGTTGCCCTTCATACTAGTGCTGCTGCCACCCGCGCCAACGTAAGAACTACCCTGAAAATGGGTCATGTTCTTACTCGGACGCTCAGCGGGAACGGCCTTGGTTCAGCTGAGCCTTATGCTTTGGCATAGAATTCAGCGGGCGAGCAGGAGGTTAGCATCCGCGCTGGCAAAAAACTGAAGCTGGGCCCCAAGGCCGTCTCTGACATGAACTAGCAAGCCATCACCTTAATGGCCCACGCCGACGAAGTGAATGAGGTAAATGATCTTTTTAGTCTTTCGCGTCAACAAGTATTTTTGTTATACATATCACCTAGTCCCCGAGGTTACTGCCGAGTGAGGAACTTACTCGGCTGTAAGCTCTATGCAAGAACTTAGCCTTTTATTTCCATATGTCAAGCCCGCATGTTAGACTATCGATCCCTAGTCCCCAAGGTTACTGCTGAATGAGAAACTTATTGGGCTGTAAGCTCTTAGATGGGAGTCATTCTTTATCTGTCTGGAAGCTTGATTTTCCATTTATTCACTGTCCTTTTTCCTTTGCAACTCACGCATAATGAGTGCACTAAGGTTCATCAAGCTCTCCTTCTGGAGCATCGCAAGCTCGAACTTGCGTATGAAAAGCTGCAGATTCACACCTAAGGCCAAGGTGACTTTCTTACTTGCCCTATCCTTATTCGGCGTATCTTCCATTGATTCATTTTCTTAGTCTTTCACACTCTTTTCCCATAGCCTCTGCTCAGTCCACCATCGAGACGCTCCACTCACAGATCAGCGAGACAAAGAGTAAGTTTCTTGCCTTCCTTCATGCCACGTTCTTCCCTTATTAATCTGGTAGTTCAAGGTATTTCCGTCGGTGCTGACGAGTGACTCATTCCAAATAAGCAGAGAAGCACCAAGACGAACTCCAAACAGAGAGAGACAAGGTGACTCGGATGAAGAAGCTGATGGCCGACATGGAGCAGAAACACTTGGCCGAGGTGAAGGGGCTGAAGGAGGAGCTTGCCGAGAAAGACGACCAACAGGCCGCCAGCGCCAAGAAGACCAAGAAGCTGCTCGATGAGGTCGAGTCATCAGTTGAGTCGGCGAACCTGAACCTCGACGCCCTCCAAGACAAGGCCAAGATTTGGCAGAGCAAGATCGGCGCTATCAACTTCTTTCTCGGTAGTGAGTTCTTACTCTTTTTGCATTGTAATGTTCGTTCTGGACTTTTTCCCATCTATTTTTGTTACTTTCTAACTTTCTCTTTTGCTTGCAGAGAATTTTTCTGAGGCCAACATGTTTTCCATTCAGGCCATGAAGAAATGAGAGCCGAATCTGGCGCTCCGGCTGATGGCGGGGTGACCATGGACGAGCATCTCAAAGCGGTGTCAGAGTGGGTCAAGATCCTCAAGTCTTGCGTCATGGACTTGCTCAAATCGGCTATTCATGCGTTTTGCATGCTCTGGCAGGATCAGGATGCACCTGAACTCATCGAGCCTCTTGCTGAGAGATTGCTCCACACTGAGGACAGGATGGATAAGTGGCGTGAGTCAGCCGGCCGAGATGCAGCGGACAAGGCCCTCTCCTTTCTGCTTTCATGGTACGAGGACATCAATCTTGATGTTCTTGATCGCATAAGGGGAGATGGGAAGTGGCTGAATGACCCGGAGCTGATCAAGAGACGCCGGGAGCGAGCCTACGCCATGATCGAGTACACCATGGTACATGCTTGGTGCGACGGGCCCAACTTCCTCGACCTCGGCGACCCACTTGTCAAAGTTGCTAATGAAGAGGGTGCCGACAGCGAGGCCACCGAGTCAGATGGTCCCGATGACTCGGCTACTGACGCCCAAGACTCGGTAGATGCTCCAAGCGAAGCTCCTCACTCCAAGGCTGCTTCTTAGACTAAATAGAACAAGTACTTGAACTTTTGATGAGATTCCCGGTATGTCGGGTACAGATGTAATATATATTGCAATTAAGTTTGATTATGTGCCTTTTGATAAGGCTTTATATATTTTCGTTATGTTCTGAGTGTGAATCATTCAAGGGCAAGTCCCCGAGTCTCATTTTACCATTTCACCTTTCCTCGACTTTGGCCCTTGTCTACCTTTTTTGGCGTTCGACATTAGAGTCTCAAAGTACTAAGGATATGGTTAGCGGGTATGAAACTTGGATCACTTGGCCGAGGATCATTCGACACACAATACAATATGACCTGCAGTGGCTTAGGCAAAAACACAGGGTCGACTCACGTTTCTCCTTGTATTTATTCGGTGTTCGTGTTTACTCGTCATGTATCCTTTCCTCTTGCTTGCCATCAAGCCGTGTTTTTAGACAACAGCATAGTCGAAGAGTTGATTCTTTACAAGTAAACACTACTTGTTCCGAGATAAGCTTTGGGTGTCACGCCAGCCGCCATAAAATAATTGAAAGGGAAAACATAAGGGGTAGTCCCCGAGTTAGTTTTTCGAGTCATACCATTTTATTATCAGCACATAGCCGGCACAAGTGTCCGACGTATGAGAGTTCGAGTGATACATGCATTGCTTCTCCTAAGTATAAAAGGGATGAAGCAGTGCCACTATCCATGGCCTTTTGGTCTCATCTCCTGATCTGTTCGCCTTGTTCTTTTGCGCTTCACGAGCATCGATAAGATAATATGAATCACTGTGCAATGCTTTTCTTACAATCAACAGACCTTCCCATGGGGGTGATAATTTATGCATTCCTGATGTGCGCTGCACTAGCCTTAGCACCATATCCCCTTCTCGAAAAATATGAGGTTGAACTTTCCTGCTATGGTAGCGTCTGAGATTTTGCTGATATATAGCGGATCTGGACAATGCCAGTTCCCTTGCTTCTTCGAGTAAGTCAAATCCATCTTCTCGGGCCTCTTTTACCTCAGCTTCCGAGTATTGCCTTATCCTTGGCGAGTCATACTCTATGTCGGCAGGAAAAACTGCTTCTGCCTCATACACAAGGAAAAACGGCGTATAGCCTGCTGACCGATTCGGAGTTGTTCTTAAACTCCATAGCACTGAGGGAAGTTCTTCTATCCAGCAACCAGGTGATCTCTGGAGTGGTTCCATTAAGCGGGGTTTTTATCTCTGATAGAACTAAGCCATTAGCTCATTCAACTTGTCCATTTGATTCTAGATGAGCGACTGATGCTACACCGAGTCTTATTCGGTTCTTTCCGCAGAAACGAGCAAAAGCTCCTTCAGCAAAGTTTGTGCCATTATCTATGATTACACTGTGTGGGTAACCATATCTTAGGATTATGTCCCTTAAGAATGTGACAGCTATTTTACCGTCCAATTTCTTGATGGGTTTCACCTCTATCCATTTGGTGAACTTATCAATCATCACCAAAATATGAGTCATTCCTCCCCTTGCTGGTTCGAATGGTCCTGCCATATCTAGACACCATACTGCAAATGGCCAAGTGATTGGTATAGTCTTTAATTCGGACGCTGGTAAATGTGACTTGGATGCATAATGTTGGCAACCACTGCATTTTCCGACTAACTCTTGTGCCTGTGCCAATGCGCTTGGCTAATAAAATCCATGTCGGAACTCCTTGGCCACCAATGCTCTTGATGATGCATGGTGCCCATATTCCCCTTGAAGAATATCCAACAAAATCGCCTGACCTTTCGATGAGCTGATGCAACGCTGCAGTACACTCGTCACACTCCTCTTGTATAGTTCCTTGTTGATTATAGTGTATGCTTTTGCTCTCGTTTCTGTTTGCCTTGCCAATATCTCATCACACGGCAGGGTCCCATCTTTCAAGTATTTGAATATTGGCTGTGCCCATGTTGGTATTGCCCCTGAGTCAATGTCCATTGGCACAACGTCTGACTCTTGTGTTGCCGGGATGAATATTTATTCGGACTCTGGTGACGGCTTGATCGATGGTTTTCTGAGATGTTCCAATGCTATTCTTGGTGGTATTTCTTGCTGAGATGAACCTAGTTTGGATAATACATCTGTTGCTTCATTTTTTGCCCTTGGGACGTGGTGGAATTCACACGCGTCAAAGTATCCCAAAATTTGTTGGACATAGAAATGATATAATGCCATGTTTGCGTCCAGCGTGTCCCAATTTCCAGACACTTGCTGAATCACGAAATCTTAATCGCCAAAACACATGATCCTTTTGATGCCAATCTCTTTGGCCACATTGATGCCGTGGACAAGTGCTTCATACTGGCAACATTATTCGAAGCAGCAAAATGGATTTGTAGCACATACATGAGCTGATCCCTCTTTGGTGATGTGAGCCCTATCCCAGCGCTTAGATTTTCATCTTGGACCTGTCAAAATGCATTTTCTTGTAGTTCGGGTCTGGCAGTGGTGGTTCGTACTGCATTTCCATCCAATCCACGAAGAAATCTGCAACGTCTTGAGATTTAATTGCATCTCGCTTATCATACCGTGCAGTATATGGTGCTAGCTCTATGGCCCATTTTGCGACTCGACCACTGGCATCTTTGCTGCCTAATATATCCGAGATAGGTGCCTCGCATATTACCCAGATTGGGTGTTCTTGAAAATAATGTTTCAGCTTCTTTGCTGCCATATATACCCCATATGTCATTTTCTGATAATGCGTGTAATTCTGTTTTGACACAGAGAGCACTGCGCTCAAGTAATAAACTAGTCTTTGGACTGATTTGCCCTGCTCTTCACGTTCAACTGCGATTACTGCACTTACAACTCTGTTGGTTGCGGCGACATAGAGCAACATTGGCTCTCTGGATAGTGGTGATGCTAATATTGGTGCTGTTGCCAACATTTTCTTTAATTCATGGAAAGCGCTATCAACTTGCTGTGTCCATGTGAATTTGTCTGATTTCTTCATCAATTGATATAGTGGTAGGGCTTTTTCACCTAGCCGACTAATAAACCTGCTCAATGAGGCCAGGCACCCAGTGAACTTCTGGACATCATTGAGGGTTTTTGGTAATTCCATTCTTTTGATGGCCCTGATCTTTGTCGGGTTAGCCTCAATTCCTCGGCTAGATACAAGAAATCTGAGTAACTTGCCATCCGGAAACCAAATGTGCATTTTCTGGGTTAAGTTTCATCCAGAATCTTCTTAAGTTTGCGAATGTTTGACGCAGGTCCTCAATTAGAGTATGACTTTGCTTGGTTTTTATTACCACATCATCGACGTATACTTGAACATTTTTTCCAATTGATCTTGCAAGAATTTTTGCATGCATCTTTGATATGTTGCACCTGCATTTCTCAGTCCGAACGGCATGGTTAAGCTAGAAATAAGCCCCATATGGGGTGATAAAAGCTGTCTTTATTTGATCATTCAGATTCGGTGGTATCGATGGAATCCGAATCTGGCGTCACAAATGACAACAACTCACACCCAAGAGTAGAATCTATGACTTGGTCGATCCGTGGCAGGGGAAATGGCTCTTTTGGACACGCCTTATTGAAGTTCGTGTAATCAATACACATGTGCCATACCACTGCCACGTCCGGGTCATCTTTTTTCTTTTCAACCAAGACTGGATTTGATAACCAATCCGGATGCAGTACTTCCATGATGAAACCAGCAGCCAAGAGCCTGGCAATCTTGGTAGCTATTACTTTCCTCCTATCTTCGGTGAAGCGGCGGAGGGGTTGCTTCACCAGCTTGGCATCTGGCCTTACATGAAGGGAGTGGTCAGCCAGCTCCCTCGGAACTCCTTGCAAATCCTGTGTTGACCATGCAAAGATATCCTGAATCTCACGGAGGAAGCTGGTGAGATCGCTTTCCTATTTGTCAGTGAGGCCAGCCCCAATGGTAATTGTACGCTCTGGGAAAGTCTCATCCACCTGTACCTTCTTAGTTTCTTTGGGAGCTTGAAATGACACATTGCCATGCGGGTTAGTGAGTGCCGGCATGGACATTTTTGCTTCTTTGGCCAATGCTGCCACCTCCAACATCTGATGCTTTTCCTGTGCTATGACCAGTGACTCGGCCAGTGAAGATCCGGCTGAGGCACAAGCAACGGACCTTTTGTAATCTCCTTCCACTTTAATCACTCCACATGGGCATGGCAGCTTCATCTTCAAGTAAGAAATGTGAGGAGTAGCCATAAACTTTGCCATAGCCGGCCTGCCGAGTAAGGTACGATACGTGCTGACCAAATCTACCACCTCGAACTCTATAGCCTCAGTGCGACAATTCTCTCTGTTGCCAAATAAGACGTCGACCCAGATCTTGCCAGTTGGCTCACAGGACAATCCCGACACGATACCGTGGAAAGTTTTCTTAGTCGGCTCCAGCATGTTCATGGTAATGCCTAACTTGAGCATGGTATCCTTGTACATGATGTTGATGCTACTGCCATCATCGGTCAGTACCTTTGAAAATTTCACATTGATATCCGACCCCATGAACGTTGGATCTAAAACTAGAGCATATCCTCCTGGGGTTGGCATGATCTTGGGGTGATCCTTTATGCTCCAAGTTATCTCTTGTTCAGACCAATGCATGTACTTGGGAATTTCTAGCATTGTGGCATTCACCTCCATCATCCGTCGCGGCTGACTCTTTTTGTCATTAGGATCTGTGACGAAGACGACATAGCTCTGGTGATGTTCTCTATACTCATTCCTAGTTCCATGGCCGACATGAGCATCATAACCTCTTGGATTATGCACCCGGTGCACTGTCTCTCTTCTCTCTTGATTATGATACCTCGGTACTGTTTTCGTGTCATTATCTTCTCCCTGACTGAGCATTTCCTCCTATAAGTGGTGGAGGGGGAGGTGGTGGTAGCTGCTTACTTGGCAAATCCACTCTATCTCCTTTCTGAAACCAATTGCATTGCCTTGTTGTGTGATTTGCTGGCTTACTCGGACTAGGCGTGTGAAATTTACACGGCTGGTCCAGCATCATCTCATAGGTATACTTCTGTCGGTCCTGATATAGCTTCCTTTGTTCATATGGCTTTTTTCCATCATTCTTTGGCACCCACTGTAGTTGTCCATTTGTCCTTTGACGTTGGATACTTCTAGCATCTGGATGATCTTGACTCACGGGCGCAACCTGAGTCGAACTATATATGTAGTCCGTACTTTCGTATCTTCTCTTGCTTCTGTATTCGGATCTTTCCTGGCGCCTTTGCGACCCAGCAGCATCGTAGATCTGAGTCTCAGTCATCCTGTCTGCCGACATGAGCAATGGCTGAGTCGGATCTCCTAACGCATACGAATCAGCAATTCTTATTGTTTCTGCCAAACTTGCTGCCATATCCCTCTGTAACCTTTGCCTGACACTTCCATATGCATCCTTCGGCAAACTACGCGATTGCCTGTGACTCGACTACCCCTTCGCAAGAGTTGCGCATTGTGCACCATCTTGTGAGCAATTCTCTATCTGTCTCATTCGGTCTTTGCTTTCACATTGCTAGCTGTTGTGGGCAATTCGGCCTCTTGTTGGTGCTGGTGAAATTGCTCACAAAAGCTTCTTGAAAATTGATCCAGCTGTTAATGCTTCCGGGTGGCAAATTGTTCAGCCATGCCCGAGCTGGTCCTTCTAGCATTTGCGGTACATATCGTACTGCCCATCTCAAATTCCCCTGCGCGATTTTCACAGTAGTTCCATAATCTATGAGCCAATCCTATGGCTTTGTGCTTCCATCATACGTTTTTGTTCCTCTGGCCAGCTGGAAATTTGGTACAGGTGGCTCCTTCATGATCCTTGGGCCAAAGCATGGTGGACCCTGCGGACCTTGCGACTCGATTAGTTCTACCATATTTATTCGATCAAGATTTAGCCTTGCATCATCCGGCTGAAGGTTCCTGCCTCCGAATCTAGCTCCCATCGCTTGATATGCGTGATCTGGCAATTCATACCCGTCATTTACCATCGCCGAGTAACCATCATTATACATGTTCGCGTTTGGGTCGTGAGCTGTTACGCTGCTTTTCCAGCCTTTTCTTGGCTTCTTTCGGGTTGAGCTGGTGCGTTATTCGGTGCTGGATTTCCTCCTCCTGCCGAGTGAGCTCCTCGCCTAGGTTGAAGGGCAAAATTTTCCCTCCATTGTCATTTCTTTGCCATTCTTGCCTTTCTCGGCCTGCATTTTCCTGGTTCTCATTTCCCTGGGCATTATTCTTTCTCGTTCCTGTGCATGCGTTGGGTTTCCCTGATCCATTGCCGGGTCATAAGCGATCATCTGCTTGTTTCTCCCTAAATCCACACTTTTTCTTTTCTCGGCCTTGGCGCCGCTCCAGGGGAGGATGACGTTTGACCTGCTGATCTTGCCGGGACAGGAGTTGACGAGTGAACCAGCTGTGACCTTCCTGCTATACCCGGATTTGCTCTGTAGTATGCCTCATTCAGCATGCTAGTTGACCTTTCCAGTTCGTTGACTCGCTCTTGTTGTCTTTTCTTGGCTTCTCCCGTCAGATGGGGTAATTCTGTCATTGCTGCTTCTATGGCTCGCAGGTTAGCTGCTATTGTGTTGTATGTTGGCCGCATAGCTGTTTCGTTGCTGTTCTCTGGCGTTATTTTTGACGTTGCATCCGCCAGCTCCTCATTGAGGTTCCTTCCTCTTAACCTTGTTGCATCAAGCCGGGTCTTTGCGCCCTTGACTCGATTTGCCGAGTTGAGCTCTCGGATTGTGATATCCACATCTTGCTGTAACTGGGCTAACTCCTAGGCTTTCTCCAGGACCTTTATTCTGGCCTCCTCTAACTCGGCTTACACACGTGCTGGGTCGGTTGCTTGCGCTACTGGCCCTGCCAACTTGTCTATCGCATCTTGCAGCTCCTTTGCCCTTTTACTCCTAGCTATGTTTTCTGGCTTTTCCAGCGGTTCCTTTGCTATTCTCCCGACCTTTGGTGTCTCCTCATGATTTCCTTCCTCAGCATTCTCATTCACTACTAGAGCTATCGGTGGAGCTGCTGGGTTTGGAGCTGTCATCATTACCTCCATGGAAATGAGTTGGTGAAGCTTTCGATGTGAGGAACCGCTGGGGGGATCCGGCGCGCGGACAGCGCGCTCCGGATATCGCTCTCCACGACTTGCAGCGATGTAGACTGGTGCTCACGAAATTGATGAAGAGACCGCCCCTAGGGAATGGCTTGGTCAAAGCACGAAGCACCAGCGTAGTCGCAGCCGAAGTTGGCGCTCAAACCTCTGGATGAGGCCGATGAGGCAGCGCTCGCGGGTCATGGCGATGATGTTGTCCGTCTGGATGAAGACTCCATCAAACACCTTCTTCTACCCTACGGTGAGTATAACTGTCGTGGTGGTGTCACGGCAGATACCATGGGTAGGCTTAAGTTGGGGGCGAATGGGTGCTTGTGGTCAGGGGAGGAGTGCAAGGTCTAGCCATGCATGAAGAACAAGATGAACTCTCCACACTTAGGAATTTGATTCATACTTAGGAATTACAAGTTCTCCTTGAGCTGTATGGACTAGTGTTCTAGTCACTAGTTCCCTACTTGGTCCAACCTTCTCTACTTCTGCTTGCCCTCCCGTATATAGGTAGCGCTAGCTTATACCCCTTTGGATTCTAGGGTTTCTTGTTTGGATCTTGGTTCCTATAACGTGGGCTGGGTCATGGGCTTGCTCTAAGCCCAATGGCCTAGTTCACAAAGCTTCGATAGCTAACGGTCTTACGATGCGTTGCCTCCTGTTATTTTTTACGTCACACAGTAACTTTGTACGTCAGCCCTTGCTTTGGGCGTCACCCGGCTACTTCTGTGTCACCCGGCGTCGCCCTTCTCTTTTGATCATGCTTTACCATTGTCCCTCCTGAACCTTACTCGGAAAGGTGCCATGCGTCCTATATGACCCGGCCCTTCCTCGGGAGACACGACTCGTTGGTTCCTGCAAGAATAACAACTTTGTATTATCTGGCGACATACCTCATATGTCGGCCGCACACGATTCTCTCTCTCGGCCGTACTTACTCGGCCGAGCTCTTTCTTTACTTGGAGCTAGCCAAGCTGTGCTACGTTTCACCCCTCTTGACCCTACCGGGGGTTATCCCCCGATATTGAGTCTCGCTAAACATGCATTGGATCTCTTGTAAAATAGCATATTGTGAGTCTGAAAATGATTTTAGCCAAAAATCATGAGCACTAGATAATGTATCCGTAGTTCAAATTGGACCCGCTTCCTACCAATTCGGCAGGAATTTGTATTTTTGTGAGGGGTGGAATAAAATGTTTGAGATATCCTGGATGGTACATTGTCCATATAAGGTGGTCTAGTATTTCTGGAAAATGGGGTGGTAGCATTTTGAATTAGCTATTTTGTTGTTCCTTCATAAAACGCCTCGTTTTTTGCACTCGGAAAATGGAAAATGGTTTTTTGTGGGACGGAATGGAAAACTTCCTCCTGCAACTTTGTTCTCCATCCCATTATACACTTGCATGCACAATATAGGTACATTATCACAAACTATGTCGTGATTTTGGCCATAACATTGGTCGTTTGGCCCGAAAGCCATGAAACCTCGAACATGATAGGTCATTTCTTAGAAGGTTTTTTTGAGACACTTTC
Organism: Avena insularis; assembly: GCA_023614405.1. NCBI lineage: Eukaryota > Viridiplantae > Streptophyta > Magnoliopsida > Poales > Poaceae > Avena > Avena insularis. Next base: position 151,626,084 of record CM042687.1, read on the forward strand.
AAAATACCAAGTTTGGTATTTTTCCTTGAAACTATGTCACATAATAAGACACCACGTGAAGGATTTACCTTATTTGGACCATTTTTTAATTTCTTATGTATGTTTCAAACTATGGTAAAAACGGTGCACATGAAGGTTCTTAGCTAGGTATTGAGCCTCGCTAAACTTGCATTCGATCTTTGATAAATAGAATATTGTGAAGCAAAAAAATGATTTTTAGATGGTGTGCCTGTAGTTCAAATTGTACCCACTTCTTACCGATTCGACAGATATTTGTCTTTTTCGCGAGGGGTGGACGGAAATGTTTGAGATATCCAGGTTGGAACATTGTCCATGTAAGATGGTATATTATTTTGAAAAATAGGTTGGTAGCATTTTGAATTAGCCATTTTGTGGTTCCTTCATAAAACGCCCCATTTTTTATGCTCAGAAATTAGAAAATGGTTTTCCTGTGTGACGAAAAGGAAAATTCCTCCTACAACATTGTTCGCCATTCCATGATACATATGAGTGCATAATATGGATATATTATCACAAACTATGCTACGATTCTGAATATAACATTGGTCGTTTGCCGTGAAAGCCATGAAACCTTGAACACGATAAGTCATTTCTGAGAAGGTTTTTTTGAGAAACTTGCAATATACCAAGTTTGGTATTTTTCCTCGCAACTATTTCACATAATATGACATCACGTGAAGGATTTACCTTGTTTGGATCATTTTTAAATTTCTTATGTCCGTTTCAAACTATGGTCAAAACGACGGGCATGAAGGTTCTTAGCTAGGGGATGACCTCGCTAAAATTTTGGTGGATCTTTGATAAAATAGCATATTGTGAAGTTAAAATAATTTTTGCAAAAAATCATGAGCATTAGATGATGTATCTTAGTTCAAATTGGACCCTCTTCCTACCGATTCGGCAGAAATTTGTCTTTTTCGCGAGGGATGGAAGAAAAGGTTTGAGATATCCCGATTGGGACACTGTCCATATAATATGGTCTACTATTTTTGGAAAATACGATGGTAGAATTTTAAAAGTTTTATTTGGTGGTTGCTTTATAAAATGCCTCGTTTTTTGCCACTCAGAAAATAGAAATTTCCTTTTTGGTGCAACGAACAGAAAAACTTTCTACGACAACATTGTTTGACATTTCAAGATACACATGTGTACATAATATAGACACATTATCACAAACTATGCCATGATTTTGAGTGCACTCTAGAGCGAGGGACACTTTGGTGATGAAAAAACCTGTGAGGTCGTGTGCAACCAATCAAATTATAGGAAACTACCACCCACGGTGCCTATCTCAGGATAATCAAAACCAATGAAGCATACATCCAACGGTCCTCGTCTCTCACCGAATAAGCACACATCACCCACCAACCTACCTCCACCGTCCACCACATCCCACCAATTCCCTAGTCCGCAGCTCCAAAAGAAAGGAAAACTCCTAGTCCTGAGTCCCGCCGCCACCACTTACATCTCCTCTAGATCTGGAGACGATGTGCTCCATCATCGGCATGCTCGTGACCATGTCAATAGCTGCACTCCATTGCGCCACCCATCTTCTTCTCCCCTCCTCGATGACAAGCATGGGAAGCAACACCACCCGTATCCCCTTGTCCCCATCACATCCTGCTCATCCTCCTCTAATCTTTTGCATCTATTGAAACAAGATCCCATGATGTCAATCTTCCTGCAGAGATGCGTGCCCGGCATGCACATTAGAGGCCTCCTCCACCAGATCCCCTCCAACCGAGCCACCACACGTGAACCCTAGCGGCGTCCCTGATGACCACCATTGGGGACGAGTCCGCCGTCTTCTCCATGTCCTATGTGGAGGGCGAGGAAGAAAAGGGTGAGAAATGAGGCGGGCATATGTGCAGGTTCCAGGGTTTGACCCCCGCCGACGTAGAGGCTTAGGTGGGGCACCATGGGGAGAAGCACTGAGTCGGGAGTCTATGTCTACAACACCGTCAGCCAATGGGGGTGCCGTATAGAGAAACACCGCATCCGGATGTGGAGGTCACACCAACGTCAACCCATGGGGACATAGCAGGGAGCAGCATAAGCAATGAGGCCATCGACACTGACACATCGCAAGGACTCGAGCACTACGACCTCGCGGGCGCCGGCACATCACAAGGACGACGACAAGGTAGGTGCCCAAATTTGCGTTTGTGCTGGTCATTTTTGTGTGAGATGATAATGTGGTAGATGCTAATTATTGTACTGGTAATCTAATATATGCAATTTTATAATTGTGAATAACTAATCTAGCAATTAGTATCGAGGAATAATCTAGTAATTTTATTTTCAAACAAGATGGTGATTGTTTACATACATAACCTGGTAATAGTAAGAAATTAATCCGGTACGTCTACAAATATGTGTTGAGTGTGCAAGTCTGAGTTCAAGCAGTCATTATAGATATGTTGTGATACTATCTGTGTGCTTATCAATATATGCTCATAATATGTTGGTCTCTGTTATAGCTGTGACATGATATGTACCAACTTGAGATGCTTGAAAATCTTGTGCCAAAACCTAGATTATCTATTCTTATATGATCATCACTTCTGTTATAATGTTGATTCTTGATTTGGTACAAGAATAACCTCTCAACCATTGTATATCTATTTATATATTTGATAAACGCATAACCTCTTGATACAAGCTGATTATAGGATGCTTTTTAATTTGTTGACATGTTTGTTTATGTGCATGTATGAGAGACTATTGATGATCTGCCCGAAGGTTGCTTGGATCTGGGCTAGTAGAGGTCCACATCATGCATCTTAGTTAGGCTTGTACTCCAGGTTTGTATGGCCTGGGGCTTGTAGGTATGATTCTTGTTTTAGAATACTCACTTCTACTTCTATTAGTAATACTGCCCTTTGTTATTAGTATTTGTCTGATTGAGGGTATGTAGTGTGCTTCCAGTAATAGGGGATCATATTATGCTATGTACTTCATTCCTCGCTTGCATGTAGCACTTCGTTCCTTTATTATAGTGTGCTTCCAGTAATGCATGCAGCACTTCATTTCTTTATTATATGATTTTTTTGTTAACTGTTTGTGTGTACAGCTACATTTCTCTCTTGCAATTCTTAAGTGTTTGTCTATATATCTATAGTAGTATGATACTATAAAAATATTTTGATGGTTTTTGGTTTTAGTATTATACTAAATTGGAAATTTTTGTTTAAGTAGATATTTCCCTACAAATCCTAATACAGCTGCCAAGCCAAATTTATCTTATCTTTTCCTTGATATCCAGAACTAAGTTCCAGTTTAATATTTGTTCCAATTTGATACACTCGATTGTTGTACTTTGTACACCTATTATTAAGAATGTATTATTTGTTTGTCTAGAGACATATGAAAACATAATAAATAGATTTGTTGTATGTATAAGGCTGATGTTCTTATAATTGTTTAATATTTTAACTTTTTTTTGAATGTAAACTTGGCACTAATACTACGAAAAGGCTTATATTTTCTCTGCATCCCAGATTGGCTAATATATTGCAACATGTCAAAGAAGGCACTGGCGTCGGTGGCGGGGTGCATGTCGAGGAAGAGAAGCAAGCTTCGATATTTGGCGCCCGAAGCTCGATGACCAACGATGTAGGAGCGATTAGAAGTGGCGGTTGTACTAAAGGAAGCACATCTATTGTTTATTCTTTTTCAAGTCCATTCGTTCAACCATGATAATATTGTATTGATGAAGTAAAGTCAGTCCCTGTAGGTAGTAAGATGAAAATATGTCCGCCTGCTTAGGATGTGCTTAGGATGATCTGACTGTTGTAATGTTTTGTAAATTGTATTATTAGAAATTTTTATGCTTTGTGAATTATACTATTGAAAATATACCTATGCTTTTTTGGCTGTTCTTTTGTTACTTAGGCCTCTATTGGATCTTAAAAAAGGCCACAAGCCCAACAATTCTGTACCATAAAAAATGAAACGAACATAAAAAGGACTTTGCCCATAAGCTAAGCGGACCCTGTAAATGGCACAGACCATAAAGGAAACCTGTCTTGAAAAGGATACGAACCAATAAGAAATTTTGTATAGAAGGGCAAGGACTAGAAAATGAAAGGCTGAAATTATTGGGTTTGGCCCATATAAACCATCTAATTGGACTGGGCTAAATCTAATCGACGACCTTTATAATTGGTCACCGATTTGCCACGTAGGATATAACGTGGATAGGGCAAACAGTCTGTGACCAATACAGTTGGTCATAAAATCTATGACCAACTGTATTGGTCATAGACGTCTATGACCAATTCAGAAAAAAAGGTCATGGTGTTTAACTAGTGAGGCTCAACTTTTGACCATCTATATTTGATCAAAAAAAGGTCATAAATTAAAAACTATTTCCTTTTAGTGACCAATATGGAGGGTCATGTATCACCCGATTTCTTGTAGTGTGGTTCCTCCTTTCTGGCATCTTTGATTATCCTGGGAAGCTCTGATATTGATATTATCTTGGGCATGGGTTAGTTGAATGCAAAAAGATCCATAATTGATTGTGTTGAGCACTCGGTCAATATGATAATTCCTAAAGGAAACATGGTCTATTCTCCAAGGCAAACTCCCTCTATTCAGCTATAAACTTTGGGTATTCAAGACGTTGATGTTATGGATGCTCTCCAAAATGTACTGGTGGTCTATGATTTCCCTGATGTCTTTCCTGAAGAGTTACCAAGTAGGCCTCCTGATCGAGAGGTTGAGTTTGTGATTGAACTAGAACCTGGAACCACTCCTATCTCTAAGCTGCTTTATAAAATAGGACCTAATAAGCTAGCTGAACTCAAGCGACAACTCGATGAACAAGAGAAGTTAGGTTTTATTAAGCATGGCACTTACTCCTGGGGTAGCCCGATAATCTTTGTAAAGAATAAAGACCGGACTTATTGACTTTGTGTTGACTACCGAGCTCTAAATGAAAAAACAATCAAGAACAAGTACCCTCTTCCTCGCATCAACGATCTCTTTGATCAGCTCGCTAGAGCCGTGGTATTCTCTTAGATCGATTTGAGAATTGGATATCATCAAATCAAGATTCGCAAAGAAGACATTCCCAAAGCGGTGTTCACTACTCGCTCTGGCCTATATGAGTACATGGTCATGACCTTTGGTCTCACCAATGCACCTGCTACATTCTCGAGGATCATGAACTTAGTTTTCATGAAGTATCTCGACAATTTCGTGGTGGTCTATCTCGATGATATTCTGGTCTACTCCAAGTAAAAGGAGGAACATGCAGAACATCTGCATTGTGTCCTCACCAAGCTTCGTGAGAATCGCCTCTATGCAAAGTTCTCCAAGTGTGAATTCTGGCTGCCAAAAGTCACTTATCTGTGCCATGTCATTTCTGCATAAGGCATTTCCATCAACATGGAGACCATTCAGATAATTCTAGATTGGCTTCCCCTGAAGAATGTCAAAGAAGTCCACAACTTCCTCGGATTGGCAAGCTATTGTTGCCTATTTGTTCAAAACTTCTCCAAGATAGCCAAGCCTCTTACCGATCTCCTCAAGAAAGTAAAGAAATACCTTTGGACACCGGCATGCCAAACCAGCTTTGAAACTCTCAGGGAAAATCTCACTTCCACATCTATCTTGGTTCCTCCAGTTACATAAAAGCCCTTTTAGATCTTCTATGATGCATCACTTCAAGGACACGGTGTTATTCTCATGCAAGACAATCAAATCATTGCATAGGCTTCTCGCCAATTGAAAACACATGAGGTCAACTATCCGACCCATGATATGGAACTTGCAACAGTCGTCTTTGCTTTGAAAGTATGGGGACACTACTTGCTTTGCAACCGTTGCGATATCTTTTCTGACCATAAGAGCCTCAAATATATATTCACATAGCTGGATCTCAACCTTCGGTAGAGGAGATGGATTGAAACCATCAATGACTTTGATCTCTCGATCAACTACATAGCAGGCAAAGCAAATGTGATGGACGATGCCTTGAGTCACAAAGCTTACGTAAATAATGTCAAGGTGAAGAAGCTTGAACCTATCTTGTGCAAGGACTTATGTCAACTCAACTCGAACTTGTTCCCCGAGGCTACCTTGCAAAATTGGTGGCTACTCCTTCCTTTGAAGAAAATATTCAATCCCCTCGGCTTGAGGATCCATTCTACGAAGAATATGCAATAAATTCTCAGAATCTGAAGTATGAATCATACCACCTCGATGATCAAGGCACTCTTTTCTAGGATCAAAGGGTGGTTGTTCCGGAATTCTCAAGCTTGAAATAAGAGGTCATTAAAGAAGCTCATGATTCTATCTTGTCTATCCACCTGGAAACACGACGATGTACATGGATCTAAAAACATGGTATTCGTGGCCTGGATTGAAACAGGACTCTACTAGGTATGTCTCTGAGTGTGACGACTGCCGTAGAGTAAAAGACATTCATCAAAAACCATTTGGTCTTCTTCAACCTTTGAAGCCTCCAAAATGTAAATGAGAGAAATTAGATATAGACTTCATAACTGGCTTTCCAAGGTCTCACAAAGTCAACAATGCAATATTTTTGTCATCGATTAGCTTTCTAAGGTGGCTCATTTCTTTCCAGTCAGGGAAACAATCTCTGCAAGTCAATTGGATGAACTCTATATCAATAGGATTGTCTCACCAAATGGGATTCCTCTTGCAATCAGCTCGAATCATGGGAGTATCTTGACCTCCAAGTTTTGGGAAAGTTTTCAATAAGGCTTGGGAACTAAGCTGAATTTAAGCACGTCATACCACCCTCAGTCGCAAGGATAGGTGGAAAGGATCAATTAGATTCTCGAAGATATGCTTCGTGCTTGTGTAATCTCCTTCAGCATGAATTGGGAGGAATGCCCTCCATATGCCGAGTTCTCCTACAACAAGAGCTTCTAGAAGAGTCTCAAGATGGCACCCTTTGAGGTCCTCTATGGCTGCAAGTGTCGTACTCCGATTGGTTGGTCAGGGGCAGGTGAAAGGAACTTCTTTGACCTGACATTGTCACTTAAGAACAAGAGAAGGTTCTTATCATTCTTGAGAACTTGAAAGTTGCTCAGAGTTGACAGAAAAACAACTATGATAGGAAACATGTGGATATGGAATATCTTCCTGGTGATCTTGGTTACCTCTATGTCACTCCCATGAGAGGCACTCATCGTTTTGGTATCAAAGGAAAGCTTGCGCCGAGATACACTGGTCCCTTCAAAATCCCTGGAAGAAGGAGAAGTGTCTTATTCACTTGAGTTTTCTGAAAAACTCAAGGTGCATGATGTCTTTCATGTCTCTCAACTCAAGAAGTGTTTCAAAGATCTTGACAGGACTGTGGATCACGAGCTCATCGATCTCCAAGAATACCTCTCCTAAAAGGAACACCCTATAAAAATTCTTAAAGTCGGCGAAAGAAAGACTCGCAACAAGTCTATCAAGTTCTTAAAGGTGCAATGGTTGCACCATTCCGTTGATGAAGCAACTTGGGAGCGCGAGGATGACCTCCATTCCGAGTATCCTACCTTGTTTGAGTCTTCTTCATCCTAGAATCTCGGGGCGAGATTCGTATTTAGTGGGGGGAGTTATAGCATCCCATTTGTCTAACATCTGTAATGCTACATCAATAATAATAAAATGCCACCTCCTACATGTCATTTATTGCATTATCAATATATCATGCTCATGTCACCATGCCACCTTGCATTTGAGCATCATATAAACCCCTTTTGTTTGGTTCTTATCCTATAAGCATTTATATTGTATTACTTGTATTTGCCTCTTGATATATTTTAGTTGGCTCTTGATACATTGCCTAATCCCCAAGTTTAGTTATGGGAATATCTCTTCCAACTCCACCTCCTTTCTTGTGACCACCTTATAATTCCACCATCCAAAATAAATATGAGCACTTGCCTTTTTATTTTGGGCTTAAGTCTAGATCATATGTATTAATATGGATCCACTTATATTTCTACATCCTCCCATATATGATCTATGTTGTTTTCACAATAGGAACTATGTGGAGCCACATGGCCACCTTTTCATGTCATGTGAGTATAAATACTTATATTAAGCTTCCATATGGTTATATTTACTATATGCTCATGTATGATGCTATATTTTTGGCTAGAAGTTGATCTAGTGGGAAAATACACACTATTATGGTCATTTGGCTTCATATATGTGCATATGCTAACTATTCTCATATGATAAGCAAGCTCCATTATTTTGTTGGGCCATAAATCGAATAATTTAATGTATGCATGGATATATGGCCATATGGTTATCTTGGTGTTTTCACAACTATTACTTGTGGTCATACATGATCCATGCATGGCCCATGAAAGGTTTTCCTATTCCCATTTATTTTAATTATTGGTTTTATTGGGTGAAGCTTGTTGGAATAAGTTATTACATGACGGGCTCAATTATTTTTCCACAAATCTTTTGTGAGCTAAATCCATACGAGCACTAGTTTGAATTCATCTAGCTCTTTGAAGTGATTAAGGTTTGAATATGTTTCCAACATGAAAGAAATCTCAATTTTTTAACCAAAATTTAGATCATTTAGAGATACTTTGTGATGGACATTTTTGAATTTCATCATATAGTTTGAAAAATAGTAGAGAGGAGAGTTACACAAAAAATTTAAGTGGTTAGGGTTTGCATATGTTGTCAACATGAAAGACATCTCAATTCTTGAACCAATATTTACATCATTTAGAGCTACTTTGTGATGGAAATTTTTGAATTTCATCATATAGTTTCAGATCACCATGAAAGACATGTCTTTGAACCAAATTTATAGCTACTTTGTGGTGAAAGTGTGGATATTTTGCCAACATGAAATACATGACTTTGAACCAAATTTTAGATCACATTTATAGCAACTTTGTCCTAGACTTTATTGAATTTCATCATGTAGTTTGAATTTTTTTGGCAAATATGTACAAGAATTCTGAATTTCTGCTAGTTCCATAGCAGTATAATTGGAAGGCCATAGACACATTTTCTGCTGGTGCTCTCACAATAACATAATTTCAAGGATGACATTACTCTTGGAACATAGTTGGAAGTCCACACACACATTTCTAAAAGTGCATATATACTACTTAGGAAGGCCATATACACAAAAGTAGGTTAGCGAAATTAACTAGGGTAGCAATACATACATATAGTTCTCTAATACTACTATTGCAATGCACATATATGCAGACATTAACACAGTATATTATTATTTATCCCAATCATCACATCCTTGGGTCCCCTTCTGGCGCTTAGAGCTGCTAGGATCCTCCTAAATTTTCAGGATACGGGGGAATGCACTGCTATAGCTGGCTTACTGTGAGTTGTCCTGTCATAAAATTTATAGGTTTTTCTAAGAAACTCATAGCTAAAGTAACCGTCGACTCCAGCATAGTCAAGGTTAACCTTGGCAAGGGGTTTCCACTCCCAGAAATCATGGCCTTGGCGCAAACTTGAAATAGCATTGAAATTGCTTTTAATCATGTTGTAAGATGGATTGACAAGTTCAGCAGCAAGATCCTCCATCCTAGCCTTCAGACCCTTTCCAGAAATTCTGTATAGAGTTTGGATGTCAACATGGTATTTTTCAGGAACGAAAATCCATTCTGCTTCTAACACCTTCATGTCTTTGTAAGTGTCTACACTTCCAAATGTAATTTCCTTATTTTCAAGGAATTTCTTGATCTGGTATATGCTTGTCACTCCTATTTAGCCAATAAAAATGAAGTAACTGAGATAATCGACAGATAAATAATTGTGTAATTTGTAAAATGGGGGTTCACATTCAGCGATCAAAATATAAAAAACAGAGTTCTACAACGACAGTACATACATAATACAAAATTCTGTGATGCAACCTAGGTATGTGCAACTATTTCTACTTTTTTGACAGTAGAAATCTACATATATTTCATTATTAAATGAGTTAAATAACAGATTAACATTTGTTTATTTTGTAAAACACAACAGTGATCAAAATGCAAAACACATAGTGGTACACTAACAGTACATACATGTAAGAATATTCTAACCATCAGAAATGCTAGATTGAAATGATAAATTAAAATGGCAGAGTAAAATTGTAGCATGCAGATCAATTATGTACAAGATCCTACATTGGAAAATCTATCATTTTGATATTAGATACAAAAACACAGAGGACAAACTGCCACGTAAGTTGCAGGCTTCTTACCTGCACTAGTGGAAGACGAGGACATGCTGTCGCATTGCCAGCTGAAGAACATCGTTTTTTGTCTTATCCACCATGTACTCCAGATCAAGGCCTAAAATTCGGTAGACATACTTGTTGAGCCACGCCTCGTACTTGGCAAGAATGGCATCGACTGACCGCGGATCATTGGTGTACATGACTTCTAGGTTCATCGCACCATGGGCAAGCATGTTGAAGTTCTCGGTCGTTAGGTCGCCGTCATTCATGGCCAATGGGAAGATGGAATGCGCGGGAGTTAGAGGGGTTGCGTACGAAGGAAGCGGGATGTTGGAAATCCCTCGTCTGAGATGGAAGAGGAGGCGGTAACCTGCTATACAAGGAACTGCCTCGGCTCCTATGCATCTATAGAGTGTGGCTGCGTGTCCCCTCGTTTTTTTCCTCTCTTTTTTGCCGGAGCTTCCGAGGTCCCTTGTTTGGGCCCATGTGACAGTGAGTGAACGGCTAGGTTTCTTTGTACCCTACACGCTGGCAAGGAGGCGGAAATTTCTGCGCCCATGATGATAGTTGGGTCCCCACCTTTCATGGTTTATGTCTCGTCCCATCAACAATGCACTAAATTATTGGAGCATATCTCCTCTTGATTAATCTACCATACCTACTCTGTATTATACTCCGCATCCCCTGCTGCTCGAAATCGCCTACGAAACCCCAAACACAGTGGCATAGATCAGCTTCGTTCTCTCACTCTGTCTGTCGCCTCCAACCTTTAAGTCTCTCGTCACCGTCATTACTTGGATGCCAAGGAGAACAATAGCTTCGCCCAACCAGGTATGTGTTCTATCTCCACCAGGGCGCCTTTTCTTATTAATCTACTAGTTCAACACATATTTGATTTGGGTAGTAACAAATTTTGCAATTTTTTGGAAAACAGTGCCAGAATATTTTGATCCAAAAGGATGGTGCAACAAAGGGGATAAGGAGAAGCAGTATTTTCCGGTTACTCTTCAGCATGGATTTCAAGAGAACACGGTAAAGAGTTTATCTCAATTTTTTACTCTTGTACCAGATCTGGCTAACTGGTTACTTATTCATACACTAGTAATCAGTCATGACTGGTAGGAACTGATCCTTTGGGAAATTTTCATTAATATAGTTCATTAGCTCAACTAGAAGTGCAATAAATCAAGTAGCAATTCTTAAGTAAATCTAAGTAGTAGTGAAATAGATCAAAGTACTATTGAATTAAATCAAATTAATAGTGACTAAAGTAAGTACAAGTGAAAATAATCTAGTAGTACTACTAAAAATTCAAGTACTACTGCACCAAATCTGGTGTAATTGTTTACATTTGAATCAAGTAGTCTCAATTTTTTTCTACAGCATGATGATTTTTCTAAATTACAACTCTAAAGTACTCTATGTACATATTTAAAAAATGTTAATACATTGTGAACCTTTTGTCTCAGTTCATCCCATGCTACATGGGAGCACATTTCCTTTCTAAGTACATGGTAGCGATGTCCGAAGAAGTAACTTTTATGGTAGATATCTACACCACAGAAGGTTTCCAGTACTCAGTCAGAGTTTGGAACATACCATATTCGACCTTCTTGCATGGAAAACTTAGGAAAGAATTTTATATAACATACCAACTTAAAGTTGGCCAGTGTATTTATTTTGTTGTGAACACCGCTGATGCGAGGACCCATGCCATCATAGGAAATGCCCCTATCAACCATCCAAGTAAAGCTAATGAACTTGTTCATGTCTTAGTGATGTTCGGTTTAGTTACCATGGGTCAATTCATTTAATTAATTGACACACAATTATATGACAGCTTATTACCATTTGAGCCGTGGTAAGCGAGATATTGTTGATTCTCTAACTGTCACTGATGGTACCATCATAAACTGGAGGATGATGGAGACAGTGAAACAACATGTAGACCATCTAGACTATCTTATGGAAGTTCATCAAGCTGGGAATTTCTATGAAGGAATAGCCATTGTATTGTTGCATGCATTAAACTGCACTAGTTGTGTTAAAAACAACTTGGTAATATTTAATACTCATTCCTAATTTATTACTTTTATTATAGTTGACACAACTATGCAAAACTATTATTGACATCACACTGGTGTTTTGTAAACATAAAATTCTAGCCCGAGTTGTGCCATAAAACATGGACAAATATGGTGGCTTAACTATTATTTATGATCCACACACTATCATCAAAACTTCGTACACCATTTCTGCACTTGATGGTCGTGTGTCGCTTAATGGCTGCGCAGAGTTTATGGAGAAGGAGAATACTTACCACATTGGAGACAACATGTTGTTCCAGCTATACTTCCATCTTTTGATCAGTGGTGATGGTCCTATGTCAAAGCACTATTGTGTTCAAGGTCCTGTGTCAAACCATGTGTTTGTCAAACTCCTTTTGTGTTGGTTACATTGAGTCAGACTACGTCGTGTGTTAAATGGTATTGTAAGACTGAATGCTCCTTTTGTGATGGTGATGCTTAGTGCTAAACAATTATCATGTTTGCTTTCATCTCGTATTCCTTCTAATACTGTTGTTAATTCTATTGTTGTTGTTAATTCAAAGAAAATGATAGTCTTCTTCTAAGCACTTTCAATTTTCCAAAAAATACATATGATGATCGTGTATGCATCAGATAAGTAAACTGTTGAAATAAGATATAGATATATAGGTTCTATTCAGATTTTCATAAATTAGCATGGACATGCAATTCAATCCTTTAGTGTACTTACAATAAGTGTGCACTACAAATGGGTACTACTCAACATAATAATTCTCATCGTTGGGATTAATTTCACCCTCATCATTTTCATTTCCTTGCAATCCATCTGCACCTCCTTCATCTTTGCTACTTTCCATGTAAAGGTTGTTATTGTCATCTTCCTTTTCTAGATCATGAATAATGCAAGCATCAACACGTTCCACCTCATCTTCATGATGCACCTCCTCCAGTTTGATCTCTTTTATAGCCTCCATGTACTCAACAGCATGAATAATAAGATGTGATGAACCATAGTCATCTTGGAATGCATTTCCATTCCCCTGAAATGGCCCTTCATTGCCATCTTATGTTTTTGGAACATCGAACACGTCCCTATTACTGAGGGTTTGCCCAAGTTTCCAAGGATGACCAAACTTGGTATCATCAACATAGAAACATGTTTCATCTTGGCTTGCAAGAATGAAGGGCTCATTCTTGTACCATAGTTTTGAAGTGTTAACACTTCTGAAAAATGTATTATTTTTTATCTTGCAATTCTCACCAGAAGTGTCAAACCAATGACATAGAAACAAGTATACTGATCTATCATTGTACTTGTTCTTCACGTACTGTAACTTAATTATTTCCTACAGAACACCAAAGTACTCTCTTTCTTCAGATTCATCAAAAAATCCCTTTGTCATCACACCAGAATTTGCGTTTTTTGGTTCTTCTCACGAGACACTGTACGAAACCTAGCACCTATAACATGGCAACCATAGTATACTATGACACGCTCGTCTGGACCAAGTGCATGTGACTGTAAATCTTGAGATGCAGATTCCATCTCACTCACATGATTTTTAAACCATGTAGGGAACTCTTTCTTGAGCGTCTCCTCGATGTTAATCATACCCCTCTGCAAAAGTTTTTCTCGGCAAACACTGTACCACAGAACAATAAATATTCACATGCTAGATATCATAATTTCATACAACATGCATGGAATTTTTAAACAAAATTGATAGGGATCTTACTTCATATAACCTTGTGCCTCTTCACAATTTCCCAGCACATACCAAGCCATTTTATGGTATTTCTTCTCAAATGTTCTCAAAGTTGATTTCCCAATCCCTCTAGCTCCATATGAGAAAACCTTAAACTCATCAGCACCAACTATTCTTTGCTTATCTGCATACCTATCATCTTTGTTCTCATCCTCAAAAAATCTAGAACAAAAGCTCATGCACTAATCAACTATATATCCCTCCGCAATTGAGCCTTCCGGCCTATATCTATTACGCAGAGTTGACTTAAGGTATCCAAGTCGTCTCTCAACGAGATATATCCAAACATAATGGACAGGGCCCCTTAGTTTAGCCTCATCATGAAGATGTATTTCCAAGTGAACCATTATATCAAAAAAGCTGGTGGGAACAACATCTCAAGTTTTCAAATGATTATAACTATTTAAACCTTCAACCGATCAAGTACTTCAACTCTAAGTGTTATGACACACAACTCCTTGAAACATCTACCTAATGCAGCAATAGGCTCATACTTTTCCTTGCATGCAATTCCTCTAAGCCCAGTAGGCAATACATGCTTAAGGAGAATGTGACAGTCATGCGTCTTTGGACCATGTACTTTACCACAAACAATATTTACACATCTTTCTAGGTTCGCACATAAACCATCTGGAAATCTATTTTTTGCCAAATATCATCTCCTTCTCAAGCGTCCATAGCGCATGGGGCTTTGAATAACTGTCACCCTCATCATCCGTCCAAAACTTTTTCCTAATCTTCATTATATCTAAATCAAGTCTGGCACTAACAGTATCCTTATTATTGCCTTGTAATTCAAGTAGGGTACCAAGGATATTATCTAAAATGTTCTTTTCAATATGCATTACATCAAGGTTGTGAACTATATTCAGTTTCGACCAGTATGGTAGATAATGCAAGCTCACATTTAGGTTCCACGTACGTTCACCTTCAACTGTATGTTTTCTCTTCTTGGATGCAGGATTTTTCCTGGTTCGTAATCCTTCACTTTTTCAATCTTCTCTTCTACTTCTTCAAATGTGAACTTCCTAGAGGGACCTCTCTCCTCAGTTTTCCTATTGAATAGTCTGCTTCTTCTATACGGATGATTTGTTGGAAGGAATCACCGAGTACCAATATACCCTATTTTTTTCAAAGACTCATAACAACGATCCTCGTCACAATGCATAGATGCAAAAAAAACATTTAGTCTAGACATAGTGGCATATCCAGGATAGTCATGAATAGACCAAAGGAAAGCCCCATGCAAGTCAAATTCATCTCCTTTGCATGCATCATACGTCGTCACACATTTTCAAAGTTACATCATATCTTTAATCAGAGGCTACATAAAACATAAAAATCCTTCCCTATGAACACTTTCAACGTATAAGTAATGACAACATGAAGTTGGACTGATCCATGCACATTCAAGGAGGAAAATTGTATGAATTGATAAAAATAGGCCACATACTATATGAATTACTCATACTACCAAAAGGATTGAATCCATCCGTGGCAAAACCTAGGCTCAAGTTACAGGAATCTATAGAGAACCATTCGAACGCACTGTCAAAGTGCTTCCATGCCTCACCATCACCTAAGTGCCTCAATATATTATGCTCATCAACCCTCTTCTCTTTGTGACACTTGGTGTTCTTTGACATTTCTTTCGAAACAAAAAATCTTTGTAACATTGTAATTATAGGAAAATATCGAAGAACCTTGTGCAGAACCTTCTTCTTTGCATCCGAGTCTTTCCATCTTGAAACTCCACACTTAGGTAAATGAGTGTGGTTCTTATAATCTCCCTAAAACAAAGCGCAATAAAACTTGCATACATGAATTGTCTCGTAACCAAGACAACATCAGATAGTACTCTCTTAGCTTCAGCATAAGATCTTGGAAAATTCACACTTGGCAAACAATCACATAACACCCCAAAGAATAGATCAAATGCTCTATTGGTTAACCGGTTGCTTGATTTGATATGAAGCATCTTGATAATGAAGTTCAACCTCATGGTTGTGCTGCAACCATCATGAAGATCTCTCTTAGCTTCTTCTATGAGCTTTGCATAATTTTTTGGTTGATTAGGACCTTTCTTCCCTGACTTCTGAAGATCATCAACCATTCTATTCAAATCATAAAAATTATTTGAATTGTCTTCCTGATACGTCGGAAACGTATCTATAATTTTTGATGCTCCATGCTTGTTTAGTATCTACTTTGTTTTGCTTTGTCTACACTTTGAGGTTCTTTTTACATGTTTTCTGGTAATAAACTATTAACAAGTTGCCACAGTGCCATTTGCCTGTTTTCTGCTGTTTTTGGTTTCAGAAAAGTTAGTAAAGAAATATTCTCGGAATTGGACGGGACAAACGCCAAACTCAATTACTTTCCGTGGGGAACAAGAAGTCGGAGGGAGACAGAGGCGGGCGGAAGCTGGACCCCTAGGCGTGCCAGGGTGGGCCCACACCTGGGAGGGGTGTGGCCCCTTTGGCCGCCTCCTCGGCCTCCCCCTTCGCCTATAAGAATCCCCCGATGCAGAAATCCTAAGTATCCGATCAAATCTCCACGACACCGTCTGTAGCTGCCGCCACCATCGTCCCTAGATCAGGGGGATCTGAAGTTCTTCCCGGCACCCTGCCGGAGGGGAGATCATCCTAGAGGCCTTCTCTCTGGTATGATGCGTGAGTAGTTCCACCTTGGACTATGGGTCCATGTAGTAGCTAGATGGTTGTGTCTCCTCCTTGTGCTTTCATGTATAGATCTTTTGAGCTCCGTTCATGATCAAGATCTAATCTATTTATAATCATGCATGTTGTGTTTGCGGGGATCCGATGGATATTGAGATTATTATGTTGGTTTGATTAATGGTTTTGTCTTTACGATTCTATCATGTCTGTGTTGTTTGTGATCTTGCATGCTCTCCATTGTTAGTAGCTATCTTGGCCAAGTAGTTGCTAGTGACTCCAAGAGGGGGTATTTATGCTCGATAGTGGGTTCATGCCTCTAGTTTCTAAGGGAAGTGACAATAATCTCTTCGGTTGTAGATGTGTTGTTGCCACTAGGGAGAAAACAACGGTCTCTTGTTCATGGAACATGTGTACTGTTTAACTTACACACTTTGCTTAAAGCAGTTTTCTGTTGTGGAGGGGGTTCGGATGATAACCTGAAGGTGTACTTCTAGTCATAGATGCAGTTGGATGGCAGTCTATGTATCTTGTTGTATTACCCAATCGAATCTCATAGGACCTTTCTGACTAGTAATTGCATTGTTATGCCTTGCTCACTTCCTGTTAATTGCCCTGCTGTAATTTGTTTACCCTTCATGCCATGTTGTTTATCTAAGGAGAGCACCTCTAGTGAACTATGGATCCCGGTCCAATCTTTACCATTGATACATCTTCCATTGTTACTTGTTTACTTGCTGCAAACCATTACCTTCCACACAATATGTTTAATCCTTTGTTACAGCAAACCGGTGGGCTTGACAACCTCACTAATTAGTTGGGGCAAAGTCTTGAGTTTGTGTTGTGCAGGTCTCCACGTTGCTAGCAACACCTGTGTGACATTTCCTTCCTCCTTATGGTTCGATAACCTTGGTCTCTACTGAGGGAAAGCTTGACGTTGTGCTCATCACACCTTTCTCTTGGGGTTCCCAACAAAGTCCACTCTGACAGGCAACAAGATTTTTGGCGCCGTTGCCGGGGAGGCTAAGGACGTCTTCACTAGGGGAGTCCTCCACTTCCTTTCTCTTTACTTTGTTTTTAGTTTGGTTTGTTTCTTTTGCTTGGTTTTGTTTGCCTCTTTTCAAAAAACCCCAAAAAATTAGTCTAGTTTGGTTTGCTTGCTTTATTCAAAAACATAAAAAAATTAGTTCCTGCTCTAGCTACTGCTATTGTTTTTGGCTTGCCCACCTTTGCCAAAATGAACTCTGCTGAGAACACCAAGTTGTGTGACTTCACTAGCACCAACAACAATGATTTCCTTAGCACACCTATTGCTCCACCTGCTATTGATGCTACCTTTTATGAAATTAAGCCTGCTTTGTTGAATCTTGTGATAGAGAGCAATTTTCCGGTGCTGGTACTGATGATCCTGGTGCCCATGTTAATAGCTTTGTTGAACTTTGTGAGATGCAAAAGTATAAGGATGTAGATGGAGATATTATTAAGCTCAAGCTTTTTCCCTTCTCCTTGAGAGGGAAAGCTAAAGAATGGTTGCTATCCTTGCCTAAAAATAGTATTGATTCTTGGACTAAGTGCAAAGATGCTTTTATTGGAAAATACTATCCTTCTGCTAAGATTATATCTATGAGAAGTGACATTATGAAATTTAAACAACTTGATAGTGAACATGTTGCTCTAGCTTGGGAAATAATGAAATCTTTGGATAAGAATTGCCCCACTCATGGACTCACTGCTTGGATGATTATCCAGACTTTTTATGCAGGTTTGAACTTCTCCCCAAGAAATCTGTTGGATTCCACTGCTGGAGGTACCTTCATGGGCCTCACTTTGGGTGCTGCAACAAGGATCCTTGATAATATGATGGTTAACTACTATGAATGACATGTTGAGAGAGCTCCACATGGTAAGAAGGTAAATTATGTTGAGGAAACTTCCTCTTTGAGTGAAAAGATTGATGTTATTATGGCTATGCTTGTTAATGGGAAAGCTCCTTTAGATCCTAATAGTGTTCCCTTAGACTATTTGGTTGCTCAAGAAGAGCAAGTTGATGTGAACTTCATTAGAAACAACAATTTTGGCAACAATACTTATGGTAATTATAGGCCTTATCCTCCTAGTGGAAATGTTTATCATGGTAGATCTGGAATGCCTAGTGAAGAGAGGATTCTAGAAGTAGAGAGATCCACTAAGAATTTTATGTAGATGCAATATGAGCAAAATAAGATTTTCACTAAAACTATGGAGGAACAATCTATCATTTTGAAAAATATTAGCCATCAGCTTGAGAACCTGAATAGAGAAATTCCTAGTTTATAGTCAAAAAATTTGATTGCTAAGAAAAATATATCCTCTTTGTCTGAAGCTCTATAACATCCCAAAAATACTAAACTAGAATCATCAAACTCTAATCATCAAATTTAGGGTTAACAAAAACTTTTCTAAAATAAAATGGGAAAGCATTCATGTGTGTATGCATCCCATTTTGAATTCTTTTGAATTGCCTTGTTTATGTGTTTCTTTTCTTGTAAAATGATTCTTAGGTGAAATAAACATCATCTAAACAATCCCTACACTTTTCCCAAAGACAAATAAATCAAAACAAACAAAATAAGGGAATGGTCACTTTGGCCAAATTAACTCCCATGCCTACTTTGGTTGTCTCTAACTTTCAGAACTTAACAGAAACTTGTTTGGATCTTTGCACCCCCTGATATTACTCATAACAAAGTATCAAGGCCCATGTTGTGATCATCTAGAAACATTCAAATGCATAGTTTAAAGGTTAGTTTAAAATTGAATCTATATCATATGGGAAGATCCCACTTTTTCAAAAACCACTCAAACAAGCTTAACTTTCAAAACCCAAGCATCTGAGGACTCACCAGCACCAACCTAGCACACCCACCAAAAATCTTTTTGAAATTCAAAACTTGAATTCTTGCATCCATTTCATCAAACACTTGGAGGCAACAAATCAAACTGGCCTAACTTCACTGTTTTGAGCAGTAATCTGGCTAAGCAATGTTCACCATTGATCACCCTTGTCTCCCTCAGTGCCAACCAATGCTTGGACAAACCCTAGCACCTACCCTTTGCCCCATGCCATGCCAACCCGAGCACCCCCTTGCCAGCCGACCATGGCTAGCTAGCCAGAGCAAGCACCAAGCCTAAACAGTAGGTCTAGGACACAGCCCACCGTCCACCGCCATCCCCTGTCCAGCGCTCGAACCTTGCCAGCCCCTGGACCACACGCACAGACCATGCCAAGCTCGCCAACAACCATGCCGAGCATGCGCCAGAGCGCCACCCTCGACACACGCCCACAGACCGCGCGCCGCCCTCGCGGCTTGCATACACGATCACCACTGTCCCAGGAGACCGCCAGACATCCCCGTTCGCCGCCCCATGCCTCACAGCCACCGCTCGCCGTCGAAGACGCCGCCTCTGCCGCGTAGAGCATCACATGTTCCCGACCATTTGCCACCGCCCCTACATGCGCATTAAACCCATAGAGCATCACCAGGAGACCACCGATCAATCGCCACCGCCGGCCATGCCTCTAGCAGCCCGTAGCCATGTCGCCAACGTCGCCTTCCCATCCTGTCCGGTCTCGTCGTCGAGACTATAAATAGAGGCCTCCCCCGCTCAAACTCTTCACACCATCTCACTCCCCTCTCCTCACTAATCGTTCCACCCCGTTCCCGGAGCAAGGCGAGCAGCGCATCACCGGAATTTGGCCGGAGCAGGTCGCCTCTGGATAAGAAGGGCGCCGTCGATTTCGTCCACCCCAGGAGAAGCTGTCAGTACTAGGAGATTTACCGTCGTCGACTTCGTCGTTCACCCGCCTCGCCGACTCTCGCCTGAGCCCCGGTGAGTCCCCGACGACCCCCATCTGCCGCGTTAGGGTTCTGTCTCGCCGGCGCTGCCCGACGTGGATGATGAACCAGGGCCCTTAGATTAGAAAAAGATCGCACGGTCCATGTTGCCCCATACCGCTTCGCACCCCCTCGTCTCACTGACGCGTGGGGACAACAACTTAACCAGCCCGCGTAAGCGCTGTGCTTAGCAAGCCAGCCCAGTATCGTTTCCCGTGCAGCCCACTCGTTTGAATTCAACTTTTTCCATTTGAATTCAAACACAGTTCTGTACCTAGTTTCAAAAATCAACCCAGCTCGATTCAGTAAACCAAATTGAATGAAACCAATTTTTTTAGAAAGGTCTTGAAATGCTGAATCCAAGCCCGTTGGATTTAAATCATTTGGATCTGTATATCACTCTTGGTAAAAATAACAAGGCAGAACCTTTTCTATATTCAAACATTTTTCAAATTTAAACCATAAAATCTTTTGAGTTGATTCCAACTCATAAAAATCACATTTGATCATACCTTTCAGAATATATAAAAAAATTTGGGTTTACTTACAGAAATATTGTTCAAGTAATAAAAGAATGCCACATAGGCATTTCTAGTCACTTTATTTAAGTAAAATAAAAGGTTAAACCTTGTTAAATTATGACACCACTTTAAATAACATTCCCATTGGCTAAAATATGTGGTGATGACATGTGTCAACATGATCCCATGTTTGGTTTGGAGAATGTTAAATCTTAAGTAGTTTTTCAATGAGTAGAAATTACTTTTCTAAAAAAAATAAAAGGAATTAAACCAAGCTTTAACTTGTAATGTTAGGGATGATGCTAGATCATCTATAGGACCCTTTTGTGTGATGATTGAAAGCAGTTAAGTATTGTTTGGTGATTGTGTACCTCGTAATTATTTATAGAGGCTAGTACCGACCAAGGATACGAGGATGAAGGAGGATACTACGAAGAAGAAGCCGAGGAGAACTTCAACCACTGCTCTGCACAAGGCAAGCCTAATACTACTAGTTGAATGTGCAAGCCAATACTTGCAAGCTATTAACCTTGCAAGCTAACACTTGCAATTTAGCAAGCTTATACTGATATTGATGCAAGCCTAATACTACTAGTTGAATGTGCAAGCAAATACTTGCTTGTTACCATGCCAACTATATGCCTTAAGAATATATGATCATAACCACTTGATAAACCAATCCTAGTTTTACTTGCAAGCTTTATACTTTATTTATTTATCAAAGCTTTTACTTAGAGTTTACTTAAGTGAATGGTCGATTCTAGAGAGCTAATTGAAGGTTGCATAAAGAGCATAAAACTTGGCCTAAGATAGATAATCTTTATGTCATCCTAAGGCATGAGATGGAACATAGTTAAACTCCACTAGTTTACCACCCCTCATTAGTACTTACCCCCACTTGTAGATGCTAGTGCTAAGCATAAAACTTGATCAACTTAGATGGGAATATTTGGTGGAAAAATGGTTATAAAAACCTTGGAATGATGGATCATTCTATTGAGATGTTTTGGACATGTGTTTTCCGAACACCAGATGATTTATGGTGATGAAAATGTTGAGGCATGAGCCTTAGCCCTTTATAAAACTGATGGTTGTCTGGATGCGATACCATTCCAATTTTACCGTACAACCAAATACCCGAGAATTGGGTAGGGATTGACTGGAAACTTATATACCTTAGTATTAGTTCCCTCATGGCCAAGGTCTGAGCTGAGGCTACCTTGTGAAGATTGTCCACCTGTGCAGTACCCAAGATGACAGTTGGTCATGGTTGGGAGGCCAAACTCACGGGAGAGGTGCTTTTACTAGGGCGTGTAATTGAAAGGTTAGGATTGATTATCCGCATACTGAGTATGGTGAATTCAGGATTTGTTCCTGACGGATGTATCGAATGTTGTGGTGAAAGTGTACAATCTCTGCAGAGTGTCAAACTATTCGAATAGCCGCGTCCGCGGTTATGGACATTTGGAGTGGCCATACTGTTCCCCCGTCAGATGTTTCCAAAATGACTTGTGAAATGGATTGAGATTTTGACTTGACCACAACAGAGTTGTGGCATGAGATACAAATTCCAACTTAGGTATTATAAAACTTCAACTAGCATTCGTTGTTTCTAAACTTAGTAGATGTAAATCTGGCTTTTTGCAAAACAACCCTAGATATTAGTGTCCTACTACAAAACCCCATTCACTTGATAGTATTAGTTTGCGAGTACTTAAAGAGTACTCATGGCTTTGTCCCTGGCTATTCCCGTGGCCAGACTATGAAGAGGAGTACCTGGAGGATGGACCCCAGGAAGGTTAGGACAACTAGGATCATCTCCCATCGTCAGCATTGCCTGTGACCGCGAAGATGGAGCTTCACCTACGCTACCGTTATTATTACGTATTTCCGCTGCTTGAGTTGTATTAAGAACTGGATCATGAGATTCTTATTTGTGTAATAACTTATGTATGGTTTTTAATGGATGATGTACTGTGGTATCCAAATATGTTATGTCTCGCAAAAATGGTAATCCTGGGATTGCGATGTATGGCATAACAGGCATCTGGGATTAAAAATCCGGGTGTTGACAAGTTGGTATCAGAGCCATCCTGTCCATAGGAGACCCTAGTTAGACTGGACGTTTGGAATCAAAAACTTAGTTTCAAAACCAAAGAAAGAAAATATTTACCAAAACTTATTCCCATTCTTATCACCTTGATTCTTTTATAAAAATTCATGTACCTCAAAAACTCTTGCAAAATACATAAAAATTGACACACTTGATCACTCTACTAACTTACTCATCTTATATTCTTTTAGATGGACGTGAAGTACAGCAAGTTTTACCAGTTGGGAAATGGAGGAGACCTTATCTTTGAGAGGGATTTGGACCAGCTTTCGGAACTTCTGGAGCGCCCGCACCCAGAGTTCTTCGGAGCTCAGCTCAATGATCAAGGAGGAGAAGATCTGAAGTGGCTAATTGTTGCAAGTATCTGAGGAAAGATTGAACCTCCCACTGCGGAGGGAATTCAATTCACCTTAAGAGAGAACAACTGGCTCAATGGACTTGCCAGGGCCATGCAGGAAGCTCTTGCCCGTCTGTGTGGGCAGAGTATCAACCAGATCAAGGGTACCCGCTTTGAGTTTTGCCCAAGGCGTGATGCTAATGGACAGCCACTGGAAGCCCCATACCACCACGAGTTTAAGACCCAATTGGACCACCTTAGCTTCATGATGTACGATCGTCAGCAGGAGTTGGATAATTGCCGTGACTACTCTAACCACAAGTCTGCCATTATCAAGACGAAGGATCAGACCATCGCCATGCTAGCAAAGGATCGCAAGTCTCGCCGCTGTCAGCTCGACAAGAAGGAGCACATCATTGCCCGTCTTCGCCACCGTATCTCGTCTTTGGAGGAGACCATCCACGAGAGAGACATGCAGTTGGAGGAAAGGGAGAATTCCGGAGAGGATCTTCATGGAGACCCCTACTCCTATCTCAGCGATGATGATGATTTTCTGGAGGATCGGGCTAAGGATTTCTTCACCGATGAGCAGGATTTTGCCTTCATCAATGACGACGATGATGATGAGGATGACGACTACACCGACTCCAAGGAGTAGTAGCACTTGGGAACTAGCGTAGTGAGTAGTATTCGGTCCCACTGTATCGTAGTTTCCAGAATGGTTCCTAAAACCATCTGTTTTCCTTGGTTGTGGTGTGTGTTTGTATCGTGTGCTATGAATGAATGAATGAAAAGCAAGTTGCTAGAAAAATCTGAGTCAAACTTTAAAAACTTTTCAAAATCCCAAAACCTTAGAAATTTCCCTATTTTCTCATGATCTATCTCAATCTTCAGATGCCACGCGGAGGAAGTGGTTCATCCCCGGACCCGATGTTGCAGATCCTGCAAATGTTGGTTTCTGACCGTGAAGCCGAAAGAGTCGAACGTCAAGCCAATTTAGCCACCCTGCAAAAGATAGCCCAGCTGGCCCACAACCATCAAGGCCACGGAAATCAGGACAACCATGGATCTAAGCTCAAGAATTTCCAGAACACCAACCCACCTGTTTTCACTAAGTCGGAAGAGCCCTTAGACGCTGATGATTGGCTGCAAACCATGGAAAATAACCTAGAAGTCGCCAGAGTGGAAGCCAACAAGAAAGTTCTGTTCGCCACCCATTATCTAGCCGGAGATGCCAGAGCATGGTGGAATAGTGTTCATGCCATGACTGGAGGACAGATGATGACCTGGGAGGAATTCAAAGTCAAGTTCAGCAGAACCCATGTGCCACCAGGTTTGATCAAGAGGATGAGAGATGAGTTCAGAGAACTGAAGCAAGGAAGGATGACCGTAGTGGAATACCGTGACAAATTCTTTTCATTAGCTAGGTATGCCCCGGATGAGATCGACACCGAAGCCAAGAAGAAAGAAAGATTCCTGAATGGTCTGCACGATGAGATGCAGACGGTGTTAGTCAATATCCCCTTTGCTGATATTGAAGCTCTTGTCGACTCTGCCATCCAGATGGAAGGAAAGATCAACGAAGCCAATGAGAACCGCAAGCGTCGCATGATGCATCAACCAGGAACCCATCAGACCCCAAAGTATCGCCCTAACCCATCTCGAGGATTTGCCCCGAGAACCAACAGACCCCCAATGAACCGTCCGACCTATCCCAACCGTGGAAACCCTAGGCCCGGAGGAAATCACAACAACCCCAGCAACTCTAGCAATTTAAACCGTGCCCCACCCAAGTTCAACAATAACAATGCTACCGCCAACACCAACACTGCCCCGAGGGTTGTAAGCAATGATGTGCCTGTTGCAGCAAAGGACAAGTCGCAAGTGACTTGTTATGATTGTGGAAATAAGGGTCATTAATCCAACGAGTTCCCCAACAAGAAGAATGCTGCAGCCCCCAATGCAAATGCCCCAGCT
The DNA here is from genome assembly GCA_023614405.1 of Avena insularis. NCBI lineage: Eukaryota > Viridiplantae > Streptophyta > Magnoliopsida > Poales > Poaceae > Avena > Avena insularis. The sequence continues at coordinate 151,651,609 of CM042687.1, forward strand.
CAGCAGCAGCGTCGTGTTCAGCCAGGAAGAAGGTTTGCCCCAGGGAATTCACTCAACCGCAACAGCCGTCTTTTTCTCATGCATGCTGAAGAAGCTCAGGAAGCGCCAAACGTCGTGCTGGGTATGTTTCCTGTTAATTCAGTACTTGCAAGAGTGTTGTTTGATTTTGGTGCATCACATTCATTTGTCACCGAATAATTTGCCTACACTAGTAAGATTCAACCAACAAAACGGAATCATGTTATGACCGTCCAAATTCCTGGTTCAACCACCAAGGCTAGGAAAATTTGCAAAGTCGTCCCTATCCGAATCCATGGCATAGATTTTTATGCTAACCTGATAGTACTCGGGACTAAAGGTTTGGAAATAGTACTAGGAATGGATTGGATGTCCAAAAATAAAGGATTGATTGACTATGCCAAGAAAGCCATCACCATGACCAGTACAGCCAGAATATCAGTCAAGCATATATCTAAAACCTTACCTCATCAGTTCAAGTGCAACAAGAGTATAGACCAACCTACCATTGACCAAGTACGGATAGTCTTTGAATACCCCGATGTACTTCCAGATGTTTTGCCCGGTATGCCCCTAGATCGGGATATCGAGTTTATCATTGAACTAATCCCTGGAACAGGACCCATAGCCCAGAGACCATATAGTATGAACCCGTCTGAACTAGCAGAAATGAAGAAGCAACTTGATGCCATGCTGGAAATTGGATTGATTCAACCAAGTGCGTCACCATGGAGATCACCTGTTTTGTTTGTGGACAAGAAAGATGGAGGTAACCGTTTGTGTACGGATTATCGAAAGTTGAATGATGTCACCATAAAAAACAAGTACCCCTTGTCCAAGATAGAAGATTTGTTTGATCAGTTGACCGGTGCCAAAGTGTTTTCTAAGATTGATCTTAGGACTGGCTATCATTAACTCAAAATTTGTGCAGAGGATATTCCAAAGACTGCCTTTACCACCAGATATGGACTATACGAGTATACTGTTATGTCTTTTGGATTAACCAATGCCCCCGCTTATTTCATGAATCTCATGAAAAAGATTTTTATGGACTTCCTAGATAAGTTTGTCGTTGTTTTCATCGATGACATTCTGATTTATTCCAAATCAGAAGAAGAACATGAGCTACACCTAAGGACCATTCTTGGAACCCTTAGAGAGCATCAGTTGTATGCCAAGTTTAGCAAATGTGAATTCTGGTTACAGGAGGTAGGATTCCTTGGCCACATTGTATCAGCCGGAGGAATTGTCGTTGATCCTGCAAAAGTGAAAGATGTCGAAGATTGGCAAGCCCCAACCACTCAAACTCAAGTTCGTGCATTTCTCGGATTGGCGGGATATTACCGCAAGGTCATAGAAGGATTCTCGAGTATCGCCAGACCCATGACCCAATTTCTAAATAAGGACAAGAAGTTTGAATGGACCAACAAATGTGAAGCGAGTTTTCAAGAACTCAAGAGGAGTTGATTTCAGCCCCAATCTTAATCATGCCGGATATCACGAAGCCCTTCGACGTGTATTGTGACACATCCAAGATCGGTCTCGGATGTGTGCTAATGCAAGAAGGCAAAGTTATATCTTATCTATCCCGACAACTGAAACAACATGAGAAAAATTACCCAACCCATGACCTCGAACTCGCAGCCGTAGTTCTAGCCCTGAAGACATGGAGGCACTACCTGATGGGAAACCGTTGTGAGATTTATTCGGATCCCAAGACCCTAAAGTATATATTCACACAGAAGGAGTTGAATATGAGGCAGACAAGATGGATTGAGTTAATCAAGGATTACGATCTGGACATTCACTATCACCCTGGTAAAGCCAACGTGGTAGCAAATTGTCATACCGCTTGAACTCCATGATTTTGAAGGAGCAACCAAGTTTGCACAAAGAGATGGAAGATTTTCAAATGGAATTAGTGAGTGAATGATTTTTGGCTAGCATAGAACTTCAACCCACTTTGATCAGCCAGATCAAAGAGGCACAGAAAGGAAATGCTAGTATTGACGGAATCAAGCGTCGTATCGGTAGAGGCAAAGTACCTGGATTCACCACAGACGAAGAAGGAGTTCTGTGGTACAAAGGACGCCTTTGTGTACCAGCAAATTTTGAGTTAAAAGAAGTTATTCTCAAGGAAGCTCATGGTACTCTTTATTCTATCCATCCCGGAGGAACTAAGATGTATCATGATTTGAAAGAGCAATTTTGGTGGCATAAGATGAAGAGAGAAATCGGAAGCTATATCGCCAAGTGTGATATATGTCAGCGAGTCAAGGCCAGACATCAAAGACCCGCTGGATTGTTACAACCCTTGCAGATTCCGGAATGGAAATGGGATTCCGTTGGAATGGACTTTATCACCGGATTGCCTACTTCTAGTAGGGGAAATGACTATATCTGGGTCATAGTGGACAGATTTTCCAAAGTTGCCCATTTCTTACCCGTCAAGACCACATATCAGAGTTTGAAGCTAGCGGAGTTATACATCACTAGAATCGTTAGTTTGCATGGAGTCCCCAAGAACATCGTATCTGATCGAGGAACTCAGTTTACCTCGAGATTCTGGAAAAAGTTCAAGAAGGTTTAGGAACCCGACTAGATTTCAGTACCGCGTATCACCCTCAGACCGACGGACAAACGGAGCAAGTAAATCAAATACTCAAAGATATGCTGAGAGCATGTGTATTAGAATATGGATCTAAGTGGGAAGACTGTCTGCCGTTTGTAGAATTTTCATACAAGAATAGTTATCAAACTAGTTTGCAAATGGGACCATTTGAATTCATGTATGGAAGGAAGTGTCGCACCCCTTTGAACTGGTCGGAAGTAGGAGAGAGTCAGATTTTCGGACCCGATATCCTACGAGAAGCAGAAGAGAAGGTTCACATGATTCGTGAGCACCTCAAGACAGCCCAGTCCAGACAGAAGAGTTACGCCGACAAGAGACGTCGAGACCTTGCCTTCAACATAGGAGATTTTGTATATCTGAAAGTGTCGCCATTGAAGGGAATGCAGCATTTCCAACTCAAAGGAAAGTTAGCCCCCAGATATATCGGAACTTTCAAAATTCTGAACCGTCGACGAGAAGTGTCGTATCAATTGGAACTACCCGAAGAGATGTCAGCCGTGCACAATGTGTTCCATATCTCATTACTTCGCAAGTGCCTCGAAGTCCCAGAGAAGACCGAAGTGTTCAAGAATATCGATCACCGGACCATAGAGATCAACGATGACCTGACCTATCCCGAAGTACCCATCCGTACTTTGGAAGAAGCTTTATGAACCACCAGAACCCGAAGCATCAAGTTTGTCAAGATTCAGTGGAGCAACCACACAAAAGAGGAAGCTACCTGGGAGCGCGAAGATCACATCAGGACGGAGTTTCCCGATCTCTTCAAATCCTAGGTAATCTTTTCGTCCTTTTTCAAATCTCGGGACGAGATTTTGTTTAAGGGGGGAAGGTTTGTAACATCCCAAAAATACTAAACTAGAATCATCAAACTCTAATCATCAAATTTAGGGTTAACAAAAACTTTTCTAAAATAAAATGAGAAAGCATTCATGTGTGTATGCATCCCATTTTGAATTGTTTTGAATTGCCTTGTTTATGTGTTTCTTTGCTTGTAAAATGATTCTTAGGTGAAATAAACATCATCTAAACAATCCCCACACTTTTCCCAAAGACAAATAAATGAAAACAAACAAAATAAGGGAATGGTCACTTTGGCCAAATTAACTCCCATGCCTACTTTGGTTGTCTCTAACTTTTAGAACTTAACAGAAATTTGTTTGGATCTTTGCACCCCTTGATAGTACTCATAACAAAGTATCAAGGCCCACATTGTGATCATCCAGAAACATTCAAATGCATAGTTTAAAGGATAGTTTAAAATTGAATCTATATCATATGGGAAGATCCCACTTTTTCAAAAACCACTCAAACAAGCTTAACTTTCAAAACCCAAGCATCTGCAGACTCACTAGCACCAACCTAGCACACCCACCAAAAATCTTTTTGAAATTCAAAACTTGAATTCTTGCAGCCATTTCATCAAACACTTGGAGGCAACAAATCAAACTGGCCTAACTTCACTGTTTTGAGCAGTAATCTGGCTAAGCAATGTTCACCATTGATCACCCTTGTCACCCTCAGTGCCAAACAGTGCTTGGACAAACCCTAGCCCCTACCCTTTCCCCATGCCATGCCAACCCGAGCACCCCCTTGCCAGCCGACCATGGCTAGCTAGCCAGAGCAAGCACCAAGCCTAAACAACAGGTCTAGGACACAGCCCACCGTCCACCGCCACCCCCTGTCCAGCGCTCGAACCTTGCCAGCCCCTGGACCACACGCACAGACCATGCCAAGCTCGCCAGCAACCATGCCGAGCATGCGCCAGAGTGCCACCCTCGACACACGCCCACGACGCATCACGCCTCGCCGCTTGCATACACGATCACCACCGTCCCAGGAGACCGCCAGACATCCCCGTTCACTGCCCCATGCCTCACAGCCACCGCTCGCCGTCGAAGACGCCGCCTCTGCCGCGCAGAGCATCACATGTTCCCGACCGTTTGTCACCGCCCCTACACGCGCATTAAAGCCATAGAGCATCGCCAGGAGACCATCGATCGATCGCCACCGCCGGCCATGCCTCTAGCAGCCCGTAGCCATGTCGCCACCATCGCCTGCCCATCCCGTTCGGTCTCGTCGTCGAGACTATAAATAGAGGCCTCCCCCGCTCAAACTCTTCACACCATCTCACTCCCCTCTCCTCACTGATCGTTCCAACCTGTTCCCGGAGCAAGGCGAGCAGCGCATCACCCGAATTTGGCCGGAGCAGGCCGCCTCTAGAGAAGAAGGGCGCCATCGAATTCGTCCACCCTAGAAGAAGCTGCCGGTACCAGCAGGTTCGCCGTCGTCCACTCGTCGTTCTCCCGCCTCGCTGACCCTCGCCTGAGCCCCGGTGAGCCCCCGACGACCCCCATCTGCCGCATTAGGGTTCTGTCTCGTCGGCCCTGCCCGACATGGACGATGAACCAGGGTCGTTAGATTAGAACAAGATCCCACGGTCCATGTTGCCTGCATCGCCAAGACCCCTCGTCTCTCACCGGCGTGGGGACATCAACTTAACCAGCCCACGTAAGCGCTGTGCTTAGCAGGCCGGCCCAGTATCGTTTCCCGTGCAGCCCACTCGTTTGAATTCAACGTTTTCCATTTTAATTCAAATACAGTTTTGTACCTTGTTTCAAAAATCAACCCAGCTCGATTCAGTAAACCAAATTGAATGAAACCAATTTTGTTAGAAAGGTCTTGAAATGCTGAATCCAAGACCGTTGGATTTAAATCATTTGGATCTGTAGATCACCCTTGCTAAAAATAACAAGGCAGAACCTTTTCTGCATTCAAACATTTTTCAAATTTAAACCATAAAAGCTTTTGAGTTGATTCCAACTCTCAAAAGTCACATTTGATCATATCTTTCAAAATATATAAAAATATTTGGGTTTACCTACAGAAATATTGTTCAAGTAATAAAAGAATGCCACATAGGCATTTCTAGTCACTTTATTTAAGTAAAATAAAAGGTTAAACCTTATTAAATTGTGACACCACTTTAAATCACATTCCCATGGACTAAAATATGTGGTGATGACATGTGTCAACATGATCCCATGTTTGGTTTGGAGAATATTAAATCTTAAGTAGTTTTTCAATGAGTAGAAATTACTTTTCTAAAAAAATAAAAGGAATTAAACCAAGCTTTAATCTTGTAATGTTAGGGATGATGCTAGATCATCTATAGGACCCTTTTGTGTGATTATTTAAAGAAGTTAAGTATTGTTTGGTGATTGTGTACCTCATAATTATGTATAGACGCTAGTACCAACCAAGGGTACGAGGAAGAAGGAGGATACTACGAAGAAGAAGCCGAGTAGAACTTCAACCACTTCTCTACACAAGGCAAGCCTAATACTACTAGTTGAATGTGCAAGCCAATACTTGCAAGCTATTAACCTTGCAAGCTAACACTTTCAATTTAGCAAGCTTATACTGATATTGATGCAAGCATAATACTACTAGTTGAATGTGCAAGCAAATACTTGCTTGTTACCATACCAACTATATGCCTTAAGCATATATGATCATAACCACTTGATAAACCAATCCTAGTTTTACTTGCAAGCTTTATACTTTATTTCTTTATCAAAGCTTTTACTTAGAGTTTACTTAAGTGAATGCTAGATTCTAGAGAGATGATTGAAGGTTGCATAAAGAGCATAAAACTTGGCCTAAGCTAGATAATCTTTATGTCATCCTAAGGCATGAGATGGAACATAGTTAAACTCCACTAGTTTACCACCCCTCATTAGTACTTACCCCCAATTGTAGATGCTAGTGCTAAGCCGTCTGACAGTTTTCGGATCCACTCTTTGACTTCTTGGCTCATTTTTGCCTCGTGCCGAGTCACTTTGGCCAATTCCGAGTCATTTTCGGCGTGCTTCAGTCACTGACAGCTAGTAATCATGATTACTTGCCTCAAGTTTTGTTCCAAGCTCTGGCTCACAGTGATGGCTGCGCAGTTATTCCCCATCACTGTGGTAGTCTCATCGGCCTGCGCCCCTTGTCCTTCCTTTTGTGACGTGGCATGGGCTATTCTGTGTATTGTTTCCACTTGGCGCCCGCTGATTGGTTTACTCGGCTGGGTACACAGCCACATGCTGGCCGCACGACGCAGAGGGATCCCATGATTGGGGTTTTTTACTGCCCTTAAGTAGGGGTGAGGGGGTTACCACTTCCCCCACGCCTGTTCAGTTTTCCGCTGCCTCTTCTTCTTCCTTGCGCCTGCAAAATCAAACATCCCCCTTTGAGGTTTTTCCTTCCTTCCGTTCTTGCCGTGCGATTGCTCCACTTCTCTTTCCATTCCATCACGGGTCCCTGTTCTTCCAAACCTCTTACCTCGGCGGAGGAGATCAAGTCTGGGAGGATGATGGACGCACGTGACGGTGCATATGGTGCTGAGGAGCAGGAGAGGTTCCCGCCGGCGAGCGCGGCGGCTGGGAGGGCTCAGAGGTCTCCACCAAGGAGGTCGAGTGGCTCCGCTCCACCAGGCGCATCCTGCTGCAGGTGGATTGTCGTCTTCCCGCCGGTGAGATCTCTCCTAAACCCGATGCCAATGAGCGGGTGGTCTTCCTTTCTCACTTTGAGCGGGGTTTTGCTCTTCCAGTGAGCACCTTATTTTCCTCGTTTCTCTCCACTTTCCATCTGCAGACCCATCATCTTCCTGCCAATGCGATTGGCTCCCTCTCTTGCTTTATTTCCGCTTGCGAGGCTTACCTCGGGATTTGGCCTACAGTTCTTCTGTGGGCCAAATATTTTAGCTTTAAGGTTCAAGTTGTTCCTCAGCCTGGTGCTCCTCGATCCGAGAAGAGGCCGACCCGGTGTGGTGCTGCTAGTATCACGCCTAGGAGAGACTACATCTTTCCTCGTGTTACTGGTCTCGATTCTTGCAAGAAGTTCTGGCAGCTTGACCCGCGTGACTAAGATGCTCCCTCCTTTCTCACATGAGGTCCCGGACAAGATGTTCTGGCAGCTTGACCTGCGCGACCAAGACGCTGCGGTGAATGAGGACAACGTGATCTTGGAAAGGTTGTTGTCGCCGGATGAGCATTTTCATCTTGCCGAGAGGGACCTCATGTGCACCTTCGTCTCACGCCGGGTAAGCCCTATCCAAGCTAGGAGCCACAAGATGTGCTTCATGAGTGGCTCCCATGATCCCACTCGGCACTGTACGAAGGATCTCACCCATGACTCCATTGCTCGCCGGGTAAGCTCAATCTTCAAACTGAACTTGGAGGATGATTGGGCTTGGAGCTGCCCTCCGTTTAGCTGGGTCAATCATGTCCCCTGGGTAAGTTTTCCGAGTCGTTTTCCTTGCCGAGTCAGCTTCTAGCGCCAGCGCCCCTGGTGCTGGCCGGGAACAACTTCCGAATCTTGGTGCCAGCAACGCTGGTGCCGAGAAGACCTCCACCACGAGTTCCTCTGGTGCTAGCCCTCAAACTGGTGTGAATGGACAATTTTCTGATCTTGGTGCCAGCAACACTGCTGAGCCCAGTCAGTCGGCTCCACTTTCTTCTCAAAACAATCCTGCTCACTCTCTTCTTCTGTCAAAGAGCCAGACCCAGCCTAAGGCTGCTGGTTCGGCTCGCCCTTCATCCGGCAAGACCACCACCAAGCAGACAACCTTGGTCTACGCTCCGGGTACTGCTCTTCAAATCCGGCCCCCGACGTTGGCAACAATGCTTGCTTCAACGGGCAAAGCGGGCGAGTCTGCGGCTGCCGGGTCAGGTGATGGCTCTAAAGTTGTTGCCCTTCATACTAGTGCTGCTGCCACCCGCGCCAACGTAGGAACTACCCTGAAAATGGGTCATGTTCTTACTTGGACGGCCAGCGGGAACGGCCTTGGTTCAGCTGAGCCTTATGCTTTGGCATAGAATTCAGCATGAAGCGGAGGTCAAGACCATTGGCAAAAAACTGAAGCTGGGCCCCAAGGCCGTCTCTGACATGACCTAGCAAGCCATCACCTTAATGGCCCACGCCGACGAAGTGAATGAGGTAAATGATCTTTTTAGTCTTTCGCGTCAACAAGTATTTCTGTTATACATATCACCTAGTCCCCGAGGTTACTGCCGAGTGAGGAACTTACTCGGCTGTAAGCTCTATGCAAGAACTTAGCCTTTCCTTATGTCAAACTCGCATGTTAGACTATCGATCCCTAGTCCCCAAGGTTACTGCTGAATGAGAAACTTATTGGGCTGTAAGCTCTTAGATGGGAGTCATTCTTTATCTGTCTGGAAGCTTGATTTTCCATTTATTCACTGACCTTTTTCCTTTGCAACTCACGCATAATGAGTGCACTAAGGTGCATCAAGCTCTCCTTCTGGAGCATCGCAAGCTCGAACTTGCGTATGAAAAGCTGCAGATTCACACCTAAGGCCAAGGTGACTTTCTTACTCGCCCTATCCTTATTCGGCGTATCTTCCATTGATTCATTTTCTTAGTCTTTCACACTCTTTTCCCATAGCCTATGCTCAGTCCACCATCGAGACGCTCCACTCACAGATCAGCGAGACGGAGAGTAAGTTTCTTGCCTTCCTTCATGCCACGTTCTTGCCTTATTAATCTGGTAGTTCAAGGTATTTCCGTCGGTGCTGACGAGTGACTCATTCCAAATAAGCAGAGAAGCACCAAGACGAACTCCAAACGGAGAGAGACAAGGTGACTCGGATGAAGAAGCTGACGGCCGACATGGAGCAGAAACACTTGGCCGAGGTGAAGGGGCTGAAGGAGGAGCTTGCCGAGAAAGACGACCAACAGGCCGCCAGCGCCAAGAAGACCAAGAAGCTGCTCGATGAGGTCGAGTCATCAGTTGAGTCGGCGAACCTGAACCTCGACACCCTCCAAGCCAAGGCCAAGATTTGGCAGAGCAAGATCGGCGCTATCAACTTCTTTCTCGGTAGTGAGTTCTTACTCTTTTTGCATTGTAATGTTCGTTCTGGACTTTTTCCCATCTATTTTTGTTACTTTCTAACTTTCTCTTTTGCTTGCAGAGAATTTTTCTGAGGCCAACATGTTTTCCATTCAGGCCATGAAGAAAGTGAGAGCCGAATCTGGCGCTCCGGCTGATGGCGAGGTGACCATGGACGAGCATCTCAAAGCGGTGTCAGAGTGGGTCAAGATCCTCAAGTCTTGCGGCATGGACTTGCTCAAATCGGCTATTCATGCGTTTCGCATGCTCTGGCAGGATGAGGATGCACCTGAACTCATCGGGCCCCTTGCCGAGAGATTGCTCCACACTGAGGACAGGATGGATCAGTGGCGTGAGTCGGCCGGCCGAGATGCAACGGACAAGGCCCTCTCCTTTCTGCTTTCATGGTACGAGGACATCAATCTTGATGTTCTTGATCGCATAAGGGGAGACAGGAAGTGGCTGAATGACCCGGAGCTGATCAAGAGACGCCGGGAGCGAGCCTACACCATGATCGAGTACACCATGGTACATGCTTGGTGCGACGGGTCGACGCTTCTCGACCCACTTGTCAAAGTTGCTAATGAAGAGGTGCCACAAGAGGCCCTGGTCCGGATGAGATGCTCCAAGCGAAGCTCCTAGCTCAAGGCTGCTTCTTAGACTAAATAGAACAAGTACTTGAACTTTTGATGAGATTATGTAATATATATTGCAATTAAGTTTGATTATGTGCCTTTTGATAAGGTTTTATATATTTATGTTCTGAAGGAGTGAATCATTCAAGGGCAAGTCCCCGAGTCTCATTTTACCATTTCACCTTTCCTCGACTTTGGCTCCTGTCTACCTTTTTTGGCGTTCGACATTAGAGTCTCAAAGTACTAAGGATATGGTTAGCGGGTATGAAACTTGGATCACTTGGCCGAGGATCATTCGACACACAATACAATATGACCTGCAGTGGCTTAGGCAAAAACACAGGGTCGACTCACGTTTCGCCTTGTATTTATTCGGTGTTCGTGTTTACTCGTCATGTATCCTTTCCTCTTGCTTGCCATGAAGCCGTGTTTTTAGACAACAGCATAGTCGAAGAGTTGATTCTTTACGAGTAAACACTACTTGTTCCGAGATAAGCTTTGGGTGTCACGCCAGCCGACATAAAATAATTGAAAGGGAAAACATAAGGGGTAGTCCCCGAGTTAGTTTTTCGAGTCATACCATTTTATTATCAGCACATAGCCGGCACAAGTGTTCGACGTATGAGAGTTCGAGTGATACATGCATTGCTTCTCCTAAGTATAAAAGGGACGAAGCAGTGCCACATTCCATGGCCATTTGGTCTCATCTCCTGATCTGTTCGCCTTGTTCTTTTGCGCTTCACGAGCATCGATAAGATAATATGAATCACTGTGCAATGCTTTGCTTACAATCAACGGACCTTCCCATGGGGGTGATAATTTATGCATTCCTGATGTGCGTTGCACTAGCCTTAGCACCATATCCCCTTCTCGAAAAACACGAGGTTGAACTTTCCTGCTATGGTAGCGTCGGAGATTTTGCTGATATATAGCGGATCTGGACAATGCCAGTTCCCTTGCTTCTTCGAGTAAGTCAAATCCATCTTCTCGGGCCTCTTTTACCTCGGCTTCCGAGTATTGCCTTATCCTTGGCGAGTCATACTCTATGTCGGCAGGCAAAACTGCTTCTGCCTCATACACAAGGAAAAACGGCGTATAGCCTGTTGACCGATTCGGAGTTGTTCTTAAACTCCATAGCACTGAGGGAAGTTCTTCTATCCAGCAACCAGGTGATCTCTGGAGTGGTTCCATTAAGCGGGGTTTTTATCTCTGATAGAACTAAGCCATTAGCTCGTTCAACTTGTCCATTTGATTCTGGATGAGCGACTGATGCTACACCGAGTCTTATTCGGTTCTTTCCGCAGAAACGAGCAAAAGCTCCTTCAGCAAAGTTTGTGCCATTATCTGTGATTACACTGTGTGGGTAACCATATCTTAGGATTATGTCCCTTAAGAATGTGACAGCTATTTTACCGTCCAATTTCTTGATGGGTTTCACCTCTATCCATTTGGTGAACTTATCAATCATCACCAAAATATGAGTCATTCCTCCCCTTGCTGGTTCGAATGGTCCTGCCATATCTAGACACCATACTGCAAATGGCCAAGTGATTGGTATAGTATTTAATTCGGACGCTGGTAAATGTGACTTGGATGCATAATGTTGGCAACCACTGCATTTTCCGACTAACTCTTGTGCCTGTGCCAATGCTCTTGGCCAATAAAATCCATGTCGGAACTCCTTGGCCACCAATGCTCTTGATGATGAATCGTGCCCATATTCCCCTTGAAGGATATCCAACAAAATCGCCTGACCTTTCGATGAGCTGATGCAACGCTGCAGTACACTCGTCACACTCCTCTTGTATAGTTCCTTGTTGATTATAGTGTATGCTTTTGCTCTCGTTTCTGTTTGCCTTGCCAATATCTCATCACACGGCAGGGTCCCATCTTTCAAGTATTTGAATATTGGTTGTGCCCATGTTGGTATTAGCGGCTCTGGGTCTGCTTCACCATCAATTTCCATTGGGTCCGCCGACATATGTTCTGCCGACATGACCTGAGGAGTCCCCAAGTGTGATTCGGCAACCCCTGACGTGAGCGGATCAGTCCCCGAGTGAGTCGAAATTGCCCCTGAGTCAATGTCCATTGGCACAACGTCTGACTCTTGTGTTGCCGGGATGAATATTTATTCGGACTCTGGTGATGGCTTGATCGATGGTTTTCTGAGATGTTCCAATGCTATTCCTGGTGGTATTTCTTGCTGAGATGAACCTAGTTTGGATAATACATCTGCTGCTTCATTTTTTGCACTTGGGACATGGTGGAATTCACACGCGTCAAAGTATCCCAAAATTTGTTGGACATAGAAACGATATAATGCCATGTTTGCGTCCAGCGTGTCCCAATTTCCAGACACTTGCTGAATCACGAAATCTTAATCGCCAAAACACATGATCGTTTTGATGCCAATCTCTTTGGCCACATTGATGTCGTGGACAAGTGCTTCATACTGGCAACATTATTTGAAGCAGCAAAATGGATTTGTAGCACATACTTGAGCTGATCCCTCTTTGGTGATGTGAGCCCTATCCCAGCGCCCAGACCCATTTTCATCTTGGACCTGTCAAAATGCATTTTCCTGTAGTTCGGGTCTGGCAGTGGTGGTTCGTACTGCATTTCCATCCAATCCACGAAGAAATATGCAACGTCTTGAGATTTAATTGCATCTCGCTTATCATACCGTGCAGTATATGGTGCTAGCTCTATGGCCCATTTTGCGACTCGACCACTGGCATCTTTGCTGCCTAATATATCCGAGATAGGTGCCTCACATATTACCCAGATTGGGTGTTCTTGAAAATAATGTTTTAGCTTCTTTGCTGCCATATATACCCCATATGTCATTTTCTGATAATGCGTGTAATTCTGTTTTGACACAGAGAGCACTTCGCTCAAGTAATAAACTAGTCTTTAGACTGATTTGCCCTGCTCTTCACGTTCAACTGCGATTACTGCACTTACAACTCTGTTGGTTGCGGCGACATAGAGCAACATTGGCTCTCTGGATAGTGGTGATGCTAATATTGGTGTTGTCGCCAACATTTTCTTTAATTCATGGAAAGCGCTATCAACTTGCTGTGTCCATGTGAATTTGTCTGATTTCTTCATCAATTGATATAGTGGTAGGGCTTTTTCACCTAGCCGACTAATAAACCTGCTCAATGAGGCCAGGCACCGAGTGAACTTCTGGACATCGTTGAGGGTTTTTGGTAATTCCATTCTTTTGATGGCCCTGATCTTTGTCGGGTTAGCCTCAATTCCTCGGCTAGATACAAGAAATCTGAGTAACTTGCCATCCGGAAACCAAATGTGCATTTTCTGGGTTAAGTTTCATCTAGAATCTTCTTAAGTTTGCGAATGTTTGACGCAGGTCCTCAATTAGAGTATGACTTTGCTTGGTTTTTATTACCACATCATCGACGTATACTTGAACATTTTTTCCAATTGATCTTGCAAGAATTTTTGCATGCATCTTTGATATGTTGCACCTGCATTTCTCAGTCCGAACGGCATGGTTCGCTAGAAATAAGCCCCATATGGGGTGATAAAAGCTGTCTTTATTTGATCATTCGGATTCAGTGGTATCTGATGGAATCCAGAATACGCGTCCACAAATGACAACAACTCACACCCAAGAGTAGAATCTATGACTTGGTCGATCCGTGGCAGGGGAAATGGATCTTTTGGACACGCCTTATTGAGGTTCGTGTAATCAATACACATGCGCCATACCACTGCCACGTCCGGGTCATCTTTTTTCTTTTCAACCAAGACTGGATTTGATAACCAATCCGGGTGCAGTACTTCCATGATGAAACCAGCAGCCAAGAGCCTGGCAATCTTGGTAGCTATTACTTTCCTCCTATCTTCGGTGAAGCGGCGGAGGGGTTGCTTCACCAGCTTGGCATCTGGCCTTACATGAAGGGAGTGGTCAGCCAGCTCCCTCGGAACTCCTTGCAAATCCTGTGTTGACCATTCAAAGATATCCCGAATCTCACGGAGGAAGCTGGTGAGCTCGCTTTCCTATTTGTCAGTGAGGCCATCCCCAATGGTAATCGTACGCTCTGGGAAAGTCTCATCCACCTGTACCTTGTTAGTTTCTTTGGGAGCTTGAAATGACACATTGCCATGCGGGTTAGTGAGTGCCGGCATGGACATTTTTGCTTCTTTGGCCAATGTTGCCACCTCCAACATCTGATGCTTTTCCTGTGCTATGACCAGTGACTCGGCCAGTGAAGATCCGGCTGAGGCACAAGCAACGGACCTTTTGTAATCTCCTTCCACTGTAATCACTCCACATGGGCATGGCAGCTTCATCTTCAAGTAAGAAATGTGAGGAGTAGCCATAAACTTTGCCATAGCCGGCCTGCCGAGTAAGGTATGATACGAGCTGACCAAATCTACCACCTCGAACTCTATAGCCTCAGTGCGACAATTCTCTCTGTTGCCAAATAAGACGTCGACCCAGATCTTGCCAGTTGGCTCACAGGACAATCCCGACACGATACCGTGGAAAGTTTTCTTAGTCGGCTCCAGCATGTTCATGGTAATGCCTAACTTGAGCATGTTATCCTTGTACATGATGTTGATGCTACTGCCATCATCGATCAGTACCTTTGAAAATTTCACATTGATATCCGACCCCATGAACGTTGGATCTAAAACTAGAGCATATCCTCCTGGGGTTGGCATGATCTTGGGGTGATCCTTTATGCTCCAAGTTATCTCTTGTTCAGACCAATGCATGTACTTGGGAATTTCTAGCATTGTGGCATTCACCTCCATCATCCGTCGCGGCTGACTCTTTTTGTCATTAGGATCTGTGACGAAGACGACATAGCTCTGGTGATGTTCTCTATACTCATTCCTAGTTCCATGGCCGACATGAGCATCATAACCTCTTGGATTATGCACCTGGTGCACTGTCTCTCTTCTCTCTTGATTATGATACCTCGGCTGCCTGTTTTCGTATCTGTTATCTTCTCCCACAGCCTGAGCATTTCCTCCTATAAGTGGTGGAGGGGGAGGTGGTGGTAGCTGCTTACTTGGCAAATCCACTCTATCTCCTTTCTGAAACCAATTGCATTGCCTTGTTGTGTGATTTGCTGGCTTACTCGGACTAGGCGTGTGAAATTTACACGGCTGGTCCAGCATCATCTCATAGGTATACTTCTGTCGGTCCTGATATAGCTTCCTTTGTGGCTTTTTTCCATCATTCTTTGGCACCCACTGTTGTTGTCCATTCGTCCTTTGATGTTGGATACTTCTAGCATCTGGATGATCTTGAATCACGGCCGCAACCTGAGTCGAACTATATATGTAGTCCGTACTTTCGTATCTTCTCTTGCTTCTGTATTCGGATCTTTCCTGGCGCCATATCCCTCTGTAACCTTTGCCACAGCACACTTCCATGTCTGCATCCTTGGGCAAACTACGCGATTACCTGTGACTCGACTACCCCTTCGCAAGAGTTGCGCATTGTGCACCATCTTGTGAGCAATTCTCTATCTGTCTCATTCGGTCTTTGCTTTCACATTGCTAGCTGTTGTGGGCAATTCGGCCTCTTGTTGGTGCTGGTGAAATTGCTCACAAAAGCTTCTTGAAAATTGATCCAGCTGTTAATGCTTCCGGGTGGCAAATTGTTCAGCCATGCCCGAGCTGGTCCTTCTAGCATTTGCGGTACATATCGTACTGCCCATCTCAAATTCCCCTGCGAGATTTTCATAGTAGTTCCATAATCTATGAGCCAATCCTATGGCTTTGTGCTTCCATCATACGTTTTTGTTCCTCTGGCCAGCTGGAAATTTGGTACAGGTGGCTCCTTCATGATCCTTGGGCCAAAGCATGGTGGACCCTGCGGACCTTGCGACTCGATTAGTTCTACCATATTTATTCGATCAAGATTTAGCCTTGCATCATCCGGCTGAAGGTTCCTGCCTCCGAGTCTAGCTCCCATCGCTTGATATGCGTGATCCGACAATTCATACCCGTCATTTACCATCGCCGAGTAACCATCATTATACATGTTCGTGTTTGGGTCAGCAGGCTGTTCTGCTGCTTTTCCCGCGCTTTGCTGGCTTCTTTTGGGTTGAGCTGGTGCGTTATTCGGTGCTGGATTTCCTCCTCCTGTCGAGTGAGCTCCTCGCCTAGGTTGAAGGTCAAATGTTTCCCTCCATTGTCATTTCTTTGCCATTCTTGCCTTTCTCGGCCTTCATTTACCTGGTTCTCATTTCCCTGGGCATTATTCTTTCTCGTTCCTGTGCATGCGTTGGGTTTCCCTGAGCCATTGCCGGGTCATAAGCGATCATCTGCTTGTTTCTCCCTAAATCCACACTTTTTCTTTTCTCGGCCTTGGCGCCGCTCCAGGGGAGGATGCCGTTTGACCTGCTGATCTTGCCGGGACAGGAGTTGACGAGTGAACCAGCTATGACCTTCCTGCTATACCCGGATTTGCTCTATAGTATGCCTCATTCAGCATGCTAGTTGCCCTTACCAGTTCGTTGACTCGCTCTTGTTCTCTTTTCTTGGCTTCTCCCGTCAGATGGGGTAATTTTGGCATTGCTGCTTCTACGGCTCGCGGGTTAGCTGCTATTGTGTTGTATGTTGGCCGCATAGCTATTTCGTTGCTGTTCTCTGGCGTTATTTTTGACGTTGCATCCGCCAGCTCCTCATTGAGGTTCCTTCCTCTTAACCTTGTTGCATCAAGCCGGGTCTTTGCGCCCTTGACTCGATTTGCCGAGTTGAGCTCTCGGATTGTGATATCCACATCTTGCTGTAACTGGGCTAACTCCTTGGCTTTCTCCAGGACCTTTATTCTGGCCTCCTCTAACTCGGCTTACACACGTGCCGGGTCGGTTGCTTGCGCTACTGGCCCTGCCAACTTGTCTATCGCATCTTGCAGCTCCTTTGCCCTTTTACTCCTAGCTATGTTTTCTGGCTTTTCCAGCGGTGCCTTTGCTATTCTCCCGACCTTTGGTGTCTCCTCATGATTTCCTTCCTCAGCATTCTCATTCACTACTAGAGCTATCGGTGGAGCTGCTGGGTTTGGAGCTGTCATCATTACCTCCATGGAAACGAGTTGGTGAAGCTTTCCAGTGACAGGAACCGCTGGAGGATCCGGCGCCAGGACGACGCGCTCCGGATATGCGCTCTCCACGCGCACGGCGATGTAGACCTGGTGCTCACCGAAATTGATGAAGAGACCGCCCCTAGGGAACGGCTTGGTCCCGAAGCACCCCGCGTAGTCGCTGACGAAGTTGAGCGCTCCAAACCTCTGGATGAGGCCGGAGTAGACGCGCTCGCCGGTCATGGCGATGATGTTGTCCGTCTGGATGAAGACTCCATCAAGCACCTTCTTCTACCCTACGGTGGTCGCCAACTGTCGTGGTGGTGTCACGGCAGATACCATGGGTAGGCTTAAGTTGGGGGCCGAATGGGTGCTTGTGGTCACCGGGAAGGGAGTGCAAGGTCTAGCCATGCATGAAGAACAAGATGAACTCTCCACACTTAGGAATTTGATTCATACTTAGGAATTACAAGTTCTCCTTGAGCTGTATGGACTAGTGTTCTAGTCACTAGTTCCCTACTTGGTCCAACCTCCTCTACTTCTGCTTGCCCTCCCTTATATAGGCAGCGCTAGCTAGCTTATACCCCTTTGGATTCTAGGGTTTACTGTTTGGATCTTGGTTCCTATAACGTGGGCTGGGTCATGGGCTTGCTCTAAGCCCAATGGCCTAGTTCACAAAGCTCGATGGCTAACGGTCTTCTGGTACGTTGCCTCCTATTATTTTTTACGTCACACAGTAACTTTGTACGTCAGCCCTTGCTTTGGGCGTCACCCGGCTACTTCTGTGTCACCCGGCGTCGCCCTTCTCTTTTGATCATGCTTTACCATGGTCCCTCCTGAACCTTACTCGGAAAGGTGCCATGCGTCCTATATGACCCGGCCCTTCCTCGGGAGACACGACTCGTTGGTTCCTGCAAGAATAACAACTTTGTATTATACGGGCCGACATACCTCATATGTCGGCCGCACACGATTCTCTCTCTCGGCCGTACTTACTCGGCCGAGCTCTTTCTTTACTCGGAGCGAGCCAAGCTGTGCTACGTTTCACCCCTCTTGACCCTACCGGGGGTTATCCCCCGATATTGAGTCTCGCTAAACATGCATTGGATCTCTTGTAAAATAGCATATTGTGAGTCTGAAAATGATTTTAGCCAAAAATCACGAGCACTAGATAATGTATCCGTAGTTCAAATTGGACCCGCTTCCTACCAATTCGGCAGGAATTTGTATTTTTGTGAGGGGTGGAATAAAATGTTTGAGATATCCCGGATGGTACATTGTCCATATAAGGTGGTCTAGAATTTCTGGAAAATGGGATGGTAGCATTTTGAATTAGCTATTTTGTGGTTCCTTCATAAAACGCCTCGTTTTTTGCACTCGGAAAATGGAAAATGGTTTTTTGTGGGACGGAATGGAAAACTTCCTCCTGCAACTTTGTTCTCCATCCCATTATACACTTGCATGCACAATATAGGTACATTATCACAAACTATGTCGTGATTTTGGCAAAAAATGATTTTTAGATGGTGTGCCTGTAGTTCAAATTGTACCCACTTCTTACCGATTCGGCAGATATTTGTCTTTTTCGCGAGGGGTGGACGGAAATGTTTGAGATATCCAGGTTGGAACAATGTCCATGTAAGATGGTATATTATTTTGAAAAATAGGTTGGTAGCATTTTGAATTAGCCATTTTGTGGTTCCTTCATAAAACGCCCCATTTTTTATGCTCAGAAATTAGAAAATGGTTTTCTGTGTGACGAAAAGGAAAATTCCTCCTAAAACATTGTTCGCCATTCCATGATACATATGAGTGCATAATATGGATATATTATCACAAACTATGCTACGATTCTGAATATAACATTGGTCGTTTGCCGTGAAAGCCATGAAACCTTGAACACGATAAGTCATTTCTGAGAAGGTTTTTTTGAGAAACTTGCAATATACCAAGTTTGGTATTTTTCCTCGCAACTATTTCACATAATATGACATCACGTGAATGATTTACCTTGTTTGGATCATTTTTAAGTTTCTTATGTCCGTTTCAAACTATGGTCAAAACGACGGGCATGAAGGTTCTTAGCTAGGGGATGACCTCGCTAAAATTTTGGTGGATCTCTGATAAAATAGCATATTGTGAAGCTAAAAATATTTTTTGCAAAAAATCATGAGCATTAGATGATGTATCTTAGTTCAAATTGGACCCTCTTCCTACCGATTCGGCAGAAATTTGTCTTTTTCGCGAGGGATGGAAGAAAAGGTTTGAGATATCCCGATTGGGACACTGTCCATATAATATGGTCTACTATTTTTGGAAAATACGATGGTAGAATTTTAAAAGTTTTATTTGGTGGTTGCTTTATAAAATGCCTCGTTTTTTGCCACTCAGAAAATAGAAATTTCCTTTTTGGTGCGACGAACAGAAAAACTTTCTACGACAACATTGTTTGACATTTCAAGATACACATGTGTACATAATATAGACACATTATCACAAACTATGCCATGATTTTGAGTGCACTCTAGAGCGAGGGACACTTTGGTGATGAAAAAACCTGTGAGGTCATGTGCAACCAATCAAATTATAGGAAACTACCACCCACGGTGCCTATCTCAGGATAATCAAAACCATTGAAGCAGACATCCAACGGTCCTCGTCTCTCACCGAATAAGCACACATCACCCACCAACCTACCTCCACCGTCCACCACATCCCACCAATTCCCTAGTCCGCAGCTCCAAAAGAAAGGAAAACTCCTAGTCCTGAGTCCCGCCGCCACCACCTACATCTCCTCTAGATCTGGAGACGATGTGCTCCATCATCGGCATGCTCGTGACCATGTCAATAGCTGCGCTCCATTGCGCCACCCATCTTCTTCTCCCCTCCTCGATGACAAGCATGGGAAGCAACACCACCCGTATCCCCTTGTCCCCATCACATCCTGCTCATCCTCCTCTAATCTTTTGCATCTATTGAAACAAGATCCCACGATGTCAATCTTCCTGCAGAGATGCGTGCCCGGCATGCACATCAGAGGCCTCCTCCACCAGATCCCCTCCAACTGAGCCACCACACGTGAACCCTAGCGGCGTCCCTGATGACCACCATTGGGGACGAGTCCGCCGTCTTCTCCATGTCCTATGTGGAGGGCGAGGAAGAAAAGGGTGAGAAATGAGGCGGGCATATGTGCAGGTTCCAGGGTTTGACCCCCGCCGACGTAGAGGCTTAGGTGGGGCACCATGGGGAGAAGCACTGAGTCGGGAGTCTATGTCTACAACACCGTCAGCCAATGGGGGTGCCGTATAGAGAAACACCGCATCCGGATGTGGAGGTCACACCGACGTCAACCCATGGGGACATAGCAGGGAGCAGCACAAGCAATGAGGCCATTGACACTGACACATCGCAAGGACTCGAGCACTACGACCTCGCGGGCGCCAGCACATCACAAGGACGACGACAAGGTAGGTGCCCAACGACTGCGTTTGTGCTGGTCATTTTTGTGTGAGATGATAATGTGGTAGATGCTAATTATTGTACTGGTAATCTAATATATGCAATTTTATAATTGTGAATAACTAATCTAGCAATTAGTATCGAGGAATAATCTAGTAATTTTATTTTCAAACAAGATGGTGATTGTTTACATACATAACCTGGTAATAGTAAGAAATTAATCCGGTACGTCTACAAATATGTGTTGAGTGTGCAAGTCTGAGTTCAAGCAGTCATTATAGATATGTTGTGATACTATCTGTGTGCTTATCAATATATGCTCATAATATGTTGGTCTCTGTTATAGCTGTGACATGATATGTACCAACTTGAGATGCTTGAAAATCTTGTGCCAAAACCTAGAATATCTATTCTTATATGATCATCACTTCTGTTATAATGTTGATTCTTGATTTGATACAAGAATAACCTCTCAACCATTGTATATCTATTTGTATATTTGATAAACGCATAACCTCTTGATACAAGCTGATTATAGGATGCTTTTTAATTTGTTGACATGTTTGTTTATGTGCATGTATGAGAGACTATTGATATCTGCCCGAAGGTTGCTTGGATCTGGGCTAGTAGAGGTCCACATCATGCATCTTAGTTGAGCTTGTACTCCAGGTTTGTATGGCCTGGGGCTTGTAGGTATGATTCTTGTTTTAGAATACTCACTTCTACTTCTATTAGTAATACTGCCCTTTGTTATTAGTATTTGTCTGATTGAGGGTATGTAGTGTGCTTCCAGTAACAGGGGATCATATTATGCTATGTACTTCATTCCTCGCTTGCATTAAGCACTTCATTCCTTTATTATAGTGTGCTTCCAGTAATGCATGCAACACTTCATTCCTTTATTATATGATTTTTTTGTTAACTGTTTGTGTGTACAGCTACATTTCTCGCTTGCAATTCTTAAGTGTTTGTCTATATATCTATAGTAGTATGATACTATAAAAATATTTTGATGGTTTTTGGTTTTAGTATTATACTAAATTGGAAATTTTTGTTTAAGTAGATATTTCCCTACAAATCCTAATACAGCTGCCAAGCCAAATTTATCTTATCTTTTCCTTGATATCCAG
The DNA here is from genome assembly GCA_023614405.1 of Avena insularis. Classification (NCBI taxonomy): domain Eukaryota; kingdom Viridiplantae; phylum Streptophyta; class Magnoliopsida; order Poales; family Poaceae; genus Avena; species Avena insularis. Next base: position 151,673,450 of record CM042687.1, read on the forward strand.
AACTAAGTTCCAGTTTAATATTTGTTCCAATTTGATACACTCGATTGTTGTACTTTGTACACCTATCATTAAGAATGTATTATTTGTTTGTCTAGAGACATATGAAAACATAATAAATAGATTTGTTGTATGTATAAGGCTGATGTTCTTATAATTGTTTAATATTTTAACTTTTTTTTTGAATGTAAACTTGGCACTAATACTACGAAAAGGCTTATATTTTCTTTGCATCCCAGATTGGCTAATATATTGCAACATGTCAAGGAAGGCACTGGCGTCGGTGGCGGGGTGCGTGTCGAGGAAGAGAAGCCTGGCTTCGATGATATGGCGCCCAAGCTTCGATGACCAACGTGTTTAGACAGTTAGAAGTGGCGGTTGTACTAAAGGAAGCACATTTATTGTTTATTCTTTTTCAAGTCCATTCGTTCAGCCATGATAATATTGTATTGATGAAGTAAGGTCAGTCCCTGTAGGTAGTAAGATGAAAATATGTCCGCCTGCTTAGGATGTGCTTAGGATGATCTGACTGTTGTAATGTTTTGTAAATTGTATTATTGGAAATTTTTATGCTTTGTGAATTATACTATTGAAAATATACCTATGCTTTTTTGGCTGTTCTTTTGTTAGTTAGGCCTCTATTGGATCTAAAAAAGGCCACAAGCCCAACAATTCTGTACCATAAAAAATGAAACGAACATAAAAAGGACTTTGCCCATAAGCTAAGCGGACCCTGTAAATGGCACAGACCATAAAGGAAACCTGTCTTGAAAAGGATACGAACCAATAAGAAATTTTGTATAGAAGGGCAAGGACTAGAAAATGAAAGGCTGAAATTATTGGGTTTGGCCCATATAAACCATCTAACTGGACTGGGCTAAATCTAATCGACGACCTTTATAATTGGTCACCGATTTGCCACGTAGGATATAACGTGGATAGGGCAAACAGTCTGTGACCAATATAGTTGGTCATAAAATCTATGACCAACTGTATTGGTCATAGACGTCTATGACCAATTCAGAAAAAAAGGTCGTGGTGTTTAACTAGTGAGGCTCAACTTTTGACCATCTATATTTGATCAAAAAAAGGTCATAAATTAAAAAATATTTCCTTTTAGTGACCAATATGGAGGGTCATGTATCACCCGATTTCTTGTAGTGTGGTTCCTCCTTTCTGGCATCTTTGATTATCCTGGGAAGCTCGGATATTGATATTATCTTGGGCATGGATTAGTTGAATGCAAAAAGAGCCGTAATTGATTGTGTTGAGCACTCGGTCAATATGATAATTCCTAAAGGAAACATGGTCTATTCTCCAAGGCAAACTCCCTCTATTCAGCTATAAACTTTGGGTATTCAAGACGTTGATGTTATGGATGCTCTCCAAAATGTACTGGTGGTCTATGATTTCCCTGATGTCTTTCCTGAAGAGTTACCAAGTAGGCCTCCTGATCGAGAGGTTGAGTTTGTGATTGAACTAGAACCTGGAACCGCTCCTATCTCTAAGCTGCTTTATAAAATAGGACCTAATAAGCTAGCTGAACTCAAGCGACAACTCGATGAACAAGAGAAGTTGGGTTTTATTAAGCATAGCACTTACTCCTGGGGTAGCCCGATAATCTTTGTAAAGAATAAAGACCGGACTTATTGACTTTGTGTTGACTACCGAGCTCTAAATGAAAAAACAATCAAGAACAAGTACCCTCTTCCTCGCATCAACGATCTCTTTGATCAGCTCGCTAGAGCCGTGGTATTCTCTTAGATCGATTTGAGAATTGGATATCATCAAATCAAGATTCGCAAAGAAGACATTCCCAAAGCGGTGTTCACTACTCGCTCTGGCCTATATGAGTACATGGTCATGTCCTTTGGTCTCACCAATGCACCTGCTACATTCTCGAGGATCATGAACTCAGTTTTCATGAAGTATCTTGACAATTTCGTGGTGGTCTATCTCGATGATATTCTGGTCTACTCCAAGTAAAAAGAGGAACATGCAGAACATCTGCGTTGTGTCCTCACCAAGCTTTGTGAGAATCGCCTCTATGCAAAGTTCTCCAAGTGTGAATTCTGGCTGCCAAAAGTCACTTATCTGTGCCATGTCATTTCTGCATAAGGCATTTCCATCAACACGGAGACCATTCAGATAATTCTAGATTGGCTTCCCCTGAAGAATGTCAAAGAAGTCCACAACTTCCTCGGATTGCCAAGCTATTGTTGCCTATTTGTTCAAAACTTCTCCAAGATAGCCAAGCCTCTTACCGATCTCCTCAAGAAAGTAAAGAAATACCTTTGGACACCGGCATGCCAAACCAGCTTTGAAACTCTCAGGGAAAATCTCACTTCCACATCTATCTTGGTTCCTCCAGTTACATAAAAGCCCTTTTAGATCTTCTATGATGCGTCACTTCAAGGACACGGTGTTATTCTCATGCAAGACAATCAAATCATTGCATAGGCTTCTCGCCAATTGAAAACACATGAGGTCAACTATCCGACCCATGATATGGAACTTGCAACAGTCGTCTTTGCTTTGAAAGTATGGGGACACTACTTGCTTTGCAACCGTTGCGATATCTTTTCTGACCATAAGAGCCTCAAATATATATTCACATAGCCGGATCTCAACCTTCGGTAGAGGAGATGGATTGAAACCATCAATGACTTTGATCTCTCGATCAACTACGTAGCAGGCAAAGCAAATGTGATGGACGATGCCTTGAGTCGCAAAGCTTACGTAAATAATGTCAAGGTGAAGAAGCTTGAACCTATCTTGTGCAAGGACTTATGTCAACTCAACTCGAACTTGTTCCCCGAGGCTACCTTGCAAAATTGGTGGCTACTCCTTCCTTTGAAGAAAATATTCAATCCCCTCGGCTTGAGGATCCATTCTACGAAGAATATGCAATAAATTCTCAGAATCTGAAGTATGAATCATACCACCTCGATGATCAAGGCACTCTTTTCTAGGATCAAAGGGTGGTTGTTCCGGAATTTCCAAGCTTGAAATAAGAGGTCATTAAAGAAGCTCATGATTCTATCTTGTCTATCCACCTGGAAGCACGACGATGTACATGGATCTAAAAACATGGTATTCATGGCCTGGATTGAAACAGGACTCTACTAGGTATGTCTCTGAGTGTGACGACTGCCATAGAGTAAAAGACATTCATCAAAAACCATTTGGTCTTCTTCAACCTTTGAAGCCTCCAAAATGTAAATGAGAGAAATTAGATATAGACTTCATAACTGGCTTTCCAAGGTCTCACAAAGTCAACAATGCAATATTTTTGTCATCGATTAGCTTTCTAAAGTGGCTCATTTCTTTCCAGTCAGGGAAACAATCTCTGCAAGTCAATTGGATGAACTCTATATCAATAGGATTGTCTCACCAAATGGGATTCCTCTTGCAATCAGCTCGAATCATGGGAGTATCTTGACCTCCAAGTTTTGGGAAAGTTTTCAATAAGGCTTGGGAACTAAGCTGAATTTAAGCACATCATACCACCCTCAGTCGCAAGGATAGGTGGAAAGGATCAATTAGATCCTCGAAGATATGCTTCGTGCTTGTGTAATCTCCTTCAGCATGAATTGGGAGGAATGCCCTCCATATGCCGAGTTCTCCTACAACAAGAGCTTCCAGAAGAGTCTCAAGATGGCACCCTTTGAGGTCCTCTATGGCTGCAAGTGTCGTACTCCGATTGGTTGGTCAGGGGCAGGTGAAAGGAACTTATTTGACCTGACATTGTCACTTAAGAACAAGAGAAGGTTCTTATCATTCTTGAGAACTTGAAAGTTGCTCAGAGTTGACAGAAAAACAACTATGATAGGAAACATGAGGATATGGAATATCTTCCTGGTGATCTTGGTTACCTCTATGTCACTCCCATGAGAGGCACTCATCGTTTTGGTATCAAAGGAAAGCTTGCGCCGAGATACACTGGTCCCTTCAAAATCCCTGGAAGAAGGAGAAGTGTCTTATTCACTTGAGTTTTCTGAAAAACTCAAGGTGCATGATGTCTTTCATGTGTCTCAACTCAAGAAGTGTTTCAAAGATCTTGACAGGACTGTGGATCACGAGCTCATCAATCTCCAAGAATACCTCTCCTAAAAGGAACACCCTATAAAAATTCTTAAAGTCGCCGAAAGAAAGACTCGCAACAAGTCTATCAAGTTCTTAAAGGTGCAATGGTTGCACCATTCCGTTGATGAAGCACCTTGGGAGCGCGAGGATGACCTCCATTCCGAGTATCCTACCTTGTTTGAGTCTTCTTCATCCTAGAATCTCGGGGCGAGATTCGTATTTAGTGGGGGGAGTTATAGCATCACATGGGTCTAACATCTGTAATGCTACATCAGTAATAATAAAATGCCACCTCCTACATGTCATTTATTGCATTATCAATATATCATGCTCATGTCATCATGCCACCTTTCATTTGAGCATCATATAAAACCCCTTTTGTTTGGTTCTTATCCTATAAGCATTTATATTGTATTACTTGTATTTTCCTCTTGATATATTTTAGTTGGCTCTTGATACATTGCTTAATGCCCAAGTTTAGTTATGGGAATATCTCTTCCAACTCCACCTCCTTTCTTGTGACCACCTTATAATTCCACCATCCAAAATATATATGAGCACTTGCCTTTTTATTTTGGGCTTAACTCTAGATCATATGTATTAATATGGATCCACTTATATTTCTACATCCTCCCATATATGATCTATGTTGTTTTCACAATAGTAACTATGTGGAGCCACATGGCCACCTTTTCATGTCATGTGAGTATAAATACTTATATTAAGCTTCCATATGGTTATATTTACTATATGCTCATGTATGATGCTATATTTTGGCTAGAAGTTGATCTAGTTGGAAAATACACACTATTATGATCATTTGGCTTCATATATGTGCATATGCTAACTATTCTCATATGATAAGCAAGCTCCATTCTTTTGTTGGGACATAAATCGAATAATTTAATGTATGCATGGATATATGGCCATATGGTTATCTTGGTGTTTTCACAACTATTACTTGTGGTCATACATGATCCATGCATGGCCCATGAAAGGTTTTCCTATTCCCATTTATTTTAATTATTGGTTTTATTGGGTGAAGCTTGTTGGAATAAGTTATTACATGACGGGCTCAATTATTTTTCCACAAATCTTTTGTGAGCTAAATCCATACGAGCACTAGTTTGAATTCATCTAGCTCTTTGAAGTGATTAAGGTTTGAATATGTTTGCAACATGAAAGAAATCTCAAATTTTTAACCAAAATTTAGATCATTTAGAGATACTTTGTGATGGACATTTTTGAATTTCATCATATAGTTTGAAAAATAGTAGAGAGGAGAGTTACACAAAAAATTTAAGTGGTTAGGGTTTGCATATGTTGTCAACATGAAATACATCTCAATTCTTGAACCAATATTTACATCATTTAGAGCTACTTTGTGATGGAAATTTTTGAATTTCATCATATAGTTTCAGATCACCATGAAAGACATGTCTTTGAACCAAATTTATAGCTACTTTGTGGTGAAAGTGTGGATATTTTGCCAACATGAAATACATGACTTTGAACCAAATTTTAGATCACATTTATAGCAACTTTGTCCTAGACTTTATTGAATTTCATCATGTAGTTTGAATTTTTTTGGCAAATATGTACAAGAATTCTGAATTTCTGCTAGTTCCATAGCAGTATAATTGGAAGGCCATAGACACATTTTCTGCTGGTGCTCTCACAATAACATAATTTCAAGGATGACATTATTGTTGGAACATAGTTGGAAGTCCACACACACATTTCTAAAAGTGCATATATACTACTTAGGAAGGCCATATACACAAAAGTAGGTTAGCGAAATTAACTAGGGTAGCAATACATACATATAGTGCTCTAATACTACTATTGCAATGCACATATATGCAGACATTAACACAGTATATTATTATTTCTCCCAATCATCACATCCTTGGGTCCCCTTCTGGCGCTTAGAGCTGCTAGGATCCTCCTAAATTTTCAGGATATGGGGGAATGCACTGCTATAGCTGGCTTACTGTGAGTTGTCCTGTCATAAAATTTATAGGTTTTTCTAAGAAACTCATAGCTAAAGTAACCGTCGACTCCAGCATAGTCAAGGTTAACCTTGGCAAGGGGTTTCCACTCCCAGAAATCATGGCCTTGGCGCAAACTTGAAATAGCATTGAAATTGCTTTTAATCATGTTGTAAGATGGATTGACAAGTTCAGCAGCAAGATCCTCCATCCTAGCCTTCAGACCCTTTCCAGAAATTTTGTATAGAGTTTGGATGTCAACATGGTATTTTTCAGGAACGAAAATCCATTCTGCTTCTAACACCTTCATGTCTTTGTAAGTGTCTACACTTCCAAATGTAATTTCCTTATTTTCAAGGAATTTACGCAGTCTGGGTATATGCTTGTCACTCCTATTTAGCCAATAAAAATGAAGTAACTGAGATAATCGACAGATAAACAATTGTGTAATTTGTAAAATGGGGGTTCACATTCAGCGATCAAAATATAAAAAACAGAGTTCTACAACGACAGTACATACATATTACAAAATTCAGTGATGCAACCTAGGTATGTGCAACTATTTCTACTTTTCTGATAGTAGAAATCTACATATATTTCATTATTAAATGAGCTAAATAATAGATTAACATTTGTTTATTTTGTAAAACACAACAGTGATCAAAATGCAAAACACATAGTGGTACACTAACAGTACATACATGTAAGAATATTCTAACCATCAGAAATGCTAGATTGAAATGATAAATTAAAATGGCACAGTATAATTGTAGCATGCAGATCAATTATGTACAAGATCCTACATTGGAAAATCTATCATTTTGATATTAGATACAAAAAACAGAGGACAAACTGCCATGTAAGTTGCAGGCTTCTTACCTGCACTAGTGGAAGACGAGGACATGCTGTCGCATTGCCAGCTGAAGAACATCGTTTTTTGTCTTATCCATCGTGTACTCCAGATCAAGGCCTAAAATTCGGTAGACATACTTGTTGAGCCGCGCCTCGTACTTGGCAAGAATGGCATCGACTGACCGCGGATCATTGGTGTACATGACTTCTAGGTTCATCGCACCATGGGCAAGCATGTTGAAGTTCTCGGTCGTTAGGTCGCCGTCATTCATGGCCAATGGGAAGAGGGAATGCGCGGGAGTTAGAGGGGTTGCGTACCGAGGAAGCGGGATGTAGGAAATCCCTCGTCTGAGATGGAAGAGGAGGCGGTAACCTGCTATACAAGGAACTGCCTCGGCTCCTATGCATCTATAGAGTGTGGCTGCGTGTCCCCTCGTTTTTTTCCTCTCTTTTTTCCTGGAGCTTCCGAGGTCCCTTGTTTGGGCCCATGTGATAGTGAGTGAATGGCTAGGTTTCTTTGTACCCTACACGCTGGCAAGGAGGCGGAAATTTCTGCGCCCATGATGATAGTTGGGTCCCCACCTTTCATGGTTTATGTCTCGTCCCATCAACAATGCACTAAATTATTGGAGCATATCTCCTCTTGATTAATCTACCATACCTACTCTGTATTATACTCCGCATCCCCTGCTGCTCGAAATCGCCTACGAAACCCCAAACACAGCGGCGTAGATCAGCTTCGTTCTCTCACTCTGTCTGTCGCCTCCAACCTTTAAGTCTCTCGTCACCGTCATTACTTGGATGCCAAGGAGAACAATAGCTTCGCCCAACCAGGTAAGTGTTCTATCTCCACCAGGGCGCCTTTTCTTATTAATCGACTAGTTCAACACATATTTGATTTGGGTAGTAACAAATTTTGCAATTTTTTGGAAAACAGTGCCAGAATATTTTGATCCAAAAGGATGGTGCAACAAAGGGGATAAGGAGAAGCAGTATTTTCCGGTTACTCTTCAGCATGGATTTCAAGAGAACACGGTAAAGAGTTTATCTCAATTTTTTACTCTTGTACCAGATCTGGCTAACTGGTTACTTATTCATACACTAGTAATCAGTCATGACTGGTAGGAACTGATCCTTTGGGAAATTTTCATTAATATAGTTCATTAGCTCAACTAGAAGTGCAATAAATCAAGTAGCAATTCTTAAGTAAATCTAAGTAGTAGTGAAATAGATCAAAGTACTATTGAATTAAATCAAATTAATAGTGACTAAATTAAGTACAAGTGAAAATAATCTAGTAGTACTACTAAAAATTCAAGTACTACTGCACCAAATCTGGTGTAATTGTTTACATTTGAATCAAGTAGTCCCAATTTTTTTCTACAGCATGATGATTTTTCTAAATTACAACTCTAAAGTACTCTATGTACATATTTAACAAATGTTAATACATTGTGAACCTTTTGTCTCAGTTCATCCCATGCTACATGGGAGCACATTTCCTTTCTAAGTACATGGTAGCGATGTCCGAAGAAGTAACTTTTATGGTAGATATCTACACCACAGAAGGTTTCCAGTACCCAGTCAGAGTTTGGAACAAACCATATTCGACCTTCTTGCATGGAAAACTTAGGAAAGAATTTTATATAACATACCAACTTAAAGTTGGCCAGTGTATTTATTTTGTTGTGAACACCGCTGATGCGAGGACCCATGTCATCATAGGAAATGCCCCTATCAACCATCCAAGTACAACTAATGAACTTGTTCATGTATTAATGATGTTCAGTTTAGTTACCATGGGTCAATTCGTTTAATTAATTGACACACAATTATATGATAGCTTATTACCATTTGAGTCGTGGTAAGCGAGATATTGTTGATTCTCTAACTGTCACTGATGGTACCATCATGAACTGGAGGATGATGGAGACAGTGAAACAACATGTAGACCATCTAGACTATCTTATAGAAGTTCATCAAGCTGGGAATTTCTATGAAGGAATAGCCATTGTATTGTTGCATGCATTAAACTGCACTAGTTGTGTTAAAAACAACTTGGTAATATTTAATACTCATTCCTAATTTATTACTTTTATTATAGTTGACACAACTATACAAAACCATTATTGACATCACACTGGTGTTTTGTAAACATAAAATTCTAGCCCGAGTTGTGCCATAAAACATGGACAAATATGGTGGCTTAACTATTATTTATGATCCACACACTATCATCAAAACTTCGTACACCATTTCTGCACTTGATGGTCGTGTGTCGCTTAATGGCTGCGCAGAGTTTATGGAGAAGGAGAATACTTACCACATTGGAGACAACATGTTGTTCCAGCTATACTTAGGAATTTCAGGGGTTTACCATTTTGTTTCACATATTCCATATGTTCCTCCGGAGTTAGAGTACTAGATTACCTCCATCTTTTGATCAGTGGTGATGGTCCTATGTCAAAGCACTATTGTGTTCAAGGTCCTGTGTCAAACCATGTGTTTGTCGAACTCCTTTTGTGTTGGTTACATTGAGTCAGACTACGTCGTGTGTTAAATGGTATTGTAAGACTGAATGCTCCTTTTGTGATGGTGATGCTTAGTGCTAAACAATTATCATGTTTGTTTTCATCTCGTGTTCCTTCTAATACTGTTGTTAATTCTATTGTTGTTGTTAATTCAAAGCAAATGATAGTCTTCTTCTAAGCACTTTCAATTTTCCAAAAAATACATATGATGATCGTGTATGCACCAGATAAGTAAACTGTTGAAAGAAGATATAGATATGTAGGTTCTATTCAGATTTTCATAAATTAGCATGGACATGCAATTCAATCCTTTAGTGTACTTACAATAAGTGTGCACTACAAACGGGTACTACTCAACATAATAATTCTCATCGTTGGGATTAATTTCACCCTCATCATTTTCATTTCCTTGCAATCCATCTGCACCTCCTTCATCTTTGCTACTTTCCATGTAAAGGTTGTTATTGTCATCTTCCTTTTCTCGATCATGAATAATGCAAGCATCAACGTGTTCCACCTCATCTTCATGATGCACCTCCTCTAGTTTGATCTCTTTTATAGCCTCCATGTACTCAACATCATGAATAATAAGATGTGATGAACCATAGTCATCTTGGAATGCATTTCCATTCCCCTGAAATGGCCCTTCATTGCCATCTTATGTTTTTGGAACATCGAACACGTCCCTATTACTGAGGGTTTGCCCAAGTTTCCAAGGATGACCAAACTTGGTATCATCAACATAGAAACATGTTTCATCTTGGCTTGCAAGAATGAAGGGCTCATTCTTGTACCATAGTTTTGAAGTGTTAACACTTCTGAAAAATGTATCATTTTTTATCTTGCAATTCTCACCAGAAGTGTCAAACCAATGGCATCGAAACAAGTATACTGATCTATCATTGTGCTTGTTCTTCACGTAATGTAACTTAATTATTTCCTACAGAACACCAAAGTACTCTCTTTCTCAGATTCATCAAAAAATCCCTTTGTCATCACACCAGAATTTGCGTTTTTTGGTTCTTCTCACGAGACATTGTACGAAACCTAGCACCTATAACATGGCAACCATAGTATACTATGACACGCTCGTCTGGACCAAGTGCATGTGACTGTAAATCTTGAGATGCAGATTCCATCTCACTCACATGATTTTTAAACCATGTAGGGAACTCTTTCTTGAGCGTCTCCTCGATGTTAATCATAACCCTCTACAAAAGTTTTTCTCGGCAAACACTGTACCATAGAACAATAAATATTCACATGCTAGATATCATAATTTCATACAACATGCATGGAATTTTTAAACAAAATTGATAGGGATCTTACTTCATATAACCTTGTGCCTCTTCACAATTTCCCAGCACATACCAAGCCATTTTATGGTATTTCTTCTCAAATGTTCTCAAAGTTGATTTCCCAATCCCTCTAGCTCCATATGAGAAAACCTTAAACTCATCAGCACCAACTATTCTTTGCTTATCTGCATACCTATCATCTTTGTTCTCATCCTCAAAAAATCTAGAACAAAAGCTCATGCACTAATCAACTATATATCCCTCCGCAATTGAGCCTTCCGGCCTATATCTATTACGCACAGTTGACTTAAGGTATCCAAGTCGTCTCTCAACGAGATATATCCAAACATAATGGACAGGGCCCCTTAGTTTAGCCTCATCATGAAGATGTATTTCCAAGTGAACCATTATATCAAAAAAGCTGGTGGGAACAACATCTAAAGTTTTCAAATGATTATAACTATTTAAACCTTCAACCGATCAAGTACTTCAACTCTAAGTGTTATGACACACAACTCCTTGAAACATCTACCTAATGCAGCAATAGGCTCATACTTTTCCTTGCATGCAATTCCTCTAAGCCCAGCAGGCAATACATGCTTAAGGAGAATGTGACAGTCATGCGTCTTTGGACCATGTACTTTACCACAAACAATATTTACACATCTTTCTAGGTTCGTACATAAACCATCTGGAAATCTATTTTTTGCCAAATATCATCTCCTTCTCAAGCGTCCATAGCGCATGGGGCTTTGAATAACTGTCATCCTCATCGTCCATCCAAAACTTTTTCCTAATCTTCATTATATCTAAATCAAGTCTGGCACTAATAGTATCCTTATTCTTGCCTTGTAATTCAAGTAGGGTACCAAGGATATTATCTAAAATGTTCTTTTCAATATGCATTACATCAAGGTTGTGAACTATATTCAGTTTCGACCAGTATGGTAGATAATGCAAGCTCACCTTTAGGTTCCACGTACGTTCACCTTCAACTGTATGTTTTCTCTTCTTGGATGCAGGATTTTTCCTGGTTCGTAATCCTTCACTTTTTCAACCTTCTCTTCTACTTCTTCAAATGTGAACTTCCTAGAGGGACCTCTCTCCTCAGTTTTCCCATTGAATAGTCTGCTTCTTCTATACGGATGATTTGTTGGAAGGAATCACCGAGTACCAATATACCCTATTTTTTTCAAAGACTCATAACAACGATCCTCGTCACAATGCATAGATGCAAAAAAAACATTTAGTCCAGACATAGTGGCATATCCAGGATAGTCATGAATAGACCAAAGGAAAGCCCCATGCAAGTCAAATTCATCTCCTTTGCATGCATCATACGTCGTCACACATTTCCAAAGTTACATCATATCTTTAATCAGAGGCTACATAAAAACATAAAAATCCTTCCCTATGAACACTTTCCACGTATAAGTAATGACAACATGAAGTTGGACTGATCCATGCACATTCAAGGAGGAAAATTGTATGAATTGATAAAAATAGGCCACATACTATATGAATTACTCATACTGCCAAAAGGATTGAATCCATCCGTGGCAAAACCTAGGCTCAAGTTATAGGAATCTACAGAGAACCATTCAAACGCATTGTCAAAGTGCTTCCATGCCTCACCATCACCTAGGTGCCTCAATATATTATGCTCAGCAACCCTCTTCTCTTTGTGACACTTGGTGTTCTTTGACATTTCTTTCGAAACAAAAAATCTTTGTAATATTGTAATTATAGGAAAATATCGAAGAACCTTGTGCAGAACCTTCTTCTTTGCATCCGAGTCTTTCCATCTTGAAACTCCACACTTAGGTAAATGAGTGTGGTTCTTATAATCTCCCTAGAACAAAGCACAATAAAACTTGCATACATGAATTGTCTCGTAACCAAGACAACATCAGATAGTACTCTCTTAGCTTCAGCATAAGATCTTGAAAAATTCACACTTGGCAAACAATCACATAACACCCCAAAGAATAGATCAAATGCTCTATTGGTTAACCGGTTGCTTGATTTGATATGAAGCATCTTGATAATGAAGTTCAACCTCATGGTTGTGCTGCAACCGTCATGAAGATCTCTCTTAGCTTCTTCTATGAGCTTTGCATAAATATTTGGTTGATTAGGACCTTTCTTCCCTGACTTCTGAAGATCATCAACCATTCTATTCAAATCATAATTTTTTTTTGAATTGTCTTCCTGATACGTCGGAAACGTATCTATAATTTTTGATGCTCCATGCTTGTTTAGTATCTACTTTGCTTTGCTTTGTCTACACTTTGAGGTTATTTTTACATGTTTTCTGGTAATAACCTATTAACAAGTTGCCACAGTGCCATTTGCCTGTTTTCTGCTGTTTTTGGTTTCAGAAAAGTTAGTAAAGAAATATTCTCGGAATTGGACGGGACAAACGCCAAACTCAATTACTTTCCGTGGGGAACAAGAAGTCCAGAGGGGAGACAGAGAAGCGGGCCAGGGAAGCCAGACCCCCCTAGGCGCGGCCAGGGGTGGGCCCACACCTGGGAGGGGTGTGGCCCCTTTGGCCGCCTCCTCGGCCTCCTCCTTCGCCTATAAGAATCCCCCGATGCATAAATCCTAAGTATCCGATCAAATCACCACGAAACCGTCTGTAGCTGCCGCCACCATCGTCCCTAGATCGGGGGGATCTAAAGTTCTTCCCGGCACCCTGCCGGAGGGGAGATCATCCTAGAGGCCTTCTCTCTGGTATGATGCGTGAGTAGTTCCACCTTGGACTATGGGTCCATGTAGTAGCTAGATGGTTGTGTCTCCTCCTTGTGCTTTCATGTATAGATCTTTTGAGCTCCGTTCATGATCAAGATCTAATCTATTTGTAATCATGCATGTTGTGTTTGCGGGGATCCGATGGATATTGAGATTATTATGTTGGTTTGATTAATGGTTTTGTCTTTACGATTCTATCATGTCTGTGTTGTTTGTGATCTTGCATGCTCTCCATTGTTAGTAGCTATCTTGGCCAAGTAGTTGCTAGTGACTCCAAGAGGGGGTATTTATGCTCGATAGTGGGTTCATGCCTCTAGTTTCCAAGGGAAGTGACAATAATCTCTTCGGTTGTAGATGTGTTGTTGCCACTAGGGAGAAAACAACGGTCTCTTGTTCATGGAACATGTGTACTGTTTACCTTACACACTTTGCTTAAAGCAGTTTTCTGTTGTGTAGGGGGTTCGGATGATAACCTGAAGGTGTACTTCTAGTAATATATGCAGCTGGATGGCAGTCTATGTATCTTGTTGTATTACCCAATCGAATCTCATAGGACCTTTCTGACTAGTAATTGCATTGTTATGCCTTGCTCAGTTCCTGTTAATTGCCCTATTGTAATTTGTTTACCCTTCATGCCATGTTGTTTATCTAAGGAGAGCACCTCTAGTGAACTATGGATTCCGGTCCAATCTTTACCATTGATACATCTTCCATTGTTACTTGTTTACTTGCTGCAAACCATTACCTTCCACACAATATGTTTAATCCTTTGTTACAGCAAACCGGTGGGCTTGACAACCTCACTAATTAGTTGGGGCAAAGTCTTGAGTTTGTGTTGTGCAGGTCTCCACGTTGCTAGCAACACCTGTGTGACATTTCCTTCCTCCTTATGGTTTGATAACCTCAGTCTCTACCGAGGGAAATCTTGATGTTGTGCTCATCACACCTTTCTCTTGGGGTTCCCAACAAAGTCCTCTCTGACAGGCAACAAGATTTTTGGCGCCGTTGCCGGGGAGGCTAAGGACGTCTTCACTAGGGGAGTCCTCCACTTCCTTTCTCTTTACTTTGTTTTTAGTTTGGTTTGTTTATTTTGCTTGGTTTTGTTTGCCTCTTTTCAAAAATCCACAAAAAATTAGTCTAGTTTGGTTTGCTTGCTTTATTCAAAAACACAAAAAAAATTAGTTCATGCTCTAGCTACTGCTATTGTTTTTGGCTTGCCCACCTTTGCCAAAATTAACTCTGCTGAGAACACCAAGTTGTGTGACTTCACTAGCACCAACAACAATGATTTTCTTAGCACACCTATTGCTCCACCTGCTCTTGATGCTACCTTTTATGAAATTAAGCCTGCTTTGTTGAATCTTGTGATAGAGAGCAATTTTCCGGTGCTGGTACCGATGATCCTGTTGCCCATCTTAATAGCTTTGTTGAACTTTGTGAGATGCAAAAGTATAAGGATGTAGATGGAGATATTATTAAGATCAAGCTTTTTCCCTTCTCCTTGAGAGGGAAAGCTAAAGAATGGTTGCTATCCTTGCCTAAAAATAGTATTGATTCTTGGACTAAGTGCAAAGATGCTTTTATTGGAAAATACTATCCTCGTGCTAAGATTATATCTATGAGAAGTGACATTATGAAATTTAAACAACTTGATAGTGAACATGTTGCTCTAGCTTGGGAAATAATGAAATCTTTGGATAAGAATTGCCCCACTCATGGACTCACTGCTTGGATGATTATCCAGACTTTTTATGCAGGTTTGAACTTCTCCCCAAGAAATCTGTTGGATTCCACTGCTGGAGGTACCTTCATGGGCCTCACTTTGGGTGCTGCAACAAGGATCCTTGATAATATGATGGTTAACTACTCTGAATGGCATGTTGAGAGAGCTCCACATGGTAAGAAGGTAAATTATGTTGAGGAAACTTCCTCTTTGAGTGAAAAGATTGATGTTATTATGGCTATGCTTGTTAATGGGAAAGCTCCTTTAGATCCTAATAGTGTTCCCTTAGACTCTTTGGTTGCTCAAGAAGAGCAAGTTGATGTGAACTTCATTAGAAACAACAATTTTGGCAACAATACTTATGGTAATTATAGGCCTTATCCTCCTAGTGGAAATGTTTATCATGGTAGATCTGGAATGCCTAGTGAAGAGAGGATTCTAGAAGTAGAGAGATCCACTAAGAATTTTATGTAGATGCAATATGAGCAAAATAAGATTTTCACTAAAACTATGGAGGAACAATCTATCATTTTGAAAAATATTAGCCATCAGCTTGAGAACCTGAATAGAGAAATTCCTAGTTTATAGTCAAAAAATTTGATTGCTAAGAACAATATATCCTCTTTGTCTGAAGATCTATAACATCCCAAAAATACTAAACTAGAATCATCAAACTCTAATCATCAAATTTAGGGTTAACAAAAACTTTTCTAAAAGAAAATGAGAAAGGATTCATGTGTGTATGCATCCCATTTTGAATTATTTTGAATTGCCTTGTTTATGTGTTTCTTTTCTTGTAAAATGATTCTTATGTGAAATAAACATCATCTAAACAATCCCCACACTTTTCCCAAAGACAAAGAAATCAAAACAAACAAAATAAGGGAATGGTCACTTTGGCCAAATTAATTCCCATGCCGACTTTGGTTGTCTCTAACTTTCAGAACTTAACAGAAACTTGTTTGGATCTTTGCACCCCCTGATATTACTCATAACAAAGTATCAAGGCCCATGTTGTGATCATCTAGAAACATTCAAATGCATAGTTTAAAGGTTAGTTTAAAATTGAATCTATATCATATGGGAAGATCCCACTTTTTCAAAAACCACTCAAACAAGCTTAACTTTCAAAACCCAAGCATCTGCAGACTCACCAGCACCAACCTAGCACACCTACCAAAAATCTCTTTGAAATTCAAAACTTGAATTCTTGCAGCCATTTCATCAAACACTTGGAGGCAACAAATCAAACTGGCCTAACTTCACTGTTTTGAGCAGTAATCTGGCTAAGCAATGTTCACCATTGATCACCCTTGTCTCCCTCAGTGCCAACCAATGCTTGGACAAACCCTAGCACCTACCCTTTGCCCCATGCCATGCCAACCCGAGCACCCCCTTGCCAGCCGACCATGGCTAGCTAGCCAGAGCAAGCACCAAGCCTAAACAACAGGTCTAGGACACCCACCGCCCACCGCCACCCCTCAGACAGGCCGAACCTTGCCAGCCCCTGGACCACACGCACAGACCATGCCAAGCTCGCTAGCAACCATGCCGAGCATGCGCCAGAGCGCCACCCTCGACACACGCCCACAGACCGCGCGCCGCCCTCGCCGCTTGCATACACGATCACCACCGTCCCAGGAGACCGCCAGACATCCCCGTTCGCCGCCCCATGCCTCACAGCCACCGCTCGCCGTCGAAGACGCCGCCTCTGCCGTGCAGAGCATCACATGTTCCCAACCATTTGCCACCGCCCCTACACGCGCATTAAACCCATAGAGCATCACCAGGAGACCACCGATCAATCGCCACCGCCGGCCATGCCTCTAGCAGCCCGTAGCCATGTCGCCACCGTCGCCTTCCCATCCTGTCCGGTCTCGTCGTCGAGACTATAAATAGAGGCCTCCCCCGCTCAAACCCTTCAGACCATCTCACTCCCCTCTCCTGACTAATCGTTCCACCCCGTT
This sequence comes from Avena insularis, assembly GCA_023614405.1. NCBI lineage: Eukaryota > Viridiplantae > Streptophyta > Magnoliopsida > Poales > Poaceae > Avena > Avena insularis. The sequence continues at coordinate 151,690,649 of CM042687.1, forward strand.
CCCGGAGCAAGGCGAGCAGCGCATCACCGGAATTTGGCCGGAGCAGGTCACCTCTGGATAAGAAGGGCGTCGTCGATTTCGTCCACCCCAGGAGAAGCTGTTGGTACCAGGAGATTTACCGTTGTCGACTTCGTCATTCGCCTGCCTCGCCGACTCTCGCCTGAGCCCCGGTGAGTCCCCGACGACCCCCATCTGCCGCGTTAGGGTTCTGTCTCGTCGGCGCTGCCCGACATGGACGATGAACCAGGGTCGTTAGATTAGAACAAGATCCCACGGTCCATGTTGCCCCGTACCGCTTCGCACCCCCTCGTCTCACTGACGCGTGGGGACAGCAACTTAACCAGCCCGCGTAAGCGCTGTGCTTAGCAGGCCGGCCCAGTATCGTTTCCCGTGCAGCCCACTCGTTTGAATTCAACGTTTTCCATTTTAATTCAAATACAGTTCTGTACCTAGTTTCAAAAATCAACCCAGCTCGATTCAGTAAACCAAATTGAATGAAACCAATTTTATTAGAAAGGCCTTGAAATGCTGAACCCAAGACTGTTGGATTTAAATCATTTGGATCTGTAGATCACCCTTGCTAAAAATAACAAGGCATAACCTTTTCTGCATTCAAACATTTTTCAAATTTAAACCATAAAAGCGTATGAGTTGATTCCAACTCTCAAAAATCACATTTGATCATATCTTTCAGAATATATAAAAACATTTGGGTTTACTTACAGAAATATTGTTCAAGTAATAAAAGAATGCCACATAGGCATTTCTAGTCACTTTATTTAAGTAAAATAAAAGGTTAAACCTTATTAAATTGTGACACCACTTTAAATCACATTCCCATGGACTAAAATATGTGGTGATGACATGTGTCAACATGATCCCATGTTTGGTTTGGAGAATATTAAATCTTAAGTAGTTTGTTAATGAGTAGAAATTGCTTTTCTAAAAAAATAAAAGGAATTAAACCAAGCTTTAATCTTGTAATGTTAGGGATGATGCTAGATCATCTATATGACCCTTTTGTGTGATTATTTAAAGTAGTTAAGTATTTTTTGGTGATTGTGTACCTCATAATTATGTATAGACGCTAGTACCGACCAAGGATACGAGGAAGAAGGAGGATACTACGAAGAAGAAGCCGAGTAGAACTTCAACCACTTCTCTACACAAGGCAAGCCTAATACTACTAGTTGAATGTGCAAGCCAATACTTGCAAGCTATTAACCTTGAAAGCTAACACTTTCAATTTAGCAAGCTTATACTGATATTGATGCAAGCATAATACTACTAGTTGAATGTGCAAGCAAATACTTGCTTGTTACCATACCAACTATATGCCTTAAGTATATATGATCATAACCACTTGATAAACCAATCCTAGTTTTACTTGCAAGCTTTATACTTTATTTCTTTATCAGAGCTTTTACTTAGAGTTTACTTAAGTGAATGGTAGATTCTAGAGAGATAATTGAAGGTTGCATAAAGAGCATAAAACTTGGCCTAAGCTAGATAATCTTTATGTCATCCTAAGGCATGAGATGGAACATAGTTAAACTCCACTAGTTTACCACCCCTCATTAGTACTTACCCCCACTTGTAGATGCTAGTGCTAAGCCGTCTGACAGTTTTCGGATCCACTCTTTGACTTCTTGGCTCATTTTTGCCTCGTGCCGAGTCACTTTGGCCAATTCCGAGTCATTTTCGGCGTGCTTCAGTCACTGACAGCTAGTAATCATGATTACTTGCCTCAAGTTTTGTTCCAAGCTCTGGCTCACAGTGATGGCTGCGCAGTTATTCCCCATCACTGTGGTAGTCTCGTCAGCCTGCGCCCCTTGTCCTTCCTTTTGTGACGTGGCATGGGCTATTCTGTGTATTGTTTCCACTTGGCGCCCGCTGATTGGTTTACTCGGCCGGGTACATAGCCACACGTTGGCCGCACGACGCAGAGGGATCCCACGATTGGGGGTTTTTACTGCCCTTAAGTAGGGGTGAGGGGGTTACCACTTCCCCCACGCCTGTTCAGTTTTCCGCTGCCTCTTCTTCTTCCTTGCACCTGCAAAATCAAACATCCCCCTTTGCGGTTTTTCCTTCCTTCCGTTCTTGCCGTGCGATTTCTCCACTTCTCTTTCCATTCCATCACGGGTCCCTGTTCTTCCAAACCTCTTACCTCGGCGGAGGAGATCAAGTCTGGGAGGATGATGGACGCACGTGACGGTGCATATGGTGCTGAGGAGCAGGAGAGGTTCCCGCCGGCGAGCGCGGCGGCTAGGATGGCTCAGAGGTCTCCACCAAGGAGGTCGAGTGGCTCCGCTCCACCAGGCGCATCCTGCTGCAGGTGGATTGTCGTCTTCCCGCCGGTGAGATCTCTCCTAAACCCGATGCTAATGAGCGGGTGGTCTTCCTTTCTCACTTTGAGCGGGGTTTTGCTCTTCTAGTGAGCACCTTATTTTCCTCGTTTCTCTCCACTTTCCATCTGCAGACCCATCATCTTCCTGCCAATGCGATTGGCTCCCTCTCTTGCTTTATTTCCGCTTGCGAGGCTTACCTCGGGATTTGGCCTACAGTTCTTCTGTGGGCCAAATATTTTAGCTTTAAGGTTCAAGTTGTTCCCCAGCCTGGTGCTCCTCGATCCGAGAAGAGGCCGACCCGGTGCGGTGCCGCTAGTATCACGCCTAGGAGAGACTACTTCTTTCCTCGTGTTACTGGTCTCGATTCTTGCAAGAAGTTCTGGCAGCTTGACCCGCGTGACCAAGATGCTCCCTCCTTTCTCACATGAGGTCCCGGACAAGATGTTCTGGCAGCTTGACCTGCGCGACCAAGACGCTGCGGTGAATGAGGACAACGTGATCTTGGAAAGGTTGTTGTCGCCGGATGAGCATTTTCATCTTGCCGAGAGGGACCTCATGTGCACCTTCGTATCATGCCGGGTAAGCCCTATCCAAGCTAGGAGCCACAAGATGTGCTTCATGAGTGGCTCCCATGATCCCACTCGGCACTGTACGAAGGATCTCACCCATGACTCCATTGCTCGCCGAGTAAGCTCAATCTTCAAACTGAACTTGGAGGATGATTGGGCTTGGAGCTGCCCTCCGTTTAGCCGGGTCAATCATGTCCCCTGGGTAAGTTTTCCGAGTCGTTTTCCTTGCCGAGTCAGCTTCTAGCGCCAGCGCCCCTGGTGCTGGCCGGGAACAACTTCCGAATCTTGGTGCCAGCAACGCTGGTGCCGAGAAGACCTCCACCACGAGTTCCTCTGGCGCCAGCCCTGAAACTGGTGTGAATGAACAATTTTCTGATCTTGGTGCCAGCAACACTGCTGAGCCTAGTCAGTCGGCTCCACTTTCTTCTCAAAACAATCCTGCTCACTCTCTTCTTCTGTCAAAGAGCCAGACCCAGCCTAAGGCTGCTGGTTCGGCTCACCCTTCATCCGGCAAGACCACCACCAAGCAGACAACCTTGGTCTACGCTCCGGGTACTGCTCTTCAAATCCGGCCCCCGACGTTGGCAACAATGATTGCTTCAACGGGCAAAGGGCGAGTTCAAGGTCTGCCGGGTCAGGTGATGGCTCTAAAGTTGTTGCCCTTCATACTAGTGCTGCTGCCACCCGCGCCAACGTAGGAACTACCCTGAAAATGGGTCATGTTCTTACTCGGACGCTCAGCGGGAACGGCCTTGGTTCAGCTGAGCCTTATGCTTTGGCATAGAATTCAGCGGGCGAGCAGGAGGTCAGCACCCGCGCTGGCAAAAAACTGAAGCTGGGCCCCAAGGCCGTCTCTGACATGACCTAGCAAGCCATCACCTTAATGGCCCACGCCGACGAAGTGAATGAGGTAAATGATCTTTTTAGTCTTTCGCGTCAACAAGTATTTCTGTTATACATATCACCTAGTCCCCGAGGTTACTGCCGAGTGAGGAACTTACTCGGTTGTAAGCTCTATGCAAGAACTTAGCCTTTTATTCACGTATGTCAAGCTCGCATGTTAGACTATCGATCCCTAGTCCCCAAGGTTACTGCTAAATGAGAAACTTATTGGGCTGTAAGCTCTTAGATGGGAGTCATTCTTTATCTGTCTGGAAGCTTGATTTTCCATTTATTCACTGTCCTTTTTCCTTTGCAACTCACGCATAATGAGTGCACTAAGGTGCATCAAGCTCTCCTTCTGGAGCATCGCAAGCTCGAATTTGCGTATGAAAAGCTGCAGATTCACACCTAAGGCCAAGGTGACTTTCTTACTCGCCCTATCCTTATTCGGCGTATCTTCCATTGATTCATTTTCTTAGTCTTTCACACTCTTTTCCCATAGCCTCTGCTCAGTCCACCATCGAGACGCTCCACTCACAGATCAGCGAGACGGAGAGTAAGTTTCTTGCCTTCCTTCATGCCACGTTCTTGCCTTATTAATATGGTAGTTCAAGGTATTTCCGTCGGTGCTGATGAGTGACTCATTCCAAATAAGCAGAGAAGCACCAAGACGAACTCCAAACGGAGAGAGACAAGGTGACTCGGATGAAGAAGCTGATGGCCGACATGGAGCAGAAACACTTGGCCGAGGTGAAGGGGCTGAAGGAGGAGCCTGCCGAGAAAGACGACCAACAGGCCGCCAGCGCCAAGAAGACCAAGAAGCTGCTCGATGAGGTCGAGTCATCAGTTGAGTCGGCGAACCTGAACCTCGACGCCCTCCAAGCCAAGGCCAAGATTTGGCAGAGCAAGATCGGCGCTATCAACTTCTTTCTCGGTGGTGAGTTCTTACTCTTTTTGCATTGTAATGTTTGTTCTGGACTTTTTCCCATCTATTTTTGTTACTTTCTAACTTTCTCTTTTGCTTGCAGAGAATTTTGCTGAGGCCAACATGTTTTCCATTCAGGCCATGAAGAAAGTGAGAGCCGAATCTGGCGCTCCGGCTGATGGCGAGGTGACCATGGACGAGCATCTCAAAGCGGTGTCAGAGTGGGTCAAGATCCTCAAGTCTTGCGGCATGGAATTGCTCAAATCGGCTATTCATGCGTTTTGCATGCTCTGGCAGGATGAGGATGCACCTGAACTCATCGAGGAGATTGCTCCACACTAAGGACAGGATGGATCAGTGGCGTGAGTCGGCCGGCCGAGATGCAGCGGACAAGGCCCTCTCCTTTCTGCTTTCATGGTATGAGGACATTAATCTTGATGTTCTTGATCGCATAAGGGGAGATAGGAAGTGGCTGAATGACCCGGAGTTGATCAAGAGACGCCGGGAGAGAGCCTACGCCATGATCGAGTACACCATGGTACATGCTTGGTGCGAAGGTCCCAGCTTCCTCGACCTCGGCGACCCACTTGTCAAAGTTGCTAATGAAGAGGGTGCCGACAGCGAGGCCACCGAGTCAGATGGTCCCGATGACTCGGCTACTGACGCCCAAGACTCGGTAGATGCTCCAAGCGAAGCTCCTAGCTCCAAGGCTGCTTCTTAGACTAAATAGAACAAGTACTTGAACTTTTGATGAGATTCCCGGTATGTCGGGTACAGATGTAATATATATTGCAATTAAGTTTGATTATGTGCCTTTTGATAAGGCTTTATATATTTTCGTTATGTTCTGAGTGTGAATCATTCAAGGGCAAGTCCTCGAGTCTCATTTTACCATTTCACCTTTCCTCGACTTTGGCTCCTGTCTACCTTTTTTGGCGTTCGACATTAGAGTCTCAAAGTACTAAGGATATGGTTAGCGGGTATGAAACTTGGATCACTTGGCCGAGGATCATTCAACACACAATACAATATGACCTGCAGTGGCTTAGGCAAAAACACAGGGTCGACTCACGTTTCGCCTTGTATTTATTCGGTGTTCGTGTTTACTCGTCATGTATCCTTTCCTCTTGCGTGCCATGAAGCCGTGTTTTCAGACAACAGCATAGTCGAAGAGTTGATTCTTTACGAGTAAACACTACTTGTTCCGAGATAAGCTTTGGGTGTCACGCCAGCCGACATAAAATAATTGAAAGGGAAAACATAAGGGGTAGTCCCTGAGTTAGTTTTTCGAGTCATACCATTTTATTATCAGCACATAGCCGGCACAAGTGTCCGACGTATGAGACTTCGAGTGATACATGCATTGCTTCTACTAAGTATAAAAGGGACGAAGCAGTGCCACATTCCATGGCCTTTTGGTCTCATCTCCTGATCTGTTCGCCTTGTTCTTTTGCGCTTCACGAGCATCGATAAGATAATATGAATCACTGTGCAATGCTTTGCTTACAATCAACGGACCTTCCCATGGGGGTGATAATTTATGCATTCCTGATGTGCGCTGCACTAGCCTTAGCACCATATCCCCTTCTCGAAAAACACGAGGTTGAACTTTCCTGCTATGGTAGCATCGGAGATTTTGCTGATATATAGCGGATCTGGACAATGCCAGTTCCCTTGCTTCTTCGAGTAAGTCAAATCCATCTTCTCGGGCCTCTTTTACCTCGCTTCGAGTATTGCCTTATCCTTGGCGTAGTCATACTTATGTCGGTAGGCAAACCGCTTCGCCTCATACACAAGGAAAACGGCGATAGCCCGTCAATTGACCGATTCGGAGTTGTTCTTAAACTCTATAGCACTGAGGGAAGTTCTTCTATCCAGCAACCAGGTGATCTCTGGAGTGGTTCCATTAAGCGGGGTTTTTATCTCTGATAGAACTAAGCCATTAGCTCGTTCAACTTGTCCATTTGATTCTGGATGAGCGACTGATGCTACACCGAGTCTTATTCGGTTCTTTCCGCAGAAACGAGCAAAAGCTCCTTCAGCAAAGTTTGTGCCATTATCTGTGATTACACTGTGTGGGTAACCATATCTTAGGATTATGTCCCTTAAGAATGTGACAGCTATTTTACCGTCCAATTTCTTGATGGGTTTCACCTCTATCCATTTGGTGAACTTATCAATCATCACCAAAATATGAGTCATTCCTCCCCTTGCTGGTTCGAATGGTCCTGCCATATCTAGACACCATACTACAAATGGCCAAGTGATTGGTATAGTCTTTAATTCGGACGCTGGTAAATGTGACTTGGATGCATAATGTTGGCAACCACTGCATTTTCCGACTAACTCTTGTGCCTGTGCCAATGCGCTTGGCCAATAAAATCCATGTCGGAACTCCTTGGCCACCAATGCTCTTGATGATGCATGGTGCCCATATTCCCCTTGAATAATATCCAACAAAATCGCCTGACCTTTCGATGAGCTGATGCAATGCTGCAGTACACTCGTCACACTCCTCTTGTATAGTTCCTTGTTGATTATAGTGTATGCTTTTGCTCTCGTTTCTGTTTGCCTTGCCAATATATCATCACACGGCAGGGTCCCATCTTTCAAGTATTTGAATATTGGTTGTACCCATGTTGGTATTAGCGGCTCTGGGTCTGCTTCACCGTCAATTTCCATTGGGTCCGCCGACATATGTTCTGCCGACATGACCTGAGGAGTCCCCGAGTGTGATTCGGCAACCCCTGACGTGAGCGGATCAGTCCCCGAGTGAGTCGAAATTGCCCCTGAGTCAATGTCCATTGGCACAACGTCTGACTCTTGTGTTGCCGGGATGAATATTTATTCGGACTCTGGTGACGGCTTGATCGATGGTTTTCTGAGATGTTCCAATGCTATTCCTGGTGGTATTTCTTGCTGAGATGAACCTAGTTTGGATAATACATCTGCTGCTTCATTTTTTGCCCTTGGTACGTGGTGGAATTCACACGCGTCAAAGTATCCCAAAATTTGTTGGACATAGAAACGATATAATGCCATGTTTGCGTCCAGCGTGTCCCAATTTCCAGACACTTGCTGAATCACGAAATCTTAATCGCCAAAACACATGATCCTTTTGATGCCAATCTCTTTGGCCACATTGATGTCGTGGACAAGTGCTTCATACTGGCAACATTATTCGAAGCAGCAAAATGGATTTGTAGCACATACTTGAGCTGATCCCTCTTTGGTGATGTGAGCCCTATCCCAGCGCCCAGACCCATTTTCATCTTGGACCTGTCAAAATGCATTTTCCTGTAGTTCGGGTCTGGCAGTGGTGGTTCGTACTGCATTTCCATCCAATCCACGAAGAAATCTGCAACGTCTTGAGATTTAATTGCATCTCGCTTATCATACCGTGCAGTATATGGTGCTAGCTCTATGTCCCATTTTGCGACTCAACCACTGGCATCTTTGCTGCCTAATATATCCGAGATAGGTGCCTCACATATTACCCAGATTGGGTGTTCTTGAAAATAATGTTTCATCTTCTTTGCTGCCATATATACCCCATATGTCATTTTCTGATAATGCGTGTAATTCTGTTTTGACACAGAGAGCACTTCGCTCAAGTAATAAACTAGTCTTTGGACTGATTTGCCCTGCTCTTCACGTTCAACTGCGATTATTGCACTTACAACTCTGTTGGTTGCGGCGACATAGAGCAACATTGGCTCTCTGGATAGTGGTGATGCTAATATTGGTGTTGTTGCCAACATTTTCTTTAATTCATGGAAAGCGCTATCAACTTGCTGTGTCCATGTGAATTTGTCTGATTTCTTCATCAATTGATATAGTGGTAGGGCTTTTTCACCTAGCCGACTAATAAACCTGCTCAATGAGGCCAGGCACCCAGTGAACTTCTGGACATCGTTGAGGGTTTTTGGTAATTCCATTCTTTTGATGGCCCTGATCTTTGTCGGGTTAGCCTCAATTCCTCGGCTAGATACAAGAAATCTGAGTAACTTGCCATCCGGAAACCAAATGTGCATTTTCTGGGTTAAGTTTCATCCAGAATCTTCTTAAGTTTGCGAATGTTTGACGCAGGTCCTCAATTAGAGTATGACTTTGCTTGGTTTTTATTACCACATCATCGACGTATACTTGAACATTTTTTCCAATTGATCTTGCAAGAATTTTTGCATGCATCTTTGATATGTTGCACCTGCATTTCTCAGTCCGAACGGCATGGTTCGCTAGAAATAAGCCCCATATGGGGTGATAAAAGATGTCTTTATTTGATCATTCAGATTCAGTGGTATCTGATGGAATCCAGAATACGCGTCCACAAATGACAACAACTCACACCCAAGAGTAGAATCTATGACTTGGTCGATCCGTGGCAGGGGAAATGGCTCTTTTGGACACGTCTTATTGAGGTTCGTGTAATCAATACACATGCGCCATACCACTGCCACGTCCGGGTCATCTTTTTTCTTTTCAACCAAGACTGGATTTGATAACCAATCCGGTGCAAGATTTCCATGATGAAACCAGAGCCAAGAGCCCGCAATCTTGGTAGCTATTACTTTCCTCCCATCTTCGTGAAGCGAGGGAGGTTGCTTCACCAGCTTGGCATCCGGCCTTACATGAAGGGAGTGGTCACCAGCTCCTAACTCCTTGCAAATCCTGTTGACCATGCAAAGATATCCCGAATCTCACGGAGGAAGCCGGTGAGCTCGCTTCCTATTTGTCGCTGAGGCCAGCCCCAATGGTAATTGTACGCCTGGGAAAGTCTCATCCAATTGCATCTTCTTAGTTTCTTTGGGAGCTTGAAATGACACATTGCCATGCGGGTTAGTGAGTGCCGGCATGGACATTTTTGCTTCTTTGGCCACTGCTGCCACCTCCAACATCTGATGCTTTTCCTGTGCTATGACCAGTGACTCGGCCAGTGAAGATCCGGCTGAGGCACAAGCAACGGACCTTTTGTAATCTCCTTCCACTGTAATCACTCCACATGGGCATGGCAGCTTCATCTTCAAGTAAGAAATGTGAGGAGTAGCCATAAACTTTGCCATAGCCGGCCTGCCGAGTAAGGTATGATACGAGCTGACCAAATCTACCACCTCGAACTCTATAGCCTTAGTGCAACAATTCTCTCTGTTGCCAAATAAGACATCGACCCAGATCTTGCCAGTTGGCTCACAGGACAATCCCGACACGATACCGTGGAAAGTTTTCTTAGTCGGCTCCAGCATGTTCATGGTAATGCCTAACTTGAGCATGGTATCCTTGTACATGATGTTGATGCTACTGCCATCATCGATCAGTACCTTTGAAAATTTCACATTGATATCCGACCCCATGAACGTTGGATCTAAAACTAGAGCATATCCTCCTGGGGTTGGCATGATCTTGGGGTGATCCTTTATGCTCCAAGTTATCTCTTGTTGACACCAATGCATGTACTTGGGAATTTCTAGCATTGTGGCATTCACCTCCATCATCCGTCGCGGCTGACTCTTTTTGTCATTAGGATCTGTGACGAAGACGACATAGCTCTGGTGATGTTCTCTATACTCATTCCTAGTTCCATGGCCGACATGAGCATCATAACCTCTTGGATTATGCACCTGGTGCACTGTCTCTCTTCTCTCTTGATTATGATACCTCGCCGCTGTTTTCAGATTCATATCTTCTCCCACAGCCTGAGCATTTCCTCCTATAAGTGGTGGAGGGGGAGGTGGTGGTAGCTACTTACTTGGCAAATCCACTCTATCTCCTTTCTGAAACCAATTGCATTTCCTTGTTGTGTGATTTGCTGGCTTACTCGGACTAGGCGTGTGAAATTTACACGGCTGGTCCAGCATCATCTCATAGGTATACTTCTGTCGGTCCTGATATAGCTTCCTTTGTTCATATGGCTTTTTTCCATCATTCTTTGGCACCCACTGTTGTTGTCCATTCGTCCTTTGACGTTGGATACTTCTAGCATCTGGATGATCTTGACTCACGGCCGCAACCTGAGTCGAACTATATATGTAGTCCGTACTTTCGTCTCTTCTCTTGCTTCTGTATTCGGATCTTTCCCGCGCCTTTATACCTAAAGACATCGTAGATCTGAGTCTCCCATCATCTCGCCGACATGAGCAATGGCTGAGTCGGATCTCCTAACGCATACGAATCAGCAATTCTTATTGTTTCTGCCAAACTTGCTGCCATATCCCTCTGTAACCTTTGCCACAGCACACTTCCATGTCTGCATCCTTGGGCAAACTACGCGATTGCCTGTGACTCGACTACCCCTTCGCAAGAGTTGCGCATTGTGCACCATCTTGTGAGCAATTCTCTATCTGTCTCATTCGGTCTTTGCTTTCACATTGCTAGCTCAGGGCAATTCCTCTTGTTGGTGCTGGTGAAATTGCTCACAAAAGCTTCTTGAAAATTGATCCAGCTGTTAATGCTTCCGGGTGGCAAATTATCCAGCCATGCCCGAGCTGGTCCTTCTAGCATTTGCGGTACTTATCGTACTGCCCATCTCAAATTCCCCTGCGCGATTTTCACAGTAGTTCCATAATCTATGAGCCAATCCTATGGCTTTGTGCTTCCATCATACGTTTTTGTTCCTCCGCCACTGGAAATTTGGCATGTGTGGCTCCTTCATGATCCTTGGGCCAAAGCATGGTGGACCCTGCGGACCTTGCGACTCGATTAGTTCTACCATTTTTATTCGATCAAGATTTAGCCTTGCATCATCCGGCTGAAGGTTCCTGCCTCCGAGTCTAGCTCCCATCGCTTGATATGCGTGATCCGGCAATTCATACCCGTCATTTACCATCGCCGAGTAACCATCATTATACATGTTCGTGTTTGGGTCAGCAGGCTGTTCTGCTGCTTTTCCCGCGCTTTGCTGGCTTCTTTCGGGTTGAGCTGGTGCGTTATTCGGTGCTGGATTTCCTCCTCCTGCCGAGTGAGCTCCTCGCCTAGGTTGAAGGGCAAATTTTTCCCTCCATTGTCATTTCTTTGCCATTCTTGCCTTTCTCGGCCTTCATTTTCCTGGTTCTCATTTCCCTGGGCATTATTCTTTCTCGTTCCTGTGCATGCGTTGGGTTTCCCTGAGGCATTGCCGGGTCATAAGCGATCATCTGCTTATTTCTCCCTAAATCCACACTTTTTCTTCTCTCGGCCTTGGCGCCGCTCCAGGGGAGGATGCCGTTTGACCTGCTGATCTTGCCGGGACAGGAGTTGACGAGTGAACCAGCTGTGACCTTCCTGCTATACCCGGATTTGCTCTGTAGTATGCCTCATTCAGCATGCTAGTTGCCCTTACCAGTTCGTTGACTCTCTCTTGTTGTCTTTTCTTGGCTTCTCCCGTCAGATGGGGTAATTCTATCATTGCTGCTTCTACGGCTCGCAGGTTAGCTGCTATTGTGTTGTATGTTGGCCGCATAGCTGTTTCGTTGCTGTTCTCTGGCGTTATTTTTGACGTTGCATCCGCCAGCTCCTCATTGAGGTTCCTTCCTCTTAACCTTGTTGCATCAAGCCGGGTCTTTGCGCCCTTGACTCGATTTGCCGAGTTGAGCTCTCGGATTGTGATATCCACATCTTGCTGTAACTGGGCTAACTCCTCGGCTTTCTCCAGGACCTTTATTCTGGCCTCCTCTAACTCGGCTTACATCGCAGCCGGGTCGGTTGTTTGCGCCATCGCCCCGCCAACTTGTCTATCGCATCTTGCAGCTCCTTTTCCCTTTTACTCCTAGCTATGTTTTCTGGATTTTCCAGCGGTGCCTTTGCTATTCTCCCGACCTTTGGTGTCTCCTCATGATTTCCTTCCTCATCATTCTCATTCACTACTAGAGCTATCAGTGGAGCTGCTGGGTTTGGAGCTGTCATCATTACCTCCATGGAAACGAGTTGGTGAAGCTTTCCAAAGGACAGAACTGGGGAGGATCCGGCGCCAGGACGACGCGCTCCGGATATGCGCTCTCCACGCGCACGGCGATGTAGACCTGGTGCTCACCGAAATTGATGAAGAGACCGCCCCTAGGGAACGGCTTGGTCTCGAAGCACCCCGCGTAGTCGCTGACGAAGTTGAGCGCTCCAAACCTCTGGATGAGGCCGGAGTAGACGCGCTCGCTGGTCATGGCGATGATGTTGTTCGTCTGGATGAAGACTCCATCAAGCACCTTCTTCTACCCTACGGTGGTCGCCAACTGTCGTGGTGGTGTCACGGCAGATACCATGGGTATGCTTAAGTTGGGGGCCGAATGGGTGCTTGTGGTCACCGGGAAGGGAGTGCAAGGTCTAGCCATGCATGAAGAACAAGATGAACTCTCCACACTTAGGAATTTGATTCATACTTAGGAATTACAAGTTCTCCTTAAGCTGTATGGACTAGTGTTCTAGTCACTAGTTCCCTACTTGGTCCAACCTCCTCTACTTCTGCTTGCCCTCCCTTATATAGGCAGCGCTAGCTAGCTTATACCCCTTTGGATTCTAGGGTTTACTGTTTGGATCTTGGTTCCTATAACGTGGGCTGGGTCATGGGCTTGCTCTAAGCCCAATGGCCTAGTTCACAAAGCTCGATGGCTAACGGTCTTCTGGTACGTTGCCTCCTATTATTTTTTACGTCACACAGTAACTTTGTACGTCAGCGCTTGCTTTGGGCGTCACCCGACTACTTCTGTGTCACCCGGCGTCGCCCTTCTCTTTTGATCATGCTTTACCATGGTCCCTCCTGAACCTTACTCGGAAAGGTGCCATGCGTCCTATATGACCCGGCCCTTCCTCGGGAGACACGACTCGTTGGTTCCTGCAAGAATAACAACTTTGTATTATACGGGCCGACATACCTCATATGTCGGCCGCACACGATTCTCTCTCTCGGCCGTACTTACTCGGCCGAGCTCTTTCTTTACTCGGAGCTAGCCAAGCTGTGCTACGTTTCACCCCTCTTGACCCTACCGGGGGTTATCCCCCGATATTGAGTCTCGCTAAACATGCATTGGATCTCTTGTAAAATAGCATATTGTGAGTCTGAAAATGATTTTAGCCAAAAATCACGAGCACTAGATAATGTATCCGTAGTTCAAATTGGACCCGCTTCCTACCAATTCGACAGGAATTTGTATTTTTGTGAGGGGTGGAATAAAATGTTTGAGATATCTCGGATGGTACATTATCCATATAAGGTGGTCTAGTATTTCTGAAAAATGGGGTGGTAGCATTTTGAATTAGCTATTTTGTGGTTCCTTCATAAAACGCCTCGTTTTTTGCACTCGGAAAATGGAAAATGGTTTTTTGTGGGACGGAATGGAAAACTTCCTCCTGCAACTTTGTTCTCCATCCCATTATACACTTGCATGCACAATATAGGTACATTATCACAAACTATGTCGTGATTTTGGCCATAACATTGGTCGTTTGGCCCGAAAGCCATGAAACCTCGAACATGATAGGTCATTTCTTAGAAGGTTTTTTTGAGACACTTTCAAAATACCAAGTTTGGTATTTTTCCTTGAAACTATGTCACATAATAAGACACCACGTGAAGGATTTACCTTATTTGGACCATTTTTTAATTTCTTATGTATGTTTCAAACTATGGTAAAAACGGTGCGCATGAAGGTTCTTAGCTAGGTATTGAGCCTCGCTAAACTTGCATTCGATCTTTGATAAATAGAATATTGTGAAGCAAAAAATGATTTTTAGATGGTGTGCCTGTAGTTCAAATTGTACCCACTTCTTACCGATTCGGCAGATATTTGTCTTTTTCGCGAGGGGTGGACGGAAATGTTTGAGATATCCAGGTTGGAACAATGTCCATGTAAGATGGTATATTATTTTGAAAAATAGGTTGGTAGCATTTTGAATTAGCCATTTTGTGGTTCCTTCATAAAACGCCCCATTTTTTATGCTCAGAAATTAGAAAATGGTTTTTCTGTGTGACGAAAAGGAAAATTCCTCCTACAACATTGTTCGCCATTCCATGATACATATGAGTGCATAATATGGATATATTATCACAAACTATGCTATGATTCTGAATATAACATTGGTCGTTTGCCGTGAAAGCCATGAAACCTTGAACACGATAAGTCATTTCTGAGAAGGTTTTTTTGAGAAACTTGCAATATACCAAGTTTGGTATTTTTCCTCGCAACTATTTCACATAATATGACATCACGTGAAGGATTTACCTTGTTTGGATCATTTTTAAATTTCTTATGTCCGTTTCAATCTATGGTCAAAACGACGGGCATGAAGGTTCTTAGCTAGGGGATGACCTCGCTAAAATTTTGGTGGATCTCTGATAAAATAGCATATTGTGAAGCTAAAAATAATTTTTGCAAAAAATCATGAGCATTAGATGATGTATCTTACTTCAAATTGGACCCTCTTCCTACCGATTCGGCAGAAATTTGTCTTTTTCGCGAGGGATGGAAGAAAAGGTTTGAGATATCCCGATTGGGACACTGTCCATATAATATGGTCTACTATTTTTGGAAAATACGATGGTAGAATTTTAAAAGTTTTATTTGGTGGTTGTTTTATAAAATGCCTCGTTTTTTGCCACTCAGAAAATAGAAATTTCCTTTTTGGTGCATTTAATGTAAAAACTTTCTACGACAACATTGTTTGACATTTCAAGATACACATGTGTACATAATATAGACACATTATCACAAACTATGCCATGATTTTGAGTGCACTCTAGAGCGAGGAACACTTTGGTGATGAAAAAACCTGTGAGGTCGTGTGCAACCAATCAAATTATAGGAAACTACCACCCACGGTGCCTATCTCAGGATAATCAAAACCATTGAAGCAGACATCCAACGGTCCTCGTCTCTCACCGAATAAGCACACATCACCCACCAACCTACCTCCACCGTCCACCACATCCCACCAATTCCCTAGTCCGCAGCTCCAAAAGAAAGGAAAACTCCTAGTCCTGAGTCCCGCCGCCACCACCTACATCTCCTCTAGATCTGGAGACGATGTGCTCCATCATCGGCATGCTCGTGACCATGTCAATAGCTGTGCTCCATTGCGCCACCCATCTTCTTCTCCCCTCCTCGATGACAAGCATGGGAAGCAACACCACCCGTATCCCCTTGTCCCCATCACATCCTGCTCATCCTTCTCTAATCTTTTGCATCTATTGAAACAAGATCCCACGATGTCAATCTTCCTGCAGAGATGCGTGCCCGGCATGCACATAAGAGGCCTCCTCCACCAGATCCCCTCCAACTGAGCCACCACACGTGAACCCTAGCGACGTCCCTGATGACCACCATTGGGGACGAGTTCGCCGTCTTCTCCATGTCCTATGTGGAGGGCGAGGAAGAAAAGGGTGAGAAATGAGGCGGGCATATGTGCAGGTTCCAGGGTTTGACCCTCGCCGACGTAGAGGCTTAGGTGGGGCACCATGGGGAGAAGCACTGAGTCAGGAGTCTATGTCTACAACACCGTCAGCCAATGGGGGTGCCGTATAGAGAAACACCGCATCCGGATGTGGAGGTCACACCGACGTCAACCCATGGGGACATAGCAGGGAGCAGCACAAGCAATGAGGCCATCGACACTGACACATCGCAAGGACTCGAGCACTACGACCTCGCGGGCGCCGGCACATCACAAGGACGACGACAAGGTAGGTGCCCAACGACTGCGTTTGTGCTGGTCATTTTTGTGTGAGATGATAATGTGGTAGATGCTAATTATTGTACTGGTAATCTAATATATGCAATTTTATAATTGTGAATAACTAATCTAGCAATTAGTATCGAGGAATAATCTAGTAATTTTATTTTCAAACAAGATGGTGATTGTTTACATACATAACCTGGTAATAGTAAGAAATTAATCCGGTACATCTACAAATATGTGTTGAGTGTGCAAGTCTGAGTTCAAGCAGTCATTATAGATATGTTGTGATACTATCTATGTGCTTATCAATATATGCTCATAATATGTTGGTCTCTGTTATAGCTGTGACGTGATATGTACCAACTTGAGATTCTTGAAAATCTTGTGCCAAAACCTAGAATATCTATTCTTATATGATCATCACTTCTGTTATAATGTTGATTCTTGATTTGATACAAGAATAACCTCTCAACCATTATATATCTATTTGTATATTTGATAAACGCATAACCTCTTGATACAAGCTGATTATAGGATGCTTTTTAATTTGTTGACATGTTTGTTTATGTGCATGTATGAGAGACTATTGATGATCTGCCCGAAGGTTGCTTGGATCTGGGCTAGTAGAGGTCCACATCATGCATCTTAGTTGAGCTTGTACTCCAGGTTTGTATGGCCTGGGGCTTGTAGGTATGATTCTTGTTTTAGAATACTCACTTCTACTTCTATTAGTAATACTGCCCTTTGTTATTAGTATTTGTCTGATTGAGGGTATGTAGTGTGCTTCCAGTAACAGGGGATCATATTATGCTATGTACTTCATTCCTCGCTTGCATGTAGCACTTCATTCCTTTATTATAGTGTGCTTCCAGTAATGCATGCAGCACTTCATTCCTTTATTATATGATTTTTTTGTTAACTGTTTGTGTGTACAGCTACATTTCTCTCTTGTAATTTTTAAGTGTTTGTCTATATATCTATAGTAGTATGATACTATAAAAATATTTTGATGGTTTTTGGTTTTAGTATTATACTAAATTGGAAATTTTTGTTTAAGTAGATATTTCCCTACAAATCCTAATACAGCTGCCAAGCCAAATTTATCTTATCTTTTCCTTGATATCCAGAACTAAGTTCCAGTTTAATATTTGTTCCAATTTGATACACTCGATTGTTGTACTTTGTACACCTATCATTAAGAATGTATTATTTGTTTGTCTAGAGACATATGAAAACATAATAAATAGATTTGTTGTATGTATAAGGCTAATGTTCTTATAATTCTTTAATATTTTAACTTTTTTTTTGAATGTAAACTTGGCACTAATACTACGAAAAGGCTTATATTTTCTTTGCAACCCAGATTGGCTAATATATTGCAACATGTCAAGGAAGGCACTGGCGTCGGTGGCGGGGTGCGTGTCGAGGAAGAGAAGCACGAAGCTCGATGACTGGCGGCGCCCGAAGCTCGATGACCAACGGTGCCGAGACAGTTAGAAGTGGCGGTTGTACTAAAGGAAGCACATTTATTGTTTATTCTTTTTCAAGTCCATTCGTTCAGCCATGATAATATTGTATTGATGAAGTAAGGTCAATCCCTGTAGATAGTAAGATGAAAATATGTCCGCCTGCTTAGGATGTGCTTAGGATGATCTGACTGTTGTAATGTTTTGTAAATTGTATTATTGGAAATTTTTATGCTTTGTGAATTATACTATTGAAAATATACCTATGCTTTTTTGGCTGTTCTTTTGTTAGTTAGGCCTCTATTGGATCTAAAAAAAGGCCACAGGCCCAACAATTCTGTACCATAAAAAATGAAACGAACATAAAAAGGACTTTGCCCATAAGCTAAGAGGACCCTGTAAATGGCACAGACCATAAAGGAAACCTGTCTTGAAAAGGATACGAACCAATAAGAAATTTTGTATAGAAGGGCAAGGACTAGAAAATGAAAGGCTGAAATTATTGGGTTTGGCCCATATAAACCATCTAACTGGACTGGGCTAAATCTAATCGACGACCTTTATAATTGGTCACCGATTTGCCACGTAGGATATAACGTGGATAGGGCAAACAGTCTGTGACCAATACAGTTGGTCATAAAATCTATGACCAACTGTATTGGTCATAGACGTCTATGACTAATTCAGAAAAAAAGATCGTGGTGTTTAACTAGTGAGGCTCAACTTTTGACCATCTATATTTGATCAAAAAAAGGTCATAAATTAAAAACTATTTCCTTTTAGTGACCAATATGGAGGGTCATGTATCACCCGATTTCTTGTAGTGTGGTTCCTCCTTTCTGGCATCTTTGATTATCCTGGGAAGCTCGGATATTGATATTATCTTGGGCATGGATTAGTTGAATGCAAAAAGAGCCGTAATTGATTGTGTTGAGCACTCGGTCAATATGATAATTCCTAAAGGAAACATGGTCTATTCTCCAAGGCAAACTCCCTCTATTCAGCTATAAACTTTGGGTATTCAAGACGTTGATGTTATGGATGCTCTCCAAAATGTACTGGTGGTCTATGATTTCCCTGATGTCTTTCCTGAAGAGTTACCAAGTAGGCCTCCTGATCGAGAGGTTGAGTTTGTGATTTAACTAGAACCTGAACCGCTCCTATCTCTAAGCTGCTTTATAAAATAGGACCTAATAAGCTAGCTGAACTCAAGCGACAACTCGATGAACAAGAGAAGTTGGGTTTTATTAAGCATAGCACTTACTCCTGGGGTAGCCCGATAATCTTTGTAAAGAATAAAGACCGGACTTATTGACTTTGTGTTGACTACCGAGCTCTAAATGAAAAAACAATCAAGAACAAATACCCTCTTCCTCGCATCAACGATCTATTTGATCAGCTCGCTAGAGCCGTGGTATTCTCTTAGATCGATTTGAGAATTGGATATCATCAAATCAAGATTCGCAAAGAAGACATTCCCAAAGCGGTGTTCACTACTCGCTCTGGCCTATATGAGTACATGGTCATGTCCTTTGGTCTCACCAATGCACCTGCTACATTCTCGAGGATCATGAACTCAGTTTTCATGAAGTATCTTGACAATTTCGTGGTGGTCTATCTCGATGATATTCTGGTCTACTCCAAGTAAAAAGAGGAACATGCAGAACATCTGCGTTGTGTCCTCACCAAGCTTCGTGAGAATCGCCTCTATGCAAAGTTCTCCAAGTGTGAATTCTGGCTGCCAAAAGTCACTTATCTGTGCCATGTCATTTCTGCATAAGACATTTCCATCAACACGGAGACCATTCAGATAATTCTAGATTGGCTTCCCCTGAAGAATGTCAAAGAAGTCCACAACTTCCTCGGATTGGCAAGCTATTGTTGCCTATTTGTTCAAAACTTCTCCAAGATAGCCAAGCCTCTTACCGATCTCCTCAAGAAAGTAAAGAAATACCTTTGGACACCGGCATGCCAACCCAGCTTTGAAACTCTCAGGGAAAATCTCACTTCCACATCTATCTTGATTCCTCCAGTTACATAAAAGCCCTTTTAGATCTTCTATGATGCATCACTTCAAGGACACGTTGTTATTCTCATGCAAGACAATCAAATCATTGCATAGGCTTCTCGCCAATTGAAAACACATGAGGTCAACAATCCGACCCATGATATGGAACTTGCAACAGTCGTCTTTGCTATGAAAGTATGGGGACACTACTTGCTTTGCAACCGTTGCGATATCTTTTCTGACCATAAGAGCCTCAAATATATATTCACATAGCCGGATCTCAACCTTCGGTAGAGGAGATGGATTGAAACCATCAATGACTTTGATCTCTCGATCAACTACGTAGCAGGCAAAGCAAATGTGATGGACGATGCCTTGAGTCGCAAAGCTTACGTAAATAATGTCAAGGTGAAGAAGCTTGAACCTATCTTGTGCAAGGACATATGTCAACTCAACTCGAACTTGTTCCCCGAGGCTACCTTGCAAAATTGGTGGCTACTCCTTCCTTTGAAGAAAATATTCAATCCCCTCGGCTTGAGGATCCATTCTACGAAGAATATGCAATAAATTCTCAGAACCTGAAGTATGAATCATACCACCTCGATGATCAAGGCACTCTTTTCTAGGATCAAAGGGTGGTTGTTCCGGAATTCCCAAGCTTGAAATAAGAGGTCATTAAAGAAGCTCATGATTCTATCTTGTCTATCCACCTGGAAGCACGACGATATACATGGATCTAAAAACATGGTATTCGTGGCCTGGATTGAAACAGGACTCTACTAGGTATATCTCTGAGTGTGATGACTGCCGTAGAGTAAAAGACATTCATCAAAAACCATCTGGTCTTCTTCAACCTTTGAAGCCTCCGAAATGTAAATGAGAGAAATTAGATATAGACTTCATAACTGGCTTTCCGCAATATTTTTGTCATCGATTAGCTTTCTAAAGTGGCTCATTTCTTTCCAGTCAGGGAAACAATCTCTGCAAGTCAATTGGATGAACTCTATATCAATAGGATTGTCTCACCAAATGGGATTCCTCTTGCAATCAGCTCGAATCATGGGAGTATCTTGACCTCCAAGTTTTGGGAAAGTTTTCAATAAGGCTTGGGAACTAAGCTGAATTTAAGCACGTCATACCACCCTCAGTCGCAAGGATAGGTGGAAAGGATCAATTAGATTCTCGAAGATATGCTTCGTGCTTGTGTAATCTCCTTCAGCATGAATTGGGAGGAATGCCCTCCATATGCCGAGTTCTCCTACAACAAGAGCTTCCAGAAGAGTCTCAAGATGGCACCCTTTGAGGTCCTCTATGGCTGCAAGTGTCGTACTCCGATTGGTTGGTCAGGGGCATGTGAAAGGAACTTCTTTGACCTGACATTGTCACTTAAGAACAAGAGAAGGTTCTTATCATTCTTGAGAACTTGAAAGTTGCTCAGAGTTGACAGAAAAACAACTATGATAGGAAACATGTGGATATGGAATATCTTCCTGGTGATCTTGGTTACCTCTATGTAACTCCCATGAGAGGCACTCATCGTTTTGGTATCAAAGGAAAGCTTGCGCCGAGATACACTGGTCCATTCAAAATCCCTGGAAGAAGGAGAAGTGTCTTATTCACTTGAGTTTTCTGAAAAACTCAAGGTGCATGATGTCTTTCATGTGTCTCAACTCAAGAAGTGTTTCAAAGATCTTGACAGGACTGTGGATCACGAGCTCATCGATCTCCAAAAACACCTCTCCTAAAAGGAACACCCTATAAAAATTCTTAAAGTCGCCGAAAGAAAGACTCGCAACAAGTCTATCAAGTTCTTAAAGGTGCAATGGTTGCACCATTCCATTGATGAAGCAACTTGGGAGCGCGAGGATGACCTCCATTCCGAGTATCCTACCTTGTTTGAGTCTTCTTCATCCTAGAATCTCAGGGCGAGATTCGTATTTAGTGGGGGGAGTTATAGCATCCCATTTGTCTAACATCTGTAATGCTACATCAGTAATAATAAAATGCCACCTCCTACATGCCATTTATTGCATTATCAATATATCATGCTCATGTCACCATGCCACCTTGCATTTGAGCATCATATAAAACCCCTTTTGTTTGGTTCTTATCCTATAAGCATTTATATTGTATTACTTGTATTTGCCTCTTGATATATTTTAGTTGGCTCTTGATACATTGCTTAATGCCCAAGTTTAGTTATGGGAATATCTCTTCCAACTCCACCTCCTTTCTTGTGACCACCTTATAATTCCACCATCCAAAATATATATGAGCACTTGCCTTTTTATTTTGGGCTTAAGTCTAGATCATATGTATTAATATGGATCCACTTATATTTCTACATCCTCCCATATATGATCTATGTTGTTTTCACAATAGGAACTATGTGGAGCCACATGGCCACCTTTTCATGTCATGTGAGTATAAATACTTATATTAAGCTTCCATATGGTTATATTTACTATATGCTCATGTATGATGCTATATTTTGGCTAGAAGTTGATCTAGTTGGAAAATACACACTATTATGATCATTTGGCTTCATATATGTGCATATGCTAACTATTCTCATATGATAAGCAAGCTCCATTCTTTTGTTGGGACATAAATCGAATAATTTAATGTATGCATGGATATATGGCCATATGGTTATCTTGGTGTTTTCACAACTATTACTTGTGGTCATACATGATCCATGCATGGCCCATGAAAGGTTTTCCTATTCCCATTTATTTTAATTATTGGTTTTATTGGGTGAAGCTTGTTGGAATAAGTTATTACATGACGGGCTCAATTATTTTTCCACAAATCTTTTGTGAGCTAAATCCATACGAGCACTAGTTTGAATTCATCTAGCTCTTTGAAGTGATTAAGGTTTGAATATGTTTCCGACATGAAAGAAATCTCAAATTTTTAACCAAAATTTAGATCATTTAGAGATACTTTGTGATGGACATTTTTGAATTTCATCATATAGTTTGAAAAATAGTAGAGAGGAGAGTTACACAAAAAATTTAAGTGGTTAGGGTTTGCATATGTTGTCAACATGAAAGACATCTCAATTCTTGAACCAATATTTACATCATTTAGATCTACTTTGTGATGGAAATTTTTGAATTTCATCATATAGTTTCAGATCACCATGAAAGACATGTCTTTGAACCAAATTTATAGCTACTTTGTGGTGAAAGTGTGGATATTTTGCCAACATGAAATACATGACTTTGAACCAAATTTTAGATCACATTTATAGCAACTTTGTCCTAGACTTTATTGAATTTCATCATGTAGTTTGAATTTTTTTGGCAAATATGTACAAGAATTCTAAATTTCTGCTAGTTCCATAGCAGTATAATTGGAAGGCCATAGACACATTTTCTGCTGGTGCTCTCACAATAACATAATTTCAAGGATGACATTACTGTTGGAACATAGTTGGAAGTCCACACACACATTTCTAAAAGTGCATATATACTACTTAGGAAGGCCATATACACAAAAGTAGGTTAGCGAAATTAACTAGGGTAGCAATACATACATATAGTGCTCTAATACTACTATTGCAATGCACATATATGCAGACATTAACACAGTATATTATTATTTCTCCCAATCATCACATCCTTGGGTCCCCTTCTGGCGCTTAGAGCTGCTAGGATCCTCCTAAATTTTCAGGATATGGGGGAATGCACTGCTATAGCTGGCTTACTGTGAGTTCTCCTGTCATAAAATTTATAGGTTTTTCTAAGAAACTCATAGCTAAAGTAACCGTCGACTCCAGCATAGTCAAGGTTAACCTTGGCAAGGGGTTTCCACTACCAGAAATCATGGCCTTGGCGCAAACTTGAAATAGCATTGGAATTGCTTTTAATCATGTTGTAAGATGGATTGACAAGTTCAGCAGCAAGATCCTCCATCCTAGCCTTCAGACCCTTTCCAGAAATTTTGTATAGAGTTTGGATGTCAACATGGTATTTTTCAGGAACGAAAATCCATTCTGCTTCTAACACCTTCATGTCTTTGTAAGTGTCTACACTTCCAAATATAATTTCCTTATTTTCAAGGAATTTACGCAGTCTGGGTATATGCTTGTCACTCCTATTTAGCCAATAAAAATGAAGTAACTGAGATAATCGACAGATAAACAATTGTGTAATTTGTAAAATGGGGGTTCACATTCAGCGATCAAAATATAAAAAACAGAGTTCTACAACGACAGTACATACATATTACAAAATTCAGTGATGCAACCTAGGTATGTGCAACTATTTCTACTTTTCTGACAGTAGAAATCTACATATATTTCATTATTAAATGAGCTAAATAACAGATTAACATTTGTTTATTTTGTAAAACACAGCAGTGATCAAAATGCAAAACACATAGTGGTACACTAATAGTACATACATGTAAGAATATTCTAACCATCAGAAATGCTAGATTGAAATGATAAATTAAAATGGTAGAGTAAAATTGTAGCATGCAGATCAATTATGTACAAGATCCTACATTGGAAAATCTATCATTTTGATATTAGATACAAAAAACAGAGGACAAATCACACGTAAGTTGCGTGCTTTACCTGCACTAGTGGAAGACGAGGACATGCTGTCGCATTGCCAGCTGAAGAACATCGTTTTTGTCTTATCCATCGTGTACTCCAGATCAAGGCCTAAAATTCGGTAGACATACTTGTTGAGACACGCCTCGTACTTGGCAAGAATGGCATCGACTGACCGCGGATCATTGGTGTACATGACTTCTAGGTTCATCGCACCATGGGCAAGCATGTTGAATTTCTCGGTCGTTAGATCGCCGTCATTCATGGCCAATGGGAAGAGGGAATGCGCGGGAGTTAGAGGGGTTGCGTACGGAGGAAGCGGGATGTAGGAAATCCCTCGTCTGAGATGGAAGAGGAGGCGGTAACCTGCTATACAAGGAACTGCCTCAGCTCCTATGCATCTATAGAGTGTGGTTGCGTGTCCCCTCGTTTTTTTCCTCTCTTTTTTCCCGGAGCTTCCGAGGTCCCTTGTTTGGGCCCATGTGATAGTGAG
The DNA here is from genome assembly GCA_023614405.1 of Avena insularis. NCBI lineage: Eukaryota > Viridiplantae > Streptophyta > Magnoliopsida > Poales > Poaceae > Avena > Avena insularis. Next base: position 151,715,541 of record CM042687.1, read on the forward strand.
TGAACGGCTAGGTTTCTTTGTACCCTACACGCTGGCAAGGAGGCGGAAATTTCTGCGCCCATGATGATAGTTGGGTCCCCACCTTTCATGGTTTATGTCTCGTCCCATCAACAATGCACTAAATTATTGGAGCATATCTCCTCTTGATTAATCTACCATACCTACTCTGTATTATACTCCGCATCCCCTGCTGCTCGAAATCGCCTACGAAACCCCAAACACAGCGGCGTAGATCAACTTTGTTCTCTCACTCTGTCTGTCGCCTCCAACCTTTAAGTCTCTCGTTACCGTCATTACTTGGATGCCAAGGAGAACAATAGCTTCGCCCAACCAGGTAAGTGTTCTATCTCCACCAGGGCGCCTTTTCTTATTAATCGACTAGTTCAACACATATTTGATTTGGGTAGTAACAAATTTTGCAATTTTTTGGAAAACAGTGCCAGAATATTTTGATCCAAAAGGATGGTGCAACAAAGGGGATAAGGAGAAGCAGTTCCGGTTACTCTTTAGCATGGATTTCAAGAGAACACGGTAAAGAGTTTATCTCAATTTTTTACTCTTGTACCAGATCTGGCTAACTGGTTACTTATTCATACACTAGTAATCAGTCATGACTGGTAGGAACTGATCCTTTGGGAAATTTTCATTAATATAGTTCATTAGCTCAACTAGAAGTGCAATAAATCAAGTAGCAATTCTTAAGTAAATCTAAGTAGTAGTGAAATAGATCAAAGTACTATTGAATTAAATCAAATTAATAGTGACTAAATTAAGTACAAGTGAAAATAATCTAGTAGTACTACTAAAAATTCAAGTACTACTGCACCAAATCTGGTGTAATTGTTTACATTTGAATCAAGTAGTCCCAATTTTTTTCTACAGCATGATGATTTTTCTAAATTACAACTCTAAAGTACTCTATGTACATATTTAACAAATGTTAATACATTGTGAACCTTTTGTCTCAGTTCATCCCATGCTACATGGGAGCACATTTCCTTTCTAAGTACATGGTAGCGATGTCCGAAGAAGTAACTTTTATGGTAGATATCTACACCACAGAAGGTTTCCAGTACTCAGTCAGAGTTTGGAACAAACCATATTCGACCTTCTTGCATGGAAAACTTAGGAAAGAATTTTATATAACATACCAACTTAAAGTTGGCCAGTGTATTTATTTTGTTGTGAACACCGCTGATGCGAGGACCCATGTCATCATAGGAAATGCCCCTATCAACCATCCAAGTACAGCTAATGAACTTGTTCATGTCTTAATGATGTTCAGTTTAGTTACCATGGGTCAATTCATTTAATTAATTGACACACAATTATATGACAGCTTATTACCATTTGAGCCGTGGTAAGCGAGATATTGTTGATTCTCTAACTGTCACTGATGGTACCATCATGAACTGGAGGATGATGGAGACAGTGAAACAACATGTAGACCATCTAGACTATCTTATGGACGTTCATCAAGCTGGGAATTTCTATGAAGGAATAGCCATTGTATTGTTGCATGCATTAAACTGCACTAGTTGTGTTAAAAACAACTTGGTAATATTTAATACTCATTCCTAATTTATTACTTTTATTATAGTTGACACAACTATGCAAAACCATTATTGACATCACACTGGTGTTTTGTAAACATAAAATTCTAGCCCAAGTTGTGCCATAAAACATGGACAAATATGGTGGCTTAACTATTATTTATGATCCACACACTATCATCAAAACTTCGTACACCATTTCTGCACTTTATGGTCGTGTGTCGCTTAATGGCTGCGCAGAGTTTATGGAGAAGGAGAATACTTACCACATTGGAGACAACATGTTGTTCCAGCTATACTTAGGAATTTCAGGGGTTTACCATTTTGTTTCACATATTCCATATGTGCCTCCGGAGTTAGAGTACTAGATTACCTCCATCTTTTGATCAGTGGTGATGGTCCTATGTCAAAGCACTATTGTGTTCAAGGTCCTGTGTCAAACAATGTGTTTGTCGAACTCCTTTTGTGTTGGTTACATTGAGTCAGACTACGTCGTGTGTTAAATGGTATTGTAAGACTGAATGCTCCTTTTGTGATGGTGATGCTTAGTGCTAAACAATTATCATGTTTACTTTCATCTCGTGTTCCTTCTAATACTGTTGTTAATTCTATTGTTGTTGTTAATTCAAAGCAAATGATAATCTTCTTCTAAGCACTTTCAATTTCCCAAAAAATACATATGATGATCGTGTATATATCAGATAAGTAAACTGTTGAAAGAAGATATAGATATGTAGGTTCTATTCAGATTTTCATAAATTAGAATGGACATGCAATTCAATCCTTTAGTGTACTTACAATAAGTGTGCACTACAAACGGGTACTACTCAACATAATAATTCTCATCGTTGGGATTAATTTCACCCTCATCATTTTCATTTCCTTGCAATCCATCTGCACCTCCTTCATCTTTGCTACTTTCCATGTAAAGGTTGTTATTGTCATCTTCCTTTTCTAGATCATGTATAATGCAAGCATCAACGCGTTCCACCTCATCTTCATGATGCACCTCCTCCAGTCTGATTTCTTTTATAGCCTCCATGTACTCAACATCATGAATAATAAGATGTGATGAACCATAGTCATCTTGGAATGCATTTCCATTCCCCTGAAATGGCCCTTCATTGCCATCTTATGTTTTTGGAACATCGAACACGTCCCTATTACTTAGGGTTTGCCCAAGTTTCCAAGGATGACCAAACTTGGTATCATCAACATAGAAACATGTTTCATCTTGGCTTGCAAGAATGAAGGGCTCATTCTTGTACCATAGTTTTGAAGTGTTAACACTTCTGAAAAAGTATCATTTTTTATCTTGCAATTCTCACCAGAAGTGTCAAACCAATGACATCGAAACAAGTATACTGATCTATCATTGTGCTTGTTCTTCACGTATTGTAACTTAATTATTTCCTACAGAACACCAAAGTACTCTCTTTCTTCAGATTCATCAAAAAATCCCTTTGTCATCACACCAGAATTTGCGTTTTTTGGTTCTTCTCACGAGACACTGTACGAAACCTAGCACCTATAACATGGCAACCATAGTATACTATGACACGCTCGTCCGGACCAAGTGCTAGTGACTGTAAATCTTGAGATGCAGATTCCATCTCACTCACATGATTTTTAAACCATGTAGGGAACTCTTTCTTGAGCGTCTCCTCGATGTTAATCATACCCCTCTGCAAAAGTTTTTCTCGGCAAACACTGTACCATAGAACAATACATATTCACATGCTAGATATCATAATTTCATAAACATGCATGGAATTTTAAAAAAAAATTGATAGGGATCTTACTTCATATAACCTTGTGCCTCTTCACAATTTCCCAGCACATACCAAGCCATTTTATGGTATTTCTTCTCAAATGTTCTCAAAGTTGATTTCCCAATCCCTCTAGCTCCATATGAGAAAACCTTAAACTCATCAGCACCAACTATTCTTTGCTTATCTGCATACTTATCATCTTTGTTCTCATCCTCAAAAAATCTAGAACAAAAGCTCATGCACTAATCAACTATATATCCCTCCGCAATTGAGCCTTCCGGCCTATATCTATTACGCACAGTTGACTTAAGGTATCCAAGTCGTCTCTCAACGAGATATATCCAAACATAATGGACAGGGCCCCTTAGTTTAGCCTCATCATGAAGATGTATTTCCAAGTGAACCATTATATCAAAAAAGCTGGTGGGAACAACATCTCAAGTTTTCAAATGATTATAACTATTTAAACCTTCAACCGATCAAGTACTTCAAGTCTAAGTGTTATGACACACAACTCCTTGAAACATCTACCTAATGCAGCAATAGGCTCATACTTTTCCTTGCATGCAATTCCTCTAAGCCCAGCAGGCAATACATGCTTAAGGAGAATGTGACAGTCATGCGTCTTTGGACCATGTACTTTACCACAAACAATATTTACACATCTTTCTAGGTTCGCACATAAACCATCTGGAAATCTATTTTTTGCCAAATATCATCTCCTTCTCAAGCGTCCATAGTGCATGGGGCTTTGAATAACTGTCACCCTCATCGTCCATCCAAAACTTTTTCCTAATCTTCATTATATCTAAATCAAGTCTGGCACTAACAGTATCCTTATTCTTGCCTTGTAATTCAAGTAGGGTACCAAGGATATTATCTAAAATGTTCTTTTCAGTATGCATTACATCAAGGTTGTGAACTATATTCAGTTTCGACCAGTATGGTAGATAATGCAAGCTCACCTTTAGGTTCCACGTACGTTCACCTTCAACTGTATGTTTTCTCTTCTTGGATGCAGGATTTTTCCTGGTTCGTAATCCTTCACTTTTTCAACCTTCTCTTCTACTTCTTCAAATGTGAACTTCCTAGAGGGACCTCCCTCCTCAGTTTTCCCATTGAATAGTCTGCTTCTTCTATACGGATGATTTGTTGGAAGGAATCGCAGAGTACCAATATACCCTATTTTTTTCAAAGACTCATAACAACGATCCTCGTCGCAATGCATAGATGCAAAAAAAACATTTAGTCCAGACATAGTGGCATATCCAGGATAGTCATGAATAGACCAAAGGAAAGCCCCATGCAAGTCAAATTCATCTCCTTTGCATGCATCATACGTCGTCACACATTTCCAAAGTTACATCATATCTTTAATCAGAGGCTACATAAAAACATAAAAATCCTTCCCTGTGAACACTTTCCACGTATAAGTAATGACAACATGAAGTTGGACTGATCCATGCACATTCAAGGAGGAAAATTGTATGAATTGATAAAAATAGGCCACATACTATATGAATTACTCATACTGCCAAAAGGATTGAATCCATCCGTGGCAAAACCTAGGCTCAAGTTACAGGAATCTACAGAGAACCATTCGAACGCACTGTCAAAGTGCTTCCATGCCTCACCATCACCTAGGTGCCTCAATATATTATGCTCAGCAACCCTCTTCTCTTTGTGACACTTGGTGTTCTTTGATATTTCTTTCGAAACAAAAAATCTTTGTAACATTGTAATTATAGGAAAATATCGAAGAACCTTGTGCAGAACCTTCTTCTTTGCATCCGAGTCTTTCCATCTTGAAACTCCACACTTAGGTAAATGAGTGTGGTTCTTATAATCTCCCTAGAACAAAGCGCAATAAAACTTGCATACATGAATTGTCTCGTAACCAAGACAACATCAGATAGTACTCTCTTAGCTTCAGCATAAGATCTTTGAAAATTCACACTTGGCAAACAATCACATAACACCCCAAAGAATAGATCAAATGCTCTATTGGTTAACCGGTTGCTTGATTTGATATGAAGCATCTTGATAATGAAGTTCAACCTCATGGTTGTGCTGCAACCGTCATGAAGATCTCTCTTAGCTTCTTCTATGAGCTTTGCATAAATATTTGGTTGATTAGGACCTTTCTTCCCTGACTTCTGAAGATCATCAACCATTCTATTCAAATCTTAAAAATTATTTGAATTGTCTTCCTGATACGTCGGAAACGTATCTATAATTTTTGATGCTCCATGCTTGTTTAGTATCTACTTTTCTTTGCTTTGTCTACACTTTGAGGTTCTTTTTACATGTTTTCTGGTAATAACCTATTAACAAGTTGCCACAGTGCCATTTGCCTGTTTTCTGCTGTTTTTGGTTTCAGAAAAGTTAGTAAAGAAATATTCTCGGAATTGGACGGGATAAACGCCAAACTCAATTACTTTCCGTGAGGAACAAGAAGTCCAGAGGGGAGACAGAGAAGCGGGCCAGGGAAGCCAGACCCCCCTAGGCGCGGCCAGGGGTGGGCCCACACCTGGGAGGGGTGTGGCCCCTTTGGCCGCCTCCTCGGCCTCCCCCTTCGCCTATAAGAATCCCCCGATGCAGAAATCCTAAGTATCCGATCAAATCTCCATGAAACTGTTTGTAGCTGCCGCCACCATCGTCCCTAGATCGGGGGGATCTGAAGTTCTTCCCGGCACCCTGCCGGAGGGGAGATCATCCTAGAGGCCTTCTCTCCGGTATGATGCGTGAGTAGTTTCACCTTGGACTATGGGTCCATGTAGTAGCTAGATGGTTGTGTCTCCTCCTTGTGCTTTCATGTATAGATCTTTTGAGCTCCGTTCATGATCAATATCTAATCTATTTGTAATCATGCATGTTGTGTTTGCGGGGATCCGATGGATATTGAGATTATTATGTTGGTTTGATTAATGGTTTTGTCTTTACGATTCTATCATGTCTGTGTTGTTTGTGATCTTGCATGCTCTCCATTGTTAGTAGCTATCTTGGCCAAGTAGTTGCTAGTGACTCAAAGAGGGGGTATTTATGCTCGATAGTGGGTTCATGCCTCTAGTTTCCAACGGAAGTGACAATAATCTCTTCGGTTGTAGATGTGTTGTTGCCACTAGGGAGAAAACAACGATCTCTTGTTCATGGAACATGTGTACTGTTTACCTTACACACTTTGCTTAAAGCAGTTTTCTGTTGTGGAGGGGGTTCGGATGATAACCTGAAGGTGTACTTCTAGTCATAGATGCAGTTGGATGGCAGTCTATGTATCTTGTTGTATTACCCAATCGAATCTCATAGGACCTTTCTGACTAGTAATTGCATTGTTATGCCTTGCTCAGTTCCTGTTAATTGCCCTGCTGTAATTTGTTTACCCTTCATGCCATGTTGTTTATCTAAGGAGAGCACCTCTAGTGAACTATGGATCCCGGTCCAATCTTTACCATTGATACATCTTCCATTGTTACTTGTTTACTTGCTGCAAACCATTACCTTCCACACAATATGTTTAATCCTTTGTTACAGCAAACCGGTGGGCTTGACAACCTCACTAATTAGTTGGGGCAAAGTCTTGAGTTTGTGTTGTGCAGGTCTCCATGTTGCTAGCAACACCTGTGTGACATTTCCTTCCTCCTTATGGTTCGATAACCTCGGTCTCTACTGAGGGAAAGCTTGATGTTGTGCTCATCACACCTTTCTCTTGGGGTTCCCAACAAAGTCCTCTCTGACAGGCAACAAGATTTTTGGCGCCGTTGCCGGGGAGGCTAAGGACGTCTTCACTAGGGGAGTCCTCCACTTCCTTTATCTTTACTTTGTTTTTAGTTTGGTTTGTTTATTTTGCTTGGTTTTGTTTGCCTCTTTTCAAAAATCCCCAAAAAATTAGTCTAGTTTGGTTTGCTTGCTTTATTCAAAAACACAAAAAAAATTAGTTCCTACTCTAGCTACTGCTATTGTTTTTGGCTTGCCCACCTTTGCCAAAATTAACTCTGCTGAGAACACCAAGTTGTGTGACTTCACTAGCACCAACAACAGTGATTTTCTTAGCACACCTATTGCTCCACCTGCTCTTGATGCTACCTTTTATGAAATTAAGCCTGCTTTGTTGAATCTTGTGATAGAGAGCAATTTTCCGGTGCTGGTACTGATGATCCTGTTGCCCATCTTAATAGCTTTGTTGAACTTTGTGAGATGCAAAATTATAAGGATGTAGATGGAGATATTATTAAGCTCAAGCTTTTTCCCTTCTCCTTGAGAGGGAAAGCTAAAGAATGGTTGCTATCCTTGCCTAAAAATAGTATTGATTCTTGGACTAAGTGCAAAGATGCTTTTATTGGAAAATACTATCCTCCTGCTAAGATTATATCTATGAGAAGTGACATTATGAAATTTAAACAACTTGATAGTGAACATGTAGCTCTAGCTTGGGAAATAATGAAATCTTTGGATAAGAATTGCCCCACTCATGGACTCACTGCTTGGATGATTAACCAGACTTTTTATGCAGGTTTGAACTTCTCCCCAAGATATCTGTTGGATTCCACTGCTGGAGGTACCTTCATGGGCCTCACTTTGGGTGCTGCAACAAGGATCCTTGATAATATGATGGTTAACTACTCTGAATGGCATGTTGAGAGAGCTCCACATGGTAAGAAGGTAAATTATGTTGAGGAAACTTCCTCTTTGAGTGAAAAGATTGATGTTATTATGGCTATGCTTGTTAATGGGAAAGCTCCTTTAGATCCTAATAGTGTTCCCTTAGACTCTTTGGTTGCTCAAGAAGAGCAAGTTGATGTGAACTTCATTAGAAACAACAATTTTGGCAACAATACTTATGGTAATTATAGGCCTTATCCTCCTAGTGGAAATGTTTATCATGGTAGATCTGGAATGCCTAGTGAAGAGAGGATTCTAGAAGTAGAGAGATCCACTAAGAATTTTATGTAGATGCAATATGAGCAAAATAAGATTTTCACTAAAACTATGGAGGAACAATCTATCATTTTGAAAAATATTAGCCATCAGCTTGAGAACCTGAATAGAGAAATTCCTAGTTTATAGTCAAAAAATTTGATTGCTAAGAAAAATATATCCTCTTTGTCTGAAGCTCTATAACATCCCAAAAATACTAAACTAGAATCATCAAACTCTAATCATCAAATTTAGGGTTAACAAAAACTTTTCTAAAATAAAATGAGAAAGCATTCATGTGTGTATGCATCCCATTTTGAATTATTTTGAATTGCCTTGTTTATGTGTTTCTTTTCTTGTAAAATGATTCTTAGGTGAAATAAACATCATCTAAACAATCCCCACACTTTTCCCAAAGACAAATAAATCAAAACAAACAAAATAAGGGAATGGTCACTTTGGCCAAATTAATTCCCATGCCTACTTTGGTTGTCTCTAACTTTCGGAACTTAACAGAAACTTGTTTGGATCTTTGCACCCCCTGATATTACTCATAACAAAGTATCAAGGCCCATGTTGTGATTATCTAGAAACATTCAAATGCATAGTTTAAAGGTTAGTTTAAAATTGAATCTATATCATATGGGAAGATCCCACTTTTTCAAAAACCACTCAAACAAGCTTAACTTTCAAAACCCAAGCATCTGCAGACTCACCAGCACCAACCTAGCACACCCACCAAAATCTCTTTGAAATTCAAAACTTGAATTCTTGTAGCCATTTCATCAAACACTTGGAGGCAACAAATCAAACTGGCCTAACTTCACTGTTTTGAGCAGTAATCTGGCTAAGCAATGTTCACCATTGATCACCCTTGTCTCCCTTAGTGCCAACCAATGCTTGGACAAACCCTAGCCCCTACCCTTTGCCCCATGCCATGCCAACCCGAGCACCCCCTGTCCAGCGCTCGAACCTTGCCAGCCCCTGGACCACACGCATAGACCATGCCAAGCTCGCTAGCAACCATGCCGAGCATGCGCCAGAGCACCACCCTCGACACACGCCCACAGACAGGCCGCCGCCGTTCGCCCCATGCCTCACAGCCACCGCTCGCCGTCGAAGACGCCGCCTCTGCCGCGCAGAGCATCACATGTTCCCGACCATTTGCCACCGCCCCTACACGCGCATTAAACCCATAGAGCATCACCAGGAGACCACCGATCAATCGCCACCGCCGGCCATGCCTCTAGCAGCCCGTAGCCATGTCGCCACCGTCGCCTTCCCATCCTGTCCGGTCTCGTCGTCGAGACTATAAATAGAGGCCTCCCCCGCTCAAACCCTTCACACCATCTCACTCCTCTCTCCTGACTAATCGTTCGACCCCGTTCCCGGAGCAAGACGAGCAGCGCATCACCGGAATTTGGCCGGAGCAGGTCGCCTCTGGATAAGAAGGGCGCCGTCGATTTCGTCCACCCTAGGAGAAGCTGTCGGTACCAGGAGATTTACCATCGTCGACTTCGTCATTCGCCCGCTTCGCCGACTCTCGCCTGAGCCCCGGTGAGTCCCCGACGACCCCCATCTACCGCGTTAGGGTTCTGTCTCGCCGGCGCTGCCCGACGTGGACGATGAACCAGGGCCCTTAGATTAGAAAAAGATCACACGGTCCATGTTGCCCCATACCGCTTCGCACCCCCTCGTCTCACTGACGCGTGGGGACAACAACTTAACCAGCCCGCGTAAGCGTTGTGCTTAGCAAGCCGGCCTAGTATCGTTTCCCATGCAGCCCACTCGTTTGAATTCAACTTTTTCCATTTGAATTCAAACACAGTTCTGTACCTAGTTTCAAAAATCAACCCAGATCGATTCAGTAAACCAAATTGAATGAAACCAATTTTTTTAGAAAGGTCTTGAAATGCTGAATCCTAGCCCGTTGGATTTAAATCATTTGGATCTGTATATCACTCTTGGTAAAAATAACAAGGCAGAACCTTTTCTGCATTCAAACATTTTTCAAATTTAAACCATAAAAGCTTTTGAGTTGATTCCAACTCATAAAAATCACATTTGATGATACCTTTCAGAATATATAAAAAAAATTGGGTTTACTTACAGAAATATTGTTCAAGTAATAAAAGAATGCCACATAGGCATTTCTAGTCATTTTATTTAAGTAAAATAAAAGGTTAAACCTTGTTAAATTATGACACCACTTTAAATCACATTCCCATGGACTAAAATATGTGGTGATGACATGTGTCAACATGATCCCATGTTTGGTTTGGAGAATGTTAAATCTTAAGTAGTTTTTCAATGAGTAGAAATTACTTTTCTAAAAAAATAAAAGGAATTAAACCAAGCTTTAACTTGTAATGTTAGGGATGATGATAGATCATCTATAGGACCCTTTTGTGTGATGATTGAAAGTAGTTAAGTATTTTTTGGTGATTGTGTACCTCGTAATTATTTATAGAGGCTAGTACCGACCAAGGATACGAGGAAGAAGGAGGATACTACGAAGAAGAAGCCGAGGAGAACTTCAACCACTGCTCTGCACAAGGCAAGCCTAATACTACTAGTTGAATGTGCAAGCCAATACTTGCAAGCTATTAACCTTGCAAGCTAACACTTGCAATTTAGCAAGCTTATACTGATATTGATGCAAGCCTAATACTACTAGTTGAATGTGCAAGCAAATACTTGCTTGTTACCATGCCAACTATATGCCTTAAGAATATATGATCATAACCACTTGATAAACCAATCCTAGTTTTACTTGCAAGCTTTATACTTTATTTATTTATCAAAGCTTTTACTTAGAGTTTACTTAAGTGAATGGTAGATTCTAGAGAGATAATTGAAGGTTGCATAAAGAGCATAAAACTTGGCCTAAGATAGATAATCTTTATGTCATACTAAGGCATGAGATGGAACATAGTTAAACTCCACTAGTTTACCACCACTCAGTAGTACTTACCCCCACTTGTAGATGCTAGTGATAAGCATAAAACTTGATCAACTTAGATGGGAATATTTGGTGGAAAAATGGTTATGAAAACCTTGGAATGATGGATCATTCTATTGAGATGTTTTGGACATGTGTTTTCCGAACACCAGATGATTTATGGTGATGAAAATGTTGAGGCATGAGCCTTAGCCCTTTATAAAACTGATGGTTGTCTGGATGCGATACCATTCCAATTTTACCGTACAACCACAATACCCGAGAATTGGGTAGGGCTTATTGAAACTTATATACCTTAGTATTAGTTCCCTCACGGCCAAGGTCTGAGCTGAGGCTACCTTGTGAAGATTGTCCACCTATGCAGTACCCAAGATGACAGTTGGTCATGGTTGGGAGGCCAAACTCACGGGAGAGGTGCTTTTACTAGGGCGTGTAATTGAAAGGTTAGGATTGATTATCCGCATCGAGTATGGTGAATTCAGGATTTGTTCTACGGATGTATCGAATGTTGTGGTGAAAGTGTACAATCTCTGCAGTGTCAAACTATTGAATAGCAGCGTCATGATTATGGACATTTGGAGTGGCCATACTGTTCTCCCGTCAGATGTTTCCAAAATGACTTGTGAAATGGATTGAGATTTTGACTTGACCACTACAGAGTTGTGGCATGAGATACAAATTCCAACTTAGGTATTATAAAACTTCAACTAGCATTCGTTGTTTCTAAACTTAGTAGATGTAAATCTGGCTTTTTGCAAAACAACCCTAGATATTAGTGTCCTACTACAAAACCCCCTTCACTTGATAGTATTAGTTTGCGAGTACTTAAAGAGTACTCATGGCTTTGTCCCTGGCTATTCCCGTGGCCAGACTATGAAGAGGAGTACCTGGAGGATGGACCCCAGGAAGGTTAGGACAACTAGGATCATCTCCCATCGTCAGCATTGCCTGTGACCGCGAAGATAGAGCTTCACCTACGCTACCGTTATTATTACGTATTTCCGCTGCTTGAGTTGTATTAAGAACTGGATCATGAGATCCTTATTTGTGTAATACCTTATGTATGGTTTGTAATGGATGATGTACTGTGGTATCCAAATATGTTATGTCTCGCAAAATGGTAATCACAGGATTGCGATGTATGGCATAACAGTATCCGGGATTAAAATCCGGGTGTTGACAAGTTGGTATCGAGCCATCCTCCATAGGAGACCCTAGTTAGACTGGACGTTTGGAATCAAAAACTTAGTTTCAAAACCAAAGAAAGAAAATATTTACCAAAACTTATTCCCATTCTTATCACCTTGATTCTTTTATAAAAATTCATGTACCTCAAAAACTCTTGCAAAATACATAAAAATTGACACACTTGATCACTCTACTAACTTACTCATCTTATATTCTTTTAGATGGACGTGAAGTACAGCAAGTTTTAGCAGTTGGGAAATGGAGGAGACCTTATCTTTGAGAGGGATTTGGACCAGCTTTCGGAACTTCTAGAGCGCCCGCACCCAGAGTTCTTCGGAGCTCAGCTCAATGATCAAGGAGGAGAAGATCTGAAGTGGCTAATTGTTGTAAGTATCCGAGGAAAGATTGAACCTCCCATTGCGGAGGGAATTCAATTCACCTTAAGAGAGAACAACTGGCTCGATGGACTTGCCAGGGCCATGCAGGAAGCTCTTGCCCGTCTGTGTGGGTAGAGTATCAACCAGATCAAGGGTACCCGCTTTGAGTTTTTCCCAAGGCGTGATGCTAATGGACAGCCACTGGAAGCCCCATACCACCACGAGTTTAAGACCCAATTGTACCACCTTAGCTTCATGATGTACGATCGTCAGCAGGAGTTGGGTAATTGCCGTGACTACTCCAACCACAAGTCCGCCATTATCAACGAAGGATCAGACCATCGCCATGCTAGCAAAGGATCGCAAGTCTCGCCGCCGTCAGCTCGACAAGAAGGAGCGCATCATTGTCCGTCTTCGCCACCGTATCTCGTCTTTGGAGGAGACCATCCACGAGAGAGACATGCAATTGGAGGAAAGGGAGAATTCCGGAGAGGATCTTCGTGGAGACCCCTACTCCTATCTCAGCGATGATGATGATTTTATGGAGGATCAGGCTAAGGATTTCTTCACCGATGAGCAGGATTTTGCCTTCATCAATGACGACGATGAATATGAGGATGACGACTACACCGACTCCGAGGAGTAGTAGCACTTGGGCACTAGCGTAGTGAGTAGTATTCGGTCCCACTATATCGTAGTTTCCAGAATGGTTCCTAAAACCATCTGTTTTCCTTTGTTGTGGTGTGTGTTTGTATCGTGTGCTATGAGTGAATGAATGAAAAGCAAGTTGCTAGAAAAATCTGAGTCAAACTTTAAAAACTTTTCAAAATCCCAAAACCTTAGAAATTTCCCTATTTTCTCATGATCTATCTCAATCTTCAGATGCCACGCGGAGGAAGTGGTTCATCCCCGGACCCGATGTTGCAGATCCTGCAAATGTTGGTTTCTGACCGTGAAGCCGAAAGAGCCGAACGTCAAGCCAATTTAGCCACCCTGCAACAGATAGCCCAGCTGGCCCACAACAATCAAGGCCATGGAAATCAGGACAACCATGGATCTAAGCTCAAGAATTTCCAGAACACCAACCCACCTGTTTTCACTAAGTCAGAAGAGCCCTTAGACGCCGATGATTGGCTGCAAACCATGGAAAATAACCTAGAAGTCATCGGAGTGGAAGCCAACGAGAAAGTTCTGTTTGCCACCCATTATCTAGCCGGAGATGCCAGAGCATGGTGGAACAGTGTTCATGCCATGACCGGAGGATGATGATGACCAGGAGGAATTCAAAGTCAAGTTCAGCAGAACCCATGTGCCACCAGGTTTGATCAAGAGGATGAGAGATGAGTTCAGAGAACTGAAGCAAGGAAGGATGACCGTAGTGGAATACCGTGACAAATTCTTTTCATTAGCTAGGTATGCCCCGGATGAGATCGACACCGAAGCCAAGAAGAAAGAAAGATTCCTGAATGGTCTGCATGATGAGATGCAGACGGTGTTAGTCAATATCCCCTTTGCTGATATTGAAGCTCTTGTCGACTCTGCCATCCAGATGGAAGGAAAGATCAACTAAGCCAATGAGAACCGCAAGCGTCGCATGATGCATCAACCAGGAACCCATCAGACCCCAAAGTATCGCCCTAACCCATCTCGAGGATTTGCCCCGAGAACCAATAGACCCCCAATGAACCGTCCGACCTATCCCAACCGTGGAAACCCTAGGCCCAGAGGAAATCAGAACAACCCCAGCAACTCTAGCAATTTCAACCGTGCCCCACCCAAGTTCAACAACAACAATGCTACCGCCAACACCAACACTGCCCCGAGGATTGTAAGCAATGATGTGCCTGTTGCAGCAAAGGATAAGTCGCAAGTGACTTGTTATGATTGTGGAAATAAGGGTCACTACTCCAACGAGTGCCCCAACAAGAAGAATGCTGCAGCCCCCAATGCAAATGCCCCAGCTCAGCAGCAGCGTCGTGTTCAGCCAGGAAGAAGGTTTGCCCCAGGGAATTCACTCAACCGCAACAGCCGTCTTTTTCTCATGCATGCTAAAGAAGCTCAGGAAGCGCCAGATGTCGTGCTGGGTATGTTTCCTGTTAATTCAGTACTTGCAAGAGTGTTGTTTGATTTTGGTGCATCACATTCATTTGTCACCGAATAATTTGCCTACACTAGTAAGATTCAACCAACAAAACGGAATCATGTTATGACCGTCCAAATTCCCGGTTCAACCACCAAGGCTAGGAAAATTTGCAAAGCCGTCCCTATCCGAATCCATGGCATAGATTTTTATGCTAACCTGATAGTACTCGGGACTAAAGGTTTGGAAGTAGTACTAGGAATGGATTGGATGTCCAAAAATAAAGGATTGATTGACTATGCCAAGAAAGCCATCACCATGACCAGTACAGCCAGAATATCAGTCGAGCATATATCTGAAACCTTACCTCGTCAATTCAAGTGCAACAAGAGTATAGACCAACCTACCATTGACCAAGTACGGATAGTCTTTGAATACCCCGATGTACTTCCAGATGTTTTGCCCGGTATGCCCCTAGATCGGGATATCGAGTTTATCATTGAACTAATCCCTGGAACAGGACCCATAGCCCAGAGACCATATAGTATGAACCCGTCTGAACTAGCAGAAATGAAGAAGCAACTTGATGCCATGCTGGAAATTGGATTGATTCAACCAAGTGCGTCACCATGGAGATCACCTGTTTTGTTTGTGGACAAGAAAGATGGAGGTAACCGTTTGTGTACGGATTATCGGAAGTTGAATGATGTCACCATAAAAAACAAGTACCCCTTGTCCAAGATAGAAGATTTGTTTGATCAGT
This sequence comes from Avena insularis, assembly GCA_023614405.1. NCBI lineage: Eukaryota > Viridiplantae > Streptophyta > Magnoliopsida > Poales > Poaceae > Avena > Avena insularis. Next base: position 151,731,150 of record CM042687.1, read on the forward strand.
TACCGGTGCCAAAGTGTTTTCTAAGATTGATCTTAGGACTGGCTATCATCAACTCAAAATTTGTGCAGAGGATATTCCAAAGACTGCCTTTACCACCAGATATGGACTATACGAGTATACCGTTATGTCTTTTGGATTAACCAATGCCCCCGCTTATTTCATGAATCTCATGAAAAAGATTTTTATGGACTTCCTGGATAAGTTTGTCGTTGTTTTCATCGATGACATTCTGATTTATTCCGAATCAGAAGAAGAACATGAGCTACACCTAAGGACCATTCTTGGAACCCTTAGAGAGCATCAGTTGTATGCCAAGTTTAGCAAATGTGAATTCTGGTTACAGGAGGTAGGATTCCTCGGCCACATTGTATCAGCCGGAGGAATTGCCGTTGATCCTGCAAAAGTGAAAGATGTCGAAGATTGGCAAGCCCCAACCACTCAAACTCAAGTTCGTGCATTTCTCGGATTGGCGGGATATTACCGCAAGTTCATAGAAGGATTCTCGAGTATCGCCAGACCCATGACCCAATTTCTAAATAAGGACAAGAAGTTTGAATGGACCAACAAATGTGAAGCGAGTTTTCAAGAACTCAAGAGGAGTTGATTTCAGCCCCAATCTTAATCATGCCGGATATCACGAAGCCCTTCGACGTGTATTGTGACACATCCAAGATCGGCCTCGGATGTGTGCTAATGCAAGAAGGCAAAGTTATATCTTATCTATCCCGACAACTAAAACAACATGAGAAAAATTACCCAACCCATGACCTCGAACTCGCAGCCATAGTTCTAGCCCTGAAGACATGGAGGCACTACCTGATGGGAAACCGTTGTGAGATTTATTCGGATCACAAGACCCTAAAGTATATATTCACACAGAAGGAGTTGAATATGAGGCAGACAAGATGGAGTGAGTTAATCAAGGATTACGATCTGGACATTCACTATCACCCTGGTAAAGCCAACGTGGTAGCAGATGCCCTTAGCAGATTGCATTGCTTGAACTCCATGATTTTGAAGGAGCAACCAAGTTTGCACAAAGAGATGGAAGATTTTCAAATGGAATTAGTGAGTGAAGGATTTTTGGCTAGCATAGAACTTCAACCCACTTTGATCAGCCAGATCAAAGAGGCACAGAAAGGAAATGCTAGTATTGACGGAATCAAGCGTCGTATCGGTAGAGGCAAAGTACCTGGATTCACCACAGACGAAGAAGGAGTTCTGTGGTACAAAGGACGCCTTTGTGTACCAGCAAATTTTGAGTTAAAAGAAGTTATTCTCAAGGAAGCTCATGGTACTCTTTATTCTATCTATCCCGGATGAACTAAGATGTATCAAGATTTGAAAGAGCAATTTTGGTGGCATAAGATGAAGAGAGAAATCGGAAGCTATATCGCCAAGTGTGATATATGTCGGTAGTCAAGGCCGGACATCAAAGACCCTGGATTGTTACAACCCTTGCATTCGAATGGAAATGGGATTCCGTTGGAATGGACTTTATCACCGGATTGCCTACTTCTAGTAGGGGAAATGACTATATCTGGGTCATAGTGGACAGATTTTCCAAAGTTGCCCATTTCTTACCCGTCAAGACCACATATCAGAGTTTGAAGCTAGCGGAGTTATACATCGCTAGAATCGTTAGTTTGCATGGAGTCCCCAAGAACATCGTATCTGATCGAGGAACTCAGTTTACCTCGAGATTCTGGAAAAAGTTCAAGAAGGTTTAGGAACCCGACTAGATTTCAGTACCGCGTATCACCCTCAGACCGACGGACAAACGGAGCAAGTAAATCAAATACTCAAAGATATGCTGAGAGCATGTGTGTTAGAATATGGATCTAAGTGGGAAGACTGTCTGCCTTTTGTAGAATTTTCATACAAGAATAGTTATCAAGCTAGTTTGCAAATGGGACCATTTGAATTCATGTACGGAAGGAAGTGTTGCACCCCTTTGAACTGGTCGGAAGTAGGAGAGAGTCAGATTTTCGGACCCGATATCCTACGAGAAGCAGAAGAGAAGGTTCACACGATTCGTGAGCACCTCAAGACAGCCCAGTCCAGACAGAAGAGTTACGCCGACAAGAGACGTCGAGACCTTGCCTTCAACATAGGAGATTTTGTATATCTGAAAGTGTCGCCATTGAAGGAATGCAGCGTTTCCAACTCAAAGGAAAGTTAGCCCCAGATATATCGGACCTTTCAAAATTCTGAACGTCGAGGAGAAGTGTCGATTAATTGGAACTACCGAAGAGATGTCACGTGCACAATGTGTTCCATATCTCATTACTTCGCAAGTGCCTCGAAGTCCCAGAGAAGACCGAAGTGTTCAAGAATATCGATCACCAGACCATAGAGATCAACGATGACCTGACCTATCCTGAAGTACCCATCTGTACTTTGGAAGAAGCTTTCCGAACCACCAGAACCCGAAGCATCAAGTTTGTCAAGATTCAGTGGAGCAACCACACAAAAGAGGAAGCTACAGGGGCCTTGAAGATCACATCAGGACGGAGTTTCCCGATCTCTTCAAATCCTAGGTAATCTTTTCGTCCTTTTTAAAATCTCGGGATGAGATTTTGTTTAAGGGGGGAAGGTTTGTAACATCCCAAAAATACTAAACTAGAATCATCAAACTCTAATCATCAAATTTAGGGTTAACAAAAACTTTTCTAAAATAAAATGAGAAAGCATTCATGTGTGTATGCATCCCATTTTGAATTGTTTTGAATTGCCTTGTTTATGTGTTTCTTTGCTTGTAAAATTATTCTTAGGTGAAATAAACATCATCCAAACAATCCCCACACTTTTCCCAAAGACAAATAAATCAAAACAAACAAAATAAGGGAATGGTCACTTTGGCCAAATTAACTCCCATGCCTACTTTGGTTGTCTCTAACTTTTAGAACTTAACAGAAATTTGTTTGGATCTTTGCACCCCTTGATAGTACTCATAACAAAGTATCAAGGCCCATGTTGTGATCATCCAGAAACATTCAAATGCATAGTTTAAAGGACAGTTTAAAATTGAATCTATATCATATGGGAAGATCCCACTTTTTCAAAAACCACTCAAACAACTTAACTTTCAAAACCCAAGCATCTGCAGACTCACCAGCACCAACCTAGCACACCCACCAAAAATCTTTTTGAAATTCAAAACTTGAATTCTTGCAGCCATTTCATCAAACACTTGGAGGCAACAAATCAAACTGGCATAACTTCACTATTTTGAGCAGTAATCTGGCTAAGCAATGTTCACCATTGATCACCCTTGTCTCCCTTAGTGCCAACCAATGCTTGGACAAACCCTAGCCCCTACCCTTTGCCCCATGCCATGCCAACCCGAGCACCCCCTTGCCAGCCGACCATGGCTAGCTAGCCAGAGCAAGCACCAAGCCTAAACAACAGGTCTAGGACACAGCCCACCGTCCACCGCCACCCCCTGTCCAGCGCTCGAACCTTGCCAGCCCCTGGACCACACGCACAGACCATGCCAAGCTCGCCAGCAACCATGCCGAGCATGCGCCAGAGTGCCACCCTCGACACACGCCCACAGACCGCGTGCCGCCCTCGCCGCTTGCATACACGATCACCACCGTCCCAGGAGACCGCCAGACATCCCCGTTCGCCGCCCCATGCCTCACAGCCACCGCTCGCCATCGAAGACGCCGCCTCTGCCGCGCAGAGCATCACATGTTCCCGACCGTTTGCCACCGCCCCTACACGCGCATTAAAGCCATAGAGCATCGCCAGGAGACCACCGATCGATCGCCACCACCGGCCATGCCTCTAGCAGCCCGTAGCCATGTCGCCACCATCGCCTGCCCATCCTGTTCGGTCTCGTCATCGAGACTATAAATAGAGGCCTCCCCCGCTCAAACTCTTCACACCATCTCACTCCCCTCTCCTCACTGATCGTTCCACCCCGTTCCCGGAGCAAGGCGAGCAGCGCATCGCCCGAATTTGGCCGGAGCAGGCCGCCTCTAGAGAAGAAGGGCACCGTCGATTTCGTCCACCCCAGAAGAAGCTGCCGGTACCAGCAGGTTCGCCGTCGTCCACTCATCGTTCTCCCGCCTCGCCGACCCTCGCCTAAGCCCCGGTGAGCCCCCGACGACCCCCATCTGCCGCGTTAGGGTTCTGTCTCGTCGGCGCTGCCCGACATGGACGATGAACCAGGGTCGTTAGATTAGAACAAGATCCCGATCCAATGTTGCCCGTGCAACCGCACCCCTCGTCTCAACGACCGTGGGGACAGCAACTTAACCATCCGCGTGCTTAGCCGGCCCGATATCATTTCCGTCGAGCCCACTCGTTTGAATTCAACGTTTTCCATTTTAATTCAAATACAGTTCTGTACCTAGTTTCAAAAATCAACCCAGCTCGATTCAGTAAACCAAATTGAATCAAACCAATTTTGTTAGAAAGGTCTTGAAATGCTGAATCCAAGACCATTGGATTTAAATCATTTGGATCTGTAGATCACCCTTGCTAAAAATAACAAGGCAGAACCTTTTCTGCATTCAAACATTTTTCAAATTTAAACCATAAAAGCTTTTGAGTTGATTCTAAGTCTCAAAAATCACATTTGATCATATCTTTCAGAATATATAAAAACATTTGGGTTTACTTACAGAAATATTGTTCAAGTAATAAAAGAATGCCACATAGGCATTTCTAGTCACTTTATTTAAGTAAAATAAAAGGTTAAACCTTATTAAATTGTGACACCACTTTAAATCACATTCCCATGGACTAAAATATGTGGTGATGACATGTGTCAACATGATCCCATGTTTGGTTTGGAGAATATTAAATCTTAAGTAGTTTTTCAATGAGTAGAAATTACTTTTCTAAAAAAATAAAAGGAATTAAACCAAGCTTTAATCTTGTAATGTTAGGGATGATGCTAGATCATCTATAGGACCCTTTTGTGTGATTATTTAAAGTAGTTAATTATTGTTTGGTGATTGTGTACCTCATAATTATGTATAGACGCTAGTACCGACCAAGGATACGAGGAAGAAGGAGGATACTACGAAGAAGAAGCCGAGTAGAACTTCAACCACTGCTCTACACAAGGCAAGCCTAATACTACTAGTTGAATGTGCAAGCCAATACTTGCAAGCTATTAACCTTGCAAGCTAACACTTTCAATTTAGCAAGCTTATACTGATATTGATGCAAGCATAATACTACTAGTTGAATGTGCAAGCAAATACTTGCTTGTTACCATATGCCTTAAGCATATATGATCATAACCACTTGATAAACCAATCCTAGTTTTACTTGCAAGCTTTATACTTTATTTCTTTATCAAAGCTTTTACTTAGAGTTTACTTAAGTGAATGGTAGATTCTAGAGAGATAATTGAAGGTTGCATAAAGAGCATAAAACTTGGCCTAAGCTAGATAATCTTTATGTCATCCTAAGGCATGAGATGGAACATAGTTAAACTCCACTAGTTTACCACCCCTCATTAGTACTTACCCCCACTTGTAGATGCTAGTGCTAAGCATAAAACTAGATCAACTTAGATGGGAATACTTGGTGGAAAAATGGTTATGAAAACCTTGGAATTATGGATCATTCTATTGAGATGTTTTGGACATGTGTTTTCCGAACACCAGATGATTTATGGTGATGAAAATGTTGAGGCATGAGACTTAGCCCTTTATAAAACTGATGGTTATCTGGATGCGATACCATTCCAATTTTACCGTACAACCACAATACCCGAGAATTGGGTAGGGCTTGACTGGAAACTTATATACCTTAGTATTAGTTCCCTCACGGCCATGGTCTGAGCTGAAGCTACCTTGTGAAGATTGTCCACCTGTGCAGTACCCAAGATGACGGTCATGGTTGGGAGGCCAAACTCACAGGAGAGTCGCTTATACTAGGGCGTGTAATTGAAAGGTTAGGATTGATTATCCGCATACTGAGTATGGTGAATTCAGGATTTGTTCCTGACGGATGTATCGAATGTTGTGGTGAAAGTGTACAATCTCTGCAGAGTGTCAAACTATTTGAATAGCCGCGTCCGCGGTTATGGACAGTTGGAGTGGCCATACTGTTCCCTCGTCAGATGTTTTCAAAATGACTTGTGAAATGGATTGAGATTTTGACTTGACCACAACAGAGTTGTGGCATGAGATACAAATTCCCACTTAGGTGTTATAAAACTTCAACTAGCATTCGTTGTTTCTAAACTTAGTAGATGTAAATATGGCTTTTTGCAAAAACAACCCTAGAGATTAGTGTCCTACCACAAAAACCCCTTTCACTTGTTAGTATTAGTTTGCGAGTACTTAAAGAGTACTCATGGCTTTGTCCCTGGCTATTCCCGTGGGCAGACTATGAAGAGGAGTACCTGGAGGATGGACCCCAGGAAGGTTACGACAACTAGGATCATCTCCCATCGTCAGCATTGCCTGTGACCCTGAAGATGGAGCATCGCCTATGCTACCGTTATTATTACGTTTTTCCGCTTCTTGAGTTGTATTAAGAACTGGATCATGAGATCCTTATTTGTGTAAGACCTTATGTATGGTTTGTAATGGATGATGTACTATGGTATCCAAATCTGTTATGTCTCACAAAAATGGTAATCCTAGGATTGCGATGTATGGCATAACAGGCATCTGGGATTAAAAATCCGGGTGTTGACAAGCTCAGTCCTCCTTGATTAATAAAATGGCTGCTAAACATGAAACTATGGAAAATACCTTTGCTACTTCTCATGCCATACAAGTTACTATTGATGAAAATGTTAGGCTGTTAGCTCAACTTCATGCTAGGTGGGAAAGGGAAGCTGAAATTGATAGAAACAATAGTGTGTGCACCGTCACCACTAAACCACAAGTAGTCCCTATTCCTCCTCCTACTATACTTAAGCCTATTGAGCCTACTACTAGTGATGCTAAGTTTGACTTTGATATTGATGGTTGCAATATTTCTGAATTGATTATGTTCCTACAAAAGCTTGCTAGAAGTCCTGATGCTAGTGATATGCATGTTGCTTTCACTCAACACATTACAGATGCTCTTGTTAAGATTAAGGAAGAGAAGCTAAAACACAAAGCTTCTATTCCTAGGAAAGTGGAAGATATTTGGGAACCCATTATTAATATGCAAGTGAATGACTTTGATCTCAAAGCTTCATGTGACTTGGTTCTAGTGTCTCTATTATGCCTAGGAAGATTTATGAAATGCTTGATTTGCCACCTTTGGAAGATTGTTATTTGGATGTCCCACTCAATGATAATGCTAAGAAGAAAATCATGGGAAGTATTAATGATGTTCTCATTATGGTTAACAATGCTTATGTCCCTGTTGATTTCTGTGTTTTGGATGTTGAATACAATGCTTCTTGTCCTATTACTTTGGGAAGACCTTTTCTTAGAACAGTTGGTGCCATCATTGATATGAAAGAAGGCACCATTAAATATCATTTTCCATCAAAAGGTATTGAAAACTTCCCTATGAGGAGAGAGAAGTTGCTTTTTGCTCCTCCTTTGAAACCAAGGTTTGATGTGAATGCTTCTTCATTTGATAACACTTGATTCTTCTTGCTTCTTGTGCCTAACTTAAAGGCGTTAAAGAAAAGTACTTATTGGGAGATAACCCAAGAGTTTCCTAGAGTCTTGGAAGTTATTACTTCAGTAATGACCTATCCTTATCCTTTTTGTTTGCTTTTTGTGCCAAGAAGGACCTCTAATGAGAGGGAAGTAAGATTTGGGGAGTTGCTGTCCCGAAACAGATTTTTGTCCTTTACCAAAAAAAATCATGAGGAGTATCCGTAACTCGGATTTAGCTCAAAATTTACGAATGAATCCCCTAGTATATTATTTAACTTTCGTTAGTTCAACACTTTTTTATTTGAGTAACAGAAGATGTTCGAAAAAATCAGTTTCTACCTGCTGGTTTGTTTTGACAGATTTCTGCCATTATTTGCATTTTCTTCTTATTGATTCCTTTTTGAGTTCTTTTTGGGAAATTGAGGTTTTTTAAGGATTTACTATAGTATCTTGTGTTTTTAGTAAAAATCCTTGCTGTTCCAAATCTTTGCTAGAGGTCTAATATCTTTTGAATAAACTAATGTTGCTAATGAAGATTGTGTGAAGTTTTGTATGAAGGAAAAATTTCAGGTGTAGAGAAAGAATAATGCAATGAGATGAAAAATGGACAAAATCTCAAGCTTGGGGATGCCACCATGGTGTCACCCCAAGAAATATACAAGAGGTACAAGCGTCAAAGCCTGGGGATGCCCAAGGCATCCCATTCTTCATCAATAAAAAGCTCAAGTCTGTCTAGACACTTCGTTTTTATTGGTTCATGCACAAGTTGTGATGTTCTTGGAGAGTCTTAGTTTTAGTTTTCTTTGCTTAGTTTGTTTAGTTTTCTTGAGTAGGTTGGACCCCCGTTCTCGCTGTGTTGTTTTTCAAATAAGTTTGCTTGGTGTTTGGAAAGGAGTAATAAGTTCTTGCTTGTAAGTGCAAGAGGAGCTTGCATTGACTGTGACTTAGACTTTAGCATGACATGTTAGGTGTTGTTTTGACCTTATGCTTAGTGATTATTGCTGTAGCATGTCTTGTTCCAAACAATTGGGATTGCTTAGTGTGCCTTGAAGAAATTATGCGTTGTTTTAGCATGCAAAAGCATAGTATTGTGGTATTCTCCTTTGATGATTTGCTTGGGTTGATTTGGCACATGCTCACACCATGTTATTAGTCTCACAAGTCACCATTAGCCTCTATGATCATTTTAGTCCTTGACTTGTAGTACCACTCTATGCTTTGATTAGTATGCTTTGTTTCTTTGCATGATTATGGCCATTATTGCTCTCTTAGTTGGTTGCTCCCAGTCCTTTGCTAGCCTCCACTTGTGTGAGTAAGATCTACTCATGCTTCCAACTCCCAAGAAACCAAGTTATTCCAAAGTGTCCAGTATAAACTCCTATGCATGGTGTGTTACACCATTCCAAGTATATTCTTGTTTTCAGCTATCTTCCAATTAATTTTTTTTGTGAAAACTTAGTGATTAAAGCCCTCACGAACTTGATGGCACACTTTATATTCTTTGCCCCTAATAAACTTGAACCATTGTGTCATCTATGTTGTATATACTTGCACTTATACATTGGAATTAGCAGAACCGTGCTATCACGGGGAACGTTTCAACATTGCACTTGTACTTTGTACTCAGTTGATATCATGCTCTTTTGTCTATGGATGTCACCGGTGTGAAATAAAGAGGGAACTTGCAAGTCCATGGAGTTTGTATCCTGTGTTAGAGAAACGCCTGGGCCGCTAGCCTAAGCCATGCCTAATCATGGTGGAAACTTGCAGCGTCACTATAGTGACATCTATGAAGCATTCTTCTTATAAAAAAAGAGACACATTGAGAAAAGAGGAAAGAGAGAAAAAAATAACCATATTCCCATGGTAAATGAGAAGATTGCTAAGATGCTCATTGTCTACTTGCCTTGTCATTTTGGTTATGGGATAGCTCCTATACCATGTGCAAGGGCTACCCCGTTGGTGGTTCTCAATGATATGCAAATACTTACAATGACAAGAACTTACAGGTGACTAAATTTGAGTAGCATGAGGTGTAGCCCTCGTATTCAAGGGACTTGAGATTGCCAACTTATACTTCGTCAAGCATATACTCCATCTTTGTCACATTAACCTTAATCACTTCAAGATTCTTATGATAGGGGCAATGAGGGCTGAAAGCTAATAAGTACCATAATTTTTGGAAGCTCTTTTTGAAACTTGAAATCCCTGCTTCCTTTACAAAAAGGCCTTTCTTCCACCACTATTGTGTCTCCACCTTCTACCTTTAGGCACCATTAAGAGAGCATAGTTTTCATTCTATGTGCAGTGTTCCAAAGCTTATTGATTGATGCATATTGTGATATTACTTGTTCTTGTGCTATTTGTTTCTAGTCACCCTTGTGAACTTTGAAGGTGTCTTATGCATCTATTTGCAACTCTATGAGGGACAAGCTGATTGCCACTATGCCATGTTTTCTGTATGTGAAACAAACAAACATTTGTCAATGCATGTTATTCATGATCTTTGTTTGTAGCCTTTCATGTTGCATGCATAGTTACTATGTCCTATTGTTAGAACTCCATCTTTCATGCACATGTTTAGAGTTCTTTGATCCCAGCTTTCAATGCTTGCAAATGGTTGGATCTTTCTTGTGAGGGTGCATGTCACCTCAAAAATTATTATTTTTATCACTTACCTACTTGAGGACGAGCAGGAGTTAAGCTTGGGGATGCGTGATATGTCAGAAACGTATCTATAATTTTTGATGCTCCATGCTTGTTTAGTATCTACTTTGCTTTGCTTTGTCTATACTTTGATGTGCTTTTTACATGTTTTCTGGTACTATCCTATTAACAAGTTGCCACAATGCCAGTTGCCTGTTTTCTGCTATTTTTTGGTTTCAGAAAAGTTAGTAAAGAAATATTCTCGGAATTGGACGGGACAAACGTCAAAGTTAATTACTTTCCGTGTTGAACAAGAAGTCCAGAGGGGATACGGATAAGTGGGCCAGGGCAGCCAGACCCTCCCTAGGCACGACCAGGGGTGGGCCTGCGCCTAGGAGGGTTGTGGCCGCCTCCTCGGCCTCCCCCTTCTCCTATAAGAAGTCCCCAATGCAGAAACCCTAAGTACCCGATCAAATCTCCACGAAACCTTCTGTAGCCGCTGCCACCATCGTCCCTAGATGATATGTAAAAACCTATTGCATCTCGGATAAACAGGTTTCCACGCTGACAACCACCAAGGAAACATGTCAAACGCTTGTCATACATTCATACTACTAAAAACTTTCTTAAGTAATTCATCTGCTAAGTTATGTAGGAAACCTGTTTGATGATATGTAACTATGATTCCTTCTTTCCGTGTTTTACCCACAATGTTGCATCAGACTGAACACGAAATGACCCCACCCTATAGGACCGTGTTCCGAGACCATCAACCGAAAACCGACATCCTCCTAGATAGATGTCGCGCTAGCTAGCTCAGATGCCTCTCCAGAAACCGCCTCTACAAGGTCGACTGGAGATCACCAATCCCGGAAGAGAAGGGCAACATTCCTCCCAACACCACCCGACAGCTCTAAGAAGGAAGGTCTGCGACTTCACAAAGAACCCTTAATGTCGCGCTAAGGGGTAAAGATCGCGTCTTTCCCGCAGAACCCGAACAACCCCAAGAACCGACCCTCAGTTGTCATTATAAGATGACCCTCCCCCTAAAGTAGACTCATGGGCCTGGCGAAGATGAACAACAATCGCCACTTCTCCAGAATCAGAAGATACTCCAAGAAGGTTCTTCATTGCAAAATCGAACGTTCATCCAACACTCCCGGCGTCTCAAGACCAAGAAGGCCAAAGATATAACTCCATCAATATAGGTTTGAAGAAGTCTCAACTCGTTGCCTCCTCAAGAATAAAGTACCCTGTAGACGCTAAACCTACCTAGAATCGCCCTAAGGTGAAAAGACTGCGTCTTTTCCACTAGATTAATCTTAACCGCTCAACCCGCAACCACTCAACCCCGACCCGTATCTGACCAAATCTGTTTGTAGCTAATATCTTATCATCTAAATAATTCCACTGCTGAAAATTGTTAAGCCAATGTTTGTACCTAACCCTACTCCTCCCAAATCTCGGTACGAGATTATTTTAAGGGGGAAAGGTCTATAACATCCCAATTTCAGCAACCCTGATTTACTGTCCAACAAGGCAAAATTCAGGGGGGACAAAAACTTTTCTTGTTAAGGCTTGCAATGCTTGTTGCTTGTGTGCATACAACTGATTGTCTTTTAGATGAGACACTCCTTATCTCAACACTAGTTAACAAAACCTATTTTACAAAAGAGATGTCTTGGCTCACCTTTCATATTCTCAAATTCTCTGAATTTCAAACTGAGCCAAGATGATTTTGATACAATTATTTTATTAGTTCTATTAACAAAACTATGGATACCTAGATATAATCTCCTTATGTTTGCAAGACAGAACTTTCAACTACTCTCATCTTTAGGTTTTCCAAAAACTTTCATAAAACCTTTTCATCCAATCTTGGTAGTAATACCAAGAGGTCCTTATCTTAATTCAAAATTACAACCTCTTCAACACACCCATGCTTACCTCAATCTAGGCTTGATGGTAACATTAGGAAGGTTCGATAAGTTGATAAGATGAATTGCCTTAATGTGGTGTCTGATGAATTGCCTTGTTTGCTTAGGAACAAGTGCGAGCTAATCTAGTAGATCATCCCTTAGGACCCAATCTATGTTTGTGATCATTAACCCAAAAAATGTATCCTAAGCTGGATCCATCCTAAGTGACTCAAGGGACCCTGTAATGTTGGGGATATACTTTCAGGGTATGCCCACCGGACTCGCTGACCAGGGTGGCCCACCAACGGGTTAGAGCTTTGCTTCACGGGTGGCCCAGTCAGAGAAAGAGGAGGAGCCAGTTCCGGCTACGACAAGGCCCATAAGAGTTACTGACTTAGGCCTGTAGTATTACTTGTAGTCCAAGCTGTACTAGTTACCGACTCTGTAATGTAGCCAGATATGTCTCTCCCTATAACCCTAGGCCCTGGTGACTATATAAACTGGCCCTATGGGAGCCTTTAGGGCAACCAATAACCACAACCAACTCGCACAGGCGAACCTCTCTTGTAATACATTGTAACATTCGGCTTACGCCGATATACTACTAGGTTGCTAGCAGGAGTAGGATCCGATCACCGCAGTCAGATCTGAACCTGGGTAAACTTGTGCTCACCGCTCCTGGAACATCCGACGTCTCACACCCCATCCTTCCAACGCGAATAGGACCCCCTATGGCAGACTTGTGGACAATCTAGCGATAGTTGGCGCCCACCTTGGGGCAGGTGACCTTTGGAGCATCGTTCCAGGAGGAATCTGCGCATGCAGGAATCGGCAAAACAATCGCCATGGGTCGTGTGGTCTATGCCAGTGATGTCCCTCTCATCCTCCTAGATGAGACTTGGATTCCGGCTTCCAGGCCCGTGACTACCTACATAATCATGTCAATTGGCGAGATCGATATTTATCTCGGTTTCGCTGAACCCTCCCAACCCACCCTTGAGGTGATGATCATCACAGAAGAACAATCCGGATCTACTTTGTCCGCAGAGGCGGAACAGTTCAAGGTCCCGGAGAAAATCGAACCCACCCAGCCCACTCCTGTAGTGGAAGAAGAGGTTGAAGAAAAATCCAAATCCGATCTCCCAGATGAGATTGGATACACGGATGAAGAATATATTCGCTACGGCTCTGCCATACTGGATGTCGTAGTAGAAAAACTACCATTGAAGCACAGGATGAAGGAGTTGATGAAGAGCCCCTACATCGATTTCGAAGCAATCGCCGATATTACGAAGAACTTTGAGATGCAGGAGGTGGAAACCCAGCTATGCCACTACTTCAAGAACATGAACAAGAAGAAACATGGTTTTGTGTACCACATAAGCACTAGATCCGACTCGGTCGATGCTAGAGCTGGTAGAGACTCGGTCGATGCGGACTTACCTGGCTCCCCAACAGAGTCAATCACGTCGCAGGAACTTCGAGACTTCGACAAAGAGATAGAGGAGTACGAGCAGCAGCACGTCTCCAGATAAACGCCAGGTGAGCCAGAAACTCCTGCTAGTCCATATGATAGCATGGATGAAAGCTATACCTCGCAGGATGACATGGACACCGGAGACTCCTCCGAGGTCTACAAACCAACCATGACGGAAAGTACCGACGGAAGTTTATCCCCCGCTACCGGACTAAAAGCCATCTTTGCCACTGGTACGCACGTGAAAGCTACTATGTGGTCAAAGAATAAGAAGAAGAAGAACAAGAAGAACAAGAATCCGACTCCGGCAGAGCCGGAGGTCTAGGAAACCAACGAAGAAAAAGTTGATGAAGAGATCGAGATGAAGAATCAGGACGGAGATCCGATTAATCCCACCCCGATCGATCCTCCTATGGATGGATACGTTGCAACCAAGGGTGCACGCGAAATCTATGGAGATGCTCTCACAATTTCAATCCCAACAGCTTCAGATGTTACGCCGGAGGCGCTGCAAAAAAGGGCCGAAGACCTAGAAAAAAACCGTTTGTTTCTACTCGAAGAGGCTACACGCCTCATCGAGATGAGACAGTAGTTAGGTAGTGATCCTACCAGATAACAGTCAGATTTCAAGCGACATCCAAACAAAACAAGGGGAGGTCCGTTTCTTGCAAACAAGAACTCGGATATCCACAAAGATCTATTCGACAGAAAAGATGGAGAGAAGATCCGAGTCTACAACACGCCAGTTGAAAACGCTGCTGCAGCTCGAGCCATCCTCGCCAACAATCCGTCTCCGCAGCAGGTCCAGCAGTGCGTTGCCTTGCTGGACAAAGGATTAAAGCAGCAGAAGACGGCCGCGTCATTCAGTGGCAAGCTGGCCTCAAAATCCGAGTTTTGCCACACTGACGCCGACCAAAGCGATGACGTAAGACCCCGCAGGGATACGGCTCAGCGCTATCGTACCCGTGGAGAAGAAGAAAATTCCAGGACCGGCTCCAACAGCCACTCTCGCCGGCCGACACGTGACTGGGCAAGAGTTACTCCGGATGCGGCTGAAGACCGCATCAGGGCAACGGTTCCCCATCAGGATCATCGTCGGCAAAATAATCGCTATAGAGAAGACCCGGAAACACGCCACCAGCGAGAGGAGCAAGATCGGCTAAGGATGCCACCACCGAGCCGTCCGGCTGGCAACACCGGACGAAGTGATGATCCGGATCATCCTGAATCTAGTAGGAACGGTGCCCGAAGAAACAAGCATCGGAGTCAGCATAATGAGGCTCCACCGCCACCACCAAGAAACCCAGCCGTAAATAATCCACCAAATCCACCATCTCCTCCCAGTAGCGACCATGAAGGATCATGTCGTAGCCATGGAAGCCGCAGGGGTAGAAGCGGAAATGGTGAGAGAAGAAGCAGAAATCCGAATCCACCGTGCAGAAGCCGCGAGCCTCCAAGGCACATATCTCTCTCGCCAAACGACGCTCGCCATCGCATTGAATCAAATATAGAAGCGCGGCGGTACGAGGAAGAAGATGTGTATGTGGGACCCAAATGCTTTGGTCCACGTATACGTCTGACAAAATTTCCGGTTGACTTTGGCATCACCAAGCACATTCTGCCCTATGATGTCGCAGCTCGGTCAGATACTTGGCTCCAAGATTTTTTCCAGGCTTGCTGCATCGCCAAAGGAGGAAACAACCTGGTTGTAGTCTGATATCTCCCACTGATGTTGAGGAAGACGGCTCGATCATGGCTCAATGAACTGCCAGAGAATTCAATCCACAACTGGTATGATATGCAAAGTGCGTTCTTTTCAAACTTCGAGGGAACATACAGGAGGCCCTGCACAGTTGGACACTTGCAGCATTGCACCCAAAGACCCAGAGAAACCTGCCAGGATTACCTCGGATGATGGATCGATACAAAGAACTCCTGTGAAGGAGTAAATGAGCAAACTGTGATAGAAGTTTTTATTGCAGGACTTCCAGTCGGACTTTTATGTCACAGGCTGAAGCATGACCACGTCACAAATTTGGGAGAAATGATAGAGACGGCAAGAAAGTATGCTGACGCCGATGATGATTCAGAAGGGCTGCTAAATATTCTGGCCAAACCCAATGTAGCCAAACAGCCAAAGCAAACTCAGAAGCGAAAGAACACCTCGAACGAAAAGCCAGCTTCGGACAACGCAGTTGTCAATGCAACATTCGGATCTGGAGGACGAGGAGGGTGCGGAGTGTTGGGATATGCTATATGGGTATCCACATAGCATGTCACTTATCCGGATTACCCGGGTGGCCCATAGTTGGTAGCATGGCCTATGTCCTGCTGGGCGGCCCAGTTAGATGGATCCAGAAGGGAGGCCCATGCCGGATAAAGGAAGGCTACGGTGGAGTCACCATCGTACCCGGAGCCTTGGAGTGCAAGATACACAAGACTAGTAATAGACGGTGTAGGACTCTGTAACCTATCCGGCTAGGACTTTTCCCTGTAACCCTAGGACCTGGCGACTATATAAGATAGGCCTATGGGAGCCTTTAGGGCACAATCTCACACAACCTATTATCAATTCATACAACCTCGCACAGCGAACCTATCTATGTAACTCTGCGTATTTCCCTTATAGTTATTTATAGCAGGAGTAGGATTCCGCCACAAGTGTGGGATCTAAACCTGGGTAAGCTATGTTACCTCGTACCCGTCAACAATCCGCCTTACCCCACGTCTCTAAACACACACTTTGAGGACCCCTCCATGGCGTACTCGTCGGCAATACCACCGTGGGGCAAGAGGCGCTTCAGGCTCTTCAACGGGCAAGGACCAAGATCTTCGCAGGAATCGGTGAAACCGTAGCCATCGGCCGTGTTCTCTTCTCCGGCAACGTCCCAATCGTCCCTCCTGACGAGTTCTGGATCCCGGTGAAAACAAACCCTACGCGATGTTCGATCGTTCCTATCAGAGACATCCACCTCTTCATCGGCGAAACCGACTCGGGCACTAGTTCCCTGGGAGTCGGAGGAGCATCAAGGCTCGCACGGACCACCTACGGGCAGGATACATTCGCGGAAGGATCAATGTTGGATCTCTCTTCGGAGTTTGCCGGCAAAGATCGGAATAATTCAAGGCCCACCCAAACCGCCCCTGTGCAGGATATAAAGGTGGAAGATCACTGCAAATCCACCGGCCGCTTGCAAGGCCCGGACAGCAGAGGTCCAAGTTTGTTGGCGTGGTTACCATCTTCGATCTGGCGCGCTGCGTTCAGAGAGAAGGCGAAAACCCCCGCGATTACCTGGCCAGGTGGCTCCGTATACGAGCCGATCTAGCCCACTACCCCGATGATAACGCTCTGTATCACTTCATGGAAGGACTGGACCGTGGCATGCTTCTTCGACATTCTTTAAGACGGCAGCAGGCAACAGGACGCCTTACCCTCGAACATATGGTGAGCACCGTCAACAACTACGTGGAAGCTGACGCAGAAACCCAGAAAGCGCTTGCGCTCGTTGACGGAGAACCTCCGATTCAGCAACCTCCACCACCGCCTCCCGCCGCCATCGTCGCAACAGCACCACCACCTCTAGTCATCGTCGAGGCCGTTGCACCTCCACCGCCCGTCATCGAGGAAGTCCTGGCACCCTCCGACTCTGTCATTGACGCGCTCTATGCTGATTTCAGTGCAGATTCAGGGGAGATAGATTTCAGTCCAGAAGAGCTAGACTTTGCTATGCAGGAGATGGAGGAGGAATACTCACGCGACGAGCAAGCCAACAATGCCGTCACGTCTCGGGGGGTGTTCGTCAACATTGGGATGGCGATGGATGAAGATCAACCCGGACGATCTCCGCCTACAGCGCTGGAAAAGGGGAAGGGGCCACTCATTGCTGCTGACCATGATCGCGCAAAAGTCATGCCTCCTCCGCCTAATCCAGTGCAGCAGCCGCAGGAACTCGGCACCGGCCCGAGCAACAACAACACCGCAAACTTGCCGCCTCCAGCATCTACGTCTGCAGCAGCCCAAGTTACTCCAGCTGATAGAGTGATGTACGACAATCTCCTCGTCGAGCCACTGACCGTTTCTCATATCCGGAACACGACCCAGCTTGACGAGAAGCGCCAGCAGCTGCTGGAGGAAGCGCAAGACATCGCGGAGCAAGGCGCTAAGCTAGATCGAGATCTAGTCAACGCGCATAAGTCCATAGAGAAAGCTAGATCAATGGAGGCTGAGTACAAGACTTTATTGCAGCAGCAGAAGGCTAAGAAAGCTCTTGCTCGCGTCATCAACGATCCTGGTGTGCGGCGTAACCTAGGATGGGCCCCCTCGAAGCCGGCACAAGCCAAGCCATACATTGACAGTAAAGGCAAGCAGGTGATGCCCACCCCACTCCTTAACCTCGCCGTTGCCAAGACCCTTCTGGAGCAGGATAGATCTCCTGAGGCAGTGGAACAGGTCTATGACCTAGTGGCCAAGGCAGTGAAGCAGCAGGAAAAGGCCACCTCTCAGAGGCTTGAGTCTGACCCAGCGCTCTGCCAATCTAGCCAGTACAGGCCGCCAAGGGACAGATCTCCCCTTGATGTCGGGTCCCAGACGGGTTTATCAGAACAAAGATGGAGGGATGCGTGCAACAGGAAGGATGCTATCCCCATATCCTCTGACCATGGAGAAAAGGCCCGACCTCGTCGCCCATCGCCACCACCCCAATCCCCCGACATCGTGAAGATTACAAGGCTCACCATCGTACGGATATGCCCCCACCAAAGCAGTGCAACATCATCATCCGTGACAACGCGGAGCAGACCCATCATGACGGAGAGCGCAACCAAGGACACATGAGCAGGTCACGCCATGACCCCCCGCGTCCGACAAGCAACCGTGACAGGAGTGAGGCATCGCAGGAGGGTAACAACAAGAAGGCTAACCCACCGCCACCTCCGCCTACGTCACCACCAAGTATTCACCATGGTGGAGGAGGCCCGCATCGTTCACGCAACCCATCCCCTGTTGACAAGAAGAATAAGAACCCGGAGCCGTACGAGGCACGTTCGCGGATCGATAAGATCCACGAGGCCCGGGAAGGACCATACCTGGGACCACATTGCTTTGGACCTGCAATACGGTCCGCAACTTACCCCAAAGGTTTTCGGATTAACAAGACCATCAAGCCCTATGACGGCACCGCCAAGCCAGCCACATGGTTCCAGGACTACGGCAATGCGGTAGAGATTGCCGGAGGCAACCCCAACGTCACAGTCAAGTGCCTCCCATTAATGTTGGCAGGCACGGCCCGTCAATGGATCGACGACTTGCCAGAGAAATCCATCTACAACTGGTTGGACATGCAAGAAGCGTTCACCAAGAACTTTGAGGGTACATACAAGCGTCCCTGCGCTGTGGGTGACCTACAGCGGTGCATGCAAGAGAAAGACGAGATATCTCGCGCCTACCTCTCCCGCTGGCTGGATATGAAGAATTCCTGCGCAGGAGTGCACGCTCAGACCTCCATGGCCGCCTTCATCGACGGGTTGGAAAGAGGCACGTTGCTCCGACATAAGCTGAAGCGCTTGTAGGACAATCACCAGCTTGACTTGAACCAGATGATTCAGTTGGCTAGTGAGTTCGCAGCTGCCGATGACGATGCTCGCGACTCCTTGCAGGCAACAGTCGTTCCAACTCAAGCTCGGAGGAACAGCAGTACAAAGCGGAAAACCACTGCACAAGAAAAGAAATCTACCGACATGGTCGTTATGACTTTTGCAGGACGAGGTGATGGCGGACAACGTGGCCGAGGAAGGGGAGCTGGCCGTGGGCAGCAACGAGGCAGCGAAACAACCTAGGAGCCGCTCCGCGTTCCAAAACCTACGAGGAGTACCGCGACATGCCGTGCCTCGTACACCTCGATGCCAACAGCAAGGCCACCCATACCAATCGACACTGCAAGTTCGTCAACGACCTCAAGGAAGACCTGGAGTCCGGCTACAAGCAAAGTCGGAATAACAGACCGCGAGGCAAGGGCAAGGGGAAGAAGAAGGAGGAAAAGTCCAACGATTTGAGTGACATGGATGAAGACGTTGACCCCAAGCATGCCGCCAAGAGCGACGACAAGGGAAAGAACCCCTTCGCAAAGAAGGCTCCAGTCTACCACACTTTCCTTGGCACCCCCACCGTCCGACAACAGAAGACATCTCTGAGGATCCTGATGGCAAATCTCCCCCCAGTTCCCTAGTACATGCGCTAGTCGGAAGTTCCAATCACTTGGGACAGGACGGACCACCCAGACCTTATACCTACGGAGAACCAGTACGCCATGGTCATCAACCCCTTGATTGACGGCGTGGAGTTCACCAAGTGTATGGTGGATAGTGGAAGCAGCATCAACATCATGTACTTGGATACACTGCAGAAGATGAACTTGACAGAGGCAAACCTAAGGCGGACCAACACCATCTTCCATGGCGTAGTTCCTGGTCGGGAGGCCCGATCCATTGGGTGCATTACAGTTCAGGTTGCCTTTGGCGATGTTAATAATTACCGCCAAGAGCGCATGACCTTCGAGGTGGTCCCCTTCAAGAGTGTGTACCACGTCATATTCGGCCGCGACATATTCCACACGTTCATGGCTAAGCCATGCTTCGTCTACAACAAACTCAAGATACCCAGACCAAACGGTGTCATCACCGTATCCAGAAGCTTTACCAAGGAAAGGGACTGCGAGATCAATGAAGCAGCCATTGCAGAAGCTGTCCTCTACATCGAAGAGTTCAAAGAGATCCAGAGCA
This sequence comes from Avena insularis, assembly GCA_023614405.1. Classification (NCBI taxonomy): domain Eukaryota; kingdom Viridiplantae; phylum Streptophyta; class Magnoliopsida; order Poales; family Poaceae; genus Avena; species Avena insularis. The sequence continues at coordinate 151,751,549 of CM042687.1, forward strand.
AGGTCAATGACTCAGAGATGCCCGCGTCGAAGAAGCAGATCTCCGACTCCGCTCATGCGTTCAAGGCCGCCATCGAGACCAAGCCGGTGGAACTTGTGGTAGGCGATGCCTCCAAGGTCACCGCCATTGGGACGAACCTGGATCCCCAATAGGAAAGCGCGCTCGTCGAGTTCCTCCATGAGAATAAGGACATCTTTGCCTGGCAACCTGCCGACATGAAAGGTGTACCTAGGGAACTTGCCGACCACAGCTTAAACATTGATCCAAAATGCAAACCAGTGAAACAACCTCTATGACGCTTCAGAGACGAGAAGAGATGCGCCATTGGCAAAGAGATAGCTAGGTTACTTAAGGCTAGATTTATCCGAGAAGTCCTTCACACCCAATGGGTGGCCAATCATGTACTTGTCCCCAAAAAGGGAACCAATGAATTAAGAATGTGCGTCCATTACACCGGCTTGAACAAAGCATGTCCCAAAGATCCGTTTGCTTTGCCTCGCACTGACCAAGTCATTGAATCGACGGCTGGCTTGGAGCTATTGTGTTTTCTCAATGAATACTCAGGATACCACCAGATCAAAATGAGGAAGTCGGACCAACTGGCCACTTCGTTCACTACCCCATATGTCACGATGCCTTTTGGGCTGAAAAACGCAGGTGCTACGTACCAGTGGACAATGCAACATTGCCTTCACGACCAAATTGGTCAAAACGTTCACGCCTATGTGGACGATATCACGGTGATGTCTAAAAAGTCAAATGACTTAATCTCCAACTTAAATGAAACCTTTGATAATCTCCGGAAATACAACATGATGCTTAACCCTAAGAAGTGCGTCTTCGGGGTTCCAGCCGGCAAATTGTTGGGTTTCATCGTTTCCCAACGCGGAATCGAGGTCAACCCGGAGAAAATCAAGGCCATCTTAAACATAAACCATCCGACATGTCTAAACGACATTCAACGACTAACAGGTTGTGTTGCAGCAGTTAGTCGGTTCGTCAGCCGACTTGGAGAGAAGGCTCTGCCGTTGTACAAGTTGCTAAAGAAGGCGGACAAATTCACGTGGACGGACGAAGCAAATGTAGCATTGAAGCAGCTCAAGGAGATTCTCTCCTCAGCACCCATCCTTGTAGCACCCGAACCTGGAGAGCCCCTGTTAATCTACATGGCGGTAACCAACCAGTTAATCAGCATCGTCGTTGTGGTAGAGCGGAAGGAACCAGGCTATGAGCACGGAGTTCAACGACCAGTTTAATATGTGAGCGAGGTCTTGACGGAATCCAAGCAGCGTTACCTGCACTACCAGAAGATAGCTTATGGAGTATTCCTTGCTTCTCGGAAGCTGAGACATTACTTTCAGGAGCACCCAATCACAGTGATGAGCAAGACTCCATTGTCCGACATTATCAATAACAGTGATGCTATAGGAAGGGTCGCGAAGTGGGGCATTGAGATTGCCGCCTTCGAGATCACCTACAAGAGGCGCGACGCTATTAAGTCACAAGCCTTGGCGGATTTTGTTGCAGATTGGACGGAGATGCCTGATGCTATTCCGTTGCCGGAACCAGAGTATTGGGTGATGCACTTTGATGGATCAAAGCTGCTCAACGGCTCGGGGGCTAGTGTATTGCTACAGTCACCAACAGGAGAAAGCTACACTACGTTCTGCAGATCCACTTCGAGGCTACAAACAACATGGCGGAGTATGAAGCACTCATTCACGTATTACGCGTAGCCAAGGATATTGGCATCAAGCGCATAGTTTGCTGTGGAGATTCCGACTTGGTTGCCCAGCAGGTGGCTGGCACCTAGAATGCGCGGAACCCTATGATGGCGGCATATCGAGACGAAGTGGACGAGATAGCCAAGAACTTCTTGGGCTACGAAGTCAAGTATGTACCTAGGGAACAAAACGAGGCGGCTGATCTGCTGTCTAAGCTTGGATCGGGGTGCAAGCAAATTCCGCTAGGAGTTTTCCTAGAGCACCTGCGCACACCATCTGTGAAGGGAGCCGACATCGACAACCTGGATAGAGGTGACTCTTTTGTCAACATGGTGACTAAGATCCCTCCGACTTGGACAAAACCGTTCATGGAATATCTCAAACACGGAACTTTGCCCGACGATGAAGTCCAAAGACGGCAAATTGTACGACGAGCAAAGGGTTATACCATAATTAATGGGCAACTCTACAAAAGGAGCACTACTGGTGTATACCTAAAGTGTGTTTCCCAGCTACAAGGTATGGAAATACTATGTGAAATCCATCTCGGAGATTGCGGGCATCACGTCGCTCCTCGATCGTTGGTCGCGAAAGCCTTCCGGCAAGGATTCTATTGGCTAACCATGAAGGAAGACGCCGACAAGCTGGTTGAGACATGCATGGGATGCCAGTATTATGCCTGACAACCACATGTTCCTGCTGAAGAACTGCGAACAATACCAATAACTTGGCCGTTTGAAGTCTGGGGGCTAGACATGGTGGGACCGTTACAAACGACACCTTGTGGTTTTAGGCATCTGCTTGTAGCAGTTGACAAATTCACTAAATGGATAGAAGCTAAACCCATTAGAAAGCTTGATGGGGCAACTGCCCTCAGGTTTGTCCGGGATCTAGTGGTGAGATTAGGTCTCCCACACAACATTATCACCAACAATGGCAGCAATTTGTCACTCGGATAAGTGGAGGCTTATTGTTGGGAGAAAGGCATCTGACTTGACCTCGCATCTATGGCACACCCACAATCCAATGGTCAGGTTGAACGAGCAATGGATTAATTCTGCATGGAATCAAGCCATGTCTTGAGGCACCGCTACATAGAGCAGCTGGAGCCTGGGCGGAAGAATTGCCATATGTACTGTGTAGTTTACGAACTACACCCAACAGATCCACCGGCTACACCCCTTACTTCATGGTATATGGAGCAGAAGCCATCCTGCCTTCCGACATCCTTCACGATTCACCAAGAGTTGCCGCCTACGACGAAGATGACGCTGAAGGATCCAGATGCCTAGATGTGGACCTTCTCGAGGAGGAGCGCGTTTTGGCATGCCAAAGATCCGCTATCTACCAGCAGAAGCTACGCAGCTACCATAGTTGCCGCGTTTGGCATCGCTCGTTTAAAGAGGGGGATTTGGTGCTCCGACTTAAGCAGACGAAGTCACACAAATTATCCCCGCCATGGGAAGGACCGTTCATCATAAGCAAGGGGCTACTCAATGTTTCTTACTACCTTGTTGACATTCGTGAACTAAAAGATAGACCCAACGAGGATCATAAGCATAAGCGACGTGACCCGGATGATGACTACCCGGAGCTTGATCGGCCATGGAACATAGCACAACTACGTCCTCTTTACACTTAGCATTTTTTATCTAATTGTGTACCTCTTATATGATCAATGAAATAAAGCTCTCTGGTTCACTCATATTTCTGAGTCTTTTACCTCCTTTACTGTTCATTTTTGGATCATGTAAAAACTTTATGCACAAGCTTTGCGTTTGCACTTGTGAAAATTCCGCCTACGGGCGTTAGCTTAAGTTTTCTGGTCTACACATTCTTTGTCGTTTTTATGTGGATTCTGGAGTAGTGACTTTCTGCACTTTTTGTTGGCGATTTTGTGCTCAGGTTATTGACGGTGCCATTGGGCATCATCACCTAATCACATGGTTCCGACAACGAGTCTTCAGACTCACGAAAAGTCAAGCATAAGAAACAAAGTAATGGAGAAGCCAGCACTTTCTTAAAAAATATATACATGCTGGAAGTTAGTTCTTAATAAGAAGGAAATAAACAACCATTGTTTTCCGCCTTAAGTTACATCAACAAGTTTTTTCCACATATACACCAAAGGTGAAACAAATATTACAAAGTTGTTTTTCACTCCTTTGGCGCAGGTGACTTGGAGGCAGCATCGTCACCAGCCGGAGAGCCACCCTCGAAGTCAGTGTTGTGGTGGGACTCAGAAGAATCTTGGTTGCCGCTGTCGATGATGTTCATAGGCACAAAGACGTCGATGTCCACCAACTCGGCAACTCTGGTATCATAGCCCGCGAGTGACGACAAGATGGCTTCGTGATTAATCTCTTTCCCATCATCGTCAACGTCGGGGATGCTAGAGGTCACCGTGTCGATGTCGACACCTTCATAGTGGGCTTTCACCATTGACAGCGCCATCCTTGCGCCAGCCCGTGCACACGAAGCTTTCCAGCTTGTGATACGCTCGGGGGCTCGGCGTAGAATCTCCGAGTACTTCGCCACGGAGTCCGATGCCTTGATGTGTATGTGGAGGGGCTTGGCAATCTCCTTGGCTTGGGTGATGGCGGTGTTGATGAAGTTGCCAGCAAGAACCATGCATTCCTTGGCCGGAGGAGGTGATCGGGTTAAACCCATTAGAGCTGAAAATTCCGACAAGGAGCGCATGAGTTCAATAAAACAAAGTATCCAGACTGCAGAAATCCAAGACGGAGAAAACTTACTGAAGATGCTGGCCTCAGCTTGCTAGAGGGTGTCCGCCAAGGATTGTTTCTCTTGTTGGAGGAGCTTGTACGCCTCGCTATGGCGGTGATTCTGCTCATCGGCAGCTCGCTTCTGATATTTTAAGATCGTGATCTCCTCCTTCAAGCGGTTGATTTCCTCGGTGGTGGAGTCCTGCAAGGCCTTCATCGACTCCTCATGCATTTTTATCATGTCCTTCCTCTCCTGCTTAAGAATCTTGTTTTCGCTACCCAGCTCTTGAATATGCTTGGATTGCTCGACAATATTCTTGGCCTTGGCGATGGTTTTTGCATGTAGGAGAAATAAAAGTAACACAGTGAGTACTCGGAGAATATAGGCACAAAACCAAGTCGGAATGCGCATTAGAAAACAGACGCTTGCTCTTGGTGATATGTTCCTTCAAGAAGGCAGTTTTACCCTTTTCGGCTTCAAGATCAGCGCGCATCTTCTGGTACTTGTCATTTTCCATGACCCTCCGAGCATTCTCGTTCTATGGAAAAAAGGACAAAGTTAACCGTTGTTTAGTCTGCTTGGAGCATCTAGTCGTAAATTTTCCACCTAGACGCTCGGGGGCTACAGCGAGAGTTTCTAACTTAGCAATATGCTTAGCTTTTCTTTAAGCATCTAGTCGGAACTAATTCAGTTCTCGATTAGAAGCTTGGGGGCTACAGTATAAAGTTTTTAACTCGGATATCTGCTTAGCTTTTCTTTAAGCATCTAGTCGGAACTAATTCAGTTACAACTAGAGGCTTTGGGGCTACAGTATTGAAATTTATAAACACTGTGTATGCTACTCTTAAAACATCTAGTCGGGATAGTTCATTCCATCTAAATGCTTGGGGGCTACAGTGAGAGGTTTTCTAACTTAGTCACTCTTAGAGCATATAGATGCAAAACCTATGGTTTTCCATCTACATCCTCAGGGGCTACAGTGGGATACTCATATGAAATGCAGAAAGCAAAGAAAACTTACAAGTGCGATGATCTTGAGGTTCGTAGCACTCTCGGCCAGCAGCTTGGCAAAGGATTCGCTATTTCCTTGTAAGATTTCTGCTTGCCGGCGGAGCTCCTCTAGACCGCACGTCGGAGATGTCGGCGCCACACCAAGAACCAAAGCAGTGCTACCCGATGTAATTACCGAATAGACTATCTTCGGTTATACTATGGTTTTCTTGGGTACGGGGGCGCCGCCAACGGCAGAAGTACTAGCTTCCACCACCGCCTTGCCGCCACCGATGGCATCCTTAGCCAGAGCTTCAGCCATTTGTTGAGCGGTGCTCTCCTGTGTTGCCTGCTCGCCGACAACAGCGAGTTCGGTAGACGCTCCAGAATCCACTTCCATGGCGGAAGGGCCTGATGCCTCCTTAGCTTGTGAGCTTATCGGGGCAGACGAGGGCTTGACAGCAGGAGTGGCAGGGGCGATGGCAGGGGAGGCCTCGCGATGCAGCATGTCCTTGATATTTCGAGAAGCCCCTGACGTTTTGGAGGTCTTCTTGAGGCTGGTCGTGGCTTTCTTCCTGAAACGTGCAAAATGCATAAGTACACGAGCAAGACAGATAAATAGACAATGTAGGAAAATGAGAATCTTACACAAGTGGGGGTGCTTTGGCAAAGGTAATCCCAGTAACTTTTCTCTTTTCCACCTCCAGGGCGGCGGTAGTCTTCTTGGAGGCTCCACCCTCCGTCTTCTTCTTCTTGCCTCTGTCAGCAGCGTCAGAGGTGGAGCTCTTTCGCTTCCGCGCCAACGGAACGTCGTCGTCGGACACGACCATGACTTCCTTGATCTTTGTATCGTAGATTTGGGAAGCCAGGTTGCCTTCCTCTAGATTGCTAAGCTATTAAGTGAGAAATCACCGTGTTAGATAAGATGGTATTTGCAAGACGGAAGAACTGGAGTATATGTCGTACATGGAAAATAAATATCTACCTTTGGGCACTTGCCGTCTACGAACATGTCATATGTGATGGTGAAGCCACGCTTCTTATCCTTCACCTTGACGATGTCCTGAAGGCGGATCTTGACGGAGTCGCTCGAGAAGTTGTCGATGGAGATGCAGAAACTATCCCTTCTGTCGCTGGTATACTCGTGCATGAGCTTCGCGCGGTGCTGCAGAGGTTGGATTCGCTTGATGAACCAGCACATGGCTAGGTCCATGCCAGTCAGACCCGTCTCCAAGAACCACTCGATCCGCCTTATGGCCCGAGAAGCATCGAGGTCGGAGGGAAAGGAGGCTTCAGATCTCCATGATGAGGCTTTAGCGGCGGCTCCGTCAACGAAGTCCGGGTACGTAACTTGTCGGCCAGCCAGTGGGATGTCTGGGCCGTAAAAGTACGTCTGTTGCCAATTCTTGCAGCAATCATGGCCGACGATGTCGGGGAACCACCGTCCAGGTCGAATCTTGAAGCTTATGGTGCCACAATTCCTAAGCTCTTCCTTGCTATGTCCAGCTTCACGTTTGACGGTGAAGAAGTACACAAAAAGGTCTAACCTAGGCCTTATCCCTAGGTATCCCTCGCAAAGTGCCACGTAGTTGCTAAGCACTAAGATACTATTGGGGGAAAGCTTCTAGGGCTGGACCCTATAATGGTTCAAGACGGAGAGGAAAAACTGGAGATGGGCAGGGAGACGCCGCGTACCAGTTAAGCTTTTAGGTACACCTTTTCTCCGGCTTGGGGAGTAGGTGTCACCTCGCCGGCCAGCGCCGCCCGCCAGGCAAGCCCCTCCGTCGCGGGGAGGTAGCCCTCGGCGATCATCTCTTGGATGTCACGGTCGGTGATATCCGAGCCGCGCCAGTCGCCCTTGTGCGAGTCTGGTTCCTCCTCCAACGGCTCCAGCGCCGCCAGATTAAGGTTGCCGCCGGTGGTCTCGATAACTGCCGATGAGGGAATGACTAGGCCCTCTTGAGGCACGACGATGGAGCTCCCCGTCTTTGCCGCGGCTTCTCTCGGTGCCGCCGTGGAGGGAGTAGTGTTGCTGCTGGCCATGGAGTGAGACTGGATGCGATTGGTGCAGATTGGAAGCTAGGGTTTTTTCGAGAGTTCTCGCAGAGATATCGAGGAGACACACGACTGGAGGAAGAATATGATGCGAGGAGAGTGAGGTAAAAAGTGGAAATTTCCCACGGTTACTATTTATCATCCTCGGCGTCAAGATTCGTGTAGCTTGATCGAACGGTTTCCGCATAGACGACGTGTTCGCGAACGTGCGCAGAAATTTCGCCACGTCTCCAACTGTCGCCGCCAACGGTTCGTATCGCTCGCATGGGAAAATCGGACATGATTGCATTCTCTGCATGTGTGAGTTACGAGGCGTCACTGACCTAATCCTACGCCGTCCTAGCTGACATGGGTAGATGAGCCGTCACATCGAAGATTCTGACATAGACGTATCTAATCCGACTACGGAAGTGTACGATGGAAGATTCAGTATTTCTCCGGCTTACAAGTTGAAGACGGAGAAAGTTTTGCAGGGTTCTTTGGGAGGACTACAAGATATTGCTTGCGATTTGCCGACATCCAACTAGAAGGAGCATTCATCTGAAAAGGCAACACAGCGCAAGATCTGGGAGTTCTCCAGGGGCTACTGTTGGGGATATGCTATATGGGTATCCACATAGCATGTCACTTATCCAGATAACCCGGGTGGCCATAGTTGGTAGCATGGCCTATGGCCTGCTGGGCGGCCCAGTTAGATGGATCCAGAAGGGAGGCCCATGCCGGATAAAGGAAGGCTACGGTGGAGTCACCAGCGTACCCGGAGCCTTAGAGTGCAAGATACACAAGACTAGTAATAGACGGTGTAGGAATCTGTAACCTGTCCGGCTAGGACTTTTCCCTGTAACCCTAGTACCTGGTAACTATATAAGTCAGGCCTATGGGAGCCTTTAGGGCACAATCTCACACAACCTAGTATCGATTCATACAACCTCGCACAGCAAACCTATCTCTGTAACTCGGCGTATTGCCCTTATAGTGATTTATAGCAGGAGTAGGATTTCGCAACCGTTGTGGGATCTGAACCTAGGTAGGCTGTGTTACCTCGTACCCGTCAACCATCCGCCTTACCCCACGTCTCTAAACATGCACTGTGAGGACCCCTCCATGGCGTACTCGTCGGCAATACCACGACACAGAGGCGGCCATGGTAGAGGCCGAGGAACTTCCCGAATACAGGGCAGAGGAGACCAGCAATCCGGAAGAACTTATACCTGGGCTGACATTGCCAATAATCCCTGTGTCCACAACTTGGATAGTAACGAAGGATCTACCCATACAAATTTCGAGTGTCATTTCAATGAAGACATTACGAAAGATGAATCCGCTGGCTATAGAGCCAAGCGACGAAAAGGAAAGAAAAATTCCGAGAAAGGAAAAGAGCACAAGGAAGGTTCCTACAGGGAAGAGGCGGAAGCCGCCACAGAGCCCAAGTAGGATGTAAAGAAGACTTTTCCGACTAACAAAGACGCATACGTCTTCTTCCTTGGATCCCAACCAGCTAAGGACAAAAAGGCAGTTATTCGTGAGCTCAATGCCCCGGTTCCGGCCATCACCCAATTCCTAGACTGGTCAGAGGTGACTATCACCTTTGATCGTTCAGATCATCCGAGGAAAACACATTGTCGGGGCAAGTACCCTCTAGTCGTCAATCCTCTTATTGATGGCTATGAATTCTCTAAAACACTCATGGACAGAAACACTCATGCAAGGTGGAAGCAATATCAATATACTCTACATCGAGACACTCCACCGCATGAAGCTACATGAGAGCCAGTTGAGTTACAGAAGTGTAACTTTCCATGGCATTGTACCAGGGAGACAGGAAAATTCTCTGGGAGAGATTACTCAGGACGTGACATTCGGAACCCAAGATAATTACCGGACCGAGCCTCTCTCCTTCGAGGTGGTACCGTTCAAAAGTGCTTACCACGCCATCTTCGGGCGTCCGGCTTACTGGGCGTTCATGGCTCGTCCCTGTGACATCTACAATATGATTAAACTTCTTGGTCCAAAGGGCGTAATCACCGTACAAGGAAATCCGAGGAAGGCGCGAGAGTGCGACGAAGGATCGGCAGCCTTCGTCGAAGCCGTGCTGCACGCCCAGGAGTACCAGGAGATCAAGAAGACCATTAATCCTTCCGAGATGCCTGCTACGAAGAACGAGGTACTGAAGCCAAGTTTGTAGTTCAAGCCGTCAGAAGAGACGATGAAGACGTCGCTGAAGGAAGACGATCCCTCCAAGAAGACGAACATAGGGGTAGACTTAGCCCACGCATAGGAAAGAGCGCTCATCGAGTTCCTCAAAGCTAATAGTGATATCTTCGCATGGCAGCCATATGACATGACCCGAGTACCTAGGGAACTTGACGAGCACTCTCTTAATGTGTACCCAGATGCTAAACCCATCAAACAGTCCTTACGATGGTTTGGTGATGAAAAGCACAAAGCAATAGCGAAGGAATTAGCCCGCTTAGAGCTAGCAGATTTCATAACAGAGGTCATCCATACAGACTGGGTGGCAAATCCTGTACTCGTCCCTAAAAAGGACACCATTGATTTAAGGATGTGTGTTAATTATACCGCTTTGAACAAGGCATGCCCAAAAGATCCGTTTGCTTTGCCAAGAATCGATCAAGTTATCGACTCAACTGCAGGGTCAGAATTACTGTGTTTTCTCGACGCATATTCCGGATATCACCAAATACCGATGAAAGAATCGGATCAAATTAAGACGTCTTTCGTCACTCCTTTGGGAACCTTCTGCTACAAAACTATGCCTTTTGGCTTAAATAACGCAGGGGCAACATATCAACGTACCATGCAACGTTGTCTCAACGACGAAATCGGACACAATGTCCATGTATACGTAGACGACATAGTAGTTATGTCCAAAAAGAAGGAAACTTCAATTTCTGACTTGGCTGGAACGTTTGATAGTCTATGAAAATTCAACATGATGCTAAATCAGAAGAAGTGTTTCTTTGGAATTCCAGCCGGAAAACTGTAGGTTTCATCGTCTCTGAGCGAGGCATCGAGGTGAACCGAGACAAAATCAAGGCTATCTTAAACATTACCAGGCCGACTCGCCTGAAGGATGTACAGCGCCTCACTGGTTGCATTGCAGCAGTGAGTCGGTTCATCAGCCGGCTTGGTGAAAGAGCCGCACCATTATATAAACTCTTGAAGAAAACCGACAAATTTGTCTGGACCCCAGAAGCTGAAACTGCACTGCAAAGTTTGAAAGATTTGCTTTCAAATCCACCAGTTCTCGCAGCGCCGGAACCTCAGGAACCTATGTTACTCAACATTTCAGCGACCAATAAGGTCATAAGCGTGGTAACAGTCGTTGATCGCGAGGAAGAAGGCCACGAGCATAAGGTGCAGCGGCCAACTTATTATCTAAGTGAGGTCCTGACAGAATCAAAACAACGGTATCCACATCATCAAAAGCTAGCCTATGGAGTGTTCGTTGCATCCAGAAACCTACATCACTATTTTCAAGAGCACAAGATCACAATAGTGAGCATGGCTCCTCTACAAGATATAATCAACAACCGTGATGCCACAGGACGTGTCGCAAAGTGGGGAATAGAGCTTGCAGCTTTTGACATTGAGTACAAACCACGTACAGCGATCAAGTCCCAAATGTTTGCCGACTTTGTTGTTGATTGGACAGAAACGGTAGAAAACACAGGCCCTCCAGACTCGTAATTTTGGACCCTTCAGTTTGATGGATCAAAAGCACGAGGATGCTCGGGGGCTGGCGTGGTGCTCAAATCACCCCATGGAGATAAGTTGTTCTATGTGTTGCAAATAAACTTCACGGCAACCAATAATATTGCCGAGTATGAAGCACTACTACATGGAATACGCATGGCCAAAAACATTGGCATATCAAGACTCATGTGTTACAGAGACTCAGATTTAGTTGCACATCAAGTATCCGACATTCGTAACGCAAACAAACACATGGAAGCATACAAAGCTGTCGTGGATGAACTATCCAAATCGTTTGAGGGTTTTGAGGTTCAACACATCCCTCGAGCTGAAAATGAGGAAGCAGATGCCCTATCAAGGATAGGCTCTACACGGAAAAAAGTACCAGATGGAGCTTTTCTAGAGCATTTAAGGGTCCCCTCCATAGTCGAAGTTGACGAGGACTATCTGACGAAATCTGACTCACCATTAATAGCAGTTCTGGCTGTAATTCCCATCTGGACAAAACCCTATCTGGATTTCCCGATAGACGGAAAATTACCCGAAGACGAAGTCTTGAGCCGGTAGATTGTCCGACGAGCAAAACCATACACTATAATAAATGGTGAGCTCTATAAGCGGAGTATTTCTGGCGTGTTTCAGAGATGTATTTCTTCGGAAGAAGGAGTGGAAATCTTAATAGAAATCCACGAAGGCGAATGTGGTCACCATGCTGCAGCCAGATCCTTATTGGCAAAAGGTCGACACGGATTATTTTGGCTTATAGCTAAGGCCGACGCTGATAAAATGGTCAAAACGTGCAAGGGCTGCCAAAAGTACGCTCATCAGACACACGTTCCGGCTGAATAGCTGCGAACAGTCCCTATTACATGGTCGTTCGCGGTCTGGGGGCTTGATATGGTAGGGTCGTTTCACAGGCAAAATATGGATTCACTCACCAACTAGTGATGGTGGATAAATTCACAAAATGGATTGAGGCTAAAACCGTAACATGTTGCGATGTGGCCACATCCAGAAGATTCGTCGAGGACATAATCATTAGATTCGGATATCCGCACAGTATAATTACTGACAATGGGATCAACTTTTCCATGGGGGAACTTGCCGAATTCTGCGAAGAACAAGGGATTCGACTTGATATTGCATCATTCGCACATCCACAAGCCAATGGACAAGTTGAAAGAACTAATGGCCTTATTCTACAAGGAATCCGACCTCGCCCTGAGGCACCGCTTCTTAGGGCCATGGGGGCTTGGGCGGAAGAATTACCTTCTATGATTTGGAGTTTACGTACAACTCCTAACAGATCAATCGGCTATACTCCTTTCTTCTTGGTCTAAGGTGCAGAAGCAGTTCTTCCGAGTGATCTGATCCATCAAGCTCCACGAGTCAAAGCGTATATCAAAGAAGATGCAGTAATTTCTCGGCAAGATGATCTCGATATAATGGAAGAAGTACGCGTCGTTGCTGAACAGAGATATACAACCTATCAGCAGAATTTATGCAAGTATCATAGTCACAGAGTGCAAAACCGTTCTTTCAGAAAAGGCGATTTAGTTCTCCAACTCATGCAAAAGAGAAAGCACAAACCTTCCCCAATTTGGGAAGGACCATTTATGGTTAGCAGAGTTCTGCATAATGGGTCATATTATTTAACCGACATGAGGCCAGTCAAGGAAAGACTTGATACTCAAAAAAGGAAGAGAGCCGGTGGCAGCACAGATCCGGATGAAATAGACCGTCCATGGAATATTGCACAGCTACATCCCTTCTATTCTTAGTTATATTTCCTTGTAATCATATATGTACATGTTTAAAGTGAAATAAAGTATTGGTTCCCTCATATTGTTATTTTTGAGACGTTTTTGCCATCTTATTTCCAAAAGAGCATGTAATTTTTTCAATTTTTAAAATCCCAGAATACTTGAAAGTACTTTATGCTCATGTTTGTTCTGATTATGATTTTTGAACAATCTAAAAAATGATACCTTAGGGTACAAAATTTTAAAATTATTACCTATACTTTGATTCTTTATCTGATTGCTTAGACACGGGTATTTTCCGAGTAATGAGTTGTTGGTACTGGAGGCCGGCTTTGTTTTCGAGTTTAAACTGGTTTAGCAATTGTGCTCCGTTGCTTGACAAAGTTTCCGTGCTAAAGGTTGGCCGACCCATGGAAGGGACGAGGAAGAGAGCCATATAGATCGATAAGTATAGGCATAAAAACAACAAGATATTGCTTCAAAACTTTCAAGCATAAAAATATAAACAAAAAGTGCTAAGATAGTAAAAGCATCATTTTTTACAAACCAGCACAAAATAAATATTGTAGCCATCATTACATTGCCATAAGTTTAAAATAATGCATAGGAACTGTTTATGCTGCAGGAGGTGGTGATGAAGCAGGTGGAACACTGGAGTCATTAGTAGTGTCGCCCTCGATCTCAAAATCGGAAGCATTTCTGGCTTTAGGATCTTGAGGTGAAGGAGGCACAGCGACAGATTCTAAGAATGGCGTCGTGTAATTGGTCATCTCCGCCACCCGACAAGCATAACCTGCACAAGATTCTTGGATGGCCTTGATATCTTGCGGGTTACCCTCATCATCCTCCTCGGCAATGCCCTTGGTGACGTGCCAGATTTCCATTTCACTATTGTGGCTCATCACCATGATCAGGGCTGTTTGCGCAGCAGTCCGAGCATAGGATATCTTCCAGTCCTCAATCAGCTTCGGAATCTCCTTCACTTTGTCCCTCACCTCGTGCACTGGCATTTTGTGTAAATATGAAAGCTTGACGGCTTCGCCAGCCTCTTCTAGAGTTTGGCGGAAGTCGAACAAGACAGCTTCGACGATCTTAATGCGCTCGAGGCGAGGTTTTGAAGTGGAGGAGTCGGAAAGATTCAAGGGGGCTGGGAAAGAACCAAAAGTCAAAATTCCGACTAAAACAAAAAGTCGAAAAATGAATAACACAAAGAAAAGATTCGGAAATCTTACCAAGCACAGAGTGGTTCCATTCAGCATACTCCTTACGTAGGCTATCTAGTTCACTTGCTGAGGCCTAGGCAAGATCCTTATGGATATCAAACTCCTTCTGGATATCAGCAAGTTGTTTATCTCGGAGGGTTAGGAGCTTCTCGAGCCTCACGGTCTCGTGATTGCTTGATTCCAATACTGCAGCTATGGATTTGTCCGACTCCATAGTTAGGGTCTCACGCTTTTGCCGGAGTTCAGTATTCTCTGCCTCCAAGACTTTTTGAAGTTTTTGGCCTGCTCCACCATCTTATTGGATTGGCACAACAATTCTGCAAAGATAAAAATATCAGTCGAACAAATCACATCCGACTATGACAAAAATATTTAAACTGACAAAGAGGAAGTCAAAAAACTTACCTTATGCTTCATCTTTCTCAATTTTTAACTTTGAATTTTCAAAGCGCAAAGCTTTGATTTCTTTGCGCTTGTTGGAAATATTCTTGAGCAATTCCTGGTTGGTAGATGCAATTTTTTGTAAGTTTAGAGATGGAATACCGTCAGACGGCTACTAAGACTCGGGCTGCAAATTTAACTAAGTAAAATTACAGCACGAGCCTTGGGGGCTACACTACATTGTTATTTTGCAATCTAAAAGCATCATCCCGTATCCAATGATGTTTATCTGACTTTATGCTTGGGGGATAGAGGATATGATAATAAATGCAAATAAGAATCGGAAACTTACAATGTGTTCTAGGTGCAACTTTTTGAATCCGAGCTTGGTGCTGTGTAACACCTTCTCGGTAAGGGTAAGGGATGGAACATCCGTCGCTGGAAGTTTGCCAGATGTGACTTTAGCATCCCGGACCAAAATATGGTCCAGGAGGCTGACCAGCTTGACTTCTTCCTCTTGGCTCGCTGCTTCCGGGGTCAAGATTTGTTTCTCAAGACTAGACTGAGCCAATTTGAGGATCTCTTCTTTTTCCTTTCTGTTGAGGCTAGGAACAGCTGAGTCAACAACCTTAGTCACTGTACCCGTGGTCACTACCATGGGATCATTACCATTTTTGGGTTCACCCTTGTCAGTTGCCTAGTCATCAACGATGACCAGGGATTTCGAGGTTTTATCAGCGTCAGGGGATGCAGAAGCTCCCTGCGCTGATGGAGCAGTAGATGGGGTCGATGGTGGCACAACCAGAGAAACAACAAGCTTCTGCTGATGCAGCTGCTTGCCTAGATTGCTTTCCGGCTTAATCTTGCTCTTTAACGATGATTTAACTCTGGAACACAGAAACCCTAAATATTAGGTGTGATATAGAAAGATAATAAAAGTACAAGAGTACTAAAAAAATGAAAGGCGAGATGCTTACTTTTTAACTACTGGCAGCACTTGCCTACCAGCAGTGACAACTTCCTTCGCCGTACGCTTCTTGGAGGCGGAGGCGGCAACTTCTTGAACCTCGTCATCCTCCGTCGCCTCCGGGTCGTCAGAAGCATAGCCCTCTAGTGGAGCTAGCTTGGACTCGGAGAGTTTCTCGAGCTGACAGAATCGGAAAAGCATCAATGAAAATAGAGTCGGAGAAAGAACCAAACAAAACGACAAAACACGAAAGCAGAGTCGAAATACTTACCGGAGTCAGAGGACGACTGGATGTAGCACCCCCCCGGGGTTAGGGTTAAACTAACCTCAGATCATCATCTAAGATAAGTTCAACTCCAAACACGGAAGATCACAGTATGATTCGGTAACATTACAGAACACAGGGATTCAACAGCATAAGTTTAAACTCTTAACAGAGTAAGATATTGGAGTTATTACAAACCAGAGGTCATAGACCCAACATTACATCACACAGCGAAACAAATTATGTTGTTCTACACAACAACTTAGCAAAAGGCCTAAGAGGCCATAAACAAAAGCGACGTCCATCCCATAGTCCTCAGGATGCTACCTGGGACCCCCAACTACTCGTCGATGTCAACGTAGAAGCCACCTTCAGTTGCAACCAGATCCTCTGTAGAAAAACAACAATAGCGCAAGGCTGAGTACGAGAATGTACTTCGCAAGACTTAGAAAACCTAGTATCTATATGCTTTGGCTAGAAAGGCTTTCTGTGGATTTACTTTTGCAAAAAACAATATTTATTTGTAAACAAGAGAGAGAAGAGGCTTGTCTACTCAGAATCTTTTAAAAATGGATAAGATAGCGACTTCTTCATCTTGTTCATCACATCTCGATAACCACCAGCTTCATCAGAACCTCCTATCTAGGATCACCCCCTCGACCCAGAGGAAGCATCCTTAAGTGATGGGGATATGCTCACCGGGTATACCCAGAGGATCGTTCCGACGCCCAGTGCTCGTGAGTGGGCTGCGGAGGGACGGTGGATCAAGACCTGGCGTGCACTCAAGCGACTGGAAGCTGAAGGCCCAGAAGCGTAGATAGGCCCAGTCAGATTAGGTTAAACGATCGCTGAAACCTTAACTGATTCAGTTGAGATCTGTAAACCCTAGGGGGTGAGTCTATATAAACCTCCCTAGAGGACGCATAGAGGAGACATTCCGTCATACACCCAAGCGACTCGCTGCCTAGCCGCCGAGCTCGCCCCATTGTAGTCTCACCATAATACAATCTAGCAGGAGTAGGTCTTTAACCTACGGGGGGCCGAACCTGGGTAAATCCTTGTGTCTCCGCCCTCATCTCGCACCGCATATGGCTGGCCGCCCTTGCCCCATGTTCTACTACTCGCAGCTTATTGCAGCATCTGCCGTGGTCATTCCCACGACAGTGGCGCCCACTGTGGGTCCTGGCCGGTCAGGCCAGTGTTCTGCGGCGAGATCCAATCTACCCATCAATGAGTCGATCGCCACCGGCCGCATGATAGCGATCGGCAAGATGCTCCAGATCTTGCCGAGCAGCTACGTCCCGGCGGCGCGACCCGTCACGCATAGCATGATCCTGCCGGTCGGCACGATCAGCCTCTTCGTCAGCCTCACAGACGTTATCGTCTCGGAGGACTCGACTCGCATACACGAGTCGCCGCCACGCGACCGGCTCTCTGAGAGTCAGGTCCGCACGATCCACCGCCTCGCCTCCGAGTACGACTCGGCCCACAGCGACGTGGCCGAAACCACCGCAGCCGCGGAAGACGCGGCCCTAAACGACGACACCGACTCGGTGACCCCGGCATCACTCGCCGGATCCATTGTCGCCGCGTCGCCTGCGGGCTCCATCACCCAGGTCTCCAACGTCGGAGACTTCGTGGGTCCCTCTATCCTTGGGATCTTTGACTTCGACTCTGGGTCGGAGAACTCCGCCCACCTCCGCGACAGAACCGGCCGCCACGCCGCGACCTATATGGCGAATGGCGCCGACCCGCAGGAGGATCCATTCTCCACTCCGATCCCTCCCAACACGACAGCAACGGAGGTCGAGGAACTCCGCCTGAAGCTGGCGGAAGCAGTTCGCAAGGAACAAGCCAAGCGCGAAAAATTTCGCCTCGGCGGTGTATTGCAGAGCTGTCGCGCTACCACCAGCTCCGAACCAGGTCGCGCCTGAACCCCACCGTCCAGGGGCGCGCCCTGAACTTCGACGACAAGAGCGACCCGGCCCGAGCAGCAGAGCGCGTGATCTGCAAGAACGCGCCACGAGGAGGAAGCGCTCGGCCCCCGCCAGGGTAAACGGCCAATGGAGCCCCGCCACCACCCAACCGCGCACCACCCAGGGACCAGCCGAGGATCATGGTCTCCTCACGGGAGCGAGACGCGAATGGCCTACCGCTGTTCTCCACCCCGATGGACAACCTGGTCGCGAGCCGAGCTGCAGTCGACAACATCGCGGCCACCGGTGACAGCGCCCTACAGATCCAGTACACCAAGGCCTTGCTCGCAAAAGCAGTCGAGCAACAAAACGCAGGCGTCGACTCACAGGGTCGGATGTACTCGCGTTCATCGGGCAGCAGAGCGGCCTCAAGCGGTCGCCCCATGGCGGCAAACACCCTCAACTGCCCGCCACCCGAACCACTACAGCTACAACACCGACCCGCGAACGCGGCACTCTCCACCAACGACCCCCGGCCGGCGACCAACTTCGTCGCCGCCAACGGTCAGCCCATCAATGCCCGCACCCACATCATCAACAACCAGAGCTGACGCGCACGCCAGCCCGACGACCTGCGGCATACCCTAACCAACCGCCTCGACGGCGAGCCAAGGGGGTCGCTAAGCCGACTCGGGCCCCGGTGCTTCGAACCGATGATCTGAGGCGAAAGATACCCGGCGAACTTCAAAGTGCCGAAGGAAATAGAGAAGTACGACCCGTCGTACGATCCCTCTGTGTGGCTGGATACCTACCTCATGGCAATGGGGATCGCCGGCCACACCGATCTCCTAGCCGCCCGCTACCTTCCCCTGATGATGGAGGGGGCGTGCAGGCAGTGGATCAACACTCTCCCCGCGGATAGCATCGACTCATGGGAAGAGATGCGTGATGCCTTCGTCTGGCACTTCGAGGGTTCATACACCCGCGCCACCACCATCGAGGACCTGGAACGATGCGTCTAGGGACCTCGCGAGTT
Source organism: Avena insularis (assembly GCA_023614405.1). Classification (NCBI taxonomy): domain Eukaryota; kingdom Viridiplantae; phylum Streptophyta; class Magnoliopsida; order Poales; family Poaceae; genus Avena; species Avena insularis. Next base: position 151,770,313 of record CM042687.1, read on the forward strand.
GACCCGCAGCTGGGTCCAACGGTGGCAAGAACTATGGTACAACGCGGTCGGTATCCACCCAGACACCGCAATCCACTGCTTCAAGACCACGTGCCGCTACGAGCCCCTGGTCGCCAAGCTCAAACGAGCATACCACACACTCGACAACATACCGGATCTCCTGGAGATCGCCAAAAGATACGCGGAGGAAGACCCAAACCAAGAAACCGACGACGAGTCGGGAGGACAACGCCGCACGAGCGGCAACAACATCGGAAGACGATCCGATCTACACTACAGCAACAATCGCCTCACCGGCAAGCGCCGCAGTGGAGGGTGAGTAGACTTCGTCGCCAACACTGGGTACGCGCAACGCGAGCCCAAGAGCTTCCGCCGCGACGGGGGGCAACGCCGCGACGGTGGCAACTACAAGGCGAAGCCGAGGTTCAACCCCGCGGCCCTTCTTAACCAACCTTGTGTATTTCACAGCAGGGAAGGAAATCCCACCACGCACACGACCGCCGACTGCCATTCTCTCAAGGAGATCGAGAAGGCATGGCGCGTGCGGGAAGACCCCGACAACAACCCGCCAAACGGCGGAAAATTCGGCAGCGTGTCTGGATTGCTCCACACCTTCACAGGCTTCAACACAAAGCGCGAGAAGAAGGTCATCGCCCGCGCCGTCGCCGTCAACACGGTGGCCTAGGTGGACATCCCCCAGTTCCTCAACTGGTCTGAGCAACCAATCACTTGGAGCCGCCAGGACCACTCGCCACGAATCGAGTACCCAGGCCGAGTCGCCCTGGTGGTCAAGCCCAAGGTGGGAGACTACTGGCTCCCCAAGACATTGATGGACGGCGGCAGCTCCATCAACATCCTGTACTGACACCTTCAGCGATCAGCTCCCGATCGATGGTCGAATGACCTACACCACGTTCCACGCATCGCCCCCGGTCGGAAGGCGACCTGATCGGCAAGGTCACGCTACGGTCACTTCGCACACCGCAAACTTCCGCAGAGCGGATCGTCTTGAGCTGGTGCCTTCGACAGCCCCTACCATCGGCCCCTGGGCGCCAGCGTCGCCAAGTTCATGGCGGCGCCCCTCTACGCGTACAACGCGATGAAGCTCCCCAGACCGCGCGGCGTCATCACAATCCACGGTGACCCCGACATGGCCACCGAGTGCGAGGCCAGAGGAGCCGAACTCGCCGACATCGTCATCGCGGCAGAGGCCAACCACGCCGACGAGCTCGCCAAGTACGCGAGCGGGGTCAACAACGACGACCCCACCATACTCAAGAAGCCCAACTCGGAGGGCGGCAACACCTCATCCTTCGAGGCAACGACGCATACCCTCACCGTCGAGCTGGTCCCAGGCGACTCCAGCCAGACGGTGACGATCGGGACGGGCATGAGCCCAGCATAGGAAGGCGCGCTCATTGAGTTCCTCCATGAGAACAGATACATCTTCGCATGGAAGCCCTCTGACATGCCTGGTGTCCCTAGGGAACTCGCTCAGCACAAACTCAACACCGACCCCAAAGTGCGACCCGTCAAGCAGTCGCTGCGGCCCTTCAATGAAGAGCGCCGCCGAGCAATCGCCAAGGAAGTGCAGTGTCTACTCGCTACAGGCTTCATCCGGCCAATCAAGTACTCCAAGTGGCTGGCAAACCCAGTCCTGGTTGAGAAGAAAAATGGGACCTGGAGGATGTGTATCGATTACACAAACCTAAACAGCGCCTGCCCGAAGGAGCAATTCGTCCTCCCGCGGATCGACCAAATCATCGATTCCATCGCGGGCTCGGAGTCGCCTTGAGGAGCAATGTTTCCTTGACGCCTACTCTGGGTACAACCAGATCAAAATGGCCGTTGAGGACGAAGAGAAGACGGCGTTCATCACGCCTTTCGGAGCCTTCTGTTACACTGCCATGACCTTCGGCCTCAAGAACGCCGGGGCAACCTACCAGCGGTGCATGCAGGAGTGCCTTGCAAGCAAAATTGGCCGCAATATCCACGTCTACATCGACGACGTGGTGGTGAAGTCTGCTCGCCAGAGCGATCTACTCGCCGACCTGGCGGAAACATTCGCCAACCTGCGAAAATACAAGATAAAGCTAAACCCAGGCAAATGCACCTTCGGTGTGCCAGCTGGGCAGCTAATGGGATATGTCGTCTCCAAGCGCGGGATCGAGGCGAACCCCACCAAGATCGACACGGTCGCTCGACTCGGCAAACCCGAGTGCTCGCGAACGCCCGTGGCTGGCCGGCGAGTCGCGGCTCTCGCCGCTTCATCCCCGATTGGCGAAAAGGCGATGCCCTCTCACCGCTGATGCGCAAGAATCCCACCTTCCAGTGGGACAAGGAGGCGGATGATGCGCTCCGCGACCTCAAGAAGGTGCTACTCGCAGCACCGCTACTCGCCGCTCCTGTCGACAAGGAACCCATGCTGGTCTACGCCGCGGCTTACGAGCGCGTCGTCAGCGCCATCATGGTCGTCGAGCGACCAAAGGAGGGAAAGGAGTGCCCGGTGCAGCGACCAGAAATACTACATCAGCGAAGTCCTCACCGAGTCGTGCCAACGCTACCCGCAATAGCAGAAAATGGTTTACGCGGTCTTCAGAGCACAGCGGCGACTGCCACACTACTTCCAGGAGCACCCGATAACGGTCGTCTCCTCCGCACCATTGCAGGACATCATCCGCAACCGTGAGGCGACCGGGTGAGTCGCCAAGTGGGCCGTCGAGATCGGCGTACACAACATCAAGTTCGAGCCGCGCAAAGCGATCAAGTCACAGGCTCTCGCGGACTTCATCGCTGACTGGGAAGAGTCCCAGCACCCAGAAAAGCTGCCGTACCTCCATTACTGGAGCCTACACTTCGACGGCTCCAAGAACACGAATGGCGTAGGAGCAGGGATTGTGCTAACTTCTCCAAAGGGCGACAAGCTCCACTACGTCCTCTACCTCGACTTCACCCCCTGCACCAACAACATGGCCGAGTACGAGGCACTACTCCACGGCATGCGAGCTGCCAAGGAGATGAACGTCAACGCCTGCGCTGCTATGGAGACTCCGACCTCGTTGCCGGGCAAGTCGCTGGCTCCTGCGACGCCGTATCCCCCACCATGGCGGCATACCGCCAAGTAGTGGACAAGCTAGGCAAACACTTCGCAGGCTACTCCGTCGAGTGGATTGACAAACGAAAGAACGAGGAGGCCGACGCACTCTCTCGCATCGGCTCGGCTCGACTCGCACCACCCTCCGGCGTCTTCCTCGACACCATCACCAAGCCTTCCGTCTCTCCCCCAAGCGAGATCGACATCGGAATCACGCTGCAGCCAGAGGCAGCCCTGGTCGCACTCATCGCCATGCCAGACGACTGGACCACGCCGTACGTTGCTTACCTGGAGGGAGGCACCTTGCCAGCAGACGAGACGGACGCCCGGATGATAGCACGTCGCTGCAAATCCTTCGTCATCATCAACGGCGAGCTCCATAAGCGCAGCGTGACTGGCGTGTTCCAACGTTGTGTTCAACCCGCTAAAGGACGCAAAATCCTCCAAGACATCCACTCCGGCGACTGCGGCCACCATGCCGGCGCCCGCTCTCTGGTCGCAAAGGCTATGCGACACGGCTTCTACTGGCCCACCGCACACGCTGACGCTGTCGACATTGTCCAGCGGTGCGTCGGGTGCTAGAAATACGCCAACCAGACCCACGTGCCAAGCTCGGCGCTCAAGACAATCCCCATCACCTGGCCGTTCGCCGTGTGGGGTATGGACCTGGTAGGCCCTTTCAAGAAGGCCCCCTCCGGCTTCACCCACCTCCTGGTCACAGTCGACAAATTCACAAAATGGGTGGAGGCCAAGCCAGTCCGGAGATGCGACGGGAAGACAGCCACCAAGTTCCTACGCGAGCTAATCTATCGCTACGGGTTCCCAAACAACATCATCACGGACAACGGTACCAACTTCGCCAAAGGAGCCATGGCCGAGTTCTGCGAGGAACATCACATCCGACTCGACCTCGCATCAGTCGCCCACCCGGAGTCCAACGGCCAGGCGGAACGAGCCAACCAGAGCATCCTCCATGGCCTGAAGCCACGGCTCCAAGTACCGCTCGAGCGCACCGCCGGGTGTTTGGTCGAGGAGCTACCCTCCGTCATCTGGGGCATCCGCACATCTGTCAACAGGTCGACAGGCTTCACCCCCTTCTTCATGGTGTACGGCGCAGAGGCAGTCATGCCCACCAACCTAGAGCACGACTCGCTCAGGGTGGTCAACTACACGGAGGCCGCGAACGAACTCGCACGCCAGGATGGAGTCGACCAGCTCGACGAGGCATGCGACATAGCTCGCTCCCGCACTGCCATCTACCAGCAAGGGCTCCGCCGCTACCATAGCCGGCGAGTAAGGAATCGCACTTTCCAGGAAGGCGAACTGGTACTTCGCCTCATCCAGGATAAGAAGGGCACGCACAAGCTCTCCCCCCCCCCGGGAGGGACCATTCGCCATCGGGCGAGTTCTAGGAAACGACGCCTACTACCTCACCGATGTCCGAGGAGACGGAAAGCTCGACGTCAAGCGGCCATGGAATGTAAACCTCCTACGGAAGTTCTACTCCTAGAACTCCATACATGTACTCTCCACCCGCTATGAAATAAAACAGATCGGTTACTGAAAATCGTGTCTACTCTCCATGTCTTGTGCCACCCGCACTCGTAATAACAGCGTTATGCTACTCGCATAAGTCAACCTCTGGTAAAGCGACCGGCACGGCCAAGTAGTGCGGCACGAGGGCACTGGAAAACTCCAGGCCTCGTAACATCCACGAAAAACGCCAACCCGGCGCCCATTGGAGTCGCCTAGCCCGACTGGCTCACCGAGCCAAGACAACAGCATTCGCTTCTTACAGCGACCAAGTCCTCCGCATCCTCGGCATAGAGACTCGAATGGCCAAGTACCACGCTCAGGGACTGACGCCCAGTCAAATATGAGCGGCTGGGGAAAAACGCCCAGTATGAGAGCGTGCCCAGGACTCGCCATGCGACTGATCCGTTGGGTCAGGCAGGAGCGACGCGCCCACTCTAACGCGCTTAGTCCTCACCTACCTTGGAGTTGCGACTAGAACCACCAAGTACCACGCTCGGGGACTCGGCCACCCAGCCTCGTTCGCGCACAGGAAAACGGTCAAGTACAGAGCACCCACGAGAGTCGCCCTGTGACTGGCTCTCCGAGCTCTGGCGAGTCGACCTCAACAACGAAACAATCGAAAAACATTCAAAATCGCAAACACATAACAAACGAGATAAACCCTATAAAAAGGGCGGACGCGCTCGAGGACTCGTCCAATCAACAATCAAAATCACGAAACAATCCACAAAATAACATGAATTCACGTTACAGCAGAACAAAGTCGTTCCAAAATACAAGTTAAGTCCAATGACTATTTACTACTAACGCCCCAGGGCACAATGCTTTTACTCCGCAGGTCTCGACGCCGATTCGCCACCACCCTTGCGGTTGCGAATGAAGGGCACGCACGGGTTTGACGCGTATGTCGTCAACTCACCCGCCATCGCCGCACGAAACGGCTGCTCGACCTTGAAGTCCCGATGCTTCGGTTCAGGATCGTTGGGGGCGATAGTCGTCTCCTAGTAGGGGAGGAGGTCGCCCATCACCCAAAAGCGATCGGCATACACCGCGGCAATCTCCACAGAGCCCGTCGACGAGGGGTAGCCACTCGTCACATCATCAAGGTCGAAGTCCTCCGAGAAATGGGCAAGCCCAAGGCTCAGAGCCGTCGCCGCCCCGCGCCGGAAGGCCGACCACGCCATGAATTCGACGACTGATGGAGCCTTCTCCAGATAACACCATACCTTGACGAGGTTGCTGGGAATCACTTCCATGGGCGATATTTCCTGAAGATATGCTCGAATGCTAGTCGCGGACAACGTGGCCAAGTCGACCAGAGTGGTCACACACTGTCGTGCGTCGTATGACTGTGCCTCCTCCGAGCTGTCAATAATCTGGCCTGCAGACAGAGGAAGAAAAGTTTACCAATAAGCGGACGGCAGAGGCCCGTGATGAAGCTTTGAAGCGAGGAAAAGTCGTTCTACATCCCAACAACGAGTGAGTCAGACACCTTCCGTTCTTCAGCGGCAGCAGTGACAGCAGCTTTCGCTCGTCCCTTTGCCGAGCTCGCCTCCGCCTTCGCTTCCTTGAGCTCACGCTCCAGGTCAGCGATCCGTTTTTCGGCCGCACTCAACGAAGATTGAGCCTCCGTCAGGTCACCCACCGGGACAAGGCCCCGGCGGACTTCCTCCGCCTCAGCTGCAATGGCTCGCAGCCCCTTGTTCGTCTACTGGACGGCAACAAGTTCCTTCTCCATGCGACACTTTGCTGCAAGCCGATTGGCCGATTCGCGCTGCATGCCCTGCGCACAAATTAAACCGTCAACAACATCAAAATCCCAAAGTGCCCCCTCGGTGAAATTCAGCGACCAAGCACTCGGGGACTGGACGCTACAAAAACACTAAAGAATCCGACCACGGAAAATTCATTGGCCGGATCCTCGGGGACTGGACATACCTGGATGGCTGCGCCCAGCATGCCGTGGAGCTGCAGCGCGTCCACAGACGCAAGCAGGACCAGAGTGTGTCCGCGACGCTGCTCGACCTCCGTCTCGGCGACCCCAGGCGTCTGGCTCGTTGGCGCCGCGCTACTCGTTGTGGCCGCTTTGGCCATGAAGCGGGGGAAAGTCGAAGCGGACGCCCCAGCGCCACTAGGAGCCGGATCGGCCACTCCGGGCAAGGAAACAACCTCCTTGGTCTTCGAGGCCACTTCCGCCGCAGTGGGAGGATTGCTTGGAGCAACTGCCGTGTCGCCTTTCGCCCTCTTAGCGCTGTCTGCGGGAGCAGCGACTTCGTCGGCTTTCCTCTTCCGCAAGGGGTCCTCCTCGGTGACAACTGGCGCAACCTTGGCCACAGAAGGATGGCCTATCTTTTTAACTCCAGTCCTGTGAAACAACAATATGAGTAAAACTATCCGATTACAACGGAAGGCAAGCAGATGAACAAGACTTACTTGGCGACTGGTATGAACCACAGACCCGTGCGGATGCTGGCCGGCTTCTCTAGCTCGGGACCCAACTTCCGACTGAGGCCCATCTCGAACACATCGTGTGCCCAAGACACAGAGGGCCTCTTCGATGACGAGGCCGCGGCAGGAGCCTCCGTGATGACATCTGCGAGAGCTTTCCTGGGAGGCGAAGCTGCTGCGGCTGGAGTAGCCCCCAACCGAGAGACCGGGGCGAATTAGGGTGGAAGCGATGCCAGAGGTACCTCATCCAGGGGAGCGGCAGCATCCGGTGCTACTGTCGTGCGCGCCTCTTCGCCCTTAGCAGAGCTGGTGGCGTCGGAACTAGTCGCAAAACGGGGCGGAGACGCCTGCTTCACCGGCTTCGTCTTCCTCCTCGGTGGAGCCTTCACCTCCTTATTCTTCTTCTTATTCAACGGTGTGGCCTCATGATGTGAGGTGTGCTCGGGGAGCTTGTCGTCATCGTCATCGTGAGGTTCGAGGCTCCTACTCGCCTCGAGCTCGCGCTGATGTTGCCCGCGAGTTTTGCGAACCATCGGGGCGGCGTCTTCCACGGGCTCGTCTTCGTCGTCGCCATCGTCGTCATCACCCGCGTAGCTCCCGACGTCGCCTTTGGCGGGTGGCGACTCGCTCTCGTCTTGGACGGACGAGCTCAAGTTCTTGTCATCTGCGGGTCGGAGCCATCCTTCCACCACTTGGAACAACTACAATAAGCATGAGACAACGTTAGCATAACCGCGAATGCATCATCTGCGACTGCGAATGCTAGCGAAAATGGCGACTTACCGTCGGAGCTGGGCGCCTTGCGGTATAGGCGACCCGCCTTCGCCCGTCGCCGCACTGGTGATCTTCTTCAGGGCCAGGATGTAGTCTTCGAGTTTCCACTCGACGAGGCAGTACTTCGTCGGGTCGTCCCTACCCGTATACTCGTACATGTAATGGTCGCGGCGAGCCAAAGGCACGAGCCGCCGCCCGAGCCAGCAGTTTTAGAGGTTGATGGTTTCGAGGCCCTTCTTCTTCAGACTACGGATGGTTTGCAACATTTCATCGACAACCATCCGCTGATCCAGCGGGAGCTTGCCGACCTGGAGCCGACGCGGTTCGGGCTGGTCGGCGGAGTACCTTGGAAGCGCCACCTCGCCGTCTGGAGTCGACTCGGTGACGTAGAACCAGGATTTCTTCCATTCGTTTGCCGCCTTGGCGGGCAGCATTAGGTCGAAGAACGGCGCGCCGACTTGATTGAAATGTCAGGCCACCGCAGCCAGCATCGGGCCTAATTCTTCAATGATCCTCCCATGGAATAGATCTTGCCACAAGGGAAGTAGGGCCTGCAGCCAGATAGCACTCATGACGCCACGAAAATGGCGAGCTGCTTGATTCTATGCGGGCCCAGTCCGGCTGGATCCGTAGTAGTAGCGAAATGCCGGAAGAAGAGAGAAGTGGAAACCCCAGCCCGCCTGTGGCTGGTGAAGCGACGAACTCTCCTCGCGGGTCCGAGTCACTTCTCGGCCGCGGGATGCCATCTCCGGGCGCCAGATCCCGCTCCTCGAAGGGCCGATGGCGCCCTGGTGCACTTGGATCTGCCCCATGGTTCGGTGGAGGGGGCCATTGGTTGGAAGATTCGTGGAGGTCGGGGCTCTATGGATCGGTTGGATCACGATGCGGAGTGGAAACAAAGATGGGCGAGATCAGAGGAAAGATGAAGGAGTGTTTCCCTGCTCGCCTGTCATTCTCCTTATATAGCGGTTGTTACCCGCCAATTTCGGGAGCCATTACTACGCGGTGATTACGCCAAAAGTTACCATTGGATTACCCCAACGGCTAGTTTTGACCCCACTTGACGGTCCAACTTCATCCACTCGACTCGTCGCTCCGCGCGACTTGACGATTCGCTGACCCGATCACTATAACAGTGATTGAATATTCACCGACCCGTTCGCCGAGCTGCGACCCGATCGGTCGCCGTTATTGCGACTAGAATAACTAGTTTTTCCTTTATTCAGGAGTCCGCCGCCGATTCGACTGGGCATTCGCATTGGACCCGTATACACCGACTGCCAGCAACCACCTGTGGCCAATCAACGACGGCCTCGGGGACTACTGATGGGGATATGCCTACCAGGGTATACCCAGCAGGACGTTTCTGACTGGCCCAGGTGCCAGCGAGTGGGCCTGCGGGACGGCGACTGGATCAAGACCTCGCGTGGACTCAAGCGACTGGAAGCTGAAGGCCCAGAAGCATAGATAGGCCCAGTCGGATTAGGTTAAACGATCGCTGAAACCTTAACTGATTCGGTTGAGATCTGTAAACCCTAGGGGGTGAGTCTATATAAACCTCCCTAGAGGACGCATAGAGGAGACATTCCATCATACACCCAAGCGACTCGCTGCCTAGCCGCCGAGCTCGCCCCATTGTACTCTCACCATAATACAATCTAGCAGGAGTAGGTCTTTACACTCCGGGGGCGAACCAGGGTAAATCCTTGTGTCTCCGCCCTCATCTCGCACCGCAGATGGCTGGCCGCCCTTTCCCCATGTTCTACTACTCGCTACCGATTGCAGCATCTGCCGTGGTCATTCCCACGACATTAAGCATATGTGGATCAACAAGTTTTTATAATGGTTAAAGTTATCTATGATCATAGAATCTGGTCACCAACTGTTCATAACCGTGAACACGGCTTTTCGAAAAGATTGATACCCTGCAGGGGTGTACGACTTTACCTACACGCGCCAACCGATTCTTATTGCCACTATATATTAGCCCTCTTCCTTGGAAGGCCGGCAGAGAGTGGTTGACCACGACCTTTACCTTGCTTTCGCCGAGACCATGAGTCACGCAATAAGTATGGTTTCGCCATAACGGGTCAAGTCCCGAAGCCAGTACTTAAATATGTGAGGCGAGGTTGGTCCACCAGGGGCTCCATCGACCCCAAGCAACCGCGGACACGCTTCCCTACCTGTTATGATGCACCTCCATCACCTCCTCTTTCGAAAACGTTTTCAATGCGTATGCCAAATGGAAAGCCCGAACTATGTGACTCATGGAATCTACTAGGCAAGTTAGTCAGTCGAGGGGTTCCCAAAGTGGTGGCGAGCATGGGACTATGAAAACCACACCCAACATGGCCTCCCATACAAGCCTTAGCATGATTAGTTAACTCCTTCGATGATGTCACCATCTCCTACCTCACTACCTTCCTTGGCACCTCTGACTCATCATTGAATAGATCAGACATTGTTTCTATGCTTGGCTAAGCTGTCGGTAAAAAAATCTCTACAACACTCACATGCCAAAGCTAGGTATGCTAGGAACAGTGGATCAGGAGTATAAGGCTACAAAAGGGAAACAATGCAGCAGATAGGTAACACTAGCTACTGACAAAAGACCACATTGGAATCATGTGCATCATAGCGAGAAAGTAATATACTTTATAAAACATAGGTTCAGAATGAGAGGCTACGCTTGCCTTGTCCGTCAGTAGACAGGTACGGATCTTTGGTGTTGTTGACTTCAGCTTCGGGTTCGGATCCTGTCGCGAAGAACCAAGACCGGAAACAAAGGCGACAATCAAGACATGGCATTGATGCAATGCTCAGACAAGGATGATGATATGACAAGTTGAATTGCATTGAAATGAAACCCTAAAACATGCTCGGCAATTTAAACGGGGTTCCGAGGGTTGAAAACCCTATCTCGGAAAACTCCAGAAACATATGAGAGGGATTGATTTAGTTCTCTAATTAAACTTGTCATTAAAGTTGTTGATCAATGTATGATTATAGCTTAAATAGGTAGAACTCAATTTTCTAAACATTTTGATATATTATTTGTATTTTTTTGACTTATAAATAATAAGTTATTGAATTTTCAATATTTAAATCATTTTCTGAAATATTTAAACCTTTATTGCATCAGGCTGACGTCATAATACAACCTAGGGATTTTGTTACCACATCTAAACATACCCACTGTGACTGACTGGTGGGACCGAAGCCACATCAGCAGCCACACGCGCAAAATAGGTTCAGGGCATTTCTCACTGGGGCTAGCTCTAGCCAGAGGGGCTGACCGGTGGGCCTGGGCCACGCAGGCAAGCCACGCGGACCTCGCCGGAGAACGGCCAGACGGCGGCGACTGGCGGCGCTAGGGGGCAATTTGGGAGGCGCGGTTGGGCGGGTTCGAATCAGGGCATCATGCTGAGCCGGGAACGGGTGGCGCCGCTACGGAATGGTCGCCGGAGCGGGCTGCCTGACTGACGTCTGTACTAAAACTGAGCGAGAGGAAGAGGAAGAAGGGGTCCAGAGGGACCTGTAGCTCACCCTAAGCGTGATGGAGTGATCGTGGTGGCACGGGGAGGCCGGAGGCGAGGGAATCCACGGTGGCAGTGGTCGTCGGTGATGAAGTAAACAGAGTCGAGAGCGACGATTGGGGGCTCCCCTCCTCAATTCCTATGGTGGGGAGGAAGAGGGAAGCGAGGCGGAGCTCTCGGCGTGCTCGGCTGGCCTCGGAGCGGTGCAGAACGACAGCGAGGGGCGGAGCCCGAGGCTAGGGTTTCGGGGCCTTGCGCGGGAGAGAAGAGGGAGGTCGCTGGAGAGAGGGAAAGTGGATGAGGGCGACGAGACGTGGCCGCGACGTTCTTATCCTCGCTCGGGGCTCGACGGATGGCCGGGAGGAGGCGGTGGGCATCGACGGTGCCGACGATGAAAGGCAGGTCCTTGCCTGTCTGGAGGAAGATGACGATAGGCATCGGCGAAGGGGTACGGGCCTTCTCCTGGGCCCCGGGTGGGCTGACCCGGGCCGCTGCTGGGCTGCAGGAAAGGTTGCAGGGGAGAGGAAGAAGATCTGGGCCGGCCTGGGGTTGCTCTGGCTAGATTTTTTTTAACAAACCCTTTTCCTTTTTCTATTTTCAAAATCTGTTTTGTATTTTCAATTTCAAACATGTTTTAGGTATTTCAGAAATACCAATGGCTTTTGTGAAATATGCAAAACATTGTGTGATCTTTTATTCCTTTTGGGCTCCATTTATTTTGTACTTTTCAAAATCTAAACACCCTTTGAAGGTAGTTTCAAAGATAAAGGGGGAAGGACTAGGGTTTAGGTTTTGCACTTGCACTTTGATTTACACACTTGATGACATGCAATATTTTATTGATTTTAACACATGCATGCAATGGTTAAGTACTGAGTACATACCTTACAAGCTTGGGCTGTTACACTGGATGTGTACATCTTCATGGAAACTTCCGGAACTTTTCGTTCTAATCTTTCCTTGACCAAGTATTGCATGAGGGTCTTATAGTCCTTCGGCGAGAGCCGGTTCGGGCTGACCTTCATGCTATCCTTTTTGTCACCGGTGATTTGGTGCATGAGGCAGTCTCCGTGGTGCTAGAGAGGCTGAATCCGGCGCTCCAGCCAATAGTGGATCAAGTCGGATCCACGAAGCCCCTCATGCTTCATTAGAAATTCGATCCGCCTCTTGGCAAGGATCAAAATATCCGGCAGCTCTGGTGCCTCCGTGTCCTATGAATCTTGGTGGGGAGCGGCGCCATTGGGGAACGCCGGAAGACCTTTTGTCTTACCCGGAACCGGAATATCCTTATGATAAAAGAAAGTTCTAGCCCAACGTTTGACGGATTCACTAGCATTAATCCTAGGATAAATCCGATTCCTCCTAAGAACTAAGATAAGAGTCCCGGTGACATAAGGCACACCGGCACTAATGGAATTCTTCTGAGTACCAAAATAGTAACGAAAAAGGGTGAGACTTGGCCTAATGCCAAGAAACCACTCGCACAGAGCTGCATGAGCACTAAGCTCAAGCAGAGAGTTGGGAGGAAGATTGTGGAGTTGCACACCGTAATAGTTGAGGACCTCGACGAAGAAGTCTGACGATGGCAGACTAAGTCCACGGTCGACGTGAGTGCTAAACAGCACCCTCTCACCATCTTTCGGTGAGGGGATGGCGTGTCCAGCAGCTCTCCGCCATGAGCCGACAGCGATGAACCCCTCATCCTCCATGACTTGGAGCTCCGCAGTGTCCATGGCGCTGGGGATCCATAGACCCCGCATCTTCTTCTCGTCCGCCGCCGACGAACCCGCTGCCACTCCCGAAGACGAGGCAGACGCCATAGGTTTTGGAGAAAGATGGGCTGGTTGGGGATGGAGAGATTTTTCTCGACGGAGGGCAGATGGGAACTAGTGTGGAGAGCTCGAGGAGTATGAGGAAGCAATGAATGAATCGATGGAGAAGTGAATCTGAGAAGAAGGGTTTTCTCTCCTCTTATTTGCCTCTGTGTCAAGATTCGTGCAGTGAGATGCGCGATTATCACCACGCGTATAGGAGAGGGGGAGTTAGCTTCCTCGCGACTCTTCTGCCCCCTCGATTTTCGCATAGGCATTGAAACGGCGTTCAGTTCCGTAAGGAATGGACCCACCAATGGTCCTGCTGATGGAAATCCTATCAGTGATAGGACCTGACCTGTAAAAGTTGTCAGTCAGCATGCCACTGTAAAATCTGGCTTATGTTTCAAATCAAGCAACGGGAAAATCAAGGTCAGAGTAGAATATATCCGACTCAACTGACTCGGAATCCTACATCGATGAAAGAAGTTTTCGAGAACCCTTCAAGATTCTCAAGACGAAGAATCCATCAAGCTAGACGATTTATCTGACTTCAGATCTTGGAGACTTCCGGGGGCTACTGTTGGGGATATACTTTCCGGGTATGCCCACAGGTTAGAGCTTTGCTTCACGGGTGGCCCAGTCATAGAAAGAGGAGGATCCAGTTCCGGCTAATATATCCTTCAAGGACCTAATACCACGATGAATCCACTCTACCCAATATATCGTTCAATATTATTCCAATATGTGTTCATTGTTGAAAATGTACTAGAACCATCTTGTAGTACATATTTCATACTACCAAAGAACACTCTTACCCTTGGATAATCCATTCCTGTACTCATTCATCCATGATGGTTATGTAGTCAACAAAAATAATATTTTATGCAAATCTTATCATCTTGCATACTTCGGCATAAGCTCACACCTATATGCCATCTTGTTTGGACCAACTCTCTACTTGGTAATGACCTACTAACCATGGTCTATCAACACCCACTTCACTTGTTTCCATTAGAGCCTTGTGCTTCTTAAACCCACATGGTTTATGAGGCATCATGACATATCTGCTATGGCAGCTTTATTTTCAACAAAGTTTGCCATCACTCCTAGATCACCTCAAATACAACCAGCCCAACTATTGCTTCCATGATCATCTATATAACTTGGTCTAACCATCCACATACTACTTTCCTCAAGGTGATCTCTGAGCTCCTTAATCCAACAAGGTTTAGATGGTATAAAAATATTGGAACCCTAGATCCTCCATTTCTTGTCTTCCTTCAAAATCAAGTTTTACTTTCAAAACCAAATTTTGAAAATGATGGATACAATATGTTGATCTCATCCACATTGATTAAAAATATTTATAAAATATTCTCCATAAATATTTTGGCCCTAAAACTATTTAATTCCTCTCTTTACAAAATCCTCAAAACTCTCTCTATTGAAGAAACTATGTTTCTCTTCAAATCACTTATTCAAATAAAATCGTAATTGAGGCTTATATATTTTTTCCTATCTTCCCACTTAAAAAATAAATATTCTTGAAGTGTTTCCATAATTATTTTTCCCCTTTTTGTCAAATGGCAGAAACAAGAAATAATCCCTTATAAATATTTTTCCATCTCAATAAATTCCAAAAAAAATTCCCCAACATGTGATATGGTAATTAAGACCATATCACATCAAAAACCAACCCTGCCCAATATAAAAACATCAAATGAGCTTCTAGAAACCAATTCAGAACTTCTTGAATAATAGATACAATGGTGATCTAAAACATTCGGAAAATTTCCAAATAAATATTGTAGCTCTATCTTGACCATGCCCATACACCAGTACCATTTCCCCATACTTACAAGACAAATATACGACACTTCCCTTTATGACCATTAAATTGGTTAAATCGACTACCTTGGTAAAACTTGATTCAAACCACTTTCAATCTACATCAAACCTTACCAAGCATGTTTACATAACACCCACCCCTGCTCTGGTCTACAAGCACACCCACCCTAGCACTGTAGCATCACTATTCACATTTGTCTCTTATGTTTGGCTTGGAAGAAGACCAAGGATAGTCATGCCCTTGCCCATTTATTTCTTGCAGCAGCTACCCCACCTCCTCCCTGCCGCAAAAACCGACCAATGCACCCCTATACCACTCCCCACGCCCACAACAAATAGCCCCCTGGTTTCTACTTCCCCTCTTGCCTCCCTAGGCATGGTTCACCATGGAATTGTCCTCTCCAAATAAAAGGATAAGAGCCAACACACCCCTCTCCCCTCTCTCATTTCTCTCCCTGGCCACTTCTCACTCCCCCTGCCTCCTTCGCTCTAGAGTGAAAGAGCAACTCTCCTCGGGTTGCATGCAAGGAAGGGGAGATACCCTCTATCCCCTGTCCTCTCTTCCCCTTTCCCTTGCAGCCTGACGTCCTTGTCCAAGATCTAACCCTCCCTGTACTTATTTTTCTTACAAAATTTTCCCTGCTAGCGTCCCCAACAAGCTCCGACGAGGGTTATCTGGTGACTTTGCGCGAGCCCCCTTATGGCATGTAAACCGACGATGACGATGTCAACCATCGTCAAGGTCACTACCAGGTATCACGTCAACTCCGCCTTCTTTCTGCCATCAAAGGATCCCAGGTGAGCATCCCCATGCATCGCCGAGCCCGCCCTAGGGTTTCATCCCTAGTGGCCCGACGCGAGGGAGAAGATGACCTATCTGTCGTTGATCACGTTCTAATCCGACGGCCATACATCCTCCTTACCCCTTTGCCCCTCAGCTGTCTATGACATGCGGGCCCCACCGTCGGCCCTCTTTGAAAATTGGCTCCCGCTCTCCTGTGACCCGATGGGTCGTATTCCCCTGCTCGCACCACTACAAGGAAAGATCTGGCCCAGATCCGCCCCTGTCCTATTTCTTTTAGCTTTTCTTTCAAGATCTGCCTTTTAGTTTAAATACAAATAAAAATGGAAAATACCAACAACTGGCTATATCTAAATTTTGACATGCTCTATAAGGTTTTGTCTACCAGGCAGAGCTATTCTTGTGCTAATATTTATTTTAGTTATTTACTAGAACTAAATATACTAGAATGTGCCATTTACACCAAATAAATCTTCCAAAGAGTTCCACAACTCCAAAAGGGGTGAAACCTTTTTTGTACTGCAAGGTATCCCTTATACCTTGCATGCTGCTTTGGCCAAACCCTATTTTGCCTATTAGTTTTCCAATAGAAAAAATAACCAAAACAGGACATTATTCCATTTCAGAAATTCTCCAGGACAAACCAAAAGAGTTATGGACCTAAATCCAAGTCCCACTAGACATGCATAACATTATACTTTAAACCCAGGAGCCTAATATTTATTGAGCTCTCTTTAATATTTGGTGAACTAAACATTTATGTGCATAATTTATTCACTAGAAAAATCACTATATGAGTTATGTAAATACAAAAAGGTTTATTCCAATTTCTATAGAAAGATATTCTAAATACGTACCATGTGTCTTTGGAATCACATCAAATTTCATGGAGAATAAATCTGATGAAAAAGACAAAAACCCTCCAATACTGCCTTTGGGAATTTACTGAAGGCAATCTGATAAATATTTTGAGATGATTCCAACTCCCAGTGAATTCGTCCATCACACACTAACTAATCATGCAAGGAAATAATTTTTGGAACTCCAAAACTATTCTGGTGAATTATTTCCTAAAACTAGAGTTTTATTCACTAGAAAATTCTTTATAAATAAATGGTAATTGATAAAATAGTGAAAACACTTTTGTTGGTTTCATTTTATCAAAAAATTTCCCATTATATCATTTTTGTAAATTGTTATCAAATAGAAATTGGCGTTGGTATAATAACCCTCTCCTAACTAGTTCCTAGAAAATAACTCACTTTGGAATTTCTTCAAAGGTTCCCAAGACCATTTCAAATCCTTCCAAATCCATTCCTCCCAACACCTAATAACTTGTAAACACAAAATTTACATTTCTTGTTGTATTGATTTGTATCGATTGATGTAGTCTTTGCTTGCATGTATGCTCAATAACGGCGATAGTTGTGAATTGTGTGACGTCGAGAAGAAGGATGCATCGGGTTATTCCATTATTATTGGTATCGTTGTATTCTTACTATCCAAAGAAGTCCAGTGACATATTGCTGGTCACAGGCAAGCCACCTTCTTGCTCATAAGCCTTTGACCTATTATTTTATTTATGCATGTTTTATCTTGTCGGTTATGCAAATTGCCTTGTTTTACCTTATTATATTTTGATATGTGGAAAGTTTGGCTCCTCCAAACCATTACCCATTTGCACTACTAAGTACAACCCCC
This sequence comes from Avena insularis, assembly GCA_023614405.1. NCBI lineage: Eukaryota > Viridiplantae > Streptophyta > Magnoliopsida > Poales > Poaceae > Avena > Avena insularis. Next base: position 151,787,866 of record CM042687.1, read on the forward strand.
TTTCCGACACATATTTGTCCCTAGTATGGTAGATGGTGTTTAACACCATAACCCCTTAGAGACCCCGTTTTAGCCTAAGCAAAAGTATAGGATGGGAAGACCCTAGAAAGAGGTTTATAAAAATGTTTTATGAGAAAATCTTGGCGAGGTTTGGCCTGCCAAGTGAGTTGAGAAATAAAAAGGTTTTTGTTTTACAAATGATGTTATAGTGGATAAGGAGGAAAATGTTTACGAAAATGCACCCGCTTCTTTGCAGTTTTGCCAGAACAATTAATCCGTGCAACCTCATTACCTTCAAGTGGGACGGGGCTTAACCCAAATATAGTTCACTTAAACATGGATCTCCGTACAAAAATGTAACATCCCTAAAATCATGATTCAAAACTCATGCATATCATCCATGCATCCATCATCATTTAGGGTTTTATCTCAAAATCATTTAAAAAACAGGAGCAAATGTTGCTCATTATTTGATGTATGAAAACCCTAACCCTTGTGCTACATGCTAATGAGAAAGGTGTTATTATTCATTCAGGATGTTTTGAATTCAAATTTAAGTGATTTAAAAAGCTTAAGCAAAGTTTCAAAACAAAATATGGAATAAAACCAAAGTTATGCCTATTATTATATCTCCTAAAAGGCTTGGTTTTATTGTATTATTTTCAAATAACCCAAGTAGGTCTGAGTGAACAGAGGTGTTTGACACTTATTTGGGTACAAGGATCACTGTACAAGAAGCTAGAGAAGGTTTGAATTCAAAATTATTTGAAATAGGGTTTGAAAACCATTCCTAGAAAAACAATCAGAAAAAGAAAAGGAGTAAAGAAGAAAAAAAATAGACAGCCAGCCAATCTGGCCGACTCAGCCCAACACGGCCCAGCTAGTCCAGCGGCCCTCCACCCTGCGAAACGTTTTCTTTCACCCGCCCGCGCACCCACTAGCTCGCTGACAGGCAGGACCCACTCCCCCTCCTCCTCTCTCGCTGACAACCTCATTGACGCCGTCTCCACCCCCACGACTGGTTCATCCCCAAATTGACGCCGGCTGTTTCCTGTTGATTTGCGTAGCTTCAATTCGCGTAAATGCGCGAGTAAATCTCGCTCGTATCCTGGCTACTAAAACCCCCTCTGCCCCCTCTCCATTCTTCCCCAAACCCCAAGCCCAGAGCGCCCCCAGGCTGTAAGAATTGCTCACCGCAACCCCGCTGTCTCCGATGAGCTGCAGCCACGATTCCTGCCAACTCTGACCACCCCTCTGCTCCTGGTTCACACGAGAAGGCTCCATTTGACCTCGCGCACCTCCCAGTACCACTAGCTTGCCCGCGCGTGACCCAGAACGTCGGCAACGCAAGCGACTGAGCGCCACCGTCTTCGGCTTCAACTCCGTCGAGCTCCCCCGGTAAGTTCAGACCGCCCCAAGCCTTCTCCTTCATGCACGCGTCTTCTCCATGATCCTCGATCTGACCAAACCTCTGTTTGCCTTCTCGTGACCGGCAATGCGCCGACCTCGAACAGAGCCACCCGTCGCCAGACCCTACTCCGGCGAGCAATCCACCGCAACCCTGAGCGCCCCTTGCCGAACCACCCATACGTTGAGCATCCCCATGTCCTTGCGACCATGGTGAGTACCTTCCCTACCCTTCTAGCTTCCTGTATCGCCGCTGCCATCTACCATCGCCATGCCGCCTGATCGTTAAGCGCCTTGATTAGTGGCTTGTTGTTTGTGTCCGTTGGATCTGTATCGTAGGGCTAGGATAGATTATAAACGAAGGGGTATCGCATGCCTCTGTGCCTCTAGATCTAAGTTAGATCCTACGGTCTGCGTCTGTCGATCCTAGCGAATCGGTACGTGCCAGTAATATTGCGACGCGTGTCTAGGGTTAGCTCAAAAACAGATTTCAAAATCAGATTTAGATCAAATTTTCAAATGGCTATAACTTGAGATTCCCACGTTGGATTTTTGCAAATTTCATACCGTTGGAATCAGTGAATCAAGGCCTTTCTGAATCTGCAATGTGTTTAACAAATAGTATCTGTTAAAATGACTTTGTATGTAGAAACATGTTTAGGTCCATTTTGAGTATAGTTTTTGTTTAGCAAATTGTTTTAGGGCTAAATAGGTTTAGTTAGCAAACTTTTGAATTAGTTATGTTTCTGTATCATGTACTTGCTTGATGGGTTTTCAAAAATCATCACTTAGCACTTTCTTGCATGCATGCATACATAATTTTGTTTGTATATAAATTGTGTGTAATTGTGTGCTACAAATTTTATGTGTAGATTTTGCTAGTGACTGTGATTGTGAAGAGTGCTACTCTCCCCATTACCAAGGCAAGTGATACTTCATGATATTTCCACCCTTTATTTTGAATAAGCATTAGAATTATTTTTGCTAAGTCTTGCATGCTACTTTTGCCAAATGCTATGTTGGGAAATCCTATGTAGTGTATAATTGTAGAATTGCTAAGGAATTTTCCTAAGTTAAGTTACTATGCCATGCTTAGCCTAGCTAGTAGAAAACAAGGGTTGGTAAAGTATGTTCATGCTCTATTGAAAATAATCCTAAGTCTTTTGGACTTATGCTTTTCTTAATAAAACAACTAAGTCAATGAACCTCCTGGGTGGAATGGGACTTGAATGGTGGTTTTTGGTTGAGTGGTTACACAAGGCCATGGATTTGGCTTGTGTATCTCACTTGTGGTATGCCACCCAGGCACAAAGGGATTTGGAGGCCAAGTGTTGAGAAAGCTTACAGTGCAACCACTTGGCAATATGGGCTCTGCCATGATCATATAGGTTGCTAGAACTTAGTCACTTGGACAGTTGGTGGTAGTGGGAATGATAGGTTGGAGCGCGTCCATTTGACTAAGGAAAGGCTTCTGAAAGGTCCTGTCTTGGGAAACCAAGTCTGGTGGGGAAAGTGCACAACCTCTGCAGATGGAAAATCTAAGTACTTAGCCAAGTCCATGGCAATGGACAAATTGAGCATCAAGACATGGAAGCTACAAGAATCTCATCACTCCAACTTCTAAGTAAAACTTGTGGGTGAACAAGGGTGAAGGACCCCAATGTCTATTGGTGGTTTCATGGGAAAGTTTTGACAAAGAAAAACTTAGTGATTTCAACTAATAGGAAAAACCTATTTTGAGCAAAGCAAGCCCAGCTACACTTAGCCAAAATGCATATAGTAATATAGTCCACTTAAAATAAACTAAGGTATCACTTACCAATACTATTCCAAAGTATTGACCCTCTGTGGCTGTAACTTGTGATGTTGCAGGTTACTCCGATGATGAGTAGGAGTCATGAGTCTACACTCAACATGCTTTTGTGGCACATGAAGATGAAGACTTATGTTTATTTACTTATTCCATAAACTCTTGTATTAGGCCTTTGGCCCTGAGTTGTAAAAGACTATGTTTTATCTCTGGAATGAATGTAATAAACGACCTTTGTTTCTGTGTACTTCATCTTAAACTGTGCATGCTAGCATTGATCCAGGGACTAGAATTGCAATCACAGGGATCCTTTTCCTTTATAAAGGAGGGATCTTACAGATGGTATCGAACCTTTGTGTTGCCTGTAGGATTATGACCCTAGGATTGGAAACCACTAAGGTAAATTTTTAACTACTTCTACACTTGTCTATTCTTCTCGTAAACTTTTCTAATCTTCTCATTCTCATCTCTATTTGTAGATGAACTCCATCAACGAAGCCGTGAAGAAAGGACCACTCATGACCATGACCTTGGAGTGTGAAACTGAGTTTCCCAAAATTCTCAAGGACCTCATGGTGGCAATGGAAGCACATGGTGCAGCAGTGTACAAAGGCTTTCCAGTGATGGATGAAGGAGTGGAGTATTGGTGGGTGCAACTTCACTTGTACAAAAACAAGGAGGACAACCACAAAGAAAGAGGCTTCTGCATGTACACCAACACTGTGATGCACACCACATTCTTTGAGTCAGCCAGAGAAGCAGCTTGGAGGACTATCAAAGAACTTAGTGCTAGAGTCAAGTGCAGAATGCTCAACCTCCAAAAATACTTAGAAAAAGAGAAGGAACTTACCCAAGAGTTGGAAGCCACCAACCAAACCTTAAGGGGAGATATTATAGACTTAGTGATGGAATCATGTGAACAAGATAGGTGGATTGCCTCTAGGAACATTTTGTTAGCCAACAGATCCAGTGAGATAGGATTGTGAACGCACTTCGTTAGTTGGACCACCACCTATCACCTTATTTTCCAAAATGATACCTTAAATAAGTTTGGACCTTGATTGATGTAATGAAATTATGTATGCATGACTTGTGTGATTTTTTTGTGTTCCATGGATATGTATGAAATGTTTGTCTTGTTTTATCTTAAATTGTGTTGTTCTAACTTTTCAATCTTATAAATAGATGCCTATTACCATCAAAGCCTTGAGGAGTTCCAGGTTACCCGTTTTGGTCCTCGTATCGTTGAGCTTACCACTTTGCTCAATCTCCCTCTTCCCACCATCATGGTGCACCCACTCACCAAGTTCGAGAGGAAGGACCTCTGGGGCTTCAAGGTGAACCAGCCCGGACGCCAGACGGAGCCTACTACGGAGGCCATCATCTTCAAGCTTATGCACGATGACAGGGAGAGAGGCATGGAGGTCGTCATGCAGGACCTGATAGGACGTTTGTTAGGCCGTCACTCCCGACAGGTTAGGGGCACCCACTTCCACGTCTTCGGAAGACGTGATGATGATGGAGAGTCCATCGACTTTGAGGACGACTCGAGGGACACAGAAGAGCCGATACGTCTCTATCTCCAGGACTTAGAGTCTCTTATTAGGCACGTGGACACGGACATGACCAATGTCATGCTCAGCAATGACGAGCTCCAGGTGCAGCTTCGCGAGAAGGACAAGCTTTTCGCACAGCAGGACGAGATAGTCAAGGAAATGGAGACTAAGTTCGAGACCTAGGACCGCAAGTTCAAGAGTCAGGAGAAACGTGTCCAGGATAGGAATAAGAAGATCCGGGACATGACTGAAGAACTGAAGTCCAAGGATTTCGAGCTAGAGCAGCAGCAGATGGTGATTGAGAGGCTTCGCTCCCAGAAGAGGGCTCTCAAGACCAAGATAGAGTCCTTGACCACTACTATTTAGGAGAACAAGACCGCGATGGAGAACGCAGGTCTTACTTTTGTCGAGGAGGAGATTGATGCTGATGAGTAGACTTGACTACTCGGTTATCTTTTATTATCGTACTTGTTATTCATGAACTTGTTATTGGACCATCCGACATGTGGATGGCTTGCCACTTGTGTGTTTTACCTTGAGAACTTGTTATTTTGTTGGTGAACTTTTATCTTTGAGCTGCATGCTATGTGTTTGCTTATGTTATGTAATGTGCATAAAAACATCTATGGGTATCTCATTCTTATCTCTATTTGAACAAACCACAGATGCCTCCCCGTCGCGCAAACCCCAACCCCAACAACATCACCCCGGAAATGCAGCAAATGATGAATGCGCAAACACAGCTTATGCAAATGATGACAACATTCGTCCAAAACCAGAATAACAACAACAACCCCAATAACAACAACAACCCTCCGGGCTTTGATATGCTCACCAGATTTCTGCGTTTGAGCCCACCTAAGTTCTCGGGGACGACTGATCCCATGGTGGACAATGATTGGCTACGTTCTGTGAACAAGGACTTAGTGACCGTGGGTTGCACGGATGCTGAAAAAGTCAGGTTATGGCGCATACATTGGAAGGGCCAGCCGCCACATGGTGGGACAACTTCCAAATCACCACTCCTATTGATGAGGTGACTTGGGCTATCTTTGAAGATGGCTTTCGCACTGCTCATATCTCATCAGGAATGATGAGGCTGAAAAAGAAGGAGTTTCACAACCTGAAGCAGCGCCACCGCAGCGTGGCTGAATATATAGAAGAGTTCAATAATCTAGCGTGCTATGCACCGGATGAGGTTGACACAGATGCCAAAAGAAAGGAAAAGTTTCTGGAAGGCTTGAATGATGAACTGAATCTGTAGCTGTCTGTGGCATATGTTCCAACTTATCAGTCTCTGTGTGACAAGGCTGCTATTTTGGAGAATAAAATGAAGCAAGTCGAGAGTAGGAAGAGGAAACACTCCGACAAGCACAGCTCGGGATCGTCTCACAAACGATCTCACTATGATGACAGTGGAATCTCAGGATCCCATAAGCATGGGAAATTCAACAAGCACCACAACCACAACCGTCATGACAACAAGCATCACATGATCATGACAATGACAAGTATAAGAACCACAAGAGTGGACATAAGAGCCACCACAGTGGAAATGGTAGTGGAAGTGGAAGTCAGTCTGCCAAAAGAGACATCAGTCAGGTTGAATGCTTCAAATGCAAGAAGCTGGGGCATTATGCCTATGAGTGCCCTGAGAAGAAAGTTGAAGGACCTAACAAGCCCAATCCTTTTCAGAAAGGACAGGTTAACCACATCAATGTGGAGGAGGTCTATGAGGAACTGTGTTGCTGGTAAGTTCAGACTCAATTCCATTCCAGCATTTGTACTCTTTGACACTGGTGCATCTCATTCATTCATATCAAAAGCATTTGTTGATAGAAATGGGTTTGCATCTGAAAACATTGGGTGTCCAATAAAAGTTAGTTCTCCGGGTGGAGATATGATAGTAAGTCTTGGATGCCGGGATCTTGTCATAGAGTTTGGAAAGCATAAGTTCCCAGTGAGCTTAATAATCCTAGATTCCCAAGGATTGGATGTAATTTTAGGGATGGATTGGATGGCTAAATATGAAGGAGTGCTAGATTGTGCTAATCGTACTGTTACACTCACAACCCCAGAAGGAAAAAGAATAAAATTCAGGTCAAACTTTGAATCCAAAGGAAGTAAGCTTAATTCTCTTAAGGGGGTTAGCATGGACAGTGTGCCAATTGTGTGTGAGTCTGGATGTATTTCGGAAGAATTGCAGAATGCCACCAGATAGAGATGTGGATTTTCTGATAGATTTGGTACCAGGTTCCTGACCGATAGCAAAGAGACCATACAAAATGTCGGTTGATGAACTGAAAGAGCTCAAGAAGCAACTAGGAGAACAGTTGCAGAAAGGATTTATCCAACCAAGTTCTTCATCTTGGGAGCCCAGTATTGTTCGTGGAGAAGAAAGATAGAAGCCAAAGGTTATGCATAGATTACCGTTCACTCAACGAGGTAACTATCAAGAACAAATATCCTTTGCCTAGAATCAACGACTTATTTGATCAGCTTGAAGGAGCATGTGTGTTCTCGAAGATTGATCTCCGGTCAGGCTATTTTCAACTCAAGATAAGAGAGCAAGACATACCTAAAACAGCATTCACCACAAGGTATGGATTGTATGAGTATACCGTAATGCCTTTCGGCTTAACCAATGCTCCAGCATACTTCATGAATATGATGAACAAGGTGTTCATGGAATTTCTTGACAAGTTCGTTGTCGTTTTCATCGATGACATCTTAGTTTACTCTAAGAGCAAAGAAGAACATGAGGGACACTTGCGTTTGATACTTGAGAAGTTGAGAGAGCATAAACTTTATGCCAAATTCAGCAAGTGTGAGTTCTGGTTAGAGGAAGTTGGTTTTCTTGGTCATGTTATGACAAAGGATGGCGTAGCAGTTGATTGATCTGCTAAAGTTTCATTCAGAACGGAATGGGAATCTCCCAAGAATGTGAAAGAAGTTCGCTTTCCTTGGCTTAGCAGGTTACTCTGAAGGTTCATTGAGAATTTCTCAAAGGTTGCTAAGCCCATGACTGAATTGTTAAAGAAAGACAAGAAGTTTGCTTGGTCGAAGGTTGTGAAGTCGACTTTCAAGAATTGAAGAAGAGACTTGTAACAGCACGGTTCTATGTACGCATTTGGAAAAGGATTTCCAAGTATATTGTGATGCGTCTCATCAAGGTTTGGGTGTCGTAATTATGCAAGACGGTAAAGTTGTGGCTTATGCCTCGAGACAACTCAAAACTCATGAAGTAAACTATCCTACTCATGATTTGGAGTTAGCCTCTGTCGTCCATGCACTCAAAACATGGAGGCATTACCTTTTGGGAAAACATTGTGAAGTGTTCACCGATCATAAGAGTTTGAAGTATATCTTCACCCAGAAGGAAATCAATATGAGACAAAGAAGATGGTTAGAGCTTATCAAGGACTATGATTTAAGTTTGCAATACCACCCCGGTAAAGCAAATGTTGTAGCAGATGCTCTAAGTCGTAAGGTATTTGTGAATGGCCTTACCAAAGGAGAATTGCCAGATGATTTGTGTAAGCAATTCAAAGAACTCAGATTGGAGATTGTACCTGAAGGACATCTCATGTCTTTAGAAGTCCAACCCACTTTGTTGGACAAGATTCGAGAAGCTCAAAAGACTGATAAAGAAATTGAGGAGATTAAGGTAAATATTAGCCAAGGGTAAGCTAAAAGTTTCCATGTAGACGAACAGGGTACTTTATGGCATGGGAAGCGTGTCATGTTCCACAAGATCCAGAAATGCGGAAACTGATTCTGCAAGAAGCCCACAACTCTCCGTATTCTATTCATCCAGGTAACACCAAAATGTACATGGACATGAAAGAAAGATTTTGGTGGAACAATCTCAAGAGGGACATCGCCGAGCATATTGCTTTGTGTGATGTGTGTAGTAGAGTAAAAGCGGAGCATCAAAAACCAGCAGGTTTGCTTCAACCACTACCTATTCCTGATTGGAAATGGGACAAGATTGGTATGGATTTCATTACCGGATTACCAAGGACCAGATCAGGATATGATTCCATATGGGTAGTAGTGGATCGCTTAACTAAAGTGGCACATTTCATACCCGTGAAGACAACTTATACCAGTGCCAAGTTAGCCAAAATCTACATGAGTAGAATTGTATGCCTTCATGGTGTGCCTAAGAGTATTGTGTCCGATAGAGGAACCCAATTCACTTCCCATTTTTGGAGACAGCTACATGAGTCATTGGAAACGAGGTTGGAATTCAGTACTGTTTTTCATCCTGAAACCGATGGACAAACAGAAAGGACTAATCAAATTCTGGAAGACATGTTGAGGGCATGTGCTCTAGATTATGGAGCAAGTTGGGATGAAAGTCTGCCTTACACAGAATTTTCTTATAACAACAGCTATCAAGCCAGCATTGAGATGGCACCGTTTGAGTTTCTCTACGGAAGAAAATGTACTACCCCATTGTTATGGAATGGTGCGGGAGAAAGAAGTTTATTTGGGCCAGATCTTATCAAAGAAGCCGAAGAGAAGGTCACATTGGTTAAGGACAGGTTGAAGATAGCACAGTCCCGACAGAAAAGTTATGCAGATCCTAAGCGTAGAGAAGTCTCCTACGAAGTTGGTGATAGAGCCTATCTTAGAGTATCACCACTCCGTGGAGTGAAAAGATTCGGAGTCAAAGGAAAGTTGGCACCAAGATATGTTGGGCCATTCAAGATTCTGAGTCGCAAAGGAGAAGTGGCTTATGAAATTGAACTGACATCTCTATCAATGATCCATAACGTATTTCATGTGAGTCAGCTTAAGAAATGTCACCCAGAAATGGAAGAATCTTCTTTGAAGGATACCATACCTTTGGAAGAAGTTCAACTAGAAAGTGATCTCACTTATGAAGAAAAGCCTATCAAGATTCTTGAGACTGCAGAAAGAGTCACGAGAACAAAGACTATCAAGTTTTGCAAAGTGCAATGGAACCATCATACGGAAGAGGAAGCAAGATGGGAAAGAGAAGATGATCTTCGGAAAGACCACCCTCACCTATTTGCTAGCCAATCAGAATCTCGAGGGCGAGATTCACCTTAAGGGGGTTAGATTTGTAACATCCCTAAAATCATGATTCAAAACTCATGCATATCATCCATGCATCCATGATCATTTAGGGTTTTATCTCAAAATCATTTCAAAACAGGAGCAACTGTTGCTCATTATTTGATGTATGAAAACCCTAACCCTTCTGCTACATGCTAATGAGAAAGGTGCTAGTATTCATTCAGGATGTTTTGAATTCAAACTTAAGTGATTTCAAAAGCTTAAGAAAAGTTTCAAAACAAAATATGGAATAAAACCAAAGTTATGCCTATTATTATATCTCCTAAAAGGCTTGGTTTTATTGTATTATTTTCAAATAACCCAAGTAGGTCTGAGTGAACAGAGGTGTTTGACACTTATTTGGGTACAAGGATCACTGTACAAAAAGCTAGAGAAGGTTTGAATTCAAAATTATTTGAAATAGGGTTTGAAAACCATTCCTAGAAAAACAATCAGAAAAATAACAGGAGTAAAGAAGAAAAAAAATAGATAGCCAGCCAATCTGGCCGACTCAGCCCAACATTTTCTTTCACCCGCCCCCGCACCCACCAGCTCGCTGACAGGCAGGACCCACTCCCCCTCCTCCTCTCTCGCTGACAACCGCGGCCCACACGGGTGCCGTCGTCTCCACCCCCACGACTGGTTCATCCCCAAATTTATGCCGGCCGTTTCCTGTTGATTTGCGCAGCTTCAATTCGCGTAAATGCGCGAGTAAATATCGCTCGTATCCTGGCTACTAAAACCCCCTCTGCACCCTCTCCATTCTTCCCCAAACCCCAAGACCAGAGCGCCCCCAGGCTGCAAGAATTGCTCACCGCAACCCCGCTGTCTCCGACGAGCTGTAGCCACGATTCCGGCCAACTCCGACCACCCCTCTGCTCCTGGTTCACACGAGCAGGCTCCATTTGACCTCGTGCACCTCCCAGTACCACTAGCTCGCCCGCGCGTGACCCAGAACGTCGGCAACGCAAGCGACTGAGCGCCACCGTCTTCGGCTTCAACTCCGTCGAGCTCCCCCGGTAAGTTCAGACCGCCCCAAGCCTTCTCCTTCACGCACGCGTCTTCTCCATGATCCCCTGCATCTGACCAAACCCTATGTTTGCCTTCTCGTGACCGACAGCGTCGCCTTCGACCTCGAACAGAGCCACCCGTCGCCAGACCCTACTCCGGCGAGCAATCCACCGCAACCCTGAGCGCCCCTTGCCGAACCACCCGTACGTTGAGCATCCCCACGTCCTTGCGACCACGGTGAGTACCTTCCCTACCCTTAGCTTCATGTATCGCCGGCGCCGCCACCATCTGACCGTCGCCGCCGCGCGCAGACGTTAAGCGCCGCCAGTTAGTGGCTTGGTGTTTGTGTCCGTTGGATCTGTATCGTAGGGCTAGGATAGATTATAATCGAAGGGGTATCGCATGCCTCTGTGCCGCTAGATCTAAGTTAGATCGTACGGTCTGCGTCTGTCGATCCGAGCGAATCGGTACGCGCCAGTAATATTGCGACGCGTGTCTAGGGTTAGCTCAAAAACAGATTTCAAAATCAGATTTAGATCAAATTTTCAAATGGCTATAACTTGAGATTCCCACGTTGGATTTTTGCAAATTTCATACCGTTGGAATCAGTGAATCAAGGCCTTTCTGAATCTGCAATGTGTTTAACAAATAGTATCTGTTAAAATGACTTTGTATGTAGAAACATGTTTAGGTCCATTTTGAGTATAGTTTTTGTTTAGCAAATTGTTTTAGGGCTAAATAGGTTTAGTTAGCAAACTTTTGACTTAGTTATGTTTATGTATCATGTACTTGCTTGATGGATTTTCAAAAATCATCACTTAGCACTTTCTTGCATGCATGCATACATAATTTTGTTTGTATATAAATTGTGTGTAATTGTGTGCTACAAATTTTATGTGTAGATTTTGCTAGGGACTGTGATTGTGAAGAGTGCTACTCTCCCCATTACCAAGGCAAGTGATACTTCATGATATTTCCACCCTTTATTTTGAATAAGCATTAGAATTATTTTTGCTAAGTCTTGCATGCTACTTTTGCCAAATGCTATGTTGGGAAATCCTATGTAGTGTAGAATTGTAGAATTGCTAGGGAATTTTCCTAAGCTAAGTTACTATGCCATGCTTAGCCTAGCTAGTAGAAAACAAGGGTTGGTAAAGTATGTTCATGCTATATTGAAAATAATCCTAAGTCTTTTGGACTTATGCTTTTCTTAATAAAACAACTAAGTCAATGAACCTCCTAGGTGGAATGGGACTTGAATGGTGGTTTTTGGTTGAGTGGTTACACAAGGCCATGCATTTGGCTTGTGTATATCACTTGTGGTATGCCACCCAGGCACAAAGGGATTTGGAGGCCAAGTGTTGAGAAAGCTTACAGTGCAACCACTTGGCAATATGGGCTCTGCCATGATCATATAGGTTGCTAGAACTTAGTCACTTGGACAGTTGGTGGTAGTGGGAATGATAGGTTGGAGCGCATCCATTTGACTAAGGAAAGGCTTCTGAAAGGTCCTGTCTTGGGAAACCAAGTCTGGTGGGGAAAGTGCACAACCTCTGCAGATGGAAAATCTAAGTACTTAGCCAAGTCCATGGCAATGGACAAATTGAGCATCAAGACATGGAAGCTACAAGAATCGCATCACTCCAACTTCTAAGTAAAACTTGTGGGTGAACAAGGGTGAAGGACCCCAATGTCTATTGGTGGTTTCATGGGAAAGTTTTGACAAAGAAAAACTTAGTGATTTCAACTAATAGGAAAAACCTATTTTGAGCAAAGCAAGCCAAGCTACACTTAGCCAAAATGCATATAGTAATATAGTCCACTTAAAATAAACTAAGGTATCACTTGCCAATACTATTCCAAAGTATTGACCCTCTGTGGCTGTAACTTGTGATGTTGCAGGTTACTCCGATGATGAGTAGTAGTCATGAGTCTACACTCAACATGCTTGCCTGTGGCACATGAAGATGAAGACTTATGTTTATTTACTTATTCCATAAACTCTTGCATTAGGCCTTTGGCCCTGAGTTGTAAAAGACTATGTTTTATCTCTGGAATGAATGTAATAAACGACCTTTGTTTCTGTGTACTTCATCTTAAACTGTGGATGCTAGCATTGATCCAGGGACTAGCATTGCAATCACAAGGATCCTTTTCCTTTATAAAGGAGGGATCTTACAAAAAACTTACAAGGGATCATCTCCCTCTAATAATGGACTTCCTTTATAGAGTGTACAACCTCTACATAGTGTAAATCTATTCAAATAGCTGATTCCTCGGTCATGGACGGTTGGGAAGGTTGTTGTAGAGCGGTTCCGGTTTTGTTTTCAAAACTGATTTCGATAAAGAAAGTGTTTTCTAAAACCTGGTGGTCCGAGGGACACTAGAGAAGGAAGAGGATAACCCGGTCAGTTCAGGACCGTGGAGATGAAATAGGGTGACCCAACCCTAGTGTTTTCTAAAACTTTTCAAAAAGGCTTTCCAAAATTGTTTACCAAAGTTTTCAAAGAAAACCTTGTAGATACTATATCTATAAGATAATATAATCTAGAAAAGAACAATTCTTCGAGCACTCCTATTACCACAGCCATATTGCATATTTTCCTTGTTATTATTATTCCCTTAAGGTTGTCTACGAGTACATTTAAAGTACTCACCAGCATTGTCCCTGGCTATTTACTTGGCCATATTTTCAGAAGCACGAGGAGAGATGGAGATGTTGACGTCTATGCGAGCTAGGCCATCTCCCAGTCAGTTGCCTATAAGTTAAGGCATGGAATGGGCTCTGCGATATAAGACTTCCACTATTTTGTGTTGTAATCGCCATAATGGCTACCATGTAAGCTTTGTACCTATAAATTTATGGATGATGTAATGATACTAGTCGGTTATGCTCATGGCTCACTCCTCACTACTAAAAGTCGTGTCCGCGGTTATGTACGACTTGGAGCATAGTTTCTCGATCATAGAGAAGCATAACTAAAGTACCACTCTTAAATTGACTAAATATTGACTAGTAGTAATGCAATATTCATGGAATGATTAATAAAACTGCTAACAGATAGGATGTTCTTCCTGATGGCTGTGAAATATAGCCATCCATGTCCGCATTTAGCCTAGATATTATTAATATTTTTGAGGAAATATCTCTGTAAATACTGCCACTAATGCCTATGATCAAAAGGGTATGCAATCTTGTCTTTCTGTTTTTCCCTGCGCTGATAATGACGTTTGATGATGGGAATCACAATATTAAAGTCAAATATACGAGATTTCCAACAACTCAAAGAAACCAAGAGTTGTGAGGTGGAGGTAGAAGCTTTAACGACCAACTATATGGTGGGAATAAAATTCCGGCCGTATAGTTCCGGCCGTATAGTTGGCACTAACACCGCTAGGTCAAACGAAACAACTTTTGAGAAGGGACCCCTATAGAAAGAGGCCTCGGGGACAAGAAAAAGGTTGGCCCTCTTCCTCTCGCTTCGCCCCCAATGACACCCAGCCATCAGAAACCACAACACCAGAGGGATAGATCTAGATCTAATATCCAAACCCTTCTCCACCACCATAACCATATTCCACCACTTGTAATAGTAGATCTCATCTCCGATTCGCGATATTGTAACACTATTGCTATCAATCTTATGATTTCCATTACACTGTTTATGATTGTTGATTTCATCTCTATGTGTGAGTAATTCTCCTTGGGCTAAGGGCTTTGGCTTAGCCATGTAGCTTTGTGCGTGTTATTTATCATAGATGGGATCATGTATTAGTTTGTATGACATGATGATTATTGTACACTCTCTTGCCTCAATCTAAGGACTTGTCAGGTACCCAAGACCCCAAGGATTGATCCAGGTATAGGGAGTGTGAGTAATGACTAATCTACATGATGGTAACCCTAGTGACAGAAAGGGTAGTACGGCTGTTTGTGAGGGATTTAGTTGGGATTAATAGTGACATCATTATGCATATCATTAGTTCTCTTTCTTCTATGGATGATACTAGTAGGTTATTGCTATTAGCAGTTGCGGAGTCAATAGAAATTATGGATGCACTGTCCACATATAATTATCTTGCTCTAACAATTACATGCATACTTTATTATTATCTTTTATTCCCATCAGATGTTTTGCACAACTACTGGTGAAACTGAAAGCCCCATGCCCTCTCTCTCCATCATCGACAACAACAAAATATCGCAAACTCTTGGTCTGGTAAAACACAAAAAGAATTCTAAAACTCCTGAAGGTCTGTTTAAGTAACTTTACTATGCTTTCTGCTTCCCGAGGATTCGATAACCTAGGAATACTAGGGAAAAGGATCTATACTACATTCGTAATCCGGATTGAAGGTATCACTTCCGCCTTCTCATTCGGGAACGGGGAGGTGGGTGAGCAATGTTTACTTATGTTGATATATATCTGTTGGGTAATTAACTATTGTTTAATTAAGGAGCGTCTGTCTATCATTGCTTAGGAGGATGTTGTAGCGTGTCTCTATAGAACTACTAGCATTTATTTTCGCTGCAACTATGTCACCCTCAGGTTGTTCCCTTTAGATGCATAAAGACTTGTTGAGTCCCTTAGGGTCTCACACGTTAAAATATTGGTTCAGATGGACAGGTATATCTGCAGGAAGGCTACTGGGTCGAGGAGACCGATGATGGTGGCAACGACTGTCAGGTGTAGAGATTCTGGGGCATGAAGATCCTTGAGATCTGTGGGCGGGATGTGCTTATTTTTAGGAAATCTTATGCCAATTCGCTTCTTATACTTTGATATTGTTTTCCGCTTCCGCTTTATAATCTAATGTGTGATGTATGAGGATGTATCCTAAACTATTAGAACTATCTAGTATTTTGGATCTTGCCGTATGGTGTTGCAATATTTATATTTCTTTTAGATGGATTGTCTCTGATGTACTGTTGTATTTCGAAGACATACACACTTGTGTATGTTTGCCTTTCGCATACTGTAACATCCCAAAAATCATGATTTATAAAGTTTGCACATAATTCTTGCATCCTCAAGCATTTTTAAATAATATTGCAAAACAGAAGCCAAATTTTTTGCCTATTATTTTATGTAAGAAAGGCAATGGCTTTATTTCCCTTTTCAAATCACGAGAATACTTGTTTCAACCAGAATAGGGTTGAATGTTGATTTCAAAGCTTGTTCAAAGTTTCAAAACAAGAATCTAAATTTAAAACCATTTATATGCCTATTATAAATATTTAAATAAGGCATGGTTTTAATTCTATTCTCAATGGACCAAAGTATTTGTGATCAAACAGCAATGTTTTATACACAAATATATGCTTGGATTATTTTACAAAAATCCAGAAATAGTTTGAATTCAAACTTATTTGAATATCATTTGAAAACAGATTCAGAAAATCAAATCAGAAATAGAAAAGGAGAAAAGAAATAGAAAAAGGCCAGCGCTACCATTTAGGCCCAGTTCCAGAACCGGCCCATTAAGCCCACCCGGGGTAGCCCTTCTCTCTCTCTCTCGTGCTCGCTTTCGCCTACGACATCGCCACTGGCCCAAGCCAGTCAAGATCTTCTTCCCCGCCCACAGACAGACTCCGTCACACCGTCGCTTTCTTCCGAACGCGCGATTTGATTTCTCGCTTAATTGGCATTGAAGCACCACGTAATTACCTCGCGCCTCCTGGCTACTTAACCACCTCGCCGCCGCGGTCATTACCCCCCACACAGCACACTCACTCTGCCACCAGGCTGCCAGTATTTTGAACCGCATCGCCCTTGCCCGGCGAGCTCCGGCAAGCGATTACGGTGAGCTCTGACCGCCCCTTTGCTTCTGGTTCAAACGAGCGTGACCACGTGTCCTTGTGCACCTTCTAACGCCTCTGGTTTGCCTGCTCGTGACCCAGGTCGCCGTCCCCGTCCACCCCTGCAAATGACCGAGTTGCCACTCAACTCCGGTGAGGAATCTAGGTAAAACCCGAGCGCCCCTTTCCTTCTTCCTGACCCTATCATGTTCGCCTGATCTTTGTGCATGCACTAATGCTCTTGGCTTGTGCTAGGGCGATCCAGAACGTCGTCAATGTCGCCGTCCGCCCGAACCCGACGCCGCCCGCAACTCCGACGAGCGCTAGCCACTGCTACAGCCCGCAATTGACCACGCCAGTAACACGTTGAGCTTCCTCGTGTTCTTGCGAGTCTGGTAAGCCACACTACAACCCCCAACACCCTCTGTATTCTCCAGACCGTCGCCACCAGTAGCGCCGCCGCCGCTGCAACCACGCACGCCGCCAATTCTTGGCCAAGCCGTTGTGGGCCTTTGGATCTAGATCTAGCGCGCTAGATTAGATCACTTATCAAAGGGGTATGGTTAGATTTGGCCCGTGCGATTTCATTTAAATCACGCGGCTCTCGTTGATCGATCCAGCCGAACCGGTACGGACCAATCAGATACGCCCACGTGTCTGGGTTTTTAAATTAAAATTTGTTTTTGAATCTATTAGTTATTCAAACTTGTAAATTTAATAACTTTTGTTCTGTTTATCCAAAAAATGCAAATAATATATCAATGGAATCACAAAAATAAATCCTACACATCTGTAGGCTTGATTTTGTAATTAGCCTCCGTTAAAATAGAGTTTTATGCAGATACATTTGTAGGCCTATTTTGTGTATAAAAATTATTTGGAAAAGGTTTTAAAAGCCAAATTAAGTTTATTTAGTGTGTAATTGTTTAGTTTAGTGATTCAGTACTGTTTAATTGTCTTGTTTAGTTTATAAAAAATCATAACATGGCATTTGCATGCATTCATATTTTGTTGCTTGATTATTTGAAATGAATTTGGTGCTATCATTTTATATGTAGATTTTGGTGCTAGTGGTGATTGTGATTGTGAGGACTGTTGCTACTCCCCCAACTACCAAGGCAAGTGGTGCTTCATATTTTTGTCCCAATATTTTGACTATGCATTAGTGATATTTTGTATAGGGCTTGCATGATAATTTTTGCTAAGTATCTATATGCTATGCTTGGGAAATCCTAGTAGTTGTAGAATTGTTAGAATTTTCTCTAAGTTAAGATACTTACTATATTGCCATGCTTAGCCTTGCTAATAGCAAACAAGGGTGGAATATATTCATGCTATGAAATTTAGCTATGTCTTTTGACTTGTGTTTTTGCTTAATAAAAACAACTAAGTGAATGAATCACCTGGGTGGAATGGTATGTTTGGGTTATGTTGAGTGGTTACACAATGCCCATATCTATGGTCTACCTTGTCTATCACACTTGTGGAAAGCCACCCAGGGACAAAGGGATATTAGATGTCATATGTTAAGAAGCTTCTAGTGCAGCCACATGGTAATATGGGCTCTGCCTGGATCATATAGGTTGCAATAACTTAGCCAAACGGACAGTTGGTAGTAGGGGGTGATAGGTTTGGGAACGCGCCCATTTTGGTCTAAGGGAAGGCTTCTGAAAGGTCCTGTCTCGATGCATGTCGAGTCTTGTGGGGAAAGTGCACCACCTCTCGAGAAGGAAGAATCTAAGTACTTAGTCGTGTCCCCGGCAATGGACAATTTGAGCATCAAGACATGGAAGCTATCAAGGATCTCTTCATCCCAATTTCTATGTTAAAAACTTGTGGTTGAACAAGGGTAAAGGTTCACCAATGTCTATTGGTGGTTTCTTGGGAGTTTTTTCCAAACAAAAACTTAGTGTTTTCAACTGATAGGTAAAACCTATTTTGAGCAAAGCAAGCCTAAGCTACGCTTAGCCAAATTCATGTAGAAGCTAGAAACTATTATTCTACTAAGGTATCACTTGCCAATACTATTCCAATGTATTGACCCACTGTGGCTATAACATGTGATGTTGAAGGTTACTCTGATGAGGATTAGGTTGTGAGTCTACACTCAACATGTTTGCTTGTGGCACATGAAGTTGAAGACTTTTATTTATGTTGTTAAGTTAAAATCCTGTACTATCCTATGGCTATGGAGTTGTAAGAGTATGTTATCTCTACAATGACGATGTAATAATGACCTTTGTTTCTGTGTACTTCATCTTAAACTGTGGATGCTAGCATTTGATCCAGGGACTAGCATTGCAATCACAGGGACCTTTACCTTTATAAAGAAGGGGTATTACAGATGGTATCAGAGCACTGTGTTTCCTGTAGGATTGTAACCCTAGGATTAGGCAAAACCCCTTAGAAAAATAGGAGTTGCATTTGTTCAAAACTTATTTACAAACAGTCTTGCAAACTCTTTCCTCAATCTTTTTGGTTTTGATTCTACATCTCTTCCTTTTCAAACTTGATAGACAAAGCCTCCACCATGAGCAAAGGACTTCACCAACTCAAATGACTTCAACTTCAACATAACCAATGACTTCAACTTTAGTTTCATCAAGGACTTCAACTTGGACATCACTAAGGACTACAAGTGAGACAAGAAATGTTACTCAAGACTTGAAGACTAAGGAAACACAACTTAGAAGGAACCATCATCACCTTTGAAGCTTTGTGACCAAGATGCAAGAATTTTTCCAAGGAAACAATGATCTTATTCATGAAGAAACAACTAAGAAGAATGGAATGATCTCAAGTGAACCCTATAGTTGGAACACCATACTAGGGTTTAGTTTAGATCAATCACACCAACTTATGTGGTGTAGCAAAAATATTTTGTTGCCTAAAAATGTGCTTGAACCTTGTTGTTTGAATGGAATGTTTGTTTGTGATTGCTTGCACATTGTTTGTGTGAATTGTTTTGTGTGATTAGACTTCTTCCCTTGAAATCTTTTGCCTATTCTAATCTCACTCTAACCCAAATAGATGACTTCTCCAAGAGACTCCAACATCAAGAATGGTGACAAAAACAACCAAGAGATGCACATGAGAGAACAACTTCAGTTGAATCAAGTGACAACTCAGTTCTTAGCCAACAACAATGAGTTAGACCCAACCATGCAAAAAAATTTGGAAATCCAATCCCAATTGTTGCGAAGGATGACCAATCAAATGATCAACATGTTATGGGAAAGCTCATGTACCATGTGCAAGGGGTACCCCGTTGGCGGTTCTCAATGATATGCAAATACTTACAGTGACAAGAACTTACCTGGACCCAAAGTTGAGTATGCATGAGGTGTGGCCCTCATATTCAAGGGACTTGAGGTTGCCAACTTATACTTCGTCAAGCATATACTCCATCTTTGCCACTTTAACCTTAACCACTTCAAGATGCTTATGATAGCGGCAATGAGGGATGAAAGCTAACAAGTACCATAATTTTTGGAAGCTCTTTTTGAAACTTGTAATCCCTGCTTCCCTTTGTGAAGGGTCCGTCTTCCACTATTATTTGAGTATCCACCTTCTACCTTTTAGGCACCATTAAGAGAGCATAGTTGTCATTCTGTGTGTAGTGTCCCAAAGCTTATTGATTGGTGCATATTGTGATATTACTTGTTCTTGTGCTACTTGTTTCTAGTCACCCTTGTGAACTTTGAAGGTGTCCTATGCATCTATTTGCTACTCTATGAGGGACAAGCTGTTTACCACTATGCTATGTTTTCTATATGTGTGAAACAAATAAACGTTTTTCAATGCATGTTATTCATGATCTTTGTTTGTAGCCTTTCATGTTGCATACATAGTTACTATGTCCTATTGTTAGAACTCCATCTTTCATGCACATGTTTAGAGTTCTTTGTTCCCAGATTTCAATGCTTGCAAATGGTTTGATCTTGGTTTTGATGGTGCATGTCACCTCAAAAATTATTATTTTTATCACTTACCTACTCGAGGAGGAGAAGGAGTTAAGCTTGGGGATGCTTGATACGTCGAAAACTTATCTGTAATTTTTGATGCTCCATACTTGTTTTGTATCTACTTTGCTTTGCTTTGTCTACACTTTAAGGTGTTTTTATATCTTTTCTGGAACTAACCTATTAACAAGTTGCCACAGTGTCAGTTACCTGTTTTCTTATGTTTTTGGTTCCAGAAAGGCAGAAAATCAATATTCTCGGAATTGGACGGGACAAAAGTCGAAGTTATTATTTTTCCCAGAGCAACACGGAACCACGAAGCAGAGTCGGAGGGGGCCACAGGGTGGCCAAACCCCCTAGGCGCGGGCAAGCCCTAGGAGCGCCTGGAGGGGTTGTGGGCCCCCTGGACGCCACCAACCTTGATTCCTACGCCTATATGAAGCCTCCGACCCAAAAACCCTAGAATCCCAGAAGAAATCAACAAAAACCTCCGTAGCGCCGCCGCCACCAAAGGGGAGATTCGGGGGACAGAAAGTGTCTGTTCGGGCACCCTGCCGGGACGGGGAAGTTCCCACGGATCCATCTCCATTGATCTCCAAGGCCATCTTCATTACCATTGCTGATTCCCATGATGATGAGGGAGTAGTTCTTCCTCAGGGCTAAGGGCTCTACCGGTAGCTATGTGTTCATCTCTCTCTATGCATGATGTTGTGGTCACGAGCTTTGTAATCAAGTAGATCTACCTTGCTACTCAAGTGCTTCATTAGATCTCTGCTCTCCCCATGTGTGTGAAAGTGCCAGTGCGCACGCCATGGTGGCACTTAGGCTTGAGTCTATATAAATACTCTTTGTGATTTAATAGATCTATGCTTTTCCCCACGTGTGTGAAAGTGACAGCGGGCATACCGTGTGTGGCACTTTGGCTAGATTGAATATTTGTTATGAGTTATATTTGGAGTTGTATGTCTCTACGAAATTTTGGTGTTTGTTGGAACCATCTAGCGCTTAAGGTGACAGTGTGGGGTTATCTAGATTGGGGAAGGCGGACTTTGAGGAGTGTTGTTATAGCCCTACCGATGATTAGAGTGTCCAACCGGAGAGTAGTTCAGAGTAGTATCATGAAGAGAGGATATTTATATGAGAGAGTGTTCACTAGTGAAAGTATGATCCCTAGGCCTTGTTTCTAAGCATTGAAACACCGTTTGCTACTAGATCTGTTGCATGTTTGCTTGCTTCCTTCAGTTTGTTTTTCGTCTGTTCCTCCACGCCATCAGCTCTTTTCTGGCACCGTTACCCCACGTCAACAACACGTCAGAAGCTATTTTCTGGCACAGTTACCACTTGTATTTCACTATCTCTTCGCCGAACTAGTGCACCTATACACCTGACAAGTGTATTGGGTGTGTTGGGGACACAAGAGAATTCTTGTATCTTGATTGCAGGATTGCTTGAGAGGGAATACCTTTGACCACTTCCTCCCTGAGTTCTATAAACCTTGGGTAATCCACTTAAGGGAAACTTACCGCTGTTCTACAAACCTCTGCACTTGGAGGCCCAACAACTGTCTACAGGAATAGAAGTGCGTAGACATCAAGCTCTTTTCTGGCGCCGTTGCCGGGGAGGTAAGGCAAAAGGTACTCACATCCTCCAGTGTGAGTGCTCAAAGTTATTTCCTTTAGATTCTGCAATTTTGTCTTTTTGTTTCTTGTTTTCACTAGTTAGGCTTAATGGAAAACTACAACAAAATTAGAGAGCTTTATAGTATCTATCTTGAGTTAGGACATGAAGTGTTTGAAGAGAAAATTAAAAAACCTATGGAGCTTTATTTGCATGCTAATAGCAATGTTATTAGTATGAACTCTTTGGACACCATTATTGCTAATGCTATGAAAAATTCTAAGCTTGGGGAAGCTATTTTTTATGAAAATGATCTTTTTAGTCCCCCAACTTTGGAAGATAGCTATTCTATTGCTTATGATGACACCAAACCTCCAATCTATGATGATTATAATGATGAATATGATATTTTCAGTACACCTACTATTGAGGATAAAATATATTGTGATTACAGTATGCCTCATATATTTGATGATTATGGTGATGAGAATAATAGTGATAGCTATTTTGTTGAATTTTCTCCCACTACAATGAATAAGAATGACTATGCTTATGTGGAGAGTAATAATTATTATATGCATGTGGCTCATGATAAGAATGCTTTATGTGATAGTTATATTGTTAATTTTATTCATGATGCTACTGAAAGGTATTATGAGAGAGGGAAACATGGTTTTATGCATCTCAAAAATATTAAGTTTCCCCTCTTTATGTTGAAAATTTTGAAGTTGGACTTATTTTGCTTTCCTATGCTTGTTACTTTGTTCTTTCATGACTTGTTTATTTACAAGATTCCTATGCATAGGAAGTGGGTTAGACATAAATGTGTTTTGAATTTGGTTCTTGATGCTCACTTTAACTTCAATTCATATTTCTTATGTGAGCATCTTCTCAAACTATCAATCCTAACTTAAAGGCATTAAAGAAAAGTACTTTTTGGGAGATAACCCAAGAGTTTTATTGAGTCTTGGAAGTTATTACTTCTGTAATGACCTCTCCTTATCCTTTTTGTTTGTTTTTTGTGCCAAGAATGACCTCTAATAAGAGGGAAGTAAGATTTGGGGAGTTGCTGTCCCGAAACAGATTTTTGTCCTCCACCATAAAAATTCATGAGGAGTATTTGTAACTCAGATTGAGCTCAAAATTTATGAATAAATCTCCCAGTATATTAGATAACTTTTGTTAGTTCAACACTTTTTTATTTGAGCAACACAAAGTCTTCAAAAAAATCGGTTTCTTCCTGCTGGTCTGTTTTGACAGATTTCTGCCTTTATTTGCATTTGCTTTTTATTGATTCCTTTTTGGGTTCTTTTTGGGAAATGGAGCTTTTTGAAGGAGTTACTAGAGTAGATTGTGTTTTTAGTGAACAGCCTTGCTATTCCAAAGCTTTGCCAGAGGTCTAATATCTTTTGAATAAACTAATGTTGCTAATGAAGATTGTGTGGAGTTTTGTATGAAGGAAAAAAATTCAGGTGTAGAGAGAGAATGATTTAATGAGATGAAGAATGGAAAAAATCTCAAGCTTGGGTATTTACACCATGGTGTCACCCCAAGAAATATCCAAGAGGTACAAGCGTCAAAGCTTTGGGATGCCCAAGGCATCCCCTTCTTCATCAATAAAAAGCTCAGGTCTGTCTAGACACTTCGTTTTTATTGTTTCATGCATTGTTGTGTTGTTCTTGGAGCGTCTTAGTTTTTGTTTTTGGTTTTCGTTTTCTTGAGTAAGTTGGTTGGTTACAACACACTACTTTTGGAGAGAGACACACTCTGTTTCCATTGCCTCAAATACTCTAGTTTTCACTCTTATTGTTTTGTGAGTGTTCACTTTTGCTAGCACTGCGTTCAACCTTAGTTTTCTTGTGCTTTCAGCTTAGAACTTTTTAGTTCTTATTTGTGGATTTGTGAAACAATCTCACTGATCTTTGTTTCTTATTATATTTGTGAGTTGTTTCAAATAATTTGTTTGGTGTTGGAAAAGAGTAGAAAGCTTCATGCTTATAGTGGTACAAAAGGGAGCTTGTTTTGACTGTGGCTTAGACTTTATCATGTCATGCTAGATATTGTTTTGACCTTATGCTTAGTGACTATTTCTGTAGCATGACTTGTTCCAAACAATCGGGATTACTTAGTGTGCCTTGAAAAATTATGCGTTGTTTTAGCATGCAAAAGCATAGTATTGTGGTATTCTCCTTTTATGCTTTGCTTGGGTTGACTTGGCACATGCTCACACCATGTTATGACTATAACAAGTCACCATTAGCCTCTATGTTCATTTAGTCCTTGACTTGTGGTACCACTTTATTCTTTGATTAGTAATGCATTGTTGCTCTCTTAGTTATGGCCATTATTGCTCTCTTAGTTGGTTGCTCCCAGTCTTTTACTAGCCTCCACTTGTACGAGTAAGCTCTACTCATGCTTCCAACTCCCAAGAAACCAAGTTATTCCAAAGTGTCCACTATAAACTCCTATCCATGGTGTGTTACACCATTCCAAGTATATTCTTGTTTTCAGCTATCTTCCAATTAAAAACTATTTTGTTATGTGAAAACTTAGTGATTAAATCCCTCAC
This sequence comes from Avena insularis, assembly GCA_023614405.1. NCBI lineage: Eukaryota > Viridiplantae > Streptophyta > Magnoliopsida > Poales > Poaceae > Avena > Avena insularis. Next base: position 151,812,686 of record CM042687.1, read on the forward strand.
AAACTTGATGGCACACTTTATATTCTTTGCCCCTAATAAACTTGAACCATTGTGTCATCTATGTTGTATATGCTTGCACTTATACGTTGGAATTAGCAGAACCATGCTGACATGGGGAACGTTTTCAACATTGCACTTGTACTTTGTACTCAGTTGATATCATGCTCTTTTGTCTATGGATGTCACCGGTGTGAAATAAAAAGGAAACTTGTAAGTCCATGGAGTTTGTATCCTGTGTTAGAGAAACGCCTGGGCCGCTAGCCTAAGCCATGCCTAATCATGGTGGAAACTTGCAGCATCACCATAGTGAAATCTATAAAGCATTCTTCTTATAAAAAAAGACACATTGAGAAAAGAAGAAATAGAGATAAAAGCACCATATTCCCATGGTACATAAGAAGATTGCTGAGATGCTCATTGTCTGCTTGACTTGTCATTTTGGTTATGGGAAAGCTCCTGTACCATGTGCAAGGGGTACCCCGTTGGCGTTTCTCAATGATATGCAAATACTTGCAATGACAAGAACTTACCTGACCCAAAGTTGAGTATGCATGAGGTGTGGCCCTCATATTCATGGACTTGAGATTGCCAACTTATACTTCGTCAAGCATATACTCCATATTTGCCACTTTAACCTTAACCACTTCAAGATGCTTATGATAGTGGAAATGAGGGCTGAAAGCTAACAAGTACCATAATTTTTGGAAGGTCTTTTTGAAACTTGTAATCCCTGCTTCCCTTTGTGAAGGGCATGTCTTCCACTATTATTTAAGTCTCCACCTTCTACCTTTTAGGCACCATTAAGAGAGCATAGTTGTCATTCTGTGTGTAGTGTCCCAAAGCTTATTGATTGATGCATATTGTGATATTACTTGTTCTTGTGCTACTTCTTTCTAGTCACCCTTGTGAACTTTGAAGGTGTCATACGCATCTATTTGCTACTCTATGAGGGACAAGATGTTTACCACTATGCTATGTTTTCTATATGTGTGAAACAAATAAACGTTTTTCAATGCATGTTATTCATGATCTTTGTTTGTAGCCTTTCATGTTGCATGCATAGTTACTATGTCCTATTGTTAGAACTACATCTTTAATGCACATGTTTAGAGTTCTTTGTTCCCAGCTTTCAATGCTTATAAATGGTTTGATCTTGGTTTTGATGGTGCATGTCACCTCAAAAATTATTCTTTTTATCACTTACCTACTCGAGGACGAGCAGGAGTTAAGCTTGGGATGCTTGATACGTCGGAAACTTATCTATAACTTTTGATGCTTCATGCTTGTTTTGTATCTACTTTGCTTTGCTTTGTCTACACTTTGAGGTGTTTTTATATCTTTTCTGGAACTAACCTATTAACAAGTTGCCACAATGCCAGTTGCCTGTTTTCTTCTGTTTTGGTTCCAGAAAGGCAGAAAATCAATATTCTCAGAATTGGACGGGACAAAAGCCGAAGTTATTATTTTCCCGTAGAAACACGGAACCACGAAGCAGAGCCGGAGGGGGGCCACAGGTTGGCAAAATCCCCCTAGGCGCAGGCAAGACCTGGGTCGCCTGGAGGGGGTGTGGGCCCCTTGGACCCCCACCTACCTTGATTCCTGCGCCTATATGAAGCCTCCGAGCCAAAAACCCTAGAATCCCAGAAGAAATCCACGAAAACCTCTATAGCGTCGCTGCCACCGAAGGGGAGATTCACGGGATAGAAAGTGTCTGTTCCGGCACCCTGTCGGGACAGGGAAGTGCCCTCGGAGCCATCTCCATCGATCTCCATCGCCATCTGCATCACCACTGCTGATTCCCATGATAATGAGGGAGTAGTTCTTCCTCAGGGCTAAGGGCTCTACCGGTAGCTATGTGTTCATCTCTCTATCTATGCATGATCTTGTGGTCATGAGCTTTGTAATAAAGTAGATCTACCTTGCTACTCAAATGCTTCATTAGATCTCTGCTCTCCCCATGTGTGTGAAAGTGACAGCGTGCACGCCATGGTGGCACTTAGTCTAGAGTCTACATAAATACTCTTTGTGCTTTAATAGATCTATGCTTTTCCCCATGTGTGTGAAAGTGACAGCGGGCATACCATGTGTGGCACTTTGTCTAGATTGAATATTTGTTATGAGTTATATTTGGAGTTGGATGTCTCTATGAAATTGTGGTGTTGGTTGGAACCATCTAGCGCTCAAGGTGACAGTGTGGGTTATCTAGATTGGGGAAGGCGGACTTTGAGGAGTGATGTTATAGCCCTACCGATGATTAGAGTGTCCAACCGGAGAGTAGTTAAGAGTAGTATAATGAAGAGAGGATATTTATATGAGAGAGTGTTCACTAGTGAAAGTATGATCCCTAGGCCTTGTTTCTAAGCATTGAAACACCGTTTTGTACTAGATCTGTTGCATGTTTGCTTGCTTCCTTCAGTTTTTCATTAGTCTGTTCCTTCATGCCATCAGCTCTTTTCTGGCACCGTTACCCCACATCAACAAGTCAGGAGCTATTTTCTGGCACTGTTACCACTTGTATTTCACTATCTCTTCGCCGAACTAGTGCACCTATACACCTGACAAGTGTATTGGGTGTGTTGGGGACACAAGAGACTTCTTATATCTTGATTGCAGGATTGCGTAAGAGGGAATACCTTTGACCACTTCCTCCCTGAGTTCGATAAACCTTGGGTAATCCACTTAAGGGAAACTTGCTGCTCTTCTACAAACCTCTGCACTTGGAGGCCCAACAACTGTCTACAAGAATAGAAGTGCGTAGACATCAAGCTCTTTTCTAGCACTGTTGCCGGGGAGGTAAGGCAAAAGGTACTCACATCCTCCGGTGTGAGTGCTCGAAGTTATTTCCTTTAGATTCTGCAATTTTGTCTTTTTTTTTCTTGTTTTCACTAGTTAGGCTTAATGGAAAACAACAACAAAATTAGAGAGCTTTATAGTATCTATCTTGAGTTAGGACATGAAGTGTTTAAAGACAAAATTAAAAGACCTATGGAGCTTTATTTGCATGCTAATAGCAATGTTATTAGTATGAACTCTTTGGACACCATTATTGCTAATGCTATGGAAAAGTCTAAGCTTGGGGAAGCTAGTTTTTATGAAAATGATCTTTTTAGTCCCCCAACTTTGGAAGATAGCTATTCTATTGCTTATGATGACACCAAACCTCCAATCTATGATGATTATAATGATGAATATGATATTTTTAGTGCACCTACTATTGAGGAGAAAATATATTGTGATTACAATATGCCTCCTATATTTGATGATTATGGTGATGAGAATAATAGTGATAGCTATTTTGTTGAATTGCTCCCACTACAATGAATAAGAATGACTATGCTTATGTGGAGAGTAATAATTATTATATGCGTGTGGATCATGATAAGAATGCTTTATTTGATAGTTATATTGTTAATTTTATTCATGATGCTACTGGAAGTTATTATGAGAGAGGGAAACATGGTTTTATGCATCTAAAAAATATTAAGTTTCCCCTCTTTATGTTGAAAATTTTGAAGTTGCACTTATTTTTCTTTCCTATGCTTGTTACTTTGTGATTTCATGACTTGTTTATTTACATGATTCCTATGCATAGGAAGTGGGTTAGACTTACATGTGTTTTGAATTTGGTTCTTGATGCTCTCTTTTACTTCAATTCATATTTCTTATGTGAGCATCTTCTCAAACTATCAATCCTAACTTAAGGCATTAAAGAAAACTACTTGTTGGGAGATAACCCAAGAGTTTTCTTGAGTCTTGGAAGTTATTACTTCTGTAATGACCTCTCCTTATCCTTTTTGTTTTCTTTTTGTGCCAAGAATGACCTCTAATAAGAGGGAAGTAAGATTTGGGGAGTTGCTGTCCCGAAACAGATTTCTGTCCTCCACCATAAAAATTCGTGAGGAGTCTCTGTAACTCGTATTGACCTCAAAATTTACGAATAAATCCCCCAGTATATTACTAACTTTTGTTAGTTCAACACGTTTCGATTTATGCAACAGAAGGTGTTCGAAAAAATTGGTTTCTTCCTGCTGGTCTGTTTTGACAGATTTCAGCCTATATTTGCATTTGCTTCTTATTGATTCCTTTTTGGGTTCTTTTTGGGAAATGGAGCTTTTTGAAGGAGTTACTACAGTAGCTTGTGTTTTTAGTAAAAATCCTTGCTGTTCCAAAGCTTTGCCAGAGGTCTAATATCTTTTGAATAAACTAATGTTTCTAATGAAGATTGTGTGGAGTTTTGTATGAAGGAAAAAAATTCAGGTGTAGAGAGAGAATGATTTAATGAGATGAAGAATGGACAAAAGCTCAAGCTTGGGTATGACACCATGGTGTCACCCTAAGAAATATCCAAGAGGTACAAGCGTCAAAGCTTGGGGATGCCCAAGGCATCCCCTTCTTCATCAATAAAAAGCTCAGGTCTGTCTAAACACTTCGTTTTTATTGTTTCATGCATTGTTGTGTTGTTCTTGGAGCGTCTTAGTTTTCGTTTTTGGTTTTCGTTTGCTTGAGTAAGTTGGTTGGTTACAACACACTTCTTTTGGAGAGGAACACACTCTGTTTCCATTGCCTAGAACACTCTAGTTTTCACTCTTATTGTTTTGTGAGTGTTCACTTTTGCTAGCACTACATTCAGCCTTAGTTTTCTTGTGCTTTCAGCTTAGAACTTTTTAGTTCTTCTTTGTGGATTTGTGAAAAATCTCACTGATCTTTGTTGCTTATTATATTTGTTAGTTGTTTCAAATAAGTTGTTTGGTGTTGGAAAAGAGTAGAAAGCTTCATGCTTATAGTGGTACAAACGGGAGCTTGTTTTGATTGTGTCTTATACTTTATCATGTCATGCTAGATCTTGTTTTGACCTTATGCTTAGTGATTATTTCTGTAGCATGACTTGTTCCAAACAATTGAGATTTCTTAGTGTGCCTTGAAGAAATTATGCGTTGTTTTAGCATGCAAAAGTATAGTATTGTGGTATTCTCCTTTGATGCTTTGCTTGGGTTGACTTGGCACATGCTCACACCATGTTATGACTATGACAAGTAACCATTAGCCTCTATGATCATTTAGTCCTTGACTTGTGGTACCACTTTATGCTTTGATTAGTAATGCTTTGTTGCTCTGCATTATTATGGCCATTATTGCTCTCTTAGTTGGTTGCTCCCAGTCTTTTGCTAGCCTCCACTTGTATGAGTAAGCTCTACTCATTCTTCCAACTCCCAAGAAACCATGTTATTCCAAAGTGTCCACTATAAACTCCTATGCATGGTGTGTTACACTATTCCAAGTATATTCTTGTTTTCAGCTATATTCCAATTAAAAACTAATTTTTTATTAGAAAACTTAGTGATTAAAGCCCTCACAAACTTGATGGCACACTTTATATTCTTTGCCCCTAATAAACTTAAACCGTTGTGTCATCTATGTTGTATATGCTTGCACTTATACGTTGGAATTAGCAGAACCATGCTGACATGGGGAACGTTTTCAACATTGCACTTGTACTTTGTACTCAGTTGATATCATGCTCTTTTTTCTATGGATGTCACCGGTGTGAAATAAAAAGGGAACTTGTAAGTCCATGGAGTTTGTATCCTGTGTTAGAGAAATGTCTGGGCCGCTAGCCTAAGCCATGCCTAATCATGGTGGAAACTTGCAGCATCACCATAGTGACATCTATGAAGCATTCTTATTATAAAAAGAGACACATTGAGAAAAGAGGAAAGAGAGAAAAAGCACCATATTCCCATGGTACATAAGAAGATTGCTGAGATGCTCATTGTCTGCTTGCCTTGTCATTTTGGTTGTGGGAAATCTCATGTACCATGTGCAAGGGGTACCCCGTTGGCGGTTCTCAATGATATGCAAATACTTATAGTGACAAGAACTTACCTGGACCCAAAGTTGAGTATGCATGAGGTGTGGCCCTCATATTCAAGGGACTTGAGATTGCCAACTTATATTTCGTCAAGCATATACTCCATCTTAGCCACTTTAACCTTAACCACTTCAAGATGCTTATGATAGGGGCAATGAGGGCTAAAAGCTAACAAGTACCATAATTTTTGGAAGCTCTTTTTGAAACTTGTAATCCCTGCTTCCCTTTGTGAAGGGCGTGTCTTCCACTATTATTTGAGTCTCCACCTTCTACCTTTTAGGCACCATTAAGAGAGCATAGTTGTCATTCTGTGTGCAGTGTCCCAAAGCTTATTGATTGATGCATATTGTGATATTACTTGTTATTATGCTACTTGTTTCTAGTCACCCTTGTGAACTTTGAAGGTGTCATATGCATCTATTTGCTACTCTATGAGGGACAAGCTGTTACCACTATGCTATGTTTTCTGTATGTAAAACAAATAAACGTTTTTCAATGCATGTTATTCATGATCTTTCTTTGTAGCCTTTCATATTGCATGCATAGTTACTATGTCCTATTGTTAGAACTCCATCTTTCATGCACATGTTTAGAGTTCTTTGTTCCCATCTTTCAATGCTTGCAAATGGTTTAATCTTGGCTTTGATGGTGCGTGTCACCTCAAAAATTATTCTTTTTATCACTTACCTACTCGAGGACGAGCAGGAGTTACGCTTGGGGATGCTTGATACGTCAAAAACGTATCTATAATTTTGATGATCCATGCTTGTTGTGTATCTACTTTGCTTTGCTTTGTCTATACTTTGAGGTGTTTTATATCTTTTCTGGAACTCACCTATTAACAAGTTGCCACAGTGCCAGTTGCCTGTTTTCTTCTGTTTTTGGTTCCAAAAAGGCAGAAAATCAATATTCTCGGAATTGAACGGGACAAAAGCCGAAGTTATTATTTTTCCCGGAGCAACACGGAACCACGAAGCAGAGCCGGAGGGGGGCCACAGGGTGGCCAAACCCACCTAGGCGCGGGCAAGCCCTGTGGGCGCCTGGAGGGGGTCTGGGCCCCCTAGACCCCCACCGACCTTGATTCCTGCGCCTATATGAAGCCTCCGACCCAAAAACCCTAGAATCCCAGAAGAAATCCATGAAAACCTCTGTAGCGGCGCCGCCACCGAAGGGGAGATTCGAGAGACAGAAAGTCTCTTTTCCGGCACCCTGCCGGGACGGGGAAGTTCCCCCGGATCCTCAGGGCTAAGGGCTCAACCGGTAGCTATGTGTTCATCTCTCTCTCTCTCTCTATGCATGATCTTGTGGTCATGAACTTTGTAATCAAGTAGATCTACCTTGCTACTCAAGTGCTTCATTAGATCTATGCTCTCCCCATGTGTGTGAAAGTGATAGCGTGCACGCCATCGTGGCACTTAGGCTTGAGTCTACATAAATACTCTTTGTGCTTTAATAGATCTATGCTTTTCCCCACGTGTGTGAAAGTGACAGCGGGCATATCGTGTGTGGCACTTTGTCTAGATTGAATATTTGTTATGAGTTATATTTGTAGTTGGATGTCTCTATGAAATTGTGGTGTTTGTTGGAACCATCTAGCGCTCAAGGTGAAAGTGTGGGTTATCTAGATTGGGGAAGGCGGACTTTGAGGAGTGTTGTTATAGCCCTACCGATGATTAGAGTGTCCAACCGGAGAGTAGTTAAGAGTAGTATCATGAAGAGAGGATATTTATATGAGAGAGTGTTCACTAGTGAAAGTATGATCCCTAGGCCTTGTTTCTAAGCATTGAAACACCATTTTATACTAGATCTGTTGCATGTTTGCTTGCTTCCTTCGGTTTGTCTTTAGTCTGTTCCTCCACGCCATCAGCTATTTTCTGGCACCGCTACCCCACGTCAACAACAAGTCAGAACCTATTTTTTGGCACCGTTACCACTTGTATTTCACTATCTCTTCGCCGAACTAGTGCACCTATACACCTGACAAGTGTATTGGGTGTGTTGGGGACACAAGAGACTTCTTGTATCTTGATTGCAGGATTGCTTGAGAGGGAATACTTTTGACCACTTCCTCCCTAAGTTCGATAAACCTTGGGTAATCCACTTAAGGGAAACTTGCTGCTGTTCTACAAACCTCTGCACTTGGAGGCCCAACAACTGTCTACAAGAATAGAAGTGCGTAGACATCATCAGCTGCTGCGCAAGGCCAAAAAATTCGAGTGGACGACCGAGGCCGACAAAGCATTCGAAGACCTCAAGCGCCTGCTCTCCACATCTCCTGTACTGGTAACACCAAAGGAGAGGGAACCTATGCGGCTATACATTGCAGCCATGCACCAGGTAGTCAACACTGCCCATGTGGTCGAGCGACCCGAAGACGGCAAGACCCACGGGGTATAACGCCCAGTCTACTACCTCGGGGAGGTACTGACCCCAACAAAGTAAAGGTATCCCCATTACCAGAAGCTCGCTTATGGTGTATTCATGACGACGCGTCCATTGAGCCACTAGTTCCAAGATCATCAGATCAGAGTCATCAATGACGTGCCACTGTCGAACATCCTAAACAACCCCGAAGCTACTGGGCGAGTGGCCATATGGGGCATCGAGCTGCCACCTCGGGACGTCGTCTACAAGCGCTGCACCACCATCAAGTCTCAGGTGCTCCCTGACTTCTTTGTCCACTGGATGGAACTCCAGCTACTGGATACTCCGGACATGTCCCAATCCTGTACAATGCACTTCGATGGCTCCAAGCACGAGGCTGGAGTAGTAGCCAGAGTGATACTGATGTCCCCTCAAGGGGAAAAGATGAAATACGTCCTTCGGATGAAGTTCCACGCATCCAACAACGAGGCACTCCTGCATGTCATGCGGATGGCCAAAGTGTGCGGCGCTACGCGCCTTGTCATCTATGGTGACTCCAACCTCGTCGTCCAATAGACGATGAACGAATGTGACGCTCATAACGCCAACATGATCGCATATCGTGCGCTCTACAACTCACTCGAAGGGGACTTTGATGGCTGCGAACTCCAGCATGTTGGCAGGGAAAGCGATGAAGAGGCTGACAAGCTCACCAGCATTGGATCTACTTGCACCCCAGTGCCACCAGGTGTGTTCCTCGAACAAATATGTGTGCCCTCCGTCAAGTGAAAATTCCCGAAGGACACAGCAGAAGCCGCATGACACTCAGGGGCTACGCCACCCGAGAAAACCTAAGGACCCGAAGAGCTCGACACGGAGGTCGAATAGGTGAGACTCATGCAGGTTATGGCGGTCAAGCAAACATGGACTCAGTCGTACCTCAAATACCTTATAAGCAAACAGCTGCCTGAGGAACTGACTGACGCCCATCGCATAGCTCGTAGATCAAAGGCCTTCACCATCATTCATGGTGAGTTGTACAAGTGTATCATTTCGGTTGTGCTCTAGCAATGCGTCACTAATAGTGACAGGAAAAGCATCCTCCTCGACATCCATGAAGGTATCTATGGCAACCACGCATGCAGCCGCGCCCTCGTCGCTAAGGCTCTACGAGCTGGCTTCTATTATCCAACTGCAATGAACGCCGCTAAGGACATCGTCTAGAGATGCAATGCCTGCCAAAGGTACGCGGAAAAGCCGCACACGCCAAGATCAGAGTTGTGGCTCATACCATTGGCCTGGCCCTTCGCCTAGTGGGGACTCAACATGATTGGAAAATTGCCAAAATTATCACCAGGAGGACATGTTTACATCCTGGTAGTAGTCGACAAATTCACAAAGTGGATTGAGGCCATGCTTGTCACTAACCAAAGAGGTGCCACTGTCATCAAGTTTTTCGAATTCATTGTCTACAGGTTCGGAGTGCCCCATAGCATCATAACCGACAACGGATCGAACTTCACCTCGAATGAGTTCTGATACTTCTGTGAAGACCTCGGAATCAACCTCACATACGCCACAGTGGTGCATCCGCAGATCAACGGGCAGGTCGAAAAGGCTAACGGCCTCGTCAGCAATGGCATCAAGAAACGATTGATATGCCCACTCAAAAGGCTTGCGGGATCCTAGGCAGACGAGCGACCCTCCATTCTCTGGAGCTTGCGCACAATGCCAAACAGCTCAACTGGCTACACTCCCTTCTTCATGGTGCACGGAGCCGAAGCCATGTTGCATGATGAGTTACACTACAAGGCCCTGTGGGTCATCCCTATATCGAAGTCAAATCATCGTCCACACTCGAAGACGCCGTTGACATACTGGATGATGCTCGCGACATTGCCACGGCCCGTTCGGCGATATATTAGCAAAGTCTCCACAACTACCATAGTCGTTGGCTACTCCCAAGGTCCTTCATTGAACGAGACCTCGTCATGCGACTCAAGCAGAAAGGGCACATGAAGCTCGAATCACCCTGGAAAGGACCCTACGTAGTCACTGAAGTAATCCTAGGCGGCGCCTACCGCCTACCGCCTAAAGGAGGTCGATTGAGGATTCGAATACTCCCAACCCCTGGACGTTGCACAGCTGCGACGCTTCTACCCTTAGTTGTCTTTTACTTTCAATAAGGCTATTTAGCCAGGCTACTCAGCTGAACACTGTACCACCTACATTACGATGAATAAAAGCTAAGTTCCTTGGCCCAAAAAAATTCTCTTGCATACATTTACACCATTAAAAACGCTCAGGGGTTGCGCCTCACCGTACGACTTTGTCGACTAACAAACAACGTATAAACCCTGAGTAGCTGACTACATCAGGCTAACAAAAAGGACATGCACAGCCTATAGTCAAACAATGCACTGCGAGCCAATACGTACAACTTTACATGGACATTAAAAGCCCACTCGACAATACACAAACTTTACATTGTTTCGTTTGCTATTTACAGGATTCAACCATGCCAAAGCAGGACATTTGTCCGCTCCTCGAACACATCTACGATTTCCTCAACATGTTGCACCACGGCCGCATAACGTGGACGCATGTCCCAGGCCATATCATCCGGAGGAGGGGGTGGCCCAGCTGCTATCTCCGCAAGGTTGACATCACGATGATGCAGCCGCACAAGTGATAGGGCCGCCTTCACACCTGCCACCAGGTGATGACGCACCAGCTCTTTCACGACGCTCGTGTCTCAAAATCTTCCAAGAAAGCCCAAGAAGATGGAGGGCGCCGAATCCAGAGGGAACATCGTGGCCCAAATTGCCGTGAGTGACGACTTTGCACGCTTTAGTACCCGAAACACTTGATGGATGCAGTCTTGAACTGTTGCAAGAACAACTGCCCGATCCCGGTCCCTCCAGAAGAATATGCCAGCCTCCAACTCCTATTGCGTCAAGCAATTCATTCGAATTGCAAAACGCTCTTTCTCTTCCTTCGGAAGAATATTCACAACTGCACAATGAAGCAGCAGGTGAGAAGACATAAAAACATGGCACAGTCGAAAAGAAAAGTATGGTGACTTACAATGGAGTTGCTCGCCAATCTGCCGAAATTCCTCAAGGAGAAATTCTTCCCTGGCAACGGCCCATTCGGCCTTGGATTTCCAAACATCCACATGACCACGGATCATTAGAACGTCCTTCTCCAGGCTCCGGATGCGATCGCGTAGCAGCGGTAATTGCGATGTCTCACTTGGCAACGGACGGGCACCAAAGAAAGGATGAGGCATTACCACAGGGTCAGCACTCGAAGGACCCTAAGGGTGTACAACGAGCAGAGTATAAAAATCAAGGCATTTGACAGCAGTCAAATGGGACACTTATATTTACATTAATAAGGCACTACGTGGCAGAGTAACACTTGTTCAGCTCAAAGAATTACATACGCAAAAGGCAAAAGCAAACTAAGCCAAGCAAACTACGAGGCAGATGACCTAAGCAGCCGTATCAGGAGCAGCTTCGGATCCCGAGGCTTTCGCCTTGGCCGCTCGCTGCTCCAACGCATATGTGATCAGAAGATCGATATGCTTCGGGCCAAAATACTTGCACTTCGAGGCGAAGGAAGCAAATGCTACCTCGGAGCCATCAGCTGCTGTCGGCATCTTGGAGGTGATTTGCGAAAGATCGAGCTGCGCGCCAGACACCACCACCATCGCCAGCTCCATAGCGGCGTCCACCCCCTTCTACGTCTGCTTGTAGCTCGCAGGAGCATCACCCGCCAAAGCTTCTGCGAGGGAGTCGACGTCCTCAAGGGAGACGCCCATCCAATTGATCTCCTTGTAGAAGCGGCTGAGGAACTCCTTAGTCTTGCCCAGCGATACCACAGCAGAGCTGCGGCGATCTTCGACCGCTGCAATGACATCCGCCATGGGTTCCCCATGCTCCAAGACGCTGAGATCAAACGCAACGCCAGTCGCATCTGCAAGATGCGGCCAAATTTTGGATGAGACAAAAGGAACTGCACCTGAAGAAAACAAAAGTTTAAACAAGAGGAGCATGATGATTTACTGGATAACGCTTTGGCAGTAGCCATAAGCTTCTCCGCCATGGCCTTTTCCCGAGACGCCTTGGCATTTGCAATCTACTGCTCACGGTCCTGGGCGTCTTGCTGTTGGCGCTGGAGGGCTTCTGCAGCATCCTTCACCTTGGTTTCCTCTTGGCTGAGACTATTTTTGAGTGCATTCAGCTTGCGGAGGGCCTCATTGTTCTCATCTGTAAAAATCAGCAAGGAATAAGTAACCATAACAATTACTCATAGATACTCGCAAATAAAACATAAGAATTATACGCACCTCGAAGTTGCTGGAGGTTGCCCTCCAAAGCAAGGTATTGCTGGCCTAGGAGATTCACATCGCGGATGAAGGGCTGCAAACAAAATAGCACACCAGATGAATAAAGGGCTCAGGGGCTCGCCCACAAGAAGAAAACAGATTACTTACATGGTCACCCGAATACTCTGAGGGTTTTGCTTGCATCTTCTGAGCAACAATTGCATGAGCCCCTGGCCTCAAGGAGCTCGAGTTGTCATCTTCGGAGTCGGCCACCATCTTTTGGAATGTCGAAACAACTTTCGACTCCCCATGCATCTCTTCGAGTTCCTCCTCGAATGATTCTTCCGAGGAGTTCCTCCTAGCACATTCGACGAACCAGGTAAATAGCAGGCTAATACTTAGCATACCAAAAACAACAAGAGGGGAGAAAAAACTCGTGAGGGAATGTCGGATAAGTCGAAGACTAGAGTCTCCTTCTTCTTCTTCTTCTTGGTCGGTGGCTGAGGAGCCATGGCCCGAATAGGCACAACAGCAATAGGGGAGGTCGCACCCTCGTCCCCAGCATGACACTCAACGGAGGGAGGACCCCTTGGCGTCGGTGGCGTCGCACCATCCAAACTTTCCTTCCAGGACCTCTTGCGAGACATCCCTTCGCTTTGCTCGAGGGCTTCGGTGGTAGGTGATTGAGCAAGGGGGAGTTCGGTGTCAGACTCCACGTCCCCACCATCAGGCGCAACTATATACTTCTTAGGCAGAGGCGGCATTATGCCCGTTACCTTGTAGTCCCGTGAGTCAAAGACAGACAAAATTTAATGAAACAAAACAGCAAGAAGCACCCGAAAGGCATTACATGCTACCACAGGTTTCACCTGAGGGACTTTCTTCTTCGTGTGAAAGTAGGAAGTCAGAGACTTCCCCGGCATATCCTCGTCGGCTTTATGATTCAAGAGAGTCCGAAGCACTCTGTCAAGCTCGGTCAAGGACATCTCCTCTTCCGACACCCTTGTCGGGTCGCTGGCGCCATAGTACATAAACATTAGATGCTCCCTCGCTTGGAACCACTAAAGAAAATTGTTGTTCTATGACCTTCTGATTGTGACTCTGATTAAAATCATCATAGATCTATGAGAATTTTGCATCAGATGGTATTAAGCCGTTTGAAGGGGTCAAGACCCTGAAAAATTAAGATGTTTTGGCTCAAAAATGTCATAGTTGTACTAGCTAAAATCGTCATAATATGGCAAACGTAGACTAGGATGTTTCTCGTGGCTGATTACGACGATTTTAAATTGCATTGAAGTCCAAAATAAGATAGATTGAAATAAATAAGCATCCACATCATCAATTTCGTCCATGTGGCATATCTACGTGTCATATTTTGCCTACAATATATTTAGGTGTCAATTTTTAACATATATATCCCGTCACCGACCTGACATAATGGACCATAGCTGCACGCTTAAAAACAATGGCAAAAAATCTGGCTGGAGGGGAAATCGACCTCGCTCCTGACCTCCACCCACCACCAGCACCATCCCAACCATCACAACAAAATCAGTTTGATGTTAAACTACCATGCCCCATCTTTATAATACTGTCTTGACTAATAGATTAGTCCAAACTAGAAATAAATTGAAAAAAATGTTCAACCAGGTATCGAACCCGCAACCTATTGAACCCAGCCGCGATGACAACCACCAGACCAAGAGATCATATCATGGTTGCCTACCTCTCTTGATTGTTCTCACATGCCTGATGGAGTTCTTAGTGTCGAGCTCACCACTGCAACGGAAGCAACCTGTCTTCTTCAGATTAGATAAGTCTTAAGTCTATCCTATTATGTTTGTTACTTGGTTGATGATGGTCCATGATGCGATGCATTACTATTGTGTCCAGTTCCTAGACATGGAAGCTATGGTCTAACTAGCTTTGTATTAAGATCTAGTCGAGTCTCTATGATTTTTGAATATGTTGGCCTTTTGCTCGTTAGTATGAGTTCACATGGTGCTACTATGATTCAAAATCATTTAATAACATGTAATGCATTAGTTTGACGTGCAGGCATAGAATTATTGATGCTTACTGACCCATACCATTGTTCTCGCAGACCCAAAGGAGCTAGCCCTGCTGCTTCTGTGTTGAAGCACATCATCCTTTGCCATGTTACCTCATTTGCAGCGTCGAGATTAGCACCCTGTAACCGCAGGGGTGTTCCCTTCTACGGATTAAGTCTTTGATCTCTCCCATCATCTTCCTTTAGTACTTGGTTGATAGGCCAAGGTGCCATGATATATTATTGTTTTGAGTTCCTATGTGATGTGGAAAGGTATTATCTAAATAGTGTTTTATTAGGATCCTATTTTTCTTGCCTGCTTAACCTATGGAGTAAACCTGTGGAGTATTTCCTAGATCTTAATTTTCTTGCTTGTCACTTCAAGTAACATTGTTGTTAGATTTGTGTTTATGGGCACCTTGGACAGTAAAACATTTCCTATTAATTAGTTTTGTATAGGTTTAAATGTACGAACAAAAGGCTACATAAAAGTTGATTAAAAGAAAATAGTGATGACCAAATTGAAAAGAGTAAAAACACCAAGCTGTGGGTGAACTCATAACAACCCTTTTTTCCTCACAGTGGTTAGTAGATTTGGTTTTGAGCATACAATATGACATGCATAATAGTACCTAAGGTAGCATGGAATCCGAGTACAAAGACATAAAGGACTAGAGATGGATAACAGAAGAAGGCTTACCTTGCTTTCTAATTAGGTGACATACATATTTGTTTATCTATAATTTAAATATATTTTTAGAAGACTGATACTAAATATTTTCAGGTTTATAATAGTAAGTATCCCGAACTTGTGATAGGTCCCATCTTTACCAAGGAGGACAAAGTATCAATATGTAATAATCAAAATTGGAAAGCAAAGCAACCTGAGAAATATTGTGCCTTTTTTCTAGCGCATTTTAGTTGATTCTAGGAATGCAACATCTACATGAGCTTTGCCAGGGAACACAGCAACGTCCCCTACCTTTGCCAATGCCTTTAGCTCGCTGTGCCGATGACCACGGCGAGCTCAGCCCGTGCTCGTCGGTCCCCTTCAGGCACTATAAATAGAGGCCACCCCAGCATAAATTCTTCACACCATATCACTCCCCTCTCTCTCAGAAGCACCCCACCTCAATCCTAGAGCAAGGCGAGCAGCACATCGCCGGAATTTAGCCGGAGTCTACCGCTTCCGGAGGAGTAGGATGCCGTCGATTGGAGCCGCCCAAGAGGATCTGCCGGTACCAGGAGGATCGCCATCGTCGACTTCGTCGTTCACCCCCGTCGCCGACCATTGCCTAAGCCCCGGTGAGCCTCCCACGACCCCCACTGGCCGCGCTAGGGTTCTGTCTTGTCGGTGTTGCCCGATGTGGACGATGAACCACAACCGTAGGATTAGAGCTTGATCATGCGGTCTACATCCCCCCATACCGCTTCGCACCCCTCTGTCTCACTGATGAGTGGGGACAGCCACTTAACCAGCCCGCGCGCGCTGTGCGTAGTGGGCCAGCCCAGTTAACCTCCCACGCGAGCCAGTAATTCAAATCTAGATTTATTCTTTTAGTTTCAAACTTAGTTATGTATCTAGATGCAAAAATCAACCCAGCTCCATTCACTAAACCAAAATGCATGAAACCAATTTTGTTAGAAAGGTACTGGAATGCTTAATCCAAACCCGTTGGATTCAAACCAATTGGATTTGTAGATCAGCTATAGTAAAAATAACAAGGCAGAAGCTTTCTGCAATCAAACATTTTTCAAAATTCAACCATAAAATCTTTTGAGTTAATTCCAACTCTCAAAAATCACATTTAACCATACCTTTTAGAATATGAAAATATATAGGTTTACTTGTAGAAATAATGATCAAGTAATAAAAGAATGCCCCATAGACATTTCTAGTCACTTTATTTAATTAAAATAAAGGTTAAACCTTATTAAATTATGACACCACTTTAAAATCACATTCCCATGTACTGAAATATGTGGTGATGACACGTGTCAACATGATCCCATGTTTTAGTTGGAGAATATTAAATCTTAAGTAGTTTGCAATGAGTTGAAATTACTTTTCTAAAATAAAGGAAATAAAACTATTTGCCTTCATGATTGTCATGCTTGTGATGATCCTATATCATCTAGTGAAAACCTTGGTGTGATCAATATAAATAGTTAAGTATTGTTTGGTGATTGTGTACCTCATATTTATTTATAGACGCTAGTACCGACCAAGGATACGAGGAGGAAGAAGGATACTACGAAGAGGAAGCCGAGGAGAACATCGACCACTACTCTACACAAAGCAAGCTTATACTAATATCTTAGCAAGCTACTAACTAAGCAAGCCTATACTTGCAAACTTGCAATCCTCACTATACAAATTGACTTAGCAAGTTAATTCTTGCAGGCTTACCTTACTTGATACCAAATCCCAGTTTTACTTGCAAGCTTAGTTATTTTATTTCTTTATCAAAGCTTTCTAATTAAGGTTAAATGATGATTGGTAGATTTTAGAAAGATTATTAAAGGTAGCATAAAGAGCATAAAACTTGGCCTAAGTTAGATAATCTTGATGTCATCCTGAGGCATGAGATTGAACTTAGATCATTCACACTTTATTACCACCCCTCATTAGTATTTACCCTCACTTGTAGATGCTAGTGCTAAGCATAAAACTTGATCAACTTTAGATGGGAATACTTGGTGAAAATGGTTATGAAAACCTTAGAATGATGAGTCATTCTATTGGAATGTTTTGACATGTGTTCTTGAACACTAGATGATTTTGATGATGAAAATGTTAAGGCATGAGCCTTAGCCCTTTATAAAACTGATGGTTGTATGGATGCGATACCATTCTAATTTTACCGTACAACCACAATACCCGAAATTTGGGTAGGGATTGACTAGAAATTTATATACCTTAGTATGGGTTCCCTTGCTGCCAAGGTTTGAGCTGAGGCAACCTTGTGAAGATTGTCCACCTATGCAGTTCACAAGATGACAATTGGTCATGGTTGGTTGGCCAAACTCATAGGAGAGGTGCCTATACTAGGGCGTGTAATGGAATGGTTAGGATTGATTATCCGCATATTGAGTATGGTGTATTCAGGATTGTTCCTCACGGATGTATCGAATATTGTGGTGAAAGTGTACCACCTCTGTAGAGTGTCAAACTATTCGAATAGCCGCGTCCGTGGCTATGCACAATTGGAGTGGCCATACTGTTTTACCGTCAGATGTTTTCAAAATGACTTATGAAATGATTCGTGACTTTGACTTAACCACAACAGGGTTGTGATATGAAATTCAATTTCCCACTTAGGTGTTATAAAACTTTCAACTAGCTTTCTTTGATTCTAAACCCAGTAGAGATAAATCTGTCTTTTTGCAAAACAACCTAGAGCTTAGTATTCCTACTTAAAACCTCTTTACTTGTTAGTGATAGTTTGTGAGTACTTAAAGAGTACTCATGGCTTTGTCCCTGGCTATTCCCGTTGCCTGACTATGAGGAGGACTATCAGGAGGACGGACATCAGGAAGGTTACAACAACTAGGATCATCTCCCATCGTCAACATTGCCTGTGACCATGAAGATGGAGCTTCACCTACGCTATCATTATTATTACGTTATTTCCGCTGCTTGAATTGTATTAATACTGGATCATGAGATCCTTATTTGTGTAAGACCTTATGTATGGTTTGTAATGGATGATGTACTGTGATATCCACATCTGTTATGTCTTGCAAAAATGGTATTCCTGGGATTGTGATGTATGGCATAACAGGCATCTGGGATTAAAAATCCGGGTGTTGACAATCATCTCCCTTGAGTGTCAGGGTTCCTTTACATAAAGGGTCAGCTGCGATGCAGTCACCTGGAGGAATCGCGAACTGCCATCGGAAGCAGCCGAGGCGATAGTATGAGCCCCTCATTGAAAGTGCTCCTTCTTGATTAGTCGGATGGCACTCCGGTTGGTCCGTGGATCCAGACGTCCCGGTGTTGAGGGGAACAACTCATCGGGTAGGGCCTATACTAGAGTGGCATCCGGAGAGTCTTGACCGGTTACTCGACCCACGATCGTTGTAGATCAGGGCAGAGTACCCGGATGGTGTGGGTAAAGTGTATAACCTCTGCAGTGTAAATCTATTCGAATAGTCGTGTCCACAGTCATGGACGGTTGGGAAGGTTGCTGTAGAGCGGTGCTGGTTTTGATTTCAAAAAGGACTTTGGAAAAGCAATGGCTTCAAAAGGTTTTAACCATGGGATGATCGGAAAAAAGAGGAAGGAGTTTGGTCATGAGATGGCCGGAATCAATCCTAGTGTTTTCTAAAACTTTTCAAAAAGGTTTCCAATTTTTTTCCAAAAGTTTTCAATAAAGATATAGACATGCTATATATACAAGAGAAACTAGTTTATAAAAGAACCTCTTATGGAGCCCTCCTACTACCACTGCCATATTGCATATCCCTTATTATTGTTATCTTAAGGTGGTTTGCGAGTATATTCAAAGTACTCACCGGCATTGTCCTTGGCTATCTACTTGGCCATACTTTCAGATGATCAAGAGAAACAATGGAGATGCTGACGTCTATGCGAGCTAGGTCGTCTTCCCAGTCAATCGCTTATAGGTTAAGGCATGACATGGGCTCTGCACTTGAAGACTTCCGCTATTGATGTTGTAATCGCCATAATGGAAATAAATGTAAGTTTTATACTCGTTTCTTTTTGGCTGTTGTAATGGTACTCGTCGGTTATGCTCATGGCTCACTGATCGTGGGAGTGTGAATTGCAGGCATAATGGGGATTCTCGGACCATAAATCCGGGGTCCCACAAGTATGACCTGCCATGTATGGACATTCACATTCATGGCCATTTCCGAACAAATCGCTGCGACCCCAACTTTCATAGAGAATGGACCATGTCTAATGCACATTTCGAAAGTTTTGTCGTCTTTCAAGCTTTCTAGCTAATTTTGGCCACCTAAATGGCCAAATGTCAATCTATGGAAATTATACCATATTTGAAGTCCATGTAAGTGATAGAGTTTTTTTTAAATAATTTTGAAGACAACCCACCATTTAGTCAATGTTTAGATGATATACCATCCAATGTTTAGAACGAGTCAACTTCTTTATATTTAGCATGAATTTGCATTGCCGAAAATTTCCACCAATCAGTGAAAAAACTAGAGAAAATAGAGTGTACAACCGTAGTACTATTACCGAATTAAGAAGACCACAAGCAAATATTATCAAAAAATGATAATGCATGTGTCGACCAAAATAGACAAAACAACATTACCTAGATAGAGGTGGTAGTCCCCAACTTCCTCCCCTGTCTAGCCAGTCTTGATCCAATGGTCATCAATGGAACCTTTCAAGGTACCCACCACCATGCAACCAATATACAAGAATGGCAAAGTTTTGAAATATTCAACTTATTAGCTCATAATTTCCATGCCGACAAAGTTGACCCTGTTATAAAAACCTTAAATCAAAATAAATAGAAATCCAAAAAACAAATAATTACCTGTAGAGTCATTTACCATCTACCACCTGCCATGAAAAATGATGAACATGAGTTCTGAAAACTTTTGAAAAACTCGCTTCACAGAATTGACCTACCATATCCACATCATAGTTTATGATAATTGTCCCATATTAGATAGATAGGTGCACCTAGATAAATAGATAATCTCAAATTTCCAAGTCAGAGAAAGGTTTTTATGTAAAGCAAGCACTCCCTCTATCCCAAAATAGGATGCATGTAGTTTTTGGTCAAAGTCATACTTTTTAAAATTTGACCAACTACATAGAAAAATGTGTTGATGTTTATAATCCCTAATCAGTATTGTTAGAACTATTATGAAATATATCGTCATATGGTGCACAATAGATATTGTAGACGTTGGTAATTTTCTCTATATATTTCAACAAATTTCGAATTTGTTGACTTTGAAAAAAATTACTATATGCGTTCTAGTTTGGGATATATAGAGGAAGTAGTACTACAACGAAGAATATGGCTTGAAATGGAGGGTGGAAACCAAAGATCCAGATGGCAACATCGAGGAGGAGTTGAAGGTGGTTCGATGTTAATGGGTTTCTGATATGAGGTACTAGTACTACAGCGTACACACTCTACTAGTAGGAGTAATAAATTTTGCACGCAAAACAAATTTGGTTTTTTCTCTCTCATTCACTGCCTCTCTCACCGTCCATCTCTCCTCGGCCACCCCGCATGCACTGGTCGTTTCATCTCTCCCTTGTCCACAACCAAGCGATGCGTTGCACAGATGTGCAGATGAAGGAGCCACTTTAAAAGGCACTATGACCCTGGCGTGCTTGTCAGCTGCATTGTTGTACAGAGGAAGGAGCCACTTTAAAAGGAACGTGACCTAGCTATAACACACTTGTAGTTCCAATTTTGAGATACTTTTGGCAAATTGCAGTAAAGCCAGATTATTGCACAGATACATAGCTACGAATCTTGAAATTTATGAAACCTGATAATATCAATGAAATAGGCTACAGTGGTGGCATTTAGCTATATACCTTATAGTTGCTTCACACAAAAACATTGTTGTCACTTTCATTAAATTACGCTAACGCTATTCCATTCCACGAATATAAGCATAAAGCTTGAACATTATTGAAATTTTCCTAAAACCTAAACCTTAAACCCCTAAACCCTCACCAAGCACGTATCATGCACTTCTAGATCAAAATTTGAGATGTATACTTTCATTAAATTTCACTAACGACATTCTATTTCACAAATATAGGCATATAACTCAAACATTATTGAAAATTACCTAAACTCTAACCCCCTAAAACCTAAACCCCGAGCCCTATACCCCTAAACCCTAGAAACCCCAACCCTCGACCCCTGAACCCTAAACAAGTAGGTATATACCACGCACTTATAGATAAAAATTTAAGCTATTTTCATTAAATTGTTGCTAACTCATTCTATTCCATGAATATAAGAATAAAGGTCAAATTTCATTGAAAATTCCTGAAACCCTAAACCCTAAAACCAGAAACACTAAACCCCTAAAACCTGAAACACTGAACTCCTAAACCCTAACCAAACAGTTATCATACACACTTATACATATCAAATTTTGAGATACTTTTATTAAATTGGGCAACGCTATTCTATTCGACGAAAATAACCATGAAGCTTGATCATTGTTATAAATTCCCTAAACCCTAAATAGCACGTAAAACCTAAACCCTAAACCCCTAAATAGTAAAACCATAAACCCGACAACCCATAATTAAACTGTAACCAAGAAGGTATTGTACACTTATATATATATCCTAATTTGAGATACTTCCATTACATTGTGGTAACGTCATTTTCTTCCACGAATATAACCATAAAGTTTGAACATTATTGGAAAATCCCTGAACCTGAAACCCTAGAACCCCAATAACTAACCCACTAAGCCCTTAGCAAGCAGGTATCACACACTAATATATCAAATTTTGAGATACTTCTATTATATTGGGAAACACCATTCCATTCGACGAACATAATTTTGAAGCTTGAACTTTATTAAAAATTTCCTAAACCCTAAAACCCGCTAAAGCCAAAACCCTAAACCCATAAATACTAAAACACTAAACCCTCAAACCATAAATAAACCCTAACCAAGCAGGTATCATGCACTTATAGATCAAATTTTGAGAAAATTTTATTATATTGGGTAATGCCATTCTATTTCATGGGTATAGGCATACCACTACAACAAATTAGTCACATAAAGAAGTTATTTATTAGTAGCTTTTTATACTCGTCTCTAGATGAATAACAAGCACTTTATAGAGACGTTTAGTGAGACGCTACCAGGGTCATCCCAAAGTATACACGCTCAGATATAAGTACCCCTAGCACCAACATATCCATTGCATCAGTTCTCCTTCTCCGTGTCTTAGAAAAGGAAAACCGTGGAAAACCTAGATCCGCCGCCGCATCTTTTCCTCTTCCGAAGCATGGCGCACATAAGGTGTAACCGTGGGCGTGTTTTTCTCCCGCTATACATCCATCTCTTTGATCGCGGTCTCCCGATCCCAGTATCAAGCTCATCGGATTCCCCCATGGCGATGTTGTTTCCCCAGCTGCTCGTAGGCGATCCTCCATGATGGCACCGATGATTGTTCTCCTTGACGATGTAGAGGTTTTCTCCATAAATCCTGCCCCATCCCATCACCTTCATCTAGACAATCACACCATTTTCGTGTGATGTAAGATCCACGAAGCCCCTCATTCATGGTCCTTTCCCTATCCCATCTTTTACCATCGGCTCTTCCTGATTTGTATCAACGAGTAAAAGGTTTCCCCCCTAACAGGTATCATTCATTGTACTCCTATTGATTTACTCATCTAAATAGTTGATGGGATAGCTGATTTATATTCCACTTTGTTTTGATAGTTATGGACAAACTGAAGCCCATTTTTAGATTGAAACTAAGCGTATCATCAATGTGTGCTGATGTTATCACTTTTAAAGCTCCGCCAGTATAGGAAAAACTTGGTATTTTATAGTAATGCAATATATAAGAGAGCTATATCAGACAACCTACTGTCCTATGCATATCTCTGCTTTCTGTACTAGCATGAATGAGAATGATATGTGGCTGATGTTACAAAACTATTGAATAGATGACAACTCGATTGGTCCCAGATTCCTTTTATCGCTCTGTTATGTGAATCTTTCATTGTGGTATTTTTGCAAGAATTGCAATAACAGGTATAATTCATACTGGCATCATTCTCCTTATCATGTTGATTTAAGTTACAAATAGGATAAGATGGTAACGACTAGGAATAATGGCGATAGATATATTCTGAGTGCAAAAACATATTCCATCTACTCAATTTTCCACAAAAAATATGTGAAGATCCATTCTTGTTAGAGGTCTTCAGGTATATCTCCGCGAGCATTAAACTACTTTGACATTTGGATACAATTTATGATAAAATATTCAACTTATGCATATATTACCTCTATTTTTCTTGCAGATTTCTTGGAGAAAATTCAACAGAATTGGCTCCCGGAAAGGCAATTATATAGTCATGTATCAAGTGTGAACTATAAAATGTTCTTTTGTCTGGTTAGTTGGTGTCCTCTCTCGCCTTGCTCTAAACGGCTGTTTGACATTTGAATTCTTATTTGGTGATGCACTATTTTGAGAATCTCATGTCTCGTTCACTTTCATGCTTTGTAGGGTGTTGGATGAATGCCAAGGACATGTAGAGATGGACTGAACAGACACTGAAGATATGGGATGCTCGTACATAGAAAGTTCCTAGATATATCATATTATTTTGAGACAAAATGTTTGTAAATATTTATATATTCTAGTTGTATCTTTCGTCTTGTGGATAGTTCAAGTTGTTGTCAACTTAACTATTTCTCCACGAGCTATTCTTTTTCTTGATGATACATATGAACAGTGTAATTTTGTATACAAAATGTATTGCCTATATCAAGAACACGCGAGATATCTTTTAGTTATTTGTACGTTGTGTATTGCTTCGATTTGACAAGCTATAATAATATTTCAAAGAAAAAGGAAAAATAGCATCAGCCCTTTAGCTTGAAGCAACCATTCCCGTGATGTATTTAAGATGCAATGTCACGTCGCTATGGATGGTAGAGATGACGTGAATATCCATACAGGAAAGCGTCTTTAGAGGTGTAGAGATGCAAAATAATCGTCTCATCTTTTTGCAAACACGCTCACCAAAACGTCTCTATTATCTTTGAGACGGTGCATTAGAAGACGCTCGTGAGATGCGTTACCAAAGCGACTCTATGATGTGTCAACAACCGGGTTTTTAATCCCAGATGCCTGTTATGCCATACATCGCAATCCCAGAATTACCATTTTTGCGAGACATAACAGATTTGAATATCACAGTATGTAACTACCTCGGTGAATTACGCTCCTAGTTACAAGCCTGGATGAGCAGAAATGGTTGAAATAGTACGGTGGGGTCCAAGTGCCACTCACAGGTAGACCTTTTGGCCGTCCCAACCATTTCTAAACATCGGGACAAGAACGGACGGCGTAATCGGCAGACGAAGGGATCAACTACATACACAAATGAGTATGTATGCAAGCCACCATACAACAGTACATCAGAGCCATTCCATCTCAAAAGAAAGGAAATATAGCAACGCCATACGGCAAGATCCAAAATCCTAGATAGATATAATAGTTTAGGATATCTCCTCATACATCAAACATCAGAGTATCAGGCGGAAGCGAAAGACAAAATCCGAGTACGGATAAGAAGCAAATCGGCATAAGATGCCCCATAAATAAGCACATCCCGCCCACAGATCTCACGGATCCCCGTTTCCGGAATCTCTACACCGAATGATCGTTGCCAAATCGTCCGTCTCTTCCATCCGGTATCCATCTTGCGAGTGTACCTATTCATCTGAACCAATAATTTATCGTGTGAGACCCTAGGGGTACTCAGCAAGTCTTTATGCCTCTAAAGGGGACACAAACTGGGGTGACGCAATTGCAGCAAAAGATAAACCCTAACAATTCTATAGATACTCGCTAACCATCCGCCTAACCAGAGATAGACGGATGTCCGTGAATTAATAACAACAGTTATAACAGTTAAAACGGTAATATCCATAGATCCATCCTCCTCCTCGCTTACCGACAAGGAAGCGGACGAACAACCCCCACCATCCGTTGGCAGTTTTATTATCCATTCCATGAGTGTTGCACTATTTACTAGTCATGTACCTAGCCTAGTCAAATTAAAAGCGGTACTTTAGTTATGCTTGTCTATGATCGAGAAACTGTGCTCCAAGTCGTCCATAACCGCGGACACGGCTTTCAGAAAGTTTTACCCTGCAGAGGTGCACAAATATCAACACACACTCGATATGCCTCGGAAAAACCAAATCAAAACCCAACGAGGCAGTCACGACAAAGCGATCACAGGATTCAGAAATATTTCAGGGGGCCACCCCATTAAGCTACCCGCGACGAAGTTGGCCGACTTCGAGACGGACTCAAGGTTTGCGCCAATGGCTGTGAACGACTGGGAACCCGGAAATGTGACTGGGCTTGTCGACACCGCGAAAACACTCCGCTTTCCTAACAAGACAAAGGTGCTCCTCGCACAATTTTAAATAAAGCGATAAAGCATGGCATAAGTACAGGATAGTAAATAAAACCTCAAACTAGTTTGTGGCCCCAAGAAATAAGAATGAATCAAGCTCGGCTGGGGGTTCATAAGCCTCCGGATGTGGATAGCGAATATTCAAGGAACAGGAATCAAGTACTCGGGGTCCTACGGGACACAAGTGAGCCTGAAAAACCAAATAGCGAATATGGCTCACCGATGCCACTTTCATTAGTTATCCCATTACTACTCAGATTAAGTTGTATAGGTACCTCGTTATCCATCAGAAACTCACATACCCTACACATGATGTTCTACGACTCGCATGGCTCAAACAACTCCTGTAGTAATGGCTCATGGGATGGAGGAACAAGCTTCGGTGGGGTTTAAAAGTAAAGGTTATGAAATACTTGGGATTCAAATTAATGCAATCGCGACTCAATGATGCAGGAATAAGATAGAGGCAATAGGTACTATATGTATGCAAGCATGTGGTAGTGCTTGCCTGGCAGCTCAGTTGAAGCAAGGGATGGATCTGGGTAGTGCTCCTGGTTCTCTTGGTATATCCCCTGCTCAGCGTCTATTCGAAGAAGAACCAAACAAACAAGGGCCAACATAAATAAAGTGCACAAGCATATGAATAAAATGAGACAAGCAAACAATCATGCCATGATGAATGATGCACAATTTGCATGGAATTAATGTAGCATGGCATGAGTGAGGTGTGGAATACAAGAAATAATCATTTTATTGAGTTTTAGCCACATTTTAATCTCAATTAAGTTGCTGTATACTTTACATTTATATGATGCATGCTGCAAAACAGAACATGGATTGCATAAACAGAAAGGTCTCGTCGAGCTAATCATTTTAGACATATTATTTGTTAAATTTGGAGTTATAAAACAAAAGTTATTAAATAATTAAGAAAAAGGGCATTTTATTGTAACTTTAATCAACTCGAAATTTTAAATGTTTAAAATATATTTTGAAGGCCATATTTGAATTCCTCATATTTTTCTGAGTTCAAAACATATATTATTTGTTTAATTTGGATTTATAATTTAAAAGTTATTATAAAACAGATTTGAATTTTGAATTTGAAATAATTTGGAAAAGATTTGAATTAAAACAGAAACAGACAGAAACTTTTGTTACTCAGAGGGAGCTAGCCACACCCACTGACGGTTGGGCCCACGATGCTGAGTCATTGTGGCTGGCAGCGGGGAGTTCTGCATGGGCTTCACGCAAGCGGTGTCTAGCTCGAGACCGTCTTGAGCCCAGAGGTTGGCGGGGCCACACCGCTCGCGACCCAGCCAGGGCGTGACACGTGGGCGATCCTGTATGCTGAGGGTCTCCGTCTGCTGGAAAACAACTGCCAAGAGGTTCCTTGCAAAAGAAACACCGAGACTGACAGGTGGGGCACTAGGGAGCTCGGGTTGAGGCGGGAAAAACTACAGGGGGTTTTCTGGAAAAGCGTCGCCGACCGGGTTCACTGCACGCCATCTGCAGAGAGAACAGGAACAGGCCGGAGTTTGACGACGATGGCGACTAAACGATGGCGTATCTCGCCACGACGCAAAAAGGAAAGACGCAGAGGGGACATCGGGCTACAAGTTTCATGCGCTGGCGACACACACATGCATGCAGGTGGAGGGTGAGGCATGGCGTGGCAGGCGTGCGCAGCAGACTGTCACATGACGATGGGCCAACATGCAGAGCGCTCGACGGAAGGCGGCGGCGATGCAAGGTGAGAGGGGGCGGGAGACGATGTCTAGGGGGTCGATGTGCTCACCAGGGACTCGTCGGTGTGGTCGCCGGAGCTGGAGGTGGCTCAGGTCGGAGCAGAGGCAGGGGCTCTGCGAGCTTCGGCTCCGGTGGCTGCGGCGTGTCCGGGGAGCTTCGGAGGGCTTCGGGGAGGCGTGGCCGGGGCAGGGCGATGTGGAGGAGACAGAGGGGGGTCCTGGTGCTCCTGGATCGCCTTGGGGAGCAGCAGGCTGCGCAGATCGAGATCAAGGCCGAAGTAGCTAGGGTTTAGGGCATGATGGAAAGCTTGCATGGCTTGGGGAGGAAGAAGGGAGGTAGAGGAGGACCTGGGCGCCTCCCAGATCCGACCTGAGAGGGATAAGGTGAGCTGGGGTGGTTGGGGAGATAAGGGAGAGAGGAGAGAGGCACATGGGGTGGTGGTGGCTTTGGCAAAAAGGGAGGAGGGTGATCGGGGCTCCCTCTTTCTCCTCTTTGTCTTGAAGCCAAAGAAAGGGGGAGGGCAGAGAGGCTGCCAGGTGGGGCCAGGTGGTCAGGTGGGGCCAGCAAAGAAGAGAGAAGAGAGAGGCCGAGAGAGAGGGGGTATAGATAGCATGGGCTCGGTCTAGGGTTAGAGAGGACTCGGATTAGGGTTTGGAGGGATAGGGTAGATCATGGGTTAGGTTTAGGGTTTAGCTAGGTTTAGGGAGAGAGGTTAGAAATAAAAAGGTGGAGAGGTGGTTTTGTAGATGAGCACAAGGTGGTGGTAAGGAGACCACAAAGAGAGAGAGAGAGAGAGGGGGGATGGTGGTGATGGGGTAGGTGATATGAGTGGCATGAATTAGGGTTTTTAGGGAGAGATAGATGGAGTGGCTTTCTTTTGACAAGACCAAGCTAGAACATGACAAGCTCCAACAAGATCAAGGCAAGAAAAAGAGAGGGATGTGGTGATAGGGTTTAAGCAAGATCAAACTAGATCAAGCCAAAAGAAGGGATAGAGATAGAGATGAACCACTCAAGAATCAAATAAAATCCAAATGACAAGCAAAAGGTGGTACTTGCATGGCCCATGCAAAACTAATTTAATGCCATGTTATTCTTGTGAAAACAATAATATTAAACATGGCATTGTTCCTTCGCATTTCCAAAAGTGGAATAAAGCCAAGCAAAAGAAATGAAAGGATGCCCCATGTGGAGTAGTTGGAGATGGCCATGTTTGAAATAAAATGGGACATGCTAGTGTGTATGTTCCACTAGATGATTAATAGTCCCAAAAATATTCCAACATGAGCATAATTCCATGATAATCCATATGGAAGCTAGGGAAAAGGGTTCCACTCACAAGGCATGCAAAGGTGGCCATGTGGCTCTCATATATCAATGATGTGAAAACAACATGATGCCAAGATGAGAGCATGTGGAAAAGAATTGGATCCATCCCAACCCACATGAGCTAGAGGTAAAACCAATAAGTGCCAAGCTCATATTTAGTTGGATGGTGGAATTATAAGGTGGTGAAAGAAAGGTGGTGGAGTTAATAAAAGATATGCCCCCAACTCAACTTGGGCATTAAACAATATATCAAGAATCAAATACAATATCAAGAGGCAAATACATTAACAATGCATATGAGAGAAGAACCAAATGAAAAAGGGTTTTATATGATGCTCAAATGCAAGGAGGCATGATGACATGAGCATGATATAATGATGATGCAACAATTATATATATGAAGTAGCCATTATATAGACTAGGCTAGTAGCATTGCAATTGTTAGACAATTGGGATGCTATAACTCTCCCCCACTAAACAAGAATCTCGCCCCGAGATTCCTAGGAAAAAGAAAACAACACAAGGAGAGACGGTGTTCGAACGAAGGTGACCCTCACGTTCACAAGTTGATGAACAACGGAATGGTGCGACCACCACACCTTGCAAAACTTGCTAGACTTGTTGCGAGTCTTGCGTTTTGCTTGAGAAACAACGGGTTAGAAGAGTTGAAGGATTGTCGTGAGACAAGAAGGATAGGATGGACATAGCTTCGGTTTTCTCAAGTAACATGATAAAAGAACAGAGCCACTTGTGAAAGAAAAAGACAAGATGATGTATCATGGATAAAGAAAGACACACCGTTAAGATTAAAGATTTACTGATACGAGAAAGGATGAATCTTTATCTCACCGGAAGAAAAAGAGCTAGATTGGAGAGGTTTGAACCACTATGGCAATAGCATCGTATCTCCTCTCGGATTTGAGAAATGAAGTACGGAAACAATATTGCCTTCAAACAATAGAGTCCCTTGATATCAACAGAAAGATTTAGTTAAGGCATCATCGGATTAGATTCTTCTTGCGCTGGTAAGAACCACAGGATCACGCAATTGAGGTGCGCGGATATAACTTCCAGAGACGGATGTGAAGCCAGATCATGGTGGAATCCCGAGAAGCAAAGAATATGGAAGATCTGGAGTTTATTGTAGAGATACTTATTGCTTTCTTTAGCCTTGAGGCTAACGCAATAGATTTGCGGCTGATGGCATCAACCATAATTGGCTTTAGCACAGAAAAAGAATGGATGGAACGAAGAGAGATAGCTTCCTTTCATCTTGTTTGGGGATGTCCAGCACCGGTAGAATGACGAGGACAGAAAAGAGTTTGCGTCTGTTTCCACCAGATAATTGAGGATTTTGCTCCGTGTAGAAAGGGTGAGATCACCAACAAGAGATTATTGATTACTTTCTTCGAGAGAGCACTCCGGAAAAACAAAGACGGAAGTAAAAGTATCAAGGGAAAAGGCCACTTCTAACTTCCGTGGAATGAGTGAAATCACATTAATTCACCAATTCAATGTACAAGAGCGAATGATAAGAGTAGTGGTATGGTAGCTACTCCATCCCGCACTCAAAGCATTACTCCGCACATGAATAAGAAAACCATGCAACCCAACTACCGAAACAGACTGAAGGTATTGACAAGAATAGCTCATGGAACTCCGTAAGAAAACAAAGATAGATGCAAACGATTCGCCGGATTCATAGATAGATAAAGATGATGATGTTGTCGTCATGTCTGAAGTACCAAGCCACCGGAAAGATATGAAGGAAGATCACGGAGACAACGGCAAGATTCCACAGATATAGAAAAAGATAGCACCACTTGAACGGAAGGAATACAAGATCTGTAAGGTCTTCATGGCCTCCGGTGGATTGAGCATAGACGATAGAGCGAGAGGGTTTCAAGATATACTTAACGAGATAGAGGTGAAAAGAACTCCATGTTCTTCTTGAAATGATTGAGAGAGATTTAGCAGTTTGAGGAAAACTTTAGCGGAACGACGATGATAACTGGCCAACAAGGAACAACTCCGGATTGGTTGAAGATGGAGGATGGAATTAACAATGGACTTGCTAATTCCAGAATTGAAGCAATGTATTTAGCAGAAGGACGTGGCCGAGATAGGTGACTTCAAAAAGTTAGAATTCACGCTTTGAGAACTTTGCACACAGGCAGTGCTCTCGAAGCTTGAGAGAAAGAGACATAGATGATCTTCCATGTTCTTCCATTGATATGGAATATGCAAGCATATTATCAACATATACCACCATGGATTAACAGGATATTCCCAGAATATCTAGTTCAAGAGGCGGGAGAAACAAACAAATGCTCGAAACACTTTCTGAGCTCAACGCTCTTTGGAAAGATCAATATTAAGAGCACGGGTTCGTGTTGAAGAAGATGCACTGGAAGAATAGATTATCTGGTCCTTCGAAAGAAAAAGAGATGTCACCTGGTTCATATTGCCGATCGGATCACCGGTTACAAAGATAAAGAGATCTTGGATAAGAACCGATGATAGCTCATACCTTAAGCAAAGCTATCAGAGACGAAAAGATGCAATTCCCTCGTATCAAAGAGAATTTTGCAGATATGGAGTTCAAAAAAGATTTGCAGCATGATGAACAGATGATAGACCGCCGTAGTGCCTTGAGAAACTCCGGATTGCCAAGGATGCTTGAATATGCATAGATATGGTCACGGTGTACTCAAAATCACAGGAGATAACCGTCACCATTTGGAGGATAGTGTTGATAGCATTTTCCATATTCTAATCGTCACTTATCATGAGTGGAATATAGCTGTGCCGATAGCCAAATTACAATCACCAGCATCGGATCGACACACGTTTTGTAATTAGCCCAATAGAATTGGAGATGAAAAGAAACTCCAGGATTAAGCGCCGGTGACGAAAGAATGAGTTAGCATGGACATGCTGATAAAAGGGAGATAGATAATGTTTCACACACGACTGGAAAAGGAGTGTGGAAACACAGATATAGCAAAGAAAAATTTTCCGCATTTTTCGGCATTAAAATACCAATAGATCATAAAACCACTTACGTAGAGATTAGCAGATGCTTGCAGAATGTGGAGTTGCTAGAAGGAAGGACACCCTTAAGAAGATGGCACGGTTAACAAGGAGTCGATAGATCGCACGGTTTTTCAAAGCACAAGATGGAATGTACCAACAGTTGATAACCAAAAGGCAGATAAAGATAACAAGTTGGATGCAACAGATAGACAAGGAATTACACACACACACACTTTCTATGGTACTACGGAAACCCCGAACACGTGAATCCTAGTTTGAATTTTAAGAAGAGGATTGAAAACGTTACACTTCCTTACCAGAAAAAGGATGGTGGGTGGGTAAGAAGAAAAGTGGAAGCAGTCCTACTCTCGCGTTTTGTTTTTCCCTAGTATACATAGCTACCAAAAATATTTTCTAGACTGACAACGACCATTTGGCTGAGACCCTGAAGGTCGGGATGGCTCTGATACCAATTGTAACTACCTCGGTGAATTACGCTCCTAGTTACAAGCCTGGATGAGCAGAAATGGTTGAAATAGTACGGTGGGGCCCAAGTGCCACTCACAGGTAGACCTTTCGCCCGTCCCAACCATTCCTAAACATCAGGACAAGAACGGGCGGCGTAATCGGCAGGCGAAGATATCAACTACATACACAAATGAGTATGTATGCAAGCCACCATACAACAGTACATCAGAGCCATTCCATCTAAAAAGAAAGGAAATATAGCAACGCCATACGGCAAGATCCAAAATCCTAGATAGATATAATAGTTTAGGATATCTCCTCATACATCAAACATCAGAGTATCAGGCGGAAGCGGAAGACAAAATCCGAGTACGGATAAGAAGCAAATCGGCATAAGATGCCCCATAAATAAGCACATCCCGCCCACAGATCTCACGGATCCCCGTTCTCGGAATCTCTACACCGAATGATCGTTGCCCACATTGTCCGTCTCTTCCACCCGGTATCCATCTTGCGAGTGTACATGTTCATCTGAACCAATAATTTATCGTGTGAGACCCTAGGGGTACTCAGCAAGTCTTTATGCCTCTAAAGGGGACACAAACTGGGGTGACGCAATTGCAGCAAAAGATAAACCCTAACAATTCTATAGATACTCGCTAACCATCTGCCTAACCAGAGATAGACGGATGTCCATGAATTAATAACAACAGTTATAACAGTTAAAACTGTAATATCCGCAGATCCATCCTCCTCCTCGCTTATCGACGAGGAAGCGGACGAACAACCCCCACCATACGTTGGCAGTTTTATTATCCATTCCATGAGTGTTGCACTATTTACTAGTCAGGTACCTAGCCTAGTCAAATTAAAAGCGGTACTTTAGTTATGCTTGTCTCTGATCGAGAAACTGTGCTCCAAGTCGTCCATAACCGCGGACACGGCTTTGAGAAGTTTTACCTAGAGGGTGCACAAATAGCAACACACACTCGATATGCCTCGGAAAAACCAAATCAAAACCCAACGAGGCAGTCACGACAAAGCGATCACAGGATTCAGAAATATTTCAGGGGGCCACCCCATTAAGCTACCTGCGACGAAGTTGGCCGACTTCGAGACGGACTCAAGGTTTGCGCCAATGGCTGTGAACGACTGGGAACCCAAAAATGTGACTAGGCTTGTCAACACCGCGAAAACACTCTGCTTTCCTAAACTGTACAGTGTGCTCCTCGCACAATTTTAAATAAAGCAGTAAAGCATGGCATAAGTACAGGATAGTAAATAAAACCTCAAACTAGTTTGTGGCCCCAAGAAATAAGAATGAATCAAGCTCTGGCTCAGGGGGGTTCATAAGCCTCCCGGATGTGGATAGCGCGAATATTCAAGGAACAGGAATCAAGTACTCGGGGTCCTACGGGACACAAGTGAGCCTGAAAAACCAAATAGCGAATATGGCTCACCGATGCCACTTTCATTAGTTATCCCATTACTACTCAGATTAAGTTGTATAGGTACCTCGTTATCCATCAGACACTCACATACCCTACACATGCTGTTCTACGACTCGCATGGCTCAAACAACTCCTGTAGTAATGGCTCATGGGATGGAGGAACAAGCTTCGGTGGGGTTTAAAAGTAAAGGTTATGCAATACTTGGGATTCAAATTAATGCAATCGCGACTCAATGATGCAGGAATAAGATAGAGGCAATAGGTACTATATGTATGCAAGCATGTGGTAATGCTTGCCTGGCAGCTCAGTTGAAGCAAGGGATGGATCTGGATAGTGCTCCTGGTTCTCTTGGTATATCCCCTGCTCAGCGTCTATTCGAAGAAGAACCAAACAAACAAGGGCCAACATAAATAAAGTGCACAAGCATATGAATAAAATGCGACAAGCAAACAATCATGCCATGATGAATGATGCACAATTTGCATGGCATTAATGTAGCATGGCATGGGTGAGGTGTGGAATACAAGAAATAATCATTTTATTGAGTTTTAGCCACATTTTAATCTCAATTAAGTTGCTGTATACTTTACATTTATATGATGCATGCTGCAAAACAGAACATGGATTGCATAAACAGAAAGGTCTCGTCGAGCTAATCATTTTAGACATATTATTTGTTAAATTTGGAGTTATAAAACAAAAGTTATTAAATAATTAAGAAAAAGGGCATTTTATTGTAACTTTAATCAACTCGAAATTTTAAATGTTCAAAATATATTTTGAAGGCCATATTTGAATTCCTCATATTTTTCTGAGTTCAAAACTTATATTATTTGTTTAATTTGGATTTATAATTTAAAAGTTATTATAAAACAGATTTGAATTTTGAATTTGAAATAATTTGGAAAAGATTTGAATTAAAACAGAAACAGACAGAAACTTTTGTTACTCAGAGGAAGCTAGCCACACCCACTGACGGTTGGGCCCACGATGCTGAGTCAGCGCGGCGGCCAGCGGGGTTCTGCACGGGGCTTTCTGCACCACGGCGGTGTCTAGCTCCAGAGACTGACGTGCGGGCCCAGAGGTTGGCGGGGCCACACCGCTTGACCAGCCGAGGCGTGACACGTGGCGATCCTGAGCTGGGAGGGTCTGTCCGTGCTGGAAAACAACTGCCAAGGGGTTCCTTGCAAAAGAAACACCGAGACTGACAGGTGGGGCACTAGGGAGCTCGGGTTGAGGCGGGAAAAACTACAGGGGGTTTTCTGGAAAAGCGTCGCCGACGCCGGCTGTCTGCTGCACGCCGTCTGCAGAGAACAGGGGAACAGGCCGGAGTTTCGACGACGA
Organism: Avena insularis; assembly: GCA_023614405.1. NCBI lineage: Eukaryota > Viridiplantae > Streptophyta > Magnoliopsida > Poales > Poaceae > Avena > Avena insularis. The sequence continues at coordinate 151,847,848 of CM042687.1, forward strand.
TGGCGACTAAACGACGGCGTATCTCGCCACGACGCAAAAAGGAAAGACGCAGAGGGGACATCGGGCTACAAGTTTCGTGCAGGGAGCGACTACGGGGTGTAGAAGGCTGGCAGAAGCGAGGAACAGGGCGGTCGGTGCTTTCGTTCTTGCAGACGCATGACAGCAGCAGCGTCTGTGAGCGCTTCGGCGGCGGCGATGCAAGGTGAGAGGGGGCGGGAGACGATGTCTAGGGGGTCGATGTGCTCACCAGGGACTCGTCGGTGTGGTCGCCGGAGCTGGAGGTGGCTTAGGTCGGAGCAGAGGCAGGGGCTCGGCGAGCTTCGGCTCCGGTGGCTGCGGCGTGTCCGGGGAGCTTCGGAGGGCTTCGGGGAGGCGTGGCCGGGGCAGGGCGATGTGGAGGAGACAGAGGAGGGTCCTGGTGCTCCTGGATCGCCTTGGGGAGCAGCAGGCTGCGCAGATCGAGATCAAGGCCGAAGTAGCTAGGGTTTAGGGCATGATGGAAAGCTTGCATGGCTTGGGGAGGAAGAAGGGAGGTAGAGGAGGACACAGGCGCCTCCCAGATCCGACCTGAGAGGGATAAGGTGAGCTGGGGTGGTTGGGGAGATAAGGGAGAGAGGAGAGAGGCACATGGGGTGGTGGTGGCTTTGGCAAAAAGGGAGGAGGGTGATCGGGGCTCCCTCTTTCTCCTCTTTGTCTTGAAGCCAAAGAAAGGGGGAGGGCAGAGAGGCTGCCAGGTGGGGCCAGGTGGTCAGGTGGGGCCAGCAAAGAAGAGAGAAGAGAGAGGCCGAGAGAGAGGGGGTATAGATAGCATGGGCTCGGTCTAGGGTTAGAGAGGACTCGGATTAGGGTTTGGAGGGATAGGGTAGATCATGGGTTAGGTTTAGGGTTTAGCTAGGTTTAGGGAGAGAGGTTAGAAATAAAAAGGTGGAGAGGTGGTTTTGTAGATGAGCACAAGGTGGTGGTAAGGAGACCACAAAGAGAGAGAGAGAGAGAGGGGGGATGGTGGTGATGGGGTAGGTGATATGAGTGGCATGAATTAGGGTTTTTAGGGAGAGATAGATGGAGTGGCTTTCTTTTGACAAGACCAAGCTAGAACATGACAAGCTCCAACAAGATCAAGGCAAGAAAAAGAGAGGGATGTGGTGATAGGGTTTAAGCAAGATCAAACTAGATCAAGCCAAAAGAAGGGATAGAGATAGAGATGAACCACTCAAGAATCAAATAAAATCCAAATGACAAGCAAAAGGTGGTACTTGCATGGCCCATGCAAAACTAATTTAATGCCATGTTATTCTTGTGAAAACAATAATATTAAACATGGCATTGTTCCTTCGCATTTCCAAAAGTGGAATAAAGCCAAGCAAAAGAAATGAAAGGATGCCCCATGTGGAGTAGTTGGAGATGGCCATGTTTGAAATAAAATGGGACATGCTAGTGTGTATGTTCCACTAGATGATTAATAGTCCCAAAAATATTCCAACATGAGCATAATTCCATGATAATCCATATGGAAGCTAGGGAAAAGGGTTCCACTCACAAGGCATGCAAAGGTGGCCATGTGGCTCTCATATATCAATGATGTGAAAACAACATGATGCCAAGATGAGAGCATGTGGAAAAGAATTGGATCCATCCCAACCCACATGAGCTAGAGGTAAAACCAATAAGTGCCAAGCTCATATTTAGTTGGATGGTGGAATTATAAGGTGGTGAAAGAAAGGTGGTGGAGTTAATAAAAGATATGCCCCCAACTCAACTTGGGCATTAAACAATATATCAAGAATCAAATACAATATCAAGAGGCAAATACATTAACAATGCATATGAGAGAAGAACCAAATGAAAAAGGGTTTTATATGATGCTCAAATGCAAGGAGGCATGATGACATGAGCATGATATAATGATGATGCAACAATTATATATATGAAGTAGCCATTATATAGACTAGGCTAGTAGCATTGCAATTGTTAGACAATTGGGATGCTACACAGTACATCATCCATTACAAACCATACATAAGGTCTTACACAAATAAGGATCTCATGATCCAGTTCTTAATACAACTCAAGCAGAGGAATAATGTAATAATACAGATAGCGTGGGCGAAACTCCATCTTCGGGGTCACAGGCAATGCTGACGATGGAAGATGATCCTAGTTGTCTTAACCTTCCTGCGGTCCATCATCCTGGTACTCCTCTTCATAGTCTGGCCACGGGAATAGCCAGGGACAAATCCATGAGTACTCTTTAAGTACTCGCAAACTAATACTAACAAGTGAAGGGGGTTTTATAGTAGGGCACTAAGCTCTATGGTTGTTTTGCAAAAAGCCAGATTTACCTCTACTAAGTTCAGAAGCAAAGAAAGCTAGTTAAAAAATTTATAGAACCTAAGTGGGAACTTGAATTTCATATCACAACCTTGTTGTGGTCAAGTCAAAGTCATAATTCATTCCACAAGTCATTTTGAAAACATCTGACGGGGGAACAGTATGGCCACTCCAACTGTCCATAACCGCGGACGTGGCTATTCGAATATCTTGACTCTCTGCAGAGATTGTACACTTTCACCACAACATTCGATACGAATCCTGAATTCACCATACTCAGTATGCGGATAATCAATCCTAACCTTTCAATTACACGCCCTAGTATAGGCACCTCTCCTGTGAGTTTGGCCTCCCAACCATGACCATCTGTCATCTTGGGTACTGCATAGGTGGACAATCTTCACAAGGTAGCCTCAGCTCAGACCTTGGCCGCGAGGTTACCCATACTAAGGTATATAAGTTTCCAGTCAAGCCCTACCCAATTTTCGGGTATTGTGGTTGTACGGTAAAATTGGAATGGTATCGCATCCATACAACCACCAGTTTTATAAAGGGATAAGGCTCATGCCTTAACATTTTCATCATCAAGTTCGGAAATACATGTCAAAAAAATTCAGTAGAATGACTCATCATTCCAAGGTTTTCATAACCATTTTCACCAAGTATTCCCATCTAAAGTTGATCAAGTTTTATGCTTAGCACTAGCATCTACAAGTGGTGGCAAGTACTAATGAGGGGTAGTAAACAAGTGGGGATTAACTAAATCCGATCTCATGCCTTAGGATGACATCAAGATTATCTAACTTAGGCCAATTTAATGCTCTTTATGCAACCTTCCATTATCTTTCTAATAACTATAATTCACTATGTAAACTCTAAGAGAAATCTTTGATAAAGAAATAAAGTAAAAAGCTTGCAAGTAAAACTAGGATTGGGTTATCAAGTGGGTATGATCACATATGCTTAGGGCATATAGTTGGCATGGTAACAAGCAAGTATTTGCTTGCATAGCTATCAGTATAAGCTTGCATAAGTAGGGTATCTTGCAAGGGTTAGCTTTCCTTGAGCAGAGTAGTGGTTGAAGTTCTCCTCGGCTTCTTCCTCGTAGTATCGTCCTTCCTCCTCGTATCCGTGGTCGGTACTAGCGTCTATAAATAAATACAAGGTACACAATCACCAAACAATACTTTACTATTTTCAATCATCACACAAAGGTGCACTATAGATGATCTAGCATCATCACCTTAATTACAAGATTAAAGCATTTGTCTTAGTTATTTTAATTTGAGAAAAGTAATTTCTACTCATTGAAAAACTACTTAAGATTTAATATTCTCCAACTCAAACATGGGATCATGTTGACACATGTCATCAACACATATTTCAGTACATGGGAATGTGATTTAAAGTGGTGTCACAATTTAATAAGGTTTAACCTTTTTATTTTAAATAAATAAAGTGACTAGAAATCCTATCTAGCATTCTTTTATTACTTGAACATTATTTCTGTAAGTAAACCCATATGTTTTTATATATTCTGAAAGGTATGATCAAATGTGATTTTTGAGAGTTGGAATCAACTCAAAAGCTCCTACGTTTGAATTTTGAAAAATGTTTGAATGGATAAAAGCTTCTGCCTTGTTATTTTACCAAGGTTGATCTACAGATCCAAATGATTTGAATCCAATGGGCTTGGATTAAGCATTTCAGTACCTTTCTAACAAAATTGGTTTCATGCAATTTGGTTCATTAAATCGAGCTGGGTTGATTTTTGAATCTATGTCCACAACTGAGTTTGAATTAAAATAGAAAATCTAAATTGAAAAGGTTGGGTCACACGGGAGAGGTTAATGGGACGGCCCAGTGTCACTCCATGGCCTTGTGGGTCTCACCACCAGTGGCTCATAACACGCAAAGCGGTACGGGGCTATGTGGGTTGTTGGATTAGAAGGGAGATCGACGACTAGGGATCGTCGTCGACAATGAACATGTCACCTACGAGCTCAAACCCTAGCGGCTCAGTGGGGGTGCATAGGGGGCATACCAGGGCTCCAGCGACGACGGCAAGGCGGTCAAATGAACAAGGGGTCGATGACTAGCTCAGGGATGGTCTAGGAAGCTCCAGGGGTGGTCGAAATCAACGACCCCTTTCTCCTCTAGAGGTTGCCTGCTCCGACGCAATTCCGGCGAGATGCTGCTCCTCGTGCTCCGTCTTGAGGGTGGAATGATCAGTGAGGTGAGGGGAGTAGAATGGTGTGCTTCAAACGGCTAGGGGTGGCCTCCTTTTATAGGCTCGACGGCGAGACCGAGAGGGATGGGTAGGCGACGGTGGCGACATGGCTACGGGCTGCTAGCGGCATGGCTGAGGGTGGCGATCGACGCGCGGTCTCCTGGCGATGCTATAGAACTTAAATGCATGCTTAGGGGCGGTGGTAAATGGTCGGGCGAGGCTGGCGCTCTGAGCGGCAGAGGCGGCGTCTTCGACGGCGAGCGGTGGCTGTGGGGCGTTGGACGGCGAACGGGGGTGTCTGGCGTGTTCCTGGGGTCATGGCAAAGCGGTGGGCATGGGCTGCGGTCGAGGGGAGGCGTGTGCACGCATGCCGGGTGTGGCGCTCTAGCGCGGGCTCGGCATGTCGCAGTGGCACTAGGCTCGCGGCGTGCTCGGTGGTCCACGACTTTCCTTGGCTCGGGGAGGGGACAGTGTGTGGCGGTGGAGTGCTGGCTACCTACCAGACAAGATGGGCATGGTGAGGCTCGACCTGCTCACCATTGCTGGCAAGGCAAGCTCACAGTGGTTCTAGAGGTTTCCAATTAGGCTAGATGATATACTAAATGGTTGCTGTGAGCTAGAGAGGGAACAAGTTAGGCCAAAACACTATTAAAATAGTGAATTTGATTTGGTTTAAATTTGCCTCCTAAGTGTTTGATGGAATGGCCGCAAGAAACTTTCCTTTGAATTTTGAAAAGATTTTTGGTGGGTGTGCTAGGCATGTGCTGGTAACTCTGTCGTTGCTTGGGTTTTGAAAATTGGGCTTGTTTGAGTGGTTTTTGAAATGGTGGGATCTTCCCATATGAGATAGATTCAATTTTAAACTATCATTTAAACTTAGCATTTGAATGTTTTTGGAAGATCATAAGGTGGGCCTTGGTACCTTATTATGAGTACTAACAAGGGGTGCAAAGATCCACAAATTTTTCTGTTAAGTTTTGAATGCTAGGGATAGACAAAGTAGGCATGAGAGTTAATTTGGCAAAAATGACCATTCACTTCATTTGTTCATTTTGAGTTGTTTGTCTTTGGGAAAAGTTTGGGGATTGTTTAGATGATGTTTATTTCACCTAAGAATCATTTCACAAGCAAAGAAACAAAGAACCATGGCAATTCAAAAGAATCCAAATTTTGAATACACACACATATGAATGCTTTCTTATTTTTAGTTGGGAAAGTTTTTGTTAACCCTAATTTTGATGCTTAGAGTTTGATGATCCATGCTTAATATTTTTGGGATGTTACATGATGCCATAGAGATGATATAAAATGCTTTACCCCTTAGATTTTGCGTTCCTATATGACTATTTTCTTGTAGCAGCTTGAACATTATTGAAAATTCCATAACCCTAACCCCCCTAAAACCTAAACCCTAATCCCTATACCCCTAAGCCCTAGAAACCATAAACCCTCGACCCCTAAACCCTGAACAAGCAGGTTTCATGCACTTATAGATCAAAATTAGAGATAGTTTTATTAAATTGTAGCTAAGTCATTCTATTCCACGAATATAAGCATAATGCTCGAACTTTATTGAAATTCCTGAAATCCTAAACCCTAAACCCCTAAAACGTAAAGCCTAAACCCTAAAACCCGAAACACTAAACCCCTAAACCCTAACGAAGTAGATATCATGTACACTTGTAGATCAAATTTTGAGACACTTTTATTAAATTGGGTAACGCCATTCTATTCGACGAATATATGCATAAATATTGATCAGTATTAAAATTTTCCTAAACCCAAATCAAACCCTAATGACCTAAACCCTTAACCCACATTATAGATCAAAATTTGAGATAATTTCCTTAAATTGTGGTAAAGCTATTCTATTCCATGAATATAAGCAAAAAGCTCGAACATTATTGAAAATTCCCTAAACCCTAAACCCCTAAAACCTAAACCATAATCTCCTATCCTACCTTACCTCTTACCATCTTTCCAATATATAGTGTACGAATGACTTCGAATATTGACCGTTGGATCAAGACTTGTGAATCCCAATAATTACAGTCGTCAGATCATCTTTTACATTCTATTAGCATCTGCCACAAGATACTATTGATAGTCTTTAGAAACAATGAAGGATATGAACAAACCTCAAAACACACTTCTCCATCGTTCTAGAATCTTCTCCATCATTTCTCTATACCATGTTACCAAAATTTATATGTTTTTAGTAAATAGCATATTGTCAATTTATTGCAAAAATCTAGACACTAAGCTTGAATGGGTTTATCCATTAAATGGGTTACTTTGTGTGACAATTGGCACAATGTCATATTGAGACATAATCTTTGAAGTTGCTTCACAACCAAAAACAATGTTGTCACATGGAAAAATGAAAAAAAATCAAATTTGGATTCTCCCTTTGTAAACCAAAGCTTGATTGGCCAAAGATGCATCCAATGTACGGAGTACAAAACATGGACATGGTATCCGCAACTATGGTTGTGCAAGTCAAAAAAGCAACTATGGCTGTGACCTTGGTCATCTTGTTTGAAAGACGGTAGATGTCTATCAACTCATTAAATGCTTGAAAGCATATAAGTGTCTGGGTGTATCTAACGGGGATAGCATCCCAAAGTGGGATTGGGTGTAGCGTACCTTAGAATCTCCAGCTTCAATATTTCGAGAGAGCGCCAAAATATCCCGCCCATCCACTCAAAAACCCCACCCATTCATTCAAACATCCATCCCTAAACATACTTCACCTTTTTTAGAATGCAATATTCCTCTTCTATCCCTGCTCTTGAAACAAGAACCTGGGGAGCACTGCAATAATATTGGGATACAGGTGGTAATTTTGTCTTCTCCCACATGCATCACCCCATCGATGTTTCCCTTCCCTTCTTCAATAAGTATTTACCTGCCCACCCACTTCGGCCTTACACTGACTTTGTGGACCCACAATGCAAGTGACCCGCATGTCAGTGACCCAGAATTACGTGAAGTAGAGATTCCCATTGCTTGCAGTTCAAAATTCGAACTTTTTTTGCTAAACCGAAATAAACTCGGTGAAACTGGCTCAGAAACTTGAAAAAATACGACCTTTGGGCATTTTCCGTCAAATATTTTATACTTTGTGATAAAATTGGTGTGGTGAGACTTTGAAAAATATAGACTTTGAACCATAAAATTGGTGCGGTGATAAAATTAGTAACGCCATTGTATTCCACGAATATAACCATAAAGTTTGAACATTATTGAAATATTCCTGAAACACTAGACCCCTAAACCCTAAAACCCTAAACACTAAACCCCTAAACCCTGACCAAGCAGGTATCATGCACTTATAGATAAAATTTGAGATACTTTCATTAAATTGGGCAACGCCATTCTATTTGATGAATATAAGCATGAAACTTGATCATTATTGAATTTTCCCTAAAACCTAAACCCTAAACAACCCGTAAAACATAAATCCTAAGGTATTGTTTGATTTGCAGGATTCCCAAAACAGAGGAATAGGAAAACCATAGGATTGGAGTGGCATGACCTCTTGGATCCTACAAAAATACCAAACTACATGAATTTGGATCAAGTACGTGTTTGAATCATAGGAAAAGAAAAGGAATTCAAAGATGACGTTGGGTGAATGGAAATTTCTGTACAAAATAGAGAGCAAAGGAATCCTTTGAAGGAATTACTAAGGATTGTAATCCTTTGAATCGAACGACAAACATAGGTATATTTCCTAAGGGATAGAATCCTTCACAAATACTTTGAATAAAACAAGCCCTAAACCCCTAAATACTAAAACCCTAAACCCTCAAACCATAATTAAACCCTAACCAACCAGGTATGATGTACTTATAGATCCAAATTTGAGATACTTTCAGTAAATTGCGGTAATGCCATTCTATTCCAAGGATATATATAATCATAAAGTTTGAACATTATTGAAAAATCCTGAAACCCTCAAACCTAAAACCTAAACACTCCCCCATATACCCTGACCAAACATGTATCATGCACTTATAGATCAAATTTGAGATACTTTCATTAATATAAATTGGGTAACGCCATTCTATTTGACGAATATAAGCATATTTATAATCTTGAACATTATTGAAAAATCCCAAACACCTAAACCCTAAAGAACCCCTAAAACCTAAACCCTAAAAACCTACATACTAAAACCCTAAACCCTAAACCCTCAACACACAAACCATAACCATGCAAGCAGGGTATCATGCACTTATAGATCCAAATTTTAGATACTTTCATTAAATTGCAGTAATGCCATTATGTTCCAGAATATTAACATAAATCTTGAACATTATTGAAAATTCCCTAAACCCTTAAAAACACAAAACCCTTAACCCTAAACTGATAAACGACTCTGATAAAGAAGGTATCATATTGTTGTAATCAACATTTGAGATATACTTTCATTAAATTACGCTAACACCATTCTATTCCATGAATATAAGCATATAGCTTGAACATTATTGAAAATGCCGAAAAACCTAAACCCTAAACCCCTAAAACCTAAACCCTAAAAATAACCCCAACACACTAAACCCCTAAACCCTGACCAACAAGCGCCTATCATGCACACTTATAGATCAAATTTTCAGATACTTTTACTAAATTGGGTAACACCATTCTATTTCATGAAAATAGGCATACAAATCAAACATTATTGAAAATTCCCTAAACCCTAACCCCCTAAAACCTAATCTCTAAGCCCTATACCCCTAAATCCTAAAAACCATAAACCCTAACCAAGCAGGTATTATGCACTTATAGATCAAAATTTGAGATACTTTCATTAAATTGTTCTTAAGTCATTCTATTCCATGAGTATAAGCATCATGCTCAAACTTTATTGAAAATTCCAGAAACCCTAAACCCCTAAAATCTAAAACACTAAACCCTAAAACACGAAACAATAAACCCGTAAACCTCACCAACAAGGAGCTATCATGCACACTTATAGATCAAATTTTAAGATACTTTTATTAAATTGAGTAATACCATTCCGTTTGACGAATATAAGCATAAAGCCTGAACATTATTGAAAATTCCCTAAACCTTAAACCATAAACAACCCCTGAAATCTAAACCCTAAACCCACATACACCCTAACTAAGCAGGTATCATGCACTTATAAATCAAAATTTGAGATACTTTCATTAAATTGTGGTAATGCTATTCTATTCCATGAATATAAGCATGAACCTTGAACATTATTGAAAATTCCTAAACCCTAAACCCCTATAACCTAAACCATAATATCCTATCTTATCTTACCACTATATAGTGTGCGATTATCTTTGAACATTGATCGTTGGATTAAGACTCGTGAATCCCAACATTTCCAGCCGTCAGATCTTCTTTTCGATTTTATTAGCATCTTCTAGAAGATACTATTTATAGTCTTTAGCACAATGAATGCTATGCATAAACCTCAAAAACACTTCTCCATCATTCTAGAATTAATATTCTCCATCATTTCTCTAGACCATATTACCAAGATTTTAAAGTATTAGGTATAGCTAATAATAAACATTGACTTCTACATGATACAAACTATAAGAACAAAATATACAATCATACATTTTATACAAATTTTAAATTTTGTGAGCTTTACCTATTATATTATCTTACCACTATATATAGTGTACGAATAGCTTTGATCTAACTTTGATTGTTGTATCAGATCGACTAGCAAATCCCAGCTTTTCAAATCGTTGGATCTTCTATCCATTCTAGAATCTAGAAAGTTCTCTATTTATAACCTTTAGCACAATGATCGCTATGGACAAGCCTCAAAACACACTTCTCAATCATTCTAGAATCTTCTTCGTCATTTACCTAGATCATATATGTCGATTATTAGGTAGCTAATAGGTTGATTTCTACACAATACAAAGTACAAGAACCAAATAAACACCCGATACTTTATGGACGATGCTCAAAATTATATTATAGTTATATATATAATGATATGTCATACTTCTATTATCTAATTCTCACGTGTGTAAGGCACATGCAACTTGCTCGTCACTATATAGTGTACGAACAACTTTGAAATTTGACTCTTTGATGAAGATTGGAAAATCCAAAAATTGTTAACCATGGGATCTTATCCATTTGTAGCATCTAGAAGATCCCATTGATACTCACGTGCAAGGAACATGCGACTTACTAGTCTTTAATATTACTACAATATTACTAGATCAAAATCCACTCCCTTTATTTTATTCTTCAACGACTTCTTCTTCTAACCATTCGGACACATACACCACCATTCCTAAATTTCCCTCCTTTCTTTTCTGCCGCCCTCTAACGACCTCTACTCATCATTCGAGTGAAGGGGAGCTCCATATCTAGACCTGCTGCCGCCGCCATTATACATGATGTCCTGCTTCCTCCTCGGTACAGCCTCTGGTCCACTCAAGCTCACACAGCTGCGCTCCTGAAGATTCTGACGAGGTACACTTTTGATGTCAGGAAGATTGCACTCCTCACATGTATTCTCTCCTCAACATACTATTTGCTAATTTGCAATCTTGTTTTTCGAATTCGTGCCGATGTTATTTGATTTCAGGAATAATACTGGTAACCAAAGACTCAAACTTAAAAATAGACGAGAAGAAAAAATCCCATGAGTTAACGAAGATGGATCAAGGAATGAGGAAGATAGCGTTAGCAAAGAATGGGAATGGAGAAGAGAAGCACAGAGTCAAAGAATTGAAGATGCAAATGGAGATGCAGATCGCAGATATAATCCATGAACACAAGATCCAGACGGGTGAGTACAGGTTGAAGCATAGGAAGATCAAAATATATGCTGCAAAGAAGGATATAAGCCTACAAAATGCATTCAATATTATTGCTATCCTCGTCGTAGTCATATAATTGCAATGTTCGGATTATTGTTACTGTTAATTAGAGGCATGAGGTAGTAGGGTTAATTAGAGGCATGAGGTAGTCACGATATAACTATTGTCATTCTAGGAGGGTTAATTAGAGGCTTGAGGTAATAGGGTTAATTAGAGCCATGAGGTATCCGCGAGATTTGGAAGATAAAAAGTAGTAGTAGTACTATGATCTTGTGTTTATCCCCTCATGGAGTAGCATTTACTGGTGTGTAGTTTGTACTGTCATGCATTGCATGTAGTAGTAAATTGCACGCAAACCAACGATCTTCTCTCACGCACCGCATTGCTTGCCCACCATTCCCATCGGAGATGTATTGTGAATAGGTACCAAATAATATTCAAAAAATATGAAATCAATTGTAATAGTGTACTACTACTTCAATAGAGTCCACGAGCTCTCCTAAAATTTCTCCTTATATATAAGAATCTTGGAATCCCCTAAAACTACTCTCCTCTAAAATTTGTCCGACTCCAGCAGTTCTTCCAAAAGATCTCCGCTATGCTAATAATTTTCAATAACTACTACTCCCTCCTTTTCCCAAAAGGAACTGCTGGACTTTCTCTAATGCACTCCCCCAACCCCAACCCCACCCCCTCACCCTACCCCCCACCACCGCCGCACATCGGAACCACGTTCTTTTCATCCTTTAGTTTACTAGAGCCACCATGAGCAACCAGAAGTTCTTCGTCGGCCTTGAGATGGGCCAACTCCCTCATCCTAGCACGGGACATGCGTCAACTCCCTTGTTCACATAAACTGACCACAACACACCGGATCTGCTTCGCTGATGCTATCGTGCACTACACACGATAATATTCACCGACGCCGCACTGGAAACGCACTGATCTCCGTCAACGAGCCTACTGACAACAACATAAGTTGTTGCATGACACCGCATAGTTCTATGGTAAGTCTCTCGTTTTATTTTGATGTGCTTGGTCACTAGCTTGTTCATCTGAATTTTAGTAAAATGAAGTCTTTCCCATTAGTCTATATCTCTAGGATACCCATATTAAATTGATTGTACAGTTTATTTGATCCACGAGATGTTTAGTTTCTTCATTCATGGCTAGATAACGTACATGATTAGTACTCCATAATGGATCACTTGCATTTGGTCCAAGGCGATATGTTTTTTGGGCAATGATTAAATCAATTTCACACTATTCAGTTGCGAGATCCAATAGTTATAGGTTGCACAGAGTGTTAGTTCTCGATTCCTATGACTATTCCTTCTCTAACTATAGAATGATATGATTGTATACATGAGGCAAGCATAGTTTTAATCGCTTATTTAGTTGTGTATGTAGTCTGTAGGCACACGATCTGTAAATTATTTGTTCGTCCGTTAATATTACCTATCTATTGAATAAATGCATCCAATATCCGGTTACTCGTTTCATTGTATTATACACAAAAAAGATCTCATTTCATAATATTGATAGTCTATATTAGCCTCATAACAACTAAAAATTTGCCTTCTTCTTTTATTTTGGCACAATAAAAGATACAATAGTTAAAGCAAGGCAGCATAGAGAAGCTAGTTTTCTACTTGTGGCATTGTTTCTGTTAATTTTATATCTAACTGCAAAATGATCTAGCTAGTTTATATGTGGTACATGATTACTCATTTTTCTTATACAGAAAATGGTTCTTCTCTCGAATAGTTATAGGAAAAGTATTCTATTGTGCTTCTTTTGGCTGTGTAGTTGCTACAATTTATTTGCAGTTTTTGGCTATTCTATGAAGTTCTAAAAGTCTACCTTCTTGATTCATTATATGCATGTTATCCATACTCTATATAATTTAATCTCTATGAGCTACTTTTGTTGATTGCTTCCTTTGTTGTATCTAGAAAATGATGCTTTCCAGATTCTTCGACAATGTACTATGTGCCGCTATAACCTATTTTGTCTTAGTTGCAGACTACAAATAAAGATGTTCAGGTCGAAGGTAGCAGCGACACTTGTGTTGGCACTATTCCAGATATTGTTGCCCAATTATTGATAGAAAATGAGAAAGCCGACAAACTTCGTGATTCTATTGATATTCTTAGGAAGAAAGGAACTGAATCAACTGCAATACTCAGTAGAGATGGCAAATAGATTACAATACTTACCCTAAGAATAGTTAACCATCTTCTTCCTGGTCTAAGCATTGACCTTAGCAGGTCAATGCTTTATCTAGTTCTTTGCAAACTACTTTTGGCAGAAAAAAGGAAACCGCCAGACTCCAAGAGTATAATGACATGCTTAGAAAGAAAACACACTTATCAGATACTAACATCTCTAAAATACACCAACTACGTAAAAATATTTTGTCAATATTTGACTGTCATTCACTTGATACACTTCTGGCAAATGAAGCTCTTGAAGCATAACTTCTACGATTCGAGTTAACTCTGATCCATGTGTACTGCTGCACTTTATTTCGTATAATTTTTCAAGCTCATGTAATAATTTAAATTCTTTGTAGCTCATGTTATTGTTCTTTTAACTCCATTTCGTTACTTATATCTGAATGGCCAATATCATAGACTAAAAAATTGGGCGTCCAGTTAATGCAAAGGACCAGGATTATGTTTAACAGTCCTTGAATGGGATATGTTTGACCAAAACAGTAATAGGCTGGAATAGTTTTAGGTTCTTCAAAATATCAGTTGGGCTATAGAATTTACCGCACGCCTACTATGTTTCAATTGGAGGTACCGTGCCCAATTTTTGCGCAATTATGCTCATAGATGTGACAATCGGCCTTGAATTCCTAGATAGATAGCATAAGGTCTACTACCTTTTTCTATATTAGTAGATGGGTGGTAGCCAAATTTAAAATCTCAATCGAGCGAAAAATCACCCACCGAACTTATAGCATTTCTGGCCCCACCGTTTCAAAAACTTTATGAAAAAATCTCTCACTAGGTATACCATTTTTCTATTTTTAGATAGATAGAGGCTAGGCAAATTCATAATCCTAATCGACCGGTAAAATCACTCACTGCACCAAAATCATTTCACGCCCCTCTGTTTCAAACATTTTGGGGCAAAATATCCCACCGATGTACAACCATTTTTATATTATTACTTTGAGGGTAGGACAATTTAAAATCTCAGTCAAGCGGAAAAATTTACTGCCTATGCTGTGTGAACCGAATGCATCCGATTTTGTTTGCAAAAATACTCCATGGTTATGGATGATCAGTTGATGTGACACTCGGTCTTGAATTCCTGGACAGATAGCTTACAGTCTACTACCTTTTTTATTAGCAGATGGACGATGACCAAATTAAAAATCTCAAACGAGCGGCAAAATCACCTGCCGACCTTGAAGAATTTCCCGCCCCACCGATTCAAACAATTTGAGCCAATATCTCACAGCACGATAGTACCATTTTTCTAATAATATTATATGGATTCTAGACAACTTCAAATATCAATCGAGCGGCAATATGATACACCATACTTGAAGCATTTCGTGCCCCTCTGTTTCAAAAAAATTTACTTTAAAATTCCTATTCTACCCTTTGTGTATATGACAAATGAGCTTGCTAAAATCGGTCGCTTGGGGGTACAATCATAGTTATGTTTCTATTCACCTCTATGGTCCCGATTCGCGTAGTTTTCCCGCTGGGCCTCCCAAAAATCCAAAGCTCCTCTATCCCCTCCACGACCACTGCGCGCACCAGCCGGCGGAAATTCCATGGTGGCCTGAGCCGCTTGAGCTGCGGTCTCGTGCACGGCCGTAGTGCCGCTTCACCAATACCCACCCCAGAAGATCTAGTTCAAGCCACTGCTCCGGAGCTGTGGTCTCGATCACCATGCTGATGGAACCATCGACCGCCCTAGCTCTTCTTCCCTGCCAACAAATTCTACCCAACCGTATCGGAACCACCTCACAGGCTAGTTCAACGAGTTCCATGTCCATGGCTCCAGACCAGCTACACGGGCGTCGCTGTTCACTGCACCAGATCTACCTCAGCGATGCTCTCGTCCACCGCGCTCAAGCCGGAATCGACCCCCCAAAATCTTCTAACCGACCGCGCAAGATCTGATTCCCCGACCGCCCAAGATCTGCTTCTCCACAACCGCAGCACCCTCGGTGACCTAGACATCACCCGCATAGTACCGACGATGCTTAGACGCCTCTCCGACCAAGGTAACCAAATATCCAACCCCCTTTTGCTTTTTTAGTAGTATAGAAGGTTTAAGAAGGTCGCAGTGAACTGCATTTTTGTAATCGTGCTAGTACATACATGTCACTAGGCATACCTATTCTTTGTGCTACATACAAGGTCACTAGACATGTTTTTTTGTATTCGTTGCTCTACAAATTTCAAGTGATACACATGTTTGTTATTTTGTCATGCACACGTTCTTAGCTACTCCCTACAACAGCAATTGCCTACTATTGTGTAGTTCTTGCAAAATGTAAAGTCAGTGGAAAATATTAGTGTGGATTCCCTGCTCCAAGGTTACTAAATCTATATGGTTTATCCTGAGCTATGATCTTGCTATTATTTTGTAGTGGTCCCAACCTTTAATATGGTAGATATCCCTGTGTTTACGCTAGTCCCTAGATCAATAGCTAGCATCCACAGTTAAGATGTAATATCAAGAAACAAAGGTCATAATACAACTTATAACCAGGAATAAAATAATTCATTACATCTTGCATAGATCATTTGGCTATCGCATTACAATGCAGCAGAATATCTATATAGCATGGAGTCCTTCATCTTCAAAGTGCCACAGGCAATCATGTTGGTTGTAGACTTGTAATCCTATTCAACACACTTCACTAAAATCAAACAAACCTGCAACATAATAAGTTGCAGCCACAAGGGTCAATACATTTGAATTGTATTAGAAAGTTTCACTACTATATAGAAATAAGTGGATCCTATCAATATATGCATATTTGGCTAAGTAGGGTTTAGGCTCATTTGCAGAAAGCAATATAGTTTTATCCTATCTTTTCAAAATAGTTTTGATCTTTTGACAATCTTTCCGAACTCCTTGGAAAACTCCAAGTGCTTCTAATCCCTTGTTGTCACCATCAAGTTCTACTTTGATAAATTGGAATGTCGTGATCTTCCATAGCTTCAGGCCTTAGTTGCTCAGGGTTGTACGTAACTGGGGACACGGCTAAGTACTTAGAATTTGATCTTCTGCAAAAGTTGTACACTTTACCCACATGACACAATCTCGTCTTGACGCCACCAGTGGCCGCTGGATAAGTACTCACCAAAATGGAGTACCGGCAGATCGAGAATGTGACAAAGTCTTTCCATAGGAGTCCTCCCAATACACAATGCTAGCTTGTCTACCAGGCACCAATGTAGGGATAAATTTCCATACACAATTCTAGTTACCCTAAAGATGTCAATGCATGGGTCTTCCACTATGTAGTTGACTAAGCCAGAGCCCATTTAGCATGTGGCTATACACGGAAGCCACTGTACGAGAAACATGTTCAATCTCTAAGTCCCTGGGTGGCTTTCTTCTAGTGCACATACAAAAATATAGCCATATACATGGTTCCCTTTGTTGCCACGTTGTCCAAAACTTGGGTATACTCTTTCCACCCAGGTGGTTCATTGAGTACTTGTTTTATTATATAAAACATATATTTTTCCAACACTTCATATAATCATATCATGTATCCCATCCCAAATATATAGCAGGGCTAAGCATACTATAACTACATTGTTTTCACTAAGGAAGATATAAGGATATCCTAATAGGATATAGCATAGCATAGAAATATAGTAGTCCTATCATGCATGTTACAAAAATCCACTAAGTGTAATGAAAATAGTAGGACATGGATGATAGTGTCACTTGCCTTTTTAGTAGGGAATATTGGTTCACTCCTTGATCTTGCAAATATCACACTCTTCTAACTTCACAACAATTCAATCAAGCAAACATATATTCAACTAGCATTCAAACAATTCATCACATAAAATGACAAAAACATGGCAATGCATGCAAGCATGCAAAAGATGGTTTTATTTGGAAGAGTGGTTTCTATTAGGCTCTAAACATTTTAAAGCTCATATTGGTCATTTACAAAAGAGGTAAAACCATTTAAATTCAAGTTGGTGAAAATGTCCATTTAAATCATTTTGTTTTGCTAGAATGACTTATATCAAAGTAATAATTTGTAGGTTTAGCGAAATATATTCTTTAAACCCAAATGTTAGTGTTTATGGTTAAATGGTTTGATATTAACTCATTTGCAAAAAGGTTCCACCTAAATTCTATTTTTAAATCAAACAATATTTTTTTGCTAGAAATGTTTTTGACAAGTAATAATTTACTAAGGTTCATCAAATATGTTCTTAAGTCCCAATACTTGGTGTTTTGGGTCAGAGATTTTAATTCAAATCATTTTCCAAAGTTTTTACTCAAAAAGTATTTTTAACACATAAACAATATTTGACTAGAAATGTTCTAATTCAAAGATTTATTCTTTGGCTTCACAAAATACACTTTTAAATACATAAGTTGGTTTATATGGTCAGTAGGTTCAAAACAATCCATTTGCCAAAGATTTTACCATAAAAATATTTCTAGAATAATTTTTATATTCAAATTATGCCTACACAAGTTTCTTCAAAAACAACTAAGTTTCCAGAATCAATTCATTAAACAAAGTGCATGGTTAGAAATTACTTCTTCTTCTGATTCCATTGATCCAAAATTTGTAAAATTTGGACGTATAGATTAAAAGTTATGAATTTTGCAAGTTTGCATATCTAATAGATCCTAATTTTTGTTTTAAATCAAACTCTGTACACGTGGCGCTTTCTTACTGGCGCATAGCGGTTCGGGTGGATCGCGCTCTGTGGGCTTTTGGATTTAAAATGCATCGCACGGCTCAGATCAAACGTACCCCTTCGATTAATGAATCTATCATAGTCACCAGATCAAGATCCAAGGGATCACAGCAGCCTGACCATGGACTGGCGGCGCTGGCAGCGGCGGACGGTGACACACGCTCAGACGAGGAGGTTGACGAGGAACTAGGTCGCGCAGGAGAGGGAGAGGATGCTCACCAAACTCGCAGTGGCGCGGTGGTGCTCAAGGTGGTCACCGTTGGGCAGGGGGCGCACGGGAACAGAGTGGATTGCTCGCCGAAGTTCTGTCTGCCTCGGATTCCTCTGGTCGTCGACAGAGGCGAGGTTTGAGGGCGCGCTAAGGCAAACACAGAGTGGGGTTATATGCGTACTGTTCTGGGGATCACGGGAGCATCATCGAGAGGTACAGGGGCGGTCGGTACTTACCGGGGGAACTCGCCAGATTCGAGGCAGGAGGCAGCGCTCTCGGTCTTGTTCGTTGCTGAGCCTAGGGAACGCGCCCGGGTGAGTGGGACACACTGGCAGGTGCACACGGGAGAGGGGAGTAAGCTCGTGGTGGCTAGGGGCAGTGGGTAGGTTTCGGTTTGCCGGAATTCGCCGATACTCTCGTCGGAGCAGAGGGGGATCGAGCTTGCAATTCGTGCAGCCTGGTGGCCTAGAGGGAGCGGTGTCTGGGGGGAAAGGGGAGGAGAGCAAGGAGCTTATGTGTGCGTGGTCACAGCAAGGAGTAACCACGACGTTGATAAGAATTTTTTGTGCGGAGTAACGACCAGAAACGGCCGGCGTAAAGAGGGGAACGGCCGCGGCGGGAGGAAATGATGAACAGGCAGGTGGGATCCAGCGGTCAGCAAAGTAAGTGGGGTTAGATGGGGTCCACTGATCAGTGACTTCGCGGGTTTGTTTCTGAGTGGAAAACATTTCGCGAGGGTGTGGGAGGTGGGCTCGCTGGGCTGGTCTAGGCCTGGGGTTAGTTGGGCTGGGTCCAACTCATTTTTTTCTTCTGATTCTTTTTCTTTTCCTTTTTCTATTTATCTGTTTTGATTTCTATTCAAATAATTCAAACTCCATTTGAATTCAAACCTCTACCAAACTTTGTGTAGATTTTAATACTGTTATTTAACATAATCTAAAGACCATTTTAGAATAATTAATTTAATCTTTTAGTGTTTATTATTTATTTAAAAAGAATAGACATTAGTCTTTATTTCAAAATAAGATTTAAATATGTTTTAAAACTCTATTTGAATTCTAAATTTGACCAAAACCTTTTTAGTAGTTTTTTATTTAAGAATAATTCATTTTGAATTATAATTTAAAATACTAATGTTCATTTAAATTGGGAAATGTCTTTACTTAAATAAAAATGGATATTAATAAATCCTTATGATTTTATTTAAATAATCCTTTACTCTCTTTATTAAACAAAAATATTTTATTTCAATTGTTTGGCCAAGATTTAATTTGGCTTTATAAAATAGTCCTTATTCTTTTATTTCTTCCTTTGCTTATAAAATCCCTATCTTTTTATTTAAAGATCCAAAAATGGTGATTCCAACTTTTATAACTTTATTTATTTATTTTTATCTTTTTAAATCCCTTTAGGATTCTATTTGATCAAAATAGGTTTTGATGTTTCCATTTGGAATCAAAAAGTTTCTTTTCACCCAAAATTTCAACAATTATTTATTTTGTTCATAAATTTTTCACATTTCAAAATTTGGAAAATTTTGGGATGTGACAGGCTACCACCCTTAAAAGAAATCTCGTCCCGAGAGGGGTTACAAGTTGGCTTGAAGGCAACTAGGGTACTACCACCCTTAAAAGAAAGTCTTATAGGGTTACATTGATGGCTCACTTGACTATGGCTTAATGATTGATATCCAACAAGGAACCCTTATTTGACTCTTCTGAGTTAACTAATTCCTGACATCCACATCCTCTATTTCTTCAAGGGTTCCATACATGTCAATGTGGGTCACATGTCCTTCCTGGGTCATAGTTGAGTCCTTTCCATTGGAGTTTCTAACATCCTTTTTCTTTTTCTTCTCATGGCAGTCTAATGCGTAGTGTCCAAGTTCCTTACAATTATATCACTGCAACTGGCTAATGTCTTTCTTCCTGGAATTGCCATGTTGGTTCTGACCAAGGTCATCTCCATTGTAAGTATCATTTCCATTATTATCACTTCCATTGTTGTTGTAGTGATGCTGATGTGGTTCAGAATCTTCATTGCTCCTTTTGAATGAATGCTTGTTTTGTGATGATCCTGAGTGATACTTGAGTTTATGCTTCCTCTTTCTGTTCTCAACTTGATTCATCTTATTTTCCAAGATGGTGGCTTTGTCACAGAGTGATTGATAAGTTGGTACATAGGCAACATACAGCTGCAGGTTCAACTCATCATTAAGTCCTTCGAGGAATTTCTCTTTCCTCTTAGCATCTGTATCAACTTCATCCGGTGCATAGCGTGCCAGATTGTTGAATTCTTCAATGTATTCAGCCACACTAAGGTGACGCTGTTTCAGATTGTGGAATTCCTTTTTCTTCAAGTTCATCACTCCAGATGAGATGTGAGCTATACGGAAACCATCCTCAAAAATATCCCAAGTCACATCCTCAAGGGGAGTGGTGATCTGAAAGTTGTCCCACCATGTTGTTGCTGGCCCTTCAAGCAGAAATGCTGCAAACCTAACTTTTTCCTCGTCGGTGCAGCGAACAGTCACTAAGTCCTTATTCATCGAACATAACTAGTCATTGGCTACCATTGGATCAGTTTTTCCAGAGAACCTTGCAGGCCTTAGCTTCAGAAATCTGGTGAGCATGTCAAGTGCTGGAGGATTATTTTGATTGTTGTTGTTGTTATTGTTATTGTTATTGTTATTATTGTTCTGATTCTGATTTTGCATAAATTGTGTCATCATCTGCGTCAGTTGAGCTTGAGCTGCCAACATCTGCTGCATCTCGGGAGTGATGTTGTTGTTGTTGTTTTGGTTGGGGTTGGCACGACGGGGAGGCATCTGTTGGTTTGATAGGGATAAGTAATGATGGATAGATCTAAAGAAGTTCTAACACACCACCCAAAACAATCAAGTTCAATCAAACAATCAACAAGCAACTATTCACTTAACAACTTATGAGCTTATCTCATGAGTTGAAGTTAACAACAAGTTTTCTTGAAACAATCAACTTAGTATAGTCATACCTCATAGGTCAATATGATCCATACACTAACATGATATCAATGTTTTTGTTAGGCAATCTAATGTCTCTTGGTTCTCACTTGTAGTCCTTAGTGATGTCTAAGTTGAAGTCCTTGGTCATAGTGGAGGCTTTGTCCATCAAGTTGAAAAGGAAGAGATGTAGAATCAAAACCAAAAGGTTGAGGAAAGAGTTTACAAGATTGTTTGTAAATAAGTTTTGGAACAAAAACAACTCCTATTTTTCTAAGGGGTTTTGTCCAATCCTAGGGTTACAATCCTACAGGAAACACAGTGCTCTGATACCATCTGTAGAGGTCCCAACCTTTAATAAGGTAGAGATCCATGTGTTTACAATGCTAGTCCCTGGATCAATAGCTAGCATCCACAGTTAAGATGTAATATCAAGAAACAAAGGTCATAATACAACTTATAACCAGGAATAAAATAATTCATTACATCTTACATAGCTCATTTGGCTATCGCATTACAATGCAACAGAATATCTATATAGCATGGAGTCCTTCATCTTCAAAGTGCCACAGGCAATCATGTTGGTTGTAGACTTGTAATCCTATTCAACACACTTCACTAACATCAAACAAACCTGCAACATAATAATTTGCAGCCACAAGGGTCAATACATTTGAATTGTATTGGAAAGTTTCACTACTATATAGAAATAAGTGGATCCTAACAATATATGCATATTTGGCTAAGTAGGGTTTAGGCTAATTTGCAGAAAGCAAAATAGTTTTATCCTATCTTTTCAAAATAGTTTTGATCTTTTTACAATCTTTCCGAACTCCTTGGAAAACTCCAAGTGCTTCTAATCCCTTGTTGTCACCATCAAGTTCTACTTTGAGAAATTGGAATATCGAGATCTTCCATAGCTTCAGGCCTTAGTTGCTCAGGGTTGTCCGTAACCGGGGACACGGCTAAGTACTTAGAATTTGATCTTCTGCAAAAGTTGTACACTTTACCCACATGACACAATCTCGTCTTGACGCCACCAGTGGCCGCTGGATAAGTACTCACCAAAATGGAGTACCGGCAGATTGAGAATGTGACAAAGTCTTTCCATAGGAGTCCTCCCAATACACAATGCTAGCTTGTCTACCAGGCACCAATGTAGGGATAAATTTCCATACACAATTCTAGTTAACCTAAAGATGTCAATGCATGGGTCTTCCACTATGTAGTTGACTAAGCCAGACCCCATTTAGCATGTGGCTATACACGGAAGCCACTGTACGAGAAACATATTCAATCTCTAAGTCCCTGGGTGGCTTTCTTCTAGTGCACATACAAAAATATAGCCATATACATGGTTCCCTTTGTTGCCACCTTGTCCAAAACTTGAGTATACTCTTTCCACCCAGGTGGTTCATTGAGTACTTGTTTTATTATATAAAACATATATTTTCCAACACTTCATATAATCATATCATGTATCCCATCCCAAATATAAGGCAGGGCTAAGCATACTACAACTACATTGTTTTCACTAAGGAAGATATAAGGATATCCTAATAGGATATAGCATAGCATAGAAATATAGTAGTCCTATCATGCATGTTACAAAAATCCACTAAGTGTAATGAAAATAGTAGGACATGGATGATAGTGTCACTTGCCTTTTTAGTAGGGAATATTGGTTCACTCCTTGATCTTGCAAATATCACACTCTTCTAACTTCACCACAATTCAATCAAGCAAACATATATTCAACTAGCATTCAAACAATTCATCACATAAAATGACAAAAACATGGCAATGCATGCAAGCATGCAAAAGATGGTTTTATTTGGAAGAGTGGTTTCTATTAGGCTCTAAACATTTTAAAGCTTATATTGGTCATTTACAAAAGAGGTAAAAGCATTTAAATTCAAGTTGGTGAAAATGTCCGTTTAAATCATTTTGTTTTGCTAGAATGACTTATATCAAAGTAATAATTTGTAGGTTTAGCGAAATATATTCTTTAAACCCAAATGTTAGTGTTTATGGTTAAATGGTTTGATATTAACTCATTTGCAAAGAGGTTCCACCTAAATTCTATTTTTAAATCAAACAATATTTTTTTGCTAGAAATGTTTTTGACAATTAATAATTTACTAAGGTTCATCAAATATGTTCTTAAGTCCCAATACTTGGTGTTTAGGGTCAGAGATTTTAATTCAAATCATTTTCCAAAGTTGTTCTAGAAATGTTCTAATTCAAAGATTTATTCTTTGGCTTCACAAAATACACTTTTAAATACATATGTTGGTTTATATGGTCAGTAGGTTCAAACCAATCCATTTGCCAAAGATTTTACCATAAAAATATTTCTAGAATAATTTTTATATTCAAATTAAGCCTACACAAGTTTTTGAAAAAACAACTAAGTTTCCAGAAGAAATTCATTAAAAAAGTGCATGGCTAGAAAGTACTTGTTCTGATGATTCCATTGATATAAAATTTGCAAAATTTGTACTTGTAGATTAAAAGTTATGAATTTTGCAAGTTTGCATATCTAATAGATCCTAATTTCTGTTTTAAATCAAACTCTAGACACGTGGCGCTTTCTTACTGGCGCGTACCGGTTCGGGTGGATCGCGCTCTGTGGGCTTTTGGATTTAAAATGCATCGCATGGCTCAGATCAAACGTACCCCTTCGATTAATGAATCTATCGTAGTCACCAGATCAAGATCCAACGGATCACAACAGCCTGACCATGGACTGGCGGCGCTGGCGGCGGCGGACGGCGGCACACGCTCAGACGAGGAGGTTGACGAGGAACTAGGTCGTGCGGGAGAGGGAGAGGATGCTCACCAAACTCGAAGTGCGCGGTGGTGCTCAAGGTGGTCACCGTTGGGCAGGGGGCGCACGGGAACAGAGTGGATTGCCCGCCGGAGTTCTGTCTGCCTCGGATTCCTCTGGTCGTCGACAGAGGCGAGGTTTGAGGGCGCGCTAAGGCAAAAAAAGAGTGGGGTTATATGCATACGGTTCTGGGGATCATGGGAGCATCATCGGGAGGTACAGGGGCGGTCGGTACTTACCGGGGAACTCGCCAGAGTCGAGGCATGAGGCGGCGCTCTCGGTCTTGTTCATTGCCGAGCCTAGGGAACGCGCCCGGGTGAGTGGGACACACTGGAAGGTGCACACGGGAGAGGGGAGTAAGCTCGTGGTGGCTAGGGGCAGTGGGTAGGTTTCGGTTCGCCGGAATTCGCCGATACTCTCGTCGGAGCAGAGGGGGATCGAGCTTGCAATTCGTGCAGCCTGGTGGCCTAGAGGGAGCGGTGTCTGGGGGGAAGGGGAGGAGAGCAAGGCGCTTAAGTGTGCGTGGTCACAGCGAGGAGTAACCGTGGCGTTGATGAGAATTTTTTGTGTGGAGTAACGACCAGAAACGGCCGGCGTAAAGAGGGGAACGGCCGCGGCGGGAGGAAATGATGAACAGGCAGGTGGGATCCAGCGGTCAGCAAAGTGAGTGGGGTTAGATGGGGTCCACTGATCAGTGACTTCGCGGGTTTGTTTCTGAGTGGAAAACATTTCGCGAGGGTGTGGGAGGTGGGCTCCCTGGGCTGGTCTAGGCCTGGGGTTAGTTGGGCCGGGTCCAACTCATTTTTTTGTTCTGATTCTCTTTCTTTTCCTTTTTCTATTTATCTGTTTTGATTTCTATTCAAATAATTCAAACTCCATTTGAATTCAAACCTCTACCAAACTTTGTGTAGATTTTAATACTGTTATTTAACATAATCTAAAGACCATTTTAGAATAATTAATTTAATCTTTTAGGGTTTATTATTTATTTAAAAAGAAGAGACATTAGTCTTTATTTCAAAATAAGATTTAAATATGTTTTAAAACTCTATTTGAATTCTAAATTTGACCAAAACCTTTTTAGTAGTTTTTTATTTAAGAATAATTCATTTTGAATTATAATTTAAAATACTAATGTTCATTTAAATTGGGAAATGTCTTTACTTAAATAAAAATGGATATTAATAAATCCTTATGATTTTATTTAAATAATCCTTTACTCTCTTTATTAAACAAAAATATTTTATTTCAATTGTTTGGCCAAGATTTAATTTGGCTTTATAAAATAGTCCTTATTCATTTATTTCTTCCTTTGCTTATAAAATCCCTATCTTTTTATTTAAAGATCCAAAAATGGTGATTCCAACTTTTATAACTTTATTTATTATTTTTTTATCTTTTTAAATCCCTTTAGGATTCTATTTGATCAAAATAGGTTTTGATGTTTCCATTTGGAATCAAAAAGTTTCTTTTCACCCAAAATTTCAACAATTATTTATTTTGTTCATAAATATTTCACGTTTCAAAATTTGGAAAATTTTGGGATGTGACAGGCTACCACCCTTAAAAGAAATCTCGTCCCGAGAGGGGTTACAAGTTGGCTTGAAGGCAACTAGGGTACTACCACCCTTAAAAGAAAGTCTTATAGGGTTACATTGATGGCTCACTTGACTATGGCTTAATGATTGATATCCAACAAGGAACCCTTATTTGACTCTTCTGAGTTAACTAATTCCTGACATCCACATCCTCTATTTCTTCAAGGGTTCCATACATGTCAATGTGGGTCACATGTCCTTCCTGGGTCATAGTTGAGTCCTTTCCATTGGAGTTTCTAACATCCTTTTTCTTTTTCTTCTCATGGCAGTCTAATGCGTAGTGTCCAAGTTCCTTACAATTATATCACTGCAACTGGCTAATGTCTTTCTTCCTGGAATTGCCATGTTGGTTCTTACCAAGGTCATCTCCATTGTCAGTATTCATTTCCATTATTATCACTTCCATTGTTGTTGTAGTGATGCTGATGTGGTTCAGAATCTTCATTGCTCCTTTTGAATGAATGCTTGTTTTGTGATGATCCTGAGTGATACTTGAGTTTATGCTTCCTCTTTCTGTTCTCAACTTGATTCATCTTATTTTCCAAGATGGTGGCTTTGTCACAGAGTGATTGATAAGTTGGGACATAGGCAACATACAGCTGCAGGTTCAACTCATCATTAACTCCTTCGAGGAATTTCTCTTTCCTCTTAGCATCTGTATCAACTTCATCCGGTGCATAGCGTGCCAGATTGTTGAATTCTTCAATGTATTCAGCCACACTAAGGTGACGCTGTTTCAGATTGTGGAATTCCTTTTTCTTCAAGTTCATCACTCCAGATGAGATGTGAGATATACGGAAACCATCCTCAAAAATATCCCAAGTCACATCCTCAAGGGGAGTGGTGATCTGAAAGTTGTCCCACCATGTTGCTGCTGGCCCTTCAAGCAGAAATGCTGCAAACCTAACTTTTTCCTCGTCGGTGCAGCCAACAGTCACTAAGTCCTTATTCATCGAACGTAACTAGTCATTGGCTACCATTGGATCAGTTTTTCCAGAGAACCTTGCAGGCCTTAGCTTCAGAAATCTGGTGAGCATGTCAAGTGCTGGAGGATTATTTTGATTGTTGTTGTTGTTATTGTTATTGTTATTGTTATTGTTGTTCTGATTCTGATTTTGCATAAATTGTGTCATCATCTGCATCTGTTGAGCTTGAGCTGCCAACATCTGCTGCATCTCGGGAGTGATGTTGTTGTTGTTGTTTTGGTTGGGGTTGGCACGACGGGGAGGCATCTGTTGGTTTGATAGGGATAAGTAATGATGGATAGATCTAAAGAAGTTCTAACACACCACCCAAAACAATCAAGTTCAATCAAACAATCAACAAGCAACTATTCACTTAACAACTTATGAGCTTATCTCATGAGTTAAAGGAAACAACAAGTTTTCTTGAAACAATCAAATTAGTATAGTCATACCTCATAGGTCAATATGATCCATACACTAACATGATATCAATGTTTTTGTTAGGCAATCTAATGTCTCTTGGTTCTCACTTGTAGTCCTTAGTGATGTCTAAGTTGAATTCCTTGGTCATGGTGGAGGCTTTGTCCATCAAGTTGAAAAGGAAGAGATGTAGAATCAAAACCAAAAGGTTGAGGAAAGAGTTTACAAGATTGTTTGTAAATAAGTTTCGGAACAAAAACAACTCCTATTTTTCTAAGGGGTTTTGTCCAATCCTAGGGTTACAATCCTACAGGAAACACAGTGCTCTGATACCATCTGTAGAGGTCCCAACCTTTAATAAGGTAGAGATCCATGTGTTTACAATACTAGTCCCTGGATCAATAGCTAGCATCCACAGTTAAGATGTAATATCAAGAAACAAAGGTCATAATACAACTTATAACCAGGAATAAAATAATTCATTACATCTTACATAGCTCATTTGGCTATCGCATTACAATGCAGCAGAATATCTATATAGCATGGAGTCCTTCATCTTCAAAGTGCCACAGGCAATCATGTTGGTTGTAGACTTGTAATCCTATTCAACACACTTCACTAACATTAAACAAACCTGCAACATAATAATTTGCAGCCACAAGGGTCAATACATTTGAATTGTATTGGAAAGTTTCACTACTATATAGAAATAAGTGGATCCTATCAATATATGCATATTTGGCTAAGTAGGGTTTAGGCTCATTTGCAGAAAGCAATATAGTTTTATCCTATCTTTTCAAAATAGTTTTGATCTTTTGACAATCTTTCTGAACTCCTTGGAAAACTCCAAGTGCTTCTAATCCCTTGTTGTCACCATCAAGTTCTACTTTGAGAAATTGGAATGTCGAGATCTTCCATAGCTTCAGGCCTTAGTTGCTCAGAGTTGTCCGTAACCGGGGACACGGCTAAGTACTTAGAATTTGATCTTCTGCAAAAGTTGTACACTTTACCCACATGACACAATCTCGTCTTGACGCCACTAGTGGCCGCTGGATAAGTACTCACCAAAATGGAGTACCGGCAGATCGAGAATGTGACAAAGTCTTTCCATAGGAGTCCTCCCAATACACAATGCTAGCTTGTCTACCAGGCACCAATGTAGGGATAAATTTCCATACACAATTCTAGTTAACCTAAAGATGCCAATGCATGGGTCTTCCACTATGTAGTTGACTAAACCAGAGCCCATTTAGCATGTGGCTATACACGGAAGCCACTGTACGAGAAACATGTTCAATCTCTAAGTCCCTGGGTGGTTTTCTTCTAGTGCACATACAAAAAGATAGCCATATACATGGTTCCCTTTGTTGCCACCTTGTCCAAAACTTGAGTATCCTCTTTCCACCCAGGTGGTTCATTGAGTACTTGTTTTATTATATAAAACATATATTTTTCCAACACTTCATATAATCATATCATGTATCCCATCCTAAATAATAGCAGGGCTAAGCATACTACAACTACATTGTTTTCACTAAGGAATATATAAGGATATCCTAATAGGATATAACATAGCATAGAAATATAGTAGTCCTATCATGCATGTTACAAAAATCCACTAAGTGTAATGAAAATAGTAGGACATGGATGATAGTGTCACTTGCCTTTTTAGTAGGTAATATAGGTTCACTCCTTGATCTTCAAATATCACACTATTCTAACTTCACTACAATTCAATCAAGCAAACATATATTCAACTAGCATTTAAACAATTCATCACATAAAATGACAAAAACATGGCAATGCATGCAAGCATGCAAAAGATGGTTTTATTTGGAAGAGTGGTTTCTATTAGGCTCTAAACATTTTAAAGCTCATATTGGTCACTTACAAAAGAGGTAAAACCATTTAAATTCAAGTTGGTGAAAATGGCCATTTAAATCATTTTGTTTTGCTAGAATGATTTATATCAAAGTAATAATTTGTAGGTTTAGCCAAACATATTCTTTAAACCCAAATGTTAGTGTTTATGGTTAAATGGTTTGATATTAACTCATTTGCAAAAAGGTTCCACCTAAATTCTATTTTTAAATCAAACAATATTTTTATTTGCTAGAAATGTTTTTGATAAGTAATAATTTACTAAGGTTCATCAAATATGTTCTTAAGTCCCAAGACTTGGTGTTTAGGGTCAGAGAGTTTAATTCAAATCATTTTCCAGAGTTTTTACTCAAAAAGTATATTTAACACATAAACAATATTTGACTAAAAATGTTCTAATTCAAAGATTTATTCTTTGGCTTCACAAAATACACTTTTAAATCCATAAGTTGGTTTCTATGGTCAATAGGTTCAAAACAATCCATTTGCCAAAGATTTTACCATAAAAATATTTCTAGAATAATTTTTATATTCAAATTAAGCCTACACAAGTTTTTGAAAAAACAACTAAGTTTCCAGAAGAAATTCATTAAAAAAGTGCATGGCTAGAAAGTACTTGTTCTGATGATTCCATTGATATAAAATTTGCAAAATTTGGACTTGTAGATTAAAAGTTATGAATTTTGCAAGTTTGCATATCTAATAGATCCTAATTTCTGTTTTAAATCAAACTCTAGACACGTGGCGCTTTCTTACTGGCGCGTACCGGTTCGGGTGGATCGCGCTCTGTGGGCTTTTGGATTTAAAATGCATCGCATGGCTCAGATCAAACGTACCCCTTCGATTAATGAATCTATCGTAGTCACCAGATCAAGATCCAACGGATCACAGCAGCCTGACCATGGACTGGCGGCGCTGGTGGCGGCGGACGGCGGCACACACTCAGACGAGGAGGTTGCCGAGGAACTAGGTGGCGCGGGAGAGGGAGAGCATGCTCACCAGACTCGCAGTGGTGCGGTGGTGCTCAAGGTGGTCACCGTTGGGTAGGGGGCACGGGAACGGAGTGGATTGCTCGCCGGAGTTTTGTCTGCGCCGGATTCCTCTGGTCGTCGACGGAGGCAAGGTTTGAGGGCGCGCTAAGGCAAACAGAGAGTAGGGTTAGATGCGTACGGTGCTGGGGATCACTGGAGCATCACCGAGAGGTAGAGGGGCGGTCAGTAGTCACCGGGGGAACTCGCCGGAGTCGAGGCAGGAGGCGGCGCTCTCGGTCTTGGTCGTTGCCGAGCCTAGGGAACGCGTGCGGGTGAGTGGGACACACTGGCAGGTGCACACGGGAGAGGGGAGTAA
Source organism: Avena insularis (assembly GCA_023614405.1). Lineage (NCBI taxonomy): Eukaryota > Viridiplantae > Streptophyta > Magnoliopsida > Poales > Poaceae > Avena > Avena insularis. Next base: position 151,878,409 of record CM042687.1, read on the forward strand.
GCTCGTGGTGGCTAGGGGCAGTGGGGAGGTTGCGGTTCGCTGGAATTCGCCGATACTCTCGTCGGAGCAGAGGGGGCTCGAGCTTGCAATTCGTGCAGCCTGGTGGCCGATAGGGAGCGGTGTCTAGGGGGAAAGGGGGAGGAGAGCAAGGCCCTTAAGTGTGCATGGTCACATTGAGGAGTAACCGCGGCGTTGAAGAGAATTTGCTGTGCGGAGTAATGACCAGAAACGGCCGGCGTAAAGAGGGGAACGGCCGCGGCGGGTGGAAACGATGAACAGGCAGGTGGGGTCCAGCAGTCAGCGAAGTGAGTGGGGTTAGATGGGGTCCACTGATCAGTGACTTCGCGGGATTGTTTCAACGATTCGCGAGGGAGTGGGTGGTGGGCTCAATGGGCTGGTCTGGGCCTGGGGTTAGTGGGGCTGGGTCCAACTCATTTTTTTTGTTCTGATTCTTTTTCTTTTTCTTTTTCTATTTATCTGTTTTGATTTCTATTCAAATAATTCAAACTCCATTTGAATTCAAACCTCTACCAAACTTTTTTTAGATTGTAATACTGTTATTTAACATAATCTAAAGACCATTTTAGAATAATTAATTTAATCTTTTAGGGTTTATTATTTATTTAAAAAGAATAGACATTAGTCTTTATTTCAAAATAAGATTAAAATATGTTTTAAAACTCTATTTGAATTCTAAATTTTACAAACGTTTTCAGTAGTTTTTTATTTAAGAATAATTCACTTTGAATTATAATTTAAAATACTAATGTTCATTTAAATTGGGAAATATCTTTACTTAAATAAAAATGGATATTAATAAATCCTTATGATTTTATTTAAATAATCCTTTACTCTCTTTATTAAACAAAAATATTTTATTTCAATTGTTTGGCCAAGATTTAATTTGGCTTTTTAAAATAGTCCTTATTCATTTATTTCTTCCTTTGCTTATAAAATCCATATCTTTTTATTTAAAGATCCAAAAATGGTGATTCCAACTTTTATAACTTTATTTATTATTTGTTTATCTTTTTAAATCCCTTTAGGATTCTATTTGATCAAAATAGGTTTTGATGTTTCCATTTGGAATCAAAAAGTTTCTTTTCACCCAAAATTTCAACAACTATTTATTTTGTTTAGAAATTTTTCACATTTCAAAATTTGGAAAATTTTGGGATGTGACATATTTCCTCCTTTTCATGGTTCTACTATCCTATAGTACCAGTTTAAACTCATCATACTAGTTCTATTATAATTTTGTTGTTGCCATCTAGATCTTTAATAGCACCAACACTGACTATTTTCTTTTTCTTTGCATAGAGCTCAAAAAGGGAACACTGAACATGTTGGTTTGCATATCCTCTTCTATAGGTTCACAACCAATGCCATTGTTTCCTTATCTGGTGCTGGTTCATCCTAAGAAACGACATAACTATCCTCTACTCTGTAGTTCATTTGTGGTTTGCATTCTTTCTCTATGGGTTCTCTTATGATGCCATTATAATTTCTATCTGGTTGAATCCTAGCTACAAAAGTTACGGCATGCCCATTTTATAGCTCACCGCAAATTCCGAGTCACCCAACATCTCTTGCATTCCATGATATATTACTGGTTCCATATATATTTGTTGAAATCACCTGGCTAGTTTATATTTGCTGAAATTCTAAGACACACTATGTTCAATTGCTCAATTCATTTATAGGCACACTTGTGTAATGCTTGCTTGTCCTATTCTACAGGTTCACAAGAAACGTCATTATATTTCATATCTAGTGGTTCGTCCTAAGCAGCAACATATCTATCCCCTACTGTATTTATAGTTCAATCATGGTTTGCATTCCTGCTCTACAAGTTCTCTTATGATGCCATTATAATTTCAATTTGGCTGATTCCTAGCTACAATAGTAACTACAAGGCCCATTGTATAGCTCACCGAAAATTCTGAGTTACCGAATTTCTCTTGAATTCTAGGATAAAGAACTGCTTCCATATATATTTGTTGAAATTACCTAGATAGTTTATATTTGGTGAAATTCTAATAAATGGTTTGATTGTTTGCTCATTTTATTGTAGGCACACTTGTCCATCGCTTGCTTGTCTTGTTCTACAGGTTCACAATCGATGCCATTGTTTCCTTATCTAGTGTTGGTTTGTAACATCCCAAAAATATTAATCAAGGTTATCAATTCCAATCACCCAAAATTAGGGTTAATAAAAACTTTTGTGAATTAAAATCCATATGAATGCATGTGTGTATGTGTTGAATTCATGAATGCTTGAATGGACTTGTTTGATTGTTGTGAATGGCAAGGATTGGTTTAAAGATGAAAACAAAATCATCTAAATCATTTCCAAGCAGAATCAAATCATTAGAAATTCAAAAACAAACAAAATGAGCTAATGGTCATTTTTGCCAATCTTGCTCACTAGACCATTTTGAGTGTTTCTAGTCCAAGATTTCAAACAGAAACAAATCCAATTATTTTCACCCCTTGCTATACCAAGTAAAAGTGAACCCAAGCCCACCTTGCAAACCCACGGAAACATTTGGCATCCCTATTCAAATGACATTTGAAAATTGAATCTAGTTCATATGGGAAGATCACCATTTCTCAAAACCCAACCAAACCAGCCCACCTTGACAAATCCAATCAACCAGATAATACCTAATATGTGACCATTGCATCCACCAAGTTTCAAACAAAAATTCAAATATGAAATTCTTTCGGCCATTGCATCAAACACCTGGAGACAAAAACAAATTTGGCCAAACTTCACTGTTTTGAGCAGTAATTTTGCCAAACCTTGTTCCCCATTGGTCACCCCTGTCTCCCCCAGTGCCAACCAGTGTATTGAACCAACCTAGACGCTACCCAATGCACCATGCCGTGCATGCCCGAGCCAACCCCAGACAGCCGACCATGGCTAGCTAGCAGGAGAAAGTGTCGCGCCTAGCCATCGTGTCTAGGAAGAACGCCACCTTCCACCGCCACCCTTTGTCTAGCCCTCGAGCCCTGCCAAGAAGTGGACCACCAAGAAAATGCACGCCCAGTTTGTCTCTGCCATGTCCAGAGTGCGCCAGCTCGCCGCGGTCGACACTCTTGCACAAACCGCGCCCCGCCTTCGTCGCCCGTGCCTGTGATCACCACCGTCCCAGGAACCTCCTAGACATCCCCATTCGTCGCCGCGCGACCCGTAGCCACTGTGCGTCATCAAAACCGCCGTCGGTGCCGCCGAGCACCAACGCAGACGCCTTCGCTTAAGCTCCATCAAGCCGTTGAGCACCACCAGGAGACCGCGCACCGTCCCCTAGCCCCAGCCATGCCCGTAGCTCGCTATAACACCGACCCTAACGAGCATTGCCCATGCCGCTCAGCCTCTCTCGATTTCCTATAAAAGGAGGCCTCCCCCTCTTGTTTTCTTCACACCACTCCACTTCCCACCTCTCACTGATCGTTCACACTTCTTCCCGGAGCAAGGCAAGTGCAGCATCGCCGGAATTTCACCGGAGCCTGCCGCTGCGGGAGGAGAAGGGCGCCGTTGATTGGAGCCACCCTAGGAGGAGCCGCCAGTACTGGGAGAACCGTCGTCGTTGACTTCATCGTTCGCCCCCATCGCCAACCATTGCCTGAGCCCCGGTGAGCAGCCACAGACCCCCACTGGCCGTGCTAGGGTTCGAGCCCGTTGTGTTATGTTTGACGAGGATGATGGCCGTGAGCCATTGATCCTCGATCTAATCCTACGGTCATAGTTAGCCCGTACCCCTTCGCACCCCCTATCCCACTGACGCATGGGGACAACCACTTAACCAGCTCGCGCGCGCTGTGCGCAGTGGGCTGGCCTAGTTAGAAGTCCCGCGCGACCCAGTTAGTTTGAATTTAGATTTAACTATTTAGTTTCAAACCTAGTTCTGGCAGTAGATTCAAAATTCAATTCGGAGAGATTCACTGAACCAAATTGCATGAAATCAATTTTGTTAGAAAGGTATGGAAAGTCTTGATCCAAGCCCGTTGGATTCAAACCATTTGAAATTATAGATGACCTATAGTAAAAATAACAAGGCAGAGACTTTTCTGCATTCAAACATTTTCAAAATTCAACCATAAATGCTTTTGAGTTGATTCCAACTCTCAAAATTCACATTTGATAAGATCTTTCTGAATATATAAAAATATCTTGGTTTACTTGCAGTAATAATGGACAAGTAATAAAAAAATGCCCCATAGGCATTTCTAGTCACTTTAATTAATTAAAATAAAAAGGTTAAACCTTATTAAATTGTGACACCACTTTAAATCACATTCCCAAGTATTGAAATATGTTGTGATGACATGTGTCAACATGATCCCTTGTTTTAATTGGAGAATATTAAATCTTAAGTAGTTTTTCAATGAGTAGAAATTACTTCTCTAAACTGAAATAAATAAAACTATTGCCTTAATCCTTGTGATGATTGTGATTATGCTAGATCATCTAGTGTGAGACTTTGTGTGCTAAATATAAGTAGTTAAGTATTGTTTGGTGATTGTGTACTTCGTATTTATTTATAGATGCTAGTACAGACCAAGGATACAAAGAGGAAGGAGACTACTACGAAGAGGAAGCAGAGGAGAACTTCAACCACTACACTGCACAAGGCAAGCCTCATTGTACAAGTTAATTTAGCAAGCTATCTAAGCAAGCTAGAACTTTGAAATTTAACACTTGCATGATAACTAAGCCAACTATATTCCTTAGGCATATGTGATAATACCATTTGCTGATACCAAATCCCAGTTTTACTTGCAAGCTTTATTAATTTATTTCTTTATCAAAATTCTTGGTTTACTTTTACAAAGTTCTTGTGAAGTTTTGGAAAGATATTAAAGGTAGCATAAAGAGCATAAGACTTGGCCTAAGTTAGGTATAACTTGATGTCATCTTGAGGAAGGAGATTATACTTATATAAGTAACACTTGATTATCACCCCTCATTAGTGTTTACCCCCAACTTTAGTGGCTAGTGCTAAGCATAAAACTTGATCACTTTAGATGGGAATACTTGGTGAAAATGGTTATGAAAACCTTAGAATGATGAGTCATTCTAATGAGATGTTTTGACATGTGTTCATGAATACAAGGTGAATTTGATGATGAAAATGTTGACGCATGAGCCTTAGCCCCTTTATAAAGCTGATGGTTGTGTCTGGATGCGATATCATTCCAATTTTACCGTACAACCACAATACCCGAAATTGGGTAGGGCTTGTCTGGAAGTTTATATACCTTAGTATGGGTTCCCTTGCGGCCGAGGTTTGAGCTGAGGCTACCTCGTGATGATTGACCGCCTGTGCAGCTCCCAAGATGACAGATGGTCATGGTTGGGAGGCCAAACTCATAGGAGAGGTGCCTATACTAGGGTGTGTAATTGAAAGGTTAGAATTGATTATCTGCATACTGAGTATGGTGAATTCAGGGTTGTTGCTGACGGATGTATCGAATATTGTGGTGAAATTGTACCACCTCTGCAGAGTGTCAAACTATTAGAATAGCCACGTCTGCGGTTATGGATAGTTGGAGTGGCCATATTGTTTTGTCGTCAGATGTTTTCAAAATGACTTGTGAAATGAATCATGACTTTGACTTGACCATAACAGGGTTGTGAAACTAAAAACTGAGTTCCAACTTAGGTGTTATAAAACCTTAAACTGGTTTTCTTTACTTCTGAACTCAGCTAGAGATAAACCTGGCTTTTTGCAAAACAACCTAGAGCTTAGTATTCCTACTTAAAACCTCTTTACTTGTTAGTGATAGTTTGCGAGTACTTAAAGAGTACTCATGGCTTTGTCCCTGGCTATTCCCGTGTCCATACTATGAAGAGGACTATCAGGAGGATGCACCGCAAGGAAGGTTATGACAACTAGGATCATCTCCCATCGTCAGCATTTCCTGTGACCATGAAGATGGATCCTCGCCCGTGCTACTGTTATTATATTATTCCGCTGCGTTGATTGTATTAAGACTGGATCATGAGATCCTTTATTTGTAAGACCTTTATTATGGTTTGTAATGGATGATGAACTTTGGTACCAATCTGTTATATCTCACAAAAATGGTAATCCTGGGATTGTGATGTATGGCATAATAGGCATCTGGAATTAAAAATCTGGGTGTTGACAAGTTGGTATTAGAGCCATCCTGACCATAGGAGACCCTAGTTTAGGATGGATGCTTGAATCAAAAACATAGTTTCATAAAAATGAAGTGAGTATTTATGAAAACATATTCTCATTCTTATCACTTCGATTCTTTCATGAAAATTCATGTTCCTCAAAAATTCTTGCAAACTTACATAAAATTTGACACACTTGAGCACTCTACTAACTTACTCATCCTACATTCTTATAGATGGACGTAAAGTATAGCAAGTTCTATCAGTTAGCCAATGGAGGAGATCTCATCTTTAAGCGAGATTTGGACCAACTGTCGGAATTTCTGGAGCGCCCGTACCCCGAGTTCTTCAGAGCCCAGCTCAACAATCAAGAAGGAGGAGAATTGCAATGGCTAATTGCTGCAAGTCTCAGAGGGAAGATTGAAGCCCCATCTCAGAGGGAGTTAAGTTCACCTTAAGAGAGAACAACTAGTTAGATGGACTCGCCAAGGCCATGCAGGAAGATCTTGCCCGTCTGTGTGGGCAAAGCATCAATCAAATCAAGGGCACCCGCTTTGAGTTCTATCCAAGGCGTGATGTTATGGGATAGCCACTGGAGGCACCATATCACCCAGAGCTGAAGCATCAAGTGGACCATCTCAGCTTCATGATGTATGACCGGCAGAAGGAGTTGGACAATGCATGTTCCTACGCCAAACACAACTACGCCATCCCTTTCAAGAAGGACCAAACCATTGCCATGCTTGTGAAGGATCGCCAGTCTCGTTGCCGTCAGCTTGACAAGAAGGATCGCATTATTGCTCGCCTTCCTCACAAGGTGACAGACTTGGAGGAGACCATCCATGAGCGGGACATGCGGCTTGAGGAGAGGGAAAATGCAGGGGAAGACATCCGTGGACACCCCTATTCCTATCGCAGTGATGATGATGACTTCCTGGAGGATCAAGCCATGGACTTTTTCACCGATGAGGATGACTTTGCCTTCATTGATGATGATGAAGCCACCGATTCTGAGGAGTAGTAGCACATGAGCACTAGCGTTAGTGAAGTTGTATCCGGTCCCATTGTATCGTAGTTTCACAGAATGGTTCTTAAAACCATTTGTTTCCTTGTTGTGGTGTGTGTTTGTACTGTGTGCTATGAATGAATGAATGAATGAATGAAAAGAAAGTTGCTAGAAAAAACTAGGTCAAACTTCAAAAACTTATCAAAAACAAACCCCTGAACCTTAGAAATTTCCCTCTTTTCTCATGATCTATCTCAATCTTTAGATGCCTCGCGGAGGAAGCAGTTCATCCCCGGACCCAATGTTACAAACCTTGAAAATGTTGGTTTCTGACCACGAAGCTGAAAGAGCCAAACGTCAAGCCAACTTAGCCACCCTTCAACACATAGCTTAGATGGCCAACAACAATCAAGGCCATGGAAACCAGGAAAACCATGGATCCAAGCTCAAGAACTTTCAGAACACCAATCCACCCATCTTTAGTAAGTCTAAAGAGCCCTTAGATGCAGATGATTGGCTGCAAACCATGGAGAACAACTTAGAAGTCGTAGGAGTAGAGGCCAACGAGAAAGTACTGTTTGCCACCCACTATCTAGCAGGAGATGCAAGAGCTTGGTGGAACAACGTTCGCACCATGATTGGAGGATAAATGATGACTTGGGATGAATTCAAACTCAAGTTCAGCAGAACCCATGTTCCACCGGGTTTGATCAAGAGGATGAGAGATGAATTCAGAGAATTGAAGCAAGGGAGGATGACAATAGTTCAGTACCGCGACAAATTTCTATCATTAGCAAGGTATGCACCTGATGAGATTGACACTGAAGCCAAGAAGAATGAGAGATTCTTGAATGGTCTGCATGATGAGACGTAGACAGTGTTAGTCAATATTCCATTTGCTGACATTGAAGCCTTAGTGGATTCTGCCATCCAGATGGAAAGAAATATCAACCAAGCCAATGAGAACCGCAAGCGTCGAATGATTCATCAACCAGGAACCCACCATACCCCAAAGTATCGCCCCAGCCCGTCTACAGGATTTTCCCCAAGAAACAATAGACCCTCGATGAACCATCCAACCTATATCCCAACCGTGGAGGAGGAAACCCAAGGCCCGGAGGAAACCACAGCAACAACCCCGGCATCTCCAACAATTTCAACCGTGCACAGCCTAAGTTCAACAACAACCATGTCACCAACAACACTAATACTGCCCCAAGGACTAGAAGCAATGGTGTGCATGTTGCAGGAAAATACAATTCTCGGGTGACTTGTTATGAATGTGGAACCAAGGGTCAATATTCCTATGAGTGCCCCAAGAACCTTGCAGCATCCCTAATGTGAATGCTCCAGCTTAGCAGCAACGTCGTGTTCAGCCTGGAAGAAGATTTGCCCCAGGGAACTCGCTCAACCGCAATGGTCGTCTGTTTCTCATGAATGTTGAAGAAGCCCAAGAAGAGACAGATGTCGTGTTGGGTATGTTTTATGTTAACTCACTACTTGCAAGAGTGTTGTTTGATTCTGGAGCATCACACTCGTTTGTTACAGAAGAATTTGCATGCACTAGTAAGATTCAACCAACAAAATTGAAGCATGTTATGATAGTTCAAATACCTGGTTCAACCACCAAAGCTAGACAAATTTGTAAGGTCGTACCTATCAGAATCCATGGCATACATTTTTATGCTAATATAATAGTACTCGGAACTAAAGGTTTGCAAGTAGTACTAGGAATGGATTGGATGTCGAAACATAAAGGATTAATCAACTGTGCCAAGAAAGCCATAACCATGACTAGTACCACTGGAATATCAGTAGAGCATGTATCTAAAACCTTGCCCCGTCAATTCAAGTGCAACAACAGTCTAGCCCAAGTAACCATTGACTAAGTTAGAGTAGTATGTGAATACCTTGACGTATTTCTAGATGTTTTGCCTAGTATGCCCCCAGATCGAGATATCGAGTTTATCATTAAACTAATCCCTAGAACTGGACCCATAGCCCAGAGACCGTATAGTATGAAACCGTCTGAATTTAGTGGAGCTGAAGAAGCAACCGGATGCTATGCTAGAGATAGGACTGATTCAACCAAGTGCATCGTCATGGAGATCATCTGTCTTGTTTGTGGACAAGAAATATGGAGGTAACCATTTTTGTACGGATTATCGGAAGCTGAATGATGTCACTATCAAGAACAAGTATCCACTGCAAAAGATAGAATATCTGTTTGACCAGTTGACTGGTGCCAAAGTGTTTTCTAAGATTGATCTTATAACTGGTTATCATCAACTCAAGATTCACGTAGAGGATATTCCAAAGACTACCTTTACCACCAGATATGGATTGTATGATTACACTGTCATATCTTTTGGATTAACCAATGCCCCCGCTTATTTCATTAACCTCATGAATAAGATTTTTATGGACTTCCTGGATAAGTTTGTCGTTGTTTTCATCGATGGCATTCTAATCTATTCCAAATCAGAATAAGAACATGAGCTACACCTGAGGACCATCCTCGGAACCCTTAGGGAGCATCAATTGTATGCCAAGTTTAGCAAATGTGAGTTCTGGTTACAGGAAGTAGGATTCCTTGGACATATTGTTTAGGCCGGAGGAATTGCCGTTGACCCTGCCAAGGTTAAGGATGTTGAAGAATGGCAAGCCCCAACCACTCAAACCCAAGTTCGTGCATTTCTCGAATTAGCAGGATATTACTGCAAGTTCATAGAAGGATTCTCGAGTATCGCAAGACCCATGACCCAATTGTTGAAGAAAGATAAGAAGTTTGAATGGACGGAAAAATGTGAAGCAAGTTTTCAAGAACTCAAGAAGAGATTGATCTCATCCCCAATCTTGATTATGCCGGATATCACGAAGCCTTTTGATGTGTATTGTGACACATCCAAGATAGGTATCGGATGTGTTCTTATGCAAGAAGGCAAAGCCATATCATATATATCCCGACAACTGAAGCAACATGAGCAGAATTACCCTACCCATGACCTTGAACGAGCAACCGTAGTTTTAGCCTTGAAGACATGGCAACATTACCTTATGGGAAACCGTTGTGAGAGTTATTCGGATCACAAGAGTCTGAAGTATATTTTCACTCAGAAGGAGCTGAATATGAGGCAAAGGAGATGGATAGAGTTAATCAAGGACTATGATCTGGACATCCACTATCACCCCGGTAAAGCCAATGTGGTAGCAGATTCCCTTAGCAGATTTCCGTGTCGCTTGAACTCCATGATTATGAAGGAGCAACCAAGTTTGCACAAGGAGTTAGAAGATTTCTGAATGGAACAAGTAATTGAAGGATTTTTGGCTAGCATAGAACTTCAACCTACTTTGATCACTCAGATCAAGGAGGCTCAGAAAGGAAATGCTAGTATCGACGGAATCAAACGTCATATCGGTACAGGGAAAGTACCCAGATTCACTGAAGATGAAGAAGGAGTTTTGTGGTACAAAGGACGTATCTGTGTGCCAACAGATTTAGAGTTGAAGCATGCTATTTTGAAAGAAGCCCATGATACTCTTTATTCTATCCACCCTGGAGGAACAAAGATGTATCAGTATTTGAAGGATCAATTTTGGTGGCATAAGATGAAGAGAGAAATCGGAAGCTACATAGCCAAGTGGGATATTTGTCAAAGAGTCAAGGCGGGACATCAGAGACTAGCATGACTATTGCAACCATTGCAGATTTCGGAATGAAAATGGGATTCAGCTGGAATGGATTTTATCACCGGTTTGCCTACATCTAGTAGGGGAAATGACTCTATTTGGGTCATAGTGGATAGACTGTCCAAAGTCGCCCATTTCTTACCTGTCAAGACCACCTATCAAAGTTCAAAACTAGCAGAGTTGTACATTTCTAGAATCGTCAGTTTGCATGGAGTCCCCAAGAACATTGTATTGGATCGAGGAACCCAGTTTACCTCGAGGTTTTGGAAGAAAGTCCAAGAAGGATTAGGAACCCAACTAGATTTCAGTACAGCTTATCACCCTCAGATTGATGGACAAACGGAGCGAGTAAATCAAATACTCGAAGATATGTTGAGAGCCTATGTGTTAGAATATGGATCTAAATGGGAAGACTGTCTGCCTTTCACAGAATTTTCATACAACAACAGTTATCAAGCCAGTTTGCAAATGGACCCATTTGAATTCATGTATGGAAGGAAGTGTCGTACCCCTTTGAATTGGTCGGAAGTAGGAAAGAGTCAGATTTTCGGACCCGACATCCTACGAGAAGCAGAAGAGAAAGTTCACAAGATCCATGAGCACCTAAATACCGCCCAATCCAGACAGAAGAGTTATGCCGACAAGAGACGTCGAGACCTAGCCTTCAACATCGGAGATTTTGTGTATCTCAAAGTATCACCTTTGAAGGGAATGCAATGTTTCAACTCAAAGGAAAGTTATCCCCCAGATATATCGGACCCTTCATGATTTTAAATCATCGAGGAGAAGTATCGTATCAACTGGAACTGTCATAGGAGATTTCAGTCGTGCATAATGTGTTCCATATCTTGTTACTTCGCAAATGCCTAGAAGTCCCAGAGAAGACCAAAGTTTTTAAGCATATTGATCACCAAACCATAGAGATCAACGATGACCTGACATATCCCGAAGTACCCATCCGTATTTTGGAGGAATTTTTCAGAACCACTAGGACCCATAATATCAAGTTTCTCAAGATCTAGTGGAGTAACCACACTGAAGAAGAAGCCACCTGAGAGCGAGAAGACTACATTAGGACGGAGTTTCCAGATCTCTTTAAATCCTAGTTTTCTCTTTTTCTCAAATCTCAGGACGAGAGTTTGTTTAAGGAGGGAAGGTTTGTAACATCCCAAAAATATTAATCAAGGTTATCAATTCCAATCACCCAAAATTAGGGTTAATAAAAACTTTTGTGAATTAAAATTCATATGAATGCATGTGTGTATGTGATGAATGCATGAATGATTGAATGGACTTGTTTGATTGTTGTGAATGGCAAGTATTGGTTTAAAGATGAAAAAAAACATCATCTAAATCATTTCCAAGCAGAATCAAATCATTAGAAATTCAAAAACAAACAAAATGAGCTAATGGTCATTTTTGCCAATCTTGCTCACTAGACCACTTTGAGTGTTTCTAGTCCAAGATTTCAAACAGAAAAAATCCAATTCTTTTTACCCCTTTCTAGACCAAGTAAAAGTGAACCCAAGCACACCTTGCAAACCCACAGAAACATTTGGTAACCCTATTCAAATGACATTTGAAAATTGAATCTAGTTCATATGGGAAGATCACCATTTCTCAAAACCCAACCAAACCAGTGCACCTTGACAAATCCAATCAGCTAGATACTACCTAGTATGTGACCATTGCATCCACCAAGTTTCAACCAAAAATTCAAATATGAAATTATTTCGGCCATTTCATCAAATACCTGGAGACAGAAAACAAATTTGGCCAAACTTCATTGTTTTGACCAGTAATTTTGCCAAGCCTTGTTCCCCATTGATCACCTATGTGTCCCCTAGTGAAAACCAGCGCATTAAACAAACCTAGACCCTACCCAATGCACCATGCCGTGCATGCCCGAGCCAACCCCGGCTAGCCGACCATAGCTAGCTAGTAGGAGGAAGGGCCGCACCTAGCCACCGTGTACAAGAAGCACGCCACAGTCCACCGCCACCCTCTGTCCATCCCTCGATCCCTGACAAGAAGTGGACCACCAAGAACACGCACGCCCAGTTTGTCTCTGCCATGTCTAGTGTGCCAGCTCGCCGCGCCCAACACGCTCGCACAGACCGCGCCCCGTCTTCACCGCCCGTGCCTATGATCACCACCGTCCAATGAACCTCCCAGACATCCCCGTTCGCCGCCGCGCGACCCGTAGCCACTGCGCGTCATCAAAACCGCCGTTGGTGCCACTCAGAGCACCAACGGGTTCCGAACGAACCGCACCGCCCCTTGCCGCCAGTACCAGGAGAACCGCCATTGTCGACTTCGTTGTCCGGCCTCATCGCCGACCATCGCCTGAGCCCCGGTGAGCCGCCACAGACCCCCACTGGCTGCGCTAGGGTTCGAGCCCGTCGTGTTCTGTTCCACGAGGATGATGGCCGTGAGCCGTTGGTCCTCGATCTAATCCTACGATCGTAGTTAGCTCGTACCCCTTCGCACCCTCCTGTCCCACTAACACATGGGGACAACCACTTAACCAGCCCTCGCGCGCGCTATGCACAGTGGGCCAACCCAGTTAGACGTCCCGTGTGACCCAGTTAGTTTGAATTTAGATTTATCTATTTAGTTTCAACCTCAGTTCTAGCAGTAGATTCAAAATTCAATTCAGAGATATTCACTGAACCAAATTGCATGAAACCAATTTTGTTAGAAAGGTATAGAAATACTTAATCCAAGCCCGTTGGATTCAAACAATTTGAAATTATAGATCACCTATAGTAAAAATAACAAGGCAGAGACTGTTCTGCATTCAAACGTTTTTCAAAATTCAACCATAAATGCTTTTGAGTTGATTCCAACTCTCAAAAATCACATTTGATAAGACCTTTCTTAATATATAAAAATATCTAGGTTTACTTGTAGTAATAATGGACAAGTAATAGAAGAATGCCCCATAGGCATTTCTATTCACTTTAATTAGTTAAAATAAAAAAGTTAAACCTTATTAAATTGTGACACCACTTTAAATCACATTCCCAAGTATTGAAGTATGTGGTGATGACATGTGTCAACATGATCCCATGTTTGAATTGGAGAATATTAAATCTTAAGTAGTTTTTCAATGAGTAGAAGTTACTTTTCTAAACTGAAATAAATAAAACTATTGCCTTATTTCTTGTGATGATTGTGATGATGCTAGATCATCTGGTGTGAGCCTTTGTGTGCTAAATAGAAGTAGTTAAGTATTGTTTGGTGATTGTGTACTTCATATTTATTTATATACGCTAGTACCGACCAAGGATACGAAGAGGAAGGAGACTACTACGAAGAGGAAGCAGAGGAGAACTTCAACCACTTCACTGCACAAGGCAAGCCTCATTATACAAGTTAACTAAGCAAGATATCTAAGCAAGATAGAACGTTGCAAGTTAACACTTGCATGATAACTAAGCCAACTAGATGCCTTAGGCATATGTGGTTATACCATTTGTTGATACCAAATCCCAGTTTTACTTGCAAGCTTTATTAATTTATTTCTTTATCAAAAGTCTTTGTTTACTTTTAGAAAGTTCTTGTGAAGTTTTGGAAAGATATTAAAGGTAGCATAAAGAGCATAAGACTTGGCCTATGTTAGGTAGAACTTGATGTCATCCTGAGGCAGGAGATTATACTTAGATAAGTAACACTTGATTATCACCCCTCATTAGTGTTTACCCCCAACTTTAGTGGCTAGTGCTAAGCATAAAACTTGATCACTTTAGATGGGAATACTTGGTGAAAATGGTTATGAAAACCTTAGAATGATGAGTCATTCTAATGAGATGTTTTGACATGTGTTCATGAATACAAGGTGAATTTGATGATGAAAATGTTGACGCATGAGCCTTAGCCCCTTTATAAAACTGATGGTTGTGTCTGGATACGATATCATTCCAATTTTACCGTACAACCACAATACCCAAAATTGGGTAGGGCTTGACTGGAAGTTTATATACCTTAGTATGAGTTCCCTTGCGGCCGAGGTTTGAGCTGAGGCTACCTCGGGATGATTGACCACCTATGCAGCTCCCAAGATGACAGATGGTTATGGTTGGGAGGCCAAACTCATAGGAGAGGTGCCTATACTAGGGTGTGTAATTGAAAGGTTAGGATTGATTATCCGCATACTGATTATGGTGAATTCAGGATTGTTCATGATGGATGTACCGAATATTGTGGTGAAAGTGTACCACCTCTGCAGAGTGTCAAAGTATTCGAATAGCCACGTCTACAGTTATGGACAGTTGGAGTGGCCATACTATTCTGTCGTCAGATGTTTTCAAAATGACTTGTGAAATGAATCATGACGTTGAATTGACCACAACAAGGTTGTGAAAGTAAAAACTGAGTTCCAACTTAGGTGTTATAAAACCTTAAACTAGTTTTCTTTACTTCTGAACTCAGCTAGAGATATACCTGGCTTTTTGCAAAACAACCTAGAGCTTGGTATTCCTACTTGAAACCTCTTTACTTAGTAGTGATAGTTTGCGAGTACTTAAAGAGTACTCATGGCTTTGTCCCAGGCTATTCCCGTGGCCAGACTATGAAGAGGATTATCAGGAGGATGGACCGTAGGAAGGTTACGACAACTAGGATCATCTCCCATCATCAGCATTGCCTGTGACCATGAAGATGGAGCCTCGCCCATGCTACCGTTATTATATTATTTCGCTGCATTGATTGTATTATGACTGGATCATGAGATCCTTTATTTGTAAGACCTTTATTATGGTTTGTAATGGATGATGAACTATGGTACCAATCTATTACGTCTTGCAAAAATGGTAATCCTGGGATTGCGATGTATGGCATAATAGGCATCTGGTATTAAAAATCCAGGTGTTGACATGGTTCATCCTAAGTAACGACATAACTATCCTCTATTGTGTAGTTCATTCATGGTTTGCGTTCCTACTCTTCAAGTTCTAGTATGATGCCATTATAATTTCTATCTAGTTCATTCTTAGGTACGACAGTAACTACATTCCATTGTCTGGTTTGATTGCTCATTTAATTGTTGGCACACATGTCTAATGCTTGCTTGTCCTATTCTACAAGTTCACCAGCGACGCCATTATATTTCGTATCTGGTTCTGGTTCGTTGTAACACCCTTGAATCATCTGTATGCAAGTTTCAGTGGTTCCCGCCAAACCTGCATAGAATCGATTCAAAGATTCCCACCAGAAACTTGCGTGCGGGTGGAAAAAAAAGTAATATCATTACACAATAGTCCACGATGGAATGACAGAACAGATATATACAACAACGACTCAAGGAGTCAAGAATACAGATTTACAGTACAAAGATCCAAATCACCTAAAAAATAGTATAGCATCCGAGTACGGATAAGAAGCAAATGGGGCTAAGAGCCCTCAAGAATAACCAATGGCGTACATAACCCTACCTAGGCCAAGCCGGAAGTGTAACTATGTTAAGAACGTCGATCTCAAAACATGTTCAACAAAAGGGTTGCCGAGAAAGGGCAAAGGAAAAAGAGAGTGGTCAGTACTAAGGCAAGTACACGTCGAGACTTAGAATTCGTAGCTCTCACCTACATAGGTATGGTGGACTGAGGTGGCAGCGAAGCATGCACTAAAAAACCTATAGAGACTCGGTACAACTATCGTCTATCAAAGAGAGATAAGAATGACCTACGTGGATCCAACCTGATACTTCCACCAATCATACCCATCCTGGTATTTCGCCCTCAATACCAAATGAGGAAGTCAAGATGAGGAAACTCACACAATTGGTAGTTTTAATCATTCTTTCCATGGTGGTTATCCAACTTACAAGTAAGATCAGATACAAGTCAAATTATAGCAGTAAACTTTAGTTATAGTTGTCTATGATCGAGAAACTATGCTCCAAGTCGTCCATAACCATGGACACGACTTTTTGAAAAGATTTAACCCTGCAGGGGAGCACCAAAGTATCCACACGCACTTTGACCCTTTTTGTCAGATCAGGTAGGTACAAGATCATAAAACATACACCCAACAGTATGTCGACGAGGCGTCGGACACGAAGTTTCCCAGACCCAAAGAATGTACATGGGGGCCACCCCACTAAGCTACCCGCAACGAAGTCCGCCGTCTCCGATATGGACCCAGGGTGTGTGGCGCGGTTGTACATGACGAGAACTTGAAAGTATTAATTCTATTTTTTATATCAATCCCAACAAGGAGCTTCAGCAAGTGCTTTTTGGCAGGTTTCTGTCGCACTCAAGGTGTCACAGGTCTTGAGTGAATTGACTACAATTTCTTGTGGTGGAGGGTTGTCAGTAAAAGATATAGGAAAGTTGCAAAGGAAATAAAATAAGGAGTACATTGCATAAAAGTAACATCGGGAAAGGTGTTTGGAGTTCCTGCAGATGAGAAGTTAGGCGCGGAGAGAATGGTTCATGGTGATAGTAAAAGTGCGAAATGGATAAAGTGGGATAAGTGATTGTGATATTTCTTACTTGTAAGTGAGTAGGAGAGCAACCCATATACCTACTAGAAGTCCTCATGGACGATTCTTCCTAATCCTAATGATATGTCTGTCTATAGGGATTTACTCATGCATGAGAAGGAAACAAATCAAAGGCATAATTGTATTGCAAATGGAAATCATCTCAATGTTATCGTATAAACCCACAATAGTACTTGAAGATCAAATCGAATACAAACCAAAGGTAGATCAAAGTATCAAACCCTAATCTTACAATTGCCAATCTCTCTCTCTCTAAGTGGTGACGGGGATGATGATGGAGTGTGTGGTTGAAGAGGTGAAGATCATCGAGGAATTAGGGGATGTTCTTATCCTCTTCCAGATCTGATCTCTTCTATCTGGATGAGTTTTGTGGCGGCTGTGTTCTCTTTTTTGTCCTCTCCCTTTTACAAAAGTTGCTTCTGTTGATATACAGGAGCCGATGGGTGTGTCCCGACCATACCACAGGTCATTACCTGTGTTGTGCGCCTGCAATGAAAGGGGCTCCAATTGGGGATTTACTTCTTTAGGTGTTATTAGCTCATAAATTACATTATATCTTCAATAAATGTTTATTACCTGAAAACATCACTAATTGTGACATTAACATTAGTGGAAAGGGGTAATCTTCAGAGGAATCCGGCAATAAACAAGAGTAAAATAAATATTATAAAGTGATGAAATTTGGAGCTATCAACTTCCCCAAAATTAGCTATTACTCGCCCTCAAGTGAAAAATATATAACCAATAATAGCGAGGAATTTAATCAGGGCAAAAAAGTCTTACAAATTCAAGGTTGTATCATATTCCATTGTCTCAAATCCTGCAACCTTGAACATGATCATAATATATCTGAACAGTTGCACTTAAGTTCAATCCCTAGACGCAAATAACTTGATAGCTAATAATCCTTAGAAACCCAAATGAGATTGTCATCTTGTAGATCAATTTTTCTTCAGCAGCTCTCAAATTATGAGAGTAAAAATGTTTTAAGCGAGGTCACTTGCGTCAAAAGTTAAGGTTCACAAGTAGATGTCAAAAGAAGGATAATCTTAGAGCTTTTTCATTAACACCCACTTCGATAATCATGGATATCAAACACCTCTTATTTTCCTTGTTTTTTAAGAACTCTAATTATTCATCTTAGGTGGTCAGGTGATACCAAAGATCTCAAAAAGTATACAATATTTTCACCTCATATATTCTGCTTCTCTCTTTTTTTCTCTTTCAAGTGTTAATGAAAAATGCTTACACAACCTTCCCAAGGAGATTGTGATAACAATGATATCAAGGATGATATTATAGAAGGAACTCAAGCTTGCAATATTTGTGGAGACATAGGACACACTTATAAAGAGCATGAGGATCAATGCCCTAATTGTGAAGAGAAACATCCAACTAAACAATGCCCCACATCTCAAGTGACTTGTTTCCTATGTGAAGGAAATGATCATGTCCCTATCCAATGCCCCCTCTATCCTATAGTTCAACAAATGAAACAAGATGGAATGCATAAAATGTTTGGAAACCTCCATAAGGGAATAACTTCTACCAAGAAGGATGAAGGCAAAGTCAGAACCATGCCTCATAAGGCCACATCCAAAGTGACCACAAAGTGTTGCTACTCTTTTGGAGAAGAAGGTCATATATCTAGTAACTGCCCCAAGAAGAGAGAAAGATTTCCCACCTTTGTGGTGAGATATGGAGAGCATAAACTATATGCAAAATTCAGCAAGTGTGAATTCTAGCTGAATGAAGTCGGCTTTCTCGGACATATTGTATCAGGAGATGGTGTAGCAGTTGATCCCGCAAAAGTGTCAGCTGTAACTGAGTGGGAATATCCTAAGTCAGTAAAAGAGGTTCGTAGTTTCCTTGGCTTGGCAGGATACTATAGAAGATTCATTGAGAATTTCTCAAAGGTAGCTAAGCCAATGACATAATTACTTAAGAAAGACAATAAATTTGATTGGACTGAAGGATGTGAACTCAGTTTTCAAGAGTTCAAGAAAAGACTAGTGACAGCACCAGTCTTATGTCTGCCAGATTTGGAGAAAGATTTCCAAGTATATTGTGATGCATCTCACCAGGGATTAGGTGCAGTTTTGATGCAGGAAGGGAAAGTTGTGGCTTATGCCTCGAGACAACTCAAAACTCAAGAAGTGAATTATCCTACTCATGATTTAGAGTTAGCCTCTGTTATCCATGCACTCAAAACATGGAGACATTATCTTTTTGGAAAGCGTTGCGAAGTGTTCACAGATCACAAAAGCTTGAAGTACATCTTCACTCAGAAAGAAATCAACATGAGACAAAGAAGATGGCTAGAACTCATCAAGGACTATGACTTGAGTTTGCAATACCACCCCGGTAAAGCAAATGTTGTAGCGGATGCATTAAGCCGTAAAGTTTATGTGAATGGCCTCACTCAGGGAGAATTCCCAGATGATCTGTGTGCCCAATTCAAAGATCTCAGATTGGAGATAGTGCCTGAAGGACATCTCATGTCATTGGATGTTCAACCCACCTTGTTGGACAGGATCAAGGAAGCCCAAAAGACGAACAAGGAAATTGAAGAAATTAAGGAAAAAATTAGCAAGGGGAAAGCTAAAGGATTTCATGAAGATGAACAGGGTACTTTATGGTATGGAAAACGTATCTACATTCCGCAAGATCCGGAGCTTCGGAAACTGATTTTACAAGAAGCACACAACTCACCATATTCCATTCATCCGGGTAACACAAAAATGTACATGGATGTGAAGGAAATATTTTGGTGGAATAATCTCAAGAAGGACATCGCCGAACATATTGCTTTGTGTGATGTATGTAGTAGAGTGAAAGCGGAACATCAGAAACCAGCAGGATTGCTACAACCACTACCTATTCCTGATTGGGAGTGGGATAAGATTGGTATGGATTTCATCACTGGACTGCCAAGGACTAGATCAGGATATGATTCTATTTGGGTCATGGTAGATCGCCTAACTAAAGTGGCTCACTTCATACTGGTGAAGACAACCTATACAAGTGCTAAGTTGGCCAAGATTTATATGAATAGGATTGTGTGTCTGCATGGAGTACCCAAGAGTATTGTGTCTGATAGAGGAACTCAATTCACTTCCCATTTTTGGAGGCAACTGCATGAGTCATTGGGAACGAGATTGGAATTCAGAACTGCCTTTCATCCCCAGACTGATGGACAGACAGAAAGGACCAACCAGATTTTAGAGGATATGTTGAGGGCATGTGCCCTAGATTATGGTGCTAGTTGGGATGAAAGTCTGCCTTACACAGAATTCTCTTACAACAACATCTATCAAGCCAGTATTGAGATGGCACCGTTTGAATTTCTCTATGGGAGAAAATGTACTACACCATTGTTATGGAGTGGTGTTGCAGAAAGAAACTTGTTCGGAACAGAACTAATCAAGGAAGATGAAGAGAAAGTCAAGTTGGTAAAGGATAGATTGAAGATAGCACTGTCCCGACAGAAGAGCTACGCAGATCCAAAGCGTAGAGAAGTCACCTATGAAGTAGGTGATAGAGCTTATCTTAGAGTATCACCACTTCGTGGAGTGAAGAGGTTTGGAGTCAAAGGAAAATTGGCACCAAGATATGTTGAACCATTCAAGATTCTGAGCCGTAAAGGAGAAGTAGCATATGAGATTGAATTGCCTGAATCACTGTCTGCCGTTCACAATGTGTTTCACGTAAGTCAGCTAAAGAAATGCCATCCGGAGACGGAAGAGACTTCTTTGAAGGATACAATACCTTTGGAAGAGGTCCAGTTGGAAAGTGATCTCACCTATGAGGAGAAACCAATCAAGATTCCTGAGACTGCAGAAAGAGTTACTCGGACTAAGACTATTAAATTTTGCAAAGTCCAGCGGAACCACCATTCCGAAGAGGAAGCAACTTGGGAAAGAGAAGATGATCTTCGGAAATACCACCCTCACCTATTTGCTAGCCAATCCGAATCTCGAGGGCGAGATTCACCTTAAGGGGTTAGATTTGTAACATCCCAAAAATCATGATTTATAAAGTTTGCACATCATTCATGCATCCTCATGCATTTTTAAATAAGATTGCAAAACAGAAGCCAAATTGTTTGCCTATTATTTTATGTAAGAAAGGCAATGGCTTTATTTCCCTTTTCAAATCATGAGAATACTTTGTTTCAACCAGAATAGGGTTGAATGTTGATTTCAAAGCTTGTTCAAAGTTTCAAAAAATAATCTAAATTTAAAACCATTTATATGCCTATTATAAATATTTAAATAAGGCATGGTTTTAATTCTATTCTCAGTGGACCAAAGTATTTGTGATCAACCAGCAATGTTTTATACACAAATATATGCTTGGATTATTTTAAAAAAATCCAGAAATAGTTTGAATTCAAACTCATTTGAATATCATTTGAAAATGGATTCAGAAAATCAAATCAGAAATAGAAAAGGAGAAAAGAAATAGAAACAGGCTAGCGCTGCCATTTTGGCCCAGTTCTAGAACCAGCCTATTAAGCCCACCCGGGGTAGCCCTTCTCTCTCTCACCCACACCCGCTCTGCCCCGCTGACGCTGCCACTGGGCCCAAGCCAAGTCAGCATCTTCTTCCCCACCCTCGCGCGCGCAGACTCCGTTGCCATCGCCGTTTCCTCCAGAAACGCCGCATTTGATTTCTCGCTTAATTGGCATTGAAGCACCGTGTAATTCCCTCTCCCCTCTTGGATACTTAACCACCTCGCCGCCGCGGTCATTTCCCCCCACACAGCACACTCACTCCGCCACCAGGCTTCCAGTATTTCAAACCGCACCGCCACTGCCCGACGAGCTCCGGCAAGCGATTACGGTGAGCTCTAACCGCCCCTTTGCTTCTGGTTCAAACGGCAAGATTTACTCAAGATGGCTAAATCTCGCTCAAATTCGTTGGTCTATGACTCATTAGGAAATCTTTTGAAACACTCTTGCTCTATCTTCTATCTTCAATCCGTCGGATGCCACGAAGAGTTTCCAGATCTTTCGTAATTCTTAGATTCAAGTTTTGGGCGTTATCTTTAATTATCCGTTGAACCTTTTATCTGTCTCCAGGGTCTTCATTCCTATCTTTTCTAGTGGCTTGAGACTTCTGACACGACAACAAGATCGTCACCTTCATCTACTCTGGATCCAATGAAACATTTGCGTCAAATCTCTATTTTCTTATGGAGCTTCCTGAATTCTGTTTGTCAAGATCTTCAGTTTGTTTTTGGTAGTTGGATTGCATAGTTTTCCTATTCATGTGCGAAGTAATTCTTTGAGTGCGGGATGGAGTCATGACCATACCACTACTCTTATCATTCGCTTTATTACGATAAATTGGTCGATTGATGCGATTTCACTCATTCCACGGAAGTCAGAAGTGGACTTTTTCTCTTGATACTTTTCCTTCCGTCCTTGTTTCTCTAGAGTGTTCTCTCAAGAACATAATCGATTATCTCTTGTTGGTGGTCTCATTTATTTCAAGATGGAGTAGAATCTTCAATGATCTGGTGGAAACAAATGCAGAATCTTCTCTGTTCTCTTCATTCGACCGGCGTTCTACATCATTATAAAATATGGATGGAAGATATCTGTTACTTCAATATGTTTAATTACTTTCTCTTGGTAAAGACAATTATGTTCTAGGCCATCAATCGAAAAATCTATTGCAATAACATCATGGTTAAATAAAGCAATAAGCATCTTTGCAATAACTCCAGATATTCAACTCCTTTTTCAGGATTCCACCATAAAATTGTATCACTCTTTTTTGTGGAGATAAATCCGCGCACCTCCTTTGTTCGATCCTTTGGTCCTTACTGGCGCAAGAAGAATCTAAACCGAGAAATCAAGAACCCAAATATTTCCGTTGATATCAAGGAACTCTATTGTTTAAAGGCAATATTGTTTTCCAGACTTCATTTCTTATATCTAAGGGAAAAAATAATGTTATTTTCATAATGGTTGATAAATTCTCCAAAATCATTCTTTTCTTCCGGTGAAAGACAGAATCGTCTCCACATGCATCTGTTAATCTTTAATATATCAATGTGCCTTTCCTTTCCTTGATTCATCATCTTATCAAATTCCTTTAAGAAGCGGTTCCTTTTCTTTCTCGTGTCCTTGAGATCATCTGAGATATGTACATATTGCCTTTATTTTCACGACAATCCTCCTTTTCAAGTCATTTCTTTTCAAGAAGCAAAACATAAGACTCGCAACAAGTCTAGCAAGATTTGCACGGTTTAGTGGTCGCACCATTCCGTTGAAAAATCATTTTGGGAACATGAGGATCACCTTCGTTCCGAGCACCCGCCTCTTATCGTGTTCTTTTATTTTCCTAGGAATCTTGGAGCGAGATAATTCTTTAGTGGGGGAGAGTTGTAGCATCCCAATTGTCTAACAATTGTAATCCTACTTGCCTATTTTATATTGCTACTTTATACATATCATAAATGCATTGCATAATATCATGCTCATGTCACCATGCCACCTTGCATTTGAGCATCATATAAAACCGCTCTATTTGGTTCTTATCCCATGTGCATTATACTATATTACTTGTATATGATTCTTGATGAATTGTAGTTAGCTCTTGATATATTGCTTCATGCCCAAGTTGATTTGGGGGCATATCTTTTCTTGACTCCACCACCTTCCTTGTCACCACCTTATAATCCCACCATCCAAACTATTTATGGCCACTTGCATTTCTTTTGGCTTTTGTCTAGCTCATATGTAATAAGATGGATCCACTTCTAACTCTACATGATTACATATATGTTTTCTATTGTTTTCACAATATCAACTATGTGGGGCCCCAGGGCCACCTTGGATGCCATGTATGTAGAATTCTATCTAGCAAGCTTCTATATGGTTGTATTCAAATTATGCCCATGTACGATGCCATCCTGACTACAAGTGAATATAGTGGGAAATACACACTATTCGGCCATTTGGGTTCATACATGTGCATATGTTGGCCATTCTCATATGATAGCAAGATCCATTCTTTGTTGGGCCATAATTCTAATCCTTGAGTGCATGCATGGATATGTTCCCATATGAAACTATATTTGTTTTCAACAAATACATAAGTGGCATATATTCAACATGCATGGCCCATGCAATTCATCACCATCCTCCCCTTCTTGTTTTTCCTTTTTGGTTTAATGGGACTATTTTTATTGAATTCTGTCAAGAGGAAGCAATACAAATAAATCTTATTAAACCATCTACTTTCCCCTTCATGTCTCCCCTTTGGTTTATTTGAGTTGGTACCTTGTGAAGCTTCTTTGAAATCTTTTGGTTGGTTCAATTTAATCAAAACAAATCTAATAGAAACCATCTAATCTTCTTTGCTTCTCACCATCTAGGTAAACAAACCTACCTTTTTGTTTGGATAAACCATTACCTCCATCTTTCCTAAACCTACCTTAATCCTAATTTCCTCTCTCTTTGTTAACATTAGATCCTAAGCTAGCTATAGCTAAAGCCATCTAGCTAAAATCCTAGCACTTAAACCTAACACCACACCTATTACACGCCATAGCCAACCACCCTCCTCTCCTAGTCCCCTTCCATTCCACTTATGCAAGAAAGCAAAAGAGAGAAGAAAAACCCCTCCCCTGGAGAGCACCTCCCCTCCCTCTCTTGCTTTTACAAAATCTACACCCACGTGCCTCCCTCCCCTTCCTAATCTTACCTACTTACCTAGCACCTCCCCACCCCATCCTTATCTACCCTCCATCACCCTAGAGAACCCCCAACCGACCATCTTCCTCCCCAAGTTCAGCCATGTTCTCCTCGAGCAAAACCCTAACCTAGACGTCCACCCTCTAGACCCAACGTCTTGGTGAATTCGCAGTTCGCCCGTGTCCAGGAGTTACCTCCGCCCCTCTGCTTCCTCCCGTACCAGCCGCCATCGTCGGATCCCATCGTGCCTCGTCAGGGACGCCATAGCCGTCGGAGACCATAGCTCCCAATACCTCTCTCTCTCTCTACCCCGATCCACCCTGCCTCGCATTTCTGCAACGACACCGACGAGTTTCTGTTGAGCCTCGCCTCCTCCCTGACATGATCGCCCTCTCCCTCGCTTCCCGTAGCGCTTCCTCATGCCGACGAGCGCTCTGCGTGCATGCTCGCTGCCATGAGCACCGCCAGCAGCGGCAATAGCGGAGCAACGCACCATTTTTCCTCCCCTGTTCCTACCTTCCACTGCCCTCAGCATCCCTCCTTTGTCCTGGAGTCCTGACCAAGATCCGTAGACCTAGGTGCCCTCTTCAGTTCCCATTTTTGCGCCTGATGACTGCAAGTGCACAGATAGTTTGTAGCTAGTTTCAAAATAATTATATCAATCCCACAGGGAGCAGGAGTCTGAAGTCTAATAACTCTTGAAATAAATACTAAAATAGAAATGCTAAATAAAGTTCTAAGTAACAAGATAAAATGCGAATGTTGTATAAAAAGATGTTTTGGGGTTTTTGGTAATAGAGAACAATGAGTAAAGTAAACAAAACTGAATACAGAAAATAAGTATCGCGTATCTAAAAGATATTTGAAACTACAGTGGGGAAAAGTGTTTCAGAGAGTAGTGGATACACCTTAGCATTTATAAAGGATCTAAGGTAAAGATTATTATCATGAACATTCTCAACTATGTATGTGTGGGATGAACTCTGTATTTGGACAAATAGGCATCAACCACTGCTCACATCATCCTCGTAACCACAACAGACAGCAATCAACATCAATTGAATTACCGCGCTATTAAGGGACTTGATCCCGTAGGACGTATCCCATGGAATGGATAGTGTTTTTGAGTTTCCTCGATTCCCAAGTTGATACGTAAGGAGTGCTAACAGCTTTATAGTCATTGTAAGTGCTAACACACCTTCATCTACCAACAAGCAGTTCTCTCCATCAAGTCCCCACAAGAGGAAAATATTGAGAGGTCGACTTCTCCCAACATCAAGATGAAGACATTCTAACACATGGTAATAGAAATGAATATCATGATAAACTTTATGTTATTTCAATCTCATGCTAGTGTTTCTCCATCTCCCCATGAACTAATGATCTACTCAAACATGGAGGCAATCAACGTCATGGCAAAAAAATAGAATCTATCATAGATAAATAGTACTTTTATAAATCAACAACGAGTACGGAAATTACAAGAAGATCTAGACAAGATGTAGATGGGACGGGTGGAGATGGTGGTGATGCAGCGGTTGATGATGAAGATCGATGCCTTAGCCTCCTAGATCTGTGTAGGGCAAAGATGGATCCCCGGTGGATGCGTTCCCCCTCCAGATGCAGTCCGGAGGTGAGGTTTCGGTGATTTCTGGGCGTTCTGTATGTCGTCTCTTCGATCTAGTTGCACGGGGTGAAACTATTTGAGGAGGCGGTGTAGGCATCAACTATACGGCGGGAACTATATTGCCAGAAAATTTATTCCCGTCGTATAGTTGGTCGTTAAACCCACTATATCCTCCAATTGCTTCGGGCTTCTTCTGGTATTGTTAATATTTCCCAAATAAGCAATTTACATTATTTTTGGCTCCTTTTCACTCCAATATAACTGGTCCAAGAATTGTGTCCATTGTATTGATCATCTGATCTGATCCTAGTGAAAATAAAAATAAAATATGCGCGCGAACGCCATAAAATACCAAGATCCTACCATTACAATGCAAAATAATAATATAAAAAATGATGCAAATATGCACTCATCAACTTCCCCAAGCTTGGACTCTTGCTCGTCCCAAGCAAGTTTAGGTTATTGGATGTGATCCCCATATTCATGAAGCTAAGTCGATAAAATAAATGAGGTAGTTGCAGCATGTGTTTATCATATATGATACATAGAAATAAGTTCACGAATAGTACCTTATTCGAAACATCCGAATAATATTAGCAGGCTTCCACACCTTAGCAATTAACAGTTCACAAAATATTACTCTCAACATGATGTAAAAGTATTCGGTTTGATCGAATGAGTTAGTGAGATAGTCCCAAGTGTTTTAGAATTCACATATTCAATTGTGATTCAAAATCTCAAATGTATATTTGTCTTACTACAATATGGTGGTATATGCATATTTGCTCTTTGTACATTCGCTCTTTTTCTTTCTCTTTCTCTTTCTCTTTCTTTTCTTCTTTCTTTATATATATTTGTGCTCACACTTTTGTTTAAGTGATGTGCAAAGGAGCTAGCCATACATTACACTTCATGTAGGAGTTCAAATTTTAACGTTATCAATTACCAAATTCCAAATATATATGAAGCATCTTTATAACTTGAATATTTCTACGTCAACTTGTTCTCACTCTATTTGATAGCACTTTTGATTTTTTTTATTTATTCAAGGTTTTTCTTTTTTTCAACTTAACTAATTAGATAATTTCTCCTTTTTGTAAATCAAACCATTGACCTACAACATATTGATCAAATTATATTTGTATTTTCCATTAATTACCAATGGTGTGGAAGACTCCTATTGCTATCATCAAGGGCAAGTAAAATTATAATCAAGCCATTCATATATCCAATAAGACAAACTCAATAATGCTCCATATATTATAAGAAAACTCGAAATTTCATAATGTTACAATTGCGACAAGATGATAACGAAGAACAAAAACGAAAAACACAGCAAGGGGGACACAGATTTAACGTGGAAAAACCTCTCCAACAAAGAGAGGAAAAAACCACGGGCGCTAGCCAGCGAAACTTCACTATATCGAGGAGTGTTTACAAACGCCGGGGATTTCACAGATGCAACTCATCCCAACCGGCGGCTTAGAAGGGGTTTATATATCGGTGGAAACCTAGGTCTTCGACGATCTGTACCGTACCGCGGGCCTCGCTCCACTCGTACACTCGGCCGAAGCCTCCGGCGATGGGCCTCGCTCCACTCCTCAGAAGTTGGCCTATACTTTTGTAGAATTTGGATCAACATATAACACATAAAAGGGATCGACTATTCCTGAAGGGAATTATAATGACGCAAACTTTATTTATGAGCTTGAACTAATGCAAAAAACTAGAATAGTAATAAAACTTATAAGATAGATTACAAGGTCTTAAAGTGTCAACACCCGGATTTTTAATCCCAGATGCCTATTATGCCATACATCGCAATCCCATGATTACCATTTTTGTGACACATAACAGAATGATACCATAGTTCATCATCCATTACAAACCATAATAAAGGTCTTACAAATAAAGGATCTCATGATCCAGTCTTAACACAATCAACGCAGCGGAATAATAACAAGGGTAGCATGGTCGAAGCTCCATCTTCAGGGTCACAGGCAATGCTGATGATGGGAGATGATCCTAGTTGTCATAGACTTCCTATTGTCCATCCTTCTGGTAGTCCTCTCCATAGTCTGGCCATGGTAATAGCCAGGGACAAAGCCATGAGTACTCTTTAAGTACTCACAAACTATCACTAACAAGTAAAGTGGTTCAAGTGGGAATCCTAAGCTCTAGGTTTATTTGCAAAAGGCCAGGTGTATCTCTAACTGAGTTTAGAAGTAAAGAAAACTAGTTTAATGTTCTATAACATCTAAGTGGGAACTTAGTTTTCATGTTCACAACCCTGTTATGGTCAAGTCAAAGTCATAGTTCTCTTCACAAGTCATTTTGAAAACATCTGACGACGGAACAGTATGGCCACTCCAACTGTCCATAACCGTGGACGCGGTTATTCAAATAGTTTGACACTCTGCAGAGGTGGTACACTTTCACCAAAACATTCGATACATCCGTCAGGAACAATCCTGAATCACAATACTCAGTATGCGGATAATCAATCCTAACCTTTCAATTACACACCCTAGTATAGGAACCTCCCCTATGAGTTTGGCCTCCCAACCATGACCATCTGTCATCTTGGGAACTGCACAGGTGGACAATCATCACGAGGTAGCCTAAGCTCAACCTGTTCCGCAAGGGAACCCATACTAAGATATATAAACTTCCAGTTAAGCCTTACCCAATTCAGGTATTGTGGTTGTACGGTAAAATTGGAATGGTATCGAATCTGAACCCAACCATCAGTTTTTATAAAGGGCTAAGGCTCATGCCTCAACATTTTCATCATCAAATCATATGGTGTTCATCACACATGTCAAAACAATTCAATAATCTTCATTCCAAGGTTTTCATGACCATTTTCACCAAGTATTCCCATCTAAAGTGATCAAATTTTTGCTTAGCACTAGCCACTAAAGTTGAGGGTAATCACTAATGAGGGGTGCTAATCAGGTGTGACTATCCAAATGTAATATCATGCCTCAATATGACATCTAGTTCTAACTACTTAGGCCAAGTTTTATGCTCTTTATGCTACCTATAATATCTTTCCAAAACTTACCAAAACTCTAACTAAAAGTAATCAAGAACTTTGATAAAGAAAGAAAAGAATAAAGCTTGCAAGTAAAACTAGGATTTGGTATAATCAAGGTTGCATAACCAAAGCATGTCTAATGCATTGCATAGGTTATCTTGTAGGATTAGACTTGCGAGTTAGACTTGCATGGTTTAGGTTAGCTTGCATAGTTAGTAGCTTCCCTTGATTGGTGCAGTGGTTGAAGTTTTATTATTCTTCGTAGTACTCCTCCTCCTTGTAGCCTTGGTTGGTACTAGTTCTATAAATACATACGAGGTACACAATCACCAAACAATACTTTAACTACCTCTATTTAGCACACAAAGATTCACACTAGATGATCTAGCATCATCACAATCATCACATGAAATAACGCCCTAGTCTTATTTATTTTATTTTATAAAAGTAATTTCTACTCATTGAAAACTACTTAAGATTTAATATTCTCCAATTAAAATATGGGATCATGTTGACACATGTCATCACCACATATTTTAATACTTGGCAATGTGATTTAAAGTGGTGTCACAATTTAATAAGGTTTCACATTACTATTTTAAATAATTAAAGTGACTAGAAATGCCCATGTAGCATTCTTTTAGTACTAGTCCAAGATCACTGCATGTAAACCTAAATATTTTTATATATTCAGAAATATCTTGTCAAATGTGGTTTTTGAGAGTTGGAATCAACTCAAAAGCATTTATGATTGATTTTTGAAAAATGTTTGAGTGTGTAAAAGTATCTGTTTTGTTATTTTTGCTATAGGTGATCTATAATTCTAAATTGTTTAAATCCAACGGTCTTGGATTGATAATTTTAATACCTTTCTAAAAAAATTGGTTTCATGCAATTTGGTTAAGTGAATCTCTCTGGATTGGTTTTTGAATCTACTGAATGAACTAGAGTTTAACTAAATTGGAAAGTATCTATTTGAACTACTGGACTACTCGCGGGAAAGTTATTGGGGTGGCCCAACTGCACAGCGTGCGCGCAGCGAGCTACTAATAGAGAGGTCCCATACATCAGCGGCTTAGTCTAAGCGAAGGGGTATGTTTCAATATGGACCATGCGATTAGACTATGATCTACGGCTCACGTTTGTCATCTCCGTCGAACAGCTCCGACGAGACCGAACCCTAACGGCGGCGGTGGAGGTACGCGGCGGCTTACTAGGGCTCCAGCTAGGGTTGGCGATGGGGGCAAACAACGTTGTCAGTGACGGCGGTTCGAACGGTGGTCGCGGTGGCTCCTGGGGTGGCTCCAATCAACGGATCCGCTCCTACTCTGCAGCGGCAGACTCCGGCCAAATTCCGGCAATGCGGAGCTCGCCTTGCTCCGGTGAAGGGTCAGGGATGGTCTGTGAGGAGTGGGGCGTGAGGTGGTGTGAAGAATTGAGGCGGTATGGTCATATCTCATCGATGAGGATGGTGCAATGAGCTAACGTCATGGCAGAGGGCGTAGGCCGGTGCGGTGTCTCCTGGCGATCATCACGGGCTTAATGGCGTGGCACGGGGCGATCGAGAACAGTTGGAATGGGTCGACGCTCTGCACGGCACCGATGGTGTTTTAGACAACGTACAATGGCTACTAGTCGCGCAGTGGCGAACGGGCATGTCTAGGGGGGGAACTAGGGTCATGGAGCATGCACTGATGTGCGGCGAGGGCGAGGCGCGGCGTGTGCGCGCGTGTTGGCTGCGGCGCGCTGGCGTGATCTCGGCATGGCAGAGTGGAAATGGGCGCAGCTGTTCTCAGTGGTCCAGGGCCTGGCTACGCTCGAGGGTTGGACAAGGGGTGGCGGTGGACGGTGGCCTGCCTCCTAGACATCGTGGACGGGCGTGGCGTTGCCTCCTGCGTGCTGGCCATGGTCGGCTGGCGAGTGATCTTCGGGTGGCGTGTCACTGGTGCAATGGGTAGAGAGCTAGCTTGTTCAATGTAGTGTTCGGTGCTGGGGGTGACAAGGGGAGAGAATTGGGGACAAGGAGTGGACAAGGCATTGATCAAAAAAACAGTGATAGTTAGGCAGTGATTACTATGCTCACCAAGTGTTTGATGAAATGGCCGCATGAAGTTTGAATTTGAATTTTTGGCTGAATTTTGGTGAGTGCTCTGGTCACATGCTTGGTAGTCTGAGGGTGCTTGGGTTTGGCAAGGTGAACTGGTTTGAGTGGTTTTTGAGAAATGGTGATCTTAGTACCTATTGAGGATTCAATTTTGAATTGTCATTTGCATAGATTTGGAATTTGTTTCTGTTGGTTTGTAAAGTGGTCTTGGGTTCACTTTTACATGTTGTAGCAAGGGGTGAAAAGACTTGGATTTGTTTATGTTATAAAACTTGGACTAGGAACACTCAAAGTGGTCTAGTAGTTAACTTTGGTCAAAATGACCATTTGCTTATATTGTTTATTTTTTATTTTCTCTTCATTTGAT
Organism: Avena insularis; assembly: GCA_023614405.1. Taxonomy (NCBI): domain Eukaryota; kingdom Viridiplantae; phylum Streptophyta; class Magnoliopsida; order Poales; family Poaceae; genus Avena; species Avena insularis. Next base: position 151,910,607 of record CM042687.1, read on the forward strand.
TTTGCTTGGAAATGATCTAGATGATTTTGTTTTCATCTTTAAATCAATCATTGCCATTCATAGCAATCAAACATAGCATTTCAAGCATTCATGCATTCATCACACACACATGCATTCATAATATTTTTTGTTAACCCCAAACTTGGGTGATTGGAACTTGATAATCTTGTTTATTATTTTTGGCATGTTCCTGGTGATTGTGATTAGAGAGAGGCACAATGGCAGTATATAAGAGGGGTCAGAGGTCGGTAAAACTCGCGAGAAACACCAAATTCATGTCCAAGAAAAGAATCCTAATAGAATAGGTAAAGAAATCATGATTTCGGAGGAGTCCTGTCGTGTAACGACCAACTATACGATCACAGCCCATATAGCTCTGGCTGTGTAGTTGGTTCTGGGCAGATATTTCCAAATATCTCGAGTCCAGGTCGGTTAGATTACCGACTAGGAACCGACAAAACATTTTTTTTCATAAATAAGAATGAAGAAGGGCCGATGATACAGAAGACTTAACGACCAACTATACGGTGGGAGATTTTTCTCCGGCCGTATAGTTGCACCCATATAGTTACTAGACACCAAAAAATATTTCGCAAGGGAGGTACAGTGCCTTTAACGACCAGCTATACGGCAGGATATTTTTCTCTGGCCGTATAGTTGCGCCCATATAGTTAAAAAAACCCTCAAAAACTTTAGAAAAACAAAAAGAATTCAAAGACAAAAAATTTAGAAGTAAAGCTATGAAGACAAAGCACTTATTAGAGGAAGAGAACTTACCTTCTGCTTACAGTTTATTTAGTCGGGAGTGACAAGATCCTCCAATAAAAAGGAATTCTTCTTATTGGGAGGAATTAACCTTAGTTCATATAATAATTCTCGAAAACAAAAATCACCAGGACTAAAGCTCCTCTCAATAAGATTGGTGTCTTGCTGGGCAAATATAGATGCTGCATCCACTATCTTTGCTTCTTGTCTCTGCATAATCTGCAACTCAAATTCTTGAAGTAAAAGTATCCAATGGATCAGTATTATCTTATGAATCTTCCTCTCGAGGAGTTCTTTTAAACCATGATATGTCGTAAATGTATCTATAATTTTTTATGCTTCATGCTTGTTTTATATCATTTGTCTTATGTTTTGTCTACACTTTGAGGTATTTTTATACACTTTCTGGAACTAACCTATTGACAAGATGTCATAGTGCCAGTTCCTGTTTTCTGCTATTTTTGGTTTTAGAAAAGCTAAAAAATGAATATTCTCGGAATTGGACGGGACAAAATCCAAAGTTACTATTTTCCTGGAGCAATACGTAAACACGAAGCATAGACGAGTAGGGCACCAGGGTGGGCACACCCTAGGGTGGCGCGGGCCCACCTAGGCCGCGCCACCAGGGGGTGTGGCCCCCTGGATGCCTCCTCGCCTTGCCCCTTCGCCTATAAGAAGCCTCCGAGGCATAAACCCTCAATCATCTGGCGGAAATCCACAAAAAGTTCCGTTGCATCGTCGCCACTGAAGGGGAGATTTGGGGGATAGAAGTCTTTGTTCCGGCACCCTGCCTGGACGGGGAAGTGCCCCCGGATCCATCTCCTTCGATCTCCACCACCATCTCCATCGATCTCCATCGACATCTTCATCACCGTTGCTGATTCCCATGATGAGGAGGGAGTAGTTCTCCCTCGAGGCTAAGGGCTCTACTGGTAGATTTGTGTTCATCTCTCTCTCTATGCATGATCATATTGTGGTCATGAACTTTGTAATCAAATAGATCTTCTCTGCTACTCAAGTTCTTTAATAGATCTCTGCTCTCCCCACGTGTGTGAAAGTGACAGCATGCACGTCGCGGTGGCACTTAGGCTAGAGTCTACATAAATACTCAAGTTCTTCAATAGATCTCCGGCTCTCCCCACGTGTGTGAAAGTGACAGCATGCACGCCGTGGTGGCACGTAGGACTAGTGTTTACAAATACTTATCATGAGTTATATTTGGAGTTGGATGTCTCTATGAAATTGTGGTGTTTGAAGGAACCATCTAGCGCTCAAGGTGATAGTGTGGGGTTATCTAGATGGGGAAAGCGAACTTTGAGGTGTGCTGTTATAGCCCTACCATGGATTAGAGTTGTCCAGTCGGAGAGTAGTTCAAAGTAGTATCATGAAGAGAATATATTTATTGAGAGTGTTCACTAGTGAAAGTATGATCCCTAGGCCTTGTTTCTAAGCATTGAAACACCATTCACAACTAGATCTATTACATGTTTCCTTGCTTCCAGTCTCTTCCATCCCGTCAAGCTCTTTTCTGGCACCGTTGTCTTATAATCATCCATATCACTTGTATTTCACTATGTCTTCGCCGAACTAGTGCACCTATAAACCTGACAAGTGTATTGAGTGTGTTGGGGACACAAGAGACTTCTTGTATCTTGATTGCAGGGTTGCTTGACCACTTCCTTCCTGAGTTCAATAAACCTTGGGTAATCCACTTAAGGGAAACTTGCTGCTGTTCTACAAACCTCTGCACTTGGAGGCCCAACAACTGTGTACAAGAACAGAACTCCGTAGACATCAAGATCTTTTCTGGCGCCGTTGCCGGGGAGGTAAGGTAAAAGGTACTCACATCCTGGTGTGTGAGTGCTCGAAGTTATTTCCTTTAGATTCTGCAATTTTTTCTTTTTGTTTCTTAATTTCACTAGTTGGCTTAATGGAAAACAACAACAAAATTAGAGAGCTTTATAGTATTTATCTTGAGTTAGGACATGAAGTGTTTGAAGAGAAAATTAAAAAACCTATGGAGCTTTATTTGCATGCTAATAGCAATGTTTTTAGTATGAATTCTTTGAACACCATTATTGCTAATGCTATGGAAAACTCTAATCTTGGGGAAGCTAGTTTTTATGAAAATGATCTTTTTAGTTCCTCGGCTTTGGAAGATAGCTATTCTATTGCTTATGATGATACCAAACCTCCAATATATGATGAATATGATATTTCCAGTCCACCTACTATTGAGGAGAAAATTAATTATGATTATAATATGCCTCCTATATTTGATGACTATGGTGATGAGAATAATAATGATAGCTATTTTGTTGAATTTGCTCCCACTACAATTAATAAGAATGACTATCCTTATGTGGAGAGTAATAATTATTTTATGCATGTGGATCATGATAAGAATGTTTTATGTGATAGTTATATTGTTAATTTTATTCATAATGCTACTGAAAGTTATTATGAGAGAGGGAAACATGGTTTTATGTATCTCAACAATATTAAGTTTCCCCTCTTTATGTTGAAAGTCTTGAAGTTGCACTTGTTTTGCTTTCCTATGCTTGTTGCTTTGTTCTTTCATGACTTGTTTCTTTACAATATTACTATGCATAGGAAGTGGGTTAGACTTAAATGTGTTTTAAATTTGCTTCTTGATGCTCTATTTTACTTCAATTCATATTTCTTATGTGAGCATCTTCTCAAACTATCAGGCCTAACTTAAAGGCGTTAAAGAAAAGAACTTCTTGGGAGATAACCCAATAGTTTTATTGAGTCTTGTAAGTTATTATTTATGTAATAACCTCTCCTTATCCTTTTGTGTGTTTTTTCTGCCAAGAATAACCTCTAATGAGAGAGAAGTAAGAGTTGGTAAAGTTGTTGTCCCGAAACAGATTTTTGTGCTTCACTGTAAAAATTCGTGAAAAATATCTGTATGTCAGATTGAGCTGTAATGTAAATTCCCCAAGTTGTTATCTAACTTTCGTTAGTTCAACACTTTTTGATTTGAGCAACATAAGGTCTTCGAAAAAATCGATTTCTACCTGCTGGTCTGTTTTGACAGATTTCTGCCATTATTCGCATTTGCCTCTTTATCGATTACTTTTTGGGTTTCTTTGGTAAATTGAGCTTTTTGAGGGAATTACTACAGTAGCTTGTGTTTTTAATGAAAGATTTTCTGTTTTAAAACTAAACCCAAAGGTCTATTATCTTTTGAATGCACTAATGTTGCTAATGAAGACTGTGTGAAGTTTTATATGAAGGAAAATTTCCAAGTGTAGGGGAAGAATGATGTAATGAGATGAAGAATGGAAAAAAGCTCAAGCTTGGGGATGACACCCCATGTCACCCCAAGAAATATTCAAGAGGTACAAGCGTTAAAGCTTGGGGATGCCCAAGGCATCCCCTTCTTCATCAATAAAAAAATCTCAGGTCTTTCTAGACACTTCGTTTATATAGTTTCATGCACTATTGTGTTGTTCTTGGAGCGTATTTGTTTTTGTTTTTAGTTTTATTTTTCTTTGTTTTCTGCAATAAGTCGGTTGTATTACAGCACACTTCTTGTGGAGAGATACACACTCCGTTTTCATTGCCTAGAACACTCTAGTTTTCACTCTTATTGTTCTATGAGTGTTCTCTTTTGCTACCACCGTGTTTAGCCTTAGTTTTCTTGTGCTTTTAGCTTAGAACTTTTTATTTCTTCTTTGTGGATGTGTGAGACAAGCTCATTGATCTTTATTGATTATTATCTTTGTGAGTTGTTTCAATTAAGTCGATTAGTGTTGGAAAGAGTAGAAAGCTTCATGCTTAAGTGGTACAAAAGGGAGCTTGTTTTGACTGTGGCTTAGACTTTATCATGTCATGTTAGATGTTTCTTTGACCTTATGCTTAGTGATTATTATTGTAGCATGACTTGTTCCAAACAATTATGATTTCTTAATGTGCCTTGAAAGAATCATGCATTGTTTTAGCATACAAAAGGTTAGTATTGTGGTACTTTCCTTTGATGCTTTGTTTGGGTTGACTTGGCACATGCTCACACCATGTTATGACTATGAACCAGTCACCTTAGCCTCTATGATCATTTAGTTTTTGACTTGTGGTACCACTTTATTCTTTGATTAGTAATGTTTTGTCGCTCTGCATGATTATGGCCATTATTGCTCTCTTAGTTGGTCGCTCCCAGTCTTTTGCTAGCCTACACTTGTATTGAGTAAGCTCTACTCATGCATCCAACTCCCAAGAAACCAAGTTATTCCAAAGTGTCCACTATAAATTCCTATGCATGGTGTGTTACACCATTCCAAGTATATTCTTGTTTTATCTATCTTCCAAATTGAACTTGTCATGTGAAATTTAGTGATTAAAGCTCTCAGAAACTTGATGGCACACTTTATTTTTCTTGCCCTAATAAACTTGAACCATTGTGTCATCTATGTTGTATATGCTTGCACTTATAAGTTGGGAATTAGCAGAACCATGCTGTCATGGGGAACGCTTTCAACACTTGTACATATTACCCAGTTCATATCATGATCTTTTGTTTGCAGATGTCGGCCGTTTTAATCTAAAAGGGGAGCTTGTAAGTCCATGGAGTTATGTATATGTGTTAGAGAAACGCCTGGGCGGCTAGCCTAAGCCATGCCTAATCATGGTGGAAACTTTCAGCATAACCATAGTGACCAATCTGTAAAGCATCCTCAATAAAAACCTATGCAAATAGCAAATAAAAAGATCGCTGAGATGCCCATTGTTTGTTGCCTTGTTATTTTGATATAGTATAGCTCATGTGTCATGGGGCAAGGGGTACCCCGTTGGCGGTTCTCTATGATACACATATACTTACAATGACAAGAACTTGCTTGTGACTAAAGTTGAGCAGCATGTGTAACGACCCTCGTACTCAAGGGACATGAGATTGCCAACTTATGATTTGTCAAGCATATACTCCATATTTGTTTCACTTTAACCTTAATCACTTCAAGATGCTTATGATAGGGTAATGAGAGCTAAAAGCTAACAAGTACCATAATTTTTGGAAGCTCTTTATGAAACTTGAAATCCCTGCTTGTCTGTGAAGGGCCTTTCTTCCTACTTTTATATTGAGTCTCCACATTCTATCTTTATGCGCCAACTAGGAGTGTATAGTTGTCATTCTTAGTACTATGTGCATTTTCCCAAAACTTATTGATTGATTCATAATGTTGATATTTCTTGTTCTTAAACTATTTGTGTCTAGTCACCCTTATGAACTTTGAAGGTGTCCTATGCATTTATGTTTTTCTACACCATGAAGGACAAGCTGAATACCACTATTCTATGTTTTATATATGTGAAACAAACAAACATCTTTTGATGCATTGTTATTCATGATCTTTGTTTGTATCCTTTCATGTTACAACAAAGTTACTATGTCTTATTGTTAGAACTACATCTTTCATGCTCATGTTTAGAGTAGTTTGATCCTAGCTATCAATGCTTTACAGATATTTTTATCAAGATTGTGATGGTGCATGTCACCTCAAAAATTATTCTTTTTATCCCTTACCTACTCGAGGACAAGCAGGAGTTAAGCTTGGGGATGCTTGATATGTCGTAAACGTATCTATAATTTTTGATGCTCCATGCTTGTTTTATATCATTTGTCTTATGTTTTGTCTACACTTTGAGGTATTTTCATACACTTTCTGGAACTATACTATTGGCAAGATGCCGCAGTGCCAGTTCCTGTTTTCTGTTGTTTTTGGTTTCAGAAAAGATAAAAAATGAATATTCCGGAATTGGATGGGACAAAAGCCAAAGTTACTATTTTTCCCTAAGCAATACGTAAACATGAAGTAGATACGGAGTAGGGCACTAGGGTGGGCACACCCTAGGGTGGCACGGGCCCACCTAGGCCGTGCCACCAGGGGGTGTGCCCCCCTGGACGCCTCCTTGCCTTGCCCCTTCGCCTATAAGAAGCCTCCTATGCAGAAACCCTAAATCATCTGGTGGAAATCCACAAAAAGTTCCGCTACACCGCCGCCACCGAAGGGGAGATTTGGGGGACAGAAATCTCTATTCTGGCACCCTGCCGGGATGGGGAAGTGCCCCTAGAGCCATCTCCTTCGATCTCCACCACCATCTCCATTGATCTCCATCGCCATCTTCATCCCTCGAGGCTAAGGGCTCTACCGGTAGCTATGTGTTCATCTCTCTCTCTATGCGTGATCATATTGTGGTCATAAGCTTTGTAATTGTAACATCCCAAAAATACTAAACTTGGATCATCAAACTCTAAGAATCAAAATTAGGGTTAACAAAAACTTTTCTAAATAAAATTTTGAAAGCATGCATATGTGTATGCATTTCATTTTGAATTCTTTTGAACCACCTTGTTTATGTGTTCCATTGCTTGTAAATGGATGCTTAGGTGAAATAAAGATCATCTAAACATTTCCCAAACCTTTCCTAAAGACAAATAAATCAAAACAAATAAAATAAAGGAATGGTCACTTTGACCAATTTAACTCCCATGCCTACTTTGGCTGTCTCAAACTTTCAGAACCTAACAAAAACTTTTCTGGATCTTTTCACCCCTTGAATGTACTCATAACAAGGTATCAAGGCCCACTTTGTGATCATCTAGAAACTTTCAAATGCATAGTTTAAATGACAATCCAAAATTGAATCTTTATCATATGGAAGATCCCACTTTTTCAAAAACCACTCAAACAAGCTCAACTTTCAAAACCCAAGCATCTGCAGACTCACCAGCACCAATCTAGCACACCCACCAAAAATCTTTTCAAAATTCAAAACTTGAATTCATGCGGCCATTTCATCAAACACTTGGCAGACACAAATCAAACAAAATCCAAACACTATTGTGAGCAGTGATTCTTGCCTAACTGGTTCCCTATCTAGCTCAAAACCAGCTCAGTAGATCATCTAGCAAGATTAACCAAGCACTAGAACCACTGTGAGCTTGCCAAAACCATCAATGGTGAACAGCCGAAGCCAACCTTGTCACCCCCATGCCGACAGCAAGCTAGGAGGAGAAACAAGCCTAGCCAGCATGACTGGGAGGCAGCCCACCGTCCACCGCCACTCACTGTCCCAGCCGCGAACGTTGCCAAGCCCTGGACCACACGAACGAACAATGCCAACCTCGCCAGTAACCAAGCCGAGAGCACGCCCCGTGCGCCACGCTCAACCAGCGCCCACAGACTGCGCGCTGCCCTCACCGCGTGCATACACAATCCCCACCGTCCTAGCAACCCCGCAGACACGCTTGCCGCGCGGACCACGCGAGCTGTGCGGCCTTAAATTTTTCGTCGGGCACGCGCAGAGCACCATCGTGTTCCGACCAAGCCGCACCGCCCCACGCCTCGAAACCATGTCGTTGAGCATCGCCAGGGAACACCGCACCGTCCCCTACCGTCGCCCATCCCAATAGCCGCCAGTAACATCGCCCCCGACGAGCTCACTGCGGCGCCTGGCCGGTCCCTCGCTCGACTATAAATAGAGGCCACCCCCAGTAGATTTCTTCACACCGTCTCACTCCCCTCTCCTCACTGATCGTGCCACACCGTTCCCGGAGCAAGGCGAGCACCACCTCGCCGGAATTTCACCGGAGCCCGCCGCCTCTAGAGAAGAAGGGTGCCATCGATTTCGTCCACCCCAGGAGTTGCCGCGACCACCCCTGAGTTTGCCGTCGTCGACTTCATCGCTCGCCCGCCTCTCCGACCCTCGCCTGCACCCCGGTGAGCCCCCAGCACCCCTCACTGGCCGCGCTAGATTTCTTTCTCGCCAGCGTTGCCTCGCGTCGACGATGACTCCCAGCCGTTGGATTAGAATCAGATCGAACAACCCACGTTGCCCTGTACCGCTTTGCCCCTCCCTGTCTCACTGGCGAGTGGGGACACCCACTTAAGCAGCCCGCGGGAGCACTGCGCTTAGCAGGCCGGCCTGTTAACTTTTCCCGCGCAGCCCAGTTATTTGAATTAAACTTTTTTCATTTTTGTTTCAAACTCACTTCTGTACTCAACTTCAAAAATCAACCCAGATCGATTCAGTGCATCAAATTGAATGAAACCAATTTTGTTAGAAAGGACTGGGAATGCTGAATCCAAGCCCGTTGGATTCAAGTCATTTGGATCTAAAGATCACCCATGGTAAAAATAACAAGGCAGAAGCTTTTCTGCATTCAATTTTAAACCATAATAGCTTTTTAGTTGATTCCAACTCTCAAAAATCACATTTAACCATACCTTTCAGAATATATAAAAATATATAGGTTTACTTGCACAAATAATATTCAAGTAATAAAAGAATGCTACATAGGCATTTCTAGCCACTTTAATTAATTAAAATAAAAGGGTAAAACCTTATTAAATTGTGACACCACTTTAAATCACATTCCCTTGGACTACAATATGTGGTGATGACATGTGTCAACATGATCCCATGTTTGGTTTGGAGAATATTAAATCTTAAGTAGTTTTTCAATGAGTAGAAATTACTTTTCTAGAAATAAAAAGGAATTAAACCAAGCTTTAATCTTGTAATGTTAGAGATGATGCTAGATCATCTATAGGATCCATGTGTGTGATGATTGCAAGTAGTTAAGTATTGTTTGGTGATTGTGTACCTCGTATGTATTTATAGACGCTAGTACCGACCAAGGATACGAGGAGGAAGGAGGATTCTACGAAGAAGAAGCCGAGGAGAACTTTAACCACTGCTCTGCACAAGGCAAGCCTAATACTACTAGTGAATGTGCAAGCTAATACTTGCAAGATACTCTACTGATGCAACAAACCACTACTTGTTACTATGCCTACTATATGCCTTAAGCATATGTGATCATACCCACTTGACAGACCAATCCTAGTTTTTACTTGCAAGCTTTATACTTTATTTCTTTATCAAAGATATTACTTAGAGTTTACTTAAGTGAATTATAGATATTAGAAAAATATTTGAAGGTTGCATAAAGATCATAAAATTTGGCCTAAGCTAGATAATCTTGATGTCATCTTAAGGCATGAGATGGAACTTAGTTAAAACTCCCCTAGTTTACCACCCCTCATTATTGCTTACCCCCACCTGTAGATGCTAGTGCTAAGCATAAAACTTGATCAACTTTAGATGGGAATACTTGGTGGAAAAATGGTTATGAAAACCTTGGAATGATGGATCATTCTATTGAAATGTTTTGGACATGTGTTTCCAAACACCCGATGATTTTGGTGATGAAAATGTTGAGGCATGAGCCTTAGCCCTTTTTAAAACTGATGGTTGTCTGGATGCGATACCATTCCAATTTTATCGTACAAACACAATACCCGAATATTGGGTAGGGCTTGACTGGAAACTTATATACCTTAGTATTAGTTCCCTCACGGCCAAGGTCTGAGCTGAGGCTACCTTGTGAAGATTGTCCACCTGTGCAGTACCCAAGATGACAGTTGGTCATGGTTGGGAGGCCAAACTCACAGGAGAGGTGCTTATACTAGGTCATGTAATTGAAAGGTTAGGATTGGTTATCCGCATACTGAGTATGGTGAATTCACGATTTGTTCCTGACGGATGTATCGAATGTTGTGGTGAAAGTGTACAATCTCTACAGAGTGTCAAACTATTCGAATAGCCGCGTCCGCGGTTATGGACAGTTGGAGTGGCCATACTATTCCCCCGTCAGACTTTTCAAAATGACTTGTGACATGAATTGAGACTTTGACTTGACCACAATAGGGTTGTGATCTGAAATACAAGTTCCCACTTAGTTGTTATAAACTTTCAACTAGCATTCGTTGCTTCTAAACTTAGTAGAGATAAATCTGGCTTTTGCAAAATAACCCTAGAGCCTAGTGTCCTATTATCCAAAAACCCCTTTACCTGTTAGTATTAGTTTGCGAGTACTTAAAGAGTACTCATGGCTTTGTCCCTGGCTATTCCCATGGCTAGACTATGAAGAGGAGTACCTTGAGGATGGACCCCAGGAAGGTTACGAAAACTAGGATCATCTCCCATCGTCAACATTGCCTGTGAACCCAAAGATGGAGCTTCGCCTATGCTACCGTTATTATTACGTATTCCGCTGCTTGATGTTGTATTAAGAACTGGATCATGAGATCCCTATTTGTGTAAGAACTTATGTATCGTTTGTAATGGATGATGTACTATGGTATCCAATTCTGTTATGTCTCGCAAAAATGGTAATCCTGGGATTGCGAGGTATGGCATAACAGGCATCTGGGATTAAAAATCTGGGTGTTGCCAAGTTGGTATCAGAGCCATCCTGACCATAGGAGACCCTAGTTAGACTGGACGTTTGAATCAAAAACTTAGTTTCAAAACCAAAGGAAACAAATATTTACAAAAACTTATTCTCATTCTTATCCCTTTTCTTCTTTCATGAAAATTCATGTTCCTCCAAAAAAAACTCTTGCAAAGTACATAAAATTTTGACACACTTAATCACTCTACTAACTTACTCATCCTATATTCTTATAGATGGACGTGAAGTACAGCAAGTTTTACCAACTGGGGAAGGGAGGATACCTGATCTTTGAGAGGGATTTGGACCAGCTTTGAACTTCGAGCGTCACTTTCGAGTTCTTGAGCTCAGCTCAATGATCAAGGAGGAGAAGATCTGCGGTGGCTAATTGTTGCAAGTCTCCGAGGAAAGATTGAACCTCCCAACTGCGGAAGAATTCAGTTTACCTTAAGAGAGAACAAGCGGCTCGATGGACTTGCGGGGCCATGCAGAAGCTCTTTCCCGTCTGTGGGCGAGCATCAATCGAGATCAAGGGTACTCGCTTTGAGTTTTGCCCAAGGCGTGATGCTAATGGACAACCACTGGAAGCCCCATACCACCCTGAGCTGAAGACTCAATTGGACCACCTTAGCTTCATGATGTACGATCGTTAGCAGGAGTTGGACAACTGCCGTGACTACTCCAACCACAAGTCTGCCATCATCAAGACGAAGGACCAAACCATCGCCATGCTAGCAAAGGATCGCAAGTCTCGCCGCCGTCAGCTTGACAAGAAGGATTGCATTATTGCCCGTCTTCGCCACCGCATCTCATCTCTGGAGGAGACCATCCACGAGAGAGACATGCAGTTGGAAGAAAGGGAGAATGCCGGAGAAGACCTTCGTGGAGACCCCTACTCCTATCTCAGCGATGACGATGATTTTCTAGAGGATCAGGCTATGGACTTCTTCACCGATGAGGACGATTTCGCCTTCATCGATGATGATGAGGACGATGAAGCCACCGATTCCGAGGAGTAGTAGCACTTGAGCACTAGCGTAGTGAGTAGTATTCGGTCCCACTGTATCATAGTTTCCCGAATGGTTCTTAAAACCATCTGATTTTCTTTGTTGTGGTGTGTGTTGTATCGGGTGCTATGAATGAATGAATGAAAAAGCAAGTTGCTAGAAAATCTGAGTCAGACTTTAAAGAAAAAAATTCAAAGACCCTAAACTTTAGAAATTTCCCTCTTTTCTCATGATCTACCTCAATCTTCAGATGCCACGTCGAGGAAGTGGTTCATCCCCGGACCCGATGTTGCGAATCGCAAATGTTGACTTGACCGCCGGTGAAAGAGCGGAACGTCAAGCCAACCTAGCCACCCTTCAGCAGATAGCCCAGCTAGCCCATAACAACCAAGGCCACGGAAATCAGGACAACCATGGATCTAAGCTCAAGAACTTCTAGAATACCAACCCGCCTGTGTTCACTAAGTCAGAAGAACCCCTAGACGCCGATGATTGGCTGCAAACCATGGAAAATAACTTAGAAGTAGCCGGAGTGGAAGCCAACGAGAAAGTCCTGATCTCCACCCACTATCTAGCCGGAGATGCCAGAGCATGGTGGAACAGTGTTCGCGCAATGACCGGAGGCCAGATGATGACCTGGGAGGAATTCAAGGTCAAGTTTAGCAGAACCAATGTGCCACCGGGTTTGATCAAGAGAATGAGAGACGAGTTCAGAGAGCTGAAGCAAGGAAGGATGACTGTAGTGGAATACCGTGACAAATTCTTGTCATTAGCTAGGTATGCCCCGGATGAGATCGACACCGAAGCCAAGAAGAAAGAAAGATTCCTGAATGGTCTGCATGATGAGATGCAGACTGTGTTAGTCAATATCCCCTTTGCGGATATTGAAGCCCTTGTTGACTCAGCTATCTAGATGGAAGGAAAGATCAACCAAGCCAATGAGAACCGCAAGCGTCGCATGATGCATCAGCCAGGAACCCATCAGACCCCAAAGTATCGCCCTAACCCATCTCCAGGATTTGCCCCAAGGACCAACAGACCCCCGATGAACCGTCCGACCTATCCCAATCGTGGAAACCCTAGGCCCGAAGGAAATCACAACAACCCCGGCAACGCTAGCAATTTCAATCGTGCCCCACCCAAGTTCAACAACAACAATGCTACCGCCAACACCAACACTGCCCCTAGGACTGGAAGCAATGTTGTGCCTGTAGCAGCAAAGGACAAGTCGCAAGTGACATGTTATGACTGTGGAAATAAAGGCCACTATTCCAACGAGTGCCCCAATAAGAAGAATGCTATAGCCCCCAACGCCAATGTCCCAGCTCAGCAGCAGTGTCGTGTTCAGCCAGGAAAAAGATTTGCCCCAGGGAATTCGCTTAACCGCAACGGCCGTCTTTTTCTCATGCATGCTGAAGAAGCCCAGGAAGCTCCAGACGTCGTGCTGGGTATGTTTTCTGTTAATTCAGTACTTGCAAGAGTGTTGTTTGATTATGGTGCATCGCACTCATTTGTCACCGAAGAATTTGCATGCACTAGTAAAATTCAACCAACCAAACTGAAGCATGTTATGATTGTTCAAATTCCCGGATCAACCACCAAGGCTAGGCAAATTTACAAAGCCATCCCTATCCGAATCCATGGCATAGATTTTTATGCAAATCTGATAGTACTCGGAACTAAAGTTTTGGAAGTAGTACTAGGAATGGATTGGATGTCCAAACATAAAGGATTGATTGACTATGCCAAGAAAGCCATAACCATGACCAGTACCGCAGGAATATCAGTCGAGCATATATCGGAAACCTTACCTCGCCAATTCAAATGCAATAAGAGTATAGCCCAACCAACCATTGACCAAGTCCGGATAGTCTATGAATACCCTGATGTATTTCCAGATGTTTTGCCCGGTATGCCCCTAGATCGGGATATCGAGTTCATCATCGAACTAATCCCCGGAACTGGACCCATAGCCCAGAGACCCTATAGTATGAACCCGTCAGAGCTAGCAGAACTGAAGAAGCAACTGGATTCCATGCTGGAAATTGGATTGATTCAACCAAGTGCGTCCCCATGGAGATCACCTGTCTTGTTTGTGGACAAGAAGGATGGAGGTAACCGTTTGTGTACGGATTATCGGAAATTGAATGATGTCACCATCAAGAACAAGTACCCCTTGCCCAAGATAGAAGATTTGTTTGATCAGTTGACCGGTGCCAAAGTGTTTTCTAAGATTGATCTTAGAACTGGCTATCATCAACTCAAAATTCGTGCAGAGGATATTCCAAAGACTGCCTTTACCACCAGATATGGATTGTACGAGTATACAGTCATGTCTTTCGGACTAACCAATGCCCCCGCTTATTTCATGAATCTCATGAATAAGATTTTTATGGACTTCCTGGATAAGTTTGTCGTTGTTTTCATCGATGACATTCTGATTTATTCCAAATCAGAAGAAGAACATGAGCTACACCTAAGGATCATTCTTGGAACCCTTAGAGAGCATCAGTTGTATGCAAAGTTTAGCAAATGTGAATTCTAGTTATAGGAGGTAGGATTCCTCGGTCACATTGTATCAGCCGGAGGAATTGCCGTTGACCCTGCCAAAGTGAAAGATGTAGAAGATTGGCAAGCCCCAACCACTCAAACCCAAGTTCGTGTATTTCTCGGATTGGCGGGATATTACCGCAAATTCGTAGAAGGATTCTCTAGTATCGCCAGACCCATGACCCAATTGCTGAAGAAGGACAAGAAGTTTGAATGGACCGACAAATGTGAAGCCAGTTTTCAAGAACTCAAGAGGAGATTGATTTCAGCCCCAATCTTGATCATGCCGGATATCACGAAGCCCTTCGATGTGTATTGTGACGCATCCAAGATCGGTCTCGGATGTGTGCTAATGCAAGAAGGCAAAGTTATATCTTATCTATCTTGACAACTGAAGCAACATGAGCAAAATTACCCAACCCATGACCTCGAACTCGCAGCCGTAGTTCTAGCCCTGAAAACATGGAGACATTACCTGATGGGAAACCATTGTGAGATCTATCCGGATCACAAGAGCCTAAAGTATATATACACTCAGAAGGAGCTGAATATGAGGCAGAGAAGATGGATTGAGCTAATCAAGGATTACGATCTGGACATTCACTATCACCCTGGTAAAGCCAATGTGGTAGCCGATGCCCTTAGCAGATTGTCGTGCCGCTTGAACTCCATGATTTTGAAGGAGCAACCAAGTTTGCACAAAGAGATGGAAGCTTTTCGAATGGAATTAGTAAGTGAAGGATTTTTGGCTAGCATAGAATTCCAGCCCACTTTGATTAGTCAGATTAAAGAGGCATAGAAGGGAAATGCTAGTATTGACGGAATCAAGCTTCGTATCATTACAGGCAAAGTACCCAGATTCCCCGAGGACGAAGAAGGAGCTCTGCGGTACAAAGGACGCCTTTGTGTACCATCAGATTCTGAGTTGAAAGAAGTTATTTTGAAGGAGGCTCATGATACTCTTTATTCTATCCATCCCGGAGGAACTAAGATGTATCAAGATTTAAAAGAGCAATTTTGGTGGCATAAGATGAAGAGAGAAATCGGAAGCTATATCGCCAAGTGTGATATCTGTCAGTGAGTCAAGGCAGGACATCAAAGACCCGCTGGATTGTTGCAACCCTTGCAGATTCCGGAATGGAAATGGGATTCTGTAGGAATGGACTTTATCACTAGACTGCCTACTTCTAGTAGAGGAAATGACTCTATCTGGGTCATAGTGGAAAGATTGTCCAAAGTCGCCCATTTCTTGCCCGTCAAGACCACATATCAGAGTTCGAAACTAGCGGAGTTGTACATCGCTAGAATCGTTAGTTTGCATGGAGTCCCCAAGAACATCGTATCGGATCGAGGAACTCAGTTTACCTCGAGATTCTGGAAGAAAGTCCAAGAAGGTTTAGGAACCCGCTTAGATTTCAGTACTGCGTATCACCCTCAGACCGATGGACAAAGGGAGCGAGTAAACCAAATACTCGAAGATATGCTGAGAGCATGTGTGCTAGAATATGGATCCAAGTGGGAAGACTGTCTGCCGTTTGCAGAATTTTCGTACAACAACAGTTATCAAGCCAGTTTGCAAATGGCCCCATTTGAAGTCATGTACGGAAGGAAGTGTCGCACCCCTTTGAACTGGTCGGAAGTAGGAGAGAGTCAGATTTTTGGACCCGATATCCTACGAGAAGCAGAAGAGAAGGTTCACAAGATTCGTGAGCACCTCAAGACCGCCCAATCCCGACAGAAGAGTTACGCCGACAAGATACGTAGAGATCTCGCCTTCAACATAAGAGATTTTGTTTATCTGAAAGTGTCGCCATTGAAGGGAATGCAGCGTATCAATTGAATCATCGAGGAGAAGTGTCGTATCAATTGGAACTACCTGAAGAGATGTCAGCCGTGCACAATGTGTTCCATATCTCGTTACTTCGCAAGTGTCTCGAAGTCCCCGAGAAGACAGAAGTGTTCAATAATATCGATCATCAGACCATAGAGATCAACGATGACCTGACCTATCCCAAAGTACCCATCCGTATTTTGGAAGAAGCTTTTCGAACTACCCGAACCCGAAGCATCAAGTTTCTCAAGATTTAGTGGAGCAACCACATAGAAGAGGAAGCTACCTGGGAGCGCGAAGATCACATCAGGACGGAGTTTCCCGGTCTCTTCAAATCCTAGGTAATCTTTCCGTCCATTTTCAAATCTCGGGACGAGATTTTGTTTAAGGGGGGAAGGTTTGTAACATCCCAAAAATACTAAACTTGTATCATCAAACTCTAAGCATCAAAATTAGGGTTAACAAAAACTTTTCTAAATAAAATTTTGAAAGCATGCATATGTGTATGCATTTCATTTTGAATTCTTTTGAACCACCTTGTTTATGTGTTCCATTGCTTGTAAATGGATGCTTAGGTGAAATAAAGATCATCTAAACATTTCCCAAACCTTTCCTAAAGACAAATAAATCAAAACAAATAAAATAAAGGAATGGTCACTTTGACCAATTTAACTCCCATGCCTACTTTGGCTGTCTCAAACTTTCAGAACCTAACAGAAACTTTTCTGGATCTTTGCACCCCTTGAATGTACTCATAACAAGGTATCAAGGCCCACTTTGTGATCATCCAGAAACCTTCAAATGCATAGTTTAAATGACAATCCAAAATTGAATCTTTATCATATGGGAAGATCCCACTTTTTCAAAAACCACTCAAACAAGCTCAACTTTCAAAACCCAAGCATCTGCAGACTCACCAGCACCAATCTAGCACACCCACCAAAAATCTTTTCAAAATTCAAAACTTGAATTCATGCGGCCATTTCATCAAACACTTGGCAGACACAAATCAAACAAAATCCAAACACTATTGTGAGCAGTGATTCTTGCCTAACTGGTTCCCTATCTAGCTCACAACCAGCTCAGTAGATCATCTAGCAAGATTAACCAAGCACTAGCACCACTGTGAGCTTGCCAAAACCATCAATGGTGAACAGCCGAAGCCAACCTTGTCACCCCCATGCCGACAGCAAGCTAGGAGGAGAAACAAGCCTAGCTAGCATGTCTGGGAGGCAGCCCACCGTCCACCGCCACTCACTGTCCCAGCCGCGAGCGTTGCCAAGCCTTGGACCACACGCACGAACAATGCCAACCTCGCCAGCAACCAAGCCGAGAGCACGCCCCGTGCGCCACGCTCGACCAGCGCCCACAGACTGCGCGCCGCCCTCAACGCGTGCATACACAATCCCCACCGTCCCAAAGAACAGACGCCTGCTCGCCGTACCACGCGAGCTGTGCGGCCTTAAATTTTCCGTCGGGCACACGCAGAGCACCGTCGTGTTCCGACCAAGCCGCACCGCCCCATGCCTCGAAACCATGTCGTTGAGCATCGCCAGGGAACACCGCACCGTCCCCTACCGTCGCCCATGCCAATAGCCGCCTATAACATCGCCCCCGACGAGCTCACCGTGCGCCCCGTCGGTCCCCTCGCTCGACTATAAATAGAGGCCACCCCCAGTCGATTTCTTCACACCATCTCACTCCCCTCTCCTCAGTGATCGTGCCACACCATTCCCGGAGCAAGGCGAGCACCACCTCGCCGGAATTTCACCGGATCCCGCCGCCTCTGGAGAAGAAGGGCGCCATCAATTTCGTCCACCCCAGGAGCTACCGTGACCACCTCTGAGTTCGTCGTCGTCGACTTCGTCGTTCGCCCACCTCGACGACCCTCGCCTGCACCCCGGTGAGCCCCCGGCACCCCTCACTGGCCACGCTAGGTTTCTTTCTCGCCGGCGTTGCCTCGCATCGACGATGACTCCCAGCTGTTGGATTAGAATCAGATCGAACGACCCACGTTGCCCTGTACCGCTTCGCCCCTCCCTGTCTCACTGGCGAGTGGGGACACCCACTTAAGCAGCCCGCGGGAGCACTGCGCTTAGCAGGCCGGCCCGTTAACTTTTCACGCGCAGCCCAGTTATTTGAATAAAACCTTTTTCATTTTTGTTTCAAACTCACTTCTGTACTCAACTTAAAAAATCAACCCAGATCGATTCAGTGCATAAAATTGAATTAAACCAATTTTGTTAGAAAGGTCTGGGAATGCTGAATCCAAGCCCGTTGGATTCAAGTCATTTGGATCTATAGATCACTCATGGTAAAAATAACAAGGCAGAAGCTTTTCTGCATTCAAACATTTTTCAAATTTAAACCATAATAGCTTTTAGTTGATTCCAACTCTCAAAAATCACATTTAACCATACCTTTCAGAATATATAAAAATATATAGGTTTACTTGCAGAAATAATGTTCAAGTAATAAAAGAATGCTACATAGGAATTTCTAGCCACTTTAATTAATTAAAATAAAAGGGTAAAACCTTATTAAATTGAGACACCACTTTAAATCACATTCCCTTGGACTACAATATGTGGTGATGACATGTGTCAACATGATCCCATGTTTGGTTTGGAGAATATTAAATCTTAAGTAGTTTTTCAATGAGTAGAAATTACTTTTCTAGAAATAAAAAGGAATTAAACCAAGCTTTAATCTTGTAATGTTAGAGATGATGCTAGATAATCTATAGGATCCTTGTGTGTGATGATTTCAAGTAGTGAAGTATTGTTTGGTGATTGTGTACCTCGTATTTATTTATAGACGCTAGTATCGACCAAGGATACGAGGAGGAAGGAGGATTCTACGAAGAAGAAGCCGAGGAGAACTTCAACCACTGCTCTGCACAAGGCAAGCCTAATACTACTAGTGAATGTGCAAGCTAACACTTGCAAGATACTCTACTGATGCAACAAACCACTACTTGTTACTATGCCTACTATATGCCTTAAGCATATGTGATCATACCCACTTGACAGACCAATCCTAGTTTTTACTTGCAAGCTTTATATTTTATTTCTTTATCAAAGCTATTACTTAGAGTTTACTTAAGTGAATTATAGATATTAGAAAAATATTTGAAGGTTGCATAAAGAGCATAAAATTTGGCCTAAGCTAGATAATCTTGATGTCATCTTAAAGCATGAGATGGAACTTAGTTAAAACTCCCCTAGTTTACCACCCCTCATTATTGCTTACCCCCACCTGTAGATGCTAGTGCTAAGCATAAAACTTGATCAACTTTAGATGGGAATACTTGGTGGAAAAATGGTTATGAAAACCTTGGAATGATGGATCATTCTATTGAAATGTTTTGGACATGTGTTTCCAAACACCCGATGATTTTGGTGATGAAAATGTTGAGGCATGAGCCTTAGCCCTTTTTAAAACTGATGGTTGTCTGGATGCGATACCATTCCAATTTTATCGTACAACCACAATACCCGAATATTGGGTAGGGCTTGACTGGAAACTTATATACCTTAGTATTAGTTCCCTCACGGCCAATGTCTGAGCTGAGGCTACCTTGTGAAGATTGTCCACCTGTGCAGTACCCAAGATCACAGTTGGTCATGGTTGGAAGGCCAAACTCATAGGAGAGGTGCTTATACTAGGGCATGTAATTGAAAGGTTAGGATTGATTATCCGCATACTGAGTATGGTGAATTCAGGATTTGTTCCTGACGGATGTATCGAATGTTGTGGTGAAAGTGTACAATCTCTGCAGAGAGTCAAACTATTCGAATAGCCGCGTCATGATTATGGACGATTAGATGGCCACACTGTTCCCCCGTCAGACTTTTCAAAATGACTTGTGACATGAATTGAGACTTTGACTTGACCACAACAGGGTTGTGATCTGAAATACAAGTTCCCACTTAGTTGTTATAAACTTTCAACTAGCATTCGTTGCTTCTAAACTTAGTAGAGATAAATCTGGCTTTTGCAAAATAACCCTAGAGCCTAGTGTCCTATTATCCAAAAAACCCTTTACCTATTAGTATTAGTTGCAGCACATAAGGATCTCATGATCCAGTCTTAATACAATTCAAGCAGTGGAAATAACGTAATGATAACGATAGCATGGGCGAGGCTCCATCTTCATGGTCACAGGCAATGCTGACGATGGGAGACGATCCTAGTTGTCGTAACCTTCCTGCTATCCGTCTTCCTGATACTCCTCTTCATAGTCTGGCCACGAGAATAGCCAGGGACAAAGCCATGAGTACTCTTTAAGTACTCGTAAACTAATACTAACAAGTAAAGTGGTTTTTGCATAGGAAGTGCTAGGCGCTAAGTTGTTTTGCAAAAAGCCAGATTTACCTTAACTAAGTTCAGAAGCAAAGAAAGCTAGTTGGAGATTGTATAACACCTAAGTGGGAACTTGAATTTCATATCACAAGTCATTTTGAAAACATCTGACGACGGAACAGTATGGCCACTCCAACTGTCCATAACCGTGGACGCGGCTATTTGAATAGTTTGACACTCTGCAGAGGTGGTACACTTTCACCACAACATTCAATACATCCGTTAGGAATAATCCTGAATTCACCATACTCAGTATGCGGATAATCAATCCTAACCTTTCAATTACACGCCCTAGTATAGGCACCTGTCCTTTGAGTTTGGCCTCCCAACCATGACAAACTGTCATCTTGGGTACTGCACAGATGGACAATCTTCACAAGGTATCCTCAGCTCAAACCTTGGCTGCAAGGGAACCCATACTAAGGTATGTAAATTTCCAGTCAAGCCCTACCCAAATTTTGGGTATTGTGGTTGTACGGTAAAATTGGAATGGTATCGCATCCAGACAACCATCTGTTTTGTAAAGGGCTAAGGCTCATGCCTTAACATTTTCATCATCAAAATCATCTGGTGTTCAAGAACACATGTAAAAATATTTCAGTAGAATGACTCATCATTTTAAGGTTTTCATAACCATTTTCACCAAGAATTCCCATCTAAATTTGATCAAGTTTTATGCTTAGCACTAGCATCTACAAGTGGGGTGAACACTAATGATGGATGGTAATCAAGTGTATCGTATCTAAGTTCAATCTCATGCCTTAGGATGACATCAAGATTATCTAACTTAGGCCAAGTTTTATCCTCTTTATGCTACCTTTAAATATCTTTCTACAACCTACAAGTCACTAAGTAAACTCCAATAGAAAGCTTTGATAAAGAAATAAAATACTAAGCTTGCAAAAATAAAACTAGGATTGGGTATCAAGTGGGGTAAGCTTGCAAGTAAAACTTGCATGGTTTAGCTTAGCTTGCTAAGATAGTAGCTTGCTAAGATATTAGTATAGGCTTGCCTTGTGCAGAGCAGTGGTTGAAGTTCTCCTCGGCTTCTTCCTCATAGTATCCTCCTTCCTGCTCGTATCCTTAGTCTTTACTAGTGTCTATAAATAAATACGAGGTACACAATCACCACACAATTCTTAACTACTCTATTTAGCACACAAAGGTTCACACTAGATGATCTAGCATCATCACTATTATGATAAATATTAAAGCACTTGTCTTATTTATTTTATTTCAGAAAGGTAATTTCTACTCATTGAAAAACTACTTAAGATTTAATATTCTCCAACTCAAACATGGGATCATGTTGACACATGTCATCACTACATATTTCAGTACATGGGAATGTGATTTAAAGTGGTGTCACAATTTGATAAAGTTTAACCTTTTTATTTTAACTAAATAAAATGACTAGAATGGCCTAAGGGGCATTCTTTTATTACTTGATCATTATTTCTGTAAGTAAACCTAGATATTTTTATATATTCTGAAAGGTCTTGTTAATTATGATTTTGGAGAGTTGGAATCAACTCAAAGCTTTAATGGTTGAATTTTGAAAAATGTTTGAATGCAGAAAAGCGTATGCCTTGTTATTTTTACCATGGGTGATCTACAAGTCCAATTGGTTTGAATACAACGGGCTTAGATTAAGCACTCCAGTACCTTTCTAACAAAATTAGTCTCATGCATTTTGGTTCAGTGAATCGAGCTAGGGTGATTTTTGA
Source organism: Avena insularis (assembly GCA_023614405.1). Lineage (NCBI taxonomy): Eukaryota > Viridiplantae > Streptophyta > Magnoliopsida > Poales > Poaceae > Avena > Avena insularis. The sequence continues at coordinate 151,933,113 of CM042687.1, forward strand.
ATCTGGGTATAGAACTAAGTTTAGTACTAAAAGAATAAATCTAAATTTGAATTACTGGGTCACGCAGGAGGTTTAACTGGGCCGGCCCACTACGCATAGCACGCGCGGGGGATGGTTAAGTGGTTGTCCCCACTCGTTAGTGATACAGGGAGTGGCGAAGCGGTATGGGGTGTTCTAGGCCATTTGATTTAGCTCTAATCCTACGGCTGTGGTTCATCGTCCACGCCTGAACAAGACGCGGCGAGGCAGAACTGTAGCACGGCCAAGTGGGAGTCGAAGGGGGCTCACCGGGGCTCCGGCGATGGTCGACAATGGGGGCGAACGATGAAGTCGACAACGGCGATCCTCCTGGTACCGGCAGCTCCTCCTGGGGCGGCTCCAATCGACGGCGCCTCTCCTCCTCTACAGCGGCGGACTCCAGTGAAATTCCAGCCACCTGGTGCTCACCTTGCTCCGGGGGTGAGTGGGTGTGATCACTGAGAGGTGGGGAGTGAGATGGTCTGCTCAAATGGAACGGGGGTGGCCTCCTTTTATAGTGCCTGAAGGGGACCGACGGGCGCGGGTGGAGCTCGTCGTTGTCGTTGGCACATCGTGCTAATGGCATGGCGACAATAGGGGCGGTTCTTTGCCTCCTGGTGAAGCTCAACGGCTTGATGGCGAGGCGTGGGGCGGTGAGGAATGGTCGGAACGTCGCGGCAGAGAACGGGGTTGTCTGGTGGGTCGCTGGGTGCTGGCGATCACGCACGCAAGCGGCAAGGACGGCGCGCGGTCTGTGGGATAGTGTCGCGTGCGGCGCACTGGCGCGCTCTCGGCTCGCTTGCAGAGAAACTGGGCGTGAGCTTGTCGTGTGGTCCAGTGGCTGGCAAGGCTCGGGGCTTGGACAGGGGGTGTCGGTGGACGGTGCTGCGTGTTCTAGACAAGGTTGGCGAGGCTAAAGCTTCTCCTAGCTCGCTGGCGACATGGGGGTGGCAAGGGTGCTCTCGGCATGGTCACCATTAATGTCTATGCATGCTCACAGTGGTGCTAAGGCTAGTAAGATTAGTTTGATCATCTACTGAGAGTGTAGAGTGACCTAGAGAGGAAACAAGGTTGGCCAAAATCACTGCTTCTAATAGTGTTTTGTGTTTGTTTGTTTGTTTGCTGATTACAAGGTGTTTGATGAAATGGCCAAAAGAAAATCAAATTTGAATTTTGGATTCAAACTTGGTGGGTTTGCTAGTTACATACTAGGGAGTCTCTGGTCAGTTGTATTGGTCAAGGGGCACTGGTTTAGTTGGGTTTTGAAAATGTGGGATCTTCACATATGATAAAGATTCAATTTTAAATTGTCATTTGAATGGGGTTGCCAAATATTTGTGCAAGCTTGAAAGGTGGGCTTTGATTCACTTTTACTTGTTCTAGCAAGGGGTGAAAAGAAATGGAAAAGTTTCTGTTTGAAATCTTGGACTAGAAACACTCAAAGTGGTCTAGTGAGCAAGATTGGCAAAAATGACCATTTGCTTATTTGTTTTGTTTTTTATTTTTTCTTGATTTGTTTCTGCTTGGAAATGTTTTTGTCACATCCCAAAATTCTCCTAATTTTGGAATGTGAAATACATAAATAAGTTTGATTGATTGTTTGACTATGTTGAAAATTCTCAAAGAGATGAAACTTTTTGAATAGAAAATCCTCTCAACCTTGAATTCAAAATCTTATATTCTTTTGTTATGACCTAAGTAGCCATATAGGCAAAAGGGCATAGATTGATTATGGATTGTAGAATTGGTGTGCAAGATTTCAAAATGAAAATCATGAAGCATTCATAAGCATTTCATTACATCCATGCAAAGTTCTCACAAACTGAATCCAAATCCTGGTATCTAAATCCTATAGTTGATTTGCCAATATGTTCCTAAAGGTAATTAAATTGACTTTATAAAACCCATTGTTGCTAAGGCATAAATTATTGATAATTATAGCCTAAAGAGATCCAATTAATATTACAAAATTTTAGAAACAAAATTGAGCTCATTTGGAGCTATTATGAAAAAGTTATGGAATAAATACAAACAAATAAAGATATAAATAAAAATGAAATATACAAGGATTTATGAATCCACTATTTGCAAACTAGTAAAAAGATTATAAATATGATCCTACAATAATCTATTTGATTTTAGAAAAATTTAAAAATAAGAATCATATCATTTGGAGTTCGTATGCAAAAGATATGAGGGAAACAAATAAATAGAAAAAATAGAAAAATAAAAAAACTAACGGGCCGGCCCACCTGGACCGACCGGAGCACCACAGGCACGCGCGTACGTAGGACGATTCCAGTGCTTTAAAAGTCGTGCGAAAACACGTTTTTTAGACCTATCTCTATTTAAACACTCATAACTTTTAATCTACAACTCCAAATTGACTTCCGTTTGTTTCTACTTGTTCCCTACTCCAAAACCTATCTCCCCATCATCCTAAATCTCCATATAAACTCGTGGAGCCACAGCTGTACAAGTTTCTCTCCTCGAAATCCCGAATCTACACATGCCCGAATCTTATTTCGCTTTTTAACCATCTAGACTTCGTTGTTTGCCTTCGGCCAAAAAACGAAAGTTGTAGAACTCGTCGAAATATTTCAATCCCGATAAACCTCACCTCTTTTCATCCACCACAGCCGGAGAATTTCGTATCGCAATATTGCAGATCTGACGGTGTAAATCCAAGATGTACTCGCGCTCGTTTCTTCAAATCCAAATTCCTTTGGTGAGAAGGTAGGACTAATGCTTCCCCACAACTTCCATGTTTTAAGTTTTTAAATTTGACCTACGGATTTGTCTCTCGAACACAGATCTCTTTCTTGTCTATTCTGAGCCAAAATCGGGTCGATCTTTTCTTCTAGCCACCGGATCTTATCCAAACGGTCGAGATCCAATCAAACCGGTGCGTGCCATGTTGTCATTCCGCTCAGCTTCCTCATCAACACCACGTCATCGTCAGATCAGCATCTAGTCCCAGTCAGCATGCAAAATCAATCTGTCCAGTCAGCAAAATATTCTCTGGAATATTCCATTCGAATTTAAAATTGCACATTATAGATCTAACTTGTAAAATTCATTAGAAATTCATACAATGTCCAAAAATTGCGTATAATATATCAAATTGAAGATAATTTTATGTAGAATCATCTTATCAGAATAGATCCAACTTTTACTGTACATGGTTACTGCAGTAATTTAATTAGTTTTAATGGTCTTTTAGGTTAATAAATTCATAGATAATTATCTGTAACTCCGAAAAATATGAACAATATATCAAATTGAAGCTACTATAATGTAGATTAATAATATCTGGTTGGATCCAGATTTTGCGGATTATTTACCCTGTAGCAATTTAATTAGTTTTAATGGCTTGATAAATCATTAAATTCATAGTAAATTAATTGCTTGTCACAAAAATATAAATGATATACCAATGGAAAGCTGGTTCCATGTTGATCATCAATATGCAATTAGTTCAGGCTTTGACTCTAAGGTTTTTCCGTGAAGATTTAAATGGTTTAATTGCTTATTTAGAGTAATAAATTCATAAGAAAATAAATACTATTCAGAAAATTGCAAATAATATGTCCTTGGAATCACAATTCCGTGGAGATTACAGATATAATTTTAGTTTGATATTTAGACAAAAAAACTATATGAATCATTTAAAACCCATTAAACACTATTTAAATCATACAAAAAGATCTATAACTCCGACTAGGGTGAATCCAATGCCTACTGATTCGTATTAACGTCCTCTATCCAGTAAACCGAAGAAAAAAAATTAATTTGACAGTTAGAACAGGCGTTACAGCAGAACTATTAAAACCCCTATATTGGCAAGTAATTATTAATAACAAGTACTCCATTGGATTAATTGCCCTCTTGCATGCATCATATACTTCAATATTGTTTAGAGAACTAAAGTAACAACCATTGTGACTTATTAAATTGTCATGCATGCATTTGTTGCATTTGTTTGATTTCTATGTGCTATTGTTTATGATTGTATGCAATTGTTTGCTCGATAGATTGCGAGGAGTGCAACGTTTGCGATTGCAACTACTATGATTGCAAGTATTGTGGTTATGATGAGTGCAACCATTATATATATGAGGATTGTGAGGATTATCTAATCGACTACATCTACAACAAAGGCAAGTGGTGCTATCTTGGTTATAAATGTCCTACTGTTTTCCTATACATTGTAGATGTTTTTGTAAAATTGCATATGTAGGAATTGATGTGTATATGCTATGCTATGTCCCATATTATTCCCTAGCATTCCTTGTTTATGAGCCACCGTTGGTAGATGTGCTTAGCCATGCTATAATGAACGAGAGCTGGGTTACATCACTAATGTTGATTCTAAATGTGTTGGTTTGCGAAAACTAAAACAACTTAATCAATGAATCTCCTGGGTGTGATGGGATTGATAATTTTTGGTGGCATCATTGCGAAAAGGCACCCAGGACACTGAGAAAGGATTGGTTTCTTTGTTTGGTAGCTTTCGTGTGCAACCATGTGCCAATAATGAAATGGGCGGTTGGTTGAACTCAGTAGGTTGTGGTAATTCGAACCCACATATCCAGAGATGTAGATAGTGTAGGTTGGACCGGTGCGTGTCGGGTTTGGGGAGCTACTTCCCGAACGGTTCCTTATTGGACTTATCCCTATCATCACCCAATATGAGAGTGGTGGTACGAGATGGGCTGGCCAAGTCACATGGGTAAAGTGTACTAACCCCTGCAGGGTGTATAAACTAATCGATTAGTCGTGTCCCCGGTTATGAACAATTTGAGCGACCTGATACTGATGCTATGATATTTCTCACTCATCCTTATTTCTTAATTACTTAAAACTTGTTGGGTGAACATAATTGGGTAGGAGCACCTGGGAGTGAACCAGAGTGTCCTATTTATCATATTGGAAAACTACTTTGTTACAAATGATAGGATAAAATTATTGTTTTATGCAAATGAGCCTGAAATCCACTTGGCAAAATAAGCATGTAGTTGATAGATATGTTGTTAACCACTTTAGCCTACTTGCCATACATTCAATGTATTGACCATTCGTGGCTGCAACATTTCATGTTGCAGGTTATATCGTATCTGAGTGATCGTTCATATGTCGCGAGACTCCACTCAACAATTGTTCGCATGTGGCACATTTGAAGGATGGAGATCTACCTTGTATTCGTTTTCCACTATGTACTTGAATAAAAAATGTAAATTCTGGATCATATTCGTTGTATCTATGATGCACAGTTATATTTGGTATCATTTTGTACTGTGTGTGCCAGTGAACCGATCCAGGGATTGGCACTATACACATGAACTCAGCCTTATCAGGCGAGGGTGTTACAGTTTTAGATGATGTTGTTTTCATCTTTAATCCATTCCTTGCTATTTAGGTCAATCACATAAGTCCATTTCTGCATTCATGCAATCATCACATACACACATGCATTCATATGATTTGAATTAACAAAAGTTTTTGTTAACCCTAATTTTGGTGATTGGAATTTGATAATCATTGTTCAATATTTTTGGGATGTTACACAACATGACTTCTCCCATGTCCTCGAGAACTAAACAAACTACTCACGAGACATCATACGGATCAAGATCAAAGATGGTATGGAGATGGATAACAATCTGAACATAAACAATAATCCAATGGTTCCACTCACAAGCATCAACTACAATAGTAATCAACACCGGGAAAGTTTCCCCTAAGAACTATGCAAGATTCAACACAATTCTTACAGCGGGATGGAGTGGTGTTGATGGTGCTGGTGGAGATGATGGTGTGGATGATGATGATGATCCCGATGAAGTCTAGCTCGATGATGTGTTGATGGCGACGATCTCCCCTCTCTGGGAAGGAATTTCCCCGGCAGAAATATGTCTGCCGGAGAGCTCTTTCTCTGTCGGTGTTTTCCGCCCGTAGAGGCAGCAGAATCTTTCTGTGGTTGCTCCCCGTGTATGAGGGTTTCGAGGAGAAGATATAGGCGAGACGGTGGAGCCAGAGGTGGGCCAGGTGGTCCACACGCCTTGTAGGCGCGGCCTAGGGTGGCCTGCGCCTGGGGGGTGTGGGCCACCTGTGGCCCAACTCCTCCTCCCCTTCTGGCTTTATTCGTCTTCTAGGAAAATAGGATTTTTCGTAGTTTTCTGTTATTTTTCTGATCTTCACGAAATTGCATCAAAACACCTCTTTTTCCATCAGAATCCTGACTCCGGCAGTTCATCCTCCAAGAATCATCCAACATGCAAAAACAGATGAAAATACATAAGTATCACCTCTTAATATGAAATATATCAATGAATAGAGGCAAATTATGAAATAGAATGGTGATGCAAATTGGACGTATCAACTCCCCCCAATCTTAGACCTTCGCTTGTCCCCAAGGGAAAACTGAGCTCGGTAAACATGTCCACATATTTATGGAGTGAAGTGTCGATAAAAACAATACGGACAAGAAGCATGACACATACCAATACACATCTCATGGAAGAAAGCAACTCACCATTATATGACTTAGCTTGCAACAAGTATAGGAGTGACAATAGAGATTCATAAAGATAAATCATAATTGGGGCTGGAAAACTTTCTTCTTGGTCAGAGAATAGTTGGCAAATAGTTTTCAAATAAAGCTTTGTAGAAGTTTTACAACAAGAGTACTATTTTTTCTCAAACATAAAAGGTTTTCACAATGATGGCTTTCAAAGTAATACTCATTTAGATAAGAGTCTTGTGCAAACAAGGAATATAAAGAACACGAGTGAATAAATCATCATATGAATGCTTGAAACACAACAACTCAAATGCTTGCTGGATGTGGAGAGGAAGTAGGTTTACTGACTCAACTTAGAAGTAGAAGAAAGGGCCCTTCATAGAGGGAAGCAGGGATTTCAAGTTCATAAAGAGCTTCCAAAGATTATGGTACTTACTAGCTTTGAGATCTCATTGCCCCTATCATAAGCATCTTGAGGTGATTAAGGTTAAAGTGAACAAAGATGGAGTATATGCTTGACGAAATATAAGTTGGCAATCTCATGTCCCTTGAGTACGAGGGCTGCTCCTCATGCTACTCAACTTTAGTTACCGGTAAGTTCTTGTCATAGTAAGTACATGCGTATCATAAAGAACCACCAACGGGGTACCCCTTGCACATGATATAGGAGCTATCCCATAATAAAAATGACAAGGCAAGCAGACAGTGAGCATCTCAGCGATCTTTTTATTTGCTATTTGCATAGGTTTTTATTGAGGATGCTTCATAGATTGCTCACCGTGGTTATGTTGCAAGTTTCCACCATGACTTGGCATGGCTTAGGCTAGCGGCCCAGGCGTTTCTCAAAAGTTTTGCTACTGACCAGAGCTTGGTTTGCCAAAACCAATTTATCTACTTGATGCTCCCAAAGTGATACCAATACTAATAAACAGGATCAATCATATAATAGAGATTGCAAACTAAAATAAGAAGTGCAAAAAGTAAAAGATGAAACTTCTCATTAATAATCCATAAAGGCACTCACACCAAGGGATACATAGATAACCAACTAAAGGAGAGATACTTCCACAATGCATACCAACCTATAAGATAACTTCTCTACCCAAGATATGAATCTACTAAAAAGGCAAAAGATAAAATATAATGATGTGGTACCGCGGCACTCCCCCAAGCTTGGAACAAGCCAAGGGGATGCCAAACCTGATGATGAATTACTCCTTCGGTGGTGGTGGTCCCTTGTCATCATCAGACTTCCAAGGTAAAGGCTCCCCATCCACAAAGGATGTCTTGGTTTCCACCATCCTGAAACTAGCAGCAGAGCTTATGCGATTAAATCTAGCCTCATACTCACATTTTTGATTTTGTATGTCATAGAGATGTGCTTGTAATTGGTTGGTGGTATGATGGAGTGAGAGGATTTCTTCTTGGAGCTCAGCAACCTCCTCCTTGTACTTGGCAATGAGTTTTGAACTTATCTTATGGATGACATCCACTTCGTGTTCCGCGATCTTCCTATACCTGAAAACTTCCTATTCCAATGCTTCCATCATGTCTTCCAGACTGCCTTCTCCTTTAGGGCCTTGAACTTCTTTCATCTGCACCTTCCCATCCTTGAGAATCAACTCTCTGTGATGAATCTTCAACTCATACATGTACGGGTTGATGACATCCACAGAGGAATCCTCCATGGGTGATCCATAGGAAGACATTGTGGCTCCAAAACTGAGAATCTGCCTGACAGAAATAGATCGAAACAAAAACACGACGAGAACCTCGAGGGATCCAGGGGATTATATATTACGAAGTTCCAAAGCATAAGGAAGGTACTGTGCGAAAACAAGGCGGAGACGGACTCTGGGGGGCTCACACCGCCTATAGGCACGGCCAGCTGGGGCCGCGCCTAGGGTGGGTGTGGTCCACCTGGCCTCCGTTTCCTCCTCTGTTTCATCTCGTAACCTTCCGTATGTAATAAAAACATCAAAAATATAAAAAGATAAGGTTTTCACGAACCTTCTATTTTCACCACTTTTTACCTATTCAAAGACTGACTCTGCAGATTCTAGAGTTTGGTTTCTAATAAATTCTTCCGGGGTCACCATTTGAATAATATCAACTTCTTCATTATAAGAATATCCAGAAATATAATGTTTGAGCCTTTTACCATTCACCGCATGTTTAGTGTTGTCCTTCAAAGAAGATATTTTGATAGCCCCTGAATGATACACTTCCTCAATAACAAAAGGTCCTTCCCATTTTGAGAGTAGTTTCCCTGCAAAAAATCTCAGACGAGACCTATACAAAAGAACTTTCTCACCAACATGGAATTCCCTTTTGAGAATTCTCCTATCATGCCATCTTTTTAATTTTTCCTTAAAGAGTCTAGCATTTTCATAAGCTTCACTTCTCCACTCATCTAAAGTACTCAAGTCAAGCAATCTTTTCTCACCAGCAAGTTTAAAATCTCTATTTAGTTCTTTCACTGCCCAATAAGCTTTGTGTTCTAATTCTAGAGGAAAGTGACAAGCTTTCCCATAAACCATTTTGTAAGGAGACATCCCCATAGGATTTTTATAAGCAGTTCTATAAGCCCACAAAGAGTCATTCAACTTTTTAGCCCAATTTTTCCTAGATCTATTAACAGTTTTCTACAAGATAGATTTAATTTCCCTATTGGAAAGTTGTACTTGCCCACTGGTTTGGTGGTGATAAGCTGAAGCAATTCTATGGTTAACATCATATTTAGCAAGAGTCTTCCTAAAACCACCATGAATAAAATGAGAACCTCCATTAGTCATGAGATATCTAGACACACCAAACCTAGGAAAAATAACATCTTTAAGCATTTTTAAAGAGGTATTACCATCAGCGTTGTTCGTAGGTATGGCTTCTACCCACTTTGTAACATAGTCAACAGCAACAAAAATATAAGTATTCACTTTTTAAGGAGGAAAAGGACCCATAAAGTCAAATCCCCAACAATCAAAAGGTTCAATGACAAGAGAATAATTCATAGGCATTTCATTGCGTCTAGAAATGTTACCAACTCTTTGACATTCGTCACATGATAAAACAAAATTCCTTGCATCCTTGAAAAGGGTAGGACAATAAAATCGAGATTGTAAAACTTTTTGTGCAGTTCTATCCCCAGCTTGGTGTCCTCCATAAGCACTGCCATGACATTTTCTTAATATTTATTGTTGTTCATACTCTGGAACACATCTTCGCATAATACCATCTACTCCTTCTTTATATAAATGTGGGTCATCCCAAAAGTAATGCCTTAGATCATAAAAGAGTTTTCTTCTTTGCTGGGCTGTTAAGGTTGGAGGCAAATACTTGGAAAAAATAAAGTTCGCATAATCAGCATACCAAGGACTCTCATGCGAGCTTACCCTTATTGCAGCCAACTGTTCATTTGGAAAACTATCATTATCAGGCATAGGGTCAAAAGAAATGTTTTCCAACCGAGATAAATTGTTAGCAACAGGATTTTCAACACCTTTCTTGTCTACAATATGCAGATCAAACTCTTGTAAAAGCAACACCCATCTAATAAGCCTAGGCTTAGCGTCTTTCTTTGCCAAAAGGTACTTAATAGCAGCATGATCAGTATGAATAGTAACCTTTGAATCAAAAAATATAGGGTCTAAACTTATCATAGGCAAAGATTACAGCTAAGAACTCTTTTTCAATAGTATCATAATTCTTTTGAGCAGCATCTAAAGTCTTGCTAGCATAATGAATAACATTCAACTTCTTATCAACACATTTCCCAAGAATAGCACCCACAACAAAATCACTAGCATCACACATAATTTCAAATGATAAACTCCAATCAGGTGGTTGAACAATAGGAGCAGTAGTCAAGGATTTCTTCAGAGTTTCAAAAGCTTCCTTACAATCATCATCAAAAACAAAAGGTACATATTTTTGAGGAAGATTAGTAAGGGGCTTTGAAGTTTTGGAGAAATCTTTAATAAACCTCCTATAGAAACCAGCATGACCAAGGATACTACGAATACCTTTTATGTCCCTGGGGCAAGGCATCTTCTTAATTGCTTCAATTTTGGCTCTGTCTACCTCAATACCTCTTTCAGAAATTTTGTGTCCAAGAACAATCCCTTCATTAACCATGAAGTGGCATTTCTCCCAATTAAGAACAAGGTTAGTTTCTTCACATCTCTGCAAAACTTTATCAAGGTTGTGCAAACAATTATCAAAAGAAGTTCCATAGACGGAGAAATCGTCCATGAAAACCTCCATAATTTCTTCGTAAAAACCATGAAAGATAGCAGACATACATCTCTGAAAGGTAGCAAGAGCATTACATAAACCAAAAGGCATACGCCTATAAGCATCAGTTCCATAAGGACAAGTAAAGGTGGTTTTCTCTTGGTCTTGTGCTCTCACAGCAATTTGACAGAACCCAGAATAACCATCAAGAAAATAGAAGTGAGTCTTTTTAGACAATCTTTCTAGCATTTGATCAATAAAAGGCAGAGGATAATGATCTTTCTTAGTAACTTTATTAACCTTTCTAAAATCAATGCACATCCTATAACCAAACACTACTCTCTAGGGTATAAGCTCGTTATTTTCATTAGGCACGATAGTGATTCCCCCTTTCTTTGGGACACAATGAACAGGGCTAACCCATTGACTATCAGCAATAGGGTAAATAATACCAGCATCAAGGAGTTTTAATACCTCATTTCTTACCACATCCTTCATCTTAGGATTTAAACGGCGTTGGTGTTCAACAATTGGTTTTGCATCAGGTTCTATATTAATAGCATGCTGACATATAGTAGGAGAAATCTCTTTTAAATCATCAAGAGTATACCCCATAGCTCCTCGGTGTTTATTCAATATTTCCAATAACCTTTCCTCTTCCTTTCCTGGAAGTTTAGAACTAATAATAACAGGATATATTTTCTTATCATCTAGATAAGCATATTTAAGATCATCGGGTAAAGGTTTTAATTCGAATAGCACTAGAACTAGCACCAATATCACATAAACCATAATAGAAATGATCACCAATTCTAACAGAAAGCACAGGGACACTAGCTTTTCTAGATTTTCTAGGATGAGAGACTATATTAGAAGCGTCTTCACAGAAGACAATGTGTTCATCCTCTATATTTTTAGTAACAAGATCTTTCACAGTAGCTACCACAGGTTCAATGTTTATTTGCTTATCGGGTTCCACAGTTTTCTTTGCACTTTTGCTAACCACATTAGCTATGATAGAATGTTCCTTTACCTTAGCAGGAAAAGGGATTTTCTCGAAATAACTTTCAGGAAAGATAGGATCAACAGTATAAACATCAATGCTAGCAGGAACATGGGAAACAATATCTTTATAAGGAGCATGGTACTTGTCTCACTCCTTTTTAGGAATTTCAATATAAGAGGCAAAGGCCTTAAACAATTGGCAAGAACTTGAGAATCAAGACCATACTCAGTACTAATATCACGGAAGTCATCAGTTCCCATAAAAGATTTAATGCATTCATAATCATAGTTTATACCTGACTTTCTTCCTTTGTCATTCTCCCAAGCTTCATTTTTCTCTGGTATACGGTTCTAGGAGATCCCATTTAGCTTCTTCCTTCATACATGTGAATGATCCAGCACAAGAAGCATCTAGTAAATATTTATCATGAAGAGAAAGCCTTTCATAAAATTTATTGAGCTGTACTCTCTCCATCACGAGACCAAAAGTTATATATCAGATTCCTATCCTTATGAATCTCACTAGGAGGATAGAATTTAGAATAAAAGAAAGGTACTATTTCCTCCCATTCCATGGATTGTCCATTCTTCAGTAGCTTATACCATTCTTCAGCTCTTCCTTTCAATGATATAGAGAGTAACTTCTTCTTCACCTGTTCAGTTGTGATACCTGCACACATAAACAACCCACATAATTCTTGGATAAAAAGCAAGTGATCACCAGGGTGGAAAGTTCCATACCCTAAATAATAATTATCCATAACACGATCAACAATACTTGTAGGTATCTTAAAAGGATCTATCTCAACAGGCGGTGGTTCATCTACTACCCTAACAGCGGTAGTAGTTTCCCCAAACAGAAAACCAAGTGGGTTATCCATATTGGAGACAAAGTAAAAAACAGAAATAAAAACAATACTCATAGTAGAAGTTTCCTCTACCATTCCACTCTTCAATAGCGCTTCACTCTCCGGCAATGGCGCCAGAAAATAGTCTTGATGATCCACAAGTATAGGGGGTGTATCGTAGTACTTTTGATAAATAGGAGTGTAGATCCCAACGAGGAGCAGAAGGTGTTGACTAGTGGTATGGAGCCGGAAATCTCTTTAAATACTTAGCAAACGGATTTTTAGGGGTTTTCTAATAAAGCAAGGAAATAAAGTGCAAGTAAATAAAACATCAAACAATTGCAGCAAGTGGCCCAATCCTTTCTTAGCAAAGGACAAGCCGGTGCAAATACTAATGAGGACCAAGCGTTCTCGAGGAAACATGGGAATACTATCAAGTGCTTTCGCTTCATATAGATGAGTAGTCTTCTTTGGTTTTATAAGTGTTGTGTGGGTGAACCTGTGCTAATGTACCGACCTTACTTGGACTAATACATACTTGTGATTAAACCCCTTGCAAGCATCTGCAACTACAAGAAAGCAATTAAGGTATAAACCTAACCACAACCTTAAACTCTGAGATCCTACACTCCCTTGTGCAATGGTTCCTAACGGGGGTTCAGGTTTCTGTCACTCCGGCAACCCCACAAATTAGTAGCCAAATACATAATGCATTCCCCTAGGCCCATAAATGGTGAAGTATCATGTAGTCGACATTAACATGACACCACTAGAAGAATAGCACCACAACTTAAATACTAAACCATTGAATAATATCTCAACACAAATCCACTACTAACAACATGAATTCTCCCATGTCCTCAAGAACTAAACGAACTACTCACGAGACATCATATAGATCAAAATCAAATATGATATGGAGATGGATAACAATCTGAACATAAACAATAATCCAATGGTTCCACTCAAAAGCATCAACTACAATAGTAATCAACACCGGGAAAGTTTCCCCTAAGAACTATGCAAGATTCAACACAATTGTTACAGTTGGATGGAGTGGTGATGATGGTGCTGGTGGAGATGATGGTGTGTATGATGATGATCCCGATGAAGTCTATCTCAATGATGGTGTTGATGGCGATGATATCCCCTCTCCGGGAAGGAATTTCCCGGCAGAAATCTATCTGCCGAAGAGCTCTTTCTCTCTCGGTGTTTCCGCCCCGCAGAGGCGGCGGAATCTTTCTGTGGTCGCTCCCCGTGTATTAGGGTTTCGAGGAGAAGATATAGGCAAGAGGTCAGAGCCAGAGGTGGGCCAGGTGGGCCACACCCCCTATAGGCGTGGCCTAGGGTGGCCCGTGCCTAGGGGGCCCTGTGGCCCAACTTCGCCTCCCTTTCTGGCTTTATTCGTCTTCTGGGAAAATAGGATTTTCCATAGTTTTTTTGGGTTTTTTTCTGATCTTCACAAAATTGCATCAAAACACCTCTTTTTCCATCAAAATCCTGACTCCAGCAGTTCATCCTCCAAGAATCATCCAACATGCAAAAACAGATGAAAAGACATAAGTATCACCTCTTAATATGAAATATATCAATGAATAGAGGCAAATTATGATATATAATGTTGATGCAAATTGGACGTATCATCCACTTAAGGGAAACTTGCTGTTTTTCTACAAACCTCTACACTTGGAAGCCCAACAACTGTCTACAAGAATAGAAGTGCGTAGACATCAAACCACCACGATCCGTATGAACTCTTACTTTTGCATCAACTATATAAGAATGAAATTTATTGCAAGAGAAAAATACAACAAAGAGTTCTCTTTCTTCCTTAGGATAATTCTTTTGAGCACTATTGAGAGTTCTACTAGCATGATGTATAATATTAAATCTGCGACCTATGTGTTTTCCTAGAGTTACTCCTACGACATCATCACTAGCTTCACATATTAAATAAAAAGTCATATCCCAAATATTTGGTTTAATGATAGGGGCATGAGATAAAGCATGTTTAATTTTATCAAAGGCAGTAAGGAATTTATCATCAAAATTAAATCTTACTCTCTTTTTCAAAAAATTAGTTAAAGGTTTGGAAATTCTAGAGAAATTCCTAATGAACCTTCTATAAAAACCCACATGACCAAGAAAACTTATTATACCTTTTATGTCCCTTGGTTGTGGCATTCTCTCTATTGCTTCAACTTTAGCCCTATCTACTTCAATACCCTTACCTGATAACTTATGTCCAAGGACTATGCGTTATTTGACCATAATATGGAACTTCTCCTAGTTTAGAATAAGATTGGTTTCTTCGCAATGCTGCAAAATTCTTTTGAGATTATACAAGCAACTAGTAAACGAATTTCCATAGACAAAAAATCATCCATAAATACTTCCATTATCAGTTCTATAAAATCTGCGAAAATAGCAGTCATGCATCTTTGAAAAGTTGCTGGAGCATTACATAAACCAAAAGGAATGAGTCGGTAAGCATGTAAACCGTAACTAATGCAAGTTGTTTTAAGTTTTTCATCAGGATGAACAACTATTTCGGAAAAACCAGAGTATTCGTCTTAGTAGCAAAAATGAGTGTGGTTTGCTAACCTCTCTAAAGTTTGATCTATGAACGGTAAAGGATAGTGATCTTTCCTAGTTTCCTTATTCAATTTCCTAAAATATATGCACATCCTATTTCCAACAATAGTTCTAGTAGGTATCAATTCATTGTTTTCATTAGGAACATTAGTAAAACCGTCTTTCTTGGGAACACAATGAACATGACTTACCCATTCACTTTCTTTTACATCATAGATTATACCTGCATCCAGTAGGCATACTATTTCTTTTCTTACCACTTCCTTCATTTCAGGCTTTAGCCTTCTGTTAAATTCTGCAATTGGTTTAGCACCTTCCTCCATGAATATTCGATGGAGGGTTATCATGGGACTAATTCCCTTCAAATCGTCCATTGAGTACCCAAAGGCTTTGCGATGCTTCTTTAGTACCTTCATGAGTTCTTATTATTCATCCCCTTAAAGTTTAGCACTAATAATAACATGGAATTTATTAATATTATCCAAAAAATCTATATTTAAGATTATCTGGTAAAGTTTTTAATTCTGGGGGTGGTAATTCTTCATCCCCTCTCTTTTTTGGCTCTTCAAAAGCCTCATCAGTTGGAGGTCCTAAAATGGAAAGTGAATCAAATTCACTTTCTAATTATTCTAGATACATATCCTCCATAATCATTTATTCACAATTTGAGTCTTCATTTATTTCTTCTTCTTGATTACTAAAGAAGAGAGCCGCCATCTCCTCAATAGTTTTCTATTTCTCTTCTTCTTGTATAAGTAGAGGTTTGTCTTTAAATTTGGAAAAGTGGAATTCTTTTTCTGCTTAACCAAGATTAAGAGATACAATCTCCTCTTTGAAGTCGACTGTGGCACCTACATCGCTCAAAAAGTTTCTTTCAAATATAATTGGGCAAAGAGTGTCAGCTGGCATATCAACAACTACAAAATCGATAGGAAAATTTTTATTGCCAACTGTGACAGTTGCATCTCAACTACTCCCATTGGAATTCTAAGATTTCTATTGGCTAACATGATTGTCATGTCAGTATTTTCTATTGTAGCTGGTGCTATCTATGCTTTTATTTCTAAATAAAAATCATAAGATATAACATTAACTGCAGTTCCAAGATCACATAGACCATAATGTGAGGATTCTTTAAATATGTAGGGAAGAATAGGCTTACCTACATCTTTTACCTTAGTTTTACCTTCAACCAATATGGAAGTATCTTCATCAATCTCAACTATATTACAATGTGCATACATAGCCATAATTGCTTCCTTGGTTACCTCTTCATCTTTGGTTTCATCTAGATGTTCTTCAACTTTTGGCACACTTTCCTCTTCTTTCTTCTCCTGTATTGCATTAACCTGTTCATATTACAAAATATGCTTATGTGCAGTGTTAGGGAAAGGTATCTCATACATTGTTTCTAGGGAGGCCAATATTGCTTTAACTTCTCTTTTCTTCTCAGGTTCGGGTGGTGGATGATACTTGGCCGAACCCTGTTTTGGAGCTTTGATGTGTTTTGTAAAAGCTTTAACAACTTGTAGCACAAGATCTGAATCTAAATAAAGTTCTTTAGATAATTCATTAACATGGCCCTTCTTATTATAGTCATGAATACAATCATAATATATTTATGTGCCTCCTTCACTTCCTAGACCAAAACTCCATGAAATTCTATGATCGTGAATTCTATTAAGTAAAGCCCAATCTTTAGTTATAGGTAAATCCATAAAAGCTCCTCTCGTGCAAGAGTCTAGTTCAATTTTATTAGGTTCAATTAAACGACCATAAAAGATATGCAATAAATACCATTCAGGCAAATTATGATGAGGACATTGATTAAGTAAATCTGTAAATATTATATAAGCTCTTACTAGCCCTTCATTAGGGAGGTTCCTCCAAGTTATTATTATACGCCTGATTCTAAAAGATTTTAATAATGGATAATATTTGGATAGAAATTCACAAGCTAAATTATCCCAGGTAGTAGTGGATTCTGAGGATAAAAATCTATACCATGAGAGAGTTATTATTGTCAAAGATTGACTAAAGAGTTTCAGCGTACCTCATTAGCAGTATACCCTGGTAATTGGAAAGTTCCACATATGTCTTTAAAACATGTAATATACTCATATGGGTCAGGATCTTCTTCATCTCCAGTAAATTGCTTCTTGTGCAGAATACCAAGTAGTAGAGGATTTATTTCAAACCCTCATGTCTTGGAGTTGTCTCTTTTATTAATATCATAGGGCTTCCCAAAGTGACCGAGTGGGTTAGCACTAGTCATATTCTCAAACTCCATCATGTTGGTGGAAACCTGTAACTCAAAACAAAACATAACAAAACTAAAGTAAATAAGCAAAAACTAAAAGACCTACAATGCATAGCTCCCCGACAACGACGTCAGAAAATAGCTTGATGACTACAAGTGAACAGATTGTTTGTAGCTAGTTTTGAAATAAAGAAATCAATCCCACAGGGAGTAGGAGTCTGAAGTCTAATAACTCTTGAAATAAATATTAAATAGAAATGCTAAATAAAGTTCTAAGCAAAAGATAAAATGTGAGTGTTGTATAAAAAGGTCTTTTTGGCTTTTTGGTAATAGAGAACAATGGGTAAAGTAAACAAAACTGAATATAGAAAATAAGTATCGCGTATGTAAAAGAGATTTGAAACTGCAGTGGGGAAAGCGTTCTCAAGGAGTAGCGAATACACCTCTAGCATTTAAAAAAGATCTAAGGTAAAGATTATTATCATGAACATTCTCAACTATGTATGTGTGGGAGAAACTCCGTATTTGGACAAATAGGAAGCAACCACTGCTCACATCATTATCATAACCACAGTAGACAACAATCAACATCAATTGAATTACCGTGCTATTAAGGGACTTGATCCCGTAGGACGTATCCCATGGAATGGATAGTCTTTTGTGAGTTTCCTCGATTCCCAAGTTGATACGTAAGGAGTGCTAATAGCTTTATAGTCACTATAAGTGCTAACACACCTCCATCTACCAACAAGTAGTTCCCTCCATCAAGTCCCCACAAGAGGAAAATATTGAGAGGTCGACTTCTCCCAACATCAAGATGAAGACAATCTAACACATGGTCATAGAGATGAATATCATAATAAAATTTATCTTATTTCAATCTCATGCTAGGATTTCTTCATCTCCCCAAGAACTAATGATCTACTCATACATGGAGGCAATCAACATCATGGCAAAAACAATGGAATCTATCATAGATGAATAGTACTTGTATAAATCCACAACGAGTACGGAAATTACAAAAAGATCTAGACAAGATGTAGATGGGATGGATAGAGATGGTGGTGATGCAGTGGTTGATGATGAAGATCGATGCCTTAGCCTCCTGGATCTACGTAGGGCGAAGATGGATCTCCGGTGGATGAGTTCCCCCTCCAGACGCCTTCCGTAGGTGAGGTTTTGGCGATTTATGGGTGTTCTGTATGTCGTCTCCCTAATCCAGTTGCACAGGGTGAAACTATTTGAGGAGGCGGTGTAGGCGCTAACTATACGGCGGGAACTATACGGCTGGAAAATTTATTCCCGTCGTATAGTTGGTCGTTAAACCCACTATATCCTCCAATTGCTTTGGGTTTTCTTCTGGTATTATTAATATTTCCCAAATAAGCAATTAACGTTATTTTTGGCTCCTTTTCATCTGATCTGATCCTGGTGAAAATAAACATAAAAGGTGTGTGGAACGCCATAAAATACCAAGATCCTACTACTACAATGCAAAATAATAATATAAAACATGATGCAAATATGCACTCATCAACGCCGCCCCGTTTAACCAAGCTGTCGTGTCGCCATCTTCATCGGAAGGCGCCGCCGTCACCTCTTCTCTATCGATATTCAGATCGACACGCGTCAGTTTTAGTCAGCCCGCCCATACTTTTGCACCGCGGCCCCTATGTTTCCTGAGAAGAAACCGAACGTCCCCCGCGACCTCACCCGTCAGTCCCTCTCGCTACAGGTCGCACTTTTATAAAAAGGCACCCCGTATTTCCAAAGCTCAACCCGCGACCCACGGATCCACCCATGTGTCGAGCCCTTACTGGCTGGTGTGTGTGTGGCCCCGCTTGGCTCTGTTGGTCCACATGTCAGTGGCAGTGGGTCGTTTTCCTTGGAGTACCAAAAGTCTCTGCTTGAACTAAATTCAAATTTCAAACTAAATTTGTATTCTGTTTAAATGCAAACAAATTCATAATAGTTAAAAGGATTCGAATTTGACCAAAACTTTAATGTCAGATGTGTTTTGTTTTTCAATATGAATACTATTTTAACTTCAAAACTTTCCAAAACTAATCCAAACTAATCAAACTAGTAACATTTGATCACAACTAATATAAAATGATTTAAATATAGTTTTAAATTAATAATTCCACATATTAAGTATAATGTATGTTTTTGGATCAGAAAAACATGAGGAATCTATGTATGCTATTTAAAATTTCATTTGAGCAATTAAAAATTTCAAAATAATTTAATTGCTTATAAATACCTTTTCTTAAATATTGAATAACTGTAATTTCGTAACCCCGATTTCAACAGATGATATGTCTAAATCAATCAGCACGATGAGCCAGTTCTAACTATGTATTCCATGATATTATTTTAAGCATGCATCATATAAATATTAAGTATCCAACAATGTTTATGGGCGAAAAACATGACTAAAAACATAATAAAATGCTTCATTCTTGTACCCCACTCCTCACCCATGTCATGCTCTGTTATACCATGTAAATTGTGCATCATTCCATCATGGCATACCTATTTTTCTTGTTGCATATGATTTTTATGGTTGTGCAATGTATTTATTTTGGCCCCTTGTGTATTTGGTTTTTATCTGGATAGACGCCGAGCAAGGAGAATATCAAGAGCCTCAAGAGTTTTATCCAGATCCCTCTTACTCTTCAACTGAACTTCCATGCAAGAAATTTCCCATGCTTTCACTACATATAGTACCTATTGAAGGGATACGGGTAGTCTACACTAGCGCAAATCAAAAATTTCTACCGCGTAAACCAGGAATACCGTTGTCATAGATCATGGTATTACCACTAGACGCGCAGTTGCGGAACTTGATGAAGCGCGTCGAGGCAGTTTAGACGTTCTACGTCTCCTCCTTGTCCTCGTCCCACGAGCAGCTCCCCTTGCGCGGCTCGTCCAAGTGCCACTGATGCAGCACCTCCGAAGTATCTACACGTGCGGGGATGAAGTGTCAGACGTCGGACTGCTAGGTCCACGCGCACAACACAGGCGTGAGGAGTGGCGGCTGGGTGGAATGGTCTAACCCGGGTCAGCTAGTCCCACCCTCTATTATATAGGCGAACCTAGTGGGCTTCTACATTAGTAGCCCATTAGTAGCCTAAGCCTGGTCTAATTCGGATATAATCCTTATTAGGCTTCCAGCCCCTTAAGTGTGTGACCCTATAGGTTCATATATGTATAGACATGACGTGGATACACTTATTCTGTTAATAGTTGGTAGAGGCCTCTAGCAAAACGTGCCAACTCCTAAATGCATACAAAAATCATTCGGACGAACAATCACAAAGTTTAGTACATGTCTTTCCCTTTGCCTCACGATATTTGGTCTAGCTCCAAGCTGACCTCCCTTTCTCGATACTGTGATTCAGAATCCCTTTCCTAGGTTAACTCTTAACCATATGTAGCACGGCCATGCATTTCTGGATCCGATCACTCGAGGGGCCTAGAGATATCTCTGTCAAGTAGAGAGGGGAAAATCCCATCTTGATTGACCATGCCTTGCAGCATGCTTTAGGACAAACCCGAAAGCTACCTTTATGACTACCCAGTTACGGAGCAGCGTCTGATAGCCCCAAAGTAGGTCAATCTACATCTCAAGTACATTCGACAATCTCAGGTCTAAGGACAAAACGTACACGATGTGTAGAGAGAGCTGCAAGTCTAATTGTCAGTCTCAAGTTGGGTCAGTCCAACCACATGTTCATAACATGTGTCCACATCATTGGTTTGACATCTCCATGTCTATGACTTTCAAAACATATTCATCAACCAATCGATGTGCTAGTCTAATATTCACATGTGTCCTCACATGAACTCCGACTAGGGACAACTATTAGATGACCATACAAGTATAGAGTTTCACAAACAATTCACAAAATTGTCAATCAATACAAGTTGCCCGATATGGATATTCAAGGAACATTATAATAACTCATGGATACATAAGAAATATAATCATCTCTATGATTGCCTCTAGGGCATATTTCCTTAACCTATTGCATCTTTCTTATTCTTGCATCATATGTCACGATCCGAATTAAATTGAATCCCAAGTATTGCATAGCCTTAACTTTTAAACCCTACCGAAGCTTGTTCCCTCAATCCTATGAGCCATTACTACAGGAGTTGTTTGAGTCATGCAAGTTGTAGAATTGCATGTGTAGGGTTTATGAGAGTCTTTGAATAATGAGGTACCTAAACAACTTAATTGGGTACTAATGGGATAACTAAAGAAAGAGGCACGGATGGGCAATATCTGCTATTTGGTTCTTTATGCATACTTGTGTCTCATAGGACCCCGAGTACTTGATTCCTCTTACTTGAAATCGCACTATCCATATGTGGGACCATGAATCCCCTTAGTCTTATCTTGAGTCACATTTAATTTCTTAGGGCCACAAGTAGTTTGGGCGTTATAACTATCTTGTACTTATGCCATACTTTACTGTTTTATTTACTACTGTTGCTCGAGGAGACTACTGTACTATTTTGAAACATGGAATGTTTCCGTGATATCGACAAGCCTAAAAAATTTCGGGTTCCCAGTCGTTTACATCCATTGACACAAACCTTTGGGTCCTTCGCGGAGCCGAAAAACTTCATAGCGGGTAGCTTAGTGGGGTGCCCCCTGAAATCATCTGTGAATCTTGGGAATGCTTTGTTGTGATGCCTCGTTGGGTTTTCATTTGGTTTTTCTGAGGTTGATCGTGCGTGTGTTGATATTTTTTCACCCCTGCAGGGTAAATATTTCTGAAAGCTGTGTCTATAATTATGGACGACTTGGAGCATAGTTTCTCGATCATAGACAAGCATAACTAAAGTACCGTTCTTAAATTGACTAAAACTTGACTAGCAATAGTGCAATATTCATAAAATAATTAATAAAACTGCCAACGGATGGGATGTTCTTCCACCTTCTCGTTCGGGAATGGGGAGGTGGGAAAGCGATGTTTACTTATGTTGATATATATTTGTTGGGTAATTAACTGTTGTTTAATTAACAAACATCTGTCTATCATTGGTTAGGCGAATGTTGTAGCGTGTCTTTATAAAACTGGTAGGCTTTATTTTCACGGCAATTTCTTCACCCTTAGGTAGTTCCCTTTAGATGCATAAAAACTTGCTAAGTCCCTTAGGGTCTCATGATGCAGCGCTGAGTTGATGTAGGAGCGCTTCATTGGGAACCCCAAGAGGAAGGTGTGAAGCAGCACAGCAGCAAGTTTTCCCTCAGTAAGAAACCAAGGTTATCGAACCAGTAGGACGAAGGAAACGTAGCACAAGTGTTATAAGCAAAGCAAAGACCTGCACAACACAAACTTAAGACTTTGCCCCAACGAATCAGTGAGGTTGTCAAGCTCACTGATTTGCTATAACAAAGGATTAAACGTATGGTGTGGAAGGTAATGGTTTGCAGCAAGTAAATAGGTAACAGTGGAAGATGTATCAATGGTAAAGATTGGACCGGGGTCCATAGTTCACCAGAGGTGCTCTCCTTAGATAAACAACATGGCATCAAGGGTAAACAAATGACAGCAGGGCAATTGACAAGAACTGAACAAGGCATAATAATGCAATACCAGACAAAAAGATCCTATGAGATTCGATTGGGCAATACAACAGTATACATAGACCGCCATCCAAGTGCATCTATGACTAGAAGTCCACCTTCAGGTTATCATCCGAACCCCCTCTAGTATTAAGTTGCAAGCAACAGACAAATGCTTTAAGCAAAGTGTGTAAGGTAAACAATCCACTTGTTCTATGAACAAGAGACTGTTGTTTTCTCCCTAGTGGCAAAACATCACATCTACAACCGAAGAGATTTCTGTCACTTCCCTTGGAAACTAGAGGCATGAACCCGCTATCGAGCATAAATACCCCCTCTTAGAGTCACTAGCAACTACTTGGCCAAGATAGATACTAACAATGGAGAGCATGCAAGATCACAAACAACATAGACATGATAGTATCGAATAGACAAAACCATTAATCAATCTGACATAGTAATCTCAATATCCATCGGATCCCCGCAAACACAACATGCATGATTACAAATAGATTAGATCTTGATCATGAATGGAGCTCACGAGATCTATAAATGAAAGCACAAGGAGGAGATACAACCATCTAGATACTACATGGACCCATAGTCTGTCATATCCCAAAATTTTCCAAATTTTGAAATGTGAAAAATAATTAAACAAAAGAAACAATTGTTGAAATTTAGGGTAAAAAGAAACTTTTTGCTTCTAAATGGAAACATCAAAACCCTTCTTGAACAAATTTGAATAAAAGGGCATCCAAAAAAAATTCAATCAAGTGAAATTCATTCATCAATGAATGTATCTTGAAATTTAAACACTTGGAAAAGTTAAACCAAAACCCCAAATCTTAATGAAGGAAATTATTTCCAAGATCTCTCTAAAACTATGGCTTTGATCCATATAAAAATTCAGCAACAAACATTTATAAATGATTAAAATGATAAACTAAAATATTATAAAACCATAGAAATTGGTCTCATTTAATTTCGAGCCATGGATAAAAACTTATGAATTTAATAAGATAAAAGGAATTAATTTCCAAGGCTAATAAAGCTCCTAACCAAAATCCATGCCAAATTGTGAGCAAAATAGTCTTAAAAGGATTTAAAAATATAAATAAATATTAAATAAAATTATACAAATTGGAATCACCAATTTTGGATCTATAAATAAAAATATATGGATTTTATAAGACAAAGAAAGAAAGAAAGAAAGAAAGAAGGAATATTTAAGGGTCAAATTAAATCTTGGCCAAATCCATAAACAAATGAAAGTTATTGAATAATAAAAAGGAGTAAAAGATTATTTAAATAAAATCATAAGGATTGAACAATATCAAATTTTATTTAAATAAAGACAAATTGCCTAAACTAAATAATAAATCCCAAGAAAACAATTTAAAACATGAATTAAATCCATAAGCAAATGGAATAAAGGTATTCCAAATAAAACAAAGGAATAAAGTAATAAGATTTATATGGACTTAAACCATATTCAATTTGAATAAAGACAAAATCCCTAATGTAAATGATTAATTAAATCATGGGAAAAAATAATGGAAATTGCCAAAGTGGATTAAAAGTTATCTAATTAACTTAAAAAGAATAAAAGAATAATCAAATAGAATTATATGGTTTGAAACCATATTCAAATTATGCAAATAAAGACAAAAGACCTAATTAAAATAAATAATAAATCATGAGAAAATATTTGAATATTTTCCAAAGTGGGACAAATAATCAACTCCTAAATGATTTAAAACCTACAAAAAAGGTTTTGCAAAAGGTTGAAATCAAATAGAAGTTTAAAACATTTCATTCAAATGAAAACAGAAATTATAATTGGAATAAAGAAAAAAGGCCCTTTTAAATGAATATTGAATCACATTAAAATATTTTGAAATATTCAAAAATGGACTTTTAAACACATTGATAAATATTTTAAAAACCTACTGAAAGTTTAGAAAAGGTTTGGTAAAAACGTGAATTCAAAGTGAAGTTTAAATCAAAGGTTTAAAATCAAAACAGAAAATAAAAACAAAAAAAAGAAAAAGGGATCAGAAAGAAAAAAATAGAAAACAAACCAGCCCAGAAACCCACCCCAGCAACTTGGCCCAGCAAGCACACCGGTAGCCCCTCTCTTCCCCCCCCCCCCCCCCAGCGAAACATTTTCTCACTCGAAATTGCACCCCACTGACTAAACGGCCCCACCAGCACCACCTCATCATCGTCCCCGATGCGCTGACCTCGCCCCTCTCCCCTCGCTGTCGTTTCTACCATGGTTAAACCTCGTAAAGACGCGTTGATGCAGCGATTAAACCTCCTCGCGACCACGCCCTCATAAGCGCCTCCTCCCCATATCTCTTTCCCCTCACTCGCCGCTCCCTTTCTGCTACCAGGCTGCCTCAATTGCACGCCCAAATCTCCTCTGCTCTGACGAGTTCATCAGCGAATTCCGGCGATGCCCGACACCCTCCTACCTCCTAGCTCACACGAGGCTGACCAGCAGCCCCGTACGCATCCTCCAGTACCTCCCTCTCGCCCGCGTTTGCCCCGGAGAGTCGGCAACGACATTGTAACACCCTCGGATCGGCCCTATGCAAGTTTTAGTGTCTCCCGCCAAACCCGCATAGAAATGATTCAAAGGCGCCCACCAGGCACTTTCGTGCGGGTGGAAAACAAAGTAATACCATTACACATTAGTCCACTATGGAACCCACAGAACATATATATACAAACAATGACTCAAAGAGTCAAGAATACAGATATACAGTACAAAGATCCAAATCACCTTTAAAGAGATACAGCGTCCGAGTACGGACAAGATGCAAATTGAGCTAAGAGCCCTGAAGAATAACCAATGGCGTCCATAACCCTGCCTAGGCCAAGCCGAAAGGGTAACCCTCCTAACGACGTCGATCTCAAAACCTGCTTAAACAAAAGGGGTGCCGACAAAGGGCAAAGGAAAAAGAGAGCGGTCAAGATCGAGGCCAAGACAGCGAGACTAGAATTCGGTGGTCCTCGCCTACATAGGTATGGTGGACTGAAGCGGTAGCGCAGCATGCACTAAACAACCTATAGAAACTCAATACAACTGGCGACTATCAGAGAGGGATGAGAAAGACCTATTTGGTACCAACCTGGAACTACCACCAAGCATACCCATCCTGGTATTTCCCACTCGAGACCAAATGAGGAAGTCAAACCGAGGAACTCACTGTAGAGTTCCCAACCTTTAATAAGGTAGAGATCCCTGTGTTTACAATGCTAGTCCCTGGATCAATAGCTAGCATCCACAGTAAAGATGTAATATCAAGATACAAAGTTCATAAAACAACTTTGTAACCAGGAATAAAATAATTTATTACATCTTACATAGCTCATTTGGCTATCTCATTACAATGCAGCAGAATATAACAATAGCATGGGGTCCTTCATCTTCAAAGTGCCACAGGCAATCATGTTGGTTGTAGACTTGTAATCCTATTCAACACACTTCACTAACATCAAACAAACCTGCAACATAATAAGTTGCAGCCACAAGGGTCAATACATTTGAATTGTATTGGCAAGTTTCACTACTATGTAGAATTAAGTGGATCCTATCATTTACATGCATATTTGGCTAAGTACGGTTTAGGCTCTTGTGTAGAAAGCAATATAGTTTTATCCTATCTTTCAAAATAGTTTTTGATCTTTTGTCAAATCTTTCTGAACTTCTTGGAAAACTCCAAGTGCTTCAAATCCCTTGTTATCACCATTAATTTTACTTTGAGAAATTGGAATGTCGAGATCTTCCATAGCTTCAGGCCTTAGTTGCTCAAAGTTGTCCATAACCGGGGACACGGCTAAGTACTTAGAATTTGATCTTCTGCAGAAGTTGTACACTTTACCCACATGACACAATCTCGTCTTGACGCCACCAGTGGCCGCTGGATAAGTACTCACCAAATGGAGTACCGGCAGATCGATAATGTGACAAAGTATTTCCATAGAAGTCCTCCCAATACACAATGCTAGCTTGTCTACCAGGCACCAATGTAGGGATAAATTTCCCTTACACAATTCTAGTTAACCTGAAGATGCCAATGCATGGGTCTTCCACTATGTAGTTGACTAAGCCAGAGCACATTTAGCATGTGGCTGTACACGGAAGCCACTGTACGAGAAACATGTTCAATCTCTAAGTCCCTGGGTGCTTTTATTCTAGTGCACATACAAAAAGATAGCCATATAAACATGGTTCCCTTTGTTTCCACCTTGTCCAAAACTGGAGTATCCTTGTCCACCCAGGTGGTTCGTTGAGTACTTGTTTTATTATATAAAACATATATCTTTCCAACACTTCATATAATCATATCATGTATCCCACCCCAAATGTATAGCAGGGCTAAGCTTACTACAACTACAATGTTTTCACTAAGGAAGATATAAGGGTATCCTATTAGGATTTAGCATAGCATAAAATAATAGTAGTCCTTATCATGCATGTTACAAAAATCCACTAAGTATAATGAAAATAGTAGGACATGTATGATAGTGTCACTTGCCTTTTCAGTAGAGAATGTTGGTTCACTTCTTGATCTTGCAAATATCACACTCTTCTAACTTCACTACAATTCAATCAAGCAAACACAAATTCAACTAACATTCAAACAATTTATCACACATAAAATAACAAAAACAAGGTCATGCATGCAAGCATGCAAAAGATAGTTTTATTTAGAAAAGTGGTTTCTATTAGGCTCTAAACATATAAAAGCTCAATGTGGTCATTTACAAAGGTTGTAAAACCATTTGCAAAAGGTTTCATCTCATAAACCAAATATTATGCTAAGGTGATATTTTATGTTGTTGAAAATATCTTTTAGCAAAGTAATGATTTTATTTGGTTCACCAAATAAGTTTTTGATTCACAAAACTTGGTGTTTAGGGTCAGAAGGTTTGAATCAAAACATTTCCCAAAGGCTTAGCTCAAAAATCATTTCTAAACCATAAACAATATTTTTATTTGACTAGAAATGTGCTAATTCAAATATTTACTCCTTAACTTCACAAAATACATTTTTAAATCCATAAGTTGGTTCCTATGGTCAGTAGGTTCACAACAAATCATTTTGCAAAGATTTCACCTTAAAATTATATCTAGAACAATTTTTATATTCAAAATATGCCTACACATGTTTCTGCAAATTCAACCAATTTTTCCAGAAGAAAAACATTAAACAAAGTGCATGGTTGCAAAGTACTTGTTCTGCTGAATCCATTGATATAAAATTTGCAAAATTTGGACGTGTAGAACTAAAGTTATGAATTTTAAAAAATCTCATATCTAATAGAACATTTTCTGTTTTTAAAAACATAGTCAGTGCCACGCGTCTGTTTCTTATTCGCTGGTACCGATTCGTGTGGATTGCGCAGTTACAGCCGTTAGATCTAAGTGAGATGGTGCGGTGCAGATTAGCTCGTACCTCTTCGATTAAGTGATCTATCGTGTACACACGATTGAAATCTAACGGCTCAGAGCATGTGACCACTGATGGGCGGCGCTAGCGCGAAGCCAGTGGAGCTCGCTCGGCTACGGCGGATTCGGTGAAGCAGGAAGCAAGGGGACAAGACAAATGGCTCACCGTGCTCGCAGTGGTGTGGCGAAGATCAAGGTGGTCACAGCTGTCCAAGGGCGCACGGGAACGGCGGTGATTGCTCGTCGGAGATGGCGTCGGTGTCGGGCTCGACACTAGAGGGCACAAAAAGGTGAGGCATAGGGTTCGTTAGATGCAGGCGAGTGTGGCGTTCACGTGAGCATCATCAAGAGGGAGTGGTGAGGTCGGAGTTACCGGGAAAGGGTCATCGGAGTTGCTTGCAGACGGCGGCGCTGCTGGTTGTCGTCGTTGCCGACGCTATGGGCGCTGCCAGCGATTAATCTTGGAGATGCGCCAGGTGATGGGGAATAGGCTAGCGTGCAGTGGGAGGCGAGGGGCGGCTGGTCGGCGCTGGAATTGGCCGGTGAAGGTTGTCGGTCGATGGCGTCGCGCAGAAATCGAGCTGGAGTGGCGGAAGGAGCTGGCGTTTTGGGAGAAAGAGAGAGGGGGCACGACGCTTAAGTGTGCGTGGTCACTGGAGGAATTAAGCCCGCCATCAACGCGAATTGATCGCCGCAATCAAGGCAGAAACGGCGAAGGGGGGACGTGGTCGCGGTGAAGACGATGACTGGCGATGTGGGACCGTGCTGTCTGCGAGTGAGAGAGAGGGGAGATGGGGTCCACTTGTCTGTGACTGCGCGGGAGAAGACTCTGGTGCGAAGAGTTTTTTGCGGGAGAGAAGGAGTGGGCTGGTGTTGGGCTTAGTGGGCTGGCTAGATGGGTTGGGTCTGTTTCTATATTTTTTTATACTAAACCTTTTTCTTTTCTGTTTTGAATATTCTGATTTGATTTTCATTCAAACAATTCAAATTCCAAATCAAATCAAACCACCACCAAACTTTGTGTTGATTTTAATTCTATTTAACAACATAATCCAAAGTCCAAAATAAAATAACTCTTTTATTCTTTTAGGATCTATTAATAATTAAATAAATAGACCTTAGTCTTTAATTCGAATAGGATTTAATTTATTTAAAAACTCTATTTGAAATCTAAATAATACCAAAACCTTTTCAGTAGGTTCTCTTTGAAAATATAAAACACTTGGAATTTTTATTTAAAATACTTTAACAAGTTCTAGTGTTTATTTAAAATGGGAAAAGCCTTTACTCAAATAAAATTGGATATTAATAAATCCTTATTACTTTATTTAAATAAACCTTTACTCTTTTTATCAAACAAAATATTTTATTTCAAAAGCTTGGCAAAGATTAAATTTGACTCTTTAAAATAATCCTTATTTATATTTCTACCTTTGATTTATAAAAACCATATCTTTTTATTTTTAAAGATCCAAAAATAGTGATACCAACTATTATAACTTTATTTATTAATTGTTTATCTTTTTAAATCCCTTTAGGATTTTATTTGATCAAAAATAGGTTTTGATGTTTCCAATTGGAATCAAAAAGTTTCTTCTCACCCTAAATTTCAACAATTGTTTAATTTGTTTACTTATTTTTCACATTTCAAAATTTGGAAAATTTTGGGATGTGACAGGCTACCACCCTTAAAATAAATCTCGTCCCGAGATTTGGGATGGCTAGGGTTACAAGTTAGCTTCAAGACAACTAGGGTACTACCACCCTTAAAAGAAAGTCTCAAAGGGTTACATTGATGGTTCACTTGACTATGGGTTCAACACTTAATATCCAGACAAGGAATCCTTATTTGACTCAACTGAGTTATCTAATTCCTGACATCCACTTCTCCTATCTCTTCAAAGTTTCCATCCATGTCAATGTGGTTCACATGTCCTTTCTGGGTCACATTGGAGTCATTTCCATTGGCTCTTCTAGCATCCTTTTTCCTTTTCTTCTCAGGACAGTCTGATGCATAGTGTCCAAGTTCCTTACAATTATAGAACTGCAACTGGCTAATGTCTTTCTTCCTGAAAGTGTCATGTTGGTTCTGACCAAGGTCATCTCCATTGTTAGTATCATTTCCATTATTATCACTTCCATTGCTGTTGTGGTGATACTGATGTGGTTCAGAATCTTCCTTGCTCTTTTTGAATGAATTCTTCTTTTGTGATGATCCTGAGTGATACTTGAGTTTATGCTTCCTCTTTCTATTCTCAACTTGATTCATCTTGTTTTCCAAAATGGTGGCTTTGTCACAGAGTGATTGATAAGTTGGGACATAGGTAATGGCTAGCTGCAGGTTTAACTCATCATTAAGTCCTTCGAGGAATTTCTCCTTCCTCTTAGCATATGTATCAACTTCATCCGGTGCATAGCGTGCCAGATTGTTGAATTCTTCAATATACTCAGCCACACTGAGGTGACGCTGTTTCAGATTGTGGAATTCCTTTTTCTTCAAGTGCATCACTCCAGGTGAGATGTGAGCTATACGGAAACCATCCTCAAAAATATTCCAAGTCACATCCTCAAGGGGAGTGGTGATCTGAAAGTTGTCCCACCATGTTGTTGTTGGTCTTTCAAGTAGAAATGTTGCAAACCTAACTTTTTCTTCGTCGGTGCAGCCAACAGTCACTAAGTCCTTATTCACCGAACGTAACCAGTCATTGGCTTCCATTGGATCAGTTGTTCCAGAGAACCTTGCAGGCCTAAGTTTCAGAAACCTGGTGAGCATGTCATGAGCTGGAGGATTATTCTGATTGTTGTTGTTGTTGTTCTGATTCTGTATGAGTGTGTTCATCATCTGCATCAGTTGAGTTTGGCATGTCATCAACTGTTGCATCTCGGGAGTGATGTTGTTATTGTTTTGGTTGGGGTTGGCACGACGGGGAGGCATATGTTGGTTGATAGGGATGAGTAATGGCAGATAGGCATAAGGAAGTTCTAACGCACAACTCAAACAACCAAGTTCAATCAAATAATCAAGCAATCAACAAGCAACTATCCACTTAACAACTTATGAGCTTAACTCATGAGTTGAAGGAAACAACAAGTTTTCTTGGAAATAATGAACTTAGTATAGTCATACCTCATAGGTCAATATGATCCATACACTACATGATATCAATGTCTTTGGTAGGCAGTCTAATGTCTCTTGGTTCTCACTTGTAGTCCTTTGTGATGTCTAGGTTGAAATCTTTGGTGAGACTAAAGTTGAAGTCAATGGTCATGGTGAAGGCTTTGTCCATCAAGTTGAAAAGGAAAGGATGTAGAATCAATACCAAAAGGTTGAGGAAAGAGTTTACAAGTTTGTTTGTAAATAAGTTTTTGGATCAAACACATCTCCTATTTTTCTAAGGGGTTTTGTCCAATCCTAGGGTTACAATCCTACAAGCAACACAGTGCTCTGATACCATCTGTAGAGTTCCCAACCTTTAATAAGGTAGAGATCCATGTGTTTACAATGCTAGTCCCTGGATCAATAGCTAGCATCCACAGTAAAGATGTAATATCAAGATACAAAGGTCATAAAACAACTTTGTAACCAGGAATAAAATAATTTATTACATCTTACATAGATCATTTGGCTATCTCGTTACAATGCAGCAGAATATAACAATAGCATGGGGTCCTTCATCTTCAAAGTGCCACAGGCAATCATGTTGGTTGTAGACTTGTAATCCTATTCAACACACTTCACTAACATCAAACAAACCTGCAACATAATAAGTTGCAGCCACAAGGGTCAATACATTTGAATTGTATTGGCAAGTTTCACTACTATGTAGAATTAAGTGGATCCTATCATTTACATGCATATTTGGCTAAGTACGGTTTAGACTCTTGTGTAGAAAGCAATATAGTTTTATCCTATCTTTCAAAATAGTTTTTGATCTTTTGTCAAATCTTTCTGAACTTCTTGGAAAACTCCAAGTGCTTCAAATCCCTTGTTGTCACCATCAAGTTTTACTTTGAGAAATTGGAATGTCGAGATCTTCCATAGCTTCAGGCCTTAGTTGCTCAAAGTTGTCCATAACCGGGGACACGGCTAAGTACTTAGAATTTGATCTTCTGCAGAAGTTGTACACTTTACCCACATGACACAATCTCGTCTTGACGCCACCAGTGGCTGCTGGATAAGTACTCACCAAATGGAGTACCGGCAGATCGATAATGTGACAAAGTCTTTCCATAGAAGTCCTCCCAATACACAATGCTAGCTTATCTACCAGGCACCAATGTAGGGATAAATTTCCCTTACACAATTCTAGTTAACCTGAAGATGCCAATGCATGGGTCTTCCACTATGTAGTTGACTAAGCCAGAGCACATTTAGCATGTGGTCGCATACCAAGCAGACGAGAAACATGTTCAATCTCTAAGTCCCTGGGTGCTTTTATTCTAGTGCACATACAAAAAGATAGCCATATAAACATGGTTCCCTTTGTTTCCACCTTGTCCAAAACTGGAGTATCCTTGTCCACCCAGGTGGTTCGTTGAGTACTTGTTTTATTATATAAAACATATATCTTTAAAACACTTCATATAATCATATCATGTATCCCATCCCAAATGTATAGTAGGGCTAAGCTTACTACAACTACAATGTTTTCACTAAGGAAGATATAAGGGTATCCTATTAGGATTTAGCATAGCATAAAATAATAGTAGTCCTTATCATGCATGTTACAAAAATCCACTAAGTATAATGAAAATAGTAGGACATGTATGATAGTGTCACTTGCCTTTTTAGTAGAGAATGTTGGTTCACTTCTTGATCTTGCAAATATCACACTCTTCTAACTTCACTACAATTCAATCAAGCAAACACAAATTCAACTAACATTCAAACAATTTATCACACATAAAATAACAAAAACAGGGTCATGCATGCAAGCATGCAAAAGATAGTTTTATTTAGAAAAGTGGTTTCTATTAGGCTCTAAACATATAAAAGCTCAATGTGGTCATTTACAAAGGTGGTAAAACCATTTGCAAAAGGTTTCATCTCATAAACCAAATATTATGCTAAGGTGATATTTTATGTTGTTGAAAATATCTTTTAGCAAAGTAATGATTTTATTTGGTTCACCAAATAAGCTTTTGATTCACAAAACTTGGTGTTTAGGGTCAGAAGGTTTGAATCAAAACATTTCCCAAAGGCTTAGCTCAAAAATCATTTCTAAACCATAAACAATATTTTTATTTGACTAGAAATGTGCTAATTCAAATATTTACTCCTTAACTTCACAAAATATATTTTTAAATCCATAAGTTGGTTCCTATGGTCAGTATGTTCACAACAAATCATTTTGCAAAGATTTCACCTTAAAATTATATCTAGAACAATTTTTATATTCAAAATATGTCTACACATGTTTCTGCAAATTCAACCAATTTTTCCAGAAGAAAAACATTAAACAAAGTGCATGGTTGCAAAGTACTTGTTCTTCTGAATCCATTGATATAAAATTTGCAAAATTTGGACGTGTAGAACTAAAGTTATGAATTTTACAAAATCTCATATCTAATAGAACATTTTCTGTTTTTAAAAACATAGTCAGTGCCACGCGTCTGTTTCTTATTCGCTAGTACCGATTCGTGTGGATTGCGCAGTTACAGCCGTTAGATCTAAGTGAGATGGTGTGGTGCAGATTAGCTCGTACCTCTTCGATTAAGTGATCTATCGTGTACACACGATTGAAATCTAACGGCTCAGAGCATGTGACCACTGATGGGCGGCGCTAGCGCGACGGCGAGCGGTGGAGCTCGCTCGGCTACGGCGGATTCGGTGAAGCAGGAAGCAAGGGGACAAGACAAATGGCTCACCGTGCTCGCAGTGGTGTGGCGAAGCTCAAGGTGGTCACAGCTGTCCAAGGGGCGCACGGGAACGGCGGTGATTGCTCGTCGGAGACGGCGTCGGTGTCGGGCTCGCTCAGGTGTCGATGCTGTCGACACTACAGGGCATAAAAAGGTGAGGCATAGGGTTCGTTAGATGCGGGCGAGTGTGGCGTTCACGTGAGCATCATCGAGAGGGAGTGGTGAGGTCGGAGTTACCGGGAAAAGGTCACCGGAGTTGCTTGCGAGCAATGGCTTTGGTTGTCGTCGTTGCCGACGCTATGGAGCAGCGCGCAGCGATTAATCTTGGGAGATGCGCCGGTGATGGGAACGAGCTAGCGTGCGATGGGGCGGCGGCTGGTCGGCGCTGGAATTGGCCGGTGAAGGTCGTCGGGTCAGTGATGTCGCCGGCAGAAATCCAGGCAGCCTGGTGGCAGAGAGGAGCTGGCGTTTTGGGGGAAAGAGAGAGGGGGCACGGCGCTTAAGTGTGCGTGGTCACTGGAGGAATTAAGCCCGCCATCAACACGAATTGATCGCCGCAATCAAGGCAGAAACGGCGAGGGGGGGACGTGGTCGCGGTGAAGACGATGACTGGCGATGTGGGACCGTGCTGTCTGCGAGTGAGAGAGAGGGGAGATGGGGTCCACTTATGCGTATTGCGGAGAAGACTCTGGTGCGAAGAGTTTTTTGCGGGAGAGAAGGAGTGGGCTGGTGTTGGGCTTAGTGGGCTGGCTAGATGGGTTGGGTCTGTTTCTATATTTTTTTATACTAAACCTTTTTCTTTTCTGTTTTGAATATTCTGATTTGATTTTCATTCAAACAATTCAACTTCCAAATCAAATCAAACCACCACAAACTTTGTATTGATTTTAATTCTGTTTAACAACATAATCCAAAGTCCAAAATAAAATAACT
The DNA here is from genome assembly GCA_023614405.1 of Avena insularis. Taxonomy (NCBI): domain Eukaryota; kingdom Viridiplantae; phylum Streptophyta; class Magnoliopsida; order Poales; family Poaceae; genus Avena; species Avena insularis. Next base: position 151,968,429 of record CM042687.1, read on the forward strand.
CTTTTATTCTTTTAGGATCTATTAATAATTAAATAAATAGACCTTAGTCTTTAATTCGAATAGGATTTAATTTATTTAAAAACTCTATTTGAAATCTAAATAATACCAAAACCTTTTCAGTAGGTTCTCTTTGAAAATATAAAACACTTGGAATTTTTATTTAAAATACTTTAACAAATTCTAGTGTTTATTTAAAATGGGAAAAGCCTTTACTCAAATAAAATTGGATATTAATAAATCCTTATTACTTTATTTAAATAAACCTTTACTCTTTTTATCAAACAAAATATTTTATTTCAAAAGCTTGGCCAAGATTAAATTTGACTCTTCAAAATAATCCTTATTTATATTTCTGCCTTTGCTTTATAAAAACCATATCTTTTTATTTTTAAAGATTCAAAAATAGTGATTCCAACTATTATAACTTTATTTATTAATTGTTTATATTTTTAAATCCCTTTAGGATTTTATTTGATCAAAAATAGGTTTTGATGTTTCTAATTGGAATCAAAAAGTTTCTTCTCACCCTAAATTTCAACAATTGTTTAATTTGTTTACTTATTTTTTCCATTTCAAAATTTGGAAATTTTTGGGATGTGACACTCACACAGTTGGCAATTTTATTTATTCAGTTATTGTTGCAGCAATTACTAGTCAGGTATAAATAGCAAGGGTCATCCTGATATAATAATCAGTGGAACTTTTAGTTAATCATTCCGTTGTAGTTGCAACACTTACTAGTCAGATACATATAGCATGAGACATCCCCAAAACCCAGCAGTTGTTGGTACTTTTATTTAGCCATTCTGTTGTAGTGAAGCTGATTACTTGTCATATAGGATACAAGTCAAATTATAACAGTAAACTTTAGTTATAGTTGTCTATGATCGATAACTGTGCTCCAAGTCGCCCATAACCGCGGACACGGCTTCTCGAAAAGATTTAACCATGTAGGGGTGCACCAAAGTTTCCACACACACCTACACCCTTGTTGTCAGATCAGGTAGGAACAAGATCACAAAACATACACCCAATGGTATGTCGACGGGGTTTCAGACACGACGTTTTCGAGACCCAAAGCAAGTACATGGGGGCCACCCCACTAAGCTACCCGCAACAAAGTCGATTAGTCTCGACACGGATCCGGTGTGTGGCGGCGGTAACGATCGGGAACCCGAAAGTGTGGTGGGCTTGTCGACACAAATAAAACGTGGCACGGGTTCCTAACGATCTGAGCGCTCCACGTTAATCGTAAATAAAACAGTAAAACATGGTATAAGTACATGATAGTAATAAAGCCCGAAACTAGGTTGTGGCCCCCAGTACAGTACTTTGAAATCAGGTACTAAATCGATGGGGGTGCCCACACACCCCACCTGTGGTTAGCGCGCTCGATCTCGGAATAGGTGTCAAGAACTCAGGATCCTACGGGACACAAGTGGTCGGTTAAAAACCAAATATTGTCTATTACCCACCGGTGCCTCTGCATTATTTACCTACTTTTAATTTTAGTTATTAAACAGTAATTAAATTCATGATCATCTCCACCAACAAGCATGTGCCAACCATCCAACCAGAGTGGAACATTGATGACGCGAATCAGCACCTGAGCAAGCGACTACGACTCGCAAGGCGGACTATCTACCAAACAATAGGTAATAAGAGGTGTCCATGGCAATATAGAGGCTACAGGGAAGCATAAAGGGGTATAGAATCTATAGCATCGTAACACAGATAGCAATAGATCAACAGGAAGAAATAAAGACTAGAAATATAAAATAGGTAGAAAGAGGGAGACTGCTCGCCTGAAAACATTGCCGAAGGTTCATCCAAAGATCGTGTCGACACTCGCATCAACTCATCGGCCTAATCCGTGAAGAAGCAAAGCACTAAAAGAATCACCGGATGCACTATTTAATACTAGGGCAGAAGATAAGGCATGATGCATGTATGATGTATGACATGGCAAAGATGCGATGCAATTAGGCCATATTAAGCGGAACCAGGGTTCCGATAATTAATTAGATGGTTCAATTTGTTTAGATACCACGCAATTTAAATATTGTCTTAACAAGGCAAAATACGTCATCGGTTCGCTACACAAATTTAAATGGGGCCAATATTAGACTAGATTCGCCCGCATATGGTCTACATATTTAATTATTAGATGAGACGGCGAAATACCCCAAACCACACAATATGCATGCGAGTAGGAATGATTCATATGCAACAAGTAGATATAACATTTATAAAATAGAGGCTCGGAAAGGGGTCACACATGTCGGATCGACGATCTTGGTTTAGGGGTTCGACTCGCCAGGATAGGTCTTCGGATTCCAAAAACGAGGTCTTTGATTTCCATGACGGTGCCCTCGGTGCTCCGTGTCGAAGGCATCGAGGTTTCCGTGTAGGAGATCTTGGTGTTTTGGGTCGAAGTGCTCGAGTGTTGGTGTCGGGCTCGGGTTCGGTGTCGATGATTCACCGGGTTATCTTGGTATGTGACAATAACTCCACTCGGTGTCGATCTTGGCAGACGAGGATATATGATGAAACGTGGAGCAACAAGTGCACTGGCGGCATGACACAAAACAGAGCATTGACATAACAACGTTTCTAGGAGGCCTTGTGCTGCTCAGACGTTAGCTCGAACGCCTTGCAGACGGAAAACAGAGGGGTGGCATATAACTTGTTCATGTGGCCTCCATACAACGCTAGGAACAGGATACCATAGAGCAGGCTTGGCCGACAACCAGCAGCACAGAAAGGTGGAGCTCGGACATGTGGAGAAAAGAGAGATCGTGGACGAGCTTGGGTCCCTGATAACAATTGCAGAACATGGAGGGGAGGGCGCGTCCTGCAAGGATGCAGAGGCAGGGAGGGCACGACAACGAGGGGACTCGGCAGGGGCGGTGGCTATGCATCGGGAGGACGTGTCCTATGACGGCGGAGTTGAGGCGGCCGGCTCGACGGAGGTGGCACGCGCTCATGGCCGGGAAGCTCGGACGGGCTGGAGCTGCGACAGAGGAAGGACAGAGAGTCCAGTGGAGATGGCATCGAGATCGGGAGATGGAGGCATCGGTGGAGTCGAGGGGTGCCCTGCGATGCAGAGGCGGCGATGAGGTGCGGCGCCTGCGCGGGGAGGAGGCGTTGCCGCGGCTCGCAGGGATAGCGGCGGCGGATGCGGGGTGGGGATGGGTCGCGTTAGGGGCGACGGGATGCGGGTTAGGTGGCTCGCTATGGGGTCGGGGTTGAGTTGATGGCTAGGATGGCTAGTGGGAGAGAGTGGGGTAGGTATCTAGGGTTAGGGTTAGGGTTTGAGGGAAGGGTAGTTTAGAGTTTATTTTGTTGGGTTGTAGGTGGACTCCGGTCGGTCCATTGGGCCTGGCCGGTTGTCTGCCTCCCCAGTTTTAAAAGAATATATTTTTATTTATTTATTTATTTATTTATTTATTTATTTAAATGGTATTTTGATAAATAGTTTAGACAAAGTAAATGATCCGGACGGACTGATGGTTTTAGTTTGAACAACGGGGGAATATCTAGAAGACAAAATACACTTTTAGCAAGATAGTTTTTTTATACAAACAATATGCATGCAGATGTCATGATGATATATGATGAAACGTGGAGCATGAGGCTCATCTTCGGGTTGATGAAGGGTGACCCGCACGATTTTTGTGCCACATCGGGGAGGAAATAATCCGCACGATTTCCGAGGCATGAGGCTCCTCTGAGGTGACCGTTGGTCGGCCTCCGGCCTTCGCCGGCTTCCCGGCATGGGATCTGCATGGATTCCTCTGGTGGCGGTTGGAAGGTCACCTACTCTAGGGTGGCCTCGGGTGGTAAGTTTCTTGAGGGATCACTGGTGCTCTCGGTTGATTCTTGGCTAGTTCTTCTCAATGCCAAAGGTGCTCCCCTTGAGGGTAGATGTTTGGAAAATGGGGAGAATATTTCTATTGGATCTGTTTTGAGGTTCCCCTCTCACCTCTCTCGTGTCAATGATCTTTTGGTGCCTTAATCTGGATTTCTTGGTAGATCTCCTACCATCTCTGGAATAGATGAGGACACTGGTTTTAAATGGCATGCTCTTTGCTCCTCCCTACCGGCTGATAATCTGGAGCCTTCTAAGGGTTTTCTGATGCTTTTCCCTAGTGCAAAAAGATTAGTTCCCCTCAACCATAATGAGGTGGTCATTGATGCTAGATATTTGATCCAAGGTGAGGTTGTGGCCACTGGTGTTTCTATTGATCTTCAAGTGAAGAAGGTTGTGGTTGGCGCTCAGATCTTGCCCAGCTCTTCGGTTAAGAAAATTTCTCTCACAACTGAGAAGACAGTGCCAAAGACCCTGGATTTCACCAAGGATTTTCCTAAGGAGTTCCCTAATAAGGATGCATCAATGAATCGACCTGCCCTGGATTTCTCATTAGGGCAGGAATTTGAGAAGAAGATTTTCGATAAATTCAGGCATCAAGTTAATTTCCTTGGTGGTTTCAGAAAGAAGCCTTTCTATTTGGTTTGTTCTTTTGGAAGAGCAAATTTTAAATTGGATATCCATACGGTTGTTCTTGCACTCCAAGCTTGTTTTGGTGGTCTGGCTTCTAAATTTCAAGTGAGATTATTGCAAGAAAGAATTTTTCGTTTCTCGGTTGCTTCACGAGCGGTGGGATTTGAACTTTACAATATTTCAAAATTTTCATGTGAGTCTTTTGTGGTTCATATTAATCTTTGGGGTAATGGCGGCCCAAATTGGATCTTTGAAGAAAAAGAATTTTATAAAGAATATGCTGGAGATTGGAAAGTTGTCACGTACAAAAAGAAAAGTCCCAAAAAATCTCCTTCGTTGAAGAATGGCAAAAATGTTCTGTCTGTTTTCCAACGACTCAAATTTCCAATTGCTGCTGCGGATTCCTCGCCTATTCCTGCTGGGAGCAGTAAGTGTGATATCATTTCGAGTAATCATGGCAGGTCTTACGCGCAGGTTCTCGCTGATTGTGCTGTTAAACCTGTGGTAACGCCGGTCGGGTCAAATGGGGGCGATAATCACGCGGCATTTAAGCTCCCTGGTCTTATTCCTTTTTTGAAATTTCCTTCCTTCACAAAATGTTTGTGGCCCGACAAATATTACATTGGGTGGTTCAAGGCCCAGCAAAATCCTCATTTTCGGCCCACTGTATACAACGGTTTTAAAGAGTTCTCCATTTAATTGCAAAAAACAACTGCTCGATTCCCTGTCCCCTCAACTCCCTCGCCTGCTGAAAACCCAACTCCTCCTTGCTCGTCGCCGACAAGGACTGGCTCAATGGCAAACATTCTGATTGATCCTGCGCCGTTCTTGCCGAATGGTTTCCAAGTGCTGCAAGTGGCTGGAAGAACCCGCGTCAAGAGGGTGGTGATTCCGCGACGGTCACGGACCCATGAACAGTATGCCATCGCAACCATTAATCCCCTTCCCCCTGGTCAGGTCCCTTTTATGAATATTCGCGAGGTTCTTGTTGATTTCCTCAACAATGAGGCTCGCGTGCACTTTCGGGATGTTCAGGCCTGCCCTTTTGGGGCTGCCTATGTGCAATTTCATCATGTTAGCGACAGGGACAGGCTCATCGTGGCCATCCCTATTCCTTTCCAGGACGTGCATGTTTCTTTTGTTAAGCACAATGAGGGGGAAATTGGAGGAGAGCTCAATTCAACAACGAGTGTTGGGTGATGCTAGTTGCCCCCCCTGGACCACTGGCATACTGAAGATCTGAACGCAGTTTTTGCTAATATTGGGAAGGTTCTTCTTTGGGAGCGGGACCGGGACCATAAAGGAAGGATTCTTGCAAAAATTCGTGTTACTGATCTGGTGGATATTCCCAAGAGTGTCAAGTTCACTATAGGTGACTTGGTGGAGTCTGAATCTTGGACTTTTTCTGTTGAGGTGTTGCAGAGTGACTTGCTTGGGGGGCACCTGAGGAGGACCCACTTCCGGCTGACAATGAGGACCCACATACCTTACCTGTCTTTGGGACCCAGATCCCCCCTCCTCCACCTCCCCCACCTGCTCTTGGGGGTGAGGCTGGTGGTTGGGGTCAGTGGTTTGCTCCTGTGCAGGACCCTGCTCCAGGTGGAGATAACAATGAAGGCTGGGACCCTTGGGAAGCTGCTGCTACTCCAGTTCAAGGTCCTGTGATTGCTCCTGGTGAAGACATGCCAGTGGATAATCATAATATTCCCCCACAGGATGTTAACAGTGGAGTTACTGGTGCTATTCTTGTTAATGACTAGGAGTCTGATGATGATGACTCCGTGAATGCTGAACCTACGGTTGTCGAGGGACAGGCAGGGTTTGAGGAGCCTCAGGGTGTTGGAATTGGAGAGGGCCTGCAGAACATCCTTCAAAACTACTTGGAGGAGGATGAAGCTAACTCTGATGAAGAGGGGATGGTGGAGAGCCCCATGGACACTGGTGCTGAGGCTGAAGTGAATAATGATTGGATGATGGAAGACCAACACCTCCTTTCCCCTAAGGAAGCTCATCTTCAGGTTGGAATGGTCAGAACTTTTATCTCCATCCCTGATGTTCATGCTACAAAATTGGGCTTTTCTCAACAAGGTTTGGAGCTCTGGGAAAGCTACTTTGCTCCCTATATTCAGAAGGATTCTTCTTCAAAGGACTCACTCATGTGTGAAATTCCTGTAAGTTGGTTCAATTTTATTACTCTCATGCTTGCTACTCCTGAGAAGTTTAACTGGGTCAAAAGCTTTCTTACTTCTCCACTATGGGAAATTATTAAAGAACCTATTGCTGAGGAGAATTCAATCTCTTTCATCATCCCTAATGAAAGCATTTCACAGATGGCACCCCCTTGTCTGGGCATTGAGGCCAAGCAGTCCTCTTGCTCTCCTTACACTCCTTCCAGAAAGAGAAAGGGCAAGGAACCTCTGGTGGAAACTGAGGTGAGAAGAAGTCCTAGAATATATTGAATTAAATGGGGGTTTTAAAAGTCACTTAAACTGCTCAATTGTTGACTGTCTGACTTGCAATGCTGCTCCACCTTGTTTAAATCCTAAAGTGGTTAAAAATCTTGCTGCCTCCTTCTGCAAGGTAAAGGATGGTGACCTGGAGAAGAGGTTGCTCAAGAAAGGGAAGGCCACTGAAGTGGCAGTTAAGGCTCCTCCAAAAGGCAACATCAAGGGAAATGGATCCTCAAGCTTGAACCTTGGAGGCAAGAAGAAAGCTGGGCCTGCTGGTTCCTGTGGTCAGCAAGCCAAGAAGAAACCCCCAACTTATGTTTAATGTACCACAATCTATCTTTTGATGGAGCCTTGTTGGTTCCCTGTTCTGAAACCTGTAATAGTGGTCATCTGATGTGTTTGCTACCTAATGTCATCATGGATGTTGAATCTGTCAGTGGGTTTATGGTATGGAATGCATTTTGTATATTTGGTTGTGATCTTTTCAGTTGGGTGATTACATTGGTTGTGTCACCTCTTATATCAATACCCAATTGGTTTTTTAATGGATAATAAAATAATATGGTCTGAATTGGAACATCAGGGGCATTAATTCAGAAAACAATGGGTTGCTCTCAGAAATAAAATTGATGAATCTGGTTGTGACATTATTTGCCTCCAAGAAACTAAGAAGGAAGTTTTTGATATCTCTTACATCAGAAAATTTTGTCCCCCCAAATTTTCCAAATTTGAATTCCTTCCCTCCACGGGGGCTTCTGGGGGTTTGATTATCATCTGGAATAGTTCTCTGTTTTCTGGGCAACTTTCTTTCCAAAATGAGTTCTCAATCTCCATCACTTTGACATCACTCTTGTCCAATGGGACCTAGATTCTAACCAACATTTATGGGCCATGCTTAGCTAAAAAAAAGCAGATTTCCTTGAATGGTTTGGAAATGTTGACATGCCTGATGATATGGATTGGTTCATTGTGGGTGATTTCAATTTTATTAGAAAACCCTCTAACAGAAATAGGCAGGGGGTGATGTGAATGATATGTTACTTTTTAATGAAGCCATTAGCAATCTAGGACTCATAGAGTTACCCCTTAAAGGTAGAAAGTTCACATGGAGCAGCATGCAAAAGGAACCTCTACTGGAAAGGCTAGACTGGTTCTTTACATCTGCTTCCTGGACTCAGAGCTATCCTTCAACTTTTGTTGTCCCTCTTACCAAGCCTACCTCTGACCATTTACCTTGTGTCATATCTATTGGCACAATGATTCCAAAATCCCAGGTTTTCAGATTTGAGAATTACTGGATGCATCATAGTGATTTTAAAGAAATTATTCAAAATGCCTGGAACATCCCAGTTGGTTTCCCTGATTCTGCCAAAAAAATTAATGCTAAATTCAAAAATGTCAGAAGGGGGCTCAAGATCTGGGCAAAAAAACTGCCTTGTTTGAAATCTCAAATTAATAATGTCAATGCCACCATTGATCTCCTGGATGTCTTGGAGGAAATGAGAACTCTTCGCTCGGAATGGAATCTGTGGATCTCTTGAAAAGTCTTATAATCTCACTTATTCAAGATCAAAATGCTTATTGGAAGCAAAGAGTAAAAGTCAAATGGGTCAAGTTGGGTGATGAGAACACAAAATTCTTTCATTCAAAAGCCACCATAAGCTTCAGGCATAACTACATCTCCATGCTCAAAGATGACTCTAATGAAGAGATTCATGCTCATTCTGGTAAAGCTGATCTACTCTGGAATGCCTTCAAAGATAGAATGGGAACATCTGATAAGACTGAAATGCACTTCAACCTTTGTGAGTTGGCAGGGGAATGCTTGAGTCAAGAGGAAAGAGAGGTTTTAGAAGAACCATTCTCTGATAATGAAATTGAAGGTGTAATCAAGGAACTTCCTAATGACAAATTTCCTGGTCCTGATGGCTTTAATAATGAATTCATTAAGCAATGCTGGCCTATTATTAAGGAGGATGTTAAACAACTCCTTGTGGATTTCTATGAAGGTAGGACTTCTTTGGAAAGCATTAATGCTTCTTTTATCACCCTCATTCCATAAAATGAGGCCCCTTTGACACTTGCTGATTTTAGGCCTATTTCACTGCTCAACAGTGTCTTCAAGATTATAACCAAGCTTCTGGCTAACAGGCTTCAAAAAATTATCCTTAAACTTGTTCACAAAAACCAGTATGGATTTCTAAAACAAAGATCTATCCAAGACTGCTTAGGATGGGCTTTTGAATTCCTTGATCAATGTCACAAGACCAAAGAAGAAATTTTAATTCTGAAGCTTGATTTTGAAAAGGCTTTTGATAGAATTGAGGATTCAACAATCATCAATATTCTCAAAGCCAAAGGTTTTGGTGAAAAATGGATTAATTGGATTCAGTTGATCTTTGGATCTGCTTCATCCTCTATTTTGTTAAATGGAGTGCCTGGGAAAAGTTCTATTGCAGAAGAGGTGTAAGGCAAGGGGATCCTTTATCCCCACTCCTGTTTGTTCTGGCTGTTGATATTCTCCAATGCATTCTCAACAAAGCAATGAGCCTTGGGCTTCTCTCCCTTCCTCTTGAAGGTGTGTTACATCACGACTTCCCCTAGTACAGTATGCAGATGACACCTTATTAATCCTTAAGGCTGATTCAAAGCAATTAATGTGCCTTAAGGCTTTACTTCATACTTTTGCCCTTTCCACTGGACTCAAGGTTAATTACTCTAAGTCTAGTATGATGCCAATCCACATGGATTCTGAGAGGCTAAGACACTTTGCTAGCACACTTTCATGCCTCACTAGTTCACTACCCTTCACATACCTTGGATTGCCTTTAAGCATCAATAAGCCTGCAGTGGAGCATTTTCTGCCTATTGTTCAGAGGGTGGAGAGAAGACTATGTGGGATTTCTGATTTCCTAAACTATGGGGGAAAATACAGTTGGTTAAATCTGTCTTATCCTCCCTTCCCATATATTATATCAGTTGTTTTGAACTTCCTGTCTCTATTAAGGATCAGCTGATTAAGTATATGAGGCAGTGCTTGTGGAGGAAGAAAACCACTGATGTCCAAGCTAGAGGACAAGCTCTAGTGTCCTGGAATAAAGTTTGTAGACCAAAGAATCATGGAGGTTTGGGTGTTCTTGATCTTAACATTCAAAACTCAGCACTTCTTTTGAAAAATTTGGATAAATTCTATAATCGCAAGGATATTCCATGGGTTCATCGTCTGGAACACTTATTACTGCAATGGTAAATTGCCTGGATGAAGTCTGGAGGGATCCTTTTGGTGGAAGACTCATCTGAAATTAGTTGACATTTTTAAAGGAATGGCAAAGTGCTCGGTGGGAGATGGAAAATCCACTCTCCTCTGGACTGATATGTGGAAAGATGAATGCTTACAGCACAGGCTTCCTCATCTTCTTTCTTATGAAAAAAATCCACACATTTCTGTTTGTGAGTTCCTACAGACACCCAACATGCAAGATCACTTTTTTCTCCCTCTGTCACAACAAGCTTACTTTGAATACCAATGCCTAGAGCAAATTGTCAGTGATGGAATGCAGAGAGAAACAGACAGCTGGAGTTATATTTGGGGCAGTGATATTTTCTCAGACAAAAAGTCCTATTCTTCATTATCTGGATACCATTCAGTGCAACCACATTTTTCCTGGTTGTGGAAGTCCTCTTGCCAGCAAAAACACAAGTTCTCCTTCTGGCTTTTGCTCCTTGATAGACTGAACACCAGAAATCTTTTGAAAAGGAAAAGATTCGCTCTAGCCTCAATGATTGTGTGTTCCATGGTTGCACTAGTGAGGAAACTTTACTTCACTTATTTTGGGATTGTTCTTTTGCAAAAGCATGCTGGGATGAAATTTGTCTTATCCGAGACAATGATCTAAATCTCTTCGAGGCGTTTACTAGTATTAAAAGCATCCTAAATGTCCCCTTTGCAATGGAAATCATTATCCTTGGGGATTGGGGCATATGGATGTGCAGAAACAATGAAATCTTCAATAACAAGCATGCTTCCCTTGATGAATGGAGGGCTATTGTTTCTCAAGAATTAAGATGGGTCCGGTGTAGAATTAAGAAAAAGTATTATCAGGACCTCAAAGACTGGATTAGCAATAACTTAGACAGGATATAGTTAGCCATGGTGTTTCTTATCCCTCATTGAGGTGGCCTGGAACTTGTAAATATACACTACTTGTAACCCTTTATGATTTATAAAAATTGCAGTGGGGTTTTTTACCCTACTATTTTACCCTTAAAAAATGTCATGATGATACATAGAGACAAGACATGCGATTTTCTAGTAGTGGTTTTACCCGGGGTGCGACAATTCGACACCACTAACAATGGATCTCGCCCTCGAGATTCACCTCGTAGTACGGGGAAGAAGGCCGACGTTCTGATCCTTCACGCTTCGTGCAGATCTTCGTGACACCACTAACAAGGGTTCTTTCGCTATCTTGAAATCCGCAACACCACTAACAAGGACCGGTGCCCATGTTCGTCGAGAGAACACTCCGGAGAAACAAAGTACGAAGGTAGAGGTATCAAAAGATAAGGCCACCTCTAACTTCCATGAGAAGAGGAAACGTTACATTGACCCACCAGTTCGATGTACAAGAGTGAACAGTAAGAGTCCGGTAGGGTGATCAGTCCATCCCGTACCCAAACTATTAACTCCATATATGAATAGGAAAATCATGCAACACAACTCTCGAAATTTAGAATGAAGATCTTTACAAGCGGTATTCGGAACAAAGGGATGATGCAAGCTTTGCATCTGATTTGATGTAGATGATGTTATCACGTTGGAAAACACTGGAAGATACAAAAGAAATAGTATGAAAATACATAATGATTACTTTTCACGATGGTTCCATTGGCATGAACAACACATGCTGAAGGTATACTCCAACTTCACCAATGCTCGTCCTTCTCATATGTATTTCAATGATGCGGATATCCGCCAAGGTACACATACGGATAAATAATTCAAGAACAAAATGATTGGATGGAGGGTACAACAAACGAGATGCAGATTTGATGTTTGTAGCACCACCGTTATAAAAGGACGGAAGAGAAACCCTGAAGGTACGACAGAAACCCAACCGCGAGAAATCCTGGACTCAAAGAAAAGATAAGAGAGCAGATTCAAAACATGTAGAGGTAAGAAGAGAATAGCAGAGGGGTAAGGAGTAAAATCAGACCTAATCAGATCTATCGAACCGATTTTTTAAAATAATTTTGACACTCTATAACGTCCGTTAGCTAGGTTATCCTACAGGCTGGACCAGTGAGGTATCATAACTGCTGAGCTCTGATACCACTCTGTAACACCCTCGGATCGGCCCTATGTAAGTTTTAGCGTCTCCCGCCAAACCCGCATAGAAACGATTCAAAGGCGCCCACCAGGCACTTTCGTGCGGGTGGAAAACAAAGTAATACCATTACACATTAGTCCACGATGGAACCCACAAAACAGATATATACAAACAATGACTCAAAGTGTCAAGAATATAGATATACAGTACAAAGATCCAAATCACCTTTAAAGCGATACAGCGTCCGAGTACGGACAAGATGCAAATTGAGCTAAGAGCCCTAAAGAATAACCAATGGCGTCCATAACCCTACCCAGGCCAAGCCGGAAGGGTAACCCTGCTAACGACGTTGATCTCAAAACCTGCTTAAACAAAGGGGGTGCCGACATAGGGCAAAGGAAAAAGAGAGCGGTCAGTACTGAGGCCAGTACACGGCGAGACTAGAATTCGGCGGTCCTCGCCTACATAGGTATGATGGACTGAAGTGGTAGCGCAGCATGCACTAAACAACTTATAGAGACTCAATACAACTGGAGACTATCAGAGAGGGATGAGAAAGACCTATTCGGTACCAACCTGGAACTACCACCAAGCATACCCATCCTGGTATTTCCCCCTCGAGACTAAACGAGGAAGTCAAACCGAGGAACTCACACAGTTGGCAGTTTTATTTATTCAGTTATCATTGCAGTAATTACTAGTCAGGTATAGATAGCAAGAGTCATCCTGATATAATAAGCAGTGGGCACTTTTAGTTAATCATTCCGTTGTAGTTGCAACACTTACTAGTCAAATACATATAGCATGAGACATCCCCAAAACCCAGCAGTTGTTGGTACTTTTATTTAGCCATTCTGTTGTAGTGAAGCTAATTACTAGTCATATCGGATACAGGTCAAATTATAACAGTAAACTTTAGTTATAGTTGTCTATGATAGAGAACTGTGCTCCAAGTCGCCCATAACCACGGACACTGCTTCTCGAAAAGATTTAACCCTGCAGGGGTGCACGAAAGTTTCTACACGCACCTACACCCTTGTTGTCAGATCAGGTAGGTACAAGATCACAAAACATACACCCAACGGTATGTCGTGGGGATTCGCACCACGGCGTTTCCTGCACCAAAGAAAGTACATGGGGCCACTCACGCTACCCCAACGAAGTTGGCCGCCCGATACTGGACCAGGGGTGTGTGGCAGTACGGTATCAGAACGATCGGAACCCGAAAGTGTGACTGGGCTTGTCGATACAGCGAAAACGTGGCACGGGGTTCCTAAATTGTACAGACGCTCCACGCACAATCGTAAATAAAGCAGTAAAACATGGCATAAGTATAAAGCCCCAAACTAGGGTGTGGCCCCCAGTACAGTACTTTGAAATCCGGTACTAAATCGATGGGGGTGCCCACACACCCCACATGTGGTTAGCGCGCTCTATCTCGGAACAGGTGTCAAGAACTCGGGATCCTACGGGACACAAGTGGGCGGTTAAAAACCAAATATCTATTACCCACCGGTGCCTCTGCATTATTTACCTTTTTTTAATTTTAGTTATTAAACAGTAATTAAATTCATGATCATCTCCACCAACAAGCATGTGCCAACCACCCAACCACAGTGGAACATTAATGACGCGAATCAGCACCTGAGCAAGCGACTACGACTCGCAAGGCGGACTATCTACCAAACAACAGGTAATAGGAGGTGTCCATGGCAATATAGAGGCTGCAGGGAAGCATAAAGGGGTACAGAATCTATAGCATCATAACACAGATAGCAATAGATCAACAGGAAAAAATAAAGACTAGAAATATAAAATAGGTAGAAAGAGAGAGACTGCTCGCCTGAAAACATTGCCGAAGGTTCATCCGAAGATCGGGTCGACACTCGCATCAACTCATCGGCCTAATCCGTAAAGAAGCAAAGCACTAAAAGAATCACCGAATGCACTATTTAATACTAGGACAGAAGATCAGGCATGATGCATGTATGATGTATAACATGGCAAAGATGCGATGCAATTAGGCCATATTAAGCGGAAACGGGGTCCGATAATTAATTAGATGGTTCAAGTTGTTTAGATACCACGCAATTTAAATGTTGTCTTAACAAGGCAAAACACGTCATCGGTTCGCTACACAACTTTAAATGGGCCAATATTAGACTAGATTCGCCCGCATATGGTCTACATATTTAATTATTAGATGAGACGGCGAAATACCCTCAAACCACACAATATGCATGCGAGTAGGAATGATTCATATGCAACAAGTAGATATAACATTTATAAAAATAAAGGCTCGGAAAGGGGTCACACATGTCGGATCGACGATCTTGGTTTAGGGGTTCGACTCGCCAGGATAGGTCTTCGGATTCCAAAAACGGGGTCTTTGATTTCCATGACGGCGCCCTCGGTGCTTCGTGCCGAAGGCATCAAGGTTTCCGTGTAGGAGACCTTGGTGTTCCGGGTCGAAGTGCTCGAGTGTTGGTGTCGGGCTCGGGTTCGGTGCCGATGATTCACCGGGTTATCTTGGTCGGTGACAATAACTCCACTCGGTGTCGATCTTGGCAGACGAGGATATATGATGAAACGTGGAGCAACAAGTGCACTGGCTACATGACACAAAACAGAGCATTGACATAAGAACGTTTCTAGGAGGCCTTGTGCTGCTCAGACGTTAGCTCGAACGCCTTGCAGATGGAAAACATAGGGATGGCATATAACTTGTTCATGTGGCCTCCATATGACGCTGGGAACAGGATACCATAGAGCAGGCTTGGCCGACAACCAGCAGCACAGAAAGGTGGAGCTCGGACATGTGGAGAAAAGAGAGATCGTGGACGAGCTTGGGTCCCTGCTACCTATTGCAGAACATGGAGGGGAGGGCGCGTCCTGCAAGGATGCAGAGGCAGGGAGGGCCCGACGACGAGGGGACTCGGCAGGGGCGGTGGCTATGCATCGGGAGTACATGTCCTGCGACGGCGGAGCTGAGGCGGCCGGCTCGACGGAGGCAGCACGCGCTCATGGCTGGGAAGCTCGGACGGGCCGGTGTTGCGACAGAGGAAGGACAGAGAGGCCAGGGGAGATGGCGTCGAGCTCGGGATATGGAGTCGTCGGCGGAGTCGAGGGGTGCCCTGTGATGCAGAGGCGGCGATGAGGTGCGACGCCTGCGCGGGGAGGAGGCGCTGCCGCGGCTCGCAGGGATAGCGGCGGCGGTTGCGGGGTGGGGATGGGTCGTGTTGGGGGCGACGGGATGCGGGTTGGGGTGCGTCTATCGTGGGGTGCAGGCGTAAGAGGTAGGTAGGGCAGGGCCAGATGATGGGGAGTGGGCGTACGCGGTTTGCAGGAGGCGGTGTACTGCGAGGCAGAGAGTGGGGCTGTGGGGGTGGGTCGCTGTGGGGTCGGGTTTTGACCGCGAGCGGGCGGTGGGATGGCTAGCGGCGGCGGCTGGGGAGAGGGAGTAGTGTAGGTAGCTAGGGTTAGGGTTAGGGTTTGAGGGAAGGGTAGTTTACAGTTTATTTTGCTTGGTTGTAGGTGGGCTTCGGTCGGTCCATTTGGCCTGGCCGGTTGTCTGTCTCTCCATTTTTTAAAAGAATATGTTTTTTTAATATTATTTTGATAAATAGTTTAGACAAAGTAAAGGATCCGGACGGACCGATGGTTTTAGTTTGAACAACGGGGGAATATCTAAAAGACAAAATACACTTTTAGCAAGATAGTTTTTTTATACAAACAATATGCATGCAGATGTCATGATGATACATAGAGACAAGACATGTGATTTTCTAGTAGTTGTTTTACCCGTGGTGCTACAGACATCGATTGAGCGCCACCGGCTCCTGCCCGACTCCGGCGACCTCTCCTGGTAACCCTAGCCCGCCCCTTCTCTCTAATTGACGCTCGCGCCTTCACCTCTCTCTTGCGCGTCTAACGCCGCCCTTCTTTGGTCTTCCCGTGGCTTGTAGCTTCGTCTCCGACAAGACCCGTGCGTGCCCGACGCCGTCGTGAACTCTAGCGAGCGATTGCAGGCAACCTCGTGTGCCCCTTGATCTACGGCGACCACCTCGAGCATCCTCACTCCACGGCGAACCCGGTGAGCATCTTCCCTTCCTCCCTTGCTTCCTATTTTCGCCGGAACACCTCTGTCCAAGCGTGCCGCTGTCGTCCACCGTCGCTAGCGCCGCCAGTTAGTGGACAGTAGTTGTAGGCCATTAGATGCAAATCATGTGGATCCAATAGATCATCTAATCGAAGGGGTATGCAATGATCTGCACCGTGCAATTTAACTTAGATCCAACGCACTGCGTCGCTCGATCCAAACGAACCGGTACCAGCCAACGAAAATAAGACACGTGGCCTGATCTGTCTACTTAAAATCAAGAAAATGAATTTGATTGATTAAACTTGCAAAAACCATAATTTTTGTTCTGCTTGGCCAAATTTTATATCAATGGATTCAAAAAAATGTGAAATTTGCAACCATGCCCTTAGTTTAGTGTTTTGCTTCCGAAAAAGTAGGTGTTTGCAGAAACATTTCTAGGACTATTTTGTGTATAAAAATTATTCTAAAAATGGTTTTTGAGTAAAACCTTTTACAAATGGTTTGATTTGAACTCTCTGACCATAAGAACCAACTTTTGAGTTTAAAAATATATTTTGTTAACACAAAGAATTATTCCTTTGAATAAAAGCATTTCTAGTAAAACAAAAATGTTACTATTATTATAAAAATGATTTTTGAGTAAAATCTTTTGCAAATGGATTTGTTTTAAAAACTTTGACCATAAACACTAACTTTTGTGTTTAAAAACATTTTTGGATAACACTAGAAATTATTACTTTGATTTAAATCATTTCTAGCAAAACAAAAATGATTTAAATGGTCATTTTCACTAACTTGATTTTAAATGGTTTTGCCACTTTTATAAATGACCAATAGGTGTTTTAAAATGTTTATAACCTTATTAGAAACCACTTTTTCAATAAAACAACCTTTTGCCTGCTTGCATGCATTATTTTGTTTTCATTATTTTATGTGATGAATTGTTGAATGCTAGTTTGAATTTGTGCCTTGATTGAATTGTATCTAGTCTCTCTACCAAAAAGTCAAGTGGTGCTTCATACATTTTGTCCTATTATTTTTACAATGCATTAGTGATATTTTGAGTAGGACTTCCATGGAATTTTTACTAAGTATGTTATGCCTTGGAAAATCCTAGTAGATGATGCCTTAGTAGAATCTTCCCTAAGTTAAGATTCTTGCTACTAGTATGCTTAGCCTAGCTAGTAGAAAACAAGGGTGGATTATATTCATGCTATGAAATATTTCTAAGTCTATGACTTGTGTTTTGTTTAATAAAACAACTATGTGTAACATCCCAAAAATACCAAACTTAGATCATCAAAACACTAATCATCAAGTTTAGGGTTAACAAAACTTTTCTAACTAAACCCATAAATGCATGCATATGTGTATGCATAGTTTTTGAATTTCTTTAAAACCACTTTGTTTGTGTGATCCATTGCTTGTAAAATGTTTATTAGATGAAATAAACATCATCTAAAACATTTCCCACACTTTTCCTTAAGACAAGTAAATCAAAACAAATATATTAAGTGAATGGTCATTTTGACCAATTTAACTCCCATGCCTACTTTGGCTGTCTCAAACTTTCAAAACCTAACAGAAACTTTTCTGGATCTTTGCACCCCTTGAATGTACTCATAACAGAGTATCAAGGCCCACTTTGTGATCATCCAGAAACTTTCAAATGCATAGTTTAAGTGACAATTCAAAATTGAATCTTCTTCATATGGGAAGATCCCACTTTTTCAAAACCCACTCAAACAAGCTCAACTTTCCAAACCCAAGCATCTGCAGACTCACCAGAACCAATCTAGCAAACCCACCAAAATTCATTTCAAAATTCAAAACTTGATTTCATGCGGCCATTTCATCAAACAGGTTGCAGACATAAATCAAACAAAACAACAAACACAAATCAAACAACAGGCTAGAGGAAGAACTAGCCGTGCCAACCTTGTCTGGGAGGCAGCCCACCGTCCATCACCACTGCCTGTCCCAGTCGCGAGCGTTGCCAAGCCCTGGACCACGCGCACAAGACACGCCCAGACCATGCCGAGCGTGCGCCAGAGCGCCACCCTCGACCAGCATCCACATCACGCGCCACCTCATCACAGGTGCATACACGGTCACCACCGACCCAGGAGACCGCCAGACATCCGTTCTTTGCCCGGTACATGTACCACCGCGCCGTCGAAGACGCCGCCTCTGCCGCGCAGAGCACCGTCCGTTCTAGACCAAACCACACCGCCCCATGCCTCGCGACCATGTCGTTGAGCATCGCCAAGAGACACAGCACCGTCCCCTACCCTTGCCCATGCCATTAGCCTGTTTCAGAACGCCGACGAGCTCACCGTGCGCCCCGATGGTCCCCTCGCTCTACTATAAATAGAGGCCACCCCGCACGATTTCTTCACACCATCTCACTCCCCTCTCCCCACTGACCGTGCCACACCATCCTCAGAGCAAGGCGAGCACCACATCACCGGAATTTCACCGGAGCCCGCCGCCTCTAGAGAAGAAAGGAGCCAACGATTGGAGCCACCCCAGGAGAAGCCATCGGTACCAGGAGGTTCGCCGTCGTCGACTTCGTCGTTCGCCCGCCTCGCCGACCCTCGCCTGCACCGGTGAGCCCCAGCACCCCTCACTGGCCGCACTAGGTTTCGTTCTCGCCGAGCTGTGTCGTCGACGATGACCCATAGTTGGATTAGAACTAGATCGAGCGATCCACGTTGCCCCATACCGCTTCGCCCAGCCCCATGTCACGGCAGTGGGGACACCCACTTAAGCAGCCCACGGAGCACTGCTTAGCAGCCGGCCCGTTAGAATTTCCAGCCAAAGAATTCAAATTAAACCTTTTCTTTTTAAATTCAAACACACTTCTGTACCCAACTTCAAAAATCAACCCAGATCGTTTCAGTGCACCAAATTGGATGAAACCAATTTTGTTGGAAAGGTATATGAATGCTTAATCCAAGCCCGTTGGATTCAAGTCATTTGGATCTGTAGATCACCCATAGCAAAAATAACAAGGCAGAAGCTTTTCTGCATTCAAACATTTTTCAAATTTAAACCATAAAATCTTTTGAGTTTATTCCAACTCTCAAAAATCACATTTAACCATACCTTTCAGAATATATAAAAATATATAAGTTTACTTGCAGAAATAATGTTCAAAGAATAAAAGAATGCTTCATAAGCATTTCTAGTCACTTTAATTAATTAAAATAAAAAGGTAAAACCTTATTAAATTGTGACACCACTTTAAATCACATTCCCATGGACTACAATATGTGGTGATGACATGTGTCAACATGATCCCATGTTTAGTTTGGAGAATATTAAATCTTAAGTAGTTCTTCAATGAGTAGAAATTACTTTTCTAAAATAAAAGGATTTAAACCAAGCCTTAACCTTGTAATGTTAGAGATGATGCTAGATCATCTATAGGGCTTTGTGTGTGATGATTGCAAGTAGTTAAGTATTGTTTGGTGATTGTGTACCTCGTATTTATTCATAGACGCTAGTACCGACCAAGGATACGAGGAGGAAGGAGGATACTACGAAGAAGAAGCCGAGGAGAACTTCAACCACTGCTCTGCACAAGGCAAGCTTATATTGACACTGATGCAAGCCTAATACTACTAGTGAATGTGCAAGCTAACACTTGCAAGATGCTATACCTATGCAAGCTGATACTATACCTATGCAAGCTTAGACTCATATTGATGCAAGCCAACCCTTGCCAGATACCCTACTGATGCCACAAACCCATACTTGTGACCCTACTTGCTTGTTGAAAACCAATCCTAGTTTTATGGCAAGCTTCTTACTTTATTTCTTTATCAAAGCTTACTTGGAGTCTACCTAAGAGTTTGGTAGATACTAGACAGTTGTGTTGGAGGTTGCATAAAGAGCATAAAATTTGGCCTAAGCTAGAAACCTTGATCTCAGCCTAAGACATGAGATTGAACTTAGTAAAACCCCACTAGTTACCACCCCTCATTAGTACCAACCCCACCTGTAGAGGCTAGTGCTAAGCATAAAACTTGATCAACTTTAGATGGGAATACTTGGTGGAAAAATGGTTATGAAAACCTTGGAATGATGGATCATTCTATTGAAATGTTTTGGACATGTGTTTCCAAACACTTGAGGATTCTAGTGATAAAAATGTTGATGCATGAGCCTTTGCCCTTTATAAAACTGATGGTTGTCTGGATGCGATACCATTCCAATTTTTGCGTACAACCACAATACCCGAATATTGTGTAGGGCTTGACTGGAAACTTATATACCTTAGTATTAGTTCCCTCACGGCCAAGGTCTGAGCTGAGGCTACCTTGTGAAGATTGTCCACTGCAAGACCCAAGATGACAAGTGGTCATGGTTGGGAGGCCAAACTCAAGGAGAGGTGCTTATACTAGGAGTGTAATTGAAAGGTTAGGATTGATTATCCGCATACGAGTATGGTGAATTCAGGATTTGTTCTGACGGATGTATCGAATGTTGTGGTGAAAGTGTACAATCTCTGCAGAGTGTCAAACTATTGAATAGCAGCGTCATGATTATGGACAGATTGAGTGGCCATCTGTTCCCGTCGAATTTTCAAAATGACTTGTGAAATGAAGTGAGACTTTGACTTGACCACAACAGAGTTGTGACCTGAACTACAAGATCCCACTTAGGAGTTATAAAATTTTGACTAGCTTTGGAACTTAGTAGAGATAAACCTGGATTTTTGCAAAACAACCCTAGAGCCTAGTGTCCTATTATCCAAAAAGACCCTTACCTGATAGTATTAGTTTGCGAGTACTTAAAGAGTACTGATGGCTTTGTCCCTGGCTATTCCCATGGCCAGACTATGAAGAGGAGTACCTTGAAGATGGAACCCCGGAAGATTACGACAACTAGGATAATCTCCCATCACAAGATTGCTCGTGAACTCGAAGATGGAGCTTCGCCACGCCACCGCTATTATTACGTATTCCGCTGCTTGATGTTGTATTAAGAACTGGATCATGAGATCCCTATTTGTGTAAGAAGTTATGTATCGGTTGTAATGGATGATGTACTATGGTATCCAATTCTGTTATGTCTCGCAAAATGGTAATCCTGGGATTGCGATGTATGGCATAACAGGCATCTAGGATTGAAAAATCCGGGTGTTGACAAGTTGGTATCAGAGCCATCCTGACCATAGGAGACCCTAGTTAGGTTGGACGTTGAACCAAAAACTTAGTTTCAAAAACCAAAGAAAACAAATATTTACAAAAAAAACTATTCTCATTCTTATCTCTTTAATTCTTTCATAAAACTTCATGTTCCTCAAAAACTCTTGCAAAATAGATAAAATTTTGACACACTTGATCACTCTGCTAATCTACTCATCCTCTATTTTTATAGATGGATGTGAAGTACAGCAAGTTTTACCAACTTGGTAATGGGGGAGACCTTATCTTTGAGAGGGATCTGGATCAGCTTTCGGAACTTCTGGAGCGTCCACACCCCGAGTTCTTCGGAGCTCAGCTCAATGATCAAGGAGGAGAAGATCTGCAGTGGCTAATTGTTGCAAGTCTCCGAGGAAAGATTGAACCTCCCACAACGGAGGGAATTCAGTTTACCTTGAGGGAAAACAACTGGCTCGATGGACTTGCCAGAGCAATGCAGGAAGCTCTTTCCTGTCTGTGTGGACAGAGCATCAATCAGATCAAGGGTACTCGTTTTGAGTTTTTCCCAAGACGTGATGCAAATGGACAACCACTGGAAGCCCCATACCACCCCGAGCTGAAGACTCAATTGGACCACCTTAGCTTCATGATGTATGATCGTCAGCAGGAGTTGGACAACTGCCGTGACTATTGCAACCACAAGTCTGCCATCATCAAGACGAAGGACCAGACCATCGCCATGCTAGCAAAGGATCGCAAGTCTCGCCGCCGTTAGCTCGACAAGAAGGAGCACATTATTGCCCGTCTTCGCCATCGCATATCATCTCTGGAAGAGACCATCCACGAGAGGGACATGCAGTTGGAGGAAAGGGAGAATGCAGGAGAGGATCTTCGTGGAGACCCTTACTCCTATCTCAACGATGACGATGATTTTCTGGAGGATCAGGCCATGGACTTCTTCACCGATAAGGATGATTTCGCCTTCATCGATGATGCTGAAGATGATGAAGCCACAGACTCCGAGGAGTAGTAGCACTGAGCACTAGCGTAGTGAGTAGTAGTCGGTCCCACTGTATCGTAGATTCCAGAATGGTTCTTAAAACCATCTGTTTTTCCTTGATGTGGTGTGTGTTGTACTGTGTGCTATGAGTGAATGAATGAAAACGCAAGTTGCTAGAAAAACTTGAGTCAAACTCTAAAGACTTTTCAAAAGACCCAAAACCTTAGAAATTTCCCTCTTTTCTCATGATCCATATCAATCCTCAGATGCCACGTGGAGGAAGTGGTTCAGCCCCGGACCCGATGTTGCAGATCCTGCAAATGTTGACTTCGACCGCTGGTCGAAAGAGCGGAACGTCAAGCCAACCTAGCCACTCTGCAGCAGATAGCCCAGCTAGCCCACAATAACCAAGGCCACGGAAATCAGGACAACCACGGATCTAAGCTCAAGAATTTCCAGAATACCAACCCACCCGTTTTCACCAAGTCAGAAGAACCCCTAGATGCCGATGATTGGCTGCAAACCATGGAAAACAACTTAGAAGTAGCAGGAGTCGAAGCCAATGAGAAAGTCCTGTTCGCCACCCATTATCTAGCCGGAGATGCTGGGCATGGTGGAACAAAGGCGTGCCATGACCGGAGGCCAGATGATGACCTGGGAGGAATTCAAGGTCAAGTTTAGCAGAACCCATGTGCCACCAGGTTTAATCAAGAGAATGAGAGACGAGTTCAGAGAGTTGAAGCAAGGAAGGATGACTGTAGTGGAATACCGTGACAAATTTTTGTCATTAGCTAGGTATGCCCTGACGAGATCGACACGAAGCCAAGAAGAAAGAAAGATTCTGAATGGTACGCATGATGACGAGATGCAGACGGTGTTAGTCAATATCCCCTTTGTTGATATTGAAGCCCTTGTAGACTCTGCTATCCGGATGGAAGGAAAGATCAACCAGGCCAATGAAAACCGCAAGCGTCGAATGATGCATCAACCAGGAACCCATCAGACCCCAAAGTATCGCCCCAACCCATCATCAGGATTTGCCCTAAGAACCAATAGACCCCCTATGACCCGTCCTACCTACCCCAACCGTGGAAACCCTAGACCCGGAGGAAACAACAACCCCGCAACTCTAGCAATTTCACCTGCGTTCCCACCCAAATTCAACACCAATAATGCTACCGCTAACCCCAACACCGCCCGAGGACTGGAAGCAATGTTGTGCCTGTCAGACCAAGGACAAGTCACAAGTGACTTGTTATGATCAGGAAATAAAGGCCACTATTCCAATGAGTGCCCCAACAAGAAGAATGCTACAGCCCCAACGCCAATGTCCCAGCTCAGAAGACGTCGTGTCCAACTGTGGAGAAGATTTGCCCTGTGGAATTCACTCAACCGCAATGGCCGTTTTTTCTCATGCATCTCAAGAAGCTCAGAAGCGCCAGACGCGTCGTCTTGGGTATGTTTTCTGTTAATTCAGTACTTGCAAGAGTGTTGTTTGATTCGTGCATCGCATTCATTTGTCACCAAGAATTTGCTCGCACTAGTAAAATTCAACCAACCAAATTGAAGCATGTGATGATTGTACAAATTCCGGATCAACCACCAAGGCTAGGCAAATTTGCAAAGCCGTCCCTATCCGAATCCATGGCATAGATTTTATGCTAATCTAATAGTACTTAACTAAAGGTTTGGAAGTAGTACTAGGAATGGATTGGATGTCCAAGCATAAAGGATTGATTGGCTGCCAAGAAAGCCATCACCATGACCAAGACCACCGAATATCAATGAGCATATATCCAAACCTTACTCGCCAATTCAAGTGTAACAAGAGTATAGCCTACCATTGACCAAGTTCGGATAGTCCGTGAATACCCGATGTATTTCAGATGTTTTGCCCGTATGCCCCAGATCGGGATATCGAGTTTATCATGGAACTAATCCCCAACAGACCCATAGCCAGAGACCCTATAGTATGAACCCGTCGAACTAGAAGAATCAAGAAGCAACCGGATTCCATGCTAGAAATCGGATTGATTCAACCGAAAAGGCGTCCCCATGGAGATCACTGTCTTGTTTGTGGACAAGAAGGATGGAGGTAACCGTTGTGTACGGATTATCGGAAGTTGAATGATGTCACCATCAATAACAAGTACCCCTTGCCTAAGATAGAAGATTTGTTTGACCGGTTGACCGGTGCCGTGTGTTTTCTAAGATTGATCTTAGGACGGCTATCATCAACTCAAAATTGCGAGAGGATATTCCAAATCTGCTTTTACCACCAGATATGGATTATATGAGTATACTGATCATGTCTTCCGGATTAACCAATGCCCCACTTATTTCATGAACCTCATGAATAAGATTTTATGGACTTCTGGATAAGTTTGTCGTTGTTTTCATCGATGACATACTAATTTATTCCAAATCGGAAGAAGAACATGAGCTACACCTAAGGACCATTCTTGGAACCCTTAGAGAGCATCAGTTGTATGCAAAGTTTAGCAAATGTGAATTCTGGTTACAGGAGGTAGGATTCCTCGGTCACATTGTATCAGCCGGAGGAATTACCGTTGACCCTGCCAAAGTGAAAGATGTAGAAGAGTGGCAAGCCCCAACCACTCAAACCCAAGTTCGTGCTTTTCTCGGATTGGCGGGATATTACCGCAAATTCGTAGAAGGATTCTCTAGTATCGCCCGACCCATGACCCAATTGCTGAAGAAGGACAAGAAGTTTGAATGGACCGACAAATGTGAAGCGAGTTTTCAAGAACTCAAGAGGAGATTGATTTCAGCCCCAATCTTGATTATGCCTGATATCACGAAGCCCTTCGATGTGTATTGTGACGCATCCAAGCTTGGTCTCGGATGTGTGCTAATGCAAGAAGGCAAAGTTATATCTTATCTATCTTGACAATTGAAGCAACATGAACAAAATTACCCAACCCATGACCTCGAACTCGCAGCCGTAGTTCTAGCCCTGAAGACATGGAGACATTACCTTATGGGAAACCGTTGTGAGATTTATTCGGATCACAAGAGCCTAAAGTATATATTCACTCAGAAGGAGCTGAATATGAGGCAGAGAAGATGGATTGAGCTAATCAAGGATTACGACCTGGACATTCACTATCACCCTGGAAAAGCCAATGTGGTAGCCGATGCCCTTAGCAGATTGCCGTGCGCTGAACTCCATGATTTTGAAGGAGCAACCAAGTTTGCACAAAGAGATGGAAGATTTTGAGTGGAATTAGTAAGTGAAGGATTTTTAGCATAGAACTTCAGCCCACTGATCACCGATTAGAGAGGCGCAGAAGGAAATGCTAGTATCGACAGAATCAAGCGTCAGACAGGCAAAGTACCCGGATTCACCGAGGACGAAGAAGGAGTTTTGTGGTACAAAGGACGCCTTTGTGTACCATCAGATTTTGAGTTAAAAGAAGTTATCTTGAAGGAGGCTCATGATACTCTTTATTCCATCCATCCCGGAGGAACTAAGATGTATCACGATTTGAAAGAGCAATTTTGGTGGCATAAGATGAAGAGAGAAATCGGAAGCTATATCGCCAAGTGTGATATATGTCAAGTCAAGGCAGGACATCAAAGACCCTGGATTGTTGCAACCTTTGCAGATTCGGAATGGAAATGGGATCAGAGGAATGGACTTTATCATCGGACTACCTACTTCTAGTAGGGAAATGACTCTATCGGGTCATAGTGGACAGATTGTCCAAAGTCGCCCATTTCTTGCCGTCAAAACCACCTATCGAGTTCGAAGCTAAGGAGTTGTACATCGCTAGAATAGTTAGTTTGCACGAGTCCCCAAGAACATAGTATCGGATCGAGGAACTCTTTACCTCGAGATTCGGAAGAAAGTCCAAGAAGGTTTAGGAACCCGCCTAGATTTCAGTATCACAGATCACCCTCGCATCGATGGACAAACGGAGCGAGTAAATCAAATACTCAAGATATGCTTAGAGCATGTGCTAGAATATGGATCCAAATGGGAAGACTGTCTGCCGTTTGCAGAATTTTCATACAACAATAGTTACCAAGCCAGTTTGCAAATGGCCCCATTTGAATTCATGTACGGAAGGAAGTGTCGCACCCCTTTGAACTGGTCGGAAGTAGGAGAGAGTCAGATCTTCGGACCCGACATCCTACGAGAAGCAGAAGAGAAGGTTCACAAGATTCGTGAGCACCTCAAGACCGCCCAATCCCGACAGAAGAGTTATGCCGACAAGAGACGTCGAGACCTCACCTTCAACATCGGAGAATTTGTTTATCTGAAAGTGTCGCCATTGAAGGGAATGCAGCGTTTCCAACTCAAGGGAAAGTTATCCCCCAGATATATCGGACCTTTCAAAATCTTGAACCGTCGAGGAGAAGTATCTTATCAACTGGAACTACCTGAAGAGATGTCATCTGTGCACAATGTGTTCCATATCTCATTACTTCGCAAGTCTCGAAGTCCCCGAGAAGACCGAAGTGTTCAAGAATATCGATCACCGGACCATAGAGATCAACGATGACCTGACCTATCCCGAAGTACCCATCCGTATATTGGAAGAAGCCTTTCGAACTACCCGAACCCGAAGCATCAAGTTTCTCAAGATTCAGTGGAGCAACCACACGGAAGAGGAAGCTACCTGGGAACGCGAATATCACATCAGAACGGAGTTTCCAGATCTCTTCAAATCCTAGGTAATCTTTTCGTCCTTTTTCAAATCTCGGGACGAGATTTTGTTTAAGGGGGGAAGGTTTGTAACATCCCAAAAATACCAAACTTAGATCATCAAAACACTAATCATCAAGTTTAGGGTTAACAAAAACTTTTCTAACTAAACCCATAAATGCATGCATATGTGTATGCATAGTTTTTGAATTTCTTTAAAACCACTTTGTTTGTGTGATCCATTACTTGTAAAATGTTTCTTAGATGAAATAAACATAATCTAAAACATTTCCCACACTTTTCCTTAAGATAAGTAAATCAAAACAAATATATTAAGTGAATGGTCATTTTGACCAATTTAACTCCCATGCCTACTTTGGCTGTCTCAAACTTTCAAAACCTAACAGAAACTTTTCTGGATCTTTGCACCCCTTGAATGTACTCATAACAGAGTATCAAGGCCCACTTTGTGATCATCCAGAAACTTTCAAATGCATAGTTTAAATGACAATTCAAAATTGAATCTTCTTCATATGGGAAGATCCCACTTTTTCAAAACCCACTCAAACAAGCTCAACTTTCAAAACCCAAGCATCAGCAGACTCACCAGAACCAATCTAGCAAACCCACCAAAATTCATTTCAAAATTCAAAACTTGATTTCATGCGGCCATTTTATCAAACAGGTTGTAGACACAAATCAAACAAAACAACAAACGCTATAGTGTGCAGTGATTATTGCCTAACTTGTTCCCTAGTTAGCTCACACACACCTCAGTAGATCATCTAGAAAGATTAGCCCAACACTAGCACCCCTGTGAGCTTGCCATTGCCATTAATGGTGAACAGCCGAGCACCTCAATGCCACCCCATAGTCGACAAAGAAGCTAGAGGAAGGACTAGTCGCCAACCTTGTCTCGGGAGGCACCGCGTCACCGCCACTGCATGTCCCAGTCGCGAGCGTTGCCAAGCCCTGGACCACGCGCACAAGACACGCCCAGACCATGCCGAGCGTGCGCCAGAGCGCCACCCTCGACCAGCATCCATAGACCGCGCGCCGCCCTCACCGCGTGCATACACGATCACCACCAACCCAGGAGACCGCCAGACATCCCCGTTTGCCGCCCCGTGCCATACAGCCACCGCCATTGCCGAAGACGCCGCCTCGCCAAGCAGAGCACCGTCTGCCTGCATCAAACCACACCGCCCCATGCCTCGCGACCATGTCATTGAGCATCGCCAGAGACACAGACCGCCCCTACCCTTGCCCATGCCATTAGCGTCTTTACGCGTCGACGAGCTCACCGTGCGCCCCGACGGTCCCCTCGCTCGACTATAAATAGAGGCCACCCCCGCATGATTTCTTCACACCATCTCACTCCCCTATCCCTACTGACCGTGCCACACCATCCTCAGAGTAAGGCGAGCACCACATCGCCGGAATTTCACCGGAGCCCGCCGCCTCTAGAGAAGAAAGGAGCCAACGATTGGAGCCACCCCAGGAGAAGCCACCGGTACCAGGAGGTTCGCCGTGGTCGACTTCGTCGTTCGCGTGCCTCGCCGACCCTCGCCCATACCCCGGTGAGCCCCCGGCACCCCTCATTGGCCGCGCTAGGTTTCGTTCTCGCCGGAGCTATCTCGCGTCGACGATGACCCACAGCCGTTGGATTAGAACTAGATCGAACGATCCACGTTGCCCCATAGCGCTTCGCCCAGCCCCATGTCACTGACGAGTGGGGACACCCACTTAAGCAGCCCGCGGGAGCACTGCGCTTAGCAGGCCGGCCCGTTAGAATTTCCCGCGTAGCCCAGCAATTCAAATTAAACCTTTTCTTTTAAAATTCAAACACACTTCTGTACCCAACTTCAAAAATCAACCCAGATTGTTTCAGTGCACCAAACTGGATGAAACCAATTTTGTTGGAAAGGTCTGTGAATGCTTAATCCAAGCCTGTTGGATTCAAGTCATTTGGATCTGTAGATCATCCATAGCAAAAATAACAAGGCAGAAGCTTTTCTGCATTCAAACATTTTTCAAATTTAAACCATAAAAGCTTTTGAGTTGATTCCAACTCTCAAAAATCACATTTAACCATACCTTTCAGAATATATAAAAATATATATGTTTACTTGCAGAAATAATATTCAAAGAATAAAAGAATGCTTCATAAGCATTTCTAGTCACTTTAATTAATTAAAATAAAAAGGTAAAACTTTATTAAATTGTGACACCACTTTAAATCACATTCTCATGGACTACAATATGTGGTTATGACATGTGTTAACATGATCCCATGTTTAGTTTGGAGAATATTAAATCTTAAATAGTTCTTCAATGAGTAGAAATTACTTTTCTAAAATAAAAGGATTTAAACCAAGCCTTAACCTTGTAATGTTAGAGATGATGCTAGATCATCTATAGGACTTTGTGTGTGATGATTGCAAGTAGTTAAGTATTGTTTGGTTATTGTGTACCTCGTATTTATTCATAGACGCTAGTACCGACCAAGGATACGAGGAGAAAGGAGGATACTATGAAGAAGAAGCCGAGGAGAACTTCAACCACTGCTC
This sequence comes from Avena insularis, assembly GCA_023614405.1. Classification (NCBI taxonomy): domain Eukaryota; kingdom Viridiplantae; phylum Streptophyta; class Magnoliopsida; order Poales; family Poaceae; genus Avena; species Avena insularis. The sequence goes on from CM042687.1 coordinate 151,998,210, forward strand.
TGCACAAGGCAAGCTTATATTGACACTGATGCAAGCCTAATACTACTAGTGAATGTGCAAGCTAACACTTGCAAGATACTATACCTATGCAAGCTGATACTATACCTATGCAAGCTTAGACTCATATGTATGCAAGCCAACCCTTGGCAGATACCCTACTGATGCCACAAACCCATACTTGTGACCCTACTTGCTTGTTGAAAACCAATCCTAGTTTTATGGCAAGCTTCTTACTTTATTTCTTTATCAAAGCTTACTTGGAGTCTACCTAAGAGTTTGGTAGATACTAGACAGTTGTGCTGAAGGTTGCATAAAGAGCATAAAATTTGGCCTAAGCTAGAAACCTTGATCTCAGCCTAAGACATGAGATTGAACTTAGTAAAACCCCACTAGTTACCACCCCTCATTAGTACCAACCCCACCTGTAGAGGCTAGTGCTAAGCATAAAACTTGATCAACTTTAGATGGGAATACTTGGTGGAAAAATGGTTATGAAAACCTTGGAATGATGGATCATTCTATTGAAATGTTTTGGACATGTGTTTCCAAAAACTTGAGGATTCTAGTGATAAAAATGTTGAGGCATGAGCCTTAGCCCTTTATAAAACTGATGGTTGTCTGGATGTGATACCATTCCAATTTTTGCGTACAACCACAATACCCGAATATTGGGTAGGGCTTGACTGGAAACTTATATACCTTAGTATTAGTTCCCTCACGGCCAAGGTCTGAGCTGAGGCTACCTTGTGAAGATTGTCCACCTGTGCAGTACCCAAGATGATAGTGGTCATGGTTGGGAGGCCAAACTCACAGGAGAGGTGCTTATACTAGGGAGTGTAATTGAAAGGTTAGGATTGATTATCCAGACATCGAGTATGGTGAATTCAGGATTTGTTCCTGACGGATGTATCGAATGTTGTGGTGAAAGTGTACAATCTTTGCAGAGTGTCAAACTATTCGAATAGCCGCGTCCGCGGTTATGGACAGTTGGAGTGGCCATACTGTTCCCCCGTCAGACTTTTCAAAATGACTTGTGAAATGAAGTGAGACTTTGACTTGACCACAACAGAGTTGTGACCTGAACTACAAGATCCCACTTAGGAGTTATAAAATTTTGACTAGCTTTGGAACTTAGTAGAGATAAACCTGGCTTTTTGCAAAACAACCCTAGAGCCTAGTGTCCTATTATCCAAAAAGACCCTTACATGTTAGTATTAGTTTGCGAGTACTTAAAGAGTACTCATGGCTTTGTCCCTGGCTATTCCCATGGCCAAACTATGAAGAGGAGTACCTTGAAGATGGAACCCCGGAAGGTTACGACAACTAGGATCATCTCCCATCGTCAGCATTGCCTGTGAACTCGAAGATGGAGCTTCGCCTACGCTACCGTTATTATTACGTATTCCGCTGCTTGATGTTGTATTAAGAACTGGATCATGAGATCCCTATTTGTGTAAGAAGTTATGTATCGGTTGTAATGGATGATGTACTATGGTATCCAATTCTGTTATGTCTCGCAAAAATGGTAATCCTGGGATTGCGATGTATGGCATAACAGGCATCTAGGATTGAAAAATCCGGGTGTTGACACTATGTGAATGAATCACCTGGGTGGAATGGTGTGAATGGATTATGTTGAGTGGTTACACAGGGCCCATATTAATGGCCTCCCTAGTGTATCTCACTTGTGGAAAGCCACCCATGAATAAAGAGATTTGAGATGTCAAATGTTGAGAAGCTTCTAGTGCACCACATGGCAATATGGGATCTGCCTGGATCATATAGGTTGCAATAACTTAGCCAGATGGACAGAAGGAGGTAGGGGGTGATAGGATGGAACGCGTCCATTTGGTCTAAGGGAAGGCTTCTGAAAGATCTTGTCTCGATGCATGTCGAGTCTTGTGGGGAAAGTGCACCACCTCTCGAGAGAGTAAAACCTAAGTACTTAGCCGTGTCCCCGGCAATGGACAATTTGAGCATCAAGACATGGAAGCTATCAGGATCTCCTCATCCCAATTTCTAAGTTAAAAACTTGTGGTTGAACAAGGGTTAAAGGATCACCAATTTTTATTGGTAGATGCCTTGGGTGATTTTTGACAAACAAAAACTTAGTGTTTTCAACTAATAAGGAAAACCTTATTTTGAGCAAAGCAAGCCTCAGCTACATTTAGCCAAATGCATATAGAAGATATATACCACTTTTCTACCATAGTATCACTTGCCAATACAATTCCAATGTATTGACCCTTGTGGTTATAACTTATTATGTTGCAGGTTTGTTTGATGTTAGTGAAGTGTGTTGAATAGGATTACAAGTCTACATCCAACATGATTGCATGTGGCACTTTGAAGATGAAGGACTCCATGCTATATAGATATTTCTGCTGCATTGTAATGAGATAGCCAAATGAGCTATGTAAGATGTAATGTATTATTTTATTCCTGGTTATAAGTTGTAATATGACCTTTGTTCCTTGATATTTACATCTTAAACTATGGATGCTAGCTATTGATATAGGGACTAGCATTGTAAACACAGGGATCTCTACCTTATCAGGTTGGGACCTCTACAGATGGTATCAGAGCCCTGTGTTTCCTGTAGGATTGTAACTCTAGGATTGGACAAAACCCCTTAGAAAAATAGGAGTTGTATTTGTTCAAAATTATTTACAAACAATCTTGTAAACTCTTTCCTCAACCTTTTTGGTTTTGATTCTACATCTCTCCCTTTTCAAACTTGATGGACAAATACTTCAACATGAGCAAAGACTTCAACATCACCAATGACTTCAACTTTAGTTTCACCATGGACTTCAACTTGGACATCACTAAGGACTACAAGTGATACAAGAATATTACTCAAGACTTGGAGACTAAGGAAACACAACTTAGAAGAAATCATCATCACCTTTGAGTTTTGTGACCAAGATGTGGGAATTTTTCCAAGGATACCATGATCTTGTTCATGAAGAAACAACTAAGAAGAATGGAATGATCTCAAGTGGAACCCTACAGTTGGACAACCATACTAGTGTTTAGTTTAGATCAATCACACCAACTTATGTGGTGTAACAAAAATATTTTGTTGCCTAAAAATATGTTTGAATCTTGTTGTTTGAGTGGAATGCATGATTGTGATTGCTTTCACATTGCTATGTGTGAATTGTTGTGTATGAGTATAACTCTTTCTCTAGAAATCTTTTGCCTAATCTAATCCCAATCCAACCCAAACAGATGACTTCTCCAAGAGACTCCAACATTAAGGATGGTGACAACAACAACCAAGAGATGCACATGAGAGAACAACTACTAGCAACCCAAACCCAGTTGAATCAAGTGACAACTCAGTTTTTAGCCAACAACAATGAGTTAGACCCAACCATGCTAAAGTTCTTGGAAACCCAATCTCAATTGTTGCAAAGGATGACCAATCAAATGATCAACATGAGAAACAGCCTTTCCCAAAGTGATTGTGACAACAATGATATCAAGGATGATATTATAGAAGGAACTCAAGCTTGCAAAATATGTGGAGACATAGGACACACTTACAAAGAACATAAGGACCAATGCCCTAATTGTGAAGAGAAACATCCAACTAAACAATGCCCCACATCTCAAGTTACTTGTTTCCTGTGTGAAGGAAATAATCATGTCCCTATCCAATGCCATATCTATCCTATAGTTCGACAAATGAAACAAGATGGAATGCATCAAATGTTTGGAAACCTCCATAAGGGAACAACTTCTACCAAGAAGGATAAAGACAAAGTCAGAACCGTGCCTCATAAGGCCACACCCAAAGTGACCACAAAGTGTTGTTACTCATGTGGAGAAGAAGGCCACATCTCTAGTGACTGCCCCAAGAAGCGACAAAGGTTTCCCACCTTTAAGGTGAGATATGAAGAGCATGAACTAAGAGAACTCCTAGCTTTGGAGAGACCCAAGAAAAATAAGAAATGCCCCAACCCCAGCAAGAAGGACATTACCCAAGAGCAATGTTACAATTGCAAAGAGATGGGTGTAACACCCTCAGAATCGGCCCTATGCAAGTTTTAGCGATTCCCGCCAAACCCGCATAGAAACGATTCAAAGGTGCCCACCAGGCACTTTCGTGCGGGTGGAAAACGAAGTAATACCATTACACATTAGTCCACGATGGAACCCACAAAACAGATATATACAACAGCGACTCCATGAGTCAAGAATACAGATATACAATACAAAGATCAAAATCACCTTGAAAACAATACAACGTCCGACTACGGACAAGATGCAAATGGGGCTAAGAGCCCTGAAGAATAACCAATGGCGTCCATAACCCTGCCCAGGCCAAGCCGGAAGGGTAACCCTGCTAACGACGTCGATCTCAAAACCTGCTTAACAAAAGGGGTGCCGACAAAGACGAAGGAAAAGAGAGCGGTCAGTACTGAGGCCAGTAAATGGCGGGACTAGAATTCGGCGGTCCTCGCCTACATAGGTATGGTGGAATGAAGCGGCAGCACAGCATGCACTAAACAACCTATAGAGACTCAATACAGCTGGCGGCTATTAGATAGGGATAAGAAATACCTAGTCGGATCCAACCTGAAACTATCACCAAGCATACCCATCCTGGTATTTCCCCCTCGAGACCAAACGAGGAAGTCAACCGAGGAACTCACACAGTTGGCAGTTTTATTCATTCCGTTATAGTTGTGGCAATTACTAGTCAGATATAGATAACATAAGTCATCCTGATATAATAAGCAGTGGGCAGTTTTAGTTAACCATTCCGTTGTAGTTGTAGTACTTACTACTCAGATACATATAGCATGAGGCTAGAAAATACAGATAGCAATAGATCAACAGGAGAAAATAAAGACTAGAAATATAAAATAGGTAGAAAGGGGGAGAATGCTCGCCTGAAAACATTGCCGAAGGTTCATCCAAAGATCGGAACGACACTCGCATCAACTCATCGGCCTAATCCGTGAAGAAGCAAAGCACTAGAGAAAACACCGGATACACCATTTAATACTACAGCAAAAAATCAGGCATGATACATGTATGATGCATGACATGGCAAAGGTGCAGTGCAATTATGCCATATTAAGCGGAACCGGGGTCCCAACAATTAATTAGGTGGATCAAGTTGTTTATCTACCCCGCAATTTAATATTGTATTAACAAGGCAAAATATACCACCGGTTCGCTACACAAATTTAAATGAGGTCAATATTAGACTAGAATCGCCCGCATATGGTTTTCATATTTAATTATTAGGTGACTCGGCAAAAAACCCAAACCACACAATACATATGCGATCATGAATGAGTTAATTTATCAAGATTTATTGCACATTATACAAAAATAGGGATATGACCGGACTCACAATTTTGATTGGATATGGAACGACGATCTTTAGATTGTAGCATAAATAACATAAGGGACAGACGCCAGACGTCAGGAAGAAAAATTCCAACTCCCAATCTCGTATGAACATTTCATCAAACACCTGAGGTACAAGATGACGATGGAAGAATTTGACACAAATAAGGCTGATCCAAGAGGAAATGGCAGTGGCAGACGTTGTCCACCTGCTTAGAAGACAAAAACGCGAGCGGATAAGATGGACTTGCACGTAGCAGCTTGGAATAGAAACATTAGAGCACCATCGTCGACCGGATGGTTGTATCTGAACACGAAACAAGGGGACGGAGACAGAGAAGATACTACCTGCGGGTGTCAAAGCGGGGCCTATAGCTTGGCCGGACGCGGGGACAGTGGTGCTGCAAACTGCCTGGTACTGCTGCTGTCGGCCGGCCTTCCTGCAGGCACGCGCGCATGGGAGCAAGCCAAGGCAGGGCAGCGTCGACTCCCAGATGCTGCTATCGATGCCTCTTGGCACAGGTGAAGGGGCAAGAAACGATGTGTGGTGCTGCAGACCAATCGGGGATTTGTACATGTGCGCGCGGACCAAGGTGGTGGCGTTGGTGGAGATTTGGGGATCTGATGGTGGTGATAAAAATTAGTGTACGTGTGTGTGGAGCTGGGTTGATCTTGGTGCCTTGGTGTAGATCGGCTGGAAAGAGAATGAATTGGCGGGCTCAAAGATTAATACAGGAGGCCACGATGGGATCTGGTACTTGTGATGCAAAAGAATTTGAACTGCTTTATAATGTCTCATGTGTGGACCAAGAGGAAAAGATGCATCGGCAGATTGAAGCTGGCTGTTGTCTCATACAACAACAGAAAAAAAAGGACACGGCGGCGGAGAGAATTTTGGAAAGATTGGGGAATTTTGGACAGAGGCTAGGGTTTGAGGAGAAAAAAAAAAGGGGAAAGGACTATTTATATAGTCTAAAGTAGACTAGATGAGACTAGTTTTGGGCCAAAACTTTAGACGGGTTTTTGGTCTACTTTTATTTTTAGTAAAATAAGAAAACATTTTTTTGTGATCTTATAACCGACTAGGAAATATGTTTTTCTTTTATTTTGGAAATAAGAAAAGAGACAAATGGTTTATTAAACCATAGAGATATTTGAACAAAGAAAAATAGGGTTTATTTTTAATAAAATAATTTTACGATCGAAAATATGCAACAAACATATGCAATTATGTTATGATGATGTAAAAAACAACGATGATTTTCTAGTAGTGGTTTTACCCGGGGTGTTACAATTCGACACCACTAACAATGGATCTCGCCCTCGAGATCCGCCTCCTGATATGGGGAAGAAGTCCGACGCTCTGAATCTTCTCGCTTTGCGTAGATCCTCGCGACACGATTCTTTCTTAATATTGAATTCGGCGACACCACCAACAAGAGGACGTTTCTCACGTTCGTTGAGAGAACACTCCGGAGAGACAAGGACGAAGGTAAAGGTATGATGAGGCAAGGCCACCTCTAACTTCTGTGGAAGGAGTAAGAATTGCATCGATCCACCATTCAATATACAAAAGCGAATGGTAAGAGTAGTGGTATGGTCGCGACTCCATCCCGCACTCAAAGCATTGCTTTGTACATGAATAGACAGATTATGCAACCAACTTTCAGAATTCAGACTAAAGATCTCGTCAAACAGCGTTTGGAAAACAAAGGAGTGATGCAGGATCTTCATCGGATCTGTTGTAGAAGATGTCGACGCGTTGGAAACACCAGATGATACATAGAAATTTTTTAGTGGATTTTGGTCCACTGAGAGGTACAACAGAGGAAAATTCCTCAGATAGACTGAAGACCGGATGTCAAAGCATCGTTACAAGAGGATGGAAGAGAAACCCTGAAGGTACGATAGAAACCCAACCACGAGAATTCCTGGACTCGATGAAAAGATAAGAGAGCAGATTCAAAAACATGCAAAGGTAAGAGGAGAATAGCAGAGGGGTAAGGAGTAAAAATAGACCTACTCAGATCTATCCAACCGATTGTCCAATATATTTTTGACACTCTATAACGTCCGTTAGCTAGGTTATCCTACAGGCTGGACCAGTGGGGTATCGCGACTGCTGAGCTCTGATACCACTCTGTAACACCCTCAGAATCGGCCATATGCAAGTTTTAGCTATTCCCGCCAAACCCGCATAGAAACGGTTCAAAGGTGCCCACCAGACACTTTCATGTGGGTGGAAAACGAAGTAATACCATTACACATTAGTCCACGATGGAACCCACAAAACAGATATATACAACAGCGACTCCATGAGTCAAGAATACAGATATCTAATACAAAGATCCAAATCACCTTGAAAACTATACAACGTTCGACTACGGACAAGATGCAAATGGGGCTAAGAGCCCTGAAGAATAACCAATGACGTTCATAACCCTGCCCAGGCCAAGCCGGAAGGGTAACCCTGCTAATGACGTCGATCTCAAAACCTGCTTAACAAAAGGGATGCCGACAAAGACGAAGGAAAAGAGAGCGGTCAGTATTGAGTCCAGTACACGGCGAGACTAGAATTCGGCGGTCCTCGCCTACATAGGTATGGTGGACTGAAGCGGCAGCGCAGCATGCACTAAACAACCTATAGAGACTCAATACAGCTGCCGGCTATCAGATAGGGATAAGAAATACCTATTCGGATCCAACCTAAAACTATCACCAAGCATACCCATCCTGGTATTTCCCCCTCGAGACCAAACGAGGAAGTCAACCGAGGAACTCACATAGTTGGCAGTTTTATTCATTCCGTTATAGCTGCGGCAATTACTAGTCAGATATAGATAACATGAGTCATCCTGATATAATAAGAAGTGGGCAGTTTTAGTTAACCATTCTGTTGTAGTTGTAGTACTTACTAGTCAGATACATATAGCATGAGGCATCCCAAAACCCAGCAGTTGTTGGTACTTTTATTTAGCCATTCCGTTGAAGTTGCAATACTTACTAGTCAGATACAATGGTAACAGGTGATAACCTAAACCAGCAATTGTTGGCAACTTTTATTTAGCCATTCCATTATAGTGAAGCTGATTACTAGTCATTATAAAGTCAAATTTATAGCACTACTTTAGTTATAGTTGTCTATGATCGAGATACTGTGCTCCAAGTCGTCCATAACCGCGGATACGGCTTTCAGAAAGTTTTACCATGCAGAGGGGCACAAATAGCAACACACGCACGACCAACCTCGAGAAAAAACAAATGAAACCCAACGAGGCATCACGACAGAGCAATTGCAAGATTCATATAAATTTTAGGGGGCCACCCCACCAAGCTACCCGCTACGAAGTTGGCCGGCTCCGGGACGGACCAGAGGTTTGTGACGACGGTTGTAAACGACTGGGAACCCGAAAGTGTGACTGGGCTTGTCGGTACCGCGAAAACGTGGCACGGGGTTTCAAAACAGTACAGGCACTCCACGCGCAATCATAAATAAAGCAGTAAAGCATGACATAAGTACAGGATAGTAATAAAGCCCCAAACTACTTGTGGCCCCAAGAAATAAGATATGACTCAAGCTCTGGCTAGGGGGATTCATGGTCCCACATGCGGATAGTGCGAAATTTAAAGAACAGGTATCAAGTACTCGGGGTTCTACGGGTTCTACGGGACACAAGTGGACGGTTAAAAACCAAATAACATCTATTGCCCACCTGTGCCTCTGCATTATTTAACTATTTTAATTTTAGTTATTGAACGATAATTAAAGCCATGATCATCTCCAACATAAAGCATAAGACATTTCTCCAACAACTGTGGTACTTGACAACACCCAACAGCACTTGAGCAAGCGACTACGACACGCAAGTCCAACTATCTACCAAACAATAGATAATAGGATGTGTCCAAGGCAATATAAGGCTGCAAGGGATACCACGGGTACGAAAACTAGAGCATCGCAACACAGATATCAATAGATCAACATGAGGAAATAAAGACTATAAATGTAAAATAGGTAGAAAGGGAGAGAATGCTCGCCTGAAAACATTGCCGAAGGTTCATATGAAGATCGGATCGATACTCGCATCAACTCATCGGTCTAATCCGTGAAGAAGCAAAGCACTAGAGAAAACACCGGATACACCATTTAATACTACAGCAAAAGATCGGGCATGATGCATGTATGATGCATGACATGGCAAGGTGCGGTGCAATTATGCCATATTAAGCGGAACCGGGGTCCCAACAATTAATTAGGTGGATCAAGTTGTTTAGCTACCCCGCAATTTAATATTGTATTAACAAGGCACAATATACCACCGGTTCGCTACACAAATTTAAATGGGGCCAATATTAGCCTAGAATCGCCCGCATATGGTTTTCATATTTAATTATTATAGGTGACTCGGCAAAAAAACCCAAACCACACAATATGTATGCGATCATGAATGAGTTAATTTATCAAGATTTATTGCACATTATACAAAAATAAGGATATGACCGGGCTAACAATTTTGATTGGATATGGAACGACGATCTTTAGATTGTAGCAGAAATAACATAAGGGACAGACGCCAGACCCCAGGAAGAAGAATTCCAACTCCAAATCTCATATGAACATTTCATCAAACACCTGAGGTACAAGATGATGATGGAAGAATTTGACACAAATAAGGCTGATCCAAGAGGAAATGGCAGTAGCAGACGTTGTCCACCTGCTTAGAAGACAAAAACGCGAGCGGATAAGATGGACTTGCACGTGGCAGCTTGGAATAGAAACATTAGAGCACCATCGTCGACCGGATGGTTGTATCTGAACACGAAACAAGGGGACGGAGACAGAGAAGATACTACCTGCGGGTGTCGAAGCGGGGCCTATAGCTTGGCCGGACGCGGGGACAGTGGTGCTGCAAACTGCCTGGTACTGCTGCTGTCGGCCGGCCTTCCTGCAGGCACGCGCGCATGGGAGCAAGCCAAGGCAGGGCAGCGTCGACTCCCAGATGCTGCTATCGATGCCTCTTGGCACAGGTGAAGGGGCAAGCAACGATGTGTGGTGCTGCAGACCAATCGGGGATTTGTACATGTGCGCGCAGACCAAGGTGGTGGCGTTGGTGGAGATTTGGGATCTGATGGTGGTGATAAAAATTAGTGTACGTGTGTGTGGAGCTGGGTTGATCTTGGTGCCTTGGTGTAGATCGGCTGGAAAGAGAATGAATTGGTGGGCTCAAAGATTAATACAGGAGGCCACGATGGGATCTGGTACTTGTGATGCAAAAGAATTTGAACTGCTTTATAATGTCTTATGTGTGGACCAAGAGGAAAATATGCATTGGCAGATTGAAGCTGGCTGTTGTCTCATACAACAACAGAAAAAAAAAGGACACGGCGGCGGAGAGAATTTTGGAAAGATTGGGGAATTTTGGACAGAGGCTAGGGTTTGAGGAGAAAGAAGAAGGGGAAAGGACTATTTATATAGTCTAAAGTAGACTAGATGAGACTAGTTTTGGGCCAAAACTTTAGACGGGTTTTTGGTCTACTTTTATTTTTAATAAAATAAGAAAACATTTTTTTGTGATCTTATAACCGACTAGGAAATATGTTTTTCTTTTATTTTGGAAATAAGAAAAGATACAAATGGTTTATTAAACCATAGAGATATTTGAACAAAGAAAAATAGGGTTTGTTTTTAATAAAATAATTTTACGATCGAAAATATGCAACAAACATATGCAATGATGTTATGATGATGTAAAAAAAACAACGATGATTTTCTAGTAGTGGTTTTACCCGGGGTGCTATAATGGGACACTATGTCAATGAATGTCCAGAAAAGAAGAAGAGTCAAGGAAACAGACAAGAAATAGGGATGCCAAAGAAGAAGAAGGATATTAGCCGAGTGATGTGCAACAACTGCAAAAAGCTAGGCCATTATGTATCATATTGTCTAGAGAACATACGTGATGATCTCAACCTTGTCACATGTTTCAAGTGTGGTGACAAAGGACATTATGCAAACAACTGTCCAGAGAAGTTTCATCAAGACCTCAAGTAAGCCCAGATATAATCTAGTCAAAAATCTTTTACCCTAGTTGTCTTGAAGCCAACTTGCAACCTCTAGCCTTCCCAAATCTCGGGACGAGATTCCTTTTAAGGGTGGTAGCCCGACACATCCCAAAATTTTCCAAATTTTGAAATGTGAAAAATAAATAAACAAAATAAACAATTGTTGAAATTTAGGGTAAAAAGAAAATTTTTGCTTCTAAATGGAAACATCAAAACCCTTCTTGAACAAATTTGAATAAAAGGGCATCCAACAAAATTTCAATCAAGTGAAATGCATTCATCAATGAATGTATCTTGAAATTTAAACACTTGGAAAAGTTAAACCAAAACCCCAAATCTTAATGAAGGAAATTAATTCCAAGATCTCTCTAAGAATATGGCTTTGATCCATATAAAAATTCAGCAACAAACATTTATAAATGGTCAAAATGATAAAAACATATTATAAAACAATAGAAATTGGTCTCATTTAATTTTGAGCCATGGATAAAAACTTATGAATTTAATAAGATAAAAGGAATTAATTTCCAAGGCTAATAAATATCCTAACCAAAATCCATGCCAAATTGTGAGAAAAATAATCTTAAAAGGATTTAAAAAGATAAACAAATATTAAATTAATTTATACAAATTGGAATCACCAATTTTGGATCTATAAATAAAAAGATATGGATTTTATAAGACAAAGAAAGAAAGAAATAAATAAGGAATATTTAAGGGTCAAATTAAATCTTGGCCAAATCCATAAACAAATGAAAGTTATTGAATAATAAAAAGGAGTAAAAGATTATTTAAATAAAATCATAAGGATTGAACAATATCCAATTTTATTTAAATAAAGACAAATTGCCTAAACTAAATAATAAATCCCAAGAAAATTATTTAGAAGACGATTTAAAACATGAATTAAATCCATAAGCAAATGGAATAAAGATAATCCAAATAAAACAAAGGAACAAAGATTATTTGAATAAGATTTATATGGACTTAAACCATATTCAATTTGAATAAAGACAAAATCCCTAATGTAAATGATTAATTAAATCATGGGAAAAAATAATGGAAATTGACAAAGTGGATTAAAAGTTATCTAATTAACTTAAAAAGAAAAAAGAATAATTAATAGAATTATATGGTTTGAAACCATATTCAAATTATGCAAATAAATACAAAAGACCTAATTAAAATAAATAATAAATCATGAGAAAATATTTGAATATTTTCCAAAGTGGGCTAAATAATCAACTCCGAAATGATTTAAAACCTACTAAAAGGGTTTTGCAAAAGTTTGAAATCAAATAGAAGTTTAAAACATTTGATTCAAATGAAAACAGAAATTATAATTGGAATAAAGACAAAAGCCCCTTTTAAATGAATATTGAATCACATTAAAATATTTTGAAATATTCAAAAATGGACTTTTAAACACATTGATAAACAGTTTAAAAACCTACTGAAAGTTTAAAAAAGGTTTGGTCAAAACTTGAATTCAAAGTGAAGTTTAAATCAAAACAGAAAATAAAAACAGAAAAAGAAAAAGGGATAAGAAAGAAAAAATAGAAAACAAACTGCCAGAAAACCAAAGCAAGCCCAAGCACTCACCACCCCCTAATGCCCCCAGGCGCCCCCTCATCATCGTCCCCGACGCTACCGACCTCGCCTCTCCTCATTGCTTTTCATGTGGTTAAACCTCGTAAATACGTGTTGATGTAGCGATTAAGCCTCCCCGTGACCACGCCCTCATAAGAGCCTCCTCCCCCTCTCTCTTTCACCCGCCGCTTCCTTTTCGCCACCAGGTTGCCTCAATTGCATGCCCAAACCTCCTCTGCTCCGACGATTTCATCGGCGAATTCCGGCGACGCCCGACCCCCTCCTACCTCCTAGCTCACACGAGCCTGACTAGCAGCCCCGTACGCATCCATCAGTACCTCCCTCTCGCCCGCGCGTGCCCCAGAGCGTCGGCAACGACATCGACTGAGCGCCACCGTCTCCTGCCCGACTCCGGCGACCTCTTCTGGTAACCCTAGCCTGCCCCTTATCTCTGATTGACGCTCGCGCCTTCACCTCTCTATTGCGCGTCTAACGCCGCCCTTCTTTGGTCTTCCCGTGGCTTGTAGCTTCTCGATAAGACCTGCAGACCGTGGACGCTGCCGTCGTGAACTCCAGCGAGCGATTGCAGGAAACCTCATGCGCCCCTTGATCTACGACGACCACCTCAAGCATCCTCATGCCACGGCGAACCCGGTGAGCATCTTCCCTTCCTCCCTTGCTTCCTGTTTTCGCCGGAACACCTCTGTCCGAGCGCGCCGCCACCATCCATCGTCGCTAGCGCCGCCAGTTAGTGGCCAGTAGCTATAGGAGTATGCTATGATATGCACCATGGATGCGATAGATCGTCTAATCGAAGGAGTATGCTATGATATGCACCATGCAATTTAACTTAGATCCAACGCACCACTTCTCTCGATCCAAACAAATTGGTACCAGCCAATGAAAACAAGACACGTGGCCTGATCTGTCTGCTTAAAATCCAGAAAATGAATTTGATTGATTAAACTTACAAAAATCATAACTTTTGTTCTGCTTGGCCAAATTTTTAAAATTTTATATCAATGCATTCAAAAAAATGTGAACTTTTCAACCATGCCCTTATTTTAGTGTTTTGCTTCTGAAAATGTAGGTGTTTTGCAGAAACATTTCTAGGACTATTTTGTGTATAAAAATTATTTTAAAAGTGGTTTTTGAGTAAAACCTTTTGCAAATGGTTTGATTTGAACTCTCTGACCATAAGAACCAACTTTTGAATCTAAAAATATAAATTTTTAACATAGGGAATTATTACTTTGAATAAAAGCATTTCTAGTAAAACAAAAATGTTATTATTATTATAAAAATGATTTTTGAGTAAAATCTTTTGCAAATGGATTTTTTAAACACTTTGACCATAAACACTAACTTTTGTGTTTAAAAACATTTTTGGATAACACTAGAAATTATTACTTTGATTTAAATCATTTCTAGCAAAACAAAAATGATTTAAATGGCCATTTTCACTAACTTGAACTTAAATGGTTTTGCCACTTTTATAAATGACCAATAGGTGTTTTAAAATGTTTATAACCTTATTAGAAACCACTTTTTCAGCAAAACAACCTTTTGCATGCTTGCATGCATTATTTTGTTTTCATTATTTTATATGATGAATTGTTTGAATGCTAGTTTGAATTTGTGCCTTGATTGAATTTTAGTGAACTTTGAAGAGTGTGACATTTGCAATATCAAGGAATGTATCTAGTTTCTCTACCAAAAAGGCAAGTGGTGCTTCATACATTTTGTCCTATTATTTTCACTATGCATTAGTGATATTTTGAGTAGGACTTGCATGGAATTTTTACTAAGTATGCTATGCCTTGGGAAATCCTAGTAGATGATGCCTTAGTAGAATCTTCCCTAAGTTAAGATTCTTGCTACTAGTATGCTTAGCCTAGCTAGTAGAAAACAAGGGTGGATTATATTCATGCTATGAAATATTTTTAAGTCTATGACTTGTGTTTTGTTTAATAAAATAACTATGTGAATGAATCACCTGGATGGAATGGTGTGAATAGATTATGTTGAGTGGTTACACAGGGCCCATATTAATGGCCTCCCTAGTGTATCTCACTTGTGGAAATCCACCCAGGAATAAAGAGATTTGAGATGTCAAATGTTGAGAAGCTTCTAGTGCAGCCACATGGCAATATGGGCTCTGCCTGGATCATATAGGTTGCAATAACTTAGCCAGATGGACAGAAGGTGGTAGGGGTGATAGGATGGAACGCGTCCATTTGGTCTAAGGGAAGGCTTCTGAAAGATCTTGTCTCGATGCATGTCGATTCTTGTGGGGAAAGTGCACCACCTCTCGAGACAGTAAAACCTAAGTACTTAGTCGTGTACCCGGCAACGGAAAATTTGAGCATCAATACATGAAAGCTATCAAGGATCTCCTCATCCCGATTTCTAAGTTAAAAACTTGTGGTTAAACAAGGGTTAAAGGATCACCAATTTTTATTGGTAGATCCCTTAGATGATTTTTGACAAACAAAACTTAGTGTTTTCAACTAATAAGGAAAACCTTATTTTGAGCAAAGCAAGCCTCAGCTACATTTAGTCAAACGCATATAGAAGATAGATACCACTTTTCTACCATAGTATCACTTGCCAATACAATTCCAATGTATTGACCCTTATGGTTGTAACTTATTATGTTGCAGGTTTGTTTGCTGTTAGTGAAGTGTGTTGAATAGGATTACAAGTCTACATCCAACATGATTGCTTGTGGCACTTCGAAGATGAAGGTCCATACTATATAGATATTTCTGCTACATTGTAATGAGATATCCAAATAAGCTACGTAAGATGTAATGTATTGTTTTATTCTTGGTTATAAGTTGTAATATGACCTTTATTCCTTGATATTTACATCTTAAACTGTGGATGCTAGCTATTGATCCAGGGACTAGCATTGTAAACACAGGGATCTCTACCTTATCAGGTTGGGACCTCTACATATTCCAAGGTGAAACTACTCACGCATCATACCGGAGAAGAAGGCCTCCAGGATGATCTCCCCTCCATCAGGGTGCCGGCGGGAAGAACTTAGATCCCCCCGATCTATGTACGACCGTGGCGGCGGCTATAGAAGGTTTCGTGGAGTTTTGATCTGGTGTCTAGGGTTTATGCATCAGGGGCTTCTTATAGGCGAAGAGGCGAGGTTGGGATGCGGCCAGGGGCCCCACACCCTGCCCAGGCGCGGGGTGGGCCCACCCGTGCCTAGGGGGTGTGGCGGCCCTGGTTCGCCTCTCCATCTCCCCTCTAGACTTCGTGACGCCCATCGTAAAATATTGAATTTGGCTTTTCTCCCGTCCAATTCCGAGAATATTGATTTTCTGCCTTTCTGGAACCAAAAACAGAAGAAAACCGGCAACTGGCACTGTGGCAAATTGTTAATAGGTTAGTTCCAGAAAAGATATAAAAACACGTCAAAGTGTAGACAAAGCAAAGCAAAGCAAAGTAGATAGTAAACAAGCATGGAGAATCAAAAATTATAGATACGTTTTCGACGTATCAAGCATCCCCAAGCTTAACTCTTGCTCGTCCTCGAGTAGGTAAGTGATAAAAGAATAATTTTTGAGGTGACATGCATCGTCGAAACCAAGATCAAACCATTTGCAAGCATTCAAAGCTATAATAAAAGAACTCTAAACATGTGCATGAAATATGGAGTTCTAACAATAGGACAAAGTACCTATGCATGCAACATGAAAGGCTACAAACAAAGATCATAAATAACATGCATTGAAAAACGTTTGTTTGTTTCACATACAGAAAACATAGCATAGTGGCATTCAGCTCGTCCCTCATGGAGTAGCAAATAGATGCATAGGACACCTTCAAAGTTCACAAGGGTGACTAGAAACAAGTAGCACATGAACAAGTAATATCACAATATGCATCAATCAATAAGTTTTGGGACACTACACATAGAATGGCAACTATGCTCTCTTAAAGGTGCCTAAAAGTAGAAGGTGGAGACTCAAATAATGGTGGAAGAAAGGCCCTTCATAAAGGGAAGCAGGGATTTCAAGTTTCAAAAAGAGCTTCCAAAATTATGGTACTTGTTAGCTTTCAGCCCTCATTGTCCCTATCATAAGCATCTTGAAGTGGTTAAGGTTAAAGTGAACAAACTATGGAGTATATGCTTGACAAAGTATAAGTTGGCAATCTCAAGTCCCTTGAATACGAGGACCACACCTCATGCTACTCAACTTCAGTCACCTGTAAGTTCTTGTCATTGTAAGTACATGTGTATCATAGAGAACCGCCAACGGGGTACCCCTTTCACATGGTACAGGAGCTATCCCATAACCAAAATAACAAGGCAAGTAGACAATGAGCATCTCAGCGATCTTTTTATTTACTATATGCATAGCTTTTTATTGAGGATGCTTCATAGATAGCTCACTATGGTGATGCTGCAAGTTTCCACCATCATTAGGCATGGCTTAGGCTAGCGGCCCAGGCGTTTCTCTAACACAAAATACATACTCCATGGACTTACAAGTTCGCTCTTTATTTCACAACGGTGACATCCATAGACAAAAGAGCATGATATCAACTGAGTACAAAGTACAAGTGCAATATTGAAAATGTTCCCTATGACAGCATGGTTCTGCTAATTCCAACGTATAAGTAAAAGCATATACAACATAGAAGACACAATGGTTCAAGTTTATTAGGGGCAAAGAATAAAAAGTGTGCCATCAAGTTTCTGAGGGCTTTAATCACTAAGTTTTCACATAACAAAATAGTTTCTAATTGGAAGATAGCTGAAAACAAGAATATACTTGGAATAGTGTAACACACCATGCATAGGAATTTATAGTGGACACTTTGGAATAACTTGGTTTCTTGGGAGTTGGATGCATGAATAGAACTTACTCATACAAGTGGAGGCTAGCAAAAGATTAGGAGCAACCAACTAAGAGAGCAATAATGGCCATAATCATGCAGAGCAACAAAACATTACTAATCAAAGCATAGAGTGGTACTACAAGTCAAGGACTAAATGATCATAGAGGCTAGGGTGACTTGTTCATAGTCATAACATGGTGTGATCATGTGCCAAGTCAACCCAAACAAAGCATCAAAGGAGATTACCACAATAATATGCATTTGTATGCTAAAACAACGCATAATTTCTTCAAGGCACACTAAGCAATCCCAATTGTTTGGAACAAGACATGCTACAGAAATAATCACTAAGCATAAGGTCAAAAAACACCTAGCATGTCATGCTAAAGTCTAAGTCACAGTCAATGCAAGCTCCTCTTGCACTTTCAAGCAGAAACTTCCTACTCCTTTCCAACACCAAGCAACTTATTTGCAAACAACACAGTGAGAACGGGGGTCCAAACTACTTTATTCAAGCAAACTAAACAACTAAGCAAACCAAATGAAAACTAAAACGCTCCAAGAACAACAAAACTTGTGCATGAAACAATAAAAACGAAATGTCTAGACAGACCTAAGCTTTTTATTGATGAAGAAGGGGATGCCTTTGGCATCCCCAAGCTTTTACGCTTGTAACTCTTTAATATTTCTTGGTGTGACACTGGGGTGTCATCCCCAAGCTTGAGACTTTGTCCATTCTTCATCTTATTACATCATTCTCTCTCTACACCTGAAAATTTTCCTTCATACAAAACTTCACACAATCTTCATTAGCAACATTAGTGTATTCAAAAGATAATAGACCATTAGGTCAAGCTTTGGAACAACAAGACTTTTCACTAAAAGGACAAGCTACTGTAGAAACTCCTTCAAAAATCTCAATTCACCTAAAGAGAACTCAAAAAGGAATCAATAAGAAGCAAATACAAATAATTGGAGAAATCTGTCAAAACAGACTAGCAGGTAGAAACCTATTTTTTCTAACCTCTTCTGTTGCTCAAATCAAAAAGTGTTGAACTGACGAAAGTTAGAAAACATATTGGGGGATTTATTCGTAAATTTTCAGCTCAATCCGAGTTACAGAGACTCCTCACGAATTTTTATGGTGGAGGACAGAAATCTGTTTCGGGACAACAACTACCCAAATCTTACTTCCCTCTCATTAGAGGTAATTCTTGGCACAAAAAGCAAACAAAAAGGATAAGAAGAGGTTATTACAAAATAAATAATTTCCAAGACTCAAGGAAACTCTTGGGTTATCTCCCAACAAGTACTTTTCTTTAACGCCTTTAAGTTAGGCACAAGAAGCAAGAAGAATCAAGTATTTTCAAACGAAGAAGCACTAACATCAAACTTTGCTTTCAAAGGAGGAAAAAAAGCAACTTCTCTCTCTCTCATCATAGGGAAGTTTTCAATACCTTTTTTGAATGGAAAATGATATTTAATGGTGCCTCTTTCATATCAATGATGGCACCAACAGTTCTAAGAAAAGGTCTTCCAAAAGTAATAGGACAAGAAGCATTGTATTCACCATCCAAAACATAGAAATACACAGGGACATAAGCATTGCTAACCATAATGAGAACATCATTAATCCTCCCCATGAGTTTCTTTTTAGCATTATCATTGAGTGGGACATCCAAATAGCAATCTTCCAAAGGTGCCAAATCAAGCATTTCATAAATCTTCCTAGGCATAATAGAGACACTGGAACCAAGATCACATGAAGCTTTGAGATCAAAGTCATTCACTTGCATATTAATAATGGGTTCCCAACTATCTTCTACTTTCCTAGGAATAGAAGCTTTGTGTTTTAGCTTCTCTTTCCTAGGAATAGAAGCATATTAATAATAGAGCATGCAAGATCACAAACAACACATACATGATAGTAGCAAATAGACAAAACCATTAATAGATCTGACATAGTAATCTCAATATCCATCGGATCCCCACAAACACAATATGCATGATTACAAATAGATTAGATCTTGATCATGAACGGAGCTCACAAGATCTATACATGAAAGCACAAGGAGGAGATACAATCATCTAGCTACTACATGGACCCATAGTGCAAGGTGGAACTACTCACGCATCATACCGGAGAAGAAGGCCTCCGGGATGATCTCCCCTCTGGAAGGGTGTCGGGAAGAACTTCAAATCCCCCCGATCTAGGGACGACGGTGGCAGCGGCTACATAAGGTTTCATGGAGTTTTGATCCGTTGTCTAGGGTTTCTACATCGGGGGTTTCTTATAGGCGAAGAGGCGAGGGTGGGAGGCGGCCAGGGCCCCACACCCTGCCTAGGCGCGGGATGGGCCCACCCACACCTAGGGGGTGTGTGGCGGCCCTGGTTCGCCTCTCTGTATCCCCTCTGGACTTCGTGACGCCCATGGTAAAATATTGACTTTGGCTTTTGTCCCGTCCAATTCCGAGATATTGATTTTCTGCCTTTCTGGAACAAAAAACAGAAGAAAACAGGTAACTCGCACTATGGCTACTTGTTAATAGGTTAGTTCCAGAAAAGATATAAAAACACCTCAAAGTGTAGAAAAGCAAAGCAAAGTAGATAGTAAACAAGCATGGAGCATCAAAAATTATAGATACGTTTCCGACGTATCATCTCACACGATAAAATATTGGTTCAGATGGACAGATATATCTGCAGGAAGGCTACTAGGTCGAGGAGACCGATGATGGTGGCAACGACCGTCAGGTATAGAGATTCTAGGGCATGGAGATCCTTGAGATCTGTGGGCGGGATATGCTTATTTTCAGGGCATCTTATGCCAATTCACTTCTTATTCGTACTCGGATCTTGTACTCTGCTTCTGTTTGATACTCTGATGTGTGATGTATGGGGATGTATCATAAACTATTAGAACTATCTACTATTTTGGATCTTGCCGTATGACGTTGCAATATTTCTATTTCGTTTAGATGGATTGTCTCTAATGTACTCTTGTATGTCCAAGACATACACACTTATGTATGTTTGTATTTCGCATACCTGTTGACTACGTTGCTCGCTCTTGTCACGATGTTGTTGCAAAGTGGATAGGATCGTTGGCCGGTAGCGTGCCATGTTCCGCTCAGACGAGACCTACACGTGGGTGGCCCCTAGGCCTCCTCGATAGGACACCCTATGCACTTTGGATTCATTCCTGACTTGTTGCTTAGAGCGTAATGTCTGAGGTATTACATCTTATAAGCCGAACTAATCCATGCATCACATTCAGCATCAGGTACCATCTCCTAGCCTGACAAGCAACGGGATCTCCTTCGTCCATGTGAACCATCCATTGTCCTTGTGGCAGCTCGTCTGCGTTCCTGACTCAAGCGAGCGACATCGACGGAGCAAGGCGCCTTCAAATCAAGAACAATTTTGCCGCACTTCGTCGGTGGCCTGGCGGCTGATGGGGAAGCACGCAACAGTCGATGTGTCCTCAGCGTCGTTGTGCGTGGGTTACGATGAGGCGGCGCACCACCAGAGATTCGACTCTAAGACACATCTGAGTCCCTTTCAGAGCACATGCCGGTGACCTCCTTGCTGCTCGTGGGACGAGGCAGCAGAGCGACAAGGCATCAGGGTCGCCGCCGTTGTGTTCACGTTGGAGACCTGGGCACTCGACCTCATCGACGTCGTGTACGAGAGGAAGACGAGAAAGAGGACGTGCTCGCCGCCGGTGGAAACCGTACCCTTCCCCTGCCTACACTCTGGATACTGAAGCATCATTCTCCGTGCTCCTGTCCATGTTTCCGAAGCACATGGATGTGCATAGAGAGGGACGATAAGAGGGAGGCGAAGAGGAGGGGGTGGAGAGAGAGAGGGAGGTGCTTGGTCTTGGTGTTGGTGGTGAGCGCTAGAGGTGGCGACGTCGGGCGCGGGGAGTGGCAGCGGCGCTGGGGGGTTGACATCGGGAGGGGGAGGGGAGGGATCTTTTACCTCTTTTCATTTTTGCAGTTTAGTCCAACTCTTTTTTATTATTAAATTTTTTTCTGTGTAAACGGTAAGCGGTCTGCTATGTGGGGGTCCTCGCAGTGCCACGTCGACAAATACATCAGTCTATGATTATCAGGTGACCTAGTGTTAGACTGTATATTTTCTGTATATTTCATCTGTAACCTGTACGTACCTCTTGGTACTTCTATATATATATGAGATAGGCCACGCCCCAGAGTGTTGAGCCAGTTCCTCCCAAAATATCCCGTGTCTTTTGTTTAACATGGTATCAGACTAGGTCAAAACTTCCTACCCTAGCCGCCGCCCACCCCAACCCTAGCCGCCGCTTCCCTTCTCTCTGGCCGCCGCCACTGCTTCCTTCGCCTGCCGCCATGACTAAGTCGGGTGCTGCCTCGGCCTCCTTCGCTGCCATGTCCACCACCACAGCCACCGCACTGGTCTCCGGTGCCTCGACGTCCCCCTTCATCCCGCCGTCCCTCGCGGCGCTGCTCGCCTCGTCCTCCACGAGCACGATGAATCACATGGATCCGTCCTCATCCTCGCACCCCCTTCACCTCGGTATGGTGGTGTTCTCCGACGGGTTTTTCCCGTCGCCACCGCCCATGATCACGCCATCGGCACCCCTCGTGTCGTTCGTCGTCGTCTCGCTGGCGGCATCGTCTACACCACCGGCCAACCACTATGGTCCATCGATCTCCCCGATGGCAGGGTTCACTGCAGCGCCCTACGAGGCCCCAGTGTTGCCCTTCTCCCATGCCGTCTCCGATGCCCCGGCGCCCACGAGTCCCGAGGGTGCTGTCCCAGCCCCATATCAGCTGGCCAACCTCATCACCGTGCATCTCACACATGACAACTACCTGTATTGGCGTGACCACATCTTGACGCTCCTCCTCCGCAGTCACCTCGATGGCTTCGTGGATGGGAGCTTCCCCTGCCCGCCGTGCTCGGTTGCGGCATACACTACTGATGGTATGAGGGTGGCTGCGCTGAACCCCGTCTACCACGCATGGGTCACCTAGGACCAGGCCATCGTCTCCGCGCTGCAGTCCTCT
The DNA here is from genome assembly GCA_023614405.1 of Avena insularis. Lineage (NCBI taxonomy): Eukaryota > Viridiplantae > Streptophyta > Magnoliopsida > Poales > Poaceae > Avena > Avena insularis. The sequence goes on from CM042687.1 coordinate 152,021,150, forward strand.
CTAACGGAGAGTGTTACCGGCCTGGTGTTGTTCGCTGCGTCCTCCTACGACATCTGGAGCACGTTCAAGCACAGCTACTCGCAGCAGTCTGAAGCTCATGGTATAGCCCTTCGTCGTCAACTCAGCGACTGCAAGAAGCTCAACTCCTCGGCGCATGATTTTTTCCACAAGGTCAAGATGCTCTCGGACACACTGACGTCCCTCGGGCAACCACTCAGTTTACAGAGTATGTTCTCCATGGCCTCGACAACGACTACGATAGCATGGTGGAGCACGTGAACGGTCGTGAGACACTGATCACGCCGCGTGACCTATACTCCCGCCTCATGTACACTGAGGCCCGCGTCGAGGAGCGCCACGCGACCCAGCACGTTGATCTCACTGCCAACGCGGCCCACCGTGGTGCCCTGCCGCGATCATGCCTCGTACACGCTCGTCTCGGCCCGCCGCTAGAGGCATCGGTCGCTGCGTCACATCACCGCCGCCGTGACGCGGTGGCCGTCCTACCTTCCAGTTGTGTGGCATCCTTGGCCACCTCGCGTCCAAGTGCCACCGTCGCTTCAAACGTGACTTCCTTGGCATCGGCAATGACGGGCGTGGCAATGAGAAGCAATCCGCCATCGCTGACAGCTACTACGGCCAGGCACCGTCATACTCGGTTGATCCCACTGGTACTTCAACACTGGTGCGACAGATCACACGATCAGCGAGATTAACAAGCTCAACTCGCCGGAGCCCTATCGTGGGCATGACAAGGTCCGCACCGCTGATGGTTCAGGTATGCCCATCACTCATGTTGGCCAGGCATCTCTCCTCTCTAGCTCCTCCCGTAGACTTCATCTTCGTAATGTACTTTGTGTCCCCTCCGTCACTCGCAATTTACTCTCTATTCGTAAGCTTACTTATGACAATGATGTTTTTTGTGAGTTTCATCCGTCTTATCTTCTCATTAAGGACCGAGTTACACGGGAGGTTCTGCTTAGAGGTCGTGTCCACCAGGACATGTATGCGCTGGAGGCACCATCGAGTCCGGAGGTCTTCAGTGGTGTGCGCGTGTCATATGCTCATTGGCATGCGTGCCTTGGCCATCCTGCGTCTTCTGTAGTGAGCCATGTGCTTCGTCGCCATGAGCTCCCTACATCATCTAGTAATAAAAGTCTAGCAGTCTGTGATGCTTGTCAACACGGAAAAAGTCACCAGCAACCTTTTGTTTCTTCCATTCGTGTAATCAAAAATCCTCTTGAACTTGTGTATTCGGATGTATGGGGCCCTGCCCAAACCTTTGTCAGTGGTCATAATTATTATATTAGTTTCATTAATACTTATAGTTGCTTTACATGGATCTATTTACTTAAGATCAAAGCTTATGTTTTTAATGTTTTTCTGCAATTTCAATTGCATGTTGAGCGTCTTCTCAAGCATAATATTATTCATGTTCAGTCAGATTGGGGGGCGAATATCGCAATCTCAACACCTTCTTTAATAAACTTGGGATATCGCATCGTGTCTCCTGTCGTCATACACATCAGCAAAACGATATGGTTGAGTGTAAACACCGTCACATCATTGAAACTGGCCTCACTTTGCTTGCACATGCCACCGTGCCTTTCCATTTTTGGAGTGATGCTTTTTCCACTGCCTGTTTCCTGATTAATAGAACTCCCACTAGAGTACTAAACATGAAGACACCCCTTGAACTTTTGTCTAAAGAACTTCCTGACTACACATTCTTCAAAGTTTTTGGTTGTGCTTGCTGGCCTCATCTAAGGCCCTACAATAACCGTAAACTTGAGTTTCGATCCAAAAAGTGTGTCTTCCTTGGTTATAGTGCTCTCCACAAAGGCTACAAGTGCTTACACGTTCCTAGTAATCGTGTTTATATCTCTCGTGATGTTGTCTTTGATGAGAATATGTTTCCTTTTTCGAATATGCCATTGTCTCCTTCTATGCCACCCACAAATTCAACTCATGTTAGTCCTGGCCAATTTGATGATGCTGCATATTCGCCTATGTTATTGCCTAACCACGGTACAGGTACTGGCCGTGGAGCTCGTCTGGAGGTCCTGGACACTCTTGTCGACGCCAACGTCGATCGGTGCATGGCGCATGCACCTACACCGTGCCCCGAGGCGCCCTCGACCACGCATTAACGCCTTTCTTTGGGCCTCCTTGACCGCCATCGCTTTGTCGGTGGGCCGCCTGCCCCGTCGCCACCTCTAGCTGGGCCAGAGCTGCCTTGCGCGTCGCCCGCATGCTCGCCATTGGCCGCTTCCGCCTGGGCAGGTGCGCGTCACCCGGCTCGCCATGCCGTCTGACTCGGGCGCCGTCATTGCGCCTTCGCCGCCATATGCATCGAGCGATGCCTCTGCACCACTGCCTCCTGCTACTGTTGCGATGCGCCCTCACACGCGTAGTCACAGCGATGTTCATCGCCCAAAGGAATGCACTGATGGCACGGTTGCCTGGATCGTTGCCTGCTTAGCTCAAGCGCAGTCCGATCCCACTGCTGAGCCTCGTCATTACCGGGCTGCTATGAGCATCCCGCACTGCCGCACTGCCATGGACCTTGAGTTTCAGGCCCTCCGTCAGAACGGTACTTGGCAGTTGGTTCCTCCCCGTCCTGGTGTCAATATCATTGACTCCAAGTGGATCTTTAAAGTGAAGAAGCACGCTGATGGTTCTATTGAGCGGTACAAGGCTCGGCTGGTTGCTAAAGGCTTCAAGCAAAGGCATGGGCTCGACTATGAGGATACTTTCAGTCCCGTGGTCAAACCCACCACTATTTGGCTGCTTCTTTCTATTGCTATTACTCAGGGCTGGGATCTTCGTCAGATGGATGTTCAGAATGCTTTTCTCCATGGTGTTTTGGAGGAAGAGGTCTACATGCGCCAGCCTCCTGGTTTTGTTGACCCTTCTTGTCCTCATCATCTCTGCCCGTAAATGCGGTGAAAGGCTCGTAACAGCATGCACGCTCTGCACGCGCTGCACTTCGCACTCATGGATTTGTGCCCTCTACAGCTGATACTTCACCGTTCCTTCTTCAGCGCCCGGAGGTTACTATGTATCTTATGGTTTATGTTGATTATATTATTCTGGTTCTCCTCTGCTGCAGCTATGGATCGTCTCATTATGGCTCTAGGTTCTGATTTCGCTATTAAGGATCTGGGCAAGCTACACTATTTTCTTGGGCTGGAGGTCACATATCCTGGTGATAGCCTTGCTCTTTCACAGCAGAAGTACTCTCAGGATCTGTTACGGCGCGCTGGTATGCTTGAGTGCAAAGCTGCTACTATACCCATGTCCTCCACTGAGACTCTGTCTGCTACTGATGGTACTCTGTTGTCTGCTGATGATGCTACTGAGTACCGGAGTGTTGTTGGGGGTCTTCAGTACCTCACCATCACTCGGCCTGATGTTTCCTATTCAGTTAACCGTCTCTGCCAGTACCTTCATGCTCCACGAGATACTCATTGGTCTGCTGTTAAGCGCATCTTGCGCTAAGTTCGTTCTACTCTCACCTTTGGACTTCATCTTCGGCCGGCACCCTCTGGCGTGCTCGCGGCCTTCAGTGATACGGATTGGGCTGGTAACTCAGATGACCGGTGATCAACGGGGGGGCTATACTGTGTTCTTTGGTCCTAATTTGATCGCCTGGAGTGCACGTAAGCATGCTACAATATCTCGGAGTAGTACTGAAGCTGAATACAAGTCTGTTGCCAATGCCACCGCCGAGCTCATATGGGTTCAGTCTTTGCTCCGAGAGTTGAAGATTGCCCAAGACCAGCCTCCTGTCCTTTGGTATGACAACATCGGTGCTACATACCTGTCTTCGAACCCGGTATTCCATGCCCGAACGAAACACATCGAAGTTGATTATCATTTTGTGAGAGAACGAGTTGCACAGAAGCTCCTGCAGATCAAGTTTATCTCCTCCAAAGATCAACTTGCTGATATCTTCACCAAACCGTTGTCGCTTCCGCTGTTCACAGGATGTAGACGCAATCTTAATTTGCTGAATGTTTCAGGCCATAGTTAAGATCGAGGGAGGGTGTTAGACTGTATATTTTCTATATATGTCATTTGTAACCTGTAACCTGTACGTATCTCTTGGTACTTCTATATATATATATATGAGATAGGCCACGTCCCAGAGTGTTGAGCCAGTTCCTCCCAAATATCCCGTGTCTTTTGTTTAACACCTAGATAAACACTAAACCGTATTTAGATAGCGTACGCTACATATTTGGAAAGTCAATGAGTACATCGATTTTAAGTGTCAAGTTTAAGTAATCGTGCATGCGTTTTACTCCTCTTGCTTTCTTTCACTTTTTTTTGAATTACGTGACATGGTAGCAGGTGAAGTACGAGATGATGGCTTTCTCCTAGTGGCCTGTGCGCCTCTCATTCAAACTTTTCCCACACACAACTAGATCCACCCACGCGCCACCTACTTGGATGAGCCAGATCACGATTGACCGCGATCCTAACTGTTAGTAACCAGTGGGTGTATCCCTTCATTTGTTTCGCTTTGTCATTATCCATTGTTTCAGAGGGCCTTCTCTTATACCCTGGGCCCGGGTTAGCCAACGACAGGATCTTCCCTGCCTCCAATGCATGCATGGAGGGCGAGGCAGCTGAAACCAGAATTTCTTCTACGAGTACTACTCCGAAACTAGGATTTCTCTCTCCAGAAACATTAAACCGAAACTGAGATCTAGCGGGTTCGCGGACCACGGGGGACTCGTAGAAGTTTTCCCGTTTAAGAGCATCTCACCATGCATTTCCAAGACGACGTTCTTAGTCATTTTTTCCCGACGACAAAAATTCGCCCAATCGCGTTCTCAGGAATAGAGCCGAATTTGGTTCAAGTTTCATCCGACGTTTCCAGGCCGAACCAGAGCCGTTGGGAACCGCCTAGGAACGCCGGACGCAACGGAATTGGCAAAAAAAAACCGCCCATGGCCTCGTCCTGTCAGTGAGAGAAGCCGAATCGTCCTCATCCCGCCACCTCGGCTCCCACGACAGACCGCCAGTCAATGACGCCCGTCGCTTCGGCCATGCGTCGCCATAATGGCGCGCCACCGCCGGCTCGCCCTCGCCGCATCCTAGAGCACACACTCCCGCATCCACTTCCCTACTCACAAGTTCCACATTCGGCGACGAGAAGCAGAACTTGGCAGAGCAGCAATGGCGGAGAGGTACCCAGACGACCCGGCGGCGGCGAACGACTTCGACCGGCGTTCGTTGCAGCCCTAGGAGGCACAACTGTTGCACGCCACCGGCTACATGGCGCCGCCAGACTTTCGATGCCCGCCGACAAGGAAGCGTGCCCGTGCCGCCGGTGCCGAAGGGGTCCAACCTCATCGACGAGGTCCAGATGGCCATCGCCGCCATGGACGATCCTGACCTCACTGAAGACCCCGGCAACCTCCTATACTGGGAGAATTTCTTCACCAAGCACCGCCGTCAGCAGCTGGAGGCGCACGACGGTGTCGGCTTGCCGCCGAAGCAGCACAGCGTCGCCACACGGCGTCGATGGTGGAGCGCTCCAGGATGGACGCTCGCCGTCGTCCTCGAGCACATCGCCGCAGGATACCGCTCGAAGCTGGGCTTCCCTCCTCGGTCGCTACCGTCTGGCGTCGAACTGGCTACCGAGGAGGATGGGGGCATTAGCTCCTCCTTTGGCCCGACCTCGGCTTCGCGTTCCTCTGGCACCGGCGCCGTGGCCACGCCTTTGCTCCGGCCAGTGAAGCGGGAGGTGTAGTTCTCGGTGTGCTTGCCGCCGAGGACAAGGTCACGTTGCATCGTCATCAACGAGGCCACGCGTCGGCGCCGCCGACCAGCCGGCTTCGCCTGTTCTTTAATAAAATCACCTATATATCCAAATTTCGTCAAGTTTATTCGAATTTTGGCCGGGAGAGTTTAAACTTCACCCGAGAGCAAGAGTACAAAACCGAACGTTTTAAAGCCGAAAGTTATCAAACAATCCGGTCCGGGGACCACCCTACGGTGGTGCGGTGGGCGAAGTGGGTACACCAACAAACAAACACCAGCACCAACACATATATCCTTGTCCTCTCCCATCCCCACACCTCCGACGTTGGCCACGGCGAGCCGACGCCACCCACCGCCGAGGGCAAGGGAGGTTCGGCATGGAGTCGAAGTCCTCAGCGTGGGTGGAATGGGCCGCGGAGTACACTAAGGAAGCGCAGTTGGACGCCCGCCCGCCGAACGAATGGGCGGCGCGGGTGGCGGCAGCGGCGGCGGCCGCGGGGGAGAGGGAGGATGTGCAGTTTTCGGTCGGTCTGGCCGAAATGCTGGCGCGCGTGCTCCTCTCCGGGGGAGGCAGCGGCGCCGCCCCCGCCACGGCGTGGAAGTACGCCGAGGCAGCCCTCGCCGCGCGCCTCGCCTCACCGGCGCTCCTCCTCGCGCTCCTCTCCTCCAGGTACTTCCAGTACAGCTCTCACTGTTGCGTTTGGTCTGGGAGAGTGGTAGGAGAGGCGAATGCGCGAGTGATCCGTGCTTGGCTTCTGATGGAACCTGTGGTTTCGGAAATCCCGATCGAACCTGTGCTAGTTTGGATCTAGGAATTTCCCTCGGAAATCAGAGTGGCTAGAGATAGACGTGGACATGGAAGAAAACAGTGCATGATTGTAGGCAGGTGATGAGGTTCCCCATAGTGTGAGCATTTTTTTCTTCCTGTGCGCGCAAAATGCACAATGTACATCCGCGGAGGCCTAGAAGCAGAAGTACTACGTCCTCATGTTTTGCCTCTCTGATCAATTGTTTACCGGAAATTCAAGTTCATCCTAGCAGGATTAACTAGTGTAGTATTTGACATGTGTATCCGAGTACTTACACAGAAGGAGCAAAATCAAACCGGCAGTAGTTAGTAGTTACTCGGATTTGCCACTGAATGTTGTATGACTGAATTTATATGACTGTATGCTAATGTTGTATCGATGATTTTGCTGTGTTCTTTCCCCTTGCAGGGTCATTCCTCAACGGGTTGCAAGGCCAACAGTGTATCGACTTTATTTGGAGCTCTTGCGGAGACATGGATTCAAATTATGTTTTCAGATGAAAGCGGGGAATTTTAAAAAGTGAGCTCATCTCCCTTGACTACTTCTGATAGTTCTTTAATACATTTTTGGTCGTAACAAGTCCTGAAATCAAATCAAAAGCATATGTATGCTTGTGTACGAAGTACTGATGATCCAACATGCACCAGTGTACTGTGCATTTGTACTGTACACAGATGGACAATATCCTTCAGAAAGTCAAAATGCATATAATCTACTCTGTTAAACTGGTCCAAGTGCCATTTCCTTCAGAAACTGTGCTCCACAAATTTCCTTCATTATTGTATTCTTCACGTACTCTTTGTGTTGCTTATTCACTGTTTTATATAGTTCTTACATGTTTCTTGTATAAAAGTTTGTCTCCGGTGATACGTCTAGTCTGTTACTCCTTCCTCCTGAAAAGATGGCCTATAAGGTTTCTCAAAAGTCAAACAACGTAAAGTTTGACCAAGCTTTTAAAAAACTACCAACAACTATAATACTCCCTCCGATCCATATTACTTGTCACAGAAATGGATGTATCTAGACATGTTTTAGTGCTAGATACATCCAATCCAGTGACAATTACTATGGATGGGAGGGAGTACCATACAGATATCCTATGAAAACATATTTAATGAGGTATCTAACAATATCGATTTGGTACTATAGATATTAATATTTTTTCTAAAAACATGGTCAAACTTTACATTGTTTGACTTTGAAAAAAATTATCAGCCTTCTTTTTAGGAACGGGAGTAGTAGTAACTAAGCATCCTATGTTTATGCCTTGCCAAAACATACTACATTATGGAACAGAGGGGGTACCTATGTTGCTCAACTTATTCCTGTAACTGTATCGTATATCTGCGTGGTACATAAATCCCAGTCTGTAGGGGAAAACAATTGCAGGAGCACCATACGAGAAGTTTTCTAATGCCTTCTCCGTATTTGTGCAGGATCATGCAGTTGATAGATGGTAACCTTAACCTCTCCAAGATATTTGGCTTTTCAACATGTGAACCAGGGGTCTTTATTGTTGAATTTGTCCTTTGCATTTTATGGCAATTGGTTGATACTGCATTAGATGACGAGGGCTTGCTAGAATTAACTCCAGAAAAGGAAGCACAATGGCCCACCAGGCTTCAAGATTTTATTGCATTCGATGGATCTTTATCTGAACAAAAGCAAGAGAAAATCGAGAAGTTACAGAGGATGAACAACGTGATAACTATAGAATTTATTGGGCATCTTCTTCATGATAAAGTAATTACTCGCATCCTCTCATTGGCACGCGAAAACATGTATGGCTTTTCAACTTCACGTACTCTTTTACTGAGTTTCAGCTCTCTTGTCCTGTCACCAAGAAACTGTAGACTTGTCTTTTTGTTTTGACTGAAAATTTGAAAACCACTTTAGTTCCAGTGAATGAGCTGGCTATCTGCAATGTATCTACAATCCAGATAATTATTCTACTGGTCTGAAGTTCTCAAGTCAAGTTTCTGTATGAAGCCCCCATGCATAGAAACCAGCACAACCTTGAGCAATAGACTGCTACAATGTATCAAGTGTTCATGGAATGACCAAATTACAGTTTATTCCAATGATTGCCATGCTGACACTGAGCTAATGCTCTACAATCACTTAGGCATCTATGCATTAGCCAACTTTGGCTGCACCTTCAGTAACTACAACAGTCTTGGCATAAACTGTATGATGGGTGCATGTGAACATTTAGCATTGCAGTTTGAGTTGATTGTTGAGATACATTTTGCATTTCAGTTGGACTCGATTAGATGTTCAGAACTTGACAGTAGAATAAGCTAAAGGTGAACCATTATCCCTATGAAGGCTTGTATAGAACCACATGTTGTTCATGTAAATTACTGTGGTCAGGAGTAGGCAAATTCTTACTTAAGTACTACAACTGATCACACTTACTGTTTCTTGCAAGAATTTAGCACCTCTGTGTTACATATCACCCTTAACAAATTTTAATGCTTCAGGCAAACTCAGTGGGGAGTATTCACTAATCGATTACAGTTGCTTGTGGTAAACTCATCCGCCTTACAAGCTTCGACAATGTCCTTGGATGCATTTCAGCAGCTGATTCGAGATAATCACAATATCTATGGAGACAATAAACATAATTTGCGCAAAAGATTCCACCCCATGGTGGCTTCTAATCCTCTATCTTCTCCAAATGGACACTGCCTTGGTGGTAGTTATTCTGCACTGTGGATTCCTATTGATATGTATCTTGAGGATTGCCTTGATGGCTCAATTGCTGCCACAAATTCCATTGAGATTTTAAGTGGTAATTCCATTAAAAGATGATATTTGGTTCTATTGAATCGTGACTTTCTGCTCTCATGATTTTATTTTTTGGTGCTACTTTTATAAGTCGATAGAGGTTTGCAGGTTTGGTCAAGGCACTTCAAGCAGTCAATAGATCTACCTGGCATGATGCTTTCATGGCCCTTTGGATAGCTTCAGTTCGCCTTGTACAAAGGGTGAGTCTTCACTCTTTATTTTGTTTGATCAAAACTTAAACAACCTTTCATATCCTAATACTGGATCCTGTAAAACAAGCAGGAACGAGAACCGATTGAAGGTCCTGTGCCTCATCTTGAAACACGACTATGCATCCTTTTGTCTATTGCAACACTTGCAGTTGCTGACATAATTGAGGAAGCAGATTCACGTCACGGTGAAACATACCTCAGCAGTCACTGGAAAGAAAAAGCAGCAAGTGATGATCTGCGTAAGGAACTGATGTTAAGCTTACAGGCTCTCGGTGACTACGAAAGTCTGCTTGTTCCTCCTCCATGTATCATCTCGGCAGCGAACCAGGCTGCTTCAAAAGCTGCAATGGTTGTTTCAGGAATCAACATTAGCAGTGGCTACCTGGAAAGTGCCAATGACAGTTCGACAAACTACTGTACGTGGTTTCTCTTGATTTTTTTACTACAACAATACAGTACATTTTTAAATAACTGACAGACTTATTTTAATTTGGATCAGCTGGAAACATGCGACACTTGATTGTGGAGTCGTGTATCTCAAGAAACTTGTTGGATACATCAGCATACTATTGGCCTGGTTATATTAATGGTCATGTCAACCCCGTGTCTCATACAAATTCTAGCCAACTTGCTGGTTGGTCATCCTTCATGAAGGGTGCACCATTAACTCAGTCACTGGTAACTATGTTGGTCTCAAGTCCTGCTTCAAGGTGTGCACTTCTTCTCTGAGCAAAAAAAAGAAAAAAAGAACATAACATTTCATGCATTGGGAATTGGCATCTCCCACAAGAGATTTCACCACTCACATTAAAAGAAGATCTACATTTTTTTGAAATTAAAAGAAGACCTACATTTAACAGCTCAAGATCATCATTTGTATGTTATTCAATACAATTCAGGAAAAATATTTCGAAATAAGCTGTTAGCCCGTTATACAATCATACTATTAGGGACAACTGTTTTATTCAGAGGTGCTGTGCTACTCACTAGTATTTGCTCTTTATGTTATCTTTCTGCTGCTATTAATGGTATTATTATGTATGACTGAATCATGTTACTTAGTTGATACTCATAGATTGTTCATGTTAATAAATCACTGAATGAAGCTCATAAACTTGATGGAAGCTTAGCAGAGCTCGAAAGGTTATTTGAAGTTGCAGTCGACGGATCAGGCGAGGATAAGGTATCGGCTGCCACTGTTCTTTGTGGAGCCACCTTATTACGAGGTTGGAATTTCCAGGTTAGTTTGTTGTGCACTTTCCATAGTATGACAACTTGTTGATCCTAGTCATTTTGATGGTTTACTGAAACTTATGGTTGTCTTGAAGTTATGAATGTTCTGACACTATGGTATCTTATTTCTAGGAGCATACAGTTCGCTTAGTGGTCAAACTGCTATCACATGCTGATCCCGCTGACTATTCTGGGAGAGAGAGTCAGTTAATAAAGCATGGTCCAATGCTTAATGTTATTCTCACTGGAATATCACCTGTAGACTATGCTCCAATCTTCTCATTCCATGGCCTGGTATGGTCAATATGACAACTTACCATGACTTCAGCTACCATTTTATATTTACGTTCTTATTGTTAAAATGTTTATGCTCCAAATGATTAACAGGTTCCAGAGCTGGCTGCTGCGCTCATGGCGATATGTGAAGTTTTTGGGTGTGTTTCCCCAAGTGTTTCATGGACTTTGGGAACAGGGGAGGAAATATCTGCTCACACGGTCTTCTCAAATGCATTCATTCTTCTCTTAAGACTATGGAAGTTTAACCATCCACCACTTGAATATTGTATAATGGGAGATGGTGCTCCAGTTGGCTCACAATTAACTCCTGAGTATCTTCTGTTATTGAGAAATTCCCAAGTTCTTTCTGCCAGCAGCTTGTCCAAAAGTAGAAGCAGCCAGAAGCAGTTACCAGTTACTTCAAGTCCATCATGCAAGGACCCTATCTTTATGGATTCTTTTCCGAAGTTGAAGCTGTGGTACCGGCAGCACCAAGCTTGTCTGGCCTCTACTCTCTCTGGACTTGCTCATGGAACACCTGTACATAACATTGTAGATAGCCTTCTCAATATGATGTTCAGAAAGGCGAACAAAGGAAGTACATCTATTGGTTCTTTATCTGGGAGTAGCAGCATAAGTAACTCCTCTGGTCCTGGTGGTGACGATGCACATCTTTGGCCTCAGTTACCTGCTTGGGAAATACTGGAAGCTGTTCCTTTTGTGGTCGATGCTGCTCTAACTGCTTGCTCCCATGGAAGATTATTTCCACGTGAACTGGCTACAGGTTTGTTGTTTTAGTTAAGGTCAAGAACATTGTCAATCATGTTTTGAGAATTGAGTGTGATGGTTGAGCTTCAGTATGTAATCATCACTATTTATTATGGCAACGGGATCTACATTTATTTTATTTTCAGGCCTCAAAGATCTTGCTGATTTTCTTCCTGCATCTACTGCAACAATCGTAAGCTACTTCTCAGCTGAAGTGACACGTGGTGTTTGGAAACCTGCATTCATGAATGGAACAGATTGGCCTAGCCCTGCTGCCAATCTATCCATGGTTGAAGAGCATATCAAGAAAATTGTAGCTGCTACTGGAGTTGATGTTCCAAGACTTGCCACAGGTTATTATTTCTGACAGAAGGACTTTTTTAAGTATATACGAGTGTTCCTCTCACAAATTGTGCCACGTGCAAGTTTGCACATAGAGTATTAATCTGGTTTTGTGTCGCTTCACAGGAGGAAGTACTTTGGGTAGACTTCCATTGCCGTTGGCTGCTTTTGTGAGCCTCACCATCACGTACAAGCTTGACAAAGCGTCTGAACGTTTCCTTAACCTAGCTGGTCCAGCTTTAGAGAACCTTGCTGCTAGTTGCCCTTGGCCAAGCATGGCGATTGTCGCGGCACTGTGGACTCAAAAGGTCAAGCGATGGAGTGATTTTCTAGTCTTTTCAGCATCACGCACGGTCTTCCACCACAACAATGATGCAGTTGTCCAACTCCTCCGAAGCTGCTTCACTTCTATACTTGGCATGTCGTCGACATCATTATGTTGTTGCGGAGGTGTTGCCAGCCTTCTGGGTCACGGGTTCGGCTCTCATTGTTCCGGTGGTCTCTCACCAGTTGCACCAGGAATTCTCTACCTCCGAATATTCCGGTGCATCAAGGACTGCTCTATACTTGCAGAAGATATACTTTCCCTGCTGATGCTTTCGGTGAAAGACATAGCTGGAACAACAGTGTCCAGGCATCAATCGGACAAGCTAAAGAGGGTCAAGTATGCAACAAGACATGGACAGATCTCTCTTGCTGCTGCAATGACACAAGTTAAGGTGGCGGCATCACTTGGAGCGACACTCGTGTGGTTATCGGGCGGTACAACCCTTGTCCAGTCTCTGTTCCAAGAGATGTTGCCCTCTTGGTTCCTATCCGTGCAGGATCTGGATCAAGGAGGATCCAGTGGAGGAACAGTATACAAGCTGGGTGGCCATGCACTTGCGTACTTTGCAGTCTACTCCGGGATGTTCGCGTGGGGAATTGACCCAACACCAGTGTCCTGGCGTCGAGAGAGGGTAATGCGATCCCATTTGGAGTTCCTGGCAAGCGCATTGGACGGGAAGATCTCCCTAGGCTGTGACCTGTCCCTGTGGCGTGCCTATGTCTCAGGCTTCCTGGAGTTGGTGGTCGAGTGTGTCCCTTGCTTGTTGCATGAGGTGGACCTCAAGGTGCTCAAGAAGCTGAGCGTTGGGCTCCGGCAGTGGAAAGAGGATGAGCTCGCCGTGGCCGTCCTCTGCAGGGGTGGTCCGGAGGCAATGGGTGTCGCCGCAGAGTTGATCCTGGGTAGCGAGTGGTGACACTGACTGTGCTGGGGCTGGTATTCTTCATTATCGATGTTGCCGACTGTACATAACTAGACAGCGTGCGTGTATTTGCTTGATTTGTCAAGGAAAACCATTGGCACTTTACTGGCCAATACCCAAATAGGCAATTTCTGTTTCTTTATAAGTAACGAGTCATGTTCCTCGTCTTTCATTTCAGTTTATCCCGAGTCCCTCCTGTAAGGGATGATGTTGCAGATTGGTGTTATTGGTGTTGGATTCTAGAATATTTAACCAAAATTTTGTTCACCTGCTACTTAAAGTAAGTATTACATGCAGACAGCTGATACATGCCTATGGTCTCGAGAAAAATAAAAGTAGGCCGATTACATACCTAATGCAGTGGAGGGCGGGCTGATCTCTCATCCATATCGGGTAAAAAAAATTCTACGCCGTATCTTTTTAGACGTGTACACATCTTCATACAGAGATCGTGAAACTCCACACGATGTAGAAATGACCATAAATGTAGGGTAGGATACCTGTACACCAGTAGAAACCTACAAGAGAGAAGAATTTTTATCATTAAATACTTTATTATTTTTACATAGGCACAACGATTAAATAATGGTAATCGCTTCCACCCTAAAAGGTATTTTGTACTTGTATTATGTATACCATGTAACTAATTTTTAAAAATATTGGCAACGCTACACGGCGGATAAAAGCCTGAAGCTGAAGCTGCTTGGATGTCTGGCCATATAGAACGAGTGAAAGTCATTTAAAAATTAAGTGATTTATTGTGTCCTCGTGATTGACAAAAAACACATCTTTTATTTTCATACAGTTCCACTTAACAAGATAATCTTTAGTAAGAATAACCATCGATAAAGATACCAAGCAATTTTTTATTTTTTAGAGGTATCTTTATATTTCAGATTTTTCAATTATGATCAGTCGGTAAAACTGGATGTGCTAGTGCGTTGTACATAGACCGCGAATTGACTATTCTCATTTAAGTTCTAGTAAAATCTATCAGTTAATAAAACTAACTATACTAGTGCGTTGTACATAGACTGAGAATTAACTATTCTCGTTTAAGTTCCAGTGAAATTCATCAGGACTAGAGCCTAATTGGACTAATGCCAAGTGTTGAAGCACGACATTCTAAGATGCCAGTCTAGGTCCTATTAAATCACTTCTGAAAGTCATATTTGGAGGAGAAGTGATGTAGCCCGACTACGGTCGTCACCACAACAAGTACCTTATCACACTCTCCAACATACGCCAAGTCATCATGGACCTTAAAGGTGAATTATATTCTATAACCAAGTCCACTTTCTACCCATTTGAATGGCATACTACATCATACTCCGTCCTATGACCATGCTAGGTTCACATAAACAAGTACGAAAGCCGGGGAGGAAGCACGAGGACTAAAGGCCGACGTCATGGAAGCATGGAAGTGAAGGAAGAAGAACAAGCTTCGAGACCAGAGTCTCCGGCCTCTTCAACCCAGAGTCTCTGTCGACCCCGAACTCTTCGCCACTTCAAACCCGGAGTCTTCGGCCCAACCCACAAAACCCAAGCGCTACAAGCTCCTAGAACCGTCCTAGAGTTTCTGCCCTGTTGACCAGAGTTTCCTTCCTATCAGTGGGGCTAAGTGCCTAAGTGGGGCTAAGTGCCTTGGAGCTAGGCCTTAGCCCATGTACCCCTTTGTTTATGCCTAAACTATCCCTAGCTCGTGGCTGGCTATATATATGCCCCCACCTCCATATGTAAACCCTAGACAAAGATAAGATGATATAGAGCTTTTCTCTCATACCTTCCATGGCGGGGAACATCCATTCATGGATACCATGGCCTCCGGATTTAATCTAGGAGATGTACACATCACTCTCCTCGTTTGAGCGCTCTTTCTATCTTATGACCTATAGCTTTGCAATCTCTTACTAAGAAGATTCTAGCTGCTCCTTGCCAATCTTTCTTACTTGGATGTCTAGTTATCTACCTTTGTGTTTCTTCCAAGTGGATTCTATTGTGTTGGTGGTTCGCTCCAATGGGAGCAAACCGATTTGGATGTGGTGTGCATTTATATCTTCGATTTCCATTCGTGTGTTCATCATGTTCTTCGTCTCCCTCCCAAATCACCTCGAATCTATGAAGATTGGGCCAAAATAGTAGCTTTGTTTATACCATATGGTATCACCAACCTTTAGTTGCCATGGATTCGAGTTTGTGTTGAGTTTCTAGCTACCCCCTTGATTTTCTCCCCTAAATTTGAAAATTTCCACCAAAAATAGCCAATTTGTGTTTTAGGTCGATCTGGGATTTGAGAGTGTTTTGGTAAGTTTTGATCCATCCGCTGCAAAGCTTGTTGATCTACCTCCCTTCGTGTTCCATATCCTATTTTTTTATTTTTCCCACAATTTTTGAGTTTTAGTTCGAGTTTCGCGCCAAATCGCGTCTTGGACAAGTTCTTGACGTCATAGAAACTCCCGGCCAGAGTCTCTGCCCCAGTACCAGAGTCCGGAGTAAGTGACTTCCGACCAGAGTCTCTTCCCCAACAAGGCCTAAGTATACTCCCAAGTAATAGGGGCTCGCACCAGAACTTCGTAGGAAAAACAGTTTTGACCTTCCTCACCGTTTTGAGCATAATTTTTGTATATAGACTCATATTTTGGTGTTCTTTAGCTCATTTCTAAGAGGAGAATGATATCTACACCAACATCGCTTATCCAATCCAATTCTCCAACTAAATTTCCATGAGCAAGGACAGAACCAACAATAAGGGTCAAGATCGACACCAAAAGGTACAAATCATCATGCATCTTTTCCCCACTTGCATTTCTTTGAAAAACAGACTATCTTTGCGACCTACAAATACCTATTGAGATTGGTTCCTCCTACGATAGCTTGAGCTTGGCACATTTAATACCTTGTAGTATTTCGAGCAAAAGTGGAATGCGCTATCTCATATAGTTATCTTATATATTTGTTGTCATAAGGAAGAGGCAAGTGAAAAAGAAAGAATAAAAAGAGAAAAAGATAAAAATAAAAACAAATAAAGATAAAAGTTCCCATATAGTATAGGAAGTGCAAGCTCGATGAATATCTTGTAGGTGGTACTTATTGTGTAAATCTTGTAGCCCTTCAATTTTGTGCAATCGAACTAGGGATCTCTCCTTATACTTATGCGGTATGCAATTTAATTTTTGCTAGATCCACATTTGGTTCTTAGATCGCCTTTTCCGTTGTACAAGTACCATTTATCCTACCATGTGTGTTTCCTTGAACATAGCTCCTATCTTGTGAGATCGACTTGTTTTTTGCTTTGTGATCATCGTGGTTCTTTACTTGCCTTTATAAATCTTGGTTTCCGGTTGTTCCAATTTGCATGTCAATTTCCATACCTAAGCTCCTCATAAGACGTGTGTGTTTTGTGTTTCTTGTGTTTTTGAATACAACGTTACTTCTCCTTTGCATTTGGTTTGCTCATGGTCCATAACATTGACCCAATACTATATATCTATAAGGTGAGACATGACGTAGCATCCTTGAATCCAATTTTTTCACTATATCAACTTGGCCTCCTGAGCAACATATATAGAGACTCCAGAACCGATGATGAATACTATGAGGAATCCATGACGGGGCACAACAATGTCAACTCCGCAAGTATAGATGACATGAAGGAGTACTACACCGACAAAATGTCTGCATGCTTCGAGGACTTTGAGCACTACACCGACAATAGTTCCACATGCTTTGATAATATGAATACTACATCGACAATGATTATTGATTTCATCACGCTTGATATTGTCAGGGTTTATGAGTCGAGTGAGAGTCAACCTTTTTTCCTGACGTTGATCGACTAAACAGTTGCGAAGATATCTTTGTTGGAATTATGCCCTAGAGGCAATAATAAAGATGTTATTGTTATAATTCTTGTTCATGATAAAGTTTATATTCCATGCTAGAATTGTATTAAGCGGAAACTTTGATATTTGTGTGGTTTATGAACAACACCGTGTCCCTAGTATGCCTCTATGGACTAGCTCATTGATTAATGATGGTTAAGGTTTCCTAACCATAGACATGAGTTGTCGATTAATAATGAGATCATGTCATTAGGAGAATGATATGATGGACAGACCCAAATCAAGCAGAGCAATTAGATCGTGTCATCGTGTTCATCTTTGCAAAGCTTTTTCTTATGTCAAATATTGTATTCCTTAGACCATGAGATAATGCAACTCCCTGGTATCGGAAGAAAGCTTTGAGGTCATCAAACGTCATCCTATGTGAGGGTGATCATAAAGGTGTCTCTCAGGTGATCGGAAAATACTTCTTGGGTTGTATGTATCGAGATGGGATTTGTCCCTCCTAAGTCGGAGAGATATACTTCGGTCCCACTTGGTAATCGATATCAACACCGCTTGCAAGCACGTGGTTAAGGAGTTGATCACAAAGTGATATCGGATTACGGAACGAGTAAAGTACTTGCCGTGAACGAGATTGAACTAGGTATGCCGATACCGATGATCGAATCTCGGGCAAGTAAAATATCGTGTGACGAAGGGAATATATATATGGGATTAATTGAATCCTGGCATCGTGGTTCATCCTATATGATCATCGATGAATATGTGGGAGTCAATATGGGTTTCCAGATCCCGCTGTTGATTATTGATAGAAGATCATGTCTGCATATTCTCGAACCCGTAGGGTCACACACTTAACATGTCTCGGCGCTAGGATAGAATGGATAAATGGTTCACGGGTTTTTGTTCGGAGTCTCGGATGAGATCCAGGACATCACGAGAGGTTCCGGAATGGTACGGAGAATAAGATTCATATAAAGGAAAGCAGTTTTTGGATTTCGGAATCGTTTCAGAATGTTCGGTATTGTACCGGAAGGTTCTAGAAGCTTCCTAAGTGGGACCAACGTGGCCCCACTTGTCGGAGGGGTGCCTGGGACTACGTGGGAGTGCCCTGGCCGCATTGGGACAGGGGCACAAGGCCCCATAGGCCCAGCCGGCCAAAACCCTAGGGGAAACCCTAGGAACCCTTCTAGAAGGGAAGGGGAAACTTGCCCCCCACTCCAACCCTTGGGGCCGCCACCCTAGGGCTTGGAGGAGGGGCCAAGGGTGATGGCCAGCCCTCTATATAAAGAGGGCAGGGGCGGACCCTCCTCCCCCCACTCCTTCAACCCTAGCCGCCATACTGCTGCCCTCTCTCTCTCTCTCTCTCTCTCTCTCTCTCTCTCTCTCTCTCTCTCTCTCTCTCTCTCTCTCTCTCCCGACTACACGTAGGCGAAGCCCTGCCGTAGAAACTCTCCACCATAGCACCACGCCGTCGTGTTGTAGATCCAATCTATCTCTCCACCCCACTTGTTGGACCGAGGAAGGAGGATAAGTCGCGACACCGTACGTGTGCATCTCTCGGAGGCGCCGCCACTTGCATCGTTGGATCGGATCGGATCGCGAGGAGGAGAAGGCTAGTTCGACTACATCACCCACGTTCTGTTGAATGTTTCTGCTGTGCGATTCTTCAAGGGTATGAAGATCTCATCTATCCCTCTCGTTGATTGCATCTCCTAGATTAGATCTTGTCTTTCCCGTTTGCATCCGTAGATTTTTTTTGATTTACTATGCTGCGAATCCCTTTAGTGGTATCAGAGTTAGATCTATGCCTAGATGTGTTTCACGAGTAGAACGCAACATGCTTGTTGCGGGCGTTGATGTTTTCTGTTGCAAGCCTCTTGTTGTGTACTTCTTATGACGCGGGATAGTGAGATCGAAGCGGTCCAGGCCAACTTTACGTGACCTCGTTCGCGAGACCGGCTCCGCACTTGACGTGTGGCTTGTTCCACACATGCGGCTGGTGGATGCTAGTTTCTCTCACTATAGTAGTCATGGAATTTACACCGGATGTTGGCAACCATAATATCACCGTTGTGGCTTTTCGTAGGTAAGAATCGTTCTTAGCTTGTTACTCCCATAAGCCACATAAAACATGCAACAACAAAGTAGAGGCGTCTAACTTGTTTTTGCAGGGAGTGTTTGTGATATGGTATGGCCCAAGATATGATGTGTATGTTCTATGCAATGATCATGTTTTGTAATATTTCATGACTTGCATGTCGATGAGTACACAACCGGCAGGAGCCATATGGTTGTCTTTATAATTGTGTATGACCTGTGTGTCAACTTCTTATACGTCATGTAATAGCTTTACTTTATCGCTAAGTAGTTAGCAACAGTTGTAGTTGCTATTCGTGGTGGAGGCAATAATGGTGGAATGATGGAGATCATGCTGACACACACAAGATGGAGATCATTGCGCGGAGATTGGCTATACCATGTCACATAAGATTATATGCATGTGACGTTTATCCTTTTATGTATCTTATTATGCTTAGATCGCGACGGTAGCATTATAAGATGATTCCTCACTTAAAGATCAAGATAAAATTGCATTCTCCCCATGTATGCACCGTTTCGAAAGTTTGTCGTGTTCAAGCATCTCATGATGATCGGGTGCTATAAACTCTACGTTCACATACAACGGGTGCAAGCCAGTTTTGCACACGCGGAAATGCTTGGGTTTGACTTGACGAGCCTAGCATGTACAGATATGGCCTCGGAACACACGAACCAAAAGGTTAAACATGATTCATATAAATGATATGATCGACACTTTGTTGTCCACCATTGAAACCACATCTATTCTCGTGAAGATCGGATTAGGTGTGGTGAATTTGGATCGTGTTCACTAAGCAACTTGAGGGATGTTGAATTTAGTGGGAGTTCATCTAGTAATTTGATTAAGTTGAACTAGTTATCATGAACATAGTCTAAATTGTACTTGCAAATTTTGTAGATCAAATGGCTAAATCCAACTTCAACTTCAACGTTTTTGCTGAGAAAGAAAAGCTTAAGAATAATGGGTCTAACTTCACCAACTGGTTCCGCAATCTGAGAATCATTCTCGCTGGCGGACAAAAGGACTATGTCCTTGAGAAAGCGCTAGGTGACGCCCCTGCTATAGATGCGCCGGCTGATGAAAAAGCTGTTTATCAGTCGCGCAAAGATGATTATGGAGTGATTAAGAGTACCATGTTGTTTGCTATGGAATCGGACCTTAAAAATCGTTTTGAGGAGTTCGTCGGGCCCTTTGAGATACTTGAGGAACTGAAAACCATGTTTCAGACTCAGGCCCGTTTTGAGAGATATGATATCTCTGAGAAGTTCTTTAACTGCAAGATGGGGGAAGGGAGTTCCGTTAGTGAGCACGCCATTAAGATGTCGGGCTACACTCAATGTCTTGAGCAACTGGACTGCAAGATTCCAGAAGAGCTCAAGATTGACAGAGTTCTGCAATCACTCCCTCCTAGCTACAAAGGTTTTGTAGTTACTCACAATCAAATTGGTTCCACTGATACGATCACTGAGCTCTTCGCTAAGCCTAAAGCTACGGAGGTGGATATCAAGAAAGATAATCATGTGTTGATGGTCAACAAGACCCCTAGCTTCAAGAAAGGTAAGGGTGCAAAGAAGTCCTTCAAGAAAGGCAGCGGCAAGCGCATTGCCCCTGCTGAGAAGAAGCTCAAGTCTAGACCTATGCCGGACACTGAGTGCTTCTATTGCAAGGACAAGGGTCACTGGAAGCGCAACTGTCCGAAGTACTTAGCGGAAAAGGAGGCTGGCACCATTAAAGGTATATTTGATATACATGTTATTGATGTTTACCTTACTAGCGCTCGTTGTAGTGCCTGGCTATTTGATACTGGTTCAGTTGCTAATATTTGTAACTCGAAACAGGAGCTACGGAATAGACGGCGGCTAGCAAGGGATGAGGTGACGATGCGCGTTGGCAACAGATCAAGAGTTGATGTGATGGCCGTCGGCACACTCTCCTTAGTTTTACCTTCGGGATTAGTTTTAAACCTTAATAAGTGTTATTATGTGCCTGCGTTGAGCATGAACATTATATCTGGATCGTGTTTATTGCAAGACGATTATTCATTTAAATCGGAGAATAATGGTTGTTCTATTTATATGAGTAACATCTTTTATGGTCATGCACCTGCTATGAATGGTTTATTTCTTCTGAATCTCGAAAGCAATGAAACACACATCCATAACATTGAGGCTAAGAGATGCAAAGTAGATAGTGATAATTCGACTTATTTGTGGTAATTGCCGTAGGTCATATTGGTGTAAAATGCATGAAGAATCTCCATTCTGATGGACTTTTGGAGTCTCTTGATTTTGAATCATTTGACACGTGCGAGCCGTGCCTCATGGGCAAGATGATCAAAACCCCATTCTCCGGAATAATGGAGCGAGCAACAGACTTGTTGGAAATCATACATACCGATGTATGCGGACCAATGAGTGTTTCGACGCGTGGTGGATATCGCTATTTTCTCACTTTTACCGATGACTTAAGTAGATATGGGTATATCTATTTAATGAAACATAAATCTGAAACGTTTGAAAAGTTCAAAGAATTTCAGAACGAAGTGGAAAACCATCGTAACAGGAAAATTAAATTTCTACGATCCGATCATGGAGGTGAATATTTGAGTTATGATTTTCTCACGCATCTTAAAGCAAGCGGAATCGTTTCGCAACTCACGCCACCCGGAACACCACAGCGCAATGGTGTGTCTGAACGCCGGAATCGAACTCTATTAGATATGGTGCGATCGATGATGTCCCTTACAAATTTTCTGTTATCATTTTGGGGTTATGCATTAGAAACCGCTGCATTCACTTTAAATAGGGCACCATCTAAATCTGTTGAGACGACACCGTATGAACTATGGTTTGGTGCTAAACCTAAGTTGTCGTTTATTAAAGTTTGGGGATG
Source organism: Avena insularis (assembly GCA_023614405.1). NCBI lineage: Eukaryota > Viridiplantae > Streptophyta > Magnoliopsida > Poales > Poaceae > Avena > Avena insularis. The sequence continues at coordinate 152,043,443 of CM042687.1, forward strand.
CGAAGCTTACGTCAAGAAGTTGATGCCGGACAAGCTCGAACCTGAAGTGGAGAAATGCGTCTTCAGAGGATACCCTAAGGAAACGATTGGGTATACCTTCTACCACAGATCCGAAGGCAAAGTGTTTGTCGCAAAGAACGGATCCTTTCTTGAGAAGGAGTTTCTCTCGAAAGAAGTGAGTGGGAGGAAGGTAGAGCTAGACGAGGTTATTGAACCTTCTTTTGGAGAGTAGCGCATCACCTGAAATTGTTCCAGTGCCGTCTGCACCAACGAGAGAGGAAGCTAATGATGAGGATCATGAAACTTCAAACGATGCTACTACTGAACGTCGCAGGTCGACAAGGTCACGTGCCACTCCTGAATGGTACGACAACCCTGTCTTAACCGTCTTGTTGGTAGACAACAATGAACCTGCGAACTATGAGGAAGCAATGATGATCCCAGACTCTGAGAAATGGCTAGAGGCCATGAAATCCGAATTGGGATCCATGAGCGAAAACCAAGTATGGACTTTGGTGGACCCTCCTAGCGACCGTAAGGCCGTTGAGTGCAAATGGATTTTTAAGAAGAAAACGGACGCGGATGGTAATGTTACTGTCTATAAAGCTCGGCTTGTCGCAAAAGGGTTTCGACAAGTTCAAGGTGTTGACTATGATGAGACTTTCTCTCCTGTAGCGATGTTTATGTCCATTCGGATTTTATTAGCAATTGTTGCGTTTCATGATTATGAAATATGGCAGATGGATGTCAAGACTGCGTTCCTCAATGGCAACATTGATGAAGAGTTGTATATGATGCATCCCGAAGGTTTTGTCGATCCTAAGGATGCTGATAAAGTATGCAAACTTCAGCGTTCCATTTATGGACTGAAGCAAGCATCTCGGAGTTGGAACCTTCGTTTTGATCAAGTGATCAAGAGCTTTGGATTTGCTCCAAGTTGCTACGAAGCTTGTATCTACAAGAAAGTGAGTGGAAGCTCAGTGACATTTATAGTACTATATGTGGATGCCATATTGATTATTGGAATTGACATTGGTATGCTTAACGATGTGAAGAGTTATTTGAATAAATGTTTTTCAATGAAAGACCTAGGAGAAGCTGCTTATATATTAGGCATCAAAATCTATAGAGATAGACAAAGACGCCTAATAGCTTTAAGCCAGAGTACATACCTAGACAAAGTTCTTAAAAGGTTCAGAATGGATAAGGCAAAGAAAGGTTCAGTGCCCATGTTGTCAGGTAAGATATTGAGCAAGGCTCAGTGTCCAGCTACGATAAACGATAGAGGAACTATGAGCAAAGTGCCATATGCCTCGGCCATAGGTTCTATCATGTATGCCATGTTGTGTACTAGACCGGATGTGTCCAATGCTCTTAGTTTGACGAGCAGATACCAAAGTGATCCAGGAGTGGAACACTGGACATCCGTAAAGAACATCCTAAAGTATTTAAATAGGACTAAAGAAATGTTCTTGGTCTATGGAGGTGATGAGCAGCTCGTCGTAAAAGGTTACGTCGACGCCAGTTTTGACACCAACCCGGATGATTCTAAATCTCAGACAGGATACGTTTATATTTTGAATGGAGGAGCTGTGAGCTGGAGAAGCTGCAAGCAAAGCGTGATCGCGGGATCTACAGTAGAATCGGAATACATGGCTGCTGCAGAAGCATCAAGTGAAGGAGTTTGGATCAGGAACTTCATCACTGAGCTTGGTGTGGTTCCAAGTGCCTTGGACCCACTGGAGATATTGTGCGACAACACTAGCGCCATAGAACTGGCTAAGGAACCAAGATATCATCCAAAGACCAAGCACATCAACCACCGATTTCGTATAATTCGAGATTATATAACAGATGGAGATCTGAAGATTAGCAAAGTACATACAGATCTAAATGTCGCAGATTCGTTGACTAAACCTCTTCCACGAGCAAAACATGATCAACACCTTAATTCCATGGGTGTTAGATTGTTGCCAGATGTAAACTAGATTATTGACTCTAGTGCAAGTGGGAGACTGTTGGAATTATGCCCTAGAGGCAATAATAAAGATGTTATTGTTATAATTCTTGTTCATGATAAAGTTTATATTCCATGCTAGAATTGTATTAAGCGGAAACTTTGATACTTGTGTGGTTTATGAACAACACCGTGTCCCTAGTACGCCTCTATGGACTAGCTCATTGATTAATGATGGTTAAGGTTTCCTAACCATAGACATGAGTTATCGATTAATAATGAGATCATGTCATTAGGAGAATGATATGATGGACAAACCCAAATCAAGCAGAGCAATTAGATCGTGTCATCGTGTTCATATTTGCGAAGCTTTTTCTTTTGTCAAATATTGTATCCTTAGACCATGAGATAATGCAACTCCCTGGTATCGGAAGAAAGCTTTGAGGTCATCAAACGTCATCCTATGTGAGGGTGATCATAAAGGTGTCTCTCAGGTGATCGGAAAATACTTCTTGGGTTGTATGTATCGAGATGGGATTTGTCCCTCCCAAGTCGGAGGGATATACTTCGGTCCCACTTGGTAATCGATATCAACACCGCTTGCAAGCACGTGGTTAAGGAGTTGATCACAAAGTGATATCGGATTACGGAACGAGTAAAGTACTTGCCGTGAACGAGATTGAACTAGGTATGCCGATACCGACGATCGAATCTCGGGCAAGTAAAATATCGTGTGACAAAGGGAATATATATATATATGGGATTAATTGAATCCTGGCATCGTGGTTCATCCGATATGATCATCGATGAATATGTGGGAGTCAATATGGGTTTCCAGATCCCGCTATTGATTATTGATAGAAGATCATGTCTGCATATTCTCGAACCCATAGGGTCACACACTTAACGTGTCTCGACACTAGGATAGAATGGATAAATGGTTCATGAGTTTTTGTTCGGAGTCTCGGATGAGATCTAGGACATCACGAGAGGTTATGGAATGGTCCGGAGAATAAGATTCATATAAAGGAAAGCAGTTTTTGGATTTCGGAATCGTTTCGGAATGTTCGGTATTGTACCGGAAGGTTCTAGAAGCTTCCGAAGTGGGACCAACGTGGCCCCACTTGTCGGAGGGGTGCGTGGGGCTAAGAGGGAGTGCCCTGGCCGCATTGGGCCAGGGGAACAAGGCCCCATAGGCCCAGCCGGCCAAAACCCTAGGGGAAACCCTAGGAACCCTTCTAGAAGGGAAGGGGAAACTTGCCCCCCATTCCAACCCTTGGGGCCGCCGCCCTAGGGCTTGGAGGAGGGGCCAATGGGGCCGTCCAGCCCTCTATATAAAGAGGGAAGGGGCGCACCCTCCTCCCCCCACTCCTTCAACCCTAGCCGCCATACTGCTGCCCTCTCTCTCTCTCTCTCGACCGCGCGTAGGCGAAGCCCTGCCGCAGAAACTCTCCACCATAGCACGATGCCGTCGTGTTGTAGATCCAATCTATCTCTCGACCCCACTTGCTGGACCGAGGAAGGAGGAGACGTCGCGGCACCGTACGTGTGCATCTCTCGGAGGCGCCGTCACTTGCGGCGTTGGATTGGATCGGATCGCGAGGAGGAGAAGGCTAGTTCGACTACATCACCCACGTTCTGTTGAACGTTTCCGCTCTGCGATTTTTCAAGAGTATGAAGATCTCATCTATCCCTCTCGTTGATTGCATCTCCTAGATTAGATCTTGGCTTTCCCGTTCACATCCGTAGAATTTTTTTGATTTACTATGCTGCGAATCCCTTCAATCTTTTCATCGTGCTTTGCACGGATCCTAGTGAAGGTTTTCATCATTAAAAAGGGATTTTGAGATTTACTTTTGTCGTGTTGGGCTCTTCATAAGATTCGCATCGAACGTTTCCTTTCTTCGTACTATTCATGCCCAATGTTTGTTTCATACTATTCGCAACAGGAGTTTTTTTATCGTTTTTAGGTTTTTAGACAATCGAAACAAACGGTTTTAGAGATCTTGTCCCTTGATGGTAGTATTTTCATACGGTCGTAATAAACGTAACAATTTCAAAAAAATTCTTAGTGGTTTCATACGATTTTCATTCCATGTTTTTCTATATGACCTGAAGTCAATGGTCTATTCATAAGAGTCGAAGTGCACAGACCTCTCATACGGTTAGCATTGCCCTTTTTTCATATGAGGCACAACCACATTTTTTAGTACTCGCAGACAACAGGTATTTAATATGATTCTCAGAAAACATGTCTTTTAGACGATTCGCAATCGGCGTGTATTTCATCCAGTTTGCAGTCAATGTGTGTTTTATATGAGTTGCGTCGCAATAAAAAATCTCGCATTCAACAAGTTCGCATTCAACAGGTTCGCATTCAACGGTTTCGCTCTTCAACGTCTAAGAATGAAAGAAAAAGCAAGAAGAATGGAAGCTGCAAAGAAGAGGTTAAAAAATAAGAAGTAGACCAAAAAATGACAAAAAAATAGGCAAAAGAAGGGAGTTAATACTTACCTGACGCCGCACCTGATGGGAACATGCCATTCGGAGTATAACCATGAGTCATATTTGACCGGCCCAAGGCCACAATAAGTGGGCTTGCTAGCATGTCAACTAGAAAGGAAAAAACCTAGAAGCATGGCGACTGGAAGATAAAAGCCCAGAAGCGTAGCTAGGCCTAATCGGATTAGGTTAAACTCCATCAAAACCTTAACCGACTCGGTGTATATCTTGTAATCCCTAGCGAGGTGACCCTATATAAACCTCCCTAGGGTGATCTTAGTAGAAACGTTGTATTAGACACCCCATCCATGCGACTTGATGCCTCACTGCTGAGCTCGCCACCCTTATAATCTCATACAGATTAATACATCCTAGTAGGAGGTAATTCCTTATGTGCTCCCAATCTCGATCCGCATATGGCTGACTCACTCTTTCCCCAACCGACTCAATTGCTACCCCTGGTAGCGATTGTCGTGGCCATTCCTGCGATAGTAGCATCCACCAGGGGGCTTAGTCAGTCAAGACTCAGATCTGCGGCGAGACCCTACACTCTAATCGACTAGCTCTTGGCCACCGGTCGCATGGTCACTACCGGCGGGTTCTACCAGATCCTGCCGAGCAGCTACGTGTCGGCCTCGCGCCCGGTCACCCACGTTGCCATGGTGCCAATCGGCACCATTAACCTCTTTATCGAGTTCACGTACGTCACTGACATGGATGAATCTGCGAGATTCGACATCTCCAACGGGTCGCCCCTCTCGCGATCTACTCTTGGAGGAGAAGATCCGCTCTATCACCCTCCTCGGATCTGAGTGCGACCCGGCTAGGAGTGGCTCGGCCAGAAGCGATACATCCCTCCGCGACGACGCAGACTCAACGACCCCTGCTTCGACCGCCGAGTCCATCACTGTCGCGTCACATGCCGACTCGATCACACGATTCTCCAATGCGGGTGACATCAAGGACTCCTCCATCCTCCCACTCTTAGACTCCGATTCTGGATCAGAGTCCCCTGAGGAGATCCACGCTAGGTCCAACCGCTACTATGCCATCTACATGGTTAACAACTATATGTTTTGGAGATATACTTTCCGGATATACCCACAGGATTCACTGACCAGGGTGGCACACCAATAGGTTAGAGCTTTGCTTCACGGGCGGCCTAGTCAGAGAGAGAGGAGGAGCCACTTCCTTCTACGACAAGGCCCAGAAGAGTTACCGACTTAGGCCTGTAGTATTACTTGTAGTCCAAGCTGTATTGATATGTCCATAACGTATCTATAATTTTTGATGGTTTTATGTTATTATTGTGATTTTGACACTTCTTTTTATATAAAGTTTATGAGTTATTTGGAATAACCTACTAATAGTTGCAAAAGTGCACAATATTCTTGTTACACTTTAATGTGTAGGAATTATCAAGAATACAAGTGGAACCCTTGTTGGAGTCAAATTGGGATTTTCAAGAAACCTGTCTCAGAACTTTTTTTGAAGATGGTCACATTTCGGGTTGAAGACGGCGTCAAACGGAAAACTCTTCAACTACAAAGTTGTAGGAAATTTCGCGGCAATCATTCTAGACATAAAATTTAGCTGCTTCCGAGTCCGGACAGGCCCGCTAGGCCCGATTTACTGCAGTCCAAGATGGGGTGACGCGCATTCGAGAAGCTATATAAAGGGAGAAAACATAATTCGTGGAACACACCTCCACCCACGAATTTGCAGCCACCAAATCCACGTTTTTGCCTCCCCCATGGATCCCATATCCATGGGGAAGGGCTCCCAAGAAGCCATGAAGGAAGGGGGCTAAGGGACAGTGCTCCCCCACGATACCGACGACGGGGAAGGAGTCCCCTGCGCTGCCATCGGCGCCCTCCGCCGCCCTCTTCACCATCTTCACCGCCATCTTCATCACCTAATCCTCCTAGTATGCAGTGGTTCATCCTCCCACATGCCTCTGTACCGTCCTATGTAAACATGGTGTTTGATGCTATAAGTTATAATCCTATGATCTATGTCATGTTTGTGTAGTTTCTTTGTTCTTAGATCGAATGGTTGAACATCTTTGGTTCATTAGAGTTGTATGGTGATATGGTATAGTCCTTTGGTGTCCATTATATTTATGCGCGCATGGATTAAACATCATAGGGTTTGTAGTATATGTAAGAGGAAGGGGAAGTTCTGCCGGAGTGACAGAAACCTAAGGACGCGAACCGGAATGTTGCAAGTATGTGAGTAAGAGGACCATTAACTTAAGGCTATGGTTGGGGAAACCTTAATGCATTGTTAGTAGTTATAGATGTTTGCTAACAATCCAATCATATAGTACATGTAATTCCAAATAGTGAAGCGCATGTATATTTAGCCTCTCCCACATAGAAAAATGCATCAAAGACAATGAACCCGATTTATTCGCCAATTAAACTTGGACAAAGCCACCACAATTACCACCACTATTCCACACTCATGGTTCTGTCAGTTTAGTGTATTTTATTGCTGCAGCAACTAGCTTTACTTTTTTGTTTTTTATTATCTTGCAAATCTTTCTCTAGTACTTGTTTTGTTGCTCTAGTTTTATTTCCTAGATAATGCAAATGTTTAGTGTGCGTAGAGTTGTATCAGTGGTTGATAGAACTTGAGAGAATATTTATCCTACCTTTAGCTCCTCGTTGGGTTCGATACTCTTACTTATCGAAAAGGCTACACACGATCCCCTATACTTGTGGGATATCATGTATCTAGTTACCGACTCTATAACATAGTCGAATAGGTCTCTCCTGTAAACCTAGGTTCCGGTGACTATATAAACCGGACCTATGGGAGCCTTTAGGGCACCAGATCATAGATCAACCACAACCTACTCGCACACGAGAACCTCTCTTGTAATCCATTGTGACATCCGGATCTCGCCGATATATTACCAGGTTGCTAGCAGGAGTAGGATCCGATCACCGCAGTCCGATCTGAACCTGGGTAAACTTGTGCTCACCGTTCCCGGAACATCCGACGTCTCACACCCCATCTTCTCAACACCGTCAGGACCCTCTATGGCATACTTGTCGACAATCCGACGACAGTTGGTGCCCACCGTGGGGCGGGTGACTTTTGGAGCTTCGTTCCAGGCGGAATCTGTGCCTGCAGGAATCGGGGAAACAATCGCCATGGGTCGTGTGGTCTACGCCAGTGATGACCCTCTCTTTCTTCTCGATGAGACTTGGATTCCGGCTAAGGAGCCCGTGACAACCTACACAATCATGTCCATCGGCGAGATCTATATCTACCTCGGTTTAGCTGAACCCGCCCAACCCAACCTTGAGGTGATGGCAACGGCGGAAGAACAATCCGGATCTACTTTGTCCATAGAGGCGAAAGAGTTCAAGATATCGGAAAAACCTGAACCCACCCAGCCCGCTCTTGTAGTGGAAGAAGTGGTGGAAGAGAAATCTGGATCTAATCTCCCCATTGAGATCGGATACACGGATAAGGAATATATTCGCTTCTGATCCAGTTCTACCAATGCCGTAGTAGAAAAAACACTCTTGAGGCACAAGGTAAAGAAAATGAAGAAGCGCCCCTACATCGATTACAAAGCAATCGGCGAGATCAATGAGAGCTTTGAGATGGTAGAGGCGGAAACCCACCTATGCCGCTATCTTCAAACGAAGAAGCATTGCTTCGTATTCCACGTGAGATCTGGATCCGACTCTATCGATGCTGGAGTAGGAAACGATTCAGTTCTCGGCGATCGACCTACCTGATTCCCCTCAGGAGTCCATAACGTCACAGGAACTTCGAGACTTCGAGAAGGAGATGGGGGCACACGAAGAAGAATACACCTCCAAACTAGCGCAAGGTGAGCTGGAGACCCCTCCAAGTCCATATGATAGCATGGACGGAGATTACACCTCGAAGGATGACATGGACACCGGGGATTCATCCGATGTTCAGAAGACAACTACAATGGAAAGTACCGACGGAAGTTTATCTCCTGGTACCGGACCGAAAGCCATCTTTGCCACCGGTACACACGTTAGGGCTACTAGGCGGTCAAAGAAGAAGAATAAGAATCTGACACTGGCAGAGCCGGACGTCGAGGAAACCAATGAAGAAAAAGTTGACGAAGAGAACAAGATGGAGAATCAGGACGGAGATCCGATTAATCCCACACCGATCGACCCTCCTATGGATGGACATGTCGTCACCAAGGGTGAACGTGAAATTTACGGAGATGCTCTCACGATACCAATCCCAACTGCTTCGGATCTCACTCCGGATGCATAGAAGAAAAGGGCCGAGGACCTGGAGAAGCACCGCTTGTTTTTGCCCGAGGAAGCTGTGCGCATCGTCGAGCTCAAACAGCAGTTAGACAGCAATCCTACCAAGTACCAGTCAGATTTCAAGCGACTACCAAACAAGACAAGAGGAGGTCTGGTTCTTGCTAATAGGAACCCGGATATCCACAGATATTTATTCGACAGTAAATCAGGAGAGAAGATCCGAGTCTATAGCACGCCGTTAGAAAACGCCGCGACTGCTCATGCTATCCTCGCCAATAATCTGTCTCTAGAACAAGTTTGGCAATGCATTGCGCTGTTGGACAAAGGATTGAAACATCAGAAGATGGCCGCGTCATTCAGTGGCAAGCTGGCCTCAAAGTCGAAATTTTGCCACACTAGCGCTGACCAAAGCACTGACGAAAGACCCTGCAGGGATACATATTAGCGCCATCGTCCTAGGGGAGAAGAAGAAAATTCAAGGACCAGATCAAACGGTCATCATCGCAGGCCCGCGCTTGACTGGTCAAGAGTTATCCCGGTTGCGTCTGAAGATGCCATCAGGGCATTGGTGCCTCATCAGGGCCATCGTCGGCAAAACAATCGCCACAGAAGAGACCCGGAGGTGTGCTGCCAGCGAAAATAGGACCGACTAAGAATGCCACCACCAAGTTGTCCGACTGCTAACGCCGGACGAAGAGATGATCCGGATCGTCCTGAATCAAGTAGGGACGGGCCCTGAAGAAACCAACCTCGGAGTAAGCATAATGAGGCTGCACCACCACCGTGTAATCTAGCCGGAAACAACCCACCGGGGCCACCATCGCCTCCAGACAGTGACCATGAAGGATCTCATCGCAGCCAAGGAAGCCGCAGGGGCGGAGGCGGCAATGGTGAGTGGAGAAGTAGAAATCTGACTTTGCCGCGCAGAAGCCGCGAGCCTCCAAGGCGCAGATCTCTCTCGCCAAATGACGCTTGCCATCGCATCGAGTCAAATATAGAAGCACGACGGTACGAGGAAGATGACGTGTACGTGTGACCCAAATGATTTGTCCCATGCATCCGTCGAACCAAATTTCCGGTTGATTTTGGTATTGCCAAACACATTCAACCCTACGATGGCGCGGCTCGGCCAGATAGTTGGCTTCAAGATTTTTTCCAGGCTTGCTACATCGCCAAAGGAGGAAACATCCTGGTTGCAGTCTAATATCTCCCACTTATGTTGCGGAAAACGGCTCGATCATGGCTCAATGAACTGCCAGATAATTCAATTCATAACTGGAATGATATGCAAAGTGGCATTCTTTTCAAGCTTCGAGGGAACATACAGGAGGCCCTGCATAGTCGGAGATTTGCAGCGTTGCACTCAAAGACCCAGAGAAACCTGCCGGGAATACCCCGGACGCTGGATCGATACGAAAAACTCCTGCGAGGGAGTAAATGAGCAAACTGCGATTGAAGCTTTCATTGCAGGACTCCCAGTCGGACTTTTGCGTCACAGGATGAAGCGTGACCACATCACGGATTTGGGAGAGATGATCGAAACGGCGAGCAAATAAGCCGACACCGATGATGATTCAGAAGGACTGCTGAATATTCTGGCCAACCCAAATGTGGCCAAGCAGCAGAAGCAACAAACTCAAAAGCGCAAAAACACCTCGGAAGATAAACCGGCTCCGAACAATGCAGCAGTTAACGCAACTTTTGGATCCGGAGGACGAGGAGGGCATGGAGGCGGCCGGGGACGAGGCCACAGAACTTCGCGAATCCAGGGAAGAGAAGATCAGCAACCCGGAAGAACCTATATCTAGACCAACATTGCCAACAATCCTTGTGTGCATCACCTGGATAGTAACGAAGGCTCTACCCACACAAATGCCGAGTGTCGTTTCAATGACGACATCAAGAAAGATGAATCCGATGGTACAAGGCCAAGCAACAAAAAGGAAATAAAAATTCTGAAAAAGGCAAGGATCCCAAGGAAGATTCTGACATAGAAGAAGCGGATGCCGCACAACCCAAGTCGGATGAAAAGAAGGATTATCCCACAAATAAAGACACATACGTATGCTTCCTTAGGACTCAGCCGACTAAGGTAAAAAAGGCGGTTCTTCATGAGTTTAATGCCACGGTTCCGGCTGTCCCCCAAATCCTTGATTGGTCAGATATAACCATCACCTTTGACCGCTCAGATCACCCGAGGAAAACACATCATCGGGGAAAGTACCCTCTGGTCATCAATCCGCTTATTGATGGCTATGATTTCTCTAAAACTCTCAAGGACGGTGGCAGTAGCATCAACATCCTTTACATCAAAACACTCCACTGCATAAAAATCCACGAGAGCCAGTTGAGTTACAGCAGTGTAACTTTTCATGAAATTGTACCAGGGATACAGTCAGATTCTCCAGGTGAGATTACACTGGAGTAACATTCAAAACCCGAGACAATTATCAGACCGAGCCACTCTCTTTTGAGGTGGTACCGTTCAAAAGTGCTTACCATGCCATCTTCGGGCGTCCGGCTTACTAGGCGTTCATGGTTCGTCCCTGTTACACTTACAACATAATAAAACTTCTAGGTCCAAAGGGCATCATCACCATACGGGGAAATCCGAAGAAGGCGCGAGAGTACGACAAAGGATCTGCTGCCTTTGCCAAAGTCGTGCTGCACGCGCATGAGTACCAGGATATCAAGAAGACCATTGATCCATCCGAGATACCCGCTACGAAGAACGAGGTGCTGAAGCCAAGCATGGAGTTCAAGGCATCGGAAGAGACGAAGAAGACGTCGCTGAAGTAAGATGATCCCTCCAAGACGACGAACGTAGGGTAGGCTTAGACCGTGCATAGGAAAACGCGCTCGTCGAGTTCCTCAAAGATAATAGTGATATCTTCGCATGGCATCCTTCTGACATGACCGGAGTACCTAGGGAACTTGCCGAGCACTCTCTTAATATGTACCCTGATGCTAAACCCATAAAACAGTCCTTACGATTGTTTGGTGATGAAAAGCGCAAAACAATAGCTAAGGAATTAGACCGACTAGAATTAGCCGGATTTATCGCAAAGGTCATCCATGCTGAATGGTTGGAAAATCCTGTACTTATCCCTAAAAAGGACACTATTGATTTAAGGATGTGCATTAACTACTCCTCTTTGAACAAGGCTTGTCCCAAAGATCCGTTCCCACTGCCCAGAATCGATCAAGTTATCGACTCGACAGCAGGGTCAGAATTACTATGTTTTCTCGACGCATATTCCGGATATCACCAAATACCGATGAAAGGATCGGATCAACTAAAGACGTCTTTCGTCACACCTTTCGGAACCTTCTGCTACAAAACTATGCCTTTCGGCTTAAAGAACGCATGAGCTACATATCAACGCACAATGCAACATTGCCTCAATGATCAAATCAGACGCAATGTCCATGTATATGTAGATGATATAGCAGTGATGTCCAAATAGAAGGAAACACTCATTTCTGACTTAGAGGAAACATTTGCTAGTCTACGGAAATTCAACATAATGCTAAATCCGAAGAAGTGTTTCTTTAGAATTCCAGCCGGAAAATTGTTAGGTTTGATCGTGTCTGAAAGAGGCATAGAGGTGAACCGGGACAAAATCGAGGCTATACTCAACATTACCAGGCCGACTCGCCTGAAGGACATGCAACATCTCACTAGGTGCATAGCAGCAGTGAGGCGGTTCGTCAGTCGGCTCGGAGAAAGATCCGTGCCTCTGTACAAACTCTTGAAGAAAACCGACAAATTTGTCTGGACCTAGGAAGCCGATGCTGCTTTACAAAGTTTGAAAGACCCACTTTCAAACCCACCAATCCTCGCACCACCATAGCCTCACGAGCCTATGGTACTGTATATCGTAGCAACCAACAAGTTCATAAGCGTAGTAACATCAGTGGAGCGCGAGGAAGAAGGATACGAGCATAAGGTGCAGTGTACAACTTATTACCTGAGTGAGGTCTTGAAAGATTCAAAGAAACGGTATCCACATCATCAAAAGCTAGCCTATGAAGTGTTCTTCGCCTCCAGAAAGCTACAACACTACTTTCAAAAGCACAAGATCACAGTGGTGAGTACTTCTTCCCTGTGAGATATAATCAACAACCACAACGCCACATGACGTGTAGCAAAGTGGGGAATAGAGCTTGCAGCTTTCGACATTGAGTACAAGCCACGTACAGCAATCAAGTCCCAAATACTTGCCAATTTTGTCGCTGATTGGACAGAGACGACAGAAAATACAAGTCCTCTAGACTCAGAATTTTGGACCCTTCATTTTGATGGATCAAAATCACGAGGAGGCTCGGGGGCTAGCGTGGTACTCAAGTCACCCCAAGGAGACAAATTGTTCTATGTGTTACAGATACACTTCACGGCAACCAATAATATTGCCGAGTATGAAGCATTGTTACATGGAATACGCATGGCCAAAAATATTGGCGTAACTAGACTCATGTGTTACGGAGACTTGGATTTAGTTGCTCAACAAGTATCCGATATATGCAATGCAAACAAGCACATGGCAGCCTACAAAGATGTTGTGGATGAATTATCTAAACCGTTCGAGGGTTTTGAAGTACAACACATCCCTCGAGCAAAAAATGAGGAAGAAAAGATGCATTGTCAAGAATAGGTTCTGCACTGAAACAAGTCCCGGATGGCACTTTTTAGAGCATTTAAAGGTCCCCTCCATCACTGAAGTTGATGAGGACTATCCGATGAAATCTGACTCACCTTTAATAACGGTTCTGGCTGTAATTCTCAGCTGGACAAAACCCTATCTGGATTTCCTGATAGACGGAAAATTACCCAAAGACAAAGTCCTAAGCTAGCAGATCATCCGACGAGCAAAGCCTATATATTAATTAATGGTGAGCTCTATAAGCGGAGTGTTTCTGGGGTTTTCCAGCGATGTATTTCTCCGGAAGAAGGAGTAGAAATCTTACGAGAAATCCACGAAGGCGGATGTGGTCACGACGTTGCAGCCAAAATCTTTAGTGGCAAAATATTTTAGACACGGATTCTTTTGGCTTACAGCTAAGGCGAATGCCGATAAACTGGTCAAAGTGTGCAAAGTCTGCCAAAAGTACGCCCGTCAAGCACACGTTCCGGCTGATCAGCTGCGAACAATCCCTATTACATGGTCATTTGTGGTCTAGGGGCTTGATATGGTAGGACCATTTCGCACGGCAAAATGTGGATTTACTCACCTACTAGTGATGGTGGATAAATTTACAAAGTGGATTGAGGCTAAACCCGTAACAAGTTGCGATGGAGCCACAACTAGAAAGTTTGTCGAACACGTGATCATCTGATTCGGATATCCACACAGTATAATTATTGACAACGGGAGCAACATTTCCATGGGAGAACTTGCCGAATTCTGCGAGGAGCAGGGGATCCGACTTGATATTGCATCAGTTGCGCATCCACAAGCTAATGGACAAGTCGAAAGAGCTAATGGTATTATTTTACAAGGACTCTGACCTTGTCTCGAGGGACCAATTTGTCGTGCTGCGGGGGCTTGAGCGGAAGAATTACCGTCTATGATATGGAGCTTGCGTACAACTCCTAACAGATCAACTGGATACACTCCTTTCTTCTTGGTCTATGGTGTAGAAGCGGTTCTTCCAAGTGATTTAATTCACCAGTCTCCTCGAGTTAAAGCATATATCAAAGAAGATGCAGAAGCTTCTCGACAGGATGATCTCGATATAATCAAAGAAGTTCGCATTGTTGCTGAGCAGAGATCTACAGCCTATTAGTAGAAGTTACGCAAGTATCATAGTCAGAGAGTTCAGAACCATTCTTTCAGGAAGGGGGATTTGGTTCTTCGACTTGTGCAAAAAAGAAAGCACAAACTTTCCCCGATATGGGAAGGATCTTTATGGTCAGCAGAGTTCTGCATAACGGGTCATATTATTTAACCGATATGAGACCAATCAATGAAAGACCAGACACCCAGAAGAGAAAAAGAGCTGGTGGTAGTATATACCCGTATGAGATAGACAGTGCATGGAATATTACACAGCTACGACCCTTCTATTCTTAGTTATATTTCCTTGTAATCATATATGTACATGTTCAAAGTGAAATAAAGTATTGGTTTCCTCATATGTTATTCTTGAGAAAAATTTTACCATCTTATTTTCAAAAGAGCATGTCATTTTTCAAAAATCTCAGAATGCTTGAAAGTACTTTATGCTCATGTTCGTTCTGGTTATGATTTTTGAATATCTAAAAAACATTACCTTAGGGTATAAATCTAGTGTTTTGTTTACACTTTGTATTTTTTATCTGATTGCTTAGACACGGGTATATTCCGAGTAATGAATTGTTGGTACTAGAAGCCAGCTTTGTTTCTGAGTTTAAACATGTTTAGAAATTGAGCTCTGTTGCTCGGCAAAGTTTCCGTGCTAAAGGTTGACCGGATCATGGAAAGGACGAGGCAGAGAACTGGATAAAACAATAAGTGTAAACATAAAATTTGTGCTTAAGAAATTTTTGGGAACACGCATAAAAATATATACAAACAAGTGCTAAGATAGTAAAGCATTAGTTCTTACAAACCAGCACAAATTCAAAAACAAAAATATTGTTCCCATCATTACATGCCCAGTAAACAAGTTCAGAACAACGCATCAAAGATGTTTATACTGCATATTCAGGAGGCGGTGAAGGAGACCGTGGAGCACTGGAGTGGACATCATCGCCTTGGTCCTTAGACTCGAAAGCTCCTTCGACGAGGCTATCTTCCGGCTCTTGGGGCGAGGGAGGCACATCGACGGATTCAAAGAACGACGTAGTGTAGTTCGTCATCTCCGCCACATGACACACATAACATGTGCAGGATTCTTGGATAGCCTTGATGTTCTACGGGTTACCCTCATCATCCTCGTCGGTGATGCCCTTGGTGACGTGCCAGATATCCATATCTCTATGGTGGCTCATCACCATGGTGAGGGCGGTCTGCGCAGTAGTCTGAGCATATGAGATCTTCCAGTCTTCGATGAGCTTCAGAATCTCCTTGGCTCTGTCCCTCACCTCGAGCACTGGCATTTTGTGCAAGTTGGAAAGTCTGACCGACTCGCCAGCCTCTTCAAGAGTCTAGCAGAAGTCGAAAAGAATATCTCCAACAAGTTTTATGCGCTCGAGGCAGGGTTTAGAGGAGGGAGAGTCGAAAAGATGAAGAGGATCTGGGAAAGAACCAAAAAATCAAAATCTAACTCAAGGAAAGTCGAAAACCGATAGAAGAGTAAAAATCGGAATCTTACCTAGTACAGAGTGGTTCCACGCTGAGAATGCTCCTCTCGGAGACTCTTTAGTTCCTATTCTATGGCCTAGGCTAGATCTCTCTGGCTCTCGAAATCCTTCTTGAGATCATCTATTTGTTTATCTCGGAGGGCTAGCAGCCTCTCGAGCCTCTCGGTCTCCATATTTCTTGACTCCAAGACGGCATTCACGGATTTCTCCGATTCAACCTTTAGCTTCTCAAGCTCGTCCCGGAGTTCATCATTCTCCATTTTGAGGACCTTGAAGTTCTCGGCTTCCTCCACCATCTTGCTAGATTCATTAAGCAATTATGCAAAGGAAAAATTATCAGTCGAAAAAGAATAATTCGACTATGGCAAACACTAATAAAAAAAGGAGTCGGAAAATATTACCTTCCGCCTCATCTTTCTCCACTTTTAACTTGGAATTTTCAAGGAGCAGAGCTTTAATCCCTTTGCGCTTGTTGCAGATATTCTTGAGCAATTCGTGGTTGGAAGATGCAATTTTCTATATTTAGAGACGGAATACCGTCAGACGGCTACTAAGACTCGGGCTGCAGCTTTAACCAAGTAAAAATATAACACGAGCCTTGGGAGCTACACTATATTGTTCTTTTGCATCCTATAAGTATCATCTCGGATTTAATGCTATGATGTTTATCCGACTTTATGCTTTGGGGATAGAGGATATGACAATAAATACTGCAAGCAAGATTCAGAAAACTTACAATATGTTCAAGGTGCAGCTTCTCAAATCCAAGTTTTGTGTTGTGAAACACTTTCTCGGCAAGGAAGAGGGAGGGAATGTCTATTGCTAGGAGCTCGCCAGACTCGATTTTTGCATCCCGGACCAAAATTTGGTCCAAGAGGTTCACCAGCTTCACTTCCTCTGTCTCTTGGCTCACTGCCTCCGGAGTAAGGGTTTGTTTCTCGAGACTGGACTGAGCCAGCTTGAGAATATCCTCCTTTTTCTTCTGGTTCAAGCCGAAGGCAGCAGAGACGGCCATTTTATCTACCTCCCCTGTTGATATTACCATGGGATCATTACCCTTGACGGGTTCACCCTTGTTAGTTTCCTGGCTACCAACGGTAATCAGGGCTTTCGAGGTGGTGCTAGTGTCGGGGATGGCAGAGCCAGCATCGGGAGAGGCGGAAACCTACGATGCTGATGTCTAGGCACTTCTTGGAGTAGGAGGTGGCATGACTAGGGAAATGACAAGCTTCTGCTAGCACAGCTGCTTGCCTAGCATGCTATCTGGCTTCGGCTTGCTCTTCAAAACTGCTTTTGCTCTAAAGCACATAAATCCAAACTTTAGGTGTGCTTAGGAAAGGAAGAAATGTACAGAGTACTATAAGAATGGTAAGGTGCAAAATTTTTAACTACTGGAAACACTTGGGATCCAACCGTAACAACGACATCCTTGGCCTTGCGCTTCTTGGAAGCAGAGGCATGAACTTCTTGCACCTCATCATCCTCCGTCACCTTTGGATCGTCTGAAAGATAGCCCTCTAGTGGAGCTAACTCAGATTCGGGGAGTTTCTCGAGCTGACAAAGTTGAAAAGCATCGGTAAAAATAGAGTCATAGGAAAAGACAGAAAAGAATGACAAAACACAAATGCAGAGTCGAAATATTTACCGGAGTCAGAGGACGGTCGGCTGTAAACACCTTTAAGGAGACATCTAGAACTTTTCTTTCCACTCTCTCCTTGATCAAAAATTGCATTCGGGTCTTGTAGTCCTTCATTGGAATAAGATTTGGGCTGACCCTCAGGCTGTCCTTCCGGTCTCTGGTGACTGTGTGCATGAGGCGATCTCCATGATACTGCAGAGGCTAGATCCAGCGATCCAGCCAGCAGTGGATCAAGTCGGATCCATGGAGGCCCTTGTGCTTCATCAGGAACTCGATCTTCCTTTTGGAAAGGATCAAGACATCCGAAAGTTCCAGCGCCTTCGTGTCCCATGATTCCTGGTGGGGAGCGGCACCATCGACGAAGGCCAGAAGACCTTCCGCCTTTTCAGGAGCTGGAATATCCTTGCTGTAGAAGAAGGTTCCGACCCAACGTTTAACTGACTCGCTAGCATTAATCCTAGGATAGACCCGGTTTCTCCTGAGGAGTAAGCTAAGAGTACCGGTGGTGTAAGGAACACCGACACTGATCGAGTTCTTCCGGGTACCATAGTAGTACCGGAAAAGGGTGAGACTTGGCCTAATGCCAAGAAACCCCTCACCGAGAGCTGCATGAGCGCTAAGATCTAGCAAGGAGTTGGGGGCGAATATTGTGAAGTTGCACACCGTAGTATTGAAGGACCTCGATGAAGAAGTCCGACGGTGGGAGACTTAGTCCACGGTCGATGTGTGTGCCAAAAAGAACTCGCTCGCCATCGCGCGGTGTGGGAGCTGCGTCACCAGCGGCGCTCCGCCATGCATCGACGACGAGGTAGCCCTCTTCCTCTATGACCTGGATCTCGGCGTTGTCCATGACGCTTGGGACCCAGAGTCCCCGCATCTACTTCTCGTCTGCCGCCGCCGTGCCCGCCGCCACTGCTCCAGAACTATATGGTGCCTTCATCTTGCTGGGGAAGGATGAAAGGTTGGTGGTGTTTGGGGTTTCTTCTCGGTGTGTAGATGAGAATGGCTACGGAGGGCTCGAGGAGTACGAGGAGGCAATGAATGAATTGTCGAGCGATGAATCTGGGAGAGAAGGGTTTCCTCTCTCTCTTATTAACCTCTGCACCGATATTTGCGTTTAAACCGCATGATTTGCACCACGCGTAAAGGAGAGAGGGAGGTAGCTTCATCGCGACTCTTCTGCCCCTCGGTTCTTGCGCCGGCATGGAAACAGTGCTCTATTCCGTAGGGAACGGACCCACCAATGGTCGTGTTGATGGGACTCTTGTCAGTGACAAGACCTGGTCTAAAAAGTTGTCAGACAACACTCCGCTGTTTGAAATCCAGCTCATATTTTAAACCGAGCAAGGAAGAGACCGAAGTCAAGAAGAATATACCCGACTCAGATGACTCAGAATCCTACTTTGTTAAAAGAAGTTTTGGGAACCCTTCAAGATTCTCAAGACAAACCATCAAGCTAGACGATTTATCCGACTTTGGATCTTGGAGACTTCTGGGGGCTACTATTGGGGATATACTTTCCGGATATACCCACAGGATTCACGGACCAGGGTGGCCTACCAACGGGTTAGAGCTTTGCTTCACGGTGGCCCAGTCAGAGAAAGAGGAGGAGCCACTTCTGGATACGACAAGGCCCAGGAGAGTTACCGACTTAGGCCTGTAGTATTACTTGTAGTCCAAGCTCTATCTAGTTACCGACTGTGTAACGTAGCCGGTTAGGTCTCTCCTGTAACCCTAGGTTCCGGTGACTATATAAACCGGCCCTATGGGAGCCTTTAGGGCACCAGATCATAGATCAACCACAACCTACTCGCACAGGCGAACCTCTCTTGTAATCCACTGTAACATCCGGCTCTCGCCGATATATTACTAGGTTTCGAGCAGGAGTAGGATCCGATCACCGCAGTCGGATCTGAACCTGGGTAAACTTGTGCTCACCGCTCCTGGAACATCCGACATTTCACACCCCATCTTTCCAACGCCACTAGGACCCCCTGTGGCGTGCTTATTGACAATCCGATGACAAATGTGTAATGATACTACTTCATTTTCCACCCGCACGAAAGTGCCTGGTGGGCACCTTTGAATCATTTCTATGAGGGTTTGGCGAGAATCGCTAAAACATGCATAGGGCCGATTTGAGGGTGTTACATCTACTAAGAGCACCTTATGGAGGTTTATATAGGGACACCTCTCTAGGGTTTATAAGATTTACACCTGAAATGGATCGCATGGGAACCTAGAGGGGGGTGAATAGGTGCTAACCAATTTTTAATACTTTTTCAATTTTAGGCTTGACACAAAGTAAATTCTCTAGATATGCAACTACGAGAATTTCCCTATATGCAACCCTAACTACTAAGCACGTAAAGAGAGAGGAGCGAAGGAACCGTAGTGGAGCACGCGGAGACACAGGGATTTGTTTTACCGCAGTTCCTTCCTTGTTAAGGGAAGTACATCTGCGTTGGAGGGGTGGGCGGTTCTAAGACCACCACGCCACAATAGGCCTCACCCTATTCTCCGATGGATCTCGCCACAAGAGGCCTGATCCACCTTCTCCACTATTGGATCCCTTCGAGGCGGCAACCGGTGCCTTTTACAACACTATCGGGGCACACACCCATAACCGAATTGGGGGCTCCCGAGATGACAACAAGCTGCCACAAGAACAAGGTTTATCAATATAAACAAAAACAAGGATCTAGGTATTTGCAAGAAATACTAGATCGGTGGTTCTCCAAATGAATGGAGAGGAGATGAAGCGCTTGATTGCTGATGATGAAGATCGAGTTCTCCTCCTTCGATTCCCCAAGGGACGGGGCCTTTGGGTGGATCTAGGTGGAGCTCTCTTGGATGAAGGTTGCAGATCAGATCTAAACTTTTTCAAATGAATCAAGAGATCTGGCAGGAGGGGGAAGGCTGGCTTAAATACCCCCTCCCCAGATCTGGCCGTTGCACAACTTTTGGGGCAGATTATCCGCCCCCCTGGGAAAACTCCGCCCCAAGGGCGGATTCTCCGGGGGAAACTCCGCCCCCTCTCTAGGGCTGGCGCCTGCGAAACTTGGTGAAGATCTTGGGGGGGGGGGCGGATTATCCGGCCAAGCCGGAAAGTCCGGCCAACACTCCGCCCCCTCTCTAGGGCTTGCGCCTTGGCGATAGGCAAGGGGGGCGGACTATCCGGCCCCCCCGAGGGGCGGATTATCCGGCGGGGCCGGAAAATCCGGTCAAAACTCCGCCCCCCTTCTGGGGCTTGCGCCTGCTTGGGAAGAGGGAGGGGCGGATTATCCGCCCCCAAAGGCAGAATCCTTTTCCCTTTTTCTCAAAGAGAGCTGCAACACTTCAACACACATTAAATAATCCTTGATATTGTTATCTAACACACAAAACACTAGGGATTATAAATTGTTCTTTCAATCTCCCCCTTTTTGGTGTTAGATGACAATATTAGGATTTTCAATGAAACCGGCTAATGCCATATTAAATAATGAAAGACGCTCCCCCTAGATGTGTGCATATTTAAAATTTGCATTTGAATACAAATACACACACTAGAGAGAACACAACTTCCATAACAAAGATAATTGAAACAAGGTGGTTTGGGAAACAAGGTCATACCACCGGGATGAGAATATAGCCAAAGAATATAGTTTGTTTGATAGCCTCCAAGCACATCCCAACTATACCAGCAATATTGATGCATACATTAGATATGCCCATGATTCCATATGCCATCAAATATGCCTGCATAGATAAATCTAGAATTCCATGAGATCCACAATAGATAAATCCAGAAATCCATGAATACCACACAAAGTACCAAACTTAGTGAAACACGACAAAGTCTTACATAATCAAACACAAATAGCAAATGAGTTCATGCTAAAAAGGCACAAGCAAGCAAATAAAACGACTGAAAGAAAGATGCTTGCGCCCGACCCTTGCAAATCCACGAGACCAATAGAACTACTTCTCCCCCTTTGGAATTGAAACGCCAAAAAGGAAGAAGAGCGATGCTAATGCCCCTGAAGATCACTCCTCCTCATCCTCGTCGTAGTCATTCACGTCCCCTTCCTCTTCATCATACTCATCATCATCGTCATCAGCTGGAGGAGTGGGTGCCCTCGGTGGAGGAGGAAAGAGGCAACTCTCGAGATCGCCATAGTTGATCCATGAGGTGTTCCACTGAGCATACAGATCTGGAGCAGTGGGAGGAGGTGGATGGACAGTGGCACCTGAGACATGGTGGAGAATAAGCTGCTGCGTGTGGTCCCTCTCATGATCCCTGCGGTAAGCCTCATATTGGCCCTTGTGAGTGTCAATGCACATGCAAAGAATGTGCCGCTGGAACCAAGTGAGCTACTTAACCTCGCGTGCCATTGGGGACACTATGGAACGATGACCACTAGCCCGAGCATCACGCATGAAGGACTCCGGGGCAGTGGAAGGGTGATGGGTCTTCTGAGCCTTATTATGGATTGAGCCTCAGTCAAATTGATGGGACGCATGGAGCGAAGCTTGAGAGTAGCATAGACATCATCATGAATAGCCCGAAAGTGGGAATTCCAAAACATAGAGTCCTCGGGGGACCATCACTGTCAGCCTCATCATAATAATCAGTCTGGCGAATGGTGGCATACTGAAGACTGTCCATAGCCTTGTAATTGGGCCGAGACTGTTTGCCCTTGCGAGATGCGGTCCTCTTAGTTTTCTTACTTGCCTCTGCCATCCGTTCAGCCTCTCTTGCTGCTCTGCTGACCTCGGTCTCGTCAATGAACTTCCCTTCTGCAATAGGCTTGAGATAACGGGCACGGGAACGACGGACGAAGGTCTTGGTCGGCTTGGAACCACCTGCGAAAAGCATTAGAGGGATAGCATGGAGATAAGCATACACATAAGTCCAGGAGAAAACACGGAGAAAGAGTAGCAATGCAACCCATAACCAATGATGTGTATTGCAGGAGCAGGACCAAAATAGACCAGAGTTTAATCTCCAGGCCGGATTATCCGGCCCTGGCAGGGGCGGATAATCCGCCCCCCGCAGAAATTTTCTGGATTGGCCGATATCTACCATGGCAAAACAGATCGGGTACTAGGGTTGCAATTCTACTGATTCTAGCATGTAAGGAACAACACCAAGGATCTTCTACAACGAGATTTCCACCAAATAAAATGCATCCCATACAAAAGGAGAGAGATGAGGGAGTTACCCTCACTCATTGGAGGAAAATCGCGGAGGAGAATATACCCGGAGGCAAGGTGAAGAAGATCCGGGGAGAGCCCGGAGAATTCGGTGGTCGAATCGACTCCGGGAGAGGCGGATGCTCTGGCGGCGGCTGGGGGGCAGAGGTAGGGTTGGGGGAGGACTGGCTGCTCTGTGTGAGCCTGCCCTCCCCGACCCAGCCTATAAGGGGCCGATTTCGCCCGGGGTGGATAATCCGCCCCCACTTAAGGCGGATAGTCCGCCCCCCCTGAAATTCTGTAAATTACAGATTCAGGCCTGAGCAACCTATCAAAACCCCTCGATGGTGTTTTAGAGGACTTGTGTGCAAGAATAGATGGTTCAAGGAGGGAGAGAAAGGCTTGGGTTGAGAGCATCAAACTGAGATGGTACTACACACCCAAATTTGCAAGAATCAAATCAACCAAAAGCCAAATTTGAGTGTGTTTTCCAAAAGAACAAGAGATATGCAAGAAAATCCAATGAGACCCATGAGAAACCAACTCTTCTCTAGGAAGAGGGCGGTGGCCGAAGCCACCATGTTGGAGTGCATGGCATGACACCGCGAAGATGTATCTTAAGTTCAAAACCAATGCTCATCGATGACCCACATATCACAAAATGATATTAAGGGAAATGATTTTACTTGCTTTCGGCATTATGGGGGGAGGGTTGGCCCAATCAATTAGGACCACACTCCCCCTATGTCTATGCCCGCATCTAAACCAAATACATGAATAAGAGCAAGTGAGTGTGCAAGGGTAGTCAAGCCAAGCTCCTTGAATCTATGATATTTAGCTCATTCCTCAAATAACAAAATCTTGCTTCATCAAGAGGCTTCGTGAAAATATCAGCAAGTTGGTTCTTCGTGCTCACAAAGGATAGGGCAATATCACCACGAGCAACATGATCCCGAATAAAGTGGTTGCGAATCTCTATATGTTTTGTTCTTGTATCTTTGCAGATTGTAAGCAATTTTGATAGCACTTTCATTGTTGCATAATAGAGGCACTTTGTCACAATTGACACCATATTCCTTTAAAGTTTGCCTCATCCATAACAATTGTGTACAAGCACTTGCAGCAGCAACATATTCAGCTTCGGCGGTTGAGAGTGAAATACAATTCTGTTTCTTTGATGACCAACACACTAGAGACCTGCCCAAGAATTGACATGCAGAGGTTGATTTCCTATCATCTTTGTCACCAGCCCAATCTGAATCAGTGTAACCACATAGAGAGAAACTTGAACCCTTGGGATACCATAACCCAAAATTTGGGGAATGAATCAAATATCGGAAGATTCGTTTGACCGCCACTAAGTGGCTTTCTTTAGGAGCGGCTTGGTACCTTGCACACACTCCTACACTTAACACGATATCGGGCCTAGATGCGCAAAGGTAAAGGAGAGAGCCGATCATGGATCGGTATACCTTTTGATCCACGTCTTTACCCTTGGGATTGAGCTCAAGATGACACTTTGTTTGCATTGGGGTAGCAACGCCATTGAGATCCGTCATCTTGAACCTTTTGAGCATGTCTTGAATGTACTTAGCTTGATTAATAAAGGTTCCCTCTCTAAGTTGTTTGATCTCAAATCCAAGAAAGAACCTCAGCTCGCCCATCATGGACATCTCAAACACATGGGTCATAAGCTTTGAAAATTCATCGTTAAAAGCTTGGTTAGTAGAGCCAAAAATAATGTCATCTACATAAAGTTGGCATACAAAAAGCTCCCCATTAACCTTCTTAGTAAAAAGAGTGGGATCGATTTGCCCAACTTCGAATCCACGGTCTAGCAAAAGCTCTTTAAGGTGCTCATACCACGCACGTGGGGCTTGTTTAAGGCCATAGAGCGCCTTATCGAGTTTGTAGACATGGTTTGGAAATTTGGGGTACCCAAACCCCGGGGGCTGCTTGACGTATACTAACTCATGTAGAGGACCATTAAGGAAAGTACTCTTAACATCCATTTGTTGTAATTTGAAATTATGATGGGCTGCATATGCAAGAAGGATACGGATGGACTCAAGACGAGCCACAGGAGCATAAGTCTCGCAAATCAATTCCTTCCACTTGAGAGAATCCTTGAGCCACGAGTCGTGCTTTATTCCTCACAACAATGCCATTTTCATCTTGTTTGTTCTTGAAGATCCACTTGGTGCCGATAACATTGCAGCAATCCTTTGGTTTCTCTACGAGCTTCCAAACTTTGTTGCGTTCGAAGTTATTTAATTATTCATGCATTGCAACAACCCAATCGGGGTCTTCAAGAGCATCAAAAACCTTCTTCGGTTCAACCATGGAAATGTGAGCTTGATGATCACAGAAGCTTGCAAGTTCTCTTCTAGTGGATACCCTTTGTCGTAGATCACCAACAGCCTTGTCAAGAGTGTGACCCCTTAGTTCAAGGTTCTGATTAGCACGAGCCTTGCGACGAGCCTCAATGTCCTTATTGTTTCTAGAAGGAGTTGATTCAGTATTTGTATCCTTGTCGCGATCACTGCCTTGCCCTTGATCTTGATCTGCGTTAACACCAGAAGATTGCTGCTGAGTTTGTTCTTCAGGGCCGGGTAATCCGCCCCTTGGAGGGGCCGGACTATCCGGCCTGGGAGGTGAAGCACCAGAGCCTTCTTCCTGAGAGTGTCTGACAGGAGTTGGAGACCCAGGGCCGGATAATCCGCCTTCGGGGGCCGGAGAATCCGGCCTGGGAGCTTCAGAGTTGTTAACTTCTCCTCCGGATCCTCTGGAACGAGTTGGAGTGCCAGGGGCGGATTGTCCGCCCCTTGGAGGGGGCGGATAGTCCGGCCTGGGACTACCAACTTGTCCAGGGGACAGATGATCTTCAGCAGATTGCGGTGTTGGTGCAGTATTTTCTCCAACAGTAGGAGCTTGTTGATCTTGTGTAGATGAGGGCTCCACATGAGTGGAGCACTGTCCTTCCCAATCCACCACAAGGGGTTCCTCAATGGGGCGAAAAAATCCCACGCCCATTCTTCTTACGCCATCTTGGGGTATTTCAACATCTGCATCACAAACATCAACTTGCCCTACAAAGGAGCCGTTATTTTCATCGAACTCCACACTACAAGATTCTACAACAATCCCAGTGAGCTTGTTGTAGACTCTATAAGTGTGGGATTCGGCACCGTAACCAGCAAAAATACCTTCTAAAGCCTTGGACTCAAATTTTGACAAACGGACACCTTTAATAAGAAAGAAACACTTACACCCGAATACCCTGAAGTATGAGATGTTGGGCTTGTTACCGGTAAGTATTTCATATAGAGTCTTGTCCAAAATCTTTTGGAGGTAGAGCCGGTTCGATGAGTGACAAGCAGTGGATATGGCTTCAGCCCAAAAATTATAAGGAGACTTGAATTCAGCCAACATTGATCTTGCCATGTCCATCAAAGTCCGGTTCTTCCTCTCGGCTACACCATTTTGTTGAGGGGTGTACGATGGAATATTGATGTCTAATCCCCTCTTCGCTTAGAAACTCATTCAAAGTGTAGTTCTTGAATTCGGAGCCGTTGTCACTTCTTATTGCCAAGATAGGAACATTGTGTTGACGTTGAACTTCATTGGCAAAGTCAATGACAGTTTGTTGAGTCTCACTTTTCAGCTTGAAGAAATAGACCCATGTGTATCTTGAGTAATCATCGACAATGACCAAGCAATATTTCCTCCCACCAAGACTTGCATGAGAAGGAGGACCAAATAAATCCACATGAAGTAATTCCAAGATCCTCTTTGATGACACAATAGTCTTCCTCTTGTGGGGTGAGTCATGCATTTTTCCTTCTACACAAGCCCTGCAAACACGATCTTTGGCAAAAGAGACATTGTCTTTTAGTCCAAGGATGTGACCACCCTTCTGGAGACTTTGCAAAGTTCTCATGTTGACATGGGATAAACGGCGATGCCATAGCCATCCCACGTCGGCCTTTCCGAATAGACACATCGGACCCGAAGTGGTTTTCCCCGAGAAGTCCACCACATACAGGTCATTTTCGACGTATCCAACGAAAGCGACCTTTAGAGACTTGCTCCACAAGAGTACCACCAAATCATCATCGATAAAAACAGCAAAACTCATCTTGCCAAGGGCACGAACAGAAAGAAGGTTGTAACCGAGGGTCTCAACAAGCATGACGTCCATGAGAGAGATATCGTGGGCAACCACAACCTTGCCAAGACCCAATACCTGAGATTTAGACTTATCACCATAGGAGACTGTGATATTATTATCATGATTTGGACGCATCTCCGTGATGATCTCCTTGCTTCCAGTCATATGACTAGTGCAGCCACTATCCAGCACCCATTTCGACCCACCGGAAGCATAGCCCTGCAAGAAAATTACTTCTTGGTTTTAGGTACCCATTTTTCAATGGGTCCTTTCATGTTAGTAACAAGGGTCTTTGGGACCCAAATAGACCAAGCAATATATTCATCAAAGGGACCTACATAATAAGCATAAACATCGCCATAGTCATCACAAAAGAGTTCATAATTCGGATTGTGAGACCCTGCAAAACCAATATTGTTAGTCTTGTCTTTTGTGACATTCTTCTCAGCGGTGCTTATCTTTGATTGCACATTCTTGGTCTTGTTCTTCTTGGTTTTCTTTTTCTTGGACTTGGTGACATACCCAAGTCCCTCTTTACCATGATTTGAACTTTGTTTGCCAAGGACTTCATCAAGCACACCTTTATCCTTGGGAGTGATGTCCTTGATCACTTCTTTTTCCACACTAGCATTTTCCTTGTTGCTATATGTTGAGTTGAATGAGCTAGGAGTATCATATTTAGCCAATCGACTTTGAAGCTGATCATGTGACTCATTGAGAATAGAGAACTCATTTTTCAATGCCTTGTGAGCATTGTCAAGTTTCTCCAATTCCTCGGAGAGTCTATCATGAGCAGCCCCAAAGTCAATCTTTTCCTTCTTTAACTTCTTTGCTTTGGTGACAGCATTGTCACGTTCCTTAACAAGTTTAGTCACAATTTCATCATGTGACTCTTCAATAGACTCAATCCTCTCTTCAAGAGAGACCCGAGCCTCTTCCTCTTCTTCAATAGCATTTTTTAAGGATGCAATTTCCATTGCATCCTCCCTTTCAATTCCGCCCTTTTCTTCAAGGAGAGCTTTGTTTTGGGCCAGCTGATCCATAAGAGCTTCAAAACGAACTTTGTGCTCACCTTGCAAGTTAGTATAGAAATAATCCAAAGCAATAATCTCTTCTTTAACCTTAAGACTAGTAGGATCATCCATGTCAATCATAGTCTTAGGAAAAGAAGAGTTAGAAGAAGTTACCTCGGAGCTTCTTGCCATTAGACAAGTAGCATTCTTGTTGATGATGTTTTCGTTCGGAGAGTCGAAGAGAGATGTTGATGTAGATGTGGTGGCTATAGCAGCCACCTCTTGAGAGCTATCATCTTCGTCCTCATCTTCACTTCCCGATGAATATTCTTCTTGAGCCACTAGAACAATCTTTGGTTGCTTCTTGAAAGGAGCATTCTTCTTTACAAACTGTTTCTTGCGTGGAGCCTTTGACTTGTCCTTGAAAATGAGTCTTTCTCCATTATCTTCCCTACTTTGATATGGACAC
Organism: Avena insularis; assembly: GCA_023614405.1. Lineage (NCBI taxonomy): Eukaryota > Viridiplantae > Streptophyta > Magnoliopsida > Poales > Poaceae > Avena > Avena insularis. The sequence goes on from CM042687.1 coordinate 152,071,934, forward strand.
TCAGCTACGAAGTGCAGCCGGTCACCACAGTTGAAGCATGTTCTCAGCTTGGGACCATTTTCTTTTCTTCCATATGCTCCACTCTTGCGTTCCAGTTCAGCTTTAGCCTTGGCTGGATCTTTCCAGAAGTTTCTAGCATAAAGAGCCAAGTATTGTCCATGAATCCTTTTTATATCCTCAGGACAGTCTAGACCTTCTAGGGCATATTCATCATGATCAATCACACTAGTCTTCAAGGCCATGTTGATCCCTTTTTGCATCCCCATAGCTCGAGCACGAGCATCTTCGGCATTCTTGGCAGCCACTTTGAAGGCGACCATTTCTTGCATTACCTCATTGGATGTCATGAGGTGATAGTTATGCCTACCTTGGAGACTTTTCAAATCTGTGGGCTCAAACGGCATAAGAGCACTGACATACTTGCGCTTGATCCATGCATCATCAACATGAGCGGCACCATGATTTCTGAAATTTGTGGCTATAGCCTTAAGCCTCCTATACATGTCTTCATGGTCTTCTCCATCCAACATATAGAATCCTTCAGCTTCGTTGCTCAATGCATCATATCTATTCCTTTTCATACTTTCATTTCCGATGAAGAGCTCAGTGAGAGCATCCCAAGCTTCCTTCGCTATACTAAGATGCTAAATGTGTGGCATATCTTTGTCACCCACACCAAGCTGTATCATGCGTAGAGCTGTAGCATTGAGTTGGCTATCGACCACTTCTCTTCTTGTGATATTGTTGGGGTTTCCAACATGAAGACCATTTTCGATGATCTTCCACAACTCTATGGAGGAACTGCACACATGATATTTCATCAAAAATTGCCATTGAGTAAAAGTAGATGCAGAAAGCTTGGGTGGATCACCCCTATTATGTATATGTGGGTGAGGAATAGGTGGATCAGGGGAATACACATGAGAAACCTCATTGTATCCATCCTTACCGCTATCATTTTTCGAGGAGGAGCTCTTGCTATTGTCATCAACAACCACTTCGTTATCTTTAGAAACAGTTTTACCCGTTTCCTTGGATTGCGGAGTGGTATCCTCAGAGTTAGATGGAGGTGATGCTGCGGATGTGGAGAGACGCATTATCAATTGACACATCTCTTCCATCTTAGCCTCCATTGAACTCACCAAGGTTGTTTCCAACATCTTGAGATCGTTCATGGTGACTACCTCCGGAGCATCACTACCATCTACCTTGGAACCCATACTTCTCTTAGGCGGTTAAGCCCGAAATAAGAGCCGAGGCTCTGATACCAATTGAAATGGATCGTATGGGCACCTAGAGGGGGGGGGGTGAATAGGTGCTAACCAATTTTTAATACTTTTTCAATTTTAGGCTTGACACAAAGTAAATTCTCTAGATATGCAACTACGAGAATTTATCTATATGCAACCCTAACTACTAAGCACGTAAAGAGAGAGGAGCGAAGAAACCGTAGTGGAGCACGCGGAGACACAGGGATTTGTTTTACCACAATTCCTTCCTTGTTAAGGGAAGTACATCTGCGTTGGAGGGGTGGGCGGTTCTAATACCACCACGCCACAATAGGCCTCACCCTATTCTCCGATGGATCTCGCCACAAGAGGCCTGATCCACCTTCTCCACTATTGGATCCCTTCGAGGTGGGAACCGGTGCCTTTTACAACACTATCGGGGCACACACCCACAACCAAATTGGGGGCTCCCGAGATGACAACAAGCTGCCACAAGAACAAGGTTTATCAATATAAACAAAAACAAGGATCTAGGTATTTGCAAGAAATACTAGATCGGTGGTTCTCCAAATGAATGGAGAGGAGATGAAGCGCTTGATTGCTGATGATGAAGATCGAGTTCTCCTCCTTCGATTCCCCAAGGGACGGGGCCTTTGGGTGGATCTAGGTGGAGCTCTCTTGGATGAAGGTTGCAGATCAGATCTAAACTTTTTCGAATGAATCAAGAGATCTGGCAGGAGGGGGAAGGCTGGCTTAAATACCCCCTCCCCAGATCTGGCCGTTGCACAACTTTTGGGGCGGATTATCCGCCCCCACTTGGGGCGGATTATCCTCCCCCTATGAAAACTCCGCCCCAAGGGCGGATTCTCCGGGGGAAACTTCGCCCCCTCTCTGGGGATGGCGCCTGCGAAACTTGGTGAAGATCTTGGGGGGGGGGTGTGGATAATCCGGCCCCCTCCAGGGGAGGATTATCCGGCCAAGCCGGAAAGTCCAGCCAACACTCCGCCCCCTCTCTGGGGCTTGCGCCTTGGCGATGATCAAGGGGGGCGGACTATCCGGCCCCCCTGAGGGGCGGATTATCCGGCGGGGCCAGAAAATCCGGCCAAAACTCCGCCCCCCTTCTAGGGCTTGCGCCTGCTTGGGAAGAGGGAGGGGCGGATTATCCGCCCCTGGTGGGGGTGGATTATCTGCCCCCCAAAGGCAGAATCCTTTTCCCTTTTTCTCAAAGAGAGCTGCAACACTTCAACACACATTAAATAATCTTTGATATTGTTATCTAACACACAAAACACTAGGGATTATAAATTGTTCTTTCAACACCGAGTCGGTTAAGGTTTAAGTGGAGTTTAACCTAATCCGAATGGGCCTAGCTAGGCTTCTAGGCTTTTATCTTCCAGTTACCATGCTTCTTGGTTGTTTACTCTCCAGTCGCCGTGCCAGCAAGCCGACTCATCGTGGCCTTGGGCCAGTCGAATCCAACTCCTAGGTATATACCCCGATTGGCGTATCCCCATCAGTAGACCCTGAGTGCGTCAGGGGTTCAGCGGAGGCTTCAACTTGGCAGTCGGAGTAAGCGAGCCTAGGTGGATGCCTAGTCAAATCAGTGATGAACTCTCCAATGGAGGGAGAAGTCACAGACTTGCCGTAGTTTTCCAGTCGCATTTGAACGAGTCGGGCCGCTTGCAAGTCGTTGCTCCCAAATGAATGGAGTGAAGCGAGTGACAAATTTGGACAAAGTTGGACCATTAGGCACAGTCAAACTAGCCATTAAGTAACTTCTAATGGTAACCTCGGTTAAATTGGCGAGGTCGGGATCCTTGTTAAGTGAAATTAGCGAGCCCCGATGGCGAATAAGACCGAGTCGAAGACACGAGATGGGGAATTCATCTCGTTCCTCAGCCACCTAGAGCACGGATTGGGGTTCCCACCTCAATCTTCTTTAGGCACTTCTGCAACTTCCACCGGATCAAGCCTTTGGACCTTGGGCCACGTAGCATCGAGCAGACCGCGGTGTTTGTCACGGTATGTGAATGCTACCTCGGGTGCCGACCATACTTCCCGATCTGGCTGGAGCTACTCCATGGCCGAACTAGCCGCGAAGGGAAGGACATGTCCCTTCTAGCGGCGGGCAACATCACTTTCCAGGTGAAGCCCAATGCCAGATTTTAGCACCTCGGGTAAAACCACTATCAGAAAATTGCTAGTTGTTGTGCATCATCATGACAACATGCTCATGTCATCATACCACCTTGTATTTAATCATCGTCATGTTTGCATGCATATTTAATCTTAAAACTATTTTGCTAAAAGCCTATTTTTCATTTCTAATTATTCCCCTCTTCTAATTCAAATTAAAACCCGATCGTTCTAGATATTTTATTTGTCTACAAACTATATATAAAAGCCTATTAAAAATAAGATAAAAAAATATTTTGACCGGAAAGATAGTCTAGACGGTCAGGCCAGAGGACCACCCAGACCAAACTACCTACCACCCGGCGCAACGAAACTAAACTCTAGACCTACCTACCCAAAACCTAACCCTAAAACCAAACCCTAGCCCCTACACCAAACACACACTCACCCGCCTCCGCCACTCACCTAAACACCAGCGCCACTTAACACCTGCAGCGCCCATGGCTTACAGCATAACACGCACAAACTACTCGCCGCACACCCCTCGACGTGGCTCCTGCAGTGCCCCACCCTGCCTCGATCCCCACGGGCGCCCTTAAACCTCCATCCACCCGACGTGATCCCCCACCCCGCCTCTCCTCTCGCACCGAACCCCACCAACCATGCGCGCCGCCTCCTGGGTCTCCTTCACCACGAGCACCGCCGCCTGGAGGCCACCTCCTGAACATCCACGACCTCCCCTCCCTTGTCTGCGCCCCTCTGCACCACCTCCCCAAGCTCCCCCATCGCCACCGCCGTTTGCTGCAACCCTGCGTGCGACCCCTGCCGGCGTCCTCGAGCGTTGCCGCCGACTGTGCCTATCCTCGCTCTCTCAGCCCGCTTCCCCGTGCCTCGTTCTCGCCGCTGTGTCCGTCGCCTCCTCCTTACCAAACCAGAGCTCCGTCGGTACCCCCAGTACCTCGCGCCCACGATCTCCCCTCGTCGTGGATGGTCCCCTCGTCGTCCAGGTACTGCACAGCATCGTCCGGCTTGCCGGTGCCGTCCCGCGCACCTCCTCATCGGGTCGCTTCGTCCCATCCCTGGCTGTCGTCTCCCTAACTCGAGCGCCGCCAGGAGCCACGATCTCCTCTCTCTGGCCTTCCCGAATACATCGCTTCGTGCATCGTGGGCCGCCCGTGTCATCCTTTGCACCGCGAACATCCTTGGGTACCTATGCTGGGCTCCTTTCGGATGCTGCTGCGAGTGCCTTTTCGCCTGCGCATCCGTGCAAGGCGGCCTTCCGCATGTTGCCTTGTGAACCATCTTGTCTTGTAGGTACCGTTGTATCGGACGGCCTCGCTCACTTCTGCGTATGGCCAAGGGCACTTGTCGTGCCTGTTCTTTTTCTTTATTTTCTTCTCAACTCACTCAATGTGTTACAAGACTCACGGTCTACCCTTGCTTATATATGCAAGCTAGATCTGATTAATACTAAACCTAAACCATCACGTACACACGTATGGATACTACTAGTATTAGGACTCACACATACACTTGCCTAACTAGGAAACCTTCCTAGTAAGACACGTACACACCACACATACCACGGACAACATAGTCCTAGTGCTACTCGGACATAGACTAGTACCACTCGGACTCTCTTACCAAGATTAAGCTAACAATATCTCCCTAATCTTGATTGACTACTCTTCGTCTTCCATGCTTCTCTGATCTTGAATCCTTGTAGATCTGCGTCTTGTCTAGGTCTCGCACCACGACAAGTCTAATTGGCTCTCCCCAATTTTGACTTGGCGAATTTACGGAACAACTCAAGTATGATCCGAACTACCTAGCCACGCTAGCAAACCTTGTGGAATCGCACCACCCGTGGGACACACCGTCCACCCTAGCGCAATACATGCCGACCTCCTAGCATGGACTAGACCATCCACTTCGGCCTCATGTAGAGACATGGCCTCATTGAAGAGACTCACCTTTACTGGTTTACCGCCCCCTTCATACTTGAACTTGATCCTCTCGTCGAGACACATAGACGACCTGATCGAGGCACGCAAATTGCGTCTTCGTCCATAGGATGAACAGTCCCTCAACCTTCACTCGCTTCAACTGCAACGGATCCTCACAGAGACAAGCACTTGGACACAACGACGACTCACAGACACAACATCGACCAAACATGCTACCTTGCACACACTTGACTCCTTGACTCATACTCTCCTGGACAACGATCTTGACAAGATTCTCCAGCACCGCACCCCGATACCACCGCACTCATCAATGATCATCCCCATCCACCACCCTGCCGATGATGCCTCGCCTTCTATCTTCCTCCTTGTCGCTCCTCCGAGCGACGACCGCTCGCCGCCTCACCGATGACGGCATGTTCGCCGCCTCCACCTGGTCGCCTGCCCCGAGGCGCTAGTAGGGTCACCTCCCCGGGGCAAGCAGCTTCAAATCCTTGACCTCGCTCTGATACCAATTGTTGGAATTTGCCCACAGATCGACTACATCAAACTAGACAAACAAACACGCTCGAAAAATCTTATGGCCAAGGGCACTTGTCGTGCCCGTTCTTTTTTTTTATTTTCTTCTCAACTCACTCAATGTGTTACAAGACTCACGGTCTACCCTTGCTTATATATGCAAGCTAGATCTGATTAATACTAAACCTAAACCATCACGTACACACGTACGGATACTACTAGTATTAGGACTCACACATACACTTGCCTAACTAGAAAACCTTCCTAGTAAGACACGTACACACCACACATACCACGGACAACATAGTCCTAGTGCTACTCGAACATATACGAGTGGTACCACTCGGACTCTCTTACCAAGATTAAGCTAACAGCAAGAATGTCTGTGTGTTTCTGTGTTGGTGAACACACTAATCTATCTCGAGGTCTGGTCTGATTCCAATTCTAGAACCTCACCGACGTTGTCTTTTTCAATTACTGTCCATGTCATGGCAGTCAAGAAGATGTGCTTGAGGAGTACTCCTCGTCGCCCCCAGGTAAGGCGGCCTCCCCGCCCCCGGCGCCGCCTTCCCCGCCGGCAGCGCCCACTACCGACCACACCCCCTCCCACCCTCCCCTATGCCCAGAACCGTCCGCCTACCCCCCACACCCCTTGGTTCCTTCCGGAGGCGAAGCTCCGCGCCCTGAGATCCTCCCCCTGTTTTCTGACCCGGATCTGGATCGGGTGTTGACGCTGCTGGCCATCACCCCTCCTCGTTCAACTGCGGCGACTTCCTCGGGCTCGGAGCCGGTTCCTGACTCCTTCGCTGGCTCCCCCTGCTCCAACTTCGGTGGGTCCCGCCCTGCCGCGTCGTCGCCCCCCCAGGACGAGCAGACCGGCTTCAATGCGACCTCGTCTTCAATGCGGGATGGAGTTTTTGATCCTGTCATTGGCCTCCGCTCTCTCCTCGTGGTGCCGCCCAGCTACCAGCGACCGGCTCGCCTTCAAGATGCGTCCCATCCGCCTGCGGCCGCCCATTCCCACGCCGAGGAAGGGTGGGTTACAGCCGGGCCACGCCGTCCGCGACGCGACGGGTCTTCATTGCGCAAGGACGGCAAGTCTGCGTCCTCGACGCGCTCTTCCCAAGCTGAGGAAGCTGCTCTTCGCTTCAAAAGGCACACTGCGGGCCTGTGCGCCCGTTGTCTCGCCCCTGCTCATCACCACAGTGCTGCTGCTTGCCGCGACCCCATTAGGTGTCTTGCCTGCAACCTCTCCGGCCACAAGGAGCGAGCGTGCCCTCTCCGTCTTGCTGCCAGGGCTTCGAAGAAGCGAGGAGTTCGTCCTCCCCCGCCACTGCGCCGGCCGGCTCCTGCTTCTCCCTCCGCTCCGGGCGCTCTCTCCTGGGCGGCCATCATCGCTCGCAGCCAGCCTCGTCAAGCACCGCCCACGCCCACTCCGTCGTCTGCGGAGACTCCTTTGCCTCCGCCTCCAGCCATGGCCAACTTGAACGGCATCGGCTCCGCCGCGACGCGCCCCGAGGAGGACACCGTCATCATCGCGACCTCCTTCGAGATTGACCAAGACATCAAGAGTTGGGAGGCGACGGCTGCCATCGCCTGGGTCATCAACGTCAACCGCAAGGTGGAGGCGCTCGCCATCGACCGCGCCGTCAGGAAGGAATTCAGGCTGAGCCACCGCGACATCAACGTGTGCCCGCACCAACCGGGTCAGTTTCTTCTCAAGTTCGAGCATAAGGCGCATTGCGCCGACGTGCTGGGCCGTGCTCGTGTTGCGGCTGATGGCGCTCTGCTGCAACTGCGACCTTGGCGTCCCCTGGAGAATGCCTTTGGCGCCGCCATGTCGTTCCGCGTCAGGCTCTGCTTGGAAGGGGTGCCGGCCTATGGCCACACTCCCTTCGTTGCTGAGAGGATCATTGCAAGGAGGTGCTCCTTCGACCGCCTCGACGACGCCTCTGCGCTGCTCACCTCCGCGTGCTCGCTGGATTACTGGGCTTAGACGGCCAACCCCATCTCGGTCCCTAAGGTGGTGTGGCTAACTTTCACCAGCCGTGGGAACGGCCTTGCTGGCGAGGTGCTTGTCAACGACGTCCGGCCAACTGGAGCCAAAAGGGGAGCCACTTTCAGGGTGCTTGTCCACCTGGACAAGATGGAGGATTACTCCATGGCGCCGCTGGAGTTTTTTGGTTCGTGCAGCGATGCCAACGCCTTCAAGCCCACGCCGATCTCTTTCGCGTAGCACTTCCTGACGGTGGATGGAATGCCCCCGGAGCCGATGATTGTGGAAGATGGCGGCGAGGAAGCTGCTCGTGCTGCGGTGCTGGCGCGAAGAGACATGCGTGGACCTCATTTCGAGCACCCGCGCCTTCATCTTCGTCGCCGTGAAGACCGCGACGACGACCATGACAGGGATGGCGCGCGTGGAGGGCGCCGCGGCGACACTGCTAGATGGGACGCCCAGGGGCCCATCCGGCGTGGTCACGCTCGCCGCGGAGACGCGAGATTTCTGGCAGCAGCCATGGGCGGCGCCGTGAAGCCGGGCCTGAAGCGATGGACATCGACGTCATCCAGCACGCCTTGGATGCCCAGGAGCGAGGCAAGATGATCCCTTTGGCAGATGAGCTCCGCTCTATGCTGGCGGAGCAGGCTGCGCTTCTCAAGAAGGAGCTGCTGGAGTGCGTCAGCGGCATTGTCAAGCCGTTCCTGGCGGAGACCGCCGAGCTACGGACCTGGCTTGCGCGGGCCACTGCTGTCCTCCGTGCCGCGACGGGGCCTGAGCCGTGCCCCTCCCCTACTTCTCTGCCATCGGCACAGCAGCTGCTGAGGGCTGCTGGTTCCCTGGCAGACATCGACCGCACCAAGATTGTTGCCGGGCTGGAGTCCTAGCTGCCCTCTCTGGGACTGGAGGAGCTGCCCAAGACGGGCTCGCCTGATGATGGCACCGGTGGCTGTGAGGATGTTCTATCCCAGGTGGGGACAGATGAGGCGGCTACGCTTCTGTCCCAGATGATTCTGGAGCCGAGGGATGAAGCCTGGCACGAGACCGCTGCTATCCCCTCGCCGCAGGTGGCGTCGCCGCCCCTGTCCTTGCTCTCGTCGCCCGCTCGTGCTCCATCTGGATCACCACTGCGCCAGGCCCCTGCGGTGAGCGACACCGCCCCAGCTCCGTCGCCTTCTGATGCTGATGTTTTGGTGAGCCGTGATGCTCTTGCTATCTTCCTGGATGACATCGCTCACCCTGTGCAGCCCGCCTTGCTGAGCACGCCGGCGACCAAGAAGAAAAATAAGGCGCCGATGCCAGCGGTTTCCCCCAGGCGCAGTGGTAGGATCGCCATCAAGAAGAAGACGCGACAGCTCTCGGAGGGCGCAGAGGCCATCCAGGAGATCGTCGCCCGCGTCTGCGGCATTCTCGCTCCATCGGCCTCCTTCGATGATGCCTCAAGGGTGGCTTTCCGCCAGCTGTTCCTCAGCGGGCCGTTGGCTTCCTCGGCAATCCAGGACCTCGACGCTTTGGTCAAGCAAGCCAAGAAAATCAAGAAAAAAGCTACAAGCAAGATGGTAGCTGCAGCCCCGACCGTGCCGCAAGCTCCTATAGATGTGTAGTCGCTGCAGTACGCGCCGATGCCCTGGGCCTGTGCCCCATCCTCTACGCCAATTCTACCTTTACTTCATGTTTCCGTACGCTTGCTACTTGGGGCTTAGTCTGATGGAAGCTCCCCCTTGCTGGCTACCTGCTACTGCTACCGTATCCCTTTGCTTTCTGCCTTCGCTGCTAGCTGATGTCCGGCCCTACGTAATGCAACTGTTATGTCTGAAAGCCTTTTCTCCCCAGCACTGTGTGTCTGCAAGTTTAAGTTAATGGCGCAAAGAAATGTGAATCTGCTCAACTGGAACCCCCGCGGGCTAAATAGCAAGGTCTGGCGTGACGCGGTCCGTGATATCGTCCGTGATTCTCATGCGACGATTGTCTGCCTCCAGGAAACAAAACTTGAAGATGTAAACGACGCCGTGATTTCTTCCACGCTAGGCCATTCTTTTGTCGACGGCTGATTTCTTCCACGCTAGGCCATTCTTTTGTCGACGGCTACGTTTTTCTTCCCGCGATCGGAACTCGTGGAGGAATGATCCTCGCGGCCTCCTCGGCCTTCTTCTCGATTTCGGATGTCCACCTCACCACCCACACGCTATCGGCTATCGGCTACCATTACTATGCTAGACGAAAGATCTATGTGGACAATAACCTGTGTCTATGGCCCCCAGTCTGAAGCCGAGAAGATTGTTTTCATCGACGAGCTTCGGGCCTTGAAGCCTCTCGTCCGAGCTCCGTGGCTCCTTCTCGGAGATTTCAACCTTATCACTAAGGCATCTGATAAAAACAACCTCAATATTAATAGGCGTCTCATCGGGAAGTTCCGCGTGACGCGTGATTTCCTCGAGCTAAAATACATGCGGATGCACGGTCGTCGATTCACTTGGTCGAATGCTGCCTGGGTGGAAGGGGAAGTTCCTTGCTCGACCTGGAAGGATTACCCTCGCCAAGTCCGTCCTCATGGCCATTGCCGTCTACCACGCAACAGTCATTCCGCTTCCCAAATGGGCTAGAGATAAGATTACTCACATTGCTAGAAACTTCGTCTGGGCCGGTGATGAAGGCGAGCATGCGGCTAGAGGGAAAGCTTTGGTTAGCTGGACGACACTGTGCAGGCCAAAAGATCTTGGTGGGCTTGGGATGCCTCACCTCCATGAGACAGGGGCCGGGCCCCTCAGGCTGCGATGGCCATGGCTCCAGTTGACTGACCCACATCGCACTTGGGCGGGGTCCAAACTTCCCTGTGACAAAGCTGATATGGAGCTATTCAGAGCTTCCACGAAGATCTCTCTTGGAGATGGCGAGAAGGCTTCTTTCTGGCTTGACAATTGGTCTGATCTTGGTCCCATTCACCTTTGGGCGCCTGACCTCTTTAATATCGCTACAAGGAAAAGCAAAAGAGTGGCCAAAGAGCTGACCGATGGAAATTGGATTCGTGCCATTTCTGCCATGTCCACTCCGGTGCAGCTGGCCCAGTACCTCAAAGTTTGGGGCATGGTTCAGGGCACGCAGCTGATTCCAGGACAACAAGACGAGATTGTTTAGACTTTGACCATGACGGAAACCAGTTCCAGCTCGCCTACCTTGCTCAATTCCTTGAAGCCACCCCAAGTTCATCGCCTAGAAATTATGGGCCACCCCGAGCCTAAGTGCAAGATTTTCTGTTGTCCATGCATGGAAAGCTACTTACGATTGATAACTTAGCCACCAGAGGTGGACTCATGACCCCATTGCGCCTTATGCCTCAAATAGCAAAAATGGCCCACCTCTGCAAAAGCGCCCTTTCACTACGGGCCGTTCGAACCTCACCCAAGATTGGGACAATGCCGCGAGAGGAACAAATGGCCAAGGCTTTCTTACCCTCACGGACTGGTGGGACAATCTGATTGCCCAAAGACCTACAAGCGAGAAAAGAAGATTAAGTGGACGTCTGCTTTATGTTATGTGGAACGCCTGGAAAGAGCGTAACAGACACATTTGCACTAACCGGCGACTGACTTACGTCGAGGTGGCGGAGATCGCTAGAGAGGATATCCTCCAGCAAACTCACGCGTTTGCGGCCTTTGGGCCGGCCATTCCGGCGGAACCTGATTAGGTGTTTTTTCGCTTTTTCCTGTTCTTGGGTGCTTTCTGCATGTTTCCACCTTAACCAAAACATGCCCCTCTGTACTGTTCGATTTTTCCTTCTATCTATTTGAAAAGGCAGAGCTCCTGCCGGTTGCTCCAAAAAATAAAATGGGGCCGAACCAAGTTCACCCACCACCAAAGACGGAACTCCAAGGTCTTCCTCATGGAACCCGCAGGCGATGCTCCTGGAATCCGAAGGCCATCAAACCCAAGATCTCATTGCCGTATCCGAACATCTCCGTCACGGATTCAGAGAATTCTGGCATGGACACACCAAAGACCCGTTCCCGGGGGTCAAGACCGATCCCGCATCGAACCCGAACCCTCGGCGAACCCCAAGATCACCGATTCCCCACGTGTGACCCCTTTTTCGAGCCCCAAATTTTTATAATACATGATATCAACATGTCGCATATAATTGTACATGCTTGCATAAATATTTGTATGGTTTGGAGGCATTATGTCGATTCACCTCATAATTAAATATGGAGACCATATGCGGTTTTTCTAGTCTTATATTAACTCCATTTAAATTTGTGTAGCAAACCGATGACATATTTTGCCTTGTTAAGTGAACATTTAAAATACGGGGTATCTAAACAACATGAACCATCTAATTAATTGTCGGGATCCTGGTTCCGCTTAATACTACCTAATTGCATCGCACCTTTGCCATGTCATACATCATACATGCATCATGCCCGATCTTCTACCGTCGCATTAAATAGTGTATCCGATATTTATTTTAGTGTTTTGCTTCTTTACAGAATAGGTTGATGAGTTGATGCAAATGTCGATCCGATTTTCAGATAAACCTTCGGCCATGTTTTCAGGCGATCATTCTCCCCCTTTCTACCTATTTGCATTTATAACCTTTACTTCCTCCTGTTGATCTATTGCTATATGTGTTGCGATGCTATAGATTCCGAACCCCTTGTATTTTCCTGCAGCCCCTATATTTCCCTAGACACCTCCTATTACCTATTGTTTGGTAAGTAATCGGCCTTGAGAGTCATAGTTTTTTGCGCAGGTGTTGCTTCACGCCGTCAATGTTTCACAGTTGTTGGAAAAATGCCTCATGCTTAATGGTAGAGATGATCATGACTTTAATAACAACTTGATATTAAAATGATGGGAATAGTTATAACTAATGAAGAGGCACTAGGGGAAATAGATGTCATTTGGTTTTTAACCTCTCACTGGTTTCCCGTAGGACTCCGAGTACTTGATACCCGTTCCTTAACTATCGCACTATCCGCACATGGGACTATGAATCCCCTTAGCTAGAGCTTGAGTCATAACTTATTTCTTTGGGCCACAAACTAGTTTGGGGTTTTATTACTATCATGTACTTATGACATGTTTACTGCTTTATTTACTACTGTTGCTCGTGCAGAGCGTTTACTATTTTACTGCTTAGGTAAGCGGAGTGTTTTCACGGTATAGACAAGCCCAGTCACACTTTCGGGTTCCTAGTCGTTTACAACCATTAACGCAAACCTCTGGGTCCGTGTTAGAGCGTCCAACTTCGTCGCGGGTAGCTTAGTGGGGTGGCCCCCTGAATTTTTTTATGAATCTTGTGATTGATTTGTCGTGATGCCTTGTTGGGTTTTCATTTGGTTTTTCCGAGGTTGATCGTGCGTGGATTGCTATTTGTGCCCCTCCGCAGGGTAAATCTTTCTAAAAGCCGTGCCCGCGGTTATGAACAACTTGGAGCACAGTATCTCGATCATAAACAATTATAACTAAAGTAGTGCTATAGATTTGACTTTGGAATGACTAGTAATCAGCTTCACTATAACGGAATGGCTAAATAAAAGTACCAACAACTGCTGGAATTGGGATGCCTCATGCTATATGTATATGACTAGTAAGTACTGCAACTACAACGGAATGGTTAACTAAAACTATCTGACATGGTTATACCCTACGGATACGTGGTCTCAGCATACCTGGCCTAGCCCAAGGAAGGCCCACGGTGGATATACGCCGGCCCATGAAGACTTTCGGGTGGCCCAGGCCCATGACGCCTTCGAATCCTTGGAGAGCAAGACTAGAGTAGATAGGAAATTCAAAGGGGTAAAACCCTAGAACCTGTAACCTACTAGGACTACGCCCGGGACCTGCCTAAGTCTATATAAAGGCCAGGAGGGCACGACCTAGAACTCTCGACTCATACTTTCGCATACACACCTTCACGCCAGATCGAATCTGCGCACCCCTGTAACCTTCGGTTCCGCCGTAATCAAGAGCGTATGCAGAGGGTTTTTCCCGGGGCCTCGAACTCGGATAAATCTCGTGTCCCCGGTTGCTTGTCTGCATAACTGCTCCACGATCTCCAGCATCCCCATCTTCTCCAAAACCCAAGTCCATAACGGGCATTGACGAGATCAAACCTCGCCAATTGGCGCCTGCCTCAGGAATGTTGTTGATTGTGCGATCGTGACGGTCCCGACGATCGATCTACAACTCGCAAATGACGGAGTCATCAGAGCATCCCAATTGTCTAACAATTGCAATGCTACTAGCCTAGTCTATATATATGCTACTTCAGATATATAATTGTTGCATCATCATTATATCATGCTCATGTCATCATGCCACCTTGCATTTGAGCATCATATAAAACCCTTTTTGTTTTGGTTCTTATCTCATATGCATTATTAATTGTATTTGCCTCTTGATATTGTATTTGGTTCTTGATATATTGTTTAAATGCCCAAGTTGAGTTGGGGGCATATCTCTTATTAACTCCACCACCCTTTCTTTTCACCACCTTATAATTCCACCATCTAACTAAATATGAGCTTAGCATTTAGTGAGTTTACCTCTAGCTCATGTGGGTTGGGATGGATCCAATTCTATTCCACATGCTCTCATCTTAGCATCATGTTGTTTTCACAATATTGAAACATGAGAGCCACATGGCCACCTTTGCATGCCTTGTGAGTGGAACCTTTCCTAGCTTCCATATATGTGGTTTTGGGGTTATCATCATGTTGGGGTATTTTTGAGAGCTTATTAAATACCTAGTGGCATATACACACTAGCAAGCCCCAAATATAATCCAATGTGGTCATCTCCATATACTCCACTTGGAATTCTTTCTAAATTCCTTTGCTTGGGCCTTACTCCAATTTTGTCAGATAATAATAATGCCATGAAATAATATTGTTTTCACAAGAATTATCATGGCATTAAATATTTTGCATGGGCCATGCAAGTACCCTTTAAGCTTGTCATTTGGATTTTAGTTGGTTTTGGGAATCCTCTCACTCTCTCATCTCTCTCTCTTTTAGCTTGAACTTATTTGATCATGCTTACACCACCTCCCCCTCCTTTCTTGTTTTGTTTTGGTTTGATCTTAGTTGTTCTTGGCTTGACCTTGTCCTAGCAAAACCACTCCATCTCTCTCTCTTTAGTCCATAGACCATCTTTTACCCTTCATCACCATACCCATACCCCCTCTCCTAAACCCTAATCTACACCTAAGCTAAACCCCACCCTAAGTACCCCCCCGCTGCCCTCCTTCCTCTAGCCGAGCCACCCCCCCATGACTCTACCCGTGTTGGCCCCACTTGGCCACCCCGCCACCTAGCTACCCCACCCAAACCCCAATGTTAACCCCTAGCCCGAGCCTAGCTCTAACCAACCCGAGGCTACCCCCTCCTCTCTCTAGCTCCTCTCTCTCTCGCCAAGGGACACCCGAGCCTGCCTCGCCTTGCCTGCCGTCCCCACTGGAAGCCACCCCCTGCCCTGCCCTCGCCTTTGAACGAGCACGTGAAGGAGAGGAGGATAAAGGTGGCCGAGCCACCTTTATCGCCCACCTGCTCCCCACGGCACACCCTCTCCTCCTGCCCCATCCACCCTCTCTCGCCTACTCCCAGATCCACCCCAGCGCCCTCCTCTCCCTCTCCACCAAGGTCTGCCACACCATCCTCAAGAAACCGGCTTACCTCACAACCCGGCCGATCCAGCTGCATCTCGACGTGGGAGTAGTTGGAGAGTACCAGAGGCTCCCTGCATCGCCTTGCACCACTGCCGAGAGGAGGAGGAGCGCCAGCACTGCAGCGCCACCGAGCCGAAACCCTAGCTCATGGGCCTCGTGATCTCGCCGCCTCAAGACGCCGACCCGATCCATCGCCACCAGCATCCTCACGGTGAGCTGGCCAAACTCCGACACCTCCGTCTCCCCGCTGTCAGTTTCGCTGCTGCTTGAGCGTTTCCAAGGCTGCCCTCATTGCGTACTCGCTTCTCACGCGCAGAAACCCCACTCTAGGCCTCGCGCCTCCTGCACTCTACCCCAAGCCACCGCAGTAGCCGCCTGCCATGGCAGCCCTAGGTCCTGTGTCGATTCCCCGCCAGTTGTTGCCACCGATCTGTCACATGAGATGTAGAGAAGATCAACAAGACGGGCGACCCACTTTTGTAGATACCCTCCGCTTTTTTGTCTCGCAGAACTCAGGTCCAGCCCAGCCCACCTGTCATGCTCACCGCTTGCAGAAAACCCCTGGCCTTTAAAACTCAACTCAGTCCCCGCAGAGCCACGTGGTCAGCCTCCCTCGCTCATTAAGTGGGCTCATGAGCAGCAGTCCCACCTATCTGTCTCACTTGCTAGGCAGCATGTGTAAAACGCTTTTCAGCGTATACGGCCCAGCCTGGTCCCACTCGTCAGTGCCTGGGTCTGAGTCTGTCTGGGTATAAAAAGATTCTCCTGTAATCTGTTTTAATTCAAATCTTTTCAAATTAAATCAAATTTAAATTTAAATCTGTTTTTAAATATCTTCTAAAATACAAATCCAAATAATGCATATAATATATGTTTTCAAATCAGAAAAATGTGAGGAATTCAAATATTAAACAAAAAATATATTTTGAACATTCAAAATTCCAAGTATATTTAAATTACAATAAAATGCCCCTTTTCTTTAATTAATTAATAACTTTTGATTTATAACTCCAAATTTAATAAATAATATGTCTAAAATGATTAGCTCGACGAGACCTTTCTGTTTATGCATTCCATGGTTTGATTTGAAGCATGCATCATATAAATATATTGTGGACAGCAACTTAATTGTGAATAAATTGGGGCCAAAACTAAATAAGATAGTTTATTCTTGTGTTCCACACCTCACCCATGCCATGCTACTTATTTGCCACGCAAATTGTGCATCATTCATCATGGCATGATTGTTTGCTTGACGCATTTATTCATATGCTTGTGCTCTTTATTTATGTTGGCCCTTGTTTGTTTGGTTCTTCTTCGAATAGACGCTGAGCAGGGGATATATCAAGAGAACCAGGAGCACTACCCAGAACCATCTCTCGCTTCAACTGAGCTGCCAGGCAAGCACTACCACATGCTTGCATACATATAGTACCTACTGCCTCTATCTTATTCTTGCATCATTGAGTCGCGATTGCATTAATCTTAATCCCAAGTATTGCATAGCCTTTACTTTTAAACCCCACCGAAGCTTGTTCCTCCATCCCATGAGCCGTTACTACAGGAGTTGTTTGAGCCATGCGAGTCGTAGAACAGCATGTGTAGGGTATGTGAGTGTCTGATGGATAACGAGGTACCTAAACAACTTAACCTGAGTAGTAATGGGATAACTAATGAAAGTGGCATCGGTGAGCCATATTCGCTATTTGGTTTTTCAGGCTCACTTGTGTCCCGTAAGACCCCGAGTACTTGATTCCTGTTCCAAGATTATTCGCGCTATCCACATCCGGGAGGCTTATGGACCCCCCTGAGCCAGAGCTTGATTCATTCTTATTTCTTGGGGCCACAAACTAGTTTGAGGATTTAATTACTATCCTGTACTTATGCCATGCTTTACTGCTTTATTTAAGATTGTGCGAGGAGCACACTGCATCGCTTAGGGCCGGACACGATTTCGGTATCGACAAGCCCACCACACTTTCGGTTCCCAAATAAGCATACCCGCCCACAAACCTTGAGTCCGCCTCAGCCGGCCAGCTTCGTTGCTGGTAGCTTAATGGGTGGCCTCGAAATATTTCAATCTCGTGATCGCTTTGTCGTGATGCCTCGCTGGGTTTTGATTTGGTTTTTCGAGGCATATCAGTGTGTGTTGCTATTTGTGCACCTATGGTAAAACTTTCAAAGCCGTGTCCGCGTTATGGACGACTTGGAGCACAGTTTCTCGATCATAGACAAGCATAACTAAAGTACCGCTTTTAATTTGACTAGACTAGGTACGTGACTAGTAAATAGTGCAATACTCACGGAATGGATAATAAAACTGCCAACGGATGGGGGGTTGTTCGTCCGCTTCCTCGCTTGGCGAGGAGGAGGATGGATCCGATAAGAATACCGTTATAATCGCTATAACTGTTGTTATTAATTCATGGACATCCGCTATCTCTGGTTAGGCGGATGGTTAGCAGTATCTATAGAATTGTTAGGGTTTATCTTTGCTGCAATTCGCCACCCTGTGTTGTGTCCCCTTTAGAGGCATAAAGACTTCGAAAACCCTAGGGTCTCACACGATAAATTATTGGTTCGGATGAACAGTACACTCGCAAGATGGATCTTGGGTGGAAGAGACAGACGATGTGGGCAACGATCATTCGGTGTAGAGATTCCGGAACGGGATCCGTGAGATCTGTGGGGGATGTGCTTATTTATGGGGCATCTTATGCCGATTTGCTTCTTATCCGTACTCGGATTTTGTCTTCCGCTTCTTGATACTGTTGATTGATGTATGAGGAGATATCCTAAACTATTATATCAATCCACGATATTTGTATCTTTCCGTATGGCGTTGCTATATTTCCTTTCTTTTTAGATGGAATGGCTCATATGTACTATTGTATGGTGGCTTGCATACAAACTCAATTGTGTATGTAGTTGATCCCTTCGCCTGCCGATTACGCCGCCCGTTCTTGTCCCGATGTTTGGAAATGGTTGGGACGGCGAAAGGTCTACCTGTGAGTGGCATTTGGGCCCCACCGTACTATTTCAACCATTTCTGATCATCCAGGCTTGTACTAGGAGCGTAATTCACCGAGGTAGTTACAATTGGTATCAGAGCCATCCCGACCTTCAGGGTTCTCAGCCAAATGGTCGTTGTCTGTCTAGCAAATACTTTTGGTAGTTATGTATACTAGGGAAAAACAAAACGTGAGAGTAGGACTGCTTCCATTTTTCTTCTTACCCAACCACCACTCTTTTCTGGTAAGGAAGTGTAACGTTTTCAATCCTCTCCTTTAAATTCAACTAGGATTCACGTGTTCTGGGTTTCCGTAGTACCATAGGTTGTGTGTGTGTGAATGTGTAATTCCTTGTCTATCTGTTGCATCCAAGTTGTTATCACAATCTGCCTTTGGTTATCAACTGTTGGTACATTCCATCTCGACGTGCTTTTGAAAACCGGCGCGATCTACCTGACTCCTTGTTAACCGGTGCCATCTTCTTAAAGGGTGTTCTTCTGTGCAGGCATCTGATGCTAATCCCTATCTGCTAAGTGATTTTGCGCATCTATCGGTATTTTAATGCCGAAAATTGCGGAAATTTTTTCTTTGATCCATCTGTGTTTCCACACTCCTTTTCAGTTGTGTGTGAAACATTATCTATCTCTCTTTCATCAGCATGTCCATGCTAACTCATTCTTTTGTCACCGGCGCTTAATCTTGGAGTTTCGTTTCATCTCCTTTTCACTTGGGCTAATTACATAACATGTGTCGATCCGATGCTGGTGATTGTAATTTGGTTCTCGGCATAGCTATATTCCACTCATGATAGTGTCGATTGGAATATGGAAAATGCTACCACTCCGGATTGCCAAAGATACTCCTGTGATTTTGGGTACACCGTGATCCTATCTATGCTTATTCAAGCATCCTTGGAAATCCGGAGCTTCTCAAGGCACTACGATGATCTATCATCATCCATCATCCGCACATCTTTTTGAACTCCATATCTGCACATCTTTTTTCGTCTCTGATAGCTCATACCATAGGCAAAGCTATATCATCGGTTCTTATCCAAGATCTCTTCATCTTTGTAACCGGTGTTCCGATCGACAATGTGAACCAGGCGACATCTCTTTTCCTTCCGGAGGACCAGATAATCCATTCTGCCAGCGCATCTTCTTCAACACGAACCCGTGCTCTTAATATTGATCTTTCAAAGAGCGTTGAGCTCAGAAAGTGTTTCGAGCATTTGTTCGTTTCTCCCGCCTCTCGAACTTGAGATTCTGGGAATATCCTGTTAATCCATGGTGGTATATGTTGATAATATGCTTGCCTATTCGATATCAATGGAAGGACATGGAATATCATCGGTGTCTCTTTCTCTCAAGCTTCGTGAGCACTGCCTGTGTGCAAAGTTCTCCAAGCGTCAATTCTGGCTTCTTGAAGTCACCTATCTCGGCCACGTCCTTCTGCTAAATACATTGCTTAAATTCTGGAATTGGCAAGTCCATTATTAATTCCATCCTCCATCTTCAACCAATCCGGAGTTGTTCTTTGTTGGCAAGTTATCATCGTCGTTCCGCCGAAGGTTTTCCTCAAGACCGCTAAATCTCTCTCAATCATTTCAAGAAGAACATGGAGTTCTTTCACCTCTACCTCGTTAAGTAATCTCTTGAAACTCTCTCGCTCTATCGTCTATGCTCAATCCACCGGAGGCCATGAAGACCTTCCAGATCTTGTGTTCCTTCTGTTCAAGTTGGTGCTATCTTTTCTGTAGCTGTTGAATCTTGCAGTTGTTCCCCGTAATCTTCCTTCATATATTTCCGGTGGCTTGGTACTTCAGACATGACGACAACATCATCATCTTTATCTATCTTGGATCCGATGAATTGTTTGCATCTATCCTTGTTTTCTAACGGAGTTCCATGAGATCTTCTTATCAATACCTTCAGTCTGTTTCGGTAGTTGGGATGCATGGTTTTCCTATTCATGTGCGGAGTAATGCTTTGAGTGCGGGATGGAGTAGCTACCATACCACTACTCTTATCATTCGCTCTTGTACATTGAATTGGTGAATTAATGTGATTCCACCCATTCCACGGAAGTTAGAGGTGGCCTTTATCCCTCGATACTTTTACTTCCGTCCTTGTTTTTCCGGAGTGCTCTCTCGAAGAAAGTAACCCATAATCTCTTGTTGGTGATCTATATTTCCTACACGGAGCAAAATCTTCAATTATCTGGTGGAAAACAAACGCAAACTCTTTTCTGTCCTCGTCTTTCTACCGGAGCTCTACATCCCCAAACAAGATGAAAGGAAGCTATCTCTCTCTCTGTTCCATCAATTCTTTTCTGTGGTGATCTGGCTTCACATCTGTCTCGGGAAGTTATATCCGCGCACCTCAATGGCGTGATCCTTGGGTCTTACCGGCGCAAGAAGAATCTAATCCGGCGATGTCTAGCTAAATCTTTCTGCTGATATCAAGGGACTCTATTGTTTGAAGGCAATATTGTTTACGTACTTCATTTCTCCATCCGAGAGGAGATACGATGCTATTGTCATAGTGGTTCAAAACCTCTCCAATCTAGCTCTTTTCTTCCGGCGACACAAAGATCCATCCTCTCTTGTATCGGTAAATCTTTAATCTTAACGGCGTGTTTCTCTTATTCATGATCCATCATCTTTTCCTTTTCTTTCGCAAGTGGTTCTAGTCTTTTATCTTGTTCTCGAAAACCAGAGCTATGTCCATCCTATCCTTCTTGTCTCACGACAATCCTTCAACTCGCTACCCGTTGTCTCTCCAAAGAAATGCAAGACTCGCAACAAGTCTAGCAAGTTTTGCAAGGTGTAGTGGTCGACCTTTTCGGTCTTCATCATCTTGGGAACGTGAGGGTCACCTTCGTTCGAACACCCGCCTCCCCTTGTGTGGTTTTCTTTTGCCTAGGAATCTCGGGGCGAGATTCTTGTTTAGTGGGGGAGAGTTGTAGCATCCCAATTGTCTAACAATTGCAATGCTACTAGCCTAGTCTATATATATGCTACTTCAGATATATAATTGTTGCATCATCATTATATCATGCTCATGTCATCATGCCACCTTGCATTTGAGCATCATATAAAACCCTTTTTGTTTTGGTTCTTATCTCATATGCATTATTAATTGTATTTGCCTCTTGATATTGTATTTGGTTCTTGATATATTGTTTAAATGCCCAAGTTGAGTTGGGGGCATATCTCTTATTAACTCCACCACCCTTTCTTTTCACCACCTTATAATTCCACCATCCAACTAAATATGAGCTTAGCATTTAGTGAGTTTACCTCTAGCTCATGTGGGTTGGGATGGATCCAATTCTATTCCACATGCTCTCATCTTAGCATCATGTTGTTTTCACAATATTGAAACATGAGAGCCACATGGCCACCTTTGCATGCCTTGTGAGTGGAACCTTTCCTAGCTTCCATATATGTGGTTTTGGGGTTATCATCATGTTGGGGTATTTTTGAGAGCTTATTAAATACCTAGTGGCATATACACACTAGCAAGCCCCAAATATAATCCAATGTGGTCATCTCCATATACTCCACTTGGAATTCTTTCTAAATTCCTTTGCTTGGGCCTTACTCCAATTTTGGTTGCATAATAATAATGCCATGAAATAATATTGTTTTCACAAGAATTATCATGGCATTAAATATTTTGCATGGGCCATGCAAGTACCCTTTAAGCTTGTCATTTGGATTTTAGTTGGTTTTTGGGAATCCTCTCACTCTCTCATCTCTCTCTTTTAGCTTGAACTTATTTGATCATGCTTACACCACCTCCCCCCTCTTTTCTTGTTTTGTTTTGGTTTGATCTTAGTTGCTCTTGGCTTGACCTTGTCCTAGCAAAACCACTCCATCTCTCTCTCTCTTTAGTCCATAGACCATCTTTTACCCTTCATCACCATACCAATAAACAACTCTCCTAAACCCTAATCTACACCTAAGCTAAACCACACCCTAAGTACACCCCTCTTTCCCTCCTTCCTCTAGCCGAGCCACCCCACCATGACTCCACGTGTTGGCCCCACTGGGCCACCCTGCCACCTAGCTACCCCACCCAAACCCCAATGCTAACCCTAGCCCGAGCCTAGCTCTAACCAACCCGAGGCTACCCCCCTCCTCTCTCTAGCTCCCTCTCTCTCTGCCAAGGGACACCCGAGCCTGCCCTGCCTCCTTGCCCTGCCGTCCCCACCTGGAAGCCACCCCTGCCTCGCCTCGCCTGCGAATCCGAGCACGTGAAGGAGAGGGAGGATAAAGGTGGCCGAGCCACCTTATCGCTCACCTGCTCCCCACGGCACACTCCTCCCCGTCCTTATCCACCCTCTCGCCCAGCTACCCCAGATCCACCCCAGCATACCGCCTCTCCTCTCCACCAAGGTCCGGCCACACCATCCTCGTAAAACTGCTTTCACCGAACCCGCCGATCCAGCCGTGCATCTCGACGTGGGAGTAGTTGGAGAGTACCAGGAGGCTCCCCTGCATCGCCTTGCACCCGCCGTCGAGGAGGAGGAGCGCCAGAGCCACCAGTACCAGCGCCACCGAGCCGAAACCCTAGCTCATGGGCCTCTCAGATCCTCGTCGCCCTGCTGCACGCCGACCCGATCCATCGCCACCAGCATCCTCACGGTGAGCTGGCCAAACTCCCTGACACCTCCGTCTCCCCCGCCGTCGCCTGTGCTCGCCGTTTCGCTTCGCCTAAGGCTGCGTCGTCGTTGCTGCCGCTGCTTCGCCACAGCGTAAACCCCACCTAGGCCTCGCTTCCTCGCACCTACCCCAAGCCACCGCAGCAGAAGGCCTCTGTGAGCCCTAGGTCCTGTGTTCGATTCCCCACCAGCGTTGTCGCCAATCGATCTGTCACATGAGACAGAGAAGATCAACAAGACGGCGACCCACTTTTGCAGATACCCTCCGCCTTTTGTCTCGCAACCCATGGGTCCAGCCCAGGCCCACCTGTCCGGGTCTGTACCGCTTGTGAAAACCCCTGGCCTTTTAAAACTCAACCCGGTCAGTCCCCAGAGCCACGTGGTCAGCCTCCTCGCTCAAGTGGGCTCATGAGCAGCCAGTCCCACTGCTCTGTCTCACTTGCCAGCAAAGTGTGTAAAACGTTTTCAGCTTATCGCCCAGTCAGCCTGGTCCCACTCGTCAGTGCCTGGGTCTGAGTCTGTCTGGGTATAAAAAGATTCTCCTGTAATCTGTTTTAATTCAAATCTTTTTCAAATTAAATCAAATTTAAATTTAAATCTGTTTTTAAATATCTTCTAAAATACAAATCCAAATAATGCATATAATATATGTTTTCAAATCAGAAAAATGTGAGGATTTCAAATATGCAACCCAAAATATATTTTGAACATTCAAAATTCCAAGTTTATTTAAATTACAATAAAATGCCCCTATTCTTTAATTAATTAATAACTTTTGATTTATAACTCCAAATTTAATAAATAATATGTCTAAAATGATTAGCTCGATGAGACCTTTCTGTTTATGAATTCCATGGTTTGATTTGAAGCATGCATCATATAAATATATTGTGGACAGCAACTTAATTGTGAATAAATTGGGGCCAAAACTAAATAAGATGGTTTATTCTTGTGTTCCACACCTCACCCATGCCATGCTACTTATTTGCCACGCAAATTGTGCATCATTCATCATGGCATGATTGTTTGCTTGACGCATTTATTCATATGCTTGTGCTCTTTATTTATGTTGGCCCTTGTTTGTTTGGTTCTTCTTTGAATAGACGCTGAGCAGGGGATATATCAAGAGAACCAGGAGCACTACCCAGAACCATCTCTCGCTTCAACTGAGCTGCCAGGCAAGCACTACCACATGCTTGCATACATATAGTACCTACTGCCTCTATCTTATTCTTGCATCATTGAGTCGCGATTACATTAATCTGAATCCCAAGTATTGCATAGACTTTACTTTTAAACCCCACCGAAGCTTGTTCCTCCATCCCATGAGCCGTTACTATAGGAGTTGTTTGAGCCATGCGAATCGTAGAACAGCATGTGTAGGGTATGTGAGTGTCTGATGGATAACGAGGTACCTAAACAACTTAACCTGAGTAGTAATGGGATAACTAATGAAAGTGGCATCGGTGAGCCATATTCGCTATTTGGTTTTTCAGGCTCACTTGTGTCCCGTAAGACCCCGAGTACTTGATTCCTGTTCCAAGATTATTCGCGCTATCCACATCCGGGAGGCTTATGGACCCCCCTAAGCCAGAGCTTGATTCATTCTTATTTCTTGGGGCCACAAACTAGTTTGAGGATTTAATTACTATCCTGTACTTATGCCATGCTTTACTGCTTTATTTAAGATTGTGCGAGGAGCACACCGTACTGTTTAGGGCCGGGACACGATTTCGTGGTATCGACAAGCCCAGTCACACTTTCGGGTTCGATCGTTTCTGACGTCCACCCAAACCTTGAGTCCGTCCTCGTAGCCGGCCAGCTTGTCATGGGTAGCTTAATGGGGTGGCCCCCTGAAATATTTCTGAATCCTGTGATCGCTTTGTCGTGACTGCCTCGTTGGGTTTTGATTTGGTTTTTCCGAGGCATATCGAGTGTGTGTTGCTATTTGTGCACCCCTGCAGGGTAAAACTTTCTGAAAGCCGTGTCCGCGGTTATGGACGACTTGGAGCACAGTTTCTCGATCATAGACAAGCATAACTAAAGTACCGCTTTTAAATTGACTAGACTAGGTACCTGACCAGTAAACAGTGCAACACTCATGGAATGGATAATAAAACTGCCAACGGATGGGGGGGGGGGGGTAATTCGTCCGCTTCCTCGTTGGTAAGCGAGGAGGAGGATGGATCTGATAAGAATACCGTTATAACTGTTACAACTGTTGTTATTAATTCACGGACATCCGTCTATCTCTGGTTAGGCGGATGGTTAGCGAGTATCTATAGAATTGTTAGGGTTTATCTTTTGCTGCAATTCGTCACCCAGGTTGTGTCCCCTTTAGAGGCATAAAGACTTGTTGAGTACCCTAGGGTCTCACACGATAAATTATTGGTTCAGATGAACAGGTACACTCGCAAGATGGATACTGGGTGGAAGAGACGGACGATGTGGGCAACGATCATTCGGTGTAGAGATTCCGGGAACGGGGATCCGTGAGATCTGTGGGCAGGATGTGCTTATTTATGGGGCATCTTATGCCGATTTGCTTCTTATCCGTACTCGGATTTTGTCTTCCGCTTCCGCTTGATACTCTGTTGATTGATGTATGAGGAGATATCCTAAACTATTATATCTATCCAGGATATTTGGATCTTGCCGTATGCTATATTTCCTTTCTTTTAGATGGAATGGCTCTGATGTACTATTGTATGGTGGCTTGCATACATACTCATTTGTGTATGTAGTTGATCCCTTCGCCTGCCGATTACGCCGCCCGTTCTTGTCCCGATGTTTGGAAATGGTTGGGACGGCCGAAAGGTCTACCTGTGAGTGGCATTTGGGCCCCACCGTACTATTTCAACCATTTCTGATCATCCAGGCTTGTACTAGGAGCGTAATTCACCGAGGTAGTTACAGTCACCTCCTCTTCGGCGCTTTCGACTTCACCGCCCACTCGCCGGCCACCATGAAGGACTTCGAGCCCATAGGCGACGGACTCGAAATCTTGTTTGGGAGCTTCTGCTTCCAGGTGGGGCAAACTGGCACCCTCCGCCTCCCTAAGCGTGTTCCCCTACCATCAATCAGGCCCGCCTCGTGGGCCCCACACCCCGTGCTACGCACAACATCATCAGCAGATGATTCCTATGACAGCAGCAGCTGCAACTCCGATCTGTGCGATCCGCCATCAGATGCAGGGACCTACGGTTCCAGATCTGAAAGCTGCGACAGCAGCGGACCGATCTACAAGCGCTACCAATGCGCCGCAGTCATCGAGGAACAGCAAACGCCTAACCCGCCGCCCAACACGAACCCCAATCCGCAGGACAGAAACAGCGGAAACGGCGGGAACAGAAGAAGCCAGTCCCCCCCACCCGACGGGGAAAACAACGACCACGTCATCCAACTTAGCAAAGAAGGATGGGTCCAGGCACGCCGCGCCGTAGCAGGCGACATAGTCCTGCCTGCAGATGCCTCACGTGAACTACTCATGGCATACCACTTCCTCCTCATCGAGGAGCACAAGAAGCAAGTCAAGATGCAGGAAACACTTGACAAACGCAAGCAAGCAGCCTACGAGAGTCGGTGACGACGAGCTGCGCTCTCCGCCATGGCCCCCGGCTCTAGCACGAACGGAAACCAAGGAAACAAGCACCGCTCTCTGGTGGAGAACATGGATCCCAAGGAGCGCCGTGATGTGACCCGAACTCTCCACACATTGTTCATGGAGATGGATGCTGTCGGCAACATCATCCCGAAGACACCGCAAGCTGCGATCATGGCAGCCACTGCGTATCTCGCGGCCCACCAACCACCGGAGGGGGACCCGAAAAGAGCCATGCATAAGTCCGCACTCACCGGACTTGTCGGAGCTGCGCCACGAAGACGCCTCTGGAGCCAAGAAGAAAGCTCGCCAGCGCGATCGAGCCCCACCCCTTCATCCGAAGAGGAAGAGGAACACGACCTTCCCCGAAGGAAGAAGAGCTCGCGTCACCGTAAACGCGATTACGACGCCAGAGACGCGCTTACACAACGCAAAATTGACAAAGCGCGAGCCAAACGTGCATGCTCGTCTGAATCCGAGATGGACGAAGACGAAGGAGAGCTCTGTGGAGCTCGATGCTTAAGCAGATCTGTTCGGCGAACACAGATGCCACGCAATTTCAAGCTTCCTTCGGATACTCCGAAGTTCAATGGCACGCAAGATCCAAAAGCCTGGCTCAGTGACCATCTGTCATCCGTCAAGCTGCACGGCGGTAACAAAGAAACCGCCATGCAATGCCTTTCAACAAAGCGCGACACGGTCCGGCTCAAGAGCCTATCATCAGGGTCCATCCGAAGCTGGGAGGAGCTAGCTTACAGCTTCATCCGAAATTTCAAGGACACCAGCAAGAGGCCCGCCTCAATCAAAGAGTTGCGAGCCTGCACTCAGAGAACGGGCGAATCTATTCGCTCGTACATACTTCGCTGGTCTACCACCAAGAACTCCGCATCACACATCTCTGAAGAGAGGGCCATCGACGCCTTCAGCGACGGCGTTAAATGCCAAGATTTTAAGGAGGAACTCGGGCGCGTCAAGCCCAAAACACTCGACCACCTCATGGACATCGCCAACAGGTGGGCCGACGGCGAAGATTGCATTCACCGAGCACAATCGGATGAAGAGGAGGACTATGGCCGAAGACGGGAACGCCGCAGCAAGAGGAGATCGCGTGTCTACGATGATCGCGACAGACCCGACATGGTCGCGGCCGGCTATGCCGACCGTCGCAACGACAATAGCCGCAACAGCGGAGGATACCGCGGAGGAAACTTCTGCGACGGCGGACGCCCAACACAGTCGTGGCAACACCGCGACCACGACAACGGACCCTCAGCATACGACAAACTTTCGGGTCCATGAACCATCCACTTCTACATCGACAAGCAGGATGGCAAAAAGAAAGCTAGCCACATGCTCAAGGACTGCCGCGAGTTCCAAAAACTCAGCGAAAGCATGGTGCAGATGAGGCAACAAGCCCCAATCCCTGCGTTCGGAAACGCACCTGCGCCAGGTGAAATAGCACATGGAGCTCCCCACCGCCGCCTATCGGAGGCCCAAACCAACCAGTTGCACCAGCACAGAACAACGCTAGGAATGGGTACCCCCCACCGAAAGGAGCACTAAACATGATCCAGAAGGGACGCCCCACGAATAGGGTGCAGAAGAAAATCACCCGACAAATCAACCTGGCCGTGGCAACTCCACTTGCCATCCCTGAGTACCTTAGTGGATCGGAGTCCTGCATCACATTCACTCGTGCGGATCACCCTTGCCAGATCCCCCGCCAGGTCATGCTGCCCTGGTGCTGGAGGCGCAGATCGGAGGTTTCGAGATGAGTCGCGTCTTCATGGACGGCAGCAGCGGCATCAACCTAATGTTCGCAAGCACTCTAGCAGCAATGCGGATCCCTCAATGCAGCCTGGAACAGTTAGACACAACGTTCCACGGCATCGTTCTAGGGAAGGGCATATCCCCCCTGGGCAAAATAGGGCTCGACGTCATCTTCGGCAAAGCGGACAACTTCCGGCAGGAGCGACTCAAATTCGAAGTGGTGGACTGGCCATCACAATACCACGCCATCCTTGGGCGTGTAGCATTCGCAAGGTTCCTGGCTGTCCCACACTATGCATACCTACTACTCAAGATGCTGGCGAAGGCGTCATCACAGTCCACGGGAGCTTCACCCGATCGGACCAATGCGACAGGGATTTCAACAAAATCTCCCAGTCTTTCGGCATGCAAGACGAGCTTGTAAGGCTCCGTGAGGTGACGGACAATGGGGCACCCCCAGTCACAAGGCAAAACGCACCTGACATGTCTTTCGACTCCACCATCAACACAAAGAAGGCGCAGGTCCATCCGACGGATGCCTCCAAGACGGCCCTGATCGCCAACGACCTCAGCCCCGCATAGGAAGACGCGCTCATCGAATTCCTCCATGAGCGCTGGGTAATCTTCGCCTGGTGTCCTGCAGACATGCCAGGAGTTCCCAGGGAATTCGCCGAGCACGCACTCAACGTCTTTCCAGACACCAAGCCAGTCAAGCAGTCCATCCGGAGACTGTCGGAGCCATGAGCCGAAGCTATCGTCAAGGAAATCAATAGACTACTCGCTGCAGACTTCATCAGGGAAATCAAGGAAAGCGATTGGCTTGCAAATACAGTGATGGTCCCAAAGAAGGACACGGACATCGTGCGGATGTGCGTGGATTTCACGTCACTAAACAAGCATTGCCCAAAGGACCACTTCCCTCTTCCTCGGATCGATCAGATCATCGATTCGACTGCAGGTTGTGAGAAACTCTCCTTCCTCGACGCCTACTCAGGCTATAACCAGATTCGACTCAAGGTCGAAGATCAGGAGAAAACGGCGTTTATCACACCGTTTGGAGTATTCTGCTACAACACAATGCCCTTCGGGCTAAAGAACGCAGGTGCTACGTACCAGCGATGCATGCATGCCTGCCTCAAGGACCAGATCGGTCGCAACGTCCAAGTCTATGTTGACGACATAGTGATAAAAACTAAGGAGGCAAGGACACTTATCGACGATCTCCGCGAGATGTTTGACAACCTTGATCGCTACAGGATCAAGCTCAACCCCAAAAAGTGCACCTTCGGCGTCCCATCGGGTCAGCTGTTGGATACTTCATCTCTCAGCGAGGGATCGAGGTGAACCCGAAGAAAATCAGAGCCATCATGGCGATGGAGAAGCCGAAAAACCTCAAAGGCGTCCAACAGCTCGCAGGACGAATAGCGGCGCTAAGCAGATTCATCAGCCGCATGGGCGAGAAGGCCCTACCATTCTACCAGCTGCTACGCAAAGCAGATAAATTTGAGTGGACGCCGGAAGCCAACGACGCATTCGAAAGCCTCAAGCGGCTTCTCTCCACCTCGCCCGTCTTGGTCACGCCAAAGGAGCGCGAGCCTCTGCTGCTGTACATATCAGCCACACACCAGGTGGTCAGCACCGTGCTAGTGGTCGAACGACCCGAAGAGGGCAAGACCCACGGGGTCCAACGCCCAATCTACTACCTCGGCGAGGTACTCACGCCAACAAAACAGAGGTACCCTCACTACCAGAAACTCGCCTACGGCGTGTTCGTGACGGCTCGACGGCTGAGCCATTACTTCTAGGAGCACCAGGTGATGGTAGTCAACGAGGCACCCCTGAACAGCATCCTGAATAATCCAGAGGCCACATGACGCGTGGCCCTGTGGGGCATCGAACTGTCACCCTTGGACATCGTCTACGAGAAGCGACTCGCAATCAAATCTCAAGTCCTTCTGGACTTCCTGGTACATTGGATGGAGCTGCAGCTGAGAGACACACCAGATATGTCGCAGTCATGGACGATGCACTTCGATGGCTCCAAGCGAGAAGCTGGAGCAGGAGCAGGGGTCATACTGACCTCCCCGCAAGGCGACAAGATGAAGTACGTCCTTCGGATGAAATTCCGAGCCTCCAACAACGAGGCCGAATACGAAGCCCTCATCCACGACATGAGGATGGCAAAGATATGCGGCGCAACGCGCCTGGTCATCTACGGTGACTCCAACCTCGTTGTCCATCAGACGATGAATGAGTGCGACGCACACGCTGAAAACATGATCGCGTACCGCGCTCTCTACAACGCACTCGAAGGAGAATTTGACGGCTGCGAGCTTCGACACGTCGGAAGAGAAAGCAACGAGGAGGCCGATAGACTAGCCAACATCGGCTCCACCTGTGCAAAGGTGCCACCAGGTGTGTTCTTCGAACAGATCTGCGTGCCATCCATCAAGCGGAAATTCCCCAAGGAATCATCCGAAGAAGCAGAACATTCGGGGTCTACGCTGCCCGAAGGACATGAAGGACCCGAGAAACTGGACACAAAGGTCGCCATGGTAAACCTAATGCAGGTCATGGCAGTCGAAGAAACTTGGACGCGACCATACCTCTAGTTCTTGATAAACGGAGAACTGCCTGACAGCCCGACAGATGCCCGACGCATATCTCGTTGGTCAAAAGCCTTCACCACCATCAATGGCGAGCTGTACAAGCGCAGTATTACGGGTGTACTACAAAGGTGCGTCACCATCGGTGACGGGAAAGCCATCCTCCAAGACATCCACGAGGGCATCTGTGGCCATCACGCAGGCAGCCGCTCCCTTGTTGCCAAAGCTCTACGAGCCGGATTCTACTGGCCAACGGCCATGAGCGACGCCAAAGACATCGTCCGAAGATGCAACGGGTGCCAACGGTTCGCCGACAAACCACACGCACCCGGGTCGAAGCTCAGACCCATACCTATAGCCTGGCCCTTTGCTCAATGGGGCCTCGACATGATTGGCAAACTGCCAAAATCTTCGAAAGGGGGACACGTTTACCTCCTGGTCGCAGTAGACAAATTCACCAAGTGGATCGAGGCCATGCCGGTTACCAACCAGAAAGGCAAAACTGCAGTCAAGTTCTTCGAGTCCATTGTCTACAGGTTCGGCGTACCGCACAGCATCATCACCGACAATGGATCGAACTTTATCTCCAAGGAATTCCAGGACTTCTGCAAAGGCCTTGGGATCAACATCACGTACGCCTCAGTGGCACACCCGCAAACGAACGGGCAAGTGGAAAAGATCAACGGCCTAATCGGCGCTGGCATCAAGAAGCGCCTCATGAGTCCACTCGAACGGAAAGCCGGAGCCTGGACGAAAGAGCTACCATCCGTCCTGTGGAGCTTACGAACTACGCCAAACAGCTCCACAGGCTATACACCGTTCTTCATGGTGCATAGAGCTGAGGCCGTGCTACCAGCCGAAGTACGCCACCAGGCCCCCCGGGTCATCGCTTACAGCGAAGCCAAATCCACGGCTGCACTCGAAGATGCCGTTGACACACTCGACGAAGCAAGAGACATAGCAGCAGCTCGATCAGCGGTGTACCAGCAGAGTCTCCGCAACTACCACAGCCGCCGGCTGCGCCCAAGGTCCTTCGTCGAAGGAGACCTCGTCTTGCGACTCAAGCAAGAGCGACCAACGAAATTCGAGTCACCATGGGAAGGACCCTACGTCATCACCGAAGTCATCCCAGGTGGCGCCTACCGCCTCAAGCACGTGGAGTCTGGAGTCGCATACTCCAACCCATGGAACATCGCACACTTGCGACGATTCTACCCCTAGCTACCTACCCCTTTACTTTCAATAAGGCTTTTCAGCCAAGGCTATTCAGCCGAACAATGTACTTCCTCCATTACGATATAAATAAAGTTAAGTGTCTCGCCCCAAACTTCAATTTGCTATTTCTTAACTTTACTTTATGCTACAAACGCACTTGGGGGCTCCCCCACCTCACGATTTCATCGACTGAGGATCACGCGTGTACACCTGAGTAGCTGACAACGTCAGGCAAACTAAAAGGACACGTACACAAACAAAGCACTGCGTGCTGACAACAAACAAACCTTTACAACAAAGGGCACAACACGCCCAGTCAAAATATACAAATTTTACATCTATCTATTTTATAGGTACTACCTATTCTGAAGAATAACCTGAGCACGCTGCTCAAACAAATCTACGACCTGTTCGCATATCGCCTTTACAAATTGCATAATGTGGACGCATGTCCCACTCATCACCATCCGGCCGAGGAGGTGGCCCAGCTGCCACAACAGCCAAATCTACATCAGGCCGGTGCAGCCTTACAAGAGACAAAGCAGCCTTCACTCCCGCAATGAGCTGTTGCCGCACCAACTCCTTGACATTGCTCACGCTCCGAAACTTCGACAGAAGACCCGCAAGGCTCGTCGATACGGCATCCAAGGGAAACATGACGTGCAAAACCGAGGCAAGCGATGTTTGCACTTGGCGAAGCACCCGCGAAACCTGGTGCACACGATCCTGCACCGTCGCCAGAGCCATGGCGCGGTCACGATCCATCCAGAAGAAGCCGCCAGCCTCCATGTCCTGTTGAGTCAAGCAATTGACCCGAACAGCGACACGCTCCTTCTCTTCCCTCGGAGCAAGGTTAGCACCTGCGACAATTGCACAAAATAAGAGGCAAGGCCAGCAGGCTCATTCGAAGAACTGAGCTGCAGCTCGAAACAAAGAACAACTTACACTGAAGCTGCTCAGACAGCCGAAGCAGTTCCGCCATCAAGTACTCCTCTCTGGCTGCACCACGATCCGCCTTGGACTTCCAAACATCGGCGTGACCTCGCAACCCAAGCAACTCCTTCTCAAGACTATGAACACGATCCCGAAGAAAAGCGAGTTGCGAGGAAGCATCCAAAGATGGACGCAGTTACGTTGCAGGCACGGTGTCAACAGGGTCAGCACCCGAAGGAACCTAGAGAAGCAGAAAAAGAAAAGGACACACACATTCAGACAATGATAGAGCACAACTCAGAAGAATTCATTTAGCATATAAGGCCACTACGTGGCACAAGGACTGTGTTTCTTCCAAATATTTACAGCAAAAGCAGACTACAAACTATCCTACATCTACGACACCTAAGACGCGGCACCCTGAGTCGCTTCAGAGCCGGATTGCCTAGCCTTGGCCTCCCCTTGCTGCCGCAGCGCATACTCAGACAGCAAATCAATGAGCTTCGGCCCATATCACTTGTAGAGAGCAGAGTAGGTAGCAAAGGCTACCTCAGATCCGTCTGCGGTCGTCGGCATCCGAGAGGTGATCTGGGGCAGGTCCAGCTCCGCTCCAGCCGCCAAAGCCATTGCCATCCCGACGGATGCGCCGATGCCCTTCTACTTGCGCTTGTACGCCGCGGGTGCATCGGCTGACAAAGCCTCCGCCAGAGCATCCACATCATCAAGGGCTACGCCCTTAGGGACAAGCTCCTTGTAGAAGCGGCCAAGGACCTCCTTCGCCTTGGCAAGGAGTCGACGACGGTGCAGCGATCTTCGATCACGAAGAGATCATCTAGAGCACTACCGTGCTTAGGCCATGGGTCAAACTCAATGCCAAGGGCTTCTGAGATAAAAAAAAGAGAGAAGACATGAAGAAAAGCAGCATAGAAGAAGACAAGAAACACGAAGAAATAAGCACAAATACAACACTCACCCAAAACAGCCTTGGCAGCAGCCATGAGCTTACCCGCCACCTCTCTCTCATGAGCAGCCGCAACAGTGGCCAACTGCTCCTCACGGTCCGCGGCCTCCTGCTGCAGACACTCCTTCGCTTCGGCTTCCTTAGTCAGCTCTAGCTCGAGGCGTTCCTTCACACCAACGGCGGCCTCGACCTTCTTCTCTGACTGACCAAGGCTCTTCTTGAGAGCGTCGACCTCACGGAGAGAAGTATTATGCTCCGCTGCATTCAAAACAAGCAAACGTCAGAGAGCAGGACCAGAATAAATGAAAGAAGCACCAAAAGCAAACAGGTACCTTGAAGCTGCCGAAGGTTAGCCTCCAGCACCAGGCGCTCCTACACCAGCCGCTTGGCCTCCTGCACAAAAGGCTGCAGAAAAAGAAACATCAGTAAGAAAAAGGACTTGGGGGCTACACCCAACACAAAGTAATAAAAGCAAAATTCACACACGGAGACACTCGGGGGCTCCCCCCGTGGCACGAAGCAGAGGTACTCACATGCTCGGATGGCGACTCAAGCACCACTGGGCGAAATTTCGAGGCGCAACCACCGCACACCTCCTGCACAGAGGATCCGAGCGCGCCCAAGTCGCCACCGTCTGAGGATGAGGAGACGCAATTTTTGACTCCCCCATCATCTCCCGCGCACCATCGCTGGAGGAGTCGTGGGAGGAATACCTGCATACGAAGCAATCAGCACAAGTGCAAAATCAAGAAGGAAAAATGACAGTAGTATAAAAAGAAACTGACGAGCCCAATGAGCTCAGGTCGAAGACAGGAGGAGTCCTTCGGGCTCTCTTCTCCTCCTTCTTCTCTTCCTTCTTCTCTTCCTTCTTTTATTCCTTGTTCCGCTTCGCTGGCGGGTGCGGTGCTACAGCCCGCACAGGAATGGCAGGAATGGGAGAGGAAGAACCTCCATGCCCGTCACTATGACGATCAAGGCACAGAGGGTTTCTGGGAGTCGGAGGAGTCGATGCATCCGAAGACTCGCTGGAGCTCCATGATCGTTTGCGCGTATGGTCCTCACTCGACTCGTCGGCATCTTTGGCCGGAGATCGCGCCGAAGGAAGTTCGGACACGGACTCCACCACTTCATTATCGGGGGCATTTGGATACTTTTCAGGCAATGGCGGTACCATGCCCGGCACTTTGAAGCTCTGCAAAACCAGAAGTGACTTTGTTAGCAAACAAAGGAAATAAATAAGCAGTCGACAAAAAAGCGCTACGCGCACAAATCTACACCTGTGGAATAGCCAACGCCGAAGAAAACGGCGGAGTCAGTGACTTCCCAGGGATTTCCTCTCTGGCCTTGAACTTCAGCAGCGAGCGAAGGGCCCTGTCAAGATCCCCCTCGGAGATTTTCTCAGTCAAAACCCTTGTCGGATCACGGCGCCCAGAATAAAGAAACATCGGGTGCGCCCTCGCTTGGAGAGGCTGCACCCGACGCTCAAGAAACGTCCGGATGATGTCCACGCCGTTCACTTCCTTCTCCGGAATCAGCTGGAGATCCTCCACCCGACGGTAAAGGGCCTCTATCTCCGCCACCTCGCCATCCAAGATTTTTTTTCCAAGACCTTTTAGGCTCAATCATTTGGGAGGGGTCAAAAGGAACAAGACCAAAATCTTGCCCAGGCACTACGGAGTCGCGGATATAAAACCACCGCCTCCGCCAGTACAGGACAGATTCAGACATGGAAAAAGAAAAGAAAAGAAGATTGGGACTAAGGGAGATGATGCAACCCCCAATGGGATAAACACCATCCGAACCAGACTGCCTCTTCACGGAATAAAGTTTTCGGAAGAGGCCAAAGTGCGGCTCAATGCCGAGCCAGCACTCGCAAAAAGTGATGAAGCAAGCAATGTGGAGAAGAGAGTTGGGCGAAAGATGATGAAGTTGGATGCCATAGAGAAAGAGCAGCCCACGGAGGAAGTTGTGGACTGGAAAGGAAAAACCACGCATAACGAAGGCAAGAAACATAACCCGATACCCAGCTGAGGGACGGGGGATTACCTCGTTGCCGGGGAGTTTGACGACCTCCCTATCTTGCGGGATCAGACCCCGCTCGCGAAGCTTGCGGAGATCACTCTCCCGTGTCTCTGATCGCCGCCAGCCACCGTCGGTGACACGGTAGCGGTGGCGCCTTTCTTTCCTCCGGCGGCGCTGGTACCAACTGCAGATGAAGATTTATTCGGTTTCCCCATTGCGCTACGGCGGCGCCGGCGGTGAAAGCGCAGAAGGGAAGATGGAAATGTGGAAGGAAATCCCAGCGCGCAGCAAGAATCGCTAGAGCACAAGGAAGCAGTGAAAACAAGAACTGATGCGGTGAAAACAAACTGCAGCTTTCCCCAATGATTATAACAACAAAGACGACGCACGACAGCCGTCCATCCATAAGACCTAACGCCAACGGCAGATCTGACCATACACGTGTCAGCATCACAACGAACCGTCGTTACCACGTCGTCCACTACGCGCGGAAATCGAGGAGACGCCATAATTATCTCCACGCCACGCGTGACCGGTCAATTCAAGGTCAGCAAATGGGACCCATGTTCGTCCAGTCAAGTCACCTCTGGCGTAGCAGGCGCTTGAGGTCATCGATCGTCAGCACTGATGTCATCAAAAGCTATACTAGCAACAACTACAATTCTTCGGCTCAACAGCTAAGAGTACTCACTCGAATCTTCGATTCGACTAAATACTCGGGGGCTACTCCTATCAGGAGCGTTGGCCGCGCACCCGAAAGGCGAATAAAGACAACATTTTTCTTCGAGTCCTACATCGAGTCTACGACTCCACTACGGACTCGGGGGCTACTCCCATAGGGAGGATGGATTTAAGCATCCGAAATTTTTTGTGTCCTACGGACCTAACAACTAAACAATGTTTGAACTAAAGTCTCCGCTCGAGTCTACGACTCGAACAGACACTTGGGGGCTACTCCCATAGGGAGCGCTGGTCGCGCACCCTATGAAATCTTCGACTGCGATCTTTCGGATCAGTATGCAAAAACTTTTCGGCAACTCTGCCCCAACAAAACACTGAGTGAGCAACGGTCTCCTTGGCCACCCGAAACACCTCCGCGGTGACAAACATTCGGATGCTGTGTCTGCGACACAAAGATAAGACCTACAGATATCATCTGATGGCCTAGCAATGCACACGACTGCGCTCTTCTAGTAAAAACCCGTGCTAACAGGTGCGATGAAAAATCCCGACGGACGCGTTGGGTACATCAATTAAATTCACTGGAATTCCACTCCTGTAAGTCCTCCACGGCCTGAGTCGAATTACGCCAGCATATGTTCCAGTTTTGAGTTGAGGGACTCGAACCTGAGGAAGATCGTGTTGTTTCGTCCTAAGACAGTTAACTGACCCTGATCCTTCGGGTGAGTCAGGCACATGCATCAACAATCCCTACACACATACTGTTAATACATAGTTGCACCCGAAGGATTGAAGAGTCCTCAGCCGAATCTACGATTCGACTGATCACTCGGGGGCTACTGACATGGTTATACCTCACGGCACGTGGTCTCAAAGATACCGGTCTAGCCCAAGGAAGGCCCACAGTGGATATACGCCGTCCCATGAAGACTTTCGGGTGGCCTAGGCCCATGACGCCTTCGAATCCTTGGAGAGCAAGACTAGAGTAGATAGGAAATTCAAAGGGGTTAAACCCTAGAACCTGTAACCGACTAGGACTACGCCCGGGACCTGCCTAAGTCTATATAAAGGCCAGGAGGGCACGGCCTAGAACTCTCGACTCATACTTTCGCATACACACCTTCACGCCAGATCGAATCTCAGAATCCTTCGGTTCCGCCAGTAATCAAGAGCGTATAAGCAGGAGTAGGGTTTTCTCCGGCCCGAACTCAGGTAAATCTCGTGTTCCCTGGTTGCTTGTCTGTTAACCATTCCACGATCTCCAGCATCCCCATCTTCTCCAAAACCCAAGTCCATAACAATGGGCATTGACGAGATCAAACCTCGTCACTACCCACTGCTTAAGATATCAGGCCGACTCATGTTCTTCATACCTGACTAGTAATCACTGCAACTATAACAGAATGAATAAAATTGTCAACTGTGTGAGTTTCCTTGGTATGACTTCTTCGTTTGGTCTCGAAGAGGAATACCAGGATGGGTATGTTTGGTGTTAGTATCAGGTTGGATCCGAATAGGCCTTTCTCATCTCTCTCTGATAGATGCCAGTTGTATCAAGATTCTATAGGTTGTTTACTGCAGCTGGGGACCCAGAGGCCCTGCATCTTCTTCTCCTCCGCCACCGAGGAACCCACCGCCATTGCTGAACCAGATGCAGATGCCATCGCTTTGGGAAAGATTAGGGATTGGTGGGGGAAAGAGATTTTCTCGTGACGTGTAGATGGGAATGGCTGCGGAGTGCTCGATAAGTACAAGGAGACAATGAATGAAGCGGTGGATGTTGGGGATATACTTTCCGGGTATACCCACAGGACTCGCTGACCAGGGTGGCCCACCAATGGGTTAGAGCTTTGCTTCACGGGCGGCCCAGTCAGAGAAAGAGGAGGAGCCAGTTCTGGCTACGACAAGGCCCAGAAGAGTTACCGACTTAGGCTTGTAGTATTACTTGTAGTCCAAGTTGTACATAGTTACCAACTCTATAACGTAGCCGAATAGGTCTCTCCTGTAACCCTAGGCCCCAGTGACTATATAAACCGGCCCTATGGGAGCCTTTAGGGAACAACTCAATACACACAACCACAACCAATTCGCATAGGCGAACCTCTCTTGTAATCCACTGTAACATCCGGCTCTCGCCAATATATTACTGGCTTGCTAGGAGGAGTAGGATCTGATCACCGCAGTCGGATCTAAACCTGGGTAAACTTGTGCTCACTGCTCCTGGAACATCCGACGTCTCACACCCCATATTTCCAACGCCACTAGGACCCCCTATGGCGTACTTGTCGACAATCCGATGACAGTTGGCGCCCACCATGGGGCAAGTGACCTTTGGAGCATCGTTCCAGGCGGAAACTGCGCGTGTAGGAATCGACGAAACAATCGCCATGGGTCGCGTGGTCTACGCCAATGATGTCCCTCTCATCCTTCTCGATGAGACTCGGATTCCGGCTTTGAAACCCGTGACGACCTACACAATCATGTCAATCGGCGAGATCGATACCTATCTCAGTTTCGCTGAACCCGCCCAACCCACCCTTGAGGTGATTACCGTGGCGGAAGAAAAATCCGGATCTATTTTGTTTGTAGAGGCGGAAGAGTTCAGGATCACAGAGAAAATCAAACCCACCCAACCCACTCTTGTAGTGGTAGAAGAATCCAGGTCCGATCTCTTTACACAGACGAGGAATACATCCGCTATGGATCCAGCTTTGCTGATGTCGAAGCAGAAACCAAGTTATACAAGTACCTTAAGAACATGAACAAGAAGAAGCATTGTTTCGTGTACCATATAAGCACTGGATCCGACTTTGTCGATGCTGGAGCTGGTAGCGACTCGGTCCTAGACACAATCGAAGAAAACGCCGTCTTACCTGGCTCCCCAGCGGAGTCAATCACATCGCAAGAACTTCGAGACTTCGACAAAGAAATAGAGGAGTACGAGCAAGAGCATGTCTCTAGACACACACAAGGTGAGCCGAAAACTCCTCCTAGTCCATATGATAGAATGGATAAAAGCTACACCCCTCAGGATGACATGGATACCGAAGATTCCTCCGAGGTCCACAAACCAACAATGACGGAAAGTACCGACGGAAGTTTATCCCTCGGTACCGGACCAAAAGCCGTCTTTGCCACTGGTACGCATGTTAAGGCTACTGGGCGGTCAAAGAAGAAGAAGAAGAAGAATCCGACTCCGACAAAGCCAGACATCGAGGAAACCAACAAAGAAAAAGTTGATGAAGAGATCGAGATGGAGAATCAGGACGGAGATCCGATTAATCCCACCCCGATCGATCCTCCTGTGGATGGACACGTTGTCACCAAGGGTGCACGTGAAATCTACGGAGATGCTCTCACAATTCCAATCCCAACGGCTTCGGATCTTACACCGGAGGCGCTGGAGAAAAGGGCTGAGGACCTGGAAAAGCACCGTTTGTTTGTACTTGAAGAGGTCGTGCACCTCATCGAGATAAGACAACAGTTAGACAGTGATCCTGCCAGATATCAGTCAGATTTCAAGCGACATCCAAACAAAACAAGGGGAGGTCTGTTTCTTGCTAACAAGAATCCGGATATCCACAAAGATCTATTCGACGGAAAAGATGGAGAGAAGAACTGAGTCTACAGCACGCCGGTGGAAAACGCTGCTGCAGCTCGTGCCATCCTCGCCAACAATCCGTCTCCGCAGCAGGTCCAGCAGTGTGTCGCATTTGTGGACAAAGGATTAAAGCGGCAAAAGATATCAGCGTCATTTAGTGGCAGCTGGCCTCAAAGTCTGAGTTTTGCCACACTGGCGCTGACCAAAGCGTTAATGTAAGACTCCCCAGGGATACGGCTCAACGCTATCGTCCCTGTGGAGAAGAAGAGAAATTCAAGAACCGGCTCAAACAGCCACTCCCGCCGGCCGAGACGTGACTGGGCAAGAGTTATTCCGGCCGCGGCCGAAGACACCATCAGGGAAATGGTTCCTCATCAAGACCATCGTCGGCAAAACAAACGCTATAGAGAAGACCCAGAAACACGCCGCCAGCAAGGGGAGCAAGATCGGCTAAGGATGCCACCACCGAGTCGTCCGGCTGGCAACGCCGGACAAAGAGATGATCTGGATCATCCTGAATCTAGTAGGGACGATGCCCGAAGAAAAAGGCATTGGAGTCAGCATAATGATGCTCCACCGCCACCACCAAGAAACCCAGCCGGAAATAACCCACCAGGGTCACCATCGCCTCCCAGCAGCGACCATGAAGGATCACGCCGTAGCGGTGGGAGCCGCAGGGGCGGAGGCGGCAATGGTGAGAGAAGACGCAGAAGTACGACTCCACCGCGCAGAAGCCGCGGGCCTCGAAGGCGCAGATCTCTCTTGCCAGACGATGCTCGCCATCGCATCGAATCGAACATAGAGGCGCGATGGTATGAGGAAGAAGATGTGTACGTGGGACCCAAGTGCTTTGGTCCACGTATACGTCAGACCAAATTTCTAGTTGACTTTGGCATCGCGAAGCATATTCAGCCCTATGACGGTGCAGTCGGCCTGATACTTGGCCCCAGGATTTTTTCCAGGCTTGCTGCATCGCCAAAGGAGGAAACAGCCTGGTTGTAGTTCGATATCTTCCACCGATGTTGAGGAAGACGGCTCGATCATGGCTTAATGAGCTGCCAGAGAATTCAATTCATTACTGGTATGACATGCAAAGTGCATTCTTTTCAAACTTCGAGGGAACATGCAGGAGGCTCTGCACCATCGGAGACTTGCAGCGTTGCACCCAAAGACCCGGAGAAACCTGCCGGGATTACCTCGGACGATGGATCGATACGAAGAACTCCTGCGAAGGAGTAAACGATCAAACTGCGATAGAAGCTTTTATTGCAGGAATTCCAGTCGGACTTTTACGTCACAGGCTGAAGCGTGACCATGTCACATATTTGGGAGAAATGATAGAGACGACAAGCAAATATGCTGACATCGATGATGATTCAGAAGGGCTGCTAAATATTCTGGCTAATCCCAATGCGGCCAAACATCCAAAGCAAACTCAGAAGCGCAAGAACACTCAGACGACAAGCTGGATCCGGACAACGCAGCTGTTAACGCCACGTTCGTATCCGGAGGACGAGGAGGGCACAGAGGCGGCCGGGGTAGAGGACGATGAACTTCCGGAATCTAGGGCAGAGGAGACCAGCAACCCGAAAGAACCTATACCTGGGCTGACATTGCCATTAATCCCTATGTCTACCCTCACAAATGCTGAGTCTCGTTTCAATGACGACATCAAGAAAGATGAATCCGCTGGCTACAGATCCAAGCGACGAAAAGGAAAGAAAATTCTGAGAAAGGAAAGGAGCCCAAGGAAAATTCCAACATGGAAGAGGGGGAAGCCGCCACAGAACCCAAGTCGGATGGAAAGAAGAATTTTCGACTAAAAAAGACTCATACGTCTGCTTCCTGGGATCCCAACTAGCTAAGGACAAAAAGGCGGTTCTTCGTGAGCTCAATGCCATGGTTCCGGCTGTCCCATAATTCCTGGACTGGTCGGAGGTAACTATCACCTTTGATCGTTCATATCACCCAACAAAAACACATCGTTGGGGAAATTACCCTCTGGTCGTCAATCCTCTTATTGATGGCTACGAGTTCTCTAAAACACTCATGGACGATGAGAGTAGCATCAACATCCTCTACATCGAGACGCTCCACCGCATGAAGCTGCACGAGAGCCAGTTGAGTTACATTAGTGTAACTTTCCATGGCATTGTACCAGGAAGACATGCGGATTCTCTGGTGAGATTACTCTGGACGTGACATTCGGAACCCGAGATAATTACCGGACCGAGCCACTCTCTTTTGAGGTGGTACGTTCAAAAGTGCTTACCACGCCATCTTTGGGCGTCCGGCTTACTGGGCGTTCATGGCCCGTCCCTATTACAGCTACAACATGATTAAATTACCAGGTCCAAAGGGCGTAATCACCGTACGAGGAAATCCGAGGAAGGCGCGGGAGTGCGATGAAGGATCTGCTGCCTTCGCCGAAGCCGTGCTGCACGCCCAGGAGTACCAGGAGATCAAGAAGACCATCAATCCGTCCGAGATGCCCGCTACGAAGAACGAGGTGCTGAAGCCAAGTTTGCAGTTCAAGGCATCGGAAGAGACGAAGAAGATGTCGCTGAAGGAAGATGATCCCTCCAAGACGATGAACATAGGGGTAGGCTTAGGCCACACATAGGAAAGTGCGCTCGTCGAGTTCCTCAAAGCTAATAGTGATATCTTCGCATGGCAACCATCTGATGTGACCGGAGTACCTAGGGAACTTTCCGAGCACTCTCTTAATGTGTAACCAAATGCTAAACCCATCAAACATTCCCTCTGACGGTTTGGTGATGAAAAGCGCAAAGCAATAGCCAAGGAATTAGCCCGCCTAGAGTTAGCGGATTTCATAACAGAGGTCATCCATACAGATTGGATGGCAAATCCTGTACTCGTCCCTAAAAAGGACACCATTGATTTAAGGATGTGTCTTGATTATACCGCTTTGAACAAGGCATGCCCAAAAGGTCCGTTTCCATTGCCAAGAATCGATCAAGTTAGCGACTCAACGGCAGGGTCAGAATTACTCTATTCTCTCGATGCATATTACGGATATCACCAAATACCGACGAAAAAGTCGGATCAAATTAAGACATCTTTCGTCACTCCTTTCAGAACCTTTGCTACAAAACTACGCCTTTTGGCTTAAAGAACATAGGAGCAACATATCAAGGTACCATGCAACATTGTCTTAACGACCAAATCGGACGCAACGTCCATGTATACGTAGACGACATAGCAGTTATTTCCAAAAATAAGGAAATTTTAATTTACGACTTGGATGAAATGTTTTCTAGTCTACGAAAATTCAATATGATGCTAAATCTGAAGAAGTGCTTCTTTGGAATTCTAGTCGGAAAATTGTTAGGTTTCATCGTCTTCGAGCGAGGCATAGAGGTGAACCGGGACAAAATCAAGGCTATCTTAAACATTACCAGGACGACTCTCCTGAAGGACGTACAACGCTTCACTGGTTGCATTGCAGCAGTGAGCCGGTTCGTCAGCCGGCTCGGTGAAAGAG
The DNA here is from genome assembly GCA_023614405.1 of Avena insularis. Classification (NCBI taxonomy): domain Eukaryota; kingdom Viridiplantae; phylum Streptophyta; class Magnoliopsida; order Poales; family Poaceae; genus Avena; species Avena insularis. Next base: position 152,116,018 of record CM042687.1, read on the forward strand.
CCGCACCCTTGTACAAACTCTTGAAGAAAACCGACAAATTTGTCTGGACCCCAGAATCCGAAACTGCCCTGCAAAGTTTGAAAGATCTGCTTTCAAACCCACCAGTTCTCGTAGCGCTAGAACCTCAGGAACCTATGTTACTCTACATTGCAGCGACCAACAAGGTCATAAGCGTGGTAACAGTAGGTGAGCGCAAGGAAGAAGGCCACGAGCATAAGGTCTAGCGGCCAACTTATTATCTAAGTGAGGTCCTGATAGAATCAAAGCAATGGTATCCACATCACCAAAAGCTAGCCTATGGAGTGTTCTTTGCATCCCGAAAGCTATGCTACTATTTTCAAGAGCACAAGATCATAGTAGTTAGCACAGCTCCTCTGAGAGATATAATCAACAACCGCGACGCCACATGACGTGTCGTAAAGTAGGGATTAGAGCTTGCAGCTTTCGACATTGAGTACAAACCACGTACGGCAATCAAGTCCCAAATTCTCGCCGACTTTGTTGTTGATTGGACAGAAACGACATAAAATACAGGCCCTCTAGACTCGGAATTTTGGAACCTTCACTTTGACAGATGAAAAGCACGAGGAGCCTCGGGGGCTGGCGTGGTACTCAAATCACTCCAAGGAGATAAACTGTTCTATGTGTTGCAAATACACTTCACGGCTACCAATAATATTGCCGAGTATGAAGCACTGCTACATGGAATACGCATGGCCAAAAACATTGGCATATCAAGACTCATGTGTTACGGAGACTCGGATTTAGTTGCTCAGCAAGTATCCGATATCTGCAACGCAAACAAGCACATGGAAGCATACAAGGATGTCGTGGATGAACTATCCAAATCGTTCGAGGGTTTTGAGGTTCAACACATCCCTCTAGCAGAAAATGAGGAAGCAGATGCACTATCAAGAATAGGCTCTGCGCGGAAACAAATACTAGATGGAGCTTTTTTAGAGCATTTAAGGGTCCCCTCCATAGTCGGAGTTGATGAGGACTATCCGACGAAATCCGAATCACCTTTAATAGCAGTTCTGGCTGTAATTCCCATCTGGACAAAACCCTATCTGGATTTCCTAATAGACGGAAAACTACCCGAAGACAAAGTCTTGAGCCGGCAGATTGTCCGACGAGCAAATGCCTACATGTAGCATCCCAATTGTCTAACAATTGTAATGCTACTTGGTCTAGTAATATAATGGCTACTTCAAACATATAATTGTTGCATCATCATTATATCATGCTCATGTCATCATGCCTCCTTGCATTTGAGCATCATATAAAACCCTTTTGATTTGGTTCTTCTCTCATATGCATTGTAAATTGTATTTGCCTCTTGATATTGTATTTGGTTCTTGATATATAGTTTAATGCCCAAGTTGAGTTGGGGGCATATCTTTTATTGAACTCCACCACCTTTCCTTCACCACCTTATAATTCCACCATCCAACTGAAATATGAGCTTTGCATTTTATTTGAGATTACCTCTAGCTCATGTGGGTTGGGATGGATCCAATTCTTTTCCACATGCTCTCATCTTGGCATCATGTTGTTTTCACATTATTGATATAAGAGAGCCACATGGCCACCTTTGCATGCCTTGTGAATGGAACCCTTTTTCCTAGCTTCCACATGGATTATTATGGCTTATGCTCATGTTGGGATATTTTTGGGACTATTGAGCATCTAGTGGCACATACACACTAGCAAGTCCCATTTCTATTCAAACATGGTCATCTCCATCTACTCCACATGGGACATCCTTTTAATCCTTTTTGCTTGGCTTTATTCCAATTTTTGGGAATGCATAATAATAATGCCATGTAATAATAGTGTTTTCACAAGAATCAACATGGCAATAAACATTTTGCATGGGCCATGCAAGTACCACCTTTTGCTTGTCATTTGGTTTTTAGTTGAATCTTGAGTGGAACATCATCTCTCTCTACCTCTATCCTTCCTTTTGGCTTGACCTTAGTTGATCTTGCTTAAACCCATATCACCACCTCTCCCTCTTTTTGGTCTAGCTTGGTTTGACCTTGTTCTTACTTGAGCTTGCCAAAAAGAGAAACCATCTCACACTCCCTCATCTATCCTAAACCCTACCACCTTTTTCACCATACCCCTCTCTCTAAACCCATACCCCCATATCCCATCCTAGCTAAACCCTAATCTACACCTAATCTAAACCAAACCCTAAACCTACCTCTCTCTCTCTCTCGGCCTCTCTCTCTCTCACCTAGCTGGCCCCACCCAGCTCGCCCCACCTGACCACCCCAACCCTAGCTACCCCAAACCCTACCCTAGCTCCAAACCTAGCCCTACCCGAGCCTCACCTCTCTCTCCCTAGCTCTCTCTCTCTGCCCTAGGGGCCCCTCTAACCCGAGCCTGCCCCTGCCTCCTTGGCATCACCCTGGCCCCACCTGGAAGCCCCCTACCTGCCCTGGTCCGGCCCTGCCGTGCACGTGAGCAAGGAGGAGGAAAGGTGGCACCCGAGGCCACCTTTTCCCATCTACCCCGCGCCCACGGTACCACCTCCCTCTCCCGTCCCTATCTACCACCGCACGGCACCCCTCTGCCTCTCCAGATCTGGCCGAGGCGCCTGGCCATCCTCCCTTCCTCTCCACCGTCTACCCACCCCCCCTCAAACGTCGGCCACCGTCGGCATCGACCACCACCACCATAGCAGAAGCCGAGCGAGGAGCCTGGACGTTGGGGAAGACCAAGACGAGCACCTGCACCACCCTCAGACACGGAGCCGAGCAAGAGGAGCCTCAGAACCTCAAGACGCCGACGTGCTCGCCGAACCCTAGATCCTTCGACGTCGCCTCGTGCCGATCACCAGCGTCCCAAGCCGATCCTCCGCCACCAACAACCTCCCGGTGAGCCCACGACCCTCCTAGACAACCCCCTCTGGCCGATCTCGCCCTAGCGCCGCCAGCGCTTCGTCCGAACCGGGTTCATTGGCGTCAGACGCTGCGCTTCATGACCTAGCTAGGCCCCGTCCGGTTTCGACACCAAGCCCGAGCCAGCGGTGCGCCATAACGCCCCAGATCGAGCCTCAAGCGCGCACTGCGTCAGGTCGTGCATCGATCTGTCGTCAGATAGTCAGAGAAGAAGCACAGTGTCGCGGGCGTTCCTTTTTGCAGAAAACCCCCTCCTGGCTTTTACTCCTAAACCCGCGGTACCTCTAGGCCCACCAGACTGCCACCGTGGCCATCTCTCAGAAAACCCCCTAGCCTTTTAAATCTCAACCCACGCTCCATCTTAACCCCATCTGTCAGTGTCTGCCCCTTCGCCCGCTGGCACGTGGGCCTGCGAGGCCGTTGGTCCCACCTGTCTGCCTCCTGAGCTAGCTATCGGCAATGCAAAAGCCCAAGCCTCCGTGTCGCCAGTCGACGCAGGTCCCACCGTCCGGTGACTTGGGTTAGCTCTGCCTGAGTGCAAAAAGTCTCTGTCTGTTTTCTGTTTTAATTCAAATCTTTTCCAAAATTAATTCAAATTCAAATTTAATTCTATTTTAAATATCTTTTGAATTATAAATCCAAATATTGCAAATAATATATGTTTTCGAATCAGAAAAATATGAGGAATTCGAATATGACATTCAAAATATATTTTGAACACTTTAAAATTCCAAGTTTATTTAAATTACAACAAAATGCCCTTTGGCCTTAAATAATTAATAACTTTTGTTTTATAACTCCAAATTTAACAAATGATATGTCTAAAATGATTAGCTCGACGAGACCTTTCTGTTTATGCATTCCATGTGTTGATTTGAAGCATGCATCATATAAATATATTGTGGACAGCAACTTAATTGTGAATAAAATGGGGCCAAAACTAAATAAAATGGCTTATTCTTGTGTTCCACACCTCACCCTTGCCATGCTACTTTAATGCCATGCAAATTGTGCATCATTCATCATGGCATGATTGTTTGCTTGATGCATTTATACATATGCTTGTGCACTTTATTTATGTTGGCCCTTGTTTGTTTGGTTCTTCTTCGAATGTAAGGCGGGGATATATCAAGAGAACCAGGAGCACTACCCAGATCCATCCCTTGCTTCAACTGAGCTGCCAGGCAAGCACTACCACATGCTTGCATACATATAGTACCTATTGCCTCTTTCTTATTCTTGCATCATTGAGTCGCGATTGCATTAAATTGAATCCCAAGTATTGCATAGCCTTTACTTTTAAACCCCACCTAAGCTTGTTCCTCCATCCCATGAGCCATTACTATAGGAGTTGTTTGAGCCATGCGGGTCGTAGAACAGCATGTGTAGGGTATGTGAGTGTCTGATGGATAACGAGGTACCTAAACAACTTAACCTGAGTAGTAATGGGATAACTAATGAAAGTGGCATCGGTGAGCCCTATTTGCTATTTGGTTTTTCAGGCTCACTTGTGTCCCGTAAGACCCCGAGTACTTGATTCCTGTTCCAAGAATATTCGCGCTATCCACATCCGAGAGGCTTATGAACCCCCCTGAGCCAGAGCTTGATTCATTCCTATTTCTTGGGGCCACAAACTAGTTTGAGGTTTTATTTACTATCCTGTACTTATGCCATGCTTTACTGCTTTATTTAAATTGTGCGAGGTAATGCACACTGTACTGTTTAGGTCCGTGACCCGTTTTCGCTGTATCGACAAGCCCAGTCACACTTTCGGGTTCCCAGTCGTTCTACCGGCTCCAAACCTTGAGGCCGTCTCGAGTCAGCTAACTTCATTCGGGTAGCTCAATGGGTGGCCCTGAAATATTTCTGAATCTCGTGATCGCTTTGTCGTGCGCCTCGTTGGGTTTTGATTTGGTTTTTCCGAGGCATATCGAGTGTGTGTTGCTATTTGTGCACCCTGTAGGTAAAACTTTCAAAGCCGTGTGTCATGGTTATGGACGACTTGGAGCACAGTTTCTCGATCATAGACAAGCATAACTAAAGTACCGCTTTTAATTTGACTAGACTAGGTACCTGACTAGTAAATAGTGCAACACTCACGGAATGGATAATAAAACTGCCAACGGATGGGGGGTTGTTCGTCCGCTTCCTCGTCGGTAAGCGAGGAGGAGGATGGATCTGTGGAGATTACCATTATAACCGTTATAACTGTTGTTACTAATTCACGGACATCCGTCTATCTCTGGTTAGGCGGATGGTTAGCGAGTATCTATAGAACTGTTAAGGTTTATCTTTTGCTGCAATTGCGTCACCCCAGGTTGTGTCCCCTTTAGAGGCATAAAGACTTGCTGAGTACCCCTAGGGTCTCACACGATAAATTATTGGTTCAGATGAACATGTACACTTGCAAGATGGATACTGGGTGGAAGAGACGGACGATGTGGGCAATGATCATTCGGTGTAGAGATTCCGCGAACGGGGATCCGTGAGATCTGTGGGCAGGATGTGCTTATTTATGGGGCATCTTATGCCGATTTGCTTCTTATCCGTACTCGGATTTTGGCTTCCGCTTCCGCTTCCGCTTGATATTCTGTTGTTTGATGTATGAGGAGATATCCTAAACTATTATATCTATCTAGGATATTTGGATCTTGCCGTATGGCGTTGCTATATTTCCTTTCTTTATAGATGGAATGGCTCTGATGTACTATTGTATGGTGGCTTGCATACATACTCATTTGTGTATGTAGTTGATCCCTTCGCCTGCCGATTACGCCGCCCGTTCTTGTCCCGATGTTTGGAAATGGTTGGGACGGCCGAAAGGTCTACCTGTGAGTGGCATTTGGGTCCCACCGTACTATTTCAACCATTTATGATCATCCAGGCTTGAACTAGGAGCGTAATTCACCGAGGTAGTTACACTACACTATAATAAATGGTGAGCTCTATAAGCAGAGTGTTTCTGGCGTGTTTCAGAGATGTATTTCTTCGGAAGAAGGGGTGGAAATCTTTAGAGAAATCCACGAAGGAGAGTGTGGTCACCATGCTGTAGCCAGATCCTTAGTGGCAAAAGTTTTTCGACACGAATTCTTTTGGCTTACAGCTAAGGCGGATGCCGACAAACTGGTCAAAACGTGCAAGGGCTGCCAAAAGTACGCTCATCAGGCACGTGTTCCGGCTGAACAGCTGCGAACAATCCCTATTACATGGCCGTTCCCGGTCCAGGGGCTTGATATGGTAGGGCCGTTTCGCACGGCGAAATGTGGATTTACTCACCTACTAGTGACGGTGGATAAATTTACAAAATGGATTGAGGCTAAACCCGTAACAAGTTGCGATGGAGCCACAGCCAGAAGATTCGTCGAGGACGTAATCATCAGATTCAGATATCCGCACAGTATAATTACTGACAACGGGAGCAACTTTTCCATGGGTGAACTTGCCGAATTCTGCGAAGAACAAGGGATCCGACTTGACATTGCATCAGTCGCACATCCACAAGCCAATGGACAAGTCAAAAGAACTAATGGGCTTATTCTACAAGGAATCCGACCACGTCTCGAGGCACCGCTTCGTCGGGCCACGGGGGTTGGGCGGAAGAATTACCGTATATGAGATGGAGCTTACGTACAACTCCTAACAGATCAACCAACTATACTCCTTTCTTCTTGGTCTATGGTGCAGAAGCAGTTCTTCCAAGTGATCTGATTCATCAGGCTCCACGAGTCAAAGCGTATATCAAAGAGGATGCAGAAGTTTCTCGGCAAGATGATCTTGATATAATCGAAGAAGTACGCGTCGTTGCGGAACAACGAACTACAACCTATCAGCAGAAGTTACGCAAGTATCATAGTCAGAGAGTACAAAACCGTTCTTTTAGAAAAGGCGATTTGGTTCTCCGACTTGTGCAAAAGAGAAAGCACAAACTCTCCCAATTTGGGAAGGACCTTTTATGGTTAGCAGAGTTCTACATAATGGGTCATATTATTTAACCGACATGAGACCAGTTAAGGAAAGACCTGATACTTGGAAAAGGAAGAGAGCTGGTGGCAACACAGACCCGGATGAAATAGACCGTCCATGGAATATTGCACAACTACGTCCCTTATATTCTTAGTTATATTTCCTTGTAATCATATATGTACATGTTCAAAGTGAAATAAAGTATTGGTTTCCTCATATTGTTATCTTTGAGACGTTTTTGCCATCTTATTTCCAAAAGAGCATGTAATTTTTTCAAAAATCCCAGAATGCTTGAAAGTACTTTATGCTCATGTTCGTTCTGGTTAGGATTTTTGAATATCTAAAAATGTTACCTTAGGGTACAAAGTTTAAATTATTGTCTATACTTTGATTCTTTTTCTGATTTCTTAGACGCGGGCATTTTCCGAGTAATGAGTTGTTGGTACTGGAAGTCGGCTTTGTTTCCGAGTTTAAACTGGTTTAGCAATTGCGCTCCATTGCTTGGCAAAGTTTCCGTGCTAAAAGTTGGCCGACCCATGAAAGGGACGAGGCAGAGAGCCAGATAAACCGATAAGTATAGGCATATATATATACACAAAGTGCTTCAGAAACTTTCAAGCACAAAGCATAAAAATATATAAACAAAAGTGCTAAGATAGTAAAAGCATCAGTTTTTACAAGACCAGCACAAAAATAAACATTTTATCCATTGTTACATTGCCATAAGTTTAAGATAATGCATATAAATTGTTTATGCTGCAGGCGGTGGTGATGAAGCAGGTGGAGCATCGGAATCAACAGTAGTGTCGCCCTCGATCTCAGACTCGGAAGCATTGCTAGCTTCTGGCTCTTGGGGTGAGGGAGGAGCAGCGGCGAATTCGAAGAATTGCGTCGTGTAGTTGGTCATCTCCACCACCTGACAAGTGTAGCCTACACAAGATTCTTAGATAGCCTTGATATCTTGCGGGTTACCCTCATCGTCCTCCTCGTCAATTCCCTTGGTGATGTGCTAGATTTCCATCTTGTTATGGTGGCTCATCACCATGGTCAGAGCTGTTTGCACAGCAGTCCGAGCGTAGGATATCTTCTAGTCCTTGATCAACTTAGGAATCTCCTTAACTTTGTTCCTCACCTCAGGCACTGACATTGTGTGCAAGTCAGAAAGCTTGAAGGCTTCGCCAACCTCTTCTAGAGTTTGGCGGAAGTCGAGCAAGACATCTCCGATGAGCTTAATGCGCTCGAGGAGAGGTTTAGAAGTGGAAGAGTCGGAAAGATTCAGGGGGGCTGGGAAAGAACCAAAATGTCAAAATTCGGCTAAAAATGAAAGTCAAAAAATTAACAACACAAAGTAAAAATATTCGGAAATCTTACCAAGCACGGAGTGATTCCATTCAGTATGCTCCTTGCAAAGGCTGTCTAGTTCACTAGCAGAGGCCTGGGCAAGATCCTTCTGGATATCAAAGTCCTTCTTGAGATCAGAAAGTTCCTTTTCTTGGAGGGCTAGGAGCTTCTCGAGCCTCACGGTCTCGTGGTTGCTTGACTCCAGGAGAGCGGATACGGATTTCTCCGATTCCACAGTTAGCGTCTCAAGCTTTTCCTGGAGTTCAGCATTCTCTGCCTACAAGACCTTGAAGTTTTCGGCTTGATCCACCATCTTGCTGGATTGACATAACAATTCTGCAAAGACAAAAATATCAGTCGGACAAAACAAATTCGACTATGAAAAAACATATAACTGACAAAGAAGAAGCCGAAAAAGTTTACCTTCTGCTTCATCTTTTTCAACTTTCAACTTTGAATTTTCAAAGCGCAAAGCTTTGATTTCTTTGCGCTTATTGGAAATATTCTTGAGCAATTCCTGGTTGGAAGATGCAATTTTCTGTAAGTTTAGAGACAGAATACCGTCAGACGGCTACTAAGACTCGGGCTACAAATTTAACAAAGTAAAATTATAGAACGAGCCTTGGGGGCTACACTACATCGTTCTTTTGCAACCTAAAAGCATCAACTCGGATCCAACGATGTTTATCCGACTTTATGCTTGGGGGATAGAGGATATCATAATAAATGTAAATAAGAATCGGAAACTTACAATGTGTTCCAGGTGCAACTTTTCAAATCCGAACTTGGTGCTGTGAAACACCTTCTCGATAAGGGTGAGGGACAGAACATCCGTCGCTGGATTTTTGCCTGATGCGACTTTAGCATCCCGGACCAAAATTTGGTCCAGGAGGCTAACCAGCTTGACGTCTTCCTCCTCCTGGCTCGCTGCCTCTGGAGTCAAGGTTTGCTTCTCAAGACTGGATTGAGCCAGTCTGAGGATCTCTTCCATTTCTTTCCTCTTGAGGCTAGGGACAGCTGAGTAAACCACCTTATCCACAGTTCATGTGGTCATTACCATGGGATCATTACCCTTTTCGGGTTCACCCTGTTAGTTGCCTGGTCATCAACGGTGACCAGTTCTTTCAAGATATTGCCACCATCAGGGGATGCAAAAGCTCCCTGTGCTGACGTAGTAGTGGATGGAGTCGATGCTGGCACAACAGGGGATATAACAAGCTTCTACTGATGCATCTGCTTGCCCGGCTTGCTGTCCGGCTTTATCTTGCTCTTCAACACTGATTTAGCTATAGAAACACGAAAATCCTAAAATTTAGGTGTGCTCTAGAAAGAAATAAAGGTACAGGAGTACTAAAAATAAAGGTGAGATGCTTACTTTTTAACTACTGGCAGCACTTGGCTACCAGTAGTAACAACTTCCTTCGCCTTACACTTCTTGGAGGCGGAGGCGGCACCTTCTTGCACCTCATCATCCTCCGTCGCCTTCGGGTCGTCTGAAGCATAGCCCTCTAGTGGAGCTAGCTCGGACTTGGTGAGTTTCTCGAGCCGACAAAGTCAAAAAGCATCGATGAAAATAGAGTCGGAGAAAGAACCTAAAAGAACGACGAAATGCAAAAGCAGAGTTGAAATATTTACCGGAGTCAGAGGATGGTTGGTCGTGTACATCTTCAGGGAAACTTCCGGAACTTTCCCTTACACTCTTTCCTTGATCAAATATTGCATGAGGGTCTTGTAGTCCTTCGACGCGAGCTGGCTAGAACTGACCCTCATCTTGTCCTTGTCGCTCGTGATCTGGTGCATGAGGCGGTCTCCGTGGTGCTGGAGAGGCTGAATCTGGTGCTCCAGCCAGCAGTGGATCAAGTCGGATCCACGGAGTCCCTCATGTTTCATCAAATACTCGATCCGCCTCTTGGCAAGGATCAAAATATCCGACATCTCTGGCGCCTCCTCGTCCCATGAATATTGGTGGGGAGCGGCGCCGTTGACGACCGCCGGAAGACCTTCCGCCTTTCCTGGAGCCGGAATATCCTTATGGTAGAAATTTTTTTCGGCCCAACGTTTGACGGACTCACTAGCGTTAATCCTAGGATAAATTCGATTCCTCCTAAGGACTAAGCTAAGAGTACTGGTGACATAAGGCATATCGACACTGATAGAATTCTTCCGGGTACCATAGTAGTACCAGAAAAGGGTGAGACTTGGGCTAATGCCAAGAAACTCCTCGCACAGAGTTGCATGAGCACTAAGCTCAAACAGAGGGTTGGGAGGAAGATTATGGAGTTGCACACCATAGTAATTGAGGACCTCGACAAAGAAGTCCGACGGTGGCAAGATGAGGCCGCGGTCGACGTGAGTACCGAACAGCACCCTCTCGCCGTCGAGCGGCGCGGGGACGACATGTCCTGAGGCGCTCCGCAATTGCACCGGCGATGATGAACCCCTCATCCTCCATGACTTGGAGCTCCGTAGTATCCATGGCGCTAGGGATCCAAAGACCCCGCATCTTCTTCTCTTCCGCCGCCGACGAACCCTCCGCTGCCGCTCCAGAGGTTGAGGCAGAAGCCATAGATCTTGGAGGAAGAACGGCTGGTGGGGGAAGGAGAGATTTTTTCTCAACGGTGTGCAGATGGCAACTGGTGCGGAGAGCTCGAGGAGTACGAGGAAGCAATTAATGAATAGACAGAGAGGTGAATCTGAGAAGAAGGGTTTCCTCCTCTCTTTATTTATCTCTGCGTCAAAATTCGTGCGGTGAGACGCGATTATTGCCACGCATATAGGAGATGGGGAGTTAGCTTCCTCGCGACTCTTCCGCCCCCTCGATTTTCGCGCAGGCATTGAAACGTTGTTCCGTTCCGTGAGGAACGGACCCACCAACAGTCGTGCTGATGGAAATCCTGTCAATGACAGGACCTGGCCTATAAAGTTGCCAGTCAGCACGCCGCTGTAAAATCCTGCTTATGTTTCAAAACAAGCAGGGAAAAGACTAAGGTCAGAACAAGATATATCCGACTCGATTGACTCGGAATCCTACATCAAAGAAAGAAGTTTTCGGGAACCCTTCAAGATTCTCAAGACAAAGAAACCATCAAGCTAGAAGATTTATCCGACTTCAGATCTTGGAGACTTCCGGGGGCTACTGTTGGGGATATACTTTCCGGGTATACCCACAGGACTCGCTGACCAGGGTGTCCCACCAACGGGTTAGAGCTTTTCTTCACGGGCGGCCCAGTCAGAGAAAGAGGAGGAGCCAGTTCCGGCTACGACAAGGCCTAGAAGAGTTACCGACTTAGGCCTGTAGTATTACTCGTAGTCCAAGCTATACATAGTTACCGACTCTGTAACATAGCCGGATAGGTCTCTCATATAACCCTAGGCCCCGGTGACTATATAAACCGACCCTATGGGAGCCTTTAGGGCACAACTCAATACACACAACCACAATCAACTCGCACTAGCGAACCTCTCTTATAATCCATTGTAACATTCGGCTCTCGCCGATATATTACTGGGTTGCTAGCAGGAGTAGAATCCGATCACCGCAGTCGGATCTGAACCTGGGTAAACTTGTTCTCACTGCTCCTAGAACATCCGATGTCTCGCACCCCATCTTTCCAAAACCACTAGGACCCCCTATGGCGTACTTGTTGACAATCCGACGACAATGGAGAGATAAATCTGAGAGAAGGATTTTCTCCGCTCTTTTATTTGCCTCTACGCCAAGGTTCGTGCGTTGATTCACGCGATTAGTGCCATGCATATAGGAGAGAGGGAGGTAGCTTCCTCGCGACTCTTACACCCCCTTGATTTTCATGTAAGAATTGAAACGGTGTTCTGTTCCGTAAGGAACGGACCCACCAACGGTCGTGTAGATGGGACTCCTGTCAGTGACAGGACCTGGTCTAAAAATTTGTCAGCCCGCATTCCGCTGTAAAATCCGGCTCATGTTTAAAACTGAGCAAGGAAAAGACTAAAGTCATAATACAACATATACGACTCAGCTGACTCAGAATCCTACACTATGAATGAAGTTTTTGGGAACCCTTCAAGATTCTCAAGAAGAAACCATCAAGCTAGACGATTTATCCGACTTTGGATCTTGGAGACTTCCGGGGGCTACTATTGGGGATATACTTTCCGGGTATACCCACAGGACTCGCTGACCAGGGTGGCCCACCAACGGGTTAGAGCTTTGCTTCACGGGCGGCCTAGTCAGAGAAAGAGGAGGAGCCAGTTCCGGCTACAACAAGGCCCAGAAGAGTTACCGACTTAGGCCTGTAGTATTACTTGTAGTCCAAGCTGTATCTAGTTACCGACTCTGTAATGTATCCGAATAGTTCTCTCCTGTAACCCTAGGTTCCGGTGACTATATAAACCGGCCCTATGGGAGCCTTTAGGGCACCAGATCATAGATCAACCACAACCTACTCGCACAGGCAAACCTCTCTTGTAATCCATTGTAACATCCGACTCTCTCTGATATATTACTGGGTTGCTAGCAGGAGTAGGATCCGATCACCGCAGTCAGATCTGAACCTGGGTAAACTTTGTCTCACCGTTTCCGAAACATCTGACGTCTCACACCCCATCTTCTCAATGCCGCCAGGACCCCCTAGGGCGTACTTGTCGACAATCCGATGATAACATGCGACCCGTGGATCCCTTCACCATGCCTCTCCCGCCGACCGCAATGATGACAAAGATAGAGGAACATCCTACTGGCCCTGATGGAGGCCAAGGATAAGGAGAAGACTAAGCAAGAACTATTGCAGTACCATCAGCGCCGCGTCACGTGACTGAGCCGCGACACCTAGGGCCGTACCCTAAACTTTGACGACGAGGACGACCCCGCACAAATGGCCGAGCGCGAGCTTTATTGTAACATGCCTCCGGGAAGCAGCCTCCCACCACCTGGGTCGACTACACCTGGAGCTCCACCACCACCCCGTCGCTTGCCTCCTCCGGAGCAGCCGCGGATATTGATCACGCCACAGGAGTACGACGCCAATGGGATCCCATTATACTTGATGAGGAAGAGGGTTGATCCTCCAGAGCAGCCACGGATATTGGTCCTCCGAAGCAGCCACGGATAAGGACTTGGGTTTTGGAGGAGAGGGTTGTGCTAGAGATCAGGAATGGCTAACAGACAAGCAACACGAGACACGATGTTTACCTAGGTTCAGGCCTCTGAAGGGAAAACCCTAGTCCTGCTTGTCTGCTCTGGTGCACAGATGAGATCTGCTGGGTGTGTAGGCTATGATGTTTCGTGATCCTGCTCGCCGTGCCCTCATGGCCTTTATATGGGGAGGCCAGGTCTTGGGGTTAGGTCGAGTCAGTTAACATTCTATCCAAAGCTAGCCGTATCCTCGAAGGAATTGCCTCTTCATGGGACTAGGCCACCTAAATCCATACTAGGCTTCGTCATCAGGAGTGGATCATCATGTGGGCTTCTACTGGGCCGAAACGAATAGGATAATATTGGGCACCCGTAGGGCATACCCATGTTAGTAGCCCCCGAGTGTTCAGTCGAATCGTAGATTTGACTGGAAACTCTGAAGTCTTCGAGTGCATTTATCTAAACAATCTTTCAGGTCATAATGTTGGTTCATAGGGATAGCTGATATGCGTTCCTGACTCAGCCGACGGATCGTGGTCAGTTAACTGCCTTTGGGAAAAACAATGCTATCTACTCAGACTTGAGTCCCTGGACTCGAACCCAGAAAAATGCTGGCATAATTTGACTCAGGCCACAGAGGTATTACATGAGTCGAATTCCAGTGATATTAAGTGTGTTCCCAACGCATCCGTTGGGATTTTTCATTGTACCTATAGGCACGGAATATTACTGACAGAGCACATTTGGGTGTGTTACCAGTCCATCAGACTATATCTGTTGGTCTTATCTCTGTGTCGCAGACACAACATCCGAATGTTTGTCATCGATGAGACGATTAGGGTGGCTAAGGAGACGTCATCTCCCAGCAAGAATTTTAGGCAGAGTTGCCACATTTTTCGATTGCCTGTTAGCTTTTAAAGACATAGTCGTTGCAGAGGATCCGAAGGATCATATCTAACTGAGTTATAGGGTGCGTGACCAGCGCTCCCTATGGGAGTAGCCCCTGAGTATCTGTTCGAGTCATAGACTCGAGTAGAGACTAATCTTGCGAATGCCAGTATAACAAAAATAATTTGGATAACGACCAGCACTCCCTATGGGAGTAGCCCCCGAGTCCGTAGTCGAGTCATGGACTCGAAGGAGTTGAAGTGTAAAAATGCCGTGGAGAGGTTTTTTTGGGTGCTTCGCCTGTCCCAATAGATTCTTCATGTGCGTGACCAACGCTCCTGTTAGGAGTAGCCCCCGAGTGTTTGTTCGAGTCGTAGACTCGAGTAAAAACTCATTTGTTGATTCGAATGACATTGGAGCCATTGCTTCGCATCTTCCTTTGTGATTGATAATGACGTCATTGACGACGATTGTTGAGCTCATTCGTCTGCGGCGAAAGAGCTAATGGGACCAAATGATCATGGGTCCCATACTCTGACCAGAATTTGACTATTCACGCAGAGATTACACGATTTTAACTACGTCTCCTTGATTTCCATGCATAGTGGGAGCATGCTGGTGACTGTTCTGGCGGTAGATGCCATGTGTGCGCTATGATGCGTGACACACGTTGTGCTCTACAAATCAACAATTCTACTTTGTCGTCTTTATTGTTTAATACGACTAGAGGCGCTAGTAATTTTTCCCTTTATCTTCACTATTTCTCCTCTTTTCCTTGCTCTTCTCGCACGTGCCGCCTCTTGCCTCCATTTCTGTTCCTTGCGCTGAAGTCTTTCGTGTTTTCCCTGCTTCACTCATCCAAGTGCATCAGAAAACACACCACACCAAGATGGGAAAGCCGAAGAGAGGTTTGGAGAAGAGCCAAAGAAGACCCGGAGGTCAGCGTCCTGGGCGGTTGGCGACGGTCAATTATGACGGCCATGGACCTGCGCCACCTGCGCAAGGCCCACCTGATATCTCCAAAGGAGGAGCATTCCATTCTCTCGAGCCAGAGGTAATTCCCGACCCTCCTGCCAGATTTCGGGTGATGTTTCTTGCCTTCGTCCTTCGGGCCTTTCTCTTCCTGGCCACGATTTCGTTCGTGGGCTTCTCTTTCTTTATGGGCTTCAACTACACTAGTTGACTCCTAATTCCATTATCCATATATCTTATTTCAACACTCCACCCCGATGGACAATCTCATCGCAGGTCAAGATGCAATTGCCAACCTAAACCCAACGAGTGACGACACGCTCTAGATCCACTACGCTATTGATCTACTTGCAAAAGCAGTTGAGAAGCAGAACACAGGCCGCGACTCGCAAGGGAGAGTGTATTCCTGCTCCATAGGCAACAGGGTGGCTTCCTCCAACCGCCCCGGCGAGCTGATGGTTGCCAACGTCAACAACTGCCCACCTACCGATCCACTATAGCTCCAACCGCGGGCCGCCAACCCCGTGACTAGTGTAAAACACTGTCTCCGGTAATGACCAACCGGTCGATGCACGACCGCACATCATAACACCTAGTGGCGGGTGCATCAGCCCCACAACCTGCAACACACCCTCACAAATCGCGGTGATCGGGAACCCATGCCTAGAGGATCCTTGAGCCGAATTGTCCTGCAGTGCTTCGGACCAATGGTCTGAGGCGAAAACTACCCCTCCAACATCAAGGGGCCCAAGGAGATTGATAAGTATGACCCCACACTCGACCCGATGGTGTGGATCGATACATACCCGATGGCGATGGGAATCGCCGGTCAAACGGACCTACTCGCCGCACGCTACCTCCCCCTCATGATGGAGGGAGCCACTCACCAATGGATTGTAGGGTTCGTAGCATAGCAATTTTTTTCCTACGATGGGAACAACTAAGTACCAAGATCTATCTACTAGATACAAGCAACGGGTGGATATACATCCATAGAATACATACCCTCAAAGAACGAAAAGCTTTAATGAGGTTGTACTCGTGGATGATGTAGTCGAACGCCTGGCGATCTCAAGATCGAGAAGAAGTCCATCTGGTCCAGCAGTTCCAACACCATCAAGTACATCACCACAACGTAGTCGTGCATCCGTGCGGTGACCCAGCATACCACCGCATGTGTAGTACACTATAGTCGTTGACATGACATCCACAGAACACCGTTCCGTAAATATCACATCCCTTAGAGTGGTACAACAGAAACATTGCGGGTCCATATTACAAAAGTACACACATTATTATTATTACAATACCAGAAGTTCAAGACTTCCAAAAGATTCAACTTACAAACCAAAATATAAAGTGTTTCAGCGGAATTTAAATGTAACAACTCCGACTAGGAGTTGAGCTCAACAACTTATTCTATTGAGTTCATGCTGCTTGGCTCTGTTGGTTACTATTAACTAGGGATACTTAGTTGAACTCGTGATCATCGATGCCATAGCGGATTTCGTAATCCACTCCTTCAACTCCTCCGGACAGATCAAGTTCCTCATAGAACACATCTTCTTGGCATTCGGCTGCATACATTGGCACGTCTTCAGAATCCTCAGAGTCTAAGCAAGGGATCAAAGGAAAGAATGAGTAACAGCGTTACCCAACAAGTTCATTAAATGCAAGGTGGGAAGTTTGATGCTCTAACTACCACCTCGGATTATGAATCCTTGGCACTATGAAATTTTTGTAAATCTTTCTTCAAAGATTGATTTTATTATGAAAATCTATGACCATCAGCCTTCACAGGTTGACCAGAACTTTCATGGAGTTCCTTTCCTGCCGCGTTCGTAGCTCCTACCCGGAACAGGGAGTAACAAGTTACAATCTTACACTCTGCAGAGGTGCGTTACTTTACCCATGAGAGATCAACTCCTTGTTGCACAATCGGGCATACTTTCCCGTCCATAATTCCATGATGTGGGGCCTAGTAGTTGGTCCAAGCCAATCACTACCCCCTTCGCGACCCCGCATGCCTCCTTGGTGTACACCATGCCCACATAATGAATTACGGAAATGGTTTGTACAAACCGTTAGATGCCAGAACTATAGTGGGATGATGAGGGTTCCCACCCATATGCTGCATATCCTCTACGAATTACCAATTAATATGCACGCTACGAGGATAACAACCACGACCTGCACATCCGGCTTCATGCGAGAGGAAGAAGATACAGCTGACTTCTCTGTCCCATTCCAAATCTCTTGGCTAACGCGTAATATACGGTGCTAGAATCACTGATGTTAGGGTTATTAAGTCCCTATTTGATCATCATTGTTGCAATTAGAACACTAAGTTCTATTGCTCCATTATATCACCACTTAGGATGATATCTATGATTTATTTATTTGTGAAAATAATATTTTCTTTCTCTTATAGCATATATGATAACACACAATTTGCAAATACTTTGATAAAGACTCTTCAAAGGACATGATCAAGTGATGAACTTGCCTTGTCATGGCATGGTAGTGAAGTCTGATGCTTGCACTGGACCTTGAGCTTCTATGTCTACAAAAACATCATTATTGCCCAGTAAGGACAATATTTAAAGAAGCAAAATGATTATGCAAGTAATGTAATGCATTATTTAATTCTATATGCATTTTCCCTATATAAGGTGCCTTTTAATAAAGCATTTATAAATATTAGTTTATAATATCTATAACATATATTGAATTAGTTTATTTTATTTCCTTTTTATTTGTCTTTTATTGATTTAATAATTATTTTTAAGAATTATCAATTATACATTAAAAATTGTTATTAAATTCCATATGGAATATATAAATTACAAAATTCTTATAAAAATTTAAATGTCCAAAATTTTATATCTTATTTTATTTGGATACAGTGGATTATTGTGAATCCAAAAGTATTTAATTTATAATTTTTGGACTTATATTTTATTTTCTAGAATATATTTAAGTCTAGGGGTATTTTGTTCATTTCCTGTTTATTAAAACAAGACTGAAAATGTTTATGGGCTAGTTATACTTATTGGGCCCTAGTGGCCCATTTAGGTTTAGACAAAAGGACCACCCTGAAGGGCTTGGCCTAGCTCGGCCCACTCCTTACTGCCTCTCTCTCTCCCTCGAGCTTATCCTCTCTCCTCTGACCCCGACCCCGTGGCCAGCGATGCCGCCACCGGTGATTCATGCCGCTGTAGGTCGTTCTGGTCGCTGCCGTTGTGTACTAGGGGGTTGTCGACGACGCCCATTCGTTCCATCCAATTGGATTTGATCCTGGGGATCTCCTGCAATGGATCGATGCCTCTCTGAACCCTAGGGTTTGGGGTTTGACATGTGTTCAAGTGCTACCGCCGCCGTGGTCCCACCTATGGTGATGTGGTGGATTCGTCTGCTGCTGTGGCCGCCGCCGTGGCTGGTGCAGGTTCCAGCGCCCCCTGGGTGCTCCCTGTGCCGCCACGGGTTCGTCGGGCCCTAGCAGCGCCCCCCTGGGTGCTCCCTATGCGCCCCCATGATGTGGGGCCTAGTAGTCGGCCAATCCGCTTCCTCTTCAATTTCTTCAGGGAGGACCAACGGTGAGTTTGATTCCTTCCCCTGGTGCTTTCTGTGCTAGTTGATTCGATGCTAGAGGCTGGCAGTGTCCTCTCGGTCTATTGTCTGATTCAGTTTAGGATGATTATCCATTTAGGGTTCCTGTGATGTGATTGATCATGTACTGGATGAATTGATTCATGTTTGGATGATCTGTATTCATGCTAAATGATTATTGGCCTGAGCTTGTTGCTTAAAATGATAGATGATGTTTCTGGTGGCTTACTAGATGATTTTATGCTTAGATTGCATCTGATTCAGATGATATTATTGTTTGGGAAACATGCTTGGTAAAGCTAATGACTTGATAGCTTTCCACTGTTTATTTGATTCTTGGTCATGATTATGATAAGATACAGCTACTGTCTTAGTGTTGTTAGCTTGGGAATTAACATGTGGAAGTGTAACATAGGAATCTCCTAGTTATGATTCCTGTGTTAACAGGAAGATGATTAGTTAGTTGATTGTCTGAATCTATGATGATTTACTGTCTTTCCTGATTCATATTGGACTGTTCTTGTGACACCATCATGGTATGGCACACAAGTTTGATTCTAAACCATGGATTTGGTTAGTTTATGTTTAAGACAATCTTGGCTTTGAAAGATAAATAGAAATGCTCTTATCTGAATTCCCCAAGACCAATGATGTTGGTCTGAGGCTTAGGGATTTAGATCTTATCTAATTGGTTCATCTAGATAGTCCTAGTAGTGGTACCAGTTATTCTTGATTGAATCAAAGCTTGGAAAAATGATATGAGCTTGATCATGTTATCGATCCTAAGGATTTGTTCCTAAGGTGCTACCCTTCCTTTAGAGATGTGCCTAGGAATAGATCATAGGTATATGCATGATTGAATGGTAAAACATAGCTTGACAACCAGAGCAAGGATGTTGCCGTGAGCTCTGGTTGGATCCTGGTATTGTGCTGTTTGCCTTAAGAGTTTTAAAAATCCCTATGATGGATTCACCCCACTTGGGTGTTTTCTAAGGTTTTGTTTTATTAAAAAACACATGTTTCTCTCTGAATAAGATGATTAGATCATGTGAAGGTTTTATTAAACTCACCACAAAATCTGATGATGGTGTAGTAAGTTGGTGATGATGATCTTGATCTGGTTTTGCTGGACTCCTGTTCTTGATCTTGACCTGACCTCTCATCCTAGCTCCTGGCTTGATCTTGCTATCCACCTGATCCACCCCCCTCCTTATGTCACCATCCTGGTGATGTTTGATTGATCCTTAGTTGGGTTGGTTGATGGCTGTGGTGCTTGGTTTAGCTGATGTCTACACTGGCTGTTCTTGTGTGTTGTGTAGTAGGGTGATGCACTAGTGCCTCCCACGGCTGTGCTTGTGGTTTTGTGAGATTGGGCTGCTCTGTGAGCTTGACAACACACCACATGCATGCTGGTGTGTGTCCTGCCTGTGTTCTTTCTATGCACTTGTGGATATGTTCAGAATTTTGAACTTACTCTTACCAGGTTACTTTCATCTGGCTGGTGATTTTTCCCCTCTTGGCTATTATTTGACTTCTGGCTTTGAATTTATGAAAGATGAATTCTTTCATATTGGTGAAACTTGCCCCTTTTTTAAATGTCTCAATGATGAATTTGTCAAGTGCATTTCACTGACATGTCTGAGAGAAATAATACTAACTTGTTTTTATTTAGTCTTCGTTTTGCAGGTACAAAGATAAAGATGAAGATTTAGTTTAGATTTAGATATAGGATAGTTAGTAAATATTCCAATGTAATTTTCTTATTCTTTTGTAATTTTCTTTTATTATTCTTGTAATCTTTATTTTATTCAATTGTAATTAAGATTATATTATTATTAATAAAGAATATTCCTATTATTTGTATATTTACTTTTGTAAGTTATGTGGATGATTCAAATAACTTATAATTTTATAACTTGATTATATATATTGATGATAAGAAATAAACTTTATATTCATTATTGTTTTTCTTTGGATAGAATTCATGTTGTAATATTTATCTCTTAATTGAATTAAGATTCAAAACTTATATCTAATTCATTTGAATTATAATTCAAACACTCAAGTCTAATATTTCAAATCCATTTGAAAACACATAACTCCTTAAGATCATCTCAAAGTTTATAACAATCATACTTTAAGACTAAACCTAATCTCAAAGTATGAAAGAAACATTGATCACTTAAGTTTTTATTTGGCAAAAATTTTACCCACATTTTCACAGATGAATGCATGCAACAATCCATATTCCTAAATCTACCCTTCGTTAGGTCCTAAATGCTGGGATGTTACAGACTTCCCCTGTTAAATTAAACTTCGTCCCAAAGTTTGTGGAGATGTACCTGAATAGTTCTGGATATGCTTTTCTTAAATCCTCTTCTTTCTCCCATGTGGCTTCCCTTTCAGGGTGATGTTCCCACTGCACCTTGCAATATTTAATTGCTTTGTTCCTTAATCTTTTCCAGTTTTCTTCCAGAATCTTACAGGGCTTTTCAATATAAGTCAGGTCTGCTTGTAGTTCTATCTCTTGATGTGTGATTGCATCATCTGGAACTTTTAAACATTTACGAAGTTGTGATACATGGAAAACATTATGCACTTGAGCCAATCTTGATGGTAACTCTAAAGCATAAGCTATAGTTCTGTTTTGACTCAGTATCTTGAATCGTCCGATATATCTTGGACTCAATTTTCCTTTAACTCCGAACCTTTTCACTCCTTTCATTGGACTTACTTTCAAATATACCATATCTCCCACTTCTAGATGCCATGATCTTCGACTTTGGTCTGCATAACTTTTCTGCCTGCTCTGGGCTATTTTCATTCTATCCCTGATCTTATCAATGATGTCTTGTCTTTCCTTGATATAATCTGGCACAAATTCTTTGCTGCTTCCAGGTTCATACCAACATATTGGTGATGTACACTTCCTTCCATACAGAACCTCATATGGAGCTGCCTTCAGACTACTCTGATAACTATTGTTATAAGAAAATTCTGCCAATGGTAGATGATCTTCCCATGTTCCTCCAAAATCTAATGCACAAGCCCTTAACATGTCTTCTAGGATTTGATTTGTTCTTTCAGTTTGACCTCCTGTCTCAGGATGACATGCCGTGCTGAAATCTAATTTTGAACCAAGTGCTTCATGCAATTGCTTCCAAAATGCTAAAGTAAACACTGATCCCCTATCAGTTACGATCTTTTTGGGTACTCAATGCTTACTTACTATTTCTTTGACATATACTTCAACTAACTTCTCGGCATTATCCTTTTGATTCCCCGGAATAAAGTGCACTCTTAGTGAGTCTGTCCACAATTACCCATATCATATCCTTCCTTTTTGGTGTCATAGGCAATCCTGTAATGAAATCCATACCTATTTCCTCCCATTTCCATTCAAGAATTTCCAAGGGTTGTAATGGTCCTGCTGGACTTTGATGTTCAGCCTTCACCCTTTGACAAGTATGGCATTCCGATACATATTTAGCAATATCTCTTTTGATGTTATTCCACCAGAATAGTTCCTTTAAATCCATATACATCTTAGTACTCCCCGGATGTATAGAATATGGTGTATCATGTGCTTCCTTGAGTATGACATTTCTGATCTCAGTCACATCTGGAACACATATACGGTCTTGGAACCATAAAGACCCATAATCCCCAAGGCGAAAAACTGATTTTTGCCCTTGAGATATCCTCCGAATTTCCTCAGCAATAAAAGGATCTTCTTCTTGATGTCTAAAAATTTCTTGCTTAAGATCACTGTCCTGTTCTGCAACTACCTGCATAGTAGCTAATCCTCCAAGAACCTCTGTTCTGATGAATTGAAGCTCTAATCTTTCCAAGTCCATTTGTAACTCTTTTGGTAGCTCCCTATTGCTAGGCTGAATATCTGCACTCTTTCTGCTTAAAGCATCTGCCACAACATTTTCTTTCCCTGGAGTGTAGTTGATTGTTAAATCATAATACTTGATTAGTTCCAACCAACGCTTCTGTCTCATATTCAATTCCTTTTGAGTGAAGAAATATTTAAGACTTTTATGGTTAGTGTATAACTCACATCTGGCTCCATAAAGAAAATGCCTCCATACTTTCAGTGCAAAGACTACTGCTTCTAACTCTAAATCATGAGTTGGATAGTTGACTTCATGTGGTTTCAATTGTCTTGAAACATAAGAAATCACTTTCCGATCTTGCATTAATACAAAACACATACCTTCTTTAGATGCATCACAGTATACGGTGAAGTCCTTCCCTGTTTCAGGAACTGCTAAGATTGGAGTTGCGGTTAATCTAGTCTTCAACTCTTGGAAACTTGCTTCACATTTATCATCCCACTTGAATGGTGTATTCTTCCTTAATAAATTGGTCATTGGTCCGGCAATTTTGGAGAAACCTTCAATGAATCTCCGATAATAACCAGCCATTCCTAAGAAACCTAGAATTTGCTTCACATTGGTCGGTGCAGTCCACTCTAGTACCGACTGAACTTTAGATGGATTCACAGCAATCGCATCCTTAATGATCACATGACTGAGCAATTCTACCTCATCTAGCGATAAATCACACTTACTGAATTTAGCATAAAGCTTATGTTCTCTTAAAGTCTGCAATGCTATTCTCAAATGGTAATCATGCTCTTCCTTATCCTTGGAATATATCAGAATATCATCAATAAAGACGATGACAAACTTGTCCAAATATGGCATGAAGATCTTGTTCATCAAATTCATGAATATTGCCGGTGCATTGGTCAAACCAAATGGTACTACCATATACTCATGGTGTCCATATCTTGAGACAAATGTTGTTTTTGGAACATCTTCTGGCTTGATTTTTATTTGATGGTATCCAGATCTTAAATCGATCTTTGAAAATACTCTAGCTCCTTTCACTTGATCAAACAAATCTTGAATTCTTGGTAAAGGATACTTATTCTTGATAGTCACGTTGTTTAGGTTTCTATAATCACCACACATCCGTCTTCCACCATCTCTTTTATCCACAAAGATTACTGGTGTTCCCCATGGAGATACACTTTCCTGTATAAATCCTTTTCTCGCTAACTCATCAATTTGCTCTTTGAGTTCTTTCAACTCTTTGGGTCCCATTTTATATGGTGCTTGAGCTATTGGTGCTGTACTAGGAATTAGGTCAATGGTGAACTCTATCTCCCGGTCTGGTGGCATTCCCGGTAACTCTGTTGGAAAAACATCTTGGAATGCATTAACTATAGGAATCTCTTCCAATTTAACTTCTTTCATTGAATTCAACTACAGATCCACCATGATATGACTGTGCTTATCTGCTTGATAAACTATCCTTGCTCCACTTGGAGTTTTGATTGAGACAGTTTTCTCCTCACAATTTATCCGAGCTCCGTGTTCCATCATCCAATCCATCCCCAGCACTACTGCAATTCCCTTCAAAGGAATCACATAAAGGTCTGCGAAATATGTACAACCACAGATCAAGATAACCTGATCTTGTTTTATGTGGCATACAATCACATTCCCTCCTGCCGTAACTACGGTCATAGGACTTTCTAACGTTGCCCTTCTAATCCCGAACTTATCACAAAATTCTTCAGAAATGAATGAAGTAGTTGCACCAGTATCAAATAGAACTTTGCCGGGATTGGTATGTATATTGAGCGTACCTATCACTGCATGCTCCGAATTATCCACCTCCTCAAGGGTTGCACAATTCAGTTTCTCGGTAGGTCGGTTCCTTTTGCCATTGTTGTTCTTACCATTATTTCCTCCTTTATTGGGCTGTCCATTTCCTCCACTGGCTTGTCCTCCTCCCTTGGTAGGCCATCCTCTAGGTGGTTTGCTCGGACAGTCTGGCTTGATATGCCCCTTCTGACCATAACCGTAACAGATCACTACAGGCTTTTTGCATTCGCTCTGAAAATGCCCTGGAATTCCACAGTTGTTACAGATAACATTCCTTCTCAGATTGGATTGATTTCCACCACTACCCTTGTTATTGTTACTGTTATTGTTATTGTTTCCAAAATTCCTATTCCGAGGTTTGAACTCCAGGTTGGGTTTAGGTTTGCTTGCCTGAATCCTCTTGGTTTCCTTCTTGGCTCTCTTCCTCCGATCCTCTTGGACATTCTTGTAGTCATCTTCAAAAGTAATGGCTGCATCCAACAACTGCTGATAATTTTTCTTATTGTCTAACCTTAGCTGCATCTTCACAAACGGATTTAATCCACGCAAGAAATGCTTCTTCCGCTTCTCTTCAGTGTTAACATCCTCCTCAGCATAACGAGACAGTTTGCTAAACTCCCGGATGTACTTCATGACACTAGTATATCTTGCTGAAGCTCCTCAAATTCTCTCCGCTTCAACTCCATGACACTTTCTGAAACATTATATTCACGGAATCTCTGCTTGAACTCCTCCCAGGTAAACTCCCTTCCTGGCTGTTGCATGGATAACTGATTTTCCCACCATGATGCTATAGGTCCAGTCAGCAAATGAGTTGCATACCTCAATTTCTCCTCATCATTGCAACCTACACTTTTCAGCTTCCTTTCTGTATCTGCTAGCCAGTCTTCTACATCCATTGGTTCAGGAGCTGATGCAAAAGGTAACGGTCTTGCATTCTGGAAATCAGATAGACTCACTCCTCCACCTTCAGGTGCCCTCTGATTTTCTCGCCCCAGCAGCTCTTCCATGAACTTGTTCTGGGTGTCTTGCATCATCTGCATGGATTGCATAAAGTTCTGCTCCATTAACGGCCTCATTGGTGGTGGTCGTAATGCTTCTTGGTTTGGTGCATCTGCATCGGCCTTTTCCTTGGCCTCTCGCTCCATCCGCTGCTACTTAGTTTCCATTCCTACACCCGTATCCATGACCCTCTAGTCCTGAAACATAAAGCAAATACTCATAATTACATCATGCACATGTGTTCTGAGCTCGAATTTATGCACAGAACTAGTCACACAATGAAGATCCAAAGAAAATCCAAATATGCATTTCACATATTTTACATAATATCATAATGGTACAAAGTCATTACAACATATACCATATAGGTATATTTACAAAACTACCTTATTACTTGGGTACAATACACAGTACTTGATACTACTGACTAATTGTCTCCTTTTAATAGTAACTACGTTCATCGTACATTCCTGATGTCCAACCATGATGACGTGTTGTTCGTCGCATAGTTTGTGGAACATATGGCCTTCCAGAAGGAATATACTCTGTATCTGAAGTATCAGGACTTGAGTCATTACTCAAGCTGAGCGTATTGACTCCCTCCAGCTCAGCTAAAAATCTTCAGAAACATATTCAACATTATCTCCAGCCTGCATCTCCTGAGCTTCATTTCTTGAGTTGCCAACAGGATACGCAGATCCTGCCACTTCCCAGGTGCTCTCGTGGGTAAGATAGTTAAACACTGGATAATGTATATTCCCTGGGTTTTGAGTAGATGTTGATGATTCAATCACTCTCTCCTCAGGATCTTCTTCTTCATCCTGATTATCTATTGACATGGTATTTCTACTATTATTATTAGGGATTCATCCTTGCACCCATCCAACTAGATTGTCCAACATTTCTGTCAGAACCATCTGTGGACATCTGGTGTTCATGAGATCCATCATATGATCCCATTCTCCATCCATCCGAATTCACAATAGGAAGTTCTAAATTAGAACCATCCTCTGAGCCCTGTGGTACTGCATACCGCATATCTATAGTAGGATCATGTATAGGTTCAGGTCTTGGTGAATAAGGATATGGTATAAAAGATTCAGGATCTATAGGTATATCCTTAAAGATAGGTGTTGCACTACTACTTGCTTCTTTCTCTAGCTGGAATGCTAACTGCTTCCTCCTTTACAGATCAGTTAGATCCTCTAACATGTCATTTTTGTCTTCAACAATCACTTGATGAGTCTTATAGAAAGACGCAACGAGTGTCCGGTATCTATCCATAAACTTGGAAGCTAACTTAGGATGCTTCTTAACCAAAGTAAGATGATCCGATATAGGCTCCGAGTCTATAGAATCATAAGCTATCACAGAGAATGTGCTACCTTCTAGCTCCTTGGTTTTCTGCTCCCGGATATTAGCTATCGCCTCCACAACAACAACATGATAGGCTGCTAAATGACTCCTACCTTCTCCTATAGGTAGATCGTGATATAATCCAAGCTTCTCTGGAAGTTGGATACTCACACGATACTTGGATAACATTCGACCATCGAGGTAAGTGATAGTGTTTACTGGAATTCTAGTAGGACAACTAAAAAGCTTTAAAAGTTGACGAAGTTGGTTTGTGAATGATCCTTGATAATCATCAAGAGTCTCCTCTTTCCTTACCAAAGTCTGTTTTGGAAACTTTGGTGCCATATCTCTGTATATCAGAAAAATAATTTTGATTAGTATCCAATGATATATTGCATCATAGCAAAGAATTATCGCTCTAAAATATATAACAGAATATTCTCATTTGAATACCCATTATATTACTTTTAGAGAATTCTTTATTGTTGCTAATCTTTCCTACAGGTAATACCCTTTACCAGGTTTCCAACCTAAGGTCAAAGCAATTTGCTCCGATACCAACTGCGATGACCCAGCATACCACTGCATGTGTAGTACACTATAGTCGTTGACATGACATCCACAGAACACCGTTCCGTAAATATCACATCCCTCAGAGTGGTACAACAGAAACATTGCGGGTCCATATTACAAAAGTATACACATTATTATTACAATACCATAAGTTCAAGACTTCCAAAAGATTCAACTTACAAACCAAAATATAAAGTGTTTCAGCGGAATTTAAAAGTAACAACTCTGACTAGGAGTTGAGCTCAACAGCTTATTCTATAGAGTTCATGCTGCTCGGCTCCGTTGGTTACTATTAACTAGGGATACTTACTTGGACTCGTGATCATCGATGCCATAGCGTATTTCGTAATCCACTCCTTCAACTCCTCCGGACAGATCAGGTTCCTCGTAGAACACATCTTCTTGGCATTCAGCTGCATACATTGGCACGTCTTCGGAATCCTCAGAGTCTAAGCAAGGGATCAAAGGAAAGAATGAGTAACAGCGTTACCCAACAAGTTCATTAAATGCAAGGTGGGAAGTTTGATGCTCTAACTACCACCTCAGATTATGAATCCTTGGCACTATGCAATTTTTGTAATTTTTTCTTCAAAGATTGATTTTATTATGAAAATCTATGACCATCAGCCTTCACAGGTTGACCAGAAATTTCATGGAGTTCCTTTCCTGCTGCGTTCGTAGCTCCTTCCCGGAACAGGGAGTAACAAGTTACAATTCTTACACTCTACAGAGGTGCGTTACTTTATCCATGAGAGATCAACTCCTTGTTGCACAACCGGGCGTACTTTCCCGTCCACAATTCCATGATGTGGGGCCCAGTAGTTGGTCCAAGCCAATCACTGCCCCCTTCGTGACCCCGCATGCCTCCTTGGTGTACACCATGCCCACATAATGAATTATGGCAATGGTTTGTACAAACCGTTAGATGCCAGAACTATCATGGGACGATGAGGGTTCCCATCCATATGTTGCATATCCTCTACGAATTACCAATTAATATGCACGCTACAAGGATAACAACAAAGACCTACACATATGGCTTCATGCGAGAGGAAGAAGATACAGCTGACTTCTTTGTCCCATTCCAAATCTCATGGCTAACACGTAATATACGTCGCTAGAATCACTGATGCCAGGGTTATTAAGTCCCTATTTGATCATCGTTGTTGCAATTAGAACACTAAGTTCTATTGCTCCATTATATCTCCACTTAGGATGATATCTATGATTTCTTTATTTGTGAAAATAATATTTTCTTTCTCTTATAGCATATATGATAACAACAATTTGCAAATACTTTGATAAAGACTCTTCAAAGGACATGAGCAAGTGATGAACTTGCCTTGTGATGTCAAGGTAGTGAAGTCTGATGCTTGCACTGGACCTTGAGCTTCTATGTCTACAAAAACATCATTATTGCCCGGTAAGGACAATATTTAAAGAAGCAAAATGATTATGCAAGTAATGTAATGCATTATTTAATTCTATATGCATTTTCCCTGTATAAGGTGCCTTTTAATAAAGCATTTATAAATATTACTTTATAATATTTATAACATATATTGAATTAGTTTATTTTATTTCCTTTTTATTTGTCTTTTATTGATTTAATAATTCTTTTTAAGAATTATCAATTATACATTAAAAATTGTTATTAAATATTTATTTAGTATTTTTCAAAAATACTATAATATTAATATATAATGAAAGTGATTTTTATTTTTTTATCATCTTTCAAGAATTTTGTAAAATTCCATAAACAAAATTCTTATAAAAATTTAAATGTCCAAAATTTTATATCTTATTTTATTTGGATACAGTGGATTATTGTGAATCCAAAAGTATTTAATTTATAATTTATGGACTTATATTTTATTTTCTAGAATATATTTAAGTCTAGGGGTATTTTGGTCTTTTCCTGTTTATTAAAACAGGACTGAAAATGTTTATGGGTTAGTTATACTTATTGGGCCCTAGTGGCCCATTTAGTTTTAGACAAAAGGACCACCCTGAAGGGCTTGGCCCAGCTCGACCCACTCCTCACTGCCTCTCTCTCCCTCGAGCTTATCCTCTCCTCCTCTAACCCCGACCCCGTGGCCGGCGATGCCGCCACCGGCGATTCCCGCCACTATAGGTCGTTCTAGTCGCCGCCGTGGTGTACTAGGGGGTTGTCGACGACGCCCGTTCGTTCCATCCAATTGGATTTGAGCCTGGGGCTCTCCTGCGATGGATCGATGCCTCTCTGAACCCTAGGGTTTGGGGTTTGGCATGTGTTCAAGTGCTGCCGCCGCCGTGGTCCCTCCTGTGGTGATGCGTTGTATTCGTGTGCTTCTGTGGCCACCGCCGTGGCTGGTGCTGGTTGCAGCGTCCCCTGGGTGCTCCCTGTGCCGCCGCGGGTTCGTCGGCCAATCTGCTTCCTCTTCAATTTCTTCAGCGAGGACCTACGGTGAGTTTGATTCCTTCCCCCTGGTGCTTTATGTGCTTGTTGATTCGATGCTAGAGGCTGGTAGTGTCCTCTCTGTCTATTGTCTGATTCAGTTTAGGATGATTATCCATTTAGGGTTCCTGTGATGTGATTAATCATGTACTAGATGAATTGATTCATGTTTGGATGATCTGTATTCATGCTAAATGATTATTGGCCTGAGGATTGTTGCTTAAAATGATAGATGATGTTTCTGGTGGCCCACTAGATGATTTGATGCTTAGATTGCATCTGATTCAGATGATATTGTTGTTTGGGGAACATGCTTGGTAAAGCCAATGACTTGATAGCTTTCAACTGTTTATTTGATTCATGGTCATGATTATGATAAGATACAGCTACTGTCTTAGTGCTGTTAGCTTGGGATTAACATGTGGGTTGAGATCATCATGATCTCAAACAGTGAAGTGTAACATATGAATCTCCTAGTTATGATTCCTGTGTTAATAGGAAGATGATTAGTTACTTGATTGTCTGAATCTATGATGATTTACTGTCTTTCCTGATTCATATTGGACTGTTCTTGTGACACCATCATGGTATGGCACACAAGTGACCATGGATTTGGTTAGTTTATGTTTAAGACAATCTTGGCTTTGAAAGATAAATAGAAATGCTCTTATCTGAATTCCCTAAGACCAATGATGTTGGTCTGAGGCTTAGGGATTTAGATCTTATCTAATTGGTTCATCCAGATTGTCCTGGTAGTGGTACCAGTTATTCTTGATTGAATCAAAGCTTGGAAAAATGATAGTGAGCTTGATCATGTTATGGATCCTAAGAATTTTTTCCTAAGGTGATACCCTTCCTTTAGGGATGTGCCTAAGAATAGATCATAGGTATATGCATGATTGAATGGTAAAATATAGTTTGACAACCAGAGCAAGGATGTTGCTCTGAGCTCTGGTTGGATCCTGGTGTTGTGCTGTTTGCCTTTAGAGTTTTAAAAATCCCTATGATGGATTCACCCCACTTGGGTGTTTTCTGAGGTTTTGTTTTATAAAACAACACATGTTTCTCTCTGAATAAGATGATTAGATCATGTGAAGATTTTATGAAACTCACCACAAAATCTGATGATGGTGTAGTAAGTTGGTGATGATGATCTTGATCTGGTTTTGCTAGACTCCTGTTCTTGATCTTGAGCTGACCCCGCTCCTCCTAGCTCCTGGCTTGATCTTGCTATCCACCTGATCCATCCCCCTCCTTATTTCACCGTCCTGGTGATGTTTGATTGATCCTTAGTTGGTTTGGTTGCTGGCTGTGGTGCTTGGTTTAGCTGATGTCTACACTGGCTGTTCTTGTGTGTGTGTGCAGTAGGGTGATGCACTAGTGCCTCCCACGGCTGTGCTTGTGGTTTTGTGATATTGGGCTGCTCTGTGAGCTTGACAACACACCACATGCATGCTGGTGTGTGTCCTGCCTGTGTGCTGGTTATGCACTTGTGGATATGTTCAGAATTTTGAACTTACTCTTACCAGGTTACTTTCATCTGGCTGGTGATTTTGCCTCTCTTGGCTGTTATTTGACTTCTGGATTTGAATTTATGAAAGATGAATTCTTTCATATTGGTGAAACTTGCCCCTTTTTTAAATTTCTCAATGATGAATTTGTCAAGTGCATTTCACTGACATATCTAAGAGAAATAATACTAACACTAATCTTCTTTTGTTTTTATTTAGTCTTTGTTTTGCAGGTACAAAGATAAAGATGAAGATTTAGTTTAGATTAGATATAGGATAGTTAGTAAATATTCCAATGTAATTTTCTTATTCTTTTGTAATTTTCTTTTATTATTCTTGTAATCTTTATTTTATTCAATTGTAATTAAGATTATATTATTATTAATAAAGAATATTCCTATTCTTAGTATATTTACTTTTGTAAGTTATGTGGATGATTCAAATAAGTTATAATGTTATAACTTGATTATATATATTGATGATAAGAAATAAACTTTATATTCATTATTGTTTTTCTTTGGATAGAATTCAAGTTGTAATATTTATCTCTTAATTGAATTAAGATTCAAAACTTATATCTAATTCATTTGAATTATAATTCAAACACTCAAATCTAATATTTCAGATCCATTTGAAAACACATAACTCCTTAAGATCATCTCAAAGTTTATAACAATCATCCTTTAAGACTAAACCTAATCTCAAAGTATGAAAGAAACATTGATCACTTAGGTTTTTATTTGGCAAAAATTTTATCCTCATTTTCACAGATGAATGCATGCAACAATAAATATTCATAAATCTACCCTTCTTTAGGTCCTAAATGCTGGGATGTTACAATCCCTGATCGCACACACGTTCGGGTATCCCGACAACCTCCACGCCCTCGCTCCAGCGAAGCAGCGGAAGCAACAAATCCTTCTAGAAAAAGCCACCCGGAACATGTATCTCGCTGATCCGAGACCATGTGGAAATTCTAAAGGGGGGGGGGAGAGATCCTTCACGAGAAGGTGTGTTGTGAGAGGAGGAGAGGGGGTAACCCAATGGGCATGGCGCCACAGCCAAGGTGGCTTCCCCCACCTCTTCCACATTCATGTGGGTGGAGCTCCCACTCAAAATGAAAAGCCTCCACTCACATAAACATGCCTCCACTCAAAAATCCACTCACATGCATTAACTTTCCACCAAATTTAATGCAAGCTCTCATTTAAATAAAACTCTTTTATTTATCTATTCAGAATTTTGTTAAATACTATAATTAACAAACATTCACATAAAACCTCTTATAACATTTCAATTTCACATGCAGAACCAGTTTTAGCAATTTCAACCGAAACGATTTCGGTGTCTAGTGAAATAAATACCCGCGCTTTCTTTTTCTTTCTCTGGCATATCATTTACTCCGAATGGTGTTGGTATCCCTTAAGTGTGTCACCGTACGGTTCGCGAATAATGTAGACATGATCGATACCCCTCTCCGATCAATAATGAGCAGCAGGACCTGGAGATCCGTACTGACTCCCACACATTCAACGATGACTTCTGTGATCGTGTGAACCATATACGCATGTACCTTAATCCCTTTGTCTCACGATATATTACATGTCCAAGATTCGATCATTGGTATCTCCATACCTAGTTTGATCTCGTTACCGACATGTACTCTTTTCTTGTTCCCGTGATATAACATTCTAGTGATCAAATCACTTGCTTGCAAGGTAACTAATGTGATATCACTGAGAGGGCCCAGCGTAATACTCCGTCACTGGGATGGAAAAAATCCACTCTTGATCCATGAGCCTCAACATAACACCTTCATAGCACTGAATCCACCTTTATAGTCACCCTGTTACGGTGTGACGTTTGATGTTATCCAGATACTCTTTCGGTGTTAGTGATTGACATGATCTCATGGTCTAAGGACTATGATTACTTCGTAAGATGTTTTGGCAATATAAACATAATGACTTTGAGCGTAATGCTATACATTGGATGAATGTTCATCACACCATTCCAATAATGTTGTGACCTTGTTATTAACAACATCCAATGTCCATGATCAGGAAACCTTTGATCATCTTGTTAATCAACGAGCTAGTTTATAAGAGAGGCATAACTAGGAACTTTCTATTTGTTTATTAAACACACATGTATTAATTTCCATATTAATACAATTATAGCATGCAAAATAAAAATTTATCATAAACAAGGAATAAGATAATAACCACTTTATTATTGCCTCTCGGGCATATCCGCTTCAGTCTCCCACTTGCATTAGAGTCAATAATCTAGTTTGAAAACTTTGCGTATTGAACACCTATGGCTTTCTGGTGTTCCATATACCCGATTGCTAGTGGTTAACATAATCTTCGGATCTAACACTTTTAGGTCCGTGTGTATTTGCATGTCTTTGCGTCTTCACGCATCATTCATTTTCTAATGAGATGGCATTGTATAAATTTGGTATTTTGGTGAGACCTTTAGTTCCTTGGGGTTAAATCATGTTGATACTATTGTCATACAATATATCTTTATAGTGTTATCCCGTTGTGAACCACACCTTAGTTTGATAACAAACTACTTAACACAAATCCCCTCCTTTGTTGCTACAATAGCAGTCATATACTTAGCCTTTTGTTGTAGTATCCGTCACAATGTATCAACTTTGGAATTCATCCAAATCCGTCATGGAAACTTCTTTACATTACATTGTGCCACCCACTTAATTTTGTATCTTGTGACAAAACTAATATCAATGTAACACCTTACAATGAACTATATGTAATTGTTTGTCACTTCTACATAAATATATTCTTAGTTCTCCCAAAAGATCATAAAAATATCCTTACTATCGTCTAATGATCATCTTGTGATTCATTATGGTATATGCTTATAACATTTAGAGCATAAGACATATATGGATGTGTACATATCACGGTATGATTGATAAAAATATACTTGTATTTCACTCACCAAGTGTCAAAGCACATCTTGTTTCACTTACCAAGTGTTAGTACACTTGAATCTTGATTCAATTCTTTTCTATGTGACAAGAAACTTTTCTCGTCGTTTCCATATTGAACTCATTCAATATCTCATATATGTACATTTAGCATAATCATATTAGCGTCACAATCTATCCATATAGACATTCATGCCTAATATTCGGGTTTTGCCTAAGTCTTTCATCAAAATGAAATTCTTAACCTTTGTCAATAAAAGTTACATAATTTCCAATCAACAATATGTCCTCCGCATAATGTATTAGAAATGTGCCTCAGCGCTCCCACTTAATTTCTTGCAAATGCAAGCATCTTCATCTTCTCCTGATGAAATTAAACTCCTTTAACAGTTTCATCATGCTGAAGATTCCAACTCCGCGATGCTTACTTCAACCATTGAAGTTTGCTTGCCTTTTTAAGCATCCTTTGAATTAACAAAACCCTTTGGACCGTGTTATGTACATGTCCTAGGTAACCATTCTATTAAAAGAACTTTGTTTTGTTTGTTCAACTACCACATACCAAATTATATGTAGTGGTTGCTACATTAATCCGTCCAGACTAAATATCGCTATGAAAGATCAAATCTTGTCATAGTCAACTCCTTGAACATTTTTGTAAAATCTTTACTGACATGTCGACTATTTCATAGATGTGAAACATCCATATCTATTTCTTTATAGATCCAAATACGACCGATAGGTTTTACACCTTTTCAGAGGGTCTTCCAAGTTCAAAAACTTGATTTCTCATGTATGGAACTATCACGGATTTTATGGCTTCAATCCATTTGACGGAGTCAGGGCCCATCATCAATTCTTTGCATGTAGTCGGTTCATCATTGTTAAAAACAATGATTTACTCTCAAATCATAGTATTTGATTGTTTTACCCGACCTATTCGGTTCAATAGGAACTTAGACCTCCGTGACCACAACCTTTGAGGCACATGAGCCATGAGCATTATGGCTGACTCCAGAACCTTTTCCGGTGCTGCACAACTCAGCACAAATAGCTAAGGTTTGTTAACCTTATCAAAGTTCTATTGTCCTCCCACATCACTTTTGCGAAAAATTCCTTCTCAAGAAACGTCATGTTTCAAGCGACAAACTCTTTTGTCCTTGGAGTTACGGAGGAATACCCAACGATTATTCAAAAGAACCTACAAAGACATGCTCATTTGACATTGGTTGTGAACATCTTTATTATGCATATCATACCAAAATTTAAGAAAAGACAACTCAGGTTTTATGCCAAACCATAACTTTATGGTGTCATTTCAACGGATCACGATGGAGCTCTTTTCAGTGAAAAAGCGGTAGTCTCTAAAGCTTCAATCTTTTAAAACATAATGGCAGTTTTATAAATGACACCTTCGATCTAACCATGTAAAACAAGGTTTCATTACATATCTCAAACACTCCATATTCCTATGGTGTTTCGGGAGATGCAAATCTAGGTGTTTTGCTAAACTTGCAACTCAAATAAATCCCTTTATGATCAAATCATAAATTATTTATTTTCTTGTTACAATGATTTTCCACTTCATCTTGAAAGTCTTTGAACTTTTTCAAATATTTTATACTTCTTCCTCATTAAGTGAACATTCACTCAAATTTCTAGAGAAAGCATATAAAGTTGAAATCCATCGCTTACGACTACACATAATGGACTACATACATCTATATGTATAAATTCCAATAATTTAGTTGTTCGTTCTTCTTTGACCTTTGAACGAAGTTTTAATTATCTCGAGGAAAGTCTCACAAGCGTCATTTGATCAAAATCAAAGACTCCAAAATCCATCAACATGGAGTTTCTTCATGCTTTTCTTTCCAATATAATTTAAACGACGATGTCACTTCGTAAGTGATCTTTCAATCATTTGTCGTGCAGCATTTTAGCATTAGGCCTTATGGATGTGATTTCTCCAACTAAATTTGTAAATCATCCATCTTATATGGAATACGATAATTATTTGAACAATCTTTGTTCTCATAATACCTGATATAAATAACAATTATTAAAACAAATCTTGAAGGCAAGCTTTGATGTCAACAAGAAATACAAACAACAACTTGTTTGTTTTCGATGAACATCATCACATATTCTCTTGCTAGTTACTTAGGCCATTGTAGTTGATGAACTGTGTTGTTCTGTATGATATTTCATACCAACCAATTCGGTATCCAATAACCAAGAACCACATTATTTAACAAGCAAAGAATATAATCATAACATGTATATCATCTATATACCCTAGCTAGACATTTCCAGTCTTTTCTTTTCTCTGCCAAATATTTTATGGACTTTTTCAGCATTTCCTTTTCCTTTTAAAAGAATCTATCAACATCAATAGTGGCACCATACACATGACAAATAGTTCAATGCATGTATAGTCGAATACTAATACCTTTGAACTTGCACTTTGAAGTTGACCACCATCATCAAAATGTTTGGTTTTCTTTCAAAATCCATTCTTTAGTAATCTTTTAGTGCAGTAAACATTTTACTTACATCTTCTATTCATCCTTATCATGCCAACTTTCATGATTAAACTAATATAGCATACAAAGGCGAATTACGAGTATAATTTTAGTTTCCAAAACCTTTTTGGAGGATTAGGATGTCTAGCATCTCCAACCTTCAAATTATGACAGGTGTCGGAGCAGGAACTAGGTCCTGTGCCGGTGCGGGTGCCGGTGCTAGTAGCTTGATACTGGTTACCTTCTGGGGAGGTAAGGGGACTGCAGGAGTGGTCAGAGAGGCATATGAGATGTGTACAAGAAAAATGGGTTCTTACACTCCTAGATAGTGATCAGAGTATACAAGAAAATTAAGTTACTACCTCTATTATTTCTCCTACTTAGGTCAACAGGTGTCGTTGCAGGAACTGGGGCCAGTGTCGGTGCCAGCAGCTTGATGCTGGCACCCTTTTGGAAGCAGACTGCACAAGTGGTAAGAGTCATACGATTAGAAGACAATGGTGCAGAGCAGTTAGTTGCAAGAAAGTCATCAGAGGTTGTGATGAGTACAGAAGAAAATTAATTAGTAGTACCTCTATTCTTGGCCCTTTGGTCTACAGGTGTACGATGGCTTGCAAGTATCTGCCCAGGCTTGCTAAAATCGAGTGCTACCTCGGCCCCTGCTTCAGACCATTCTCACGGACATACTTGAACCAACCCCGTCCACCCAAATAGGTGGTGGCCATCGTCCGTGAGACATCCACATCATATAGTTGCCGCAAGAATTTTGGGTCCTCGATATACAGACTTAGAAACTTGTTGTTTCCGAATGGCTTGTTTATAATGGGGCGATCTACACAAGGGACAACCTTCATGAGAAAATTGATAGACAAGTAAGACGACAACAAGAAAAGTGAGATATAAGATATTACATCAAGTTGTTCTAAACTTCTTGGAATCCTTAGCTGATACCATGGGTACCCTTAGCGAAGAGTGGCCATGCACGATTTTTCTTCCATCTGCCTTTGGAAGGGCATACATGGCCCCCCTTTCAATCCACAAGCTTGACAAGAGGACGGTAGAAGAACGGGCTGAGCAGCTGGTGCATGGTACTAAATGGAATTAAGTGGAAAGGTTAAATTATGTAAATATCATGTAAATCTAACAAGATCAAACAAAATCATCGCCTGAAAAGTAAACAACTTTGATGTTTGTGAACTTCTGATGAGCATAAAGATAAGTATAGCTGATAACAATAGCACGAAAACTCATAACATGTGAAATTGTGGATTTCCAAATTATACCGACTTCTTAGAGAGGTCAGTGCCAACCTGGGTACTGTGTTTGTGCTTCCTTGTCGTGTAGACAATGTATGCTTTTGGTGGGGGCATGAGCAATCTACTAGCCTCTACAACAGCCTCAACCTCCATAGCAACACCTTCAATCTGAGTAAATAGCAACATAGCTCAACAGTTCAATGCAGTACATAGTAGTCATATATATATATAACTGTGTATGAGACAGTCAGACAGATCTAGATATGGATTCACATAAACACAGTTCCTGACTTAATAAAGTCAAACATGTTTCTGAACATCTGATAAGCATGCATGATACCAAGCGAATAATAATTAAATCATACCGCACCATGGTAAGTGGATTAAGAAAAAAAAACCTTCTCTTTAAGCTGGGCCCTTCCTGCCGGGCAGTGGCCTTGCGCTTGTTTGGTGAGTAGTGGTACTGGACGGATCCTCCGGCATGTGGGGGTATCATGTTGTTTGCCGCACCTAGAGAACCGCAAGTTCTCAGGTATGTACCACCGTGCTACAAGAAATAAAGAACATGGAGTCATAGAGGCTTCGACAAAAACATGATGCAGATAGAGACAACTTTGAGAATAGGGATACATCCAGGTTGTAGACAACCACTTTCAGCATGGGAAAAATGGAAGAACAGAACAAATATGCTGCTTCATTACTGTTTTAGGCAACATTTAAGGGAACTGACGGGACCATCACTGTACGTAGTGGTCATGCGTACCACTAGCCCATAGTTCTCCATACCGAATCTGACGCAAAATCCATAACACATTAGTAGAAATTAAAGGTTACAAAGTGAAGAACACCGACTTGGAACCTGACCAAATGCCCCAATCAGAATAGTGGTGACCATGCCCCGATACCGAATCCAAAATAAATTAGTCACCCCCACCCCACCCCACCTACCCTCAACTCCACCCCACCCAAAGGCCCAATCGATCAGAGAAGAGGAGGGAAAATACCGTGATTAGGTGAACATATCCCGATTAGGTGACACTTGCTTTGCTTGCCTGATAATGGGATCTAGGAATTGGAAGTTGCTGGTCGGAAGAGAAAAGGATGGGCATCCAGAATAGTAGTATTACTACTAGTAGGGACAGAAGTACTACACATTTTCTATAGTGTCAGGCAGCTACGGGAAGAGATTCCCGGGTTTTTTGAAAAAATTTCAACACGTCGTGGCGTGGGATAATAAATTGTGCGGGACCCACATACAACCTCTTCCTTTTTCCCTTGTTGTCCCGTGTTCCTCTCCCAGGACCGAGAAAATTGTCCTTTGTTCCTCTCCCAGGACCGAGAAAATCACCCAGTATCGAATCAAACAGATTCGGCTCATGGAGAATTTTTTTTGAACGGAAGAGCTAATATATTAATATCAGAAACAAAGTACAGTATAGCTCATACAACATATACTCTGAAGATCAGCATTTGTGGGAGACGAAGGGATGGCAGAAAAAGATAACGCTTGTTCCAGCATAGGGCACCAGCTCGATGCCTCGAAGGCCGCTTGGGAAGCCTCAAAAGAAGGAAACACACACAAACACACATATATACTACTCTGCTAATGTACGGAATAATTTCTAGTTACAGATCAACAAAGGCCTAAAAATCATAAGGTAACTCCATATTACACTACTACGACAGTAGCGGACCAATCATAGGATAGCTCTACATATATTTAGAGCGATCTTAGGTGCACCCCAAGAGTTTTGCAGCTGGGCTAGTGGTCATGAGACTGCACATACGACACCAAAAGTACACCCCTTATTATGATCAGCAGCCCTACATCGACTCCATCCAGAAGTAGAACAGGTCATCGTCATTACCATCAATGTCCTCTTCGGTTGTCCGCTTCTGCGATTAGTAGATTAACAGATACATTTAAAGAGAAACATCAAAGACACACAACCTGAAAATTTGCCATTCTATTGATATAGTACCTTTTCATCTGGCATAGCATAAGTACCTGCATGAAACCTGTTTCATGCACCTTGCGCTATTTATCTCCTCCCCCTTATACAAGTTGATCTAGATACTAAGGAGCTGCCTCTGTCAGTTGATCTAGATGATCAACATCTGCTTTCCCTACTTGATCTAGATGATAAAGATGTTCTTCCCTCGGTTCATATACTTGACCATGAAATAACCATCTAACATATGTTCTTAGCATTCCAAACATATAAATATGGTCTTTCACTATACTGAAAGGCAGCACCCTCTGATTCACACACAAGCGGCAGGGCAATGTACTTCTGAGTTTTCACAATGAGGTCTAACAAACTAAATAAACTGTACAACACCCAAGATACATTTAGGGCTGCCTAATGGAGCAACCTGCATACCAAATATCTCCATTTGTTTAATTATGACATACAATATTGGTTCTTAATTAGTAAAAGAAAAGCAGGAAACAAATAGATGGCATACATAAACTATATATGCCCATGCATTTCAGAAAACATATTGACATCAATAATTAGTGAAGGTACTTAAGAACATAAATAAAGCCTAGAATCAACTATGACCATATAGAATGAGGACAAATTAAACTACGTACACTACTAGGAAAATGGCTATAGGTAATCAGCACATCCGTGGCTCACATGGTTGAAGTGCCCCACGGCTAAAACAAGCGTGGCTCACCTATGGGCAGTGCCCTACTAGTAACTAGAACAACCGTGGTGCACATGACCATAGTGCACCACAGATATGTGTGGGCTGTGGCCTGTTGACGCCAAACATCCGTAGCGCACATAGGGTAGGTGCGCTACGGTTGTTAGTGTCAACCGTGGCGCACATGGAGGGGGTGCGCTACGCCTAAGCGCATGCCCCTCTCTGCTGTGAAACGGCCAGACACATCCGTGGCGCACTATGGAACGTGCGCCACGGATGTTACTACTCCCTGTGGAGCACTAGGGCAGAGTGCGCCACGGATGTGTCGATTTTTTTTGACAGCACTTTATGTGCACATGTGTGACCATCCACCACCCCACACTTCACTTTCCCCTTCTTCTTCCTCCTTAGATCTAGTCGGGATCTTATCCTTCCCACCTCAATTTCTCCACCCATTCACCATTTTTAGCATGTAGAACTTGCCTTGGATGTTACATAAGTAATAGAGGAAGGTCTCCGGTCTCTCATCTCCTTCTCCGGTCTCACAAGACCTCTCCTTTCCATCTTTCTCGCGATTGGTCTCTCATCTCGGTAAGTTGTCCATGTAAGGATGTGTTCATGTGTATATGGATGATATGCTCATATGTATGTAGATGATCGATGCTCATGATGTGTGTATGAGAGGATCGATGGTCATATGTGTGTGTATATGGAGAGTATCGATGATGCTCATGCATGTGTGTATGGAGAGGATAATGATATGTTCATGTGTGTATGGATCGGTCTCTCTCTCTTGTGTTTGTATGTGAAAAAGTTGCCATTTGTTTTGCCAAAATGTTGATTCATTTCCATTTTGGCAAGAATTTGGTATTTCGC
The DNA here is from genome assembly GCA_023614405.1 of Avena insularis. Taxonomy (NCBI): domain Eukaryota; kingdom Viridiplantae; phylum Streptophyta; class Magnoliopsida; order Poales; family Poaceae; genus Avena; species Avena insularis. The sequence continues at coordinate 152,157,650 of CM042687.1, forward strand.
AAAGGTCCTAATTTTGGGATAGGTCATGCCGAAATTTTCTATCGACCATTGCATGCATGCATTCATTATGTGGTTCTAATAGACTTCTAATTGTACCGTGTACACCGTGCAGGCAAAAATGGTCCGCATAATGAGCGAAGGCATTGTGGCTAGATTTTTGAAATGTGCGACGACCGACATGATACGAAATAACAAGACGGATATAAGATGTCCATGTAGAAGATGCAAACTCAACTGGGTGATCGACCCAGATTCTGGGAATCAGAGGCACTCGCCCGCCATGGTTTCATGGATGGATACACTCGTTGGATAAGCGATGACGAAGACGATGGAGATGGTGAAGGTGGCCAACATGACGATGATCATCATCACGGCGAGAACGGGCGAGATGATGAAGAGTCTCCTGGAGATGGTGAAGGTGCAGAAGCAGACCGGGATGATGATGATCTAGATGCCGGAGGAGCAGACGACAATGGAACAATGTCAGGCTGGGTGCAGGACCCTTATGTGCAAGAGCTGCTTCTCAAGCAAACGAGTAACGCCAGGGCTGCCGCTAGATAGAAAGCCAAGCTTGCGCAACTTGAGAAAGACGCGATTACTCCATTGTATGAAGGATGCAGGCCCGATGATACCCGGTTAAATGTAACGCTCAAGGCTATGGAGATGAAGGCAAAACACAAATTGAGCGACGCAAGCTTCGACGATATGATGGCATTCTGGCACGATCGTCTCCTGGAGGGGAACACATGTCCAACTAGTATCGAGGACGCCAAGAAAATCGTCTGTCCTCTCGATCTACCGCATATTAGATATCACGTATGCATCAACGATTGCATCATTTATCGGGGCGAGGACGCGGAGAAAACCACATGTCCAGTGTGCAGCGTGAGTCAATACAAGAAAGGGAAGAAAGCACCTCGAAAAGTGGTATGGTACTTTCCTATCACTCCTCGTCTGCAGCGCTATTTCACGGACCCTAAGGAAGCGAAGCTCATGCGATGGCATGCGGAAAGGAAGAAGCCAGGAGATGATGATGATGACCCCGAAAAGGATGAGCTGCTGACGCACCCTTCAGATGCTAGCCAGTGGAAAGCATTGGACCTCGAATTCCCAGAATTCGGTGGAGATTCGAGGAACATAAGGCTTGGTGCGAGCACCGATGGACTCAATCTGTTCGGTAGCCAGAGCAGCACACACAGCACTTGGCCCATGTTTGTATGGATGTACAACCTCCCTCCATGCTTGTGCATGAAGAAGAAGTACATACAAATGAGTATGCTAATTCAAGGGCCGAAACAACCTGGTACCGACATCAATCTGTATCTCGGGCTGTTGAAAGAGGAGCTAGCCACGTTATAGGAATCTAGAGCCAATACTTACGACGCCGTCGCACAAGATTATTTCACTATGAGAGCCGCGTTGGTCACTACTGTGCAAGACTATCCAGGTTGCGGGTATATCTCGGGGCAGGTTATCCAAGGATTTTGCGCATGCGTTAGGTGCATGGATAACACAAGCTATCTCCAACTAGAGAAAGATCCAGGGTCATCGAAAACCGTGTTCATGGCGCACCGGAGATGGCTCGGCAAGAATGATCCATGGAGAAAACGTGGAGACCTGTTCGATGGCAAATCCGAGACCCGAGGAATCCTAGAGCATAGAAGCAGCGAAGAAGTGGAAGAGTTGCTGAAAAACTAGAAAGATTGTCCTAAGCCTGGAAAGAAGCGAAAGAGGCAGCAACAAGACAAGCCGCTGATAAAGGTATGGAAAACAAGGTCTGTTTTCTAGGAGTTGCCATACTGGAAGTTTCTCAGCACGCCTCATAGCCTCTACATCATGCATATCACGAAAAACGTGTGCAAGAGTCTGGTCGCCACCATAATCAACATGCCAGATAGGACGAAAGATGGTTCGAAAGCAAGGCACGACCTGATATGCTTGGGTATCCGGAAGGAGCTTCACGGAGGACGCACTACTCCTGATGATCAGGAAGATGACAATGATCATGAGTCGGAGACGACACAAGGTCGTCGGAAGGGTAAAAAGTTCAAGAAGAACGAATATTACTGCCCTCCTTCTTGCTTCACTCTAAGCCAGGATGAGATCAAACAGTTTTTCAAGTGCCTTCTAGGAGTCAAATTTCCTTACGGCTACGCGGGCAAGATAAGCAAATACCTAGACGAGGCGAAGCAGAGGTTCAGTGGCATGAAGTCTCATGACTGTGCCGTGCTAATGACGCAGGTACTTCCGGTCGCACTAAGAGGGATAATGGACGAGCACGTCCATGAAACGTTATTTGGCCTCTGCAAGTTTTTCGACGTCATCTCTAGGAAGTCGATTGGCGTGAATCAGCTCGGGAGGCTACAGGAGGAGATCGTGGTGATACTATGTGATCTTGAGATCTACTTCCCACCCGCATTCTTCGACATTATGGTGCATCTGCTGGTCCATGTCGTGGAGGACATCGTACAACTCAGGCCGATGTTCCTCCGCAGCATGATGGCGTTCGAAAGGATGAACAGACACATCAAAGGATACGTTCGCAACAGGTCCCGTCTAGATGGAAGCATAGCCAAGGGCTTTCTGGCTGAAGAGTGCATCTCTTTCTGCACGAATTATCTAGACATCGAGAACCCTGTCGGTCTTCCCGTCAACAGGCACCTTGGCAAGCTCGACGGATCTGGTCACCGAGAGGGTCGTCGCATACTGCATGCAGACTTCGATTTTCGACGCGCAGACTTTGATCGAGCAAACCTCGTCGCGCTACAACATTTAGAACTGGTCGATCCTTGGGTACAGAAGCACAAAAGGTTAATCGAGAAGAAGTAAAGTGACCGGGGCATACAGAGGACACAGGGAGAAATAATCAAAGAGCACAACTCAGATTTCACGCGTTGGTTTAGGCAGACGCTCCTTGATAATCCCCCGCGATCGCATTCTTCTGACACAGAAAAGATCATATTCACCTTGTCGTAGGGACCGATGCAAAACCTGGTGACCTATCAGGCGTATGATATCAACGGCTACACATTCTACACAGAGGAAAAGGACAACAAGTGTGATTATCAGAACTCAGGCATAACGTCGGAATTCTACACCGATGACAACATGAAGGAAAGATTCTACGGAAGAATCGAGGAGATCTAGGAGCTCGACTACTATGGAGAAAAGGTGCCGATGTTCCGTGTCAGATGGGCAAAGAGCGTCGAAAGAGAAGACCGGTATTTCACAACCATGGTTATACCCGGCCAAATCCAAGGCCCGGTGCAAACGTGGCGAAAATGAACCATGGGTACTGGCTACCAAAGTGGACCAATGTTTTTTCATTACCGACCCGACAAAGCCTAGCCGTGTTGCCGTGAGGAGAGGAAAAAGAAACATCATCGGAATGGATGGAGTCGCCAACGAGCAAGACTTCGACCAGTACGGTGATCCATAGATTGAAGATGACGACGACTACGATGCAGCAACATACATCACAAGAAGAAAAAGGACAACCCTAGCCAAAAAAGGTAGCCCGTTCGAAAGAAGAAACATTAAAGTGCCGGGGCTAAATTATTCAACCGCGACAAAGAAGGGAAAAAGATTGTAAAACGCTAGCTCAAAAAATATTGTAAAACGCGTGGTCGAAAAAGATTGTAATATTCATGGATCTGTTCTTATAAAATTTAGTTATACTTTGAATCATATTTGTACCACTTTTATGACATATATTATCACTTTTGGGCATTTTTGGAATATTTAAAAGTATTTTAAAATCAAAACAAAACTTCTATGGCATATATCACCACTTTTGGGGATTTTTTAGAACATTTAAAAGTATTTTTGAAATAAAACAAAAAAGGTGGGCACCAGGATTCGAACCTAGGTGCTCACAAGTTTAGAATAGAGCTAAGGGCGAAACCAGTGAGATAGGCTAGTGTAGTTGTTAGATAGTGGGGCTGTAGTTTTCTTATACAGTAGTTAGAAGCCGATAGGCGTAGCGCACTAGCCCATAGTGTGCTACAGATATCCGTAGCGCACTATGCCCCAGTGCGCTACGCCTAAGTGGCTTTATCCACACGTGCACTCGACCCCCCCTCTCTCATCCCCATCTATCCATCTCTCAGCCCGATCGAGCACGATCTGCCGCCGCCGCCGTCGCTCTCGATCCGCCGCCTCGCCAGCAGCCGCTGTGTCTGAGGAGGAGGCCTTCCCGCGTCCGAGGAGGAGGAGGTCCGCCCGTGTCCGAGGAGGAGGAGGCCCGCACGCGTCTCAGGAGGTGGAGGCCGCCGTCGTCCGCCCGTCGTCGTCCGCCCGTCGTCCGCCCGTCAGAGGTGAGCGTCACCACTCCCCTCTCTCCCTCTCTCTCCCTCTCTCCCTCTCTCTCCCTCTCCCTCTCCCTCTCTCCTCTCTCTCTGCAGGCCGTTAGGGTTCATTTTTGGCCTTAGGTTTATCCTCTGCGGCTTTCTAGATGTGTGCCTTTCTACATTACTACAGGAGTCAAGAGATAATGTTTAACGAATTAGACCACCTCTGCCTTGTAGATGGAATACTGTAAATTGTAATGTAGTAGATGCATGAGCTGCATATAAAAACAGATCTCAAGAGATAATGTTTGCTCAATGAGTTACAACATGGAAGTCTAGTACAAAAAGGAGAACAATTGATTGATTAAAACAGAATATTTATATCATTTGCTTCTGTAATTTCCTTATCAAACAAGTCAGTTGCTGTTGTCTTGTTTTTGTGAGATTCATCTATTGCATGGAGTATCCTATATTGTTCGAAAGCATGCCGTTTTGTTCTTGATTGTTGTCTTCAAATCTATTTAGTTCTGAACTGAACCCTTACAACCCTTATGGCGCGCCATTGCATTGTGTTTCTGTTTCATTTTGGTACTCGTAGTCATGCTGGAGTTGCTCTTTATACCACATCGCTGCATTTTTTCTGCTAGTACCCTCGAGGCTCATATTTACTGGATATTAGTTTTGAAAAACCCTACTTGCTTGGTAAATGGCAAATCGGACTGGAGCATCCTCTTGCTCACACTCCATTGTGTCTTGCTAGGGATGGTTGAACATATGCTTCATTATGCCCAGAAATTATATTGCCTTCTGCTTAGTTTTCTCAAGCAATTGTTATATTTAGATGCTCCAAGGGAAAACATGTGTGCTGTACTCACATCATTTGTTTTCTGGACAATAGATACCATGACATTCAGTTACATTTTCAATTTGCTGCTCCCTGTGTTGAAGGCATTTTCGTGGATGCTACCCTGTACACTTCGCCATGCTGTGAATTTTGATTTGTTATCATATATTAGTTAATTTGGATCAGTTTTGACTTCCATGGTTTATCCTGTATCATCTTATGTTTCTACTCTGTAGTCAAATCAAGAGCTACATCTGTAATCTAGGGTCTGACCAAACCCATTTTATGGAGATGAGTGGCAATTTTATGTTGACATATAGATATGTTGGTTTGCCAAGATACTCTACTCTACAATATACACAACATATAGTAATTTAGAATATGAGAATATACAATATGCTTCCCTATGTACATGTATTTTCAAACAAATCTATTAAATCATATTATTGACACCCTTATTTACTCTGTGGTGCAGAAACAAAAGGATGCATGACTATAATGCACATGGCTTGAAACGTGATGGTTTGAAATCTGCTTGCTGTCACTTGCTAGTAATCTGATAGTAATCTGCTTACTGTCACTTGCTTCTGTGGTTTGGTCCTTATGGAAAACAAGACAGAATAGCATGGGTCCTGATAGTAATCTGCTTGCTGTCACTTGCTTCTGTGGTTTGGTCCTGATAGTAATCTGCTTGGTGTCACTTGTTGTAATGATCTTCTAGTATAGAAATCCTTGGTCCTTGTATGAACAAAAAGAACAAGTTATTGCTGTCACTTGGTCATTTGTATTCTCATTTGCTTAGTCTGAAGTAGTAAAAGAAAACCTGGCTTAGTCTGAAGTAGTAAAAATGACAACAAGGATTGTTGTATTCTCATTTGCTTGCTGTCACTTGGTCATTTGTATGAAGCACCTTGAAATTGTGCTTGTGCTTGTATGAAGCACTTTATTATGTGTGTATGCAGGTTCTTGTATGAAATGAGTCATGATTTTTGCCGGAATGTTGATTAACTTCCGTTTCGGCAGAAATCGGGCACTCCTAGTTTAAGAAAATTAGCAAAGGTCATGCCGGATTTTTCCATGCATTTAACCAATTTTTTTTTTATTAGTGCAAAGTTGTGTGACAACGACGAGGTTGGATGTTCTAAGCGCATCAGCGCTGAAGGAGAACTCAGACCTCCGAATAAACAATTGTCATTCTGGGAGGTGGCCCAGCGGCTAGAAGACGATGAAGAATACCATCCTTCGGAGAGCGAGGATGATGATATGGAAGACGCGGAGGAAGAAGCCGAAGGAACGGCGGGTGATGAAACAACTTATGGCGGCGAGGGCACAGGGAGTGGTAGCAATCCTCCTAAGAAGAAGAAGCAGCCGAAGGACCGGCGCCCAAACACGGTCAGCACCGTCAGGGAGGAAATTACCGAAGTGAGCCCATCAGGGGTTCCTTTGGAGCCTGCCCTTGTCGTCAAAGGGTACGGTGGACAAGTGGCGGCGATCACCCGGACAACCATCTCGATCAACACCGAGAATATCCGGCATAAAGATAATGGCCACTTGCGCACACTCCTCTTCGAGAAGCTGCACGCAAGATACAAGTTCCCCGCTAAGTATCAGAACACAAGTTATCATGGGAACGAAGTAAACAAATCCGCCCTCACAAAGATGAGCACTGCCCTGGCCAGCTGGAGAACCCGGATAAAGAAGAAGATCTATAAAGAAGGCAAAAGTCTCGAGGAGATCCAGAAGATTGACCCGCAGATCACCGAAGATCAGTTGTGGGAGTTCAAGGAGAGGTGTGAATCCGAAAGAGCCCTGGCCAATAGTAATCAAGGAAAGGTGCTGCAGGCGATGAACATAGGTCATCACCATCTCGGATCTGGTGGATCTGAATCATGGAGGCCAAATGGAATAAGGAGGACGAAGAGTATAGATCCAAGGATAGAAAACCCTTTATAAATTCGAACCCAGGCAGGTTCGAAACTTCATCAGGGCCCGTTACCATGTGGACCCAAAAACCAAACAACTCACCGCGGATCCTGCGGTGAAGGAATTCGAGGAAATTGTGGTAAGTATAATCTAATTACCGCGGAATAACTCGATTGCAATCTAATCGATGATCTAAATGATTCACTGTTACTTATTCTGCAGGAGGAGGAAATTGTTGCTAGTCATGGATCCCAGGGTTCCTCATCCCAGGGGTCGACGGCGGCCACCCGGTGGGATAACCCTTTTAACAGGGCGATGAACCGGGCCAAGAAAATAGAGCCGGTTACGAATAAGCCGTTGTCGGCTGGCCGTCTGGCCGGCCTCGGGGGTAAGAATTGGGTGGATCATTTAGGTCCACCGCCGAGGACGCATGTGGCGCCATCGGGAAGGAGCGAGGAGGAAAATCGCGAGGTTCAAGAACTTAAGGAACAAGTGGCGTGGATCCCACAGATCGTCCAAGACAACCTGACAATCACCCTCACGTCCTTCCTGCCTACCTTGGTGGAGTCAATAGCGAACTGGAGTGCGGGTGGTCGAGTAGGGCCATGCCCGATTCCAAGCATGGTCAGCAGCCACTCGAACAACGCGGCGCCGACGAATCAGGCGAACTACGTGTTCGTGACTCCGCCCGCTAGCACCGTGGCGCCGCAAGTGTTGGTGACTCCCCCTGCCATCACCGCGGCGCCGGAGTACATGTTGGTGCCCCCTTGCCATCGTCGCGGCGGCACCGGAGCTCCAAGCACTCGTCGGTAGGGAGAATACACCGGCGGCCAGCACCGCTCCATTAAGAAGCCCTTCCGTCTCTTGCAAGCCCGTTGCCGTATGCGGTGCGTCGACATTAGCCGATCTCGACGCCATCACGGTAAACAAATTGCTTTACCGCCTTTCACGCCATCTATTACTCTTATGGCATCTCTGACGACGCCGTACATGTTTTCCGCAGACGGATGTTCCTTGCACTCTCTTATGCTACGTGAACAACGAGCTGAGGGATGTTGCCAAGGGTACCATCGTTCAACCCTTGCAGTGCACGTTCCACTCAAGGCCGATGCCAGATAGCGTGCACATGGTTAAAATTAGTCGGGTGCTAAGGGGCTGCGACGACCTGGAACCTCCCATTCAACCCCCAGGAGCGGATGAAGAAGAGCCGTCTGTCCTCAGAACTTGCTTCGGCTTATTCTTGCTATGGCCAAAGAGCATGATGCGTTTAGGCACGGCGGGGGCCATCATGCCACAGACAACAGCACCGCCTGTCGTGCCAGAGACAAGCGGTGGCAAGGCCCCCTTACCGCCCTCGCCATCACCTCCATGCGGTGGGTCGGATGATCATGTTGATGATATGCACATGGCGCAGGATCCGGCCGAGGACGACGAAGATTGGAATAATCACTTCTTCAACACTCAGTTTAGCAACGAAGACCTAGCTGGTGGCCCCACAGAGAAAGCCACTATCACCAAGGGTCTGTTTGGTTCTCAGGAGACGCCTCCAGCTTGCGCCTTTACAGAGCCAGCTGATACAACCAACCGGCCCTTTATTCTAAGCCCTGACACACTACATAGGGGAGCCGGTGCTCAGATTGCGGTGCCTTCCCGCTCTCCAAAAGGAAAAAAGGGCAGGAAAAGAAAATCTAGCAGCTCGAGCCAGCCGGTGGCGTCAACAACTGCGAATCCGATCAGGTTTCGGGACGGGCCACCAAGACCCGAGGGTATTATGTGGAGGATTCATGTGGCGGGTGAGCCCATGCTACCTAAGAATTTGCGGAAGATCGCCAGTTCAGAACTGCAGAGTGTGCATGACTGCGTGCTGACGATAGAGAGACGCCTTCTATCGGAGAAAGATCCCTCGCACTCGGTATTCGTGGTTAAGGTGCCACCAGGCTTGGGCTTCGTCGACAATGCCCCTCTGGATCTGTTTGTCCTGCGGTTCGACGACATCTTCAATATGTTCCACCTATACCCGCTGCACTATACCATGGTCCGTATCTTTTCTCTCAGCCTGGCCATGCAGATCATTAGAGAGAACACACCGGGCATCGCTATAGTGGACCCCTACTACATGCGTGACGGCTACTTGGGTTCCCCCGCCGAACGACGTATCATGGCCTCATACCTAAAAAGAATCCTCGTGGCGAACAAGACAAAGGAATACATTCTCGTGCCTTACTTTCCCGAGTAAGTCGTTATTCACTCGCCACCGTCGATTGGCTTTATTAGATCATCATCATTCTTTTTCCAACACATTCCATTTGAATTTTTTGCGCAGAGATGAACACTGCACGCTCATCTCCTTATCGCCGGAGCATTCCCACGCCATGTATTTCGACTCGGGGAGTCTAGAAAAGAAGAAAAACTACGACAAGATCAAGGAAGTTCCGGATGATGCTCTCACTGGCTTTGCCACAACGGAAGGCACCACCTTCGTGTGTACGAAGGTCAAGTTTGGCAGGCACGTCTTCAACCACGTAACGGAGTTCCCCTGCGTGAAGCAGCCGGAAAACAGTAAGAAGGAAGCCTACTACGCCCTCCATCACATGAGGGCGTTCCTACTTGACCAGCAGAATTCTATGCTGCCAGATCATCTCAAACAGTGGGCCGAAGCAAAGGCCAAGATCAATGATTCAGATATTAGACAAGAGATGTATTGCATCCAAGAGCAGTTTGGGGCAATCATCTTTCGTGATGTCATGACTTCGGGGGGATCTTCTACAGAGGAAATATCCTGAATAACCGTGACATAGAAGATCGCCTAGAGATGCAGGGTGACTATAGGAAGTTCATGACGAGACAAGGCGTCCTCCCGTTCCCTAAGCCGAGCCAGAAGGCTTGATGTTGGCCTAGTTGTAGTTACAAACTATAGATGACCTTTGTGTGTGTGTAGACAAGTGTACATGCTACTATACTTACCTTATTAGGTTTATGAATCATCGCTTACTTCTTTTGCTTATTATTATTATATATCAATCAATGCTTGGTTTTTTTGCTTACTCTTTGTTCCTTTGCTCACTTTGGTCCTTCTTTTTTTCCTTACTCTTTTTTCGAGAATAATGTCGATGATTGAAATGTCGTGGCACACTATATATGTGAATGTGCTACGATGGGATTGTGAGCCTTGTGATATGCACAAGTCCAGGTCTTGTGCATCCTACTTGGATCACAGTTCCATCGTAGCATATTCCTGTGTCCAACGACCTATGTATATATATGAGGCATTCTTTTCGAGTTATTTTTGTCTTTTTCGAGAATAATGCTGATGATTGAAATGTCGTGGCACAATATATATGTGAATGTGCTACGACAGGATAGTTAGCCCTGTGATATGCACAAGTCCAAGAATTGTGCATCCTACTTGGCTAACCGTTCCGTCGTAGCATATTCCTGTGTCCAACGACCTAGCTAGTTATATATGAGGCATTCTTTTCGAGCTACTTTGGTCTTTTTCGAGAATAATGCCGATGATTGAAATGTCGTGGCACAATATATATGTGAATGTGCTACAATGGGACTGTAAGCCTTGTGTTATGCACAAGTCTAGATGTTGTGCATCCTACTTGGCTTACAGTTCCATCGTAGCATATTCCTGTGTCCAACGACCTAGCTAGTTATATATGAGGCATGCTTTTTGAGTTACTTTGGTCTTTTTCGAGAATAATGCCGATGATTGAAATGTCATGGCACAATATATATGTGAATGTGCTACGATGGGACTGTAAGCCTTGTGTTATGCACAAGTCTAGATGTTGTGCATCCTACTTGGCTTACGGTTCCATCATAGCATATTCCTATGTCCAACGACCTAGCTAGTTATATATGAGGCATGCTTTTTGAGTTACTTTGGTCTTTTTCGAGAATAATGCCGATGATTGAAATGTCATGGCACGCTATATATGTGAATGTGCTGCGATGGGATTGTCTGCCTTGTGCTATGCACAGGTCCAGGTGTTGTGCATCCTACTTGGCGGACAGTTCCATCGTAGCATATTCCTATGTCGAACAACCTAGTTATATATGAGGCATGATTTTTGAGTTTGGTCTTTTTGATTTAGGAGTACTTTCTATAAGTGTATCTTCATATGCATACTTTAATTATATATGTTTTTTTCAATCACCGGTTAATTATTATTGTCAATTTATAGATGACGTGGTACGTCGTGTACAAGGGACGGGTTCCCGGAGTCTACGATGATTGGGAAGACTGCCGGAGACAGGTGCACCGTTTCAGCGGCAATAGCTACAAAGGGTACAACACTATGGCAGAGGCGGAAGCTAGATACACGCGCTATCTAGCGGGAGTTAGGACAAGGAACCGGATGAAGACCTACACCTTCACCGCGGTGGTGATCATGCTTATCTTCTTTGGTTGTTTATCCCGCGTTTGTGTCTAGCTAGTTTAGATGTCTAGGCGAGCTTCCGAGCTCTAACTTGTTCGATCGACACATGTATTCGCATGTCACCAACTACTTTGTAACTTGATCGAAACAATGTAACTTATACTATGTATTCATGTATGAGACTTATCTATATGTATTTGTTTCAATCTTGTTTTTCAAATTGTGTATTTATATATATAATTGTATATCTTGTATCTATGTGTGTATATCTGCTGTAATATTGTATATAATCTGTATTGTATACAATCTGGCTCGGAAATTAAAAAAAACAAAAAAACACCTATGGCGCACATGACCTACCTTTTGTGGCGCACTACACCTAAAGTGCACTTTAGAAGCTTAGTGGCGCACTGGGAAGTGCGCCACAAAAGATCCTACACGTAGAGCACCTTCCCACATAGCCGTGGCGCACTAGCAGGTGCGCTACGGCTATCTCGACACAACCGTGACGCACTAGGCAGTGCGCCACGGCTAGGAGATAGTCAGTGGCAAGAAGGGTCTGGCGCATGACCGCTAGTGCACCACAGATGCTCTTTTCAAGTGCGCCACGAATGGCCATTTCCCTAGTAGTGGTATTTGAGGAGGCAAATCTAGTGAAATGGAAATAAATTTCCAACCAGATCGAGCTAGAGATAGAAGGACTACCGTGGCATCCACGTGACCACCGGTGCTTCTCAAGAACACTGATAGGTAGGTAAAACTTATTCGGGCGCATGGTGGTGAGATGAGGAGCAGCGGTGAGCGTGTCTGTTTTGTGGGATTGCAAGGGGGTGAGGGTCTAGGCGGCGGAGGGTGGATGTTAACACAATGCGAATGGGTGGGGAGGGATGATACGTCCAAAACGTATCTACTTTCCCGAACACTTTTGTTATTGTTTCCCTTCTAAACTTGTGTGATTTCGATACAACTAACACGGACTGACGCTGTTTTCAGCAGAATTACCTTGGTGTATAGTTTTTGTGCAGAAAATCAACTACCAGGAAAAATCCCGGAAAATATGCCAAAAATCTTGTTTCACCAGAAGACTCACAGAGCCATAATACGATATAGAGTGGGGCACTGAGGGGCCCATACCCCCTGCCACATGGGCCAGGACTGGCCGCGCTTGGAGGGGGTGTGGCCGATTCAGGCACCCCCTCGGCCTCCCTATTCGCCTATAAGTTGCCTATTGACCTAAAAACCAAGGGGGGTTCGACATTTTTCCAGAAAGAGTTCCACTGCGCCGCCACGACCAAAAACCGCGATTCGGAACTAGAAACTCAGTTCTGGCACCCTGCCGGGACGGGGAATTTCGAGAGGATCATCACCATCATCAAAAATGCCTCTCCATCAACCATCCATGTTTCCCCCATCCATGAGTGAGTAATCCCCCGCTGTAGGTTATGGGGATGGAAGGGATTGGATGAGTTCTATCATGTAATCGAATAAGATTGTTAGGGCATGGTGCCTAGTATCTCTATTAGTGCTTTTTGACTTTGTTGCAACTTGTTGTGCTTAATGCTTGTCACTAGGGCCCGAGTGCCATGATCTCAGATCTGATCTTATTATTGATTCATGATGATAGTATTGTTTGTGATCTTATCTACAAGTTGTGTACACATATCATTGTCCGGATCCAAAGGCCCCGAAGTGATAGAAATTGGGACAGCCGGAGGGGATGGTTGTGATATGAGGATCACATGTGTTCACGGAGTGTTAATGCTTTGCTCCGGTGCTCTATTAAAAGGAGTACCTTAATTGCCAGTAGATTCCCTTGAGGCCCCACTGCAACGGGCTGGCAGGACAAAAGATGTTGTGCAAGTTCTCATCGCGAGCACGTATGACTATATATGGAGCACATGCCTATGATTGTTTAGTACTTGGATGCTTTACCTTGTTTATCTGCAAATTCCCTAGATCTTGAAGTTACATGTTTAGACTCGTCCATGCAACACCCGTCCATCCATCCCTATTCCTACCGCACTCATATCCTACTGTTTTCTACTATTATTACTATTGCTTTTGTTCTACTGCTGCTGTTACTTTGCTATTGATACTACAAAACTGTTGCTACTAATAAACTACTGTGAGGAAGACTATTTCCAGGTGTAGCTGAATTGACAACTCAGTTGTTAAGGCTTATAAGTATTCTTTGTCTCCCCTTGTGTCGAATCAATAAATTGGGTAATACTACCCTCGAAGACTGTTGCGATCCCCTATACTTGTGGGTCATCAAGATTATTTTCTAGCGCCGTTGCTGGGGTGCATAGCTTTATTTGTAAGTTCACTTGGATCTATTATTGTCCACTGCTACTCCTATCATCATGGGGAAGTCTCGTGATGGAAAGTTTCCTATTTTACCATCCACTACAAGAAGAGGTACAGTCCTAAACACCTCTACTTCTCTTGATTCACCGTCTGTTATAATTAAGCTTGTTACACCACCGCCACATACACATGCTACACACACTGCTACTACTGCTGATTCTGAAATTGCATCTGATACTCATGATGTTACTTCTACTGTGCTTGATGCGAGTTGTTCATTAGATGCTACTATTGCTAGAACTATTTTGGGAAACACTGAAACTCCTAGTGAAGACACTATTACACCTATTAGCTCACCTGGGTCTAGAGAGAGATATGATATTAGTGATGGTTACAATGAAATGACCGATGAATTTATTGAAGAGTACCAAAACACACATGGTGCTAGTGCTATTAGGAGTCTCCTTGAGAGACGTACCATTATTCCTAAACTCTCTTCTAATCCTAAGTATTCCACTTCTCCCATAGATATTAAAGATAAATATTATGATTTCTCTCTTGATTTATCCTATTTAGACATTGTTGAGAAAGAACCTTTTTGTGGGACTGAGAATGAGAGTGCTGTGGCACATATGAATGAGCTTTCCACTATGAGTGCCTTATTCTCTGATGATTTTAAGATGCGCAAGTACTTTGTTACTAAGATCTTCCCCTTTTCACTAAAAGGAGAAGCTAAAGCTTGGTTTAATAGATTACTTCCTGGATCCATTGATAGCCCTGATTGCTTGATTGCTTCTTTCTTTCAGAAATATTTTCCTCCCAGTGCTAGACATGCTGCTTTGTAGAAACTTTTTGATTTTAAACAGGGAGAAGAAGAGAAATTGCCTGAGTCTTGGACAAGGTTCCGTTCCTTGATTCATGCTCATCCTAGATGTCCATTACCTAAAAATGAGCTTCTTGATATTTATTACAGTGGACTAACTGATGATTCTAGGACCTACCTAGATAGTTTTGCTGATTGTGTTTTCAGGAAAAGAACTCCTACTGATACTGATGAATTAATGGCTAAAATAAGCAAGAATTATGACGATTGGACTTCAACTGAGCTAAATACACCTAAGACTATTACTCCTGGACCAATTGTGTGTAAGACCCCACCTTTATAAAGGTAAAGGTCCCCGTGATTGCAATGCTAGTCCCTGGATCAAATGCTAGCATCCACATTTTAGGATGAAGTACACAGAAAGAAAGGTCATTCTTACATCATCATTCCAGAGATAACATAGTATTTTACAACTCCATAGCATAGGCTAGTACAAGGGTTTAACTTAACAATATAAATAAAAGTCTTCATCTTCATGTGCCACAGGCAAGCATGTTGAGTGTAGACTCATAACCCTAATCCTCATCAGAGTAACCTACAACATCACAAGTTACATCCACAGTGGGTCAATACATTGGAATAGTATTGGCAAGTGATACCTTAGTAGAATAATAGTTTCTAGCTTCTACATGAATTTGGCTAAGTGTAGCTTAGGCTTGCTTTGCTGAAAATAGGTTTTACCTATCAGTTGAAAACACTAAGTTTTTGTTTGGAAAAAACTCCCAAGGAACCACCAATAGACATTAGTGAACCTTTACCCTTGTTCAACCACAAGTTTTTAACTTAGAAATTGGGATGAGGAGATTCTTGATAGCTTCCATGTCTTGATGCTCAAATTGTCCGTTGCCGGGGACACGGCTAAGTACTTAGATTCTTCCTTCTCGAGAGGTGGTGCACTTTCCCCACAAGACTCGACATGCATCGAGACAAGACCTTTCAGAAGCCTTCCCTTAGACCAGAATGGACGCGCTCCAAACCTATCACCCCCTACCACCAACTATCCATTTGGCTAAGTTATTGCAACCTATGTGATCCAGGTAGAGCCCATAATGCCATGTGGCTGCACTAGAAGCTTCTTTACATATGGCATCTCAAATCCCTTTCTTTTTGGGTGGCTTTCCACAAGTGTGATACACAAGGTAGACCATAGATATGGGCCTTGTGTAACCACTCAACATAACCCAAACATACCATTCCACCCAGGTGATTCATTCACTTAGTTGTTTTATTAAGCAAAAACACAAGTCAAAAGACTTAGCATTTTTTTCCATAGCATGTATAAATTCCACCCTTGGTTGCTACTAGCTAGGCTAAGCATGGCAATAGCAAGTATATTAACTTAGAGAAAATACTAAAAATTCTACAACTACTAGGATTTCCCAAGCATAGCATATAGATACTTAGCAAAAATTATCATGCAAGCCCTATACAAAATATCACTAATGCATAGTCAAAATATTGGGACAAAAATATGAAGCACCACTTGCCTTGATAGTCGGGGAGTAATAACAATCCTCACAGTCATAATCACCACTAGCACCAAAATCTACACATAAAATGATAGCACCAAATTCATATTTCAAATAATCAACAAAAATATATGAATGCATGCAAATGCCATGTGATGATTTTTCTAAACTAAACAAGACAAGTAAAAAAGTACTGAACAATAAACTAAACATTTATACACCAATTAAACTTAATTTGGTTTTTAAAACATTTTCCAAATAATGTTTATACACAAAATAGGCCTACAAATGTCTCTGCATAAAATTATATTTTAATAGAGACAAAATACAAAACCAAGCTTACAGATGTGTAGGATTTAATTTTGTGATTCCATTGGTATATTATTTGTATTTTTAGAAAAAAAAGAACAAAATTTAATAAATTTACAAGTTTTGAATAACTAATAGATTCAAAAACAGATTTTAATTTAAAAACCCAGACACGTGGGCGTATCTGATTGGCCCATACCAGTTCGGCTGGATCGATCAACGAGAGCCGCATGATTTAAATAAAATCGCACGAGCCAGATCTACTCGTACCCCTTCGATAAGTGATCTAATCTAACGCGCTAGATTTAGATTCAACGGCCCTTGACGGCTTGGCCAAGAACTGGCGGCGCGCGTGGTTGCAGCGGCGGCGGCGTTACTGGCGGTGATGGTCCGTCGAATACAGGAGGGGATGGGGGTTGTGGTGTGGCTTACCAGACTCACCAGAACACGAGGAAGCACAACGTGCTGCTGGCATGGACAGGGGCGGGCTGTAGCAGAGGCTAGCGCTCGTCGGAGTTGCGGGCGGCGGCTCGATCGTTTGCAGAGGTGGACGGGGTCGGCGACCTGGGTCACGCGCATGCAAACCAAAAAAATCAGAAGATCCACAAAGGCATAAGGATCACGCTCATTTGAACCAGGAGCGAAGGGGCGGTCGGGGTTCACCGTAATCGCTTGCCGGAGCTCGTCGGACAACGGCGGTGCAGTTCAAAATGCGGGCAGCCTGGTGGTGGAGCGAGTGAGTTGAGTGAGGGGAAATGATCGTGGGGTGCAGAGGTTTTAGTAGGCGGCAGCACGACAGGAAACACTTGCAGAATGAAGGCTAATTATGCCGCGCCATTATCGGCAGCAACGGCAGGGCGACGTGGTCCGCGGGGCGAGATTTGGGGACGATGATGATGGGGCACGTGGGACCAGTGCGTCAGTGAGGGAAGGGTGTGCGCGCGGGTGAGAAATAGAGAGGAGAGGGGAACCCGGGTGGGCTGGCTTTTGGGCTGTTTCTGCTGTTTGGATGGAATGGTGGCGCCAGCCCTTTTCTATTTCTTTTCTCCTTTTCTATTTCTTATTTGATTTTATGAAATCATTTTCAAATGCTATTCAAATTAGTTTGAATTCAAACTTCCTCGGGACTTTTGTAAAATAATTCAAGCATATATTTGTGTATAAAACATTGCTGTTTGATCATAAACACTTTGGTCCATTAAAAACAGAATTAAAACCATGCCTTAATTAAATATTTATAATAGGCATATAAATGGTTTTAAATTTAGATTCTTGTTTTGAAACTTTGAACAAGCTTTGAAATCAACATTCAAATCTTTTCTAGTTGAAACAAAGTATTCTCATGATTTAAAATGGAAATGAAGCCTTTGCCTTTCGTACATAAAAATAATAGGCAAACAATTGGCTTATGTTTTGCAATCTTGTTTGAAATTAATTTAAAATGCATGAGGATGCATGAATGATGTGCAAACTTTATAAATCATGATTTTTGGGATTTTACAAATCTAACCCCCTTAAGGTGAATATCGCCCTCGATATTCGGGTTGGCTAGCAAATAGGTGAGGGTGGTCTTTTCGAAGATCATCTTCTCTTTCCCAAGTTGCTTCCTCTTCGGAATGGTGGTCCCAATGAACTTTGCAAAACTTGATAGTCTTAGTCCGAGTAACCCTTTATGCAGTTTCAAGAATCTTGATAGGCTTCTCTTCATAGGTGAGATCACTTTCCAATTGGACCTCTTCCAAAGGTATAGTATCCTTCAAAAAAGTCTCTTCCATCTCCGGATGGCATTTCTTTAGATGACTTACGTGAAAGACATTGTGAACGGCAGACAATGATTCAGGCAATTCAATCTCATATGCTACTTCTCCTTTATGGCTCAGAATCTTGAATGGTCCAACATATCTTGGTGCCAATTTTCCTTTGACTCCAAATCTCTTCACTCCACGAAGTGGTGACACTCTAAGATAAGCTCTATCACCCACCTCATATGTGACTTCTCTACGCTTTGGATCTGCGTAGCTCTTTTGTCGGGACTATGCTATCTTCAATCTGTCCTTTACCAACTTGACTTTCTCTTCAGCTTCCTTGATTAGTTCTAGCCCGAACAAATTTCTTTCTCCATCACCATTCCATAGCAATGGTGTAGTACACTTTCTTCCATAGAGAAATTCAAACGGTGCCATCTCAATACTGGCTTGATAGCTATTGTTGTAAGAGAATTCTGCGTAAGGCAGACGTTCATCCCAACTAGCACCATAATCTAGGGCACATGCCCTCAACATATCCTCTAGAATCTGGTTGGTCCTTTCTGTCTGTCCATCAGTCTGGGGATGAAAAGCAGTGCTGAATTCCAATCTCATTCCCAATGACTCATGCAGTTGTCTCCAAAAATGGGAAGTGAATTGGGTTCCCCTATCAGACACAATGCTCTTGGGTACTCCATGCAGACACACAATCCTATTCATATAAATCTTGTCTAACTTAGCACTTGTATAGGTTGTCTTCACGGGTATGAAATGAGCCACTTTAGTTAGGCGATCTACCACGACCCAGATAGAATCATATCCTGATATAGTCCTTGGTAGTCCAGTGACGAAATCCATACCAATCTGATCCCACTTCCAATCAGGAATAGGTAGTGGTTGTAACAGTCCTGCTGGTTTTTGATGTTCCGCTTTCACTCTACTACATACATCACACAAAGCAATATGTTCGGCGATGTCCTTCTTGAGATTATTCCACCAAAATCTTTCCTTCACATCCATGTACATTTTGGTGTTACCCAGATGAATGGAATATGGTGAGTTGTGTGCTTCTTGTAAAATCAGTTTCCGAAGCTCCGGATCTTGCGGAATGCAGATACGTTTTCCATAACATAAAGTACCCTGTTCATCTTCATGGAATCCTTTAGCTTTCCCTTTGCTAATTTTTTCCTTAATCTCTTCAATTTCCTTGTCCATCTTTTGGGCTTCCTTGATTTTGTCCAACAAGGTGGGTTGAACATCTAATGACATGAAATGTCCTTCAGGCACTATCTCCAATCTGAAATCCTTGAATTGGGCACATAGATCATCTGGCAATTCTCCCTTATTAAGGCCATTCACATAAACCTTACGGCTTAATGCATCCGCTACAACATTTGCTTTACCGGGATGGTATTGCAAACTCAAGTCATAGTCCTTGAAGAGTTCTAGCCATCTTCTTTGTCTCATGTTGATTTCTTTCTGAGTGAAGATATACTTCAAACTTTTGTGATCTGTGAACACTTCACGTCGCTTTCCCAAAAGATAATGTCTCCATGTTTTGAGTGCATGAACAATAGAGGCTAACTCTAAATCATGAGTAGGAGAATTCACTTCATGAGTTTTGAGTTGTCTCAAGGCATAAGCCACAACTTTCCCTTCTTGCATCAAAACTGCACCTAATCCATGGTGAGATGCATCACAATATACTTGGAAGTCCTTCTCCAAATCTGGCAGACATAAGACTGGTGCTGTCACTAGTCTCTTCTTCAACTCTTGGAAACTGAGTTCACATCCTTCAGTCCAATCAAATTTCTTGTCTTTCTTAAGTAATTCCGTCATTGTCTTAGCTACCTTTGAGAAATTCTCAATGAATCTTCTATAGTATCCTGCCAAGCCAAGGAAACTATGAACTTCTTTCACTGACTTAGGATATTCCCACTCAGTTACAGCTGACACTTTTGCGGGATCAACTGCTACACCATCTCCATATACAATGTGACCAAGAAATCCAACCTCATTCAGCCAGAATTCACACTTGCTGAATTTGGCATACAACTTATGCTCCCTAAGCTTCTCAAGTATCAATCGCAAATGTTCTTCATGCTCTTCATTGCTCTTGGAATAGATCAATGTCATCAATGAAAATGACAATGAATTTGTCAAGAAATTCCATGAACACCTTGTTCATCATATTCATGAAGTAGGCTGGTGCATTTGTCAAACCAAATGGCATCACTGTGTACTCATACAATCCATACCTAGTGGTGAAAGTAGTCTTAGATATATCTTGTTCCCTTATCTTTAGCTGAAAGTAGCTTGAACGGAGATCAATCTTTGAGAACACACGGGCTCCTTCTAACTGATCAAACAAATCATTTATTCTGGGCAAAGGATACTTGTTCTTGATAGTCACCTCATTGAGTGAACGATAATCTATGCATAACCTTTGACTTCTATCTTTCTTTTCAATAGACAAAACTAGTGCACCCCAAGATGAAGAACTTGGTTGAATAAATCCTTTCTATAACTGTTATCCAAGTTGTTTCTTGAGTTCTTTCAACTCATCAACTAACATCTTGTAAGGTCTCTTTGCTATTGGTCCTGATCCTGGCAGCAAGTCAATCAGAAACTCAACATCCCTATCTGGGGGCATTCCTGGCAATTCCTTCGGAAACACATCCGGATATGCTCTCACAATTAGCACACTGTCTATGCTAACCCCCTTAAGAGAATTTAGCTTACTCCTTTTTTATTCAAAGTTAGACTTGAATCTAATCCTTTTATTATCCGGGGTTGTGAGTGTGACAGTATGATTGGCACAATCTAGTACTCCTTCATACTTGGTCATCCAATCCATTCCCAAAATAACATCCAATCCTTGGGAATCTAGGATTATCAGATTGACTGGAAACTTATGCTTTCCAAATTCTACTACTAGATCACGGCATCCAAGACTTACTATCATATCTCCACCAGGAGAACTTACTTTTATAGGACACCCAATATTTTCAGTTGGAAATCCATTTTTATCAACAAATGCTCTTGATATGAATGAATGCGATGCGCCAGTATCGAAAAGAACAAGTGCTAGAATAGAATTGAGTTTGAACTTACCAGCCACAACATCAGATTCTTCATATATTTCTTCCACATTGATGTGGTTCACTTGTCCCTTTTGGAAGGGATTGGGCTTGTTGGCACCATCAACTTTCTTTTCTAGGAACTCATTATCATAGTGCCCCATCTTCTTACACTTGAAACATTCAACCTGACTGAGATCTTTCTTTACAGGCTGACTCCCACTTCCACTTCCTCCTCCACTATGGTGGCTCTTGTGTCCACTCTTGTGGTTCTTATACTTGTCATTATCATGACTGCGGTGATGCTTGTTATCATGATGGCGGTTGTGGCTGTGGTGGTTGTTGTACTTTCCATGTTTGTGGGATCCAGAACTCCCACTATCATCATGATGGGAATGCTTGTGAGACAATCCTGAGCTGTGCTTATCAAAGCTATGCTTCCTCTTTCTACTCTCAACCTGTTTGATCTTGTTTTCCAAGATGGTAGCCTTGTCACAAAGTGATTGGTAGGTTGGAACATAGGCAATAGACAGCTGCAGGTTCAACTCATCATTCAGTACTTCGAGGAATTTCTCCTTCCTCTTTGCATCATTATCAACTTCATCCGGTGCGTAGCGCGCTAGATTGTTGAATTTCTCAATATACTCAACCACACTACGGTGACATTGCTTCAGATTGTGGAACTCCTTCTTCTTCAAATTCATCACTCTGGATGAGATGTGAGTTGTACAGAATCCTTCCTCAAAGATATCCCAAGTCACATCCTCAATGGGAGTGGTGATCTGGAAGTTATCCCACCATGTTGCTGCTGGCCCTTCAAGCAGATGTGCTGCGAACCTGACCTTTTCTTCGTCGGTGCAGCCAACAGTCACCAAGTCCTTGTTCACTGAACGTAACTAGTCATTGGCTATCATTGGATCAGTGGTTCCCGAGAACTTTGGAGGCCTTAGTCTCAAAAGTCTGGTGAGCATGTCAAATCCCGGAGGATTATTCTGATTGTTGTTATTGTTATTCTGGTTCTGGTTCTGCATGAACTGTGTCATCATCTGTATCAGTTGATCAGGTGCTGTCATCAATTGCTGCATCTCGGGAGTGACGTTGTTGTTGTTGTTGTTGTTTTGGTTGGGGTTGGCACGTCGAGGAGGCATCTATGGTTTTAATAAGGATAAGAATGAGATACCCATATATGCTTAACATGCATAATACATCACATAGAGAAATAACAATAACTAGGCATCAAAGTAACATATTGTTTAAACGACATAAACAACAAGTTTTGAAAATGCAAACACACCATAGCAAGCCATCCACATGTTGGATGGTCATTGAGACTCAATAATCAAAGTACGGTAGATGAAAGATAATAGAGTAGTCTACACTACTCCTCCGCATCAATCTCCACATCAACAAGGGTAACACTTGCATTCTCTATGGCTGTCTTATACTCATTAACACTAGTGCTCAAGGCCTCAATCTTTGCCCTAAGAGCCCTCTTCTGTGAGCGAAGCCTCTTGATCACTCCCTGCTGGTGCTCAAGCTCGAAGTCCTTGGCCTCTAACTCTTCCTTCATCTCCCGGATCTTGTTGTTCCTGTCTTGGACTCTTTTCTCCTGGCTGTTGAACTTGTTGTCCTGGCTTTCAAATTTGGCCTCCATTTCCTTGATGATATCGTCTTGCTCCGCGAAGAGCTTGTCTTTCTCTCGTAGCTGAACCTGGAGCTCGTCATTGCTAAGCATGACGTTGGTCCTATCAGTATCAAGGTGTCTAATAAGACCCTCTAGGTCCTAAAGGTACAGACGGATCAGCTCCATCGTCTCTCTAGTAGCATCATCGTACTCTATAGCCTCACCCTTCTCATTGCGTCTCCCGAAGGGGTGAAAGTAAAGACCTCTAAGCTCGGTGGAGTGCCTCCCTACAAGGCGTCCAAGTAACTCCTGCATGACTACATCTAATCCTCTCTCCTTGTCATCATGCATCAGCTTGAAAGTGATAGCCTCCGTGGGTGGCTCTGCCTGGCGTCCCGGCTATGTGACTCTGAAGCCCCATAGGTCCTTCCTCTCAAACTTGGTGAGCTGAAGTGTCGTGATGCTAGGAAGTGGAAGGTTGAGCACACTAGTGAGATCAATGAGACGAGTACCAAAAAGAGTTCCCTTGAACTCCTCGGCCGTGCTGATAAGAACATTAGGCATCTATTTTTATAAGATAGAGAAAAGTTAGAACCAACACAAGTAGAGAAAATTCACAAGACAAAATATCACAAGCACATCTTTTAGCAATAAACACACAAGTCATGGCATACACAAATCCATTACAAACACCAAAGGTTCAACATAACTTAGACAATTTTTTGGAAGTAAAAATGATAAGTGTGGTGGTCCAACTAACGAAGTACATTACATTTTTCACTCACTAAACAAAATAGCTATCAGGGCATCCTTAGTGGCCATCTGTCTATCTTGTTCACAAGACTCCCATATTAAGTCTATGATGTCTCCCCTTAGTTGTTGGTTGGTAGTCTCTAATTCTCGGGTATGCTTCTTTTATTCTCTAAGGTCATTTTGGGTGTTGAGCATTCTGCACTTGAGTCTATCACCAAGCTCCTTGATGGCATTCCAAGCTGCATTTCTTGCAGAGTCAAAGAATGTTGTGTGCATTTCGGAGTTGGTGACCATACAAAATCCTGACTCCTTGTGGTTGTCTTCCTTGTTTTTGTATAAGTGAAGTTGCATCCACCAATACTCTTCTCCTTCATCCATCATAGGGAATCCTTTGTACACAGCTGCACCATGTATCCCCATGGTAACCATAAGATTCTTGAGTTCTTTGGGAAATTCAGTCTCACACTCCAAGGTCATGGTCATGAGTGGTCCCTTCCTCACGGATTCGTTGATGGAGTTCATCTACAAATAGAGATGAGGAAGAAGATTAGAAAAGTTTACGAGAAGAAAAAGACAACCGTGGAAATTTTTCAAGGTGTTGAATTTTTCCTTAGTGGTTTCTTAGTCTAATCCAACCTAGGGTCATAATCCTACAGGCAACACAGTGCTCTGATACCATCTGTAAGACCCCACATTTATAAAGGTAAAGGTCCCTGTGATTGTAATGCTAGTCCCTGGATCAAATGCTAGCATCCACTCTTTAAGATGAAGTACACAGAAACAAAGGTCATTATGACATCGTCATTCCAGAGATAACATAGTCTTTTACAACTCCATAGCCATAGGCTAGTACAAGAGTTTAACTTAACAATATAAATAAAAGTCTTCATCTTCATGTGCCACAGGCAAGCATGTTGAGTGTAGACTCATAACCCTAATCCTCATAAGAGTAACCTCCAACATCACAAGTTACAGCCATAGTGGGTCAATACATTGGAATAGTATTGGCAAGTGATACCTTAGTAGAATAATAGTTTCTAGCTTCTACATGAGTTTGGCTAAGTGTAGCTTAGGCTTGCTTTGCTCAAAATAGGTTTTACCTATCAGTTGAAAACACTAAGTTTTTGTTTGGCAAAAACTCCCAAGGAACCACCAATAGACATTGGTGAACCTTTACCCTTGTTCAACCACAAGTTTTTAACTTAGAAATTGGGATGAGGAGATTCTTGATAGCTTCCATGTCTTGATGCTCAAATTGTCCGTTGCCGGGGACACGGCTAAGTACTTAGATTCTTCCTTCTCGAGAGGTGGTGCACTTTCCCCACAAGACTCGACATGCATCGAGACAAGACCGTTCAGAAGCCTTCCCTTAGACCAGAATGGACGCTCTCCAAACCTATCACCCCCTACCACCAACTATCCTTTTGGCTAAGTTATTGCAACCTATGTGATCCAGGCAGAGCCCATAATGCCATGTGGCTTCACTAGAATCTTCTTAACATATGGCATCTCAAATCTCTTTGTTTCTGGGTGGCTTTCCAGAAGTGTGATACACAAGGTAGACCATAGATATGGGCCTTGTGTAACCACTCAACATAACCGAAACATACCATTCCACCCAGGTGATTCATTCACTTAGTTGTTTTATTAAGCAAAAACACAAGTCAAAAGACTTAGCAATTTTTTTCCATAGCATGTATAAATTCCACCCTTGGTTGCTACTAGCTAGGCTAAGCATGGCAATAGCAAGTATCTTAACTTAGAGAAAATACTAAAAATTCTACAACTACTAGGATTTCCCAAGCATAGCATATAGATACTTAGCAAAAATTATCATGCAAGCCCTATACAAAATACCACTAATGCATAGTCAAAATATTGGGACAAGAATATGAACCACCACTTGCCTTGATAGTCGGGGGAGTAACAACAATCCTCACAGTCACAATCACCACTAGCACCAAAATCTACACATAAAATGATAGCACCAAATTCATATTTCAAATAATCAAGCAAAAGTATTCGAATGCATGCAAATGCCATGTGATTATTTTTATAAACTAAACAAGACAAGTAAAACAGTACTGAACAATAAACTAAACATTTATACACCAATTAAACTTAATTTGGTTTTTAAAACATTTTCCAAATATTTTTTATACACAAAATAGGCATACAAATGTCTCTGCATAAAATTCTATTTTAACAAAGACAAAATACAAAACCAAGCTTACTGATGTGTATGATTTAATTTTGTGATTCCAATGGTATATTATTTGTATGTTTTGGATAAACGAAACAAAAGTTATTGAATTTACAAGTTTGAATAACTAATAGATTCAAAAATAGTTTTTAATTTAAAAACCCAGACACGTGGGCATATCTCATTGGCCCGTACCGGTTCGACTGGATCGATCAACGAGAGCCACAGGATTTAAATGAAATCGCACGCGCCAGATCTACTCGTACCCCTTCGATAAGTGATCTAATCTATTGCGCTAGATTTAGATCCAACGGCCCACGACGTCTTGGACAAGAACTGGCGGCGTGTGGTTGCAGCGGCGGCGGCGCTACTGGCAGCGACAGTCCGGCTAATACAGGAGGGGCTGGGGGTTGTGGTGTGGCTTACCAGACTCGCAAGAACACGAGGAAGCACAACGTGCTGCTGGCATGGACAGGGGCGGGCTGTAGCAGAGGCTAGCGCTCGTAGGAGTTGCAGGAGGCGGCTCGATCGTTTGCAGAGGTGGACGGGGACGGTGACCTGGGTCACACGCAGGCAAACCAAAAACATCAGAAGATGCACAAAGGCATAAGGATCACGCTCATTTGAACCAGGAGCGAAGGGGCGGTCAGGGTTCACCGTAATCGCTTGCCGGAGCTAGTCGGACAGCGGCAGTGCGGTTCAAAATGCGGGCAGCCTGGTGGCGGAGCGAGTGAGTTGAGTGAGGGGAAATGACCGTGGGTTGCAGAGGTTTAAGTAGGCGGTAGTGCGATAGGAAATGCTTGCGGAATCAAGGCTAATTACGCTGCGCAATTATTGGCTGCAACGGCATGGCGACGTGGTCCGCGGGGTGAGATTTGGGGACGATGATGACAGGGCTACGTGGGACCAACGCGTCAATGAGGGAAGGGTGTGTGCGCGGCTGAGAAACAGAGAGGAGAGGGGAACCCGGGTGGGCTGGCTTTTGGGCCGTTTCTGCTGTTGGGCTGGAATGGTGGCGCCGATCCTTTTCTATTTCTTTTCTCCTTTTCTTTTTCTTATTTGATTTTCTAAAATCATTTTCAAATGCTATTCAAATGAGTTTGAATTCAAACTTCCTCTGGACTTTTGTAAAATAATTCAAGCATATATTTGTGTATAAAACATTGTTGTTTGATCATAAACACTTTGGTCCATTAAAAACAGAATTAAAACCATGCCTTAATTAAATATTTATAATAGGCATATAAATGGTTTTAAATTTAGATTCTTGTTTTGAAACTTTGAACAAGATTTGAAATCAACATTCAAACCGTTTCTAGTTGAAACAAAGTATTCTCATGATTTAAAATGGAAATGAAGCCTTTGCCTTTCTTACATAAAAATAATAGGCAAATAATTGGCTTCTGTTTTGCAATCTTGTTTGAAATGAATTTAAAATGCATGAGGATGCATGAATGATGTGCAAACTTTATAAATCATGATTTTTGGGATGTTACATTGTGCCTGAACCAGCTCCAACACCAACACCAACACCAAAGAAGAGGGGAGTGATTGCATTAAATGATGAAGTGATGAAACAAGCTAAGAAATGTCTTAAGGAGAAAGGTATTAGAGCTGAAGATGTGAAGAATCTACCTCCTATAGAAGAATTATGTAAGCCAATTCCCCACTCATACACTATTGAGGTACACTCTCTCCAACACTTTGATGAAGGTGATATTCCCTATGGTAAACCTCCCGATCAATGCTTAGAGGAACTTGACATTTTTATTATTAAACAAGGTAATTTTAATAAACAAGTTCAGAATCATTTATTGGAAAAATCTAGAGCTATTAATGAGTTGAAAGATATTGTGGAAAGAACTGCTAATGATGTTAAAATGCTTTGTAAACACTTCCAAATGGTTCAAATTCAAATTGATCAACTTGCTAAGGTACAAAAAGGTATGCTAGTTAATGCTTCTAGAGATAAACATGCTTATGGAATTAGAACTAGGAGTGGTATAGCTACTGAAGATCCTTTATATCCTGAAGGTCACACTAAAAGAATTGAGAAGGACTCTCAGCAAGGTGAAAGTAGTGGTAGTCCTCATAAGAGAAAGAAAAAGAAACATAAAATGGTTGAGGAACCCTCTGAACCTGCTATGGATCCTAATAGTATATCTGTCTCTGATGCTGAAACTAAGAGTGGTAATGATAAAAATGATGCTCCTAATAAGGAAGAAGTTGATGAAGAACCTAAAAAGCACACTAAGAACACTAGGTACACTAAGGAAGATTTCATTGCTAATAAACATGGTAGTGAAAGAGAACCTTGGGTCAAAAACCTATGCCTTTTCCCAATAAGGAACATAAGTCAAAGGAGGAAGAACACTATAACAAGTTTTGTGAGTGGATGAAACCTTTATTTTTGAAAATTCCTTTGACTGATGCTATTAAGTTGCCTCCTTATTCAAAGTATATGAAGGATATTGTCTCTAATAAAAGGAAGATTCCTAATGAGGAAATTTCTACTTTGCTTGCTAGTTATTCCTTCAATGGTAAGGTTCCAAAGAAAATTGGTGATCTAGGTATACCAATTATTCCTTGATCTATTAAGAATAATTATGTTAGAACTGTTTTGTGTGATTTGGGAGTTGGAGTTAGTGTTATGCCATTTTCTCTCTATAAGAGACTCCAGTTAGAAAAGTTGATACCAACTGATATATCTTTGCAAATGGCTGATAAGTCAACCACTATTCCTGTTGGTATATGTGAGAATGTTCCTGTTCAAGTGGCTCATAATTGCTTGGTTTTAACTGATTTTGTTGTGCTTGAGATTCCTAAAGGTGATAATATGTCTATTATTCTTGGGAGACCTTTTCTTAATACTGCAGGTGCTGTCATCAATTGTAATCAAGGAAAAGTAACATTTAATATTAATGACAAAGAGCATGCTGTCTATTTCCCCAATAAGATTGATAAGAGCTATTACTTGAATTCAATTGGAAATATTGAGAGCATCAAAGTTGGAGAAATATATTGTCCCATTCCACAAGAAAGTTTTGAAACTATTATGATTGGGACTATTGCTATCAAGTTTGAGGTAACATAATCAGTTTATGGAATGCAAAGTTTTGTTTCATTTTAAATTGTTTTGGTAACAAGACTTGATCAACCTTGTTAACAAAGGGATTTAATGAACAAGACAATGATTTCACAGTGGTTATACTTGCTCACTTTTATTTTTCTCGTTCCCAATCTTTGCTCTTTCTCTTGTTACCTTTAGTGTTGCTAGTTGTTTGGTTGTTAGAGTGTCTTAGAACTTCTGTAGTTTTGGTTTTGGTTTGCTTTTTTGCTTCTTCTAAAAAAATCTTTTTCTGCGAGAAATTAAATTTTCATAACCTGAAAATTGGCCAAAAATAAAGTTTACCAAAAAATCCCAGAAAATTCATATTAAAATTTTCCTCGAAAATGGGGGTAGAGGGACACCTGGAGTGCCCCAGGGGGACCCACCAGGCCAGCACACCCCCTGGTGGCGCGGCCAGCCCCAGGGCGCGCCTGGCCTGGGTGGGGCCCACCTGTGGCCCTCTAAGTTGTCTCCTTCCAGCCACTTCTTTCTCTCTCCCAAAAAACACTGAAATTTTTTCTCAAGCTCGAGTTCTTGCTGTTCTTGCTCCCGATTTTCGATCTCCTTGTTCAGCCCTTCTTTTCTCCTAATTTTTGGAGGGATTGCTCCTTGGTATGTGCCTCCTCCGCTTGTCCAATTAGATTTGTGATTGGTAGATTGTATCTTGAGTGTTTTGCTGCTATAGGTGTCAGGTTGTGTGAGCTTGCATGCTTGTTCTATGCTTAGAGACTTCATTTTGATGCATGTTTAGCCCTCTAGCAAGTTCCTATAGTAGTTCCTCATCATTTATCAACTTGGAAATTACTTGGTTTGATGTTTGTCTAAATATTTCAGAAAAGAAGATGAGTGCATACCAACCGAATCAACGTGATTTAATGGTACCTGAGACAATGAAAGTCCATCGTGAGGAAGAAGTCTTCCCTTCCATATATCCATGCCCTGAATTTATGAGAGTCATGGGAATCTTGCATGATTTCCAAACTATGATTACTAATGCAGGGTTGGAACACTTTGTTGAAGAGGAACCATATCAATATGTTAAGCTAACCATGGCTGTGGTGCAGGACTTCCGGTTTATTTGGTCCTCGTCTAACCCCGTGGTCCATTATAAAATCTACAATATAGCTATCGATCTTCCTTTTGCTAATTTTTGTGTAGCTATTAGAGTGCCGCATTGGGGATCTTGTGAGAAGATCAAGGAGAGGCCTAAGCCACTTATGGATTTATATGCTGAAATTTGCCAAGGTTGCGACTTCTCAAAGGAAAGTGGTAAAATTCGGAACATTCAGTTCCCATCCATTAGATATTTTGCCTATTTCATTACCAAGTGTGTTCTTGCTAGAAAGACTACTAGAAAGTTATCTTCATTCGATCTAGATTTTATCTCAGCTTCTTTGAATAGGGATAGATCTTATAACCTGGGTGCTTTGATAGCTTACCATCTTACCACTAACCGCGAGAAGGGTGGAATTTGTGGAGGCCTCATTGCCTCTCGTTTGCTCGGTTTTCATGGTTTAGAGCCTCGCCTTTCAGATTATCGGTTCCCCATAGAGAAACTTGATCTCAATTCCATGGTTCAGCATAACTTTGTTTCTTATTGGGCTTCTGTGAGAGATTTACAGTATGAGATATCCTTTGTCAAGCATGGTTGGAGAGGGGGTAGGACTGAGAAAGTAGTCTATTTGCATGCACCTGTTTTGTTTAATTTTGATAATAGGCAAGGATGGCCGCGGAGGAAGAGTTTGACACATATGTGGTGGAGCTCTCCCAGCAAGAGGAGAATGTTGGAGAGGATGCCAAAGATGATTCGGTTCAACCCTCCAACATGGGGGAGTCTTCATACCAGCAGCCCTCCTACGATTGGACCGCGTCTTCTTCCTCATCGCGAGGGTCTGATTATGATCATTCCTATGATGACCCACCAACTTGGGGTTACTACCCGCGCTATTGAGCCCCACTTAGGCCCAAAGCCTAAGCTTGGGGGGAGGTATACCGACATCACACTCATCTATATATCATGTTTCGTCGGTTCTTTATATATCCATGTTTCGCTTTCTTTTTGGTTTTTGTTTCTGCTTTCCCAAAACACAAAAAAGACCAAAAATATTTTTGTTGTTTTTCTTGGTTTGTTTCTTTGCCTTTTAGCTTTGGTTTGCCTTAAGAAAAATACAAAAAGATTTTTCTTTGTTTGTTTTTGCTTTGTGTGCTTGTTTAAAAAAATCAAAAACACCAAAAATATTTGTTGTTGTTCTTTGGTTTTGTGAAGTTCTTTGCAGGGTTTAGCTATCCTTAGTGGAGTTTGATTTCATGTTATTATTCAAGCCACACAAATGAAGGGAAATAATGAAGATTAAGACAACTTGAGGTGTGGTAAGAGGCTGGTAACGAACTCTATTTGTTTTCATTTTTATACATATGTCATCATTGTGGGAATGCTTAGTCTGTTCATGTAAGGTGTATGTTATTTATGGATGCTTAGTAGTTCTTGCTCTCTTATGATTAGCTCTAGCTTACTAATAGTTTGTAGCATGTCATATGAATGTTTGCTTGCATTGTTTTACTCATAACTTGGTATGATATTGTGGTATCCTCCTCTGAATGTTTCATTTGAATCGACTTGGCACATGCTCAAGCATGCATATGACTAAACAATAGTGAGTAAGCCTAGATGATTTATTTTGCCTTAGATTTCTTGTATCACTTTCATGCCATAATTAGTCTTGTTTTGTTGCAAGCATGATTATGACAGTTATTGCTCTCTCGTTTGTCGCTCCCTCTCTATTGCTAGCCTTAACTTGCACTGAGTATGAGCTCTACTTGTGTTTCCAACTCCCCAAAACCAATATTGTCAAAAGTGTCCACCATACCTACCTACTAGCATCATTTGCTATTCCGTGCATAATCATTATGCCTCGTTTTCTTCCAAATAAAATGTTTGCTTGTTATGAGAAAGTTAGTTAGTAAAGCTCTCACGAACTTGATGGCACACTTTATTTCTTGCACTTAATAAACCTGAACCATTGTGACTGTCCATGAAAGTTATATGCTTGCAAATTATAGGCTGGGAGTTAGCAGAACCGTGCTTTCACGGGGAACGCTTTTAACACCTGTAAATATATACCTAGTTGATATCATTCTCTTTTGTTTGCGGATGTCGTCGGTGTGAAATAAAAGGGGAGCTTGTAAGTCCATGGAGTTATGTATATGTGTTAGAGAAACGTCTGGGCCGCTAGCCTAAGCCATGCCTAATCATGGTGAAAACTTGCAGCATAACCATAGTGAGCTATCTATGAAGCTTTCTTCTTATATAAAAACAGAGACATATTGAAAAGAGGAAAGAGAGAAAAAACGCTATTTTCCCATGGAAAATAAGAAGATTTCTGAGATGCTCACTACCCGCTTTCCTTGTCATTTTGATTATGGGATAGCTCCTGTATCATGTGCAAGGGGTAACCCGTTGGCAGTTCTCTATGATACGCATGTATTTACTATGACAAGAACTTACAAGTAACTAAAGTTGAGTAGCATGAGGAGCGGCCCTCATACTCAAGGGACATAAGATTTCCAGTTTATAGTCTGTCAAGCATATAACTCATATTGGACCCTACTTTCACCTTAACCATCTAAAGATGCCTATGATAGGGGAAATGAGAGATCAAAGCTAATGAGTACCATACTTTCAGCATTTGGAAGCCTTTCAAACTTTTCAAAAGCTTTTCACTTCCTTGTTGAGTCACCACTTATTCTATGAGCACCATCTTGAGAGCATAGTTGTCATTCTTAGTGTAATGTGCTTGTCTCGAAACTTGGTTAATTATGTCATGACTTTGATTCTTGTATATTTGATATCTTTACTTCTAGTCTTCACTTGAACTTCAGAGGTGCCTTGGCATTTATGTTGTGCTCTACAATCAAAGGCAAGCGAGATACCACTCTATCATACCTTCTTATGAGCATTGCAATGTTGCGTATGTTTATGTTTCATGCTACATATTATTATTGAGTTGGAATCTCTTCATAGCTTGCAATGACTATTAAGTAGACTTAGTGGCATACTCCTTATTATGAATTGTCTGAGTATCTACTCATGTGCTGAGAATATATACATCATATGGAGCAAATGTGTTCGTGAAAGTTCTTTTATTGCACTCAGTTTTCAACTGAATTGCTTGAGGACAAGCAATAAGCTAAGCTTGGGGGAGTTGATACGTCCAAAACGTATTTACTTTCTCGAACACTTTTGCTATTGTTTCTCCTCTAAACTTGTGTGGTTTGGATACAGCTAACATGGACTGATGTTGTTTTTAGCAGAATTAGCTTGGTGTCTAGTTTTTGTGCAGAAAATCAACTATCAGGAAAAATCCCGGAAAATATGCCAAAAATCCTATTTCACTGGAAGACTCACGGAGCCATAATACGAGACAGAGTGGGGCATTGAGGGGCCCACACCCCCTTCCGCGCGGGCCAGGCCTGGCCGTGCCTGGAGGGGGTATGGCCGCCTCAGGCACCCCCTCGGCCTCCCTCTTCGCCTATAAGTTGCCTCTTGATATAAAAACCAAGGGGGATTCGACGTTTTTCTAGAAAAAGTTCCGCTGCGCCGCCACAACCAAAAACCACGATTCGAAACCAGAAAATCCGTTTTGGCACCCTACCGGGATAGGGAATTTGGAGAGGATCATCGCCATCATCATCAACAATGCCTCTCCATCAACCATCCATGTTTCCCCCATCCATGAGTGAGTAATCCCCCGTTGTAGGCTATGGGGATGGTAGGGATTGGATGAGTTCTATCATGTAATCGAATAAGATTGTTAGGGCATGGTGCCTAGTATCCCTATTAGTGCTTTTTGAATTTATTGCAACTTGTTGTGCTTAATGCTTGTCACTAGGGCCCTAGTGCCATGACCTCAGATATGATATTATTATTGATTCATGATGATAGTATTGTTTGTGATATTATCTACAAGTTGTGTACACATATCATTGTCCGGATCCAAAGGCCCTGAAGTGACAAAAATTGGGACAGCCGGAGGGGATGGCTGTGATATGAGGATCACATGTGTTCATGGAGTGTTAATGCTTTGCTCCGGTGCTCTATTAAAAGGAGTATGTAAGGTTCCCAACCTTTAATAAGGTAGAGTCCCCTGTGTTTACAATGCTAGTGCCTGGATCAATAACTAGCATCCACAGTTAAGATGTAATATCAAGAAACAAAGGTCATAATACAACTTTATAACCAGGAATAAAATAATTTAATACATCTTTCATAGCTCATTTGGCTATTACATTACATTGCAGCAGAATATCTATAAGCATGGGGTCCTTCATCTTCAAAGTGCCACAGGCAGACATGTTGGTTGTAGACTTTGTAATCCTAATCATTTAACTTCACTAATATCAAACAAACCTGCAACATAACAAGTTACAGCCACAAAGGTTAATACATTTGAATTGTATTGGCAAGTGATACTATGGTAGAATAGTAGTTTCTGTCATCTATATGCATTTGGCTAAGTGGATCTTAGGCTTGCATTGCTCAAAAATAGATTTTCCTATCAGTTGAAAACACTAAGTTTTTGTTTAGCAAAAATCACCCAAGGCATCTACCAATCAAAGATTGAAGATCCTTTAACCCTTGTTCAACCACAAGTTTTTAACTTAGAAATTTGGATGATGAGATTCTTGATAGCTTCTATGTCTTGATGCTCAAATTGTCCTTTACCAGGGACATGGCTAAGTACTTAGATTTTACACTCTGCAGAGGTGGTGCACTTTCCCCACAAGACTTGGTTTCACGAAGATAAGATCTTTCAGAAGCCTTCCCTTAGAACAGAATGGACGCGTTCCAACCTATCAAACCCCTACCACCAACTATCCATTTGGCTAAGTTATTGCAACCTATATGATCCAGGCAGAGCCCATAATGCCAAGTGGCTGCACTTGAAGCTTCTCAACATTTGACATCTCAAATCTCTTTGTTCCTGGGTGGCTTTCCACAAGTGATATACACAAGGTTCACCAGTCCCCTGGCCTTGTGTAACAACTCAACACAAACCATTCCTTCCATTCCACCCAGGTGATTCATTAACTTAGTTGTTTTATTAAACAAAACACAAGTCCTCAGACTTAGAAATTTTCCATAGCATGAATATATATTCCACCCTTGTTTTCTATTAGCTAAGCTAAGCATGATAGTAGTAGGAATCTTAACTTAAGAAAATTCTACTAAGGTTTCATCTACTAGGATTTCCCATAGCATGGTTTATACTTAACAAAATTCCATGCAAGTCTTACTTAGAAATATCACTAATGCATAGTGAAAATAATAGGACAAAAGTATGAAGCATCACTTGCCTTTTTGGCAGAGGGTATAAGTTCACTCCTTGATCTTTGAAATGTTCACACACTTCAAGTCACTACAATTCAATCAAGCAAACAATATTTCAATCTACCATTCAAGCATTTCATCACATAAAATTATAGAAACAAAACAATGCATGCAAGCATGCAAGAGATTGTTTTATTTGTAAAAGTGGTTTCTAATAGGTTATAAACATTTGGAAACACCTATTGGTCATTCTATAAAGTGGCAAAGTCATTTGCAAAAGGTTTCACTTCATAAACCATTTTTAAAACAAGGTATCATTTTATGTGGTGTAGAAATGTTTTTAATAAGGCATTAATCTATAGGATTCACAAAATATGTTTTCAAACCATAAAATCTTGTGTTTAGGGTCAGGGAGTTTATTTCCAAAACATTTCTCAAAGATTTCCTTCAAAACCATTTTTAATAAATAATCCATATTTTTATTTGACTAGAATTGGTTTAAATCCAAGATTCATTCTTTTGTTTCTCCAAATACATTTTTGAAACCACAATTTGTTTCCTATGGTCAGTAGGTTCAAAATACACCATTTACCAAAGATTTATCCTCAAAATCATTTTTTAATAATTTTTATAACCTAAACAAGCATACACAAGTTTCTACAAAAACAAACAATTTATAAGAAGCTTTTTACTAAACAAATGGCATGGTTGGCTAGGGCTTGGTTTTCTGAATCCATTGATATAAAGTTTGTAAAATTTGGACGTGTAGATTAGAAGTTATGCAATTTAAAAATCACATATCTAATAGATCAAATCTGTTCTAATTCAAATCGACAGAGACACATGGCGCTAGAGGAAGCAAGGAAGAAGAAGAGATGGCTCACAGTGATCGCCGAGGCACGGGGATGCTCAACCTGCCGTTGGTTGGTGAAGGGGCGCACGGGGTTGATCGGAATTCCTCGCTGGAGATCTTGCTGGCGTCGGGTACGGTCAGACGTCGACGGGGGCGAGGCTACAGGGCGTGCCAAAGCAAAGTAAAGGGTGCGTTAGATGTGCACGGTATCAGGGAACATGCGTGCATCATCAAATAGCTTCGGGGTGGTCCGAGCTTACCAGGAAACCTCGTCGGAGTAAATGGCAGGCGGTGGCGCTACGGGTCGTCATCGTTGTCGATGCTGCAAAGCACGCGCGGGCGAGCTGATGATACGGAGAGGTGCGCCTGGGTCTGGGGGATGTGCCTGTGTGCTCGGGGAGGCAAGGGGTGGCGCGGGGTCGCCGGAATTTGCTCGCGAGTTCGTCGGAGCAGAGCGTGGTCTCTGGTGAAATTTGCGCAGCCCGGTGGCGAGCTGGTGCGTGCGAGGGAGGGGAAGTAGAGAGGAGGGGCAGACGCTTTAACGTGCGTGGTCAAGGGGCCGATTAATCGCGGCGTTACTGCGTACTACGCCGGCATTGATTTGGCAGCAACGGCCGACAAGAGGGGGCGTGGTCAGCGGGGTGGGTGAAGACGATGACTGGGGATAGTGGGGCCGCTTGGCAGCGAGAGAGAGAGTGTGGGGTGGGGTCCGTCTGTCAGCGTCGTTGCGGGTTTATAAGTGAGTGCGAACCGTTTTTCTGCGGGAGAGGGAAGATGGGCTGGACTGGCCTAGTGGGCTGGGCTGGTTGGGTCGAGTCCGTTTTCATAATTTTTTCTGTTCTCTTTGTTTTTCTTTTTCTCTTTCTTTAATTCTGGTTTGATTTTATTTACCCAATTCAAACATTCATTTAAATTCAAAACCTTGCCAAAATTTGTGTGGGTTGAAATACTGGTTAGTAAGACATTCTGGAGTCAAATTTTGAATAAAACCTTATTTATTTTGGGTCTTTTATTTATTCAAAAAAGGCTCTAGTTTTTAATTAGATAGGATTTAATAATAATTTTAAACCTCCATTTAAATTATTTAAACTTTCCAAATCTTTTCAGTAGGTTTTGTTTACTTAAAAGGGTGTCAAATAATTCATCTTGAATTATTTGGAAAAGCTTTTAATAAGATTTATTAATCATTTAAGATTGGGTATTTGTTTTAATTCCAATAGGATTTGGTTTAAGCCCATTTATTTTATTTTGGCAATTCTTTATCCAATATTTTTATTTGGATTGGGATTAATAATTCATTCCACTTTTTTAAAGATTTGGCCAAGATTTGGTTTGATCTTTAATATTCTTTATTTAATATTTCTTTCTTCAACTTATAAAATCCATATCTTTTTATTTAGAGATCCAAACTTGGTGATTCCAATTTGTGAAATCTTATTTGATATTTCTTTATCCTTTTAAATATCTTTAGGATTATTTGCTCAACATTTGGTATGGGTTTCTAGATAGGTTCTTCACTAGCTTTGGGAATTCAATTCCTTATCTTATTAAATTCATAAGATTTTATTTATGGTTCCAAATTGAGTGAAACCAATTTCTATGGTCTTATATTATTTCTATTTGTCTTTCTTGATCTTTTGTGAATGTCTGTTGACCAATTTTTATATGGATCAAATCCATAGGCTTGGAGATAACTTGGAAACGATTTTTTTATTCCATTAGGGTTTAGGGTTTGGATTTATTTTCCAAGTGTTTAAATTTCCAGATACATTCATTGAGGAATGAATTTCCCTTGATTTGGATTTTGTTGAATTCAAACTTTACCAAAGTTTGTTCAAGATGGGATTATAAGTTTCCATTTAGAAACAAATTTCTTTTCACCCTGATTTTCAACAAAAAATTATTTTGTTTATTTTATTTTTCACATTACAAGATTTGGAAAATCTTGGGATGTGACAGAGTACCTTAATTGCTAGTAGATTCCCTTGAGGCCCCGCTGCAATGGGCTGGCAGGACAAAATATGTTGTGCAAGTTCTCATCGCGAGCACATATGACTATATGGAGCACATGCCTATGATTGTTTAGTACTTGGATGCTTTACCTTGTTTATCTGCAAATGCCCTAGATCTTGAAGTTACATTTTTAGACTCGTCCATGCAAAGCCCGTCCATCCATCCCTATGACACCGCACTCATATCCTACTGTTTGCTACTATTGTTACTATTGCTTTTGTTCTACTGCTGCTGTTACTTTTCTATTGCTACTACAAAACTGTTGCTACTGATAAACTAATATGAGCAAGACTATTTCCAGGTGCAGCTGAATTGACAACTTAGTTGTTAAGGCTTATAACTATTCCTTGTCTCCCCTTGTGTCAAATCAATAAATTGGGTAATACTACCGTCGAAGGCTGTTGCGATCCCCTATACTTGTGGGTCATCAAGGGATAAGTTTGAAAATTCTGACCTACCTTGCTTTGGGCACCACCATATACGCGCCCCCCTTGTCTGTGACCATAGATCAAAATTGACCAATTTTGGCTAAACCGAGATGAACTACTTAAAGTGGCGAAATTAGCACGGAAACTTGAAAATTCATGAAACTCGTGAATATTTCATTAAATCAGTAATTTGTGTGAAATTATGGAAGATGGAATTTTGGGACATATCTTATCTGATCTTACCACTTTGAATATTGACCGTTAGATCAAGATTCGCGAATCCCAACATTCCTATCCGTCAGATCTTCTTTTCCATTCTATTAACATATAATGCTAGAAGATACTATTGATAGTCTTTAGCACAATTAACACTATGCACAAACCTCAAAACACACTTCTCCATCATTCTAGAGTCTTCTTCTCCATCATTTCTCTAGACCATGTTACCAAAATTGACATGTTTTAGTAAACTTCCATATTATCAATTTATCGCAAAAATCTAGTTAGTAAGATTGATATGGTTTATCCGTTAAACAGGGTGCTTTGTGTGAAAATTGGAACGATTTTATACTGAGCCATAATCCTTGAAGATGCTTCACAACCAAAAGCAATGTTGTCACTTGGAAAAATAAAATTGGATTTTCCATCTGTATGCAAAGCTTGATTGGCCATGATGCATCCAATGTACGGAGTACAAGACATGGACACGGTACCAGCAACTATGGTTGTGCATGTCAAAAAAAGAAACTATGACTATGACCTTGGTCATCTTGTTTGAAAGACGACAGATGTCTATCAACTCATTAAATGCTCGATAGTGTACATGCGTCTGGGTCCATCTGACGGGGACAACATCCCCCAAGTGGGGGTGGGAGTAGCATACCTTAGAACCTTCAGCTTCAAAATTTCGAGAGAGCGCCGAAATATCCCACCCATCCTTTCAAACATCCAACCCCAAACACACTTCACCTGTTGTTAGAATGAAAATTCCTCTTCTATCCCTGCTCCCGAAACAAGAACCCAAGGAGCAATGCAATAATAGAGGGATATAGGTGGTAATTTTTCATTCTCTCACATGCATCACCCCATCGACCTAGTTCCCTTCTGTTCTTCAATAAGTGTATTTACCCGCCTGCCCCCTTTGTCCTTACACTGACTTTGTGGACCCACAATGCAAGTGACCCTCTTGTCAGTGACCCAGAATTATAGGAAGTAGAGATTCCCATCGTTTGAAGTTCAAAATTCGAACATTTTTCGCTAAACTGAGATAAAATCGTTAGAGTCATAAAAACTGGCTTGTGAACTTGAAAATTTTAAGAAACTTGGGCATTATTCATCAAATAATTCATGCTTTGTGATAAAATTGGTGCAATGAGACTTTGAACAATAAAATTGGTGTGGTGGTACAATTAGTTACACCATTGTATTCCACGAATATAACCATAAAGTTTGAACATTATTGAAAGTTCCCGAAACACTAAACCCCTGAACCCTATAACCCTATACACTAATAAACCCCTATACCCTGACCAAGCAGATATCATGCACTTGTATATCAAATTTGAGATACTTTCATTAAATTGGGCAACGCCATTCTATTCGACGAATATATGCATAAAGCTTGAACATTACTGAAAATTCATGAAACCCTAAACAACCCCTAAAACCTAAATCCTTAGCCCCTAAATACTAAAACCATAAACCATAAACCCTTAAACCCATAAGTAAACCCTAACCAAGTAGGTATCATGCACTTATAGATCAAATCTGAGATACTTTCATTAAATTGCGGTAACGGTCCACAAATATAAGCATAAAGCTTGAACATTGTTGAAAATTCCCCAAACCCCTAAACGAACCTGACCAAGCAGGTATATCATCCACTTATGGATCAACATTTGAGATATATTTTCGCTAAATTATGCTAACGCCATTCCATTCCATGAATATAAGCATAAAGCTTGAGCATTATTGAAAATGCCCTAAAACTTAAACCTTAAACCCCTAAACGAACATGAACAAGAAGGTATATCATCCACTTTTAGATCAACATTTTGAGATATACTTTCATTAATTATGCTAAAGCCATTACATTCGTAAAGTTATATATTTGATTCCGAAAGAGCTCATGAATGAGACATTTGAGCATTAGTAACTTCACACATCCACAAGCCAATGGACAAGTCGAAAGGGAAAACAATCTCAGTTTACAAGGACTCCGACCTCGTCTCGAGGCACCACTTCGTCATGCTACGGGGGCTTGGGC
This sequence comes from Avena insularis, assembly GCA_023614405.1. NCBI lineage: Eukaryota > Viridiplantae > Streptophyta > Magnoliopsida > Poales > Poaceae > Avena > Avena insularis. The sequence goes on from CM042687.1 coordinate 152,198,464, forward strand.
GGAAGAATTACCGTCCGTGATATGGACCTTGCGTACAACTCCTAACAGATCTACCAGATATACTCCTTTCTTCTTGGTCTATCATGCAGAGGTAGTTATTTCGAGTGATTTAATTCAACAATCTCCTCGAGTCAAAGCGTATATCGAAGAAGATTCCAAAGTTTCTCGACAAGATGATCTCCACATAGTCGAAGAAGTTTGCGTTGTTGCTAAACAGAGATCTACAGCCTATCAGTAGAAGTTATGCAAGTGCCATAGTCAAAGAGTGCAAAATCGTTCTTTCAGAAAGGGTGATTTGGTTCTCCAACTCATGCAAACGAGAAATCACAAACTCTCCCTGATTTGGGTAGGACCTTTTATGATCAGCCATGTTGTGCATAACGGGTCATATTATTTAACCGATATGAGACCAATCTAGGAAAGACCTGACACTCGGAAGGGAAAGAGAACTGGTGGTAGTACAGACCCGGATGAATTAGACCGTCCATGGAATATTGCATAGCTACATCCCTTCTATTCTTAATTATATTTCCTTGTAGTCATATGTACATGTTCAAAGTGAAATAAAGTATTGGTTCCCTCATATATTTTTCTAAGAAGTTTTTTACCATCTTATTTCCAAAAGAGAATGTCAATTTCAAAAATTCCAGGATGCTTGAAAGTAGTTTATGCTCATGCTTGTTCTGGTTATGATTTTTTAATATCTATAAAAAATGTTACCTTTGGGTATAAATCTCATTTTATGTTTATACGTTGGTTTTTTATCTGATTGCTTAGACGCAGGCATTTTCCGAGTAATGAAGTGTTGTTACTGGATGTCAGCTTTGTTTCCGAGTTTAAACTAGTTTAGCTGTTGTGCTCCGTTGAATCGGCAAAGTTTCCGTGCTAAATGTTGGTCGGCTCATGCAAGGGATGAGGCAGAGAGCCAGATAAAATGACAAGTATAAACACAAAGTGCTTAAGAAATTTTCGAGCACACGTAACATATTCTAAAAAACATGCTAAGTAGTAAAAGCATCAGTTCTTACACACCAGCACCAAAAAATAAAAGTATTTTACTTATTACATAGACAGCTGGCACAGAATAATGCAAAGTTTTTTCCAAACTCTATGCTGAAGGTGGAGAAGGCTTTGCAGAATCTGTGGTGTTGCCTTGATCTTTTTCCAGGATGGGGACTTCATCAGACTCGGTCTCCTCATCATCATCAGAATCTTCTTCGGCTTCAGCTGGGGGGGGGGGGGGGGGCTTGGCGGCACAGCAACAAGAGTGAAGAATGGCTTGTCAAAATTGGTCATCTCGACCATGCGACACGCGTATCCGGCACAAGAATCCCATATTTCTCCAATATTCTACTTGTTGCCATCTTTGTTTTCAGTTTCATAACCCTTGGTAACTTGCCATATTTCCATGTTTCCATGGTGGCTCATTACCATGGTTAGGGCATTTTGCGCGGCTATGCGGGCATAGGATATATTACAGTCCCGAATCAACTAAGGAAAATCCTTCACCTTGTCACGCTACTCTTCAGACGGAAGCTTGTGAAGGTCGGATAGATCAACGGCTTCGCCAATCCCTTCAAGGGATTGACAGTAGTCATGAAGGAGATCTCTGAATAACCCAAGACGGCTCGTGCGTGACTTGGATGATGAAGAGTCTAGGAGGTTGAGAGGCCCTACAGTTCAAAGCACAAGGATCAAAATCTGACATGGTATTGTGGGATTTTTTTTAAAGAAACAAAGGAAAAGCAAGAGACAAAAGGACAATAAAACTTACCGAAGATAGATTCATCTACTTTCTTCCTTTCCTCTCTCAAAATCCGGAATTCATCCTGGAGTGCCTGAGTCGTGTCTTTCTGCCGATCCAGCTTCGCCTTTATATTTGATATTTTTTGGTCCTTGCGAGCAATGGAGCATTCAAGTTCCTTGGTAGCATGATTACTGGACTCCAGCATATTGGCGACACTATGTTCGTGGTCAACCCTTAGTTTTTGGATCTGCTCATAGAGCCCAACATTTTCTGACTCCAAGGCTCAGAAGTTCTCGGCATTCTCATACAACACGATGCCTGCACCTCCTACCAAGATCACAAAGGGAACCGACGATGTTGCCAAAGAGTAGGACACCCCTGCCTACCACAAATGGTGGTTTAGGACCATGATATGTCTGAAACGTATCTATAATTTTTGATGTTCTGATGTCTACACACTTCTATTATTGTAGACAGTTGTTGGGCCTCCAAGTGCAGAGGTTTGTAGAACATCAGCAAGTTTCCCTTAAGTGGATTACCCAAGGTTTATCGAACTCAAAGAGGAAGTGGTCAAAGGTATTCCCTCTCAAGCAACCCTGCAATCAAGATACAAGAAGTCTCTTGTGTCCCCAACACACCCAATACACTTGTTAGGTGTATAGGTGCACTAGTTAGGCAAAGAGATAGTGAAATACAAGTGGTAACGATGCCATAAAAGAGCTTCTGACTTGTTGTTGACGTGGGGTAGCGGTGCCAGAAAAGAGCTGATGGCGTGGAGGAAAGGTAAAAATCCAAAACCTCCCCAGCAAACGGAACAAAGATGGAACCAAGCAAACATGCAAAAGATCTAGTAACAAACAGTGTTTCAATGCTTAGAAACAAGGCCTAGGGATCATACTTCAACTAGTGAACACTCTCTCATGTAAATATCCTCTCTTCATGATACTACTCTTAACTACTCTCCGGTTGGACACTCTAATCCAAGGTAGGGCTACAACAGTTACCTCAAAGTCCGCCTTCCCCAATCTAGATAACCCCACACTGTCACCTTGAGCGCTAGATGGTTCCAAAAAACACCACAATTTCATAGAGACATCCAACTCCAAATATAACTCATAACAAATATTCAATCTATCCAAAGTGACACACATGGTATGCACGCTGTCACTTTCACACACGTGGGGAAAATCATAGATCTATTAAAGCACAAAGAGTATTTATGTAGACTCAAACCTAAGTGCCACCATGGCGTGCATGCTGTCACATTCACACACATGGGGAGAGAAGAAATCTAATGAAGCACTTGAGTAGCAAGGTAGATCTATGTAAGATCCCTCCTTTGTAAAGGAGAAGGATCCCTGTGATTGCAATGCTAGTCCCTGGATCATTGCTAGCATCCACAGTTTAAGATGAAGTACACAGATACAAAGGTCATTTATTACATTCATTCCAGAGATAACATAGTCTTTACAACTCAAGGCCACATTCCTAATACAAGAGTTTGGAATAAGTAAATAAACATAAGTCTTCATCTTCATGTGCCACAGGCAAACATGTTGAGTGTAGACTCATGACACCTAATCCTCATCAGAGTAACCTGGAACATCACAAGTTACAGCCACAGTGGGTCAATACTTTGGAATAGTATTGGCAAGTGATACCTTAGTATATTTTAAGTGGACTAGATACTATATGCAAATTTGGCTAAGTGTAGCTTGACTTGCTTTGCTCAAAATAGGTTTTTCCTATTAGTTGAAATCACTAAGTTTTTCTTTGTCAAAACTTTTCCCAAGAAACCACCAATAGACATTGGGGTCCTTCACCCTTGTTCACCCACAAGTTTTTACTTAGAAGTTGGAGTGGTGAGATTCTTGATAGCTTCCATGCCTTGATGCTCAAGTTGTCCATTGCCATGGACTTGGCTAAGTACTTAGTTTTTCCATCTGCAGAGGTTGTGCACTTTCCCCACCAGACTTGGTTTCCCAAGACAGGACCTTTCAGAAGCCTTTCCTTATACCACATGGATGCGCTCCAACCTATCATTCCCACTACCACCAACTGTCCAAATGGCTAAGTTCTAGCAACTTATGTGATCCAGGCAGAGCCCATATTGCCAAGTGGCTGCACTATAAGCTTCTCAACACTTGGCCTCTAAAATCCCTTTGTTCCTGGGTGGCTTTCCACAAGTGAGATACTCAAGGTAAACCATAGCCATGGGCCTTGTGTAACCACTCAACCAAAAACCACCATTCAAGTCCCTTTCCACCCAGGTGATTCATTGACTTAGTTGTTTTATTAAGAAAACATAAGTCCAAAGACTTAGAAATATTTTCATCATAGCATGTATATTTTACCAACCCTTGTTTGCTACTAGCTAGGCTAAGCATGGCATAGATAGTACTTAACTTAGAAAATTTCCTAGCAATTCTACAACTACTTAGGATTTCCCATCATGGCATTTGGCAAAAAAGTCACATGCAAGACTTAGCAAAATATTTCTAATGCTTGTGTAAAAATATATAGGGATGGAAATATTCATGAAGTACCACTTGCCTTGGTAGTTGGGAGAGTAGCACTCTTCACAATCACAATCACTAGCACCAAAGTCTACACAAAGAATGGTAGCAACAAATTACACACAATATATACAAACACACAAAAATATATATGCATGCATGCAATAATGCTAACTGATGATTTTTAAAACTCAACCAAGCAAGTGCATGATACTGAATCATAACCAAGTCAAAAACTTGCTAAACCAAGTTTATTTTACACTAAAACAATTCCTATACTCATAATAGTCCTAAACAAGTTTCTGCAAACAAAGTCATTGTAACAGAAACTAAACACTAAACACATTGCATAAACAGAAAGGGCTTGTCTTCCTGATTCCAACGGTATAAAATTTGCTAAAATCTAACGTGGGAATCAAAAGTTACAAGCAAATCAAATTTGGATACAAATCTGATTCAAATTCTGTTTTTGAATCAAACCCTAGCCACGCGTCCTAATCTTACTGGCGCGTACCGGTTCGCGTTGGATGACGCACGCGAGCTGTAGGATCTAAGTGGCGATGCACGGTTCAGATCAAAACGTAACGCTTCGCTAAGTGGATCTATCGCACGCGTTGGATCTAGATCCAACGGCTCTCGATCAAGCGACCAAGTTCTGGCAGTGCACGGCGACAGCGAGCGGCGGAGCGTTCTGTCAGTGGCGGCGCTGGCGTTCTAGGTTGCTCGGGGAGGGAAGGGTGTGCTTACCAGAACCGCAAGGTCGAGGCGAAGCTCAACATGGAGGTGGCTTGGCAAGGGGCGCACGGCAGGGGCTGCTGGAGCTCATCGGAGTCGTGCACGGCATCGGGAGGTTGCAGACGATGTAGTTTCCGAGGTTTCGCGTCGCCCTAGCATGGACCATATGGATTAGGAGGCGCGCAAGACAGTGGCGAACATCCTCGTATGAAAGAGGGGGCAAGGGGCGCGCTCTGCTTACCGTAATTGGTCGCCGGAGTTGAGCGGCGGCTCGGTCGGTTGCGGGCACGAACGGGGACGGCGTCCTGGGTCATGAGAATGCAAACGAAAGGTGTCAAGAGATGCATGAGATCACACTGAGCACGATAGTTTGAACCAGAGAAAGGGGGGCGGTCCAAGCTCACCGGAATCGGTCGCCAGAGGTCGTCTGCTGCGGGGTTTCGAGGTCGAATGCGTGCAGCCTGGTGGCGGAGTGAGCGAGGAGAGTGGGGGAAAATGACCGCGGCAGCGAGGGGTTCTTATAGCCGGAGCGGGGCGTGGAGTTACTCGCGGAATCAAGGGGATTTAACGACAGCGATATGGCGGCGAAATGTAGCGTAGCGTGATTGACAAAGACGATGACGGGGTCACGGGTCCACTTGTCAGCGAAATAAGCAGAAGGGAGGTGGGGTCCAAGCGTTAGTGACCGCGTGGGTGCGTTTGCGCGTGCGAGAGAGAGAGGTGGCCCGGGTGGGCTAAATGGGCTGAGTCTGCTGCTGGGCTTAAATCCTGGCGCCGGCCCTTTTCCATTTCTTTATTCCTTTTCTTTTTCTGTTTTGATTTTCTGGATTGGTTTTCAAATGAATTCAAACTCCATTTGAATTCGAATCTATTTGGGATTTTTGCAGTGTGCAATAGTCTCATTTCTAGGCATAAAACCATGTGGTCACTTTGAAAAGGCTTGGTCATTTTTGGAAAAACAAAATAACAGGGACATTGCACTTGGTTTGCAAATATTTAAAAATGGTTTTTGAAACCATTTCTGTTTTGTAAAATTTTGTTCTAACTCCACACTCAAACCAATCAACAAGGGAGACAAACAATCTAGGTTTAAAACATTCAAGCTCTCAAATGGGGATGGGCATTTGATTTAAGTTTGCTCACATAAAATGATAGCACTATGTGCTTCTGTTTTCTTTAATTTAGTTTGAAATTGATCTCAATTCTATATGCATGCATGAATGATATGCAATCTTTGAAATCATGATTTTAGGGATGTTACAAATCTAACCCCCTTAAGGTGAATCTCACCCTCGAGATTCGGATTGGCTAGCAAATAGGTGAGGGTGGTCTCTCCGAAGATCATCTTCTCTTTCCCATGTTGCTTCCTCTTCGGAATGATGATTCCACTATAATTTGCAAAACTTGATAGTCTTTGTCCTTGTGACTCTTTCTGTAGTCTCAAGGATCTTGATAGGTTTCACTTCATAGGTGAGATCACTTTCCAATTGAACCTCCTCCAAAGGTATAGTATCCTTTAAAGAAGTTTCTTCCATTTCTGGGTGACACTTCTTAAGCTGACTCACATGAAACACATTATGGACAGCTAATAGAGATTCTGGCAGTTCAATTTCATATGCAACTTCCCCTTTGCGACTCAGAATCTTGAATGGCCCAACATATCTTGGTGCCAATTTTCCTTTGACTCCAAATCTTTTCACTCCACGAAGTGGTGACACTCTAAGATAGGCTCTATCACCAACTTCATAGGTGACTTCTCTACGCTTAGGATCTGCGTAGCTTTTCTGTCGGGACTGTGCTATCTTCAACCTGTCCTTAACCAACTTGACTTTTTCTTTGGCTTCTTTGATAAGATCTGGTCCAAATAAACTTCTTTCTCCCACACCATTCCATAACAATGGGGTGGTACATTTTCTTCCGTAGAGAAACTCAAATGGTGCCATCTCAATACTGGCTTGATAGCTGTTGTTATAAGAAAATTCTGCGTAAGGCAGACTTTCATCCCAACTGGCTCCATAGTCTAAGGCACATGCTCTCAACATGTCTTCAAGAATCTGATTAGTCCTTTCTGTTTGTCCATCAGTTTGAGGATGAAAAGCAGTCCTGAATTCCAACCTCGTTCCCAATGACTCATGTAGCTGTCTCCAAAAATGGGAAGTGAATTGAGTTCCCCTATCAGACACAATACTCTTGGGCACTCCATGTAGACATACAATTCTATTCATGTAGATTTTGGCTAACTTAGCACTTGTATAGGTTGTCTTCACAGGTATGAAATGAGTCACTTTAGTTAGGCGATCCACTACTACCAATATGGAATCATATCCTGACCTGGTCCTTGGTAATCCAGTAATGAAATCCATACCAATTTTGTCCCACTTCCAATCAGGAATAGGTAGTGGTTGAAGCAAACCTGCTGGTTTCTGGTGCTCCACTTTCACTCTACTACACACATCACACAAAGCAATATGTTCGGCGATGTCCTTCTTGAGATTATTCCACCAAAATCTTTCTTTCATGTCCATGTACATTTTGGTGTTACCCGGGTGAATAGAATACGGAGAGTTATGTGCTTCTTGCAAAATCAGTTTCCGTTGCTCCGGATCTTGTGGAACACAGATACGTTTCCCATGCCATAAAGTACCCTGTTCGTCTTCATGGAACCCTTTGGCTTTTCCTTGGCCAATCTTTTCTTTAATCTCTTCGATTTCTTTATCAATCTTCTGGGCTTCTTTGATCTTGTCCAACAAAGTGGGTTGAACATCCAAAGACATGAGATGTCCTTCAGGCACAATCTCCAATCTGAGTTTTCTAAATTGAGTGCACAGATCATCTGGCAATTCTCCTTTGGTAAGGCCATTCACAAAAACCTTACGGCTTAGAGCATCTGCTACAACATTTGCTTTACCGGGATGGTATTGCAAACTTAAGTCATAGTCTTTGATAAGTTCTAGCCATCTTCTTTGTCTCATATTAATTTCTTTCTGAGTGAAGATATACTTCAAACTTTTGTGATCCGTGAACACTTCACAACGCTTTCCCAAAAGATAGTGTCTCCATGTTTTGAGTGCATGGACGACAGAGGCTAACTCTAAATCATGAGTAGGATAGTTTACTTCATGAGTTTTGAGTTGTCTCGAGGCATAAGCCACAACTTTACCGTCTTGCATAAGTACTGCACCCAAACCTTGATGAGATGCATCACAATATACTTGGAAATCTTTTTCCAAATCTGGCAGACACAAGACTGGTGCTGTCACAAGTCTCTTCTTCAATTCCTGAAAGCTGAGTTCACAACCTTCAGACCAAGCAAACTTCTTGTCTTTCTTTAACAATTCAGTCATGGGCTTAGCTACCTTAGAGAAATTCTCAATGAACCTTCTGTAGTAACCTGCTAAGCCAAGGAAACTACGAACTTCTTTCACGGACTTGGGAGATTCCCATTCAGTCACAGCTGAAACCTTAGCAGGATCAACTGCTACACCATCCTTTGTCATAACATGACCAAGAAAACCAACTTCCTCCAACCAGAACTCACACTTGCTGAATTTGGCATAAAGTTTATGTTCTCTCAACTTCTTAAGTATCAATCGTAAGTGTCCTTCATGTTCTTCCTTGCTCTTGGAGTAGACTAGGATGTCATCGATGAAAACGACAACAAACTTGTCAAGAAATTCCATGAACACCTTGTTCATCGTATTCATGAAGTATGCTGGAGCATTGGTCAACCCAAAAGGCATCACAGTATACTCATACAATCCATACCTTGTGGTGAATGCTGTTTTTGGTATGTCTTGTTCCCTTATCTTGAGTTGAAAATAGCCTGACCTTAGATCAATCTTTGAGAACACACATGCTCCTTCTAGCTGATCAAACAAGTCATTGACTCTAGGCAAAGGGTATTTGTTCTTGATAGTTACCTCGTTGAGTGAACGGTAATCTATGCATAACCTTTGGCTTCTATCTTTCTTCTCCATGAACAGAACTGGGGCTCCCCAAGACGAAGAACTTGGTTGAATAAATCCTTTCTGCAACTGTTCTCCAAGTTGCTTCTTGAGTTCTTTCAGTTCATCAACTGACATTTTATACGGTCTCTTTGCTATTGGTCCAGAACCTGGTACCAAATCTATCAGAAACTCCACATCTCTATCTGGTGGCATTCCCGATAATTCTTCCGGAAACACATCTGGATACTCACTCACAATTGGCACACTGTCCATGCTAACCCCCTTAAGAGAATTTAGCTTACTTCCTTTAGATTCAAAGTTGGACTTGAATTTAATCCGCTTTCTTTCCGGGGTTGTGAGTGCAACAGTACGATTGGCACAATCTAGTACTCCTTCATACTTAGCCATCCAATCCATCCCCAATATTACGTCCAGTCCTTGGGAATCTAGGATTATCAGACTCACTGGAAATTTATGTTTTCCAAACTCTATTACTAGATCCCGGCATCCAAGACTTACTATCATTTCTCCACCCGGAGAACTAACTTTTATTGGACACCCGATGTTTTCGGTTGGAAACCCATTTCTATCAACAAATGCTTTTGATATGAATGAATGCGATGCTCCAGTATCAAAAAGAACAAATGCTGGAATAGAATTGAGTCTGAACTTACCAGCAATAGCATCAGGTTCCTCATAGACCTCTTCCACACTGATGTGGTTCACCTGTCCTTTCTGGAAAGGATTAGGCTTGATAGGTCCTTCAACTTTCTTTTCAGGGCACTCATTTGCATAATGCCTCATCTTCTTGCATTTGAAGCATTCAACCTGACTGATGTCTTTCTTAACAGGCCGACTTCCACTTCCACTACCATTACCACTGTGGTGGCTCTTATGTCCACTCTTGTGGTTCTTGTACTTGTCATTGTCATGACTGCGATGATGCTTGTTGTCATGACAGTTGTGGTTGTGGTGCTTGTTGAATTTCCCATGCTTGTGGGATCCTGAGCTTCCGCTATCATCATAATGAGATCGTTTATGAGACGATCCCGAGCTGTGCTTGTAGGAGTGCTTCCTCTTTCTGCTTTCCACTTGTTTTATTTTGTTCTCCAAAATAGCAGCCTTGTCACAGAGCGACTGATAAGTGGGAACATAGGCCACAGCCAATTGCAGATTCATCTCATCGTTCAAGCCTTCAAGAAATTTTTCCTTTCTCTTGGCATCAGTGTCAACTCCATCCGGTGCATAACGCGCCAGATTGTTGAACTCCTCAATGTATTCAGCCACGCTGTGGTGGCGCTGCTTCAGATTGTGGAACTCTTTCTTTTTCAGGCTCATTATTCCTGATGAGATATGAGCAGTGCGAAAGCCATCCTCAAAGATAGCCCATGTCACTTCATCTATAGGAGTGGTGATCTGGAAGTTGTCCCACCAAGTGGCGGCTGGCCCTTCCAGCAGATGTGCTGCAAATCTGACTTTTCAGCAAGATCCAAATACACGGTTACCAAGTCCTTGTTTACTGAGCGTAGCCAATCATTGGCCACCATGGGATCAGTCGTCCCTGAGAACTTAGCTGGCCTCAATCTCAAGAACCTCGTGAGCATATCAAAGCCCGGAGGGTTGTTGTTGTTGTTGTTATTGTTGTTGTTATTGGGGTTGTTGTTGTTGTTATTGTTTTGGTTCTGGATGAACGTTGTCATCATCTGCATCAGCTGAGTTTGGGCAGTCATCATCTGCTGCATTTCTGGAGTGATGTTGTTGTTGTTGTTGGGGTTGGGGTTTGCACGACGGGGAGGCATCTGTGGTTTGTTCAAATAGAGATAAGAATGAGATACCCATAGATGTTTTCATGCACATTACATCACATAAGCAAACACAAACATGCATCACAAGATAAAAGTTCAACAACATGATACAAGTTCACAAAGTAAAACACACAAGTAGCAAGCCATCCACATGTCGGATGGTCCAATAACAAGTTCTCAAATAACAAGTATGATAATGAAAGATAAACGAGTAGTCAAATCTACTCATCGGCATCAATCTCCTCCTCGACAAAAGTAAGACCTGCGTTCTCCATCACGGCCTTGTTCTCCTCGATGGTAGTGGTCAAGGACTCTATCTTGGCCTTGAGAGCCCTCTTCTAGGAACGAAGCCTCTCGATCACCGTCTGCTGCTGCTCTAGCTCGAAGTCCTTGGACTGCAGTTCTTCAGTCATGTCCCGGATCTTCTTGTTCCTATCCTGGACACGCTTCTCCTGACTCTTGAACTTCCTGTCCTGGGTCTCGAACTTCGCCTCCATTTCCTTGACTATCTCGTCCTGCTGCGCGAAGAGCTTATCCTTCTCGCGAAGCTGCACCTGGAGCTCATCATTGCTGAGCATGACATTGGTCCTGTCCATGTCCACGTGCCTAATGAGAGACTCTAAGTCCTGGAGGTACAAAGCATCGGCTCTGTGTCCCTCGAGTCGTCCTCGAAGTCGATGGACTCTCCGTCCTCATCACGTCTTCCGAAGACGTGGAAGTGGGTGCCTCTAACCTATCGGGAGTGTCGACCTAGCAGACGTCCTATCAGATCTTGCATCACTACCTCAATGCCTCTCTCCCTGTCATTGTGCATAAGCTTGAAGACGATGGCCTCCATAGTAGGCTCTGTCTGGCGTCCGGGCTGGTTCACCTTGAAGCCCCAGAGGTCCTTCCTCTCGAACTTAGTGAGGGGATGCACCATGATGGTGGGAAGAGGGAGATTGAGCAAGGTGGTAAGCTCAACGATACGAGGACCAAAGCGGGTAACCTGGAACTCCTCAACAGTGCTGATGTTAATAGGCATCTATTTATAACATAGAAAAGTTAGAACAACACAATTCAAGATAAAGTAAAAGGCATAACATCACATACACATCCTTGGGAAGCAAAACACACAAGTCATGCATACATGAAACCATTACAACAACCAAGGTTCAATCTTATTTTAAGCAACATTTTGGAAAATAAGGTGATAGGTGGTGGTCCAACTAACGAAGTACGTTTACAATCCTATCTCACTGGATCTGTTGGCTAACACAATGTTTCTAGAGGCAATCAGTCTATCTTGCTCACATGATTCCATCACTAAGTCTATAATGTCTCCTCTTAAGGTTTGGTTGGTGGCTTCCAACTCTAGAGTATGTTCCTTCTCTTTCTTCAAGTCTTTTTGGAGATTGAGCATTCTGCACTTGACTCTAGCACTAAGTTCTTTGATAGTCCTCCAAGCTGCTTCTCTTGCTGACTCAAAGAATGTTGTGTGCACCACAGTGTTGGTGTACATGCAGAATCCTGTTTCTTTGTGGTTCTCTTCCTTGTTTTTGTACAAGTGAAGTTGCACCCACCAGTACTCAACTCCTTCATCCATCACTGGAAAGCCTTTGTACACAGCTGCACCATGTATTTCCATTGCCACCATGAGGTCCTTGAGAGCTTTGGGAAACTCTGTCTCACACTCCAAAGTCATGGTCATGAGTGGCCCTTTCCTTACGGCTTCGTTGATGGAATTCATCTACAAATAGAGATGAGAGAGAATATTAGAAAAGTTTACGAGAAGAATAGACAAGTGTAGAAGTAGTTGAAATTTTTCATTAGTGGTTTCCAATCCTAGGGTCATAATCCTACAGGCAACACAGTGCTCTGATACCATCTGTAAGATCCCTCCTTTGTAAAGGAGAAGGATCCCTATGATTGCAATGCTAGTCCCTGGATCATTGCTAGCATCCACAGTTTAAGATGAAGTACACAGATACAAAGGTCATTTATTACATTCATTCCAGAGATAACATAGTCTTTACAACTCAAGGCCACAGGCCTAATACAAGAGTTTGTAATAAGTAAATAAACATAAGTCTTCATCTTCATGTGCCACAGGCAAACATGTTGAGTGTAGACTCATGACACCTAATCCTCATCAGAGTAACCTGGAACATCACAAGTTACAGCCACAGTGGGTCAATACTTTGGAATAGTATTGGCAAGTGATACCTTAGTATATTTTAAGTGGACTAGATACTATATGCAAATTTGGCTAAGTGTAGCTCGACTTGCTTTGCTCAAAATAGGTTTTTCCTATTAGTTGAAATCACTAAGTTTTTCTTTGTCAAAACTTTTCCCAAGAAACCACCAATAGACATTGGGGTCCTTCACCCTTGTTCACCCACAAGTTTTTACTTAGAAGTTGGAGTGATGAGATTCTTGATAGCTTCCATGCCTTGATGCTCAAGTTGTCCATTGCCATGGACTTGGCTAAGTACTTAGATTTTTCCATCTGCAGAGGTTGTGCACTTTCCCCACCAGACTTGGTTTCCCAAGACAGGACCTTTCAGAAGCCTTTTCTTAGACCAAATGGACACGCTCCAACCTATCATTCCCACTACCACCAACTGTCCAAATGGCTAAGTTCTAGCAACTTATGTGATCCAGGCAGAGCCCATATTGCCAAGTGGCTGCACTATAAGCTTCTCAACACTTGGCCTCTAAAATCCCTTTGTTCCTGGGTGGCTTTCCACAAGTGAGATACACAAGGTAAACCATAGCCATGGGCCTTGTGTAACCACTCAACCAAAAACCACCATTCAAGTCCCTTTCCACCCAGGTGATTCATTGACTTAGTTGTTTTATTAAGAAAACATAAGTCCAAAGACTTAGAAATATTTTCATCATAGCATGTATATTTTACCAACCCTTGTTTGCTACTAGCTAGGCTAAGCATGGCATAGATAGTACTTAACTTAGAAAATTTCCTAGCAATTCTACAACTACTTAGGATTTCCCATCATGGCATTTGGCAAAAAAGTCACATGCAAGACTTAGCAAAATATTTCTAATGCTTGTGTAAAAATATATAGGGATGGAAATATTCATGAAGTACCACTTGCCTTGGTAGTTGGGAGAGTAGCACTCTTCACAATCACAATCACTAGCACCAAAGTCTACACAAAGAATGGTAGCAACAAATTACACACAATATATACAAACACACAAAAATATATATGCATGCATGCAATAATGCTAAGTGATGATTTTTAAAACTCAACCAAGCAAGTGCATGATACTGAATCATAACCAAGTCAAAAACTTGCTAAACCAAGTTTATTTTACACTAAAACAATTCCTATACTCAAAATAGTCCTAAACAAGTTTCTGCAAATAAAGTCATTTTAACAGAAACTAAACACTAAGAACATTGCATAAACAGAAAGGGCTTGTCTTCCTGATTCCAACGGTATAAAATTTGCTAAAATCTAACGTGGGAATCAAAAGTTACAAGCAAATCAAATTTGGATACAAATCTGATTCAAATTCTGTTTTTGAATCAAACCCTAGCCACGCGTCCTAATCTTACTGGCGCGTACCGGTTCGTGTTGGATCACGCACGCGAGTCGTAGGATCTAAGTGGCGATGCACGGTTCAGATCAAAACGTAACGCTTTGCTAAGTGGTTCTATCGCACGCGTTGGATCTAGATCCAACAGCTCTCGATCAAGCGACCAAGTTCTGGCGGCGCGCGGCGACGGGGAGCGACAGAGCGCTCTGTCAGTGGCGGCGCTGGCGTTCTAGGTCGCTCGGGGAGGGAAGGGTGTGCTTACCAGAACCGCAAGGTCGAGGCGAAGCTCAACGTGGAGGTGGCTTGGCAAGGGGCGCACGGCAGGGGCTGCTGGAGCTCGTCGGAGTCGTGCACGGCGTCGGGAGGTTGCATACGATGTAGTTGCCGAGGTTTCGCGTCGCCCTAGCACGGACCAGATGGATTATGAGGCGCGCAAGACAGTGGCGAACATCCTCGTATGCAAGAGGGGGCAAGGGGCGCGCTCTGCTTACCGTAATTGGTCGCCGGAGTTGAGCGGCGGCTCGGTCGGTTGCGAAAACGAACGGGGACGGCGTCCTAGGTCACGAGAATGCAAACAAAAGGTGTCAGGAGATGCACGAGATCACGCTGAGCATGATAGTTTGAACCAGAGAAAGGGGGGCGGTCGAAGCTCACCGGAATCGGTCGCCGGAGGTCGTCGGTGCTACGGGGTTTCGAGGTCGAATGCGTGCAGCCTGGTGGCGGAGTGAGCGAGGAGAGTGGGGGAAAATGACCGCGGCGGCGAGGGGTTCTTATAGCCAGAGCGGGGCATGGAGTTACTCGCGGAATCAAGGGGATTTAACGCAGCAGTGACTGCGGCGAGTAACGGCGGTGAGAGCGGCGCAGGCACGCGTGATTGACGAAGACGATGACGGGGTCACGGGTCCACTTGTCAGCGAAATAAGCAGAAGGGAGGTGGGGTCCAAGCGTCAGTGACCGCGTGGGTGCGTTTGCGCGTGAGAGAGAGAGAGAGAGAGAGAGAGAGAGAGAGAGAGAGAGAGAGAGAGAGAGAGAGGTGGCCTGGGTGGGCTAAATGGGCTGAGTCTGCTGCTGGGCTTAAATCCTAGCGCCGGCCCTTTTCCATTTCTTTATTCCTTTTCTTTTTCTGTTTTGATTTTCTGGATTGGTTTTCTAATGAATTCAAACTCCATTTGAATTCGAATCTATTTGGGATTTTTGCAGTGTGCAACAGTCTCATTTCTAGGCATAAAACCATGTGGTCACTTTGAAAAGGCTTGGTCATTTTTGGAAAAACAAAATAACAGGGACATTGCACTTGGTTTGCAAATATTTAAAAATGGTTTTTGAAACCATTTCTGTTTTGTAAAATTTTGTTCTAACTCCACACTCAAACCAATCAACAAGGGAGACAAACAATCTAGGTTTAAAACATTCAAGCTCTCAAATGGGGATGGGCATTTGATTTAAGTTTGCTCACATAAAATGATAGCACTATGTGCTTCTGTTTTCTTTAATTTAGTTTGAAATTGATCTCAATTCTATATGCATGCATGAATGATATGCAATCTTTGAAATCATGATTTTAGGGATGTTACAATCTACTTGATTACAAAGCTCATGACCACAAGATCATGCATAGAGAGAGATGAACAGATAGCTACCGATAGAGCCCTTAGCCCTGAGGAAGAACTACTCCCTTCTCATCATGGCAATCGGCAATGGTGATGAAGATGGCGATGGAGATCGATGGAGATGGCTCCGGGGGCACTTCCTTGTCCCGGCAGGGTGCCGGAACAGAGACTTTCTATCCCCCGAATCTACCTTTCGGTGGCGGTGGCGCTGTGGAGGTTTTCATGGATTTCTTCTGGATGCCCTAGGGTTTTTGGGTCGGAGGCTTCTTATAGGCGTAGGAATCAAGGTCGGTGGGGGTCCAGGCGGCCCACACACCCTCTAGGCGCCTCCAGGGCTTGCCCGCGCCTAGGGGGGGTGGTGGGTTGGCCACCCTGTGGCCCCCCTATGGCTCTGCTTTGTGGTTCCGTGTTGCTCTGGGAAAAATAATAACTTTGGCTTTTGTCCCGTCCAATTCCGAGAATATTGATTTTCTGCCTTTCTGGAACCAAAAATAGAAGAAAACATGCAACTGGCACTATGGCAACTTGTTCATAGGTTAGTTTATGAAAGATATAAAAACACCTCAAAGTATAGACAAAGCAAAGCAAAGTAGATACAAAACAAGCATGGATCATCAAAAATTATAGATACGTTTCCGACGTATCAAGCATCCCCAAGCTTAACTCCCGCTCATCCTCGAGTAGGTAAGTGATCAAAAGAATAATTTTTGAGTTGAGATGCACCCTCACAATAAAGATCCAACCATTTGCAAGCATTGAAAAATGGGATCAAAGAACGCTAAACATGTGCATGAAAGATGGAGTTCTAACAATAGGACAAACTAACTATGCATGCAACATGGCAAGCTACAAACAAAGATCATGAATAACATGCATTGAAAAACGTTTTTTTGTTTCACATATAGAAAACATAGCATAGTGGCAATCAGCTTGTCCCTCATAGAGTAGCAAATAGATGCATAGGACACCTTCAAGGTTCACAAGGGTGACTAGAAACAAATAGCACAAGAACAAGTAATATCACAATATGCATCAATTAATAACCTTTGGAACACTGCACACAGAATGGCAACTATGCTCTCTTAAAGGTGCCTAAAGGTAGAAGGTGGAGACTCAATAATGGTGGAAGAAAGGCCTTTTTTTAAAGGAAGCAGAGATTTTAGGTTTCAAAAAGAGCTTCCAAAAATTATGGTACTTGTTAGCTTTCAGCCATCATTGCCCCTATCATAAGAATCTTGAAGTGGTTAAGGTTAAAGTGGCAAAATGGAGTATATGCTTGACGAAGTATAAGTTGGCAATCTCAAGTCCCTTGAATATGAGGGCCACACCTCATTCATAGTCAAATTTGGGTCCAGGAAAGTTCTTGTCATTGTAAGTATTTGCTTATCATTGAGAACCGCCAACGGGGTACCCCTTGCACATAGTACAGGATCTTTTCCATAACCAAAATGACAAGGAAAGCAGACAATGAGCATCTCAGCAATCTTTTTATTTACCATATGCATAGCTTTTTATTGAGGATACTTCATAGATAGCTCATTATGGTGATGCTGCAAGTTTCCACCATGATTAGGCATGGCTTAGGTTAGCGGCCTAGGCGTTTCTCTAACACAGGATACAAACTCCATGGACTTACAAGTTCCCTCTTTATTTCACACCGGTGACATCCATAGACAAAATAACATGATATCAACTGAGTACAACAAGGTACAAGTGCAATGTTGAAAATGTTCCCCGTGACAGCACGGTTTTGCTAATTCCAACTTATAAGTGCAAGCATATACAACAAAGTTGTCACAATGGTTCAAGTTTATTAGGGGCAAAGAATATAAAGTGGGCCATCAAGTTCGTGAGGGCTTTAATCACTAAGTTTTCACATAACAAAATAGTTTTTTAATTGGAAGATAGTTGAAAACAAGAATATACTTGGAATGGTGTAACACACCATGCATAGGAATTTATAGTGGACACTTTGGAAAAACTTGGTTTCTTGGGAGTTGGAAGCATGGGTAGATCTTACTCACACAAGTGGAGGCTAGCAAAGGACTGGGAGCATCCAACTAAGAGAGCAATAATGGCCAAAATCATGAAGTGCAACAAAGCATACTAATCAAAGCAAAGAGTGGTACTACAAGTCAAGGACTAAGTGATCATAGAGGCTATGGTGACTTGTTCATAGTCATAACATGGTATGAGCATGTGACAAGTCAACCCAAACAAAACATCAAAGGAGAATACCACAATACTATGCTTTTCTATGCTAAAACAACACATGATTTTTTCAAAGCACATTAAGCAATCCTAATTGTTTGGAACAAGTCATGCTACAACAATAATCACTAAGCATAAGGTCAAAGCAACACCTAGCATGACATGATAAAGTCTAAGCCACAGTCAAAACAAGCTCCCTTTTGTACCACTATAAGCATGGAACTTTCTACTCTTTTCCAACAACAAACAACTTATTTGAAACAACTCACAAAGATAATAATCAATAAAGATCAGTGAGATTGTCTCATAAGTCCACAAAGAATAACTAAAAAGTTCTAAGCTGAAAGCACAAGAAAACTAAGGCTAAACACAGTGCTAGCAAAAGAGAACACTCGCAAAACAATAAGAGTGAAAACTAGAGTGTTCTGGGCAATGGAAATAGAGTGTGTCTCTCTCCAAAAGAAGTGTGGTGTAACCAACCAACTTACTCAAGTAAACTAAGAAAACAAAAAACCGAAAACTAAGACGCTCCAAGAACAACACAACAATGCATGAAACAATAAAAATGAAGTGTCTAGAAAGACCTGAGATTTTTATTGATGAAGAAGGGGATGCCTTGGGCATCCCCAAGCTTTGACGCTTGTACCTCTTGAATATTTCTTGGGGTGACACGGGGTGGCATCCCCAAGCTTGAGCGTCCATTCTTAATCTCATTACATCATTCTTTCTCTACACCTGCAAATTTTCCCTCATACAAAACTTCACGTAATCTTCATTAGCAATATTAGTGTATTCAAAAGATAATAGACCTTTGGCAAAGCCTTGGAACAGAAATTTTTTTCACTGAAAACACAAGCTACTGTAGCAACTCCTTCAAAAATCTCAATTTCCCAAAAAGAACCCAAAAAGTAATCAATAAGAAGCAAATACAAATAATGGCAGAAATCTGTCAAAACAGACCAGTAGGCAGAAACCGATTTTTTCGAAGACCTTCTGTTGCTCAAATCAAAAAGTGTTGAAGTGACGAAAGTTATCTAACATATTGGGGGATTTATTCATAAATTTTCATATTAATCCTTGTTATAGAGTGTAACATCCCAAAAATATTGAACTTGGATCATCAAACTCTAAGCATCAAAATTAGGGTTAACAAAAGTTTTCTAAATAAAATTATGAATGCATGCATATGAGTATGCATTGAATTTGAAATTCTTTTGAACCACCTTGTTTGTGTGTTCCATTGATTGTAAAATGTTTCTTAGGTGAAATAAACATCATCTAAAACATTTCCCACACTTTTCCCAAAGACAAATAAAGCAAAACAAATAAAATAAGGGAATGGTCACTTTGACCAATTTAACTCCCATGCCTACTTTGGATGTCTCAAACTTTCAGGACCTAACAAAAACTTTTTTGGATCTTTGCACCCCTTGAATGTACTCATAACAAGGTATCAAGGCCCACTTTGTGATCATCCCGAAACTTTCAAATGCACAGTTTAAATGGCAATTCAAAATTGAATCTTTATCATATGGGAAGATCCCACTTTTTCAAAAACCACTCAACCAACTCAACTTTCAAAACCCAAGCATCTGCAGACTCACCAGCACCAATCTAGCACACCCACCAAAAATCTTTTCAAAATTCAAAACTTGAATTCATGCGGCCATTTCATCAAACACTTGGCAGACACAAATCAAACAAAATCCAAACACTATTGTGAGCAGTGATTCTTGCCTAACTGGTTCCCTATCTAGCTCACAACCAGCTCAGTAGATCATCTAGCAAGATTAACCAAGCACTAGCACCACTGTGAGCTTGCCAAAACCATCAATGGTGAACGGCCGAAGCCAACCTTGTCACCCCCATGTCGAGAACGAGCTAGGAAGAGAAACAAGCCTAGCCAGCATGTCTGGCAGGCAGCCCACCGTCCACCGCCACTCCTTGTCTAGCGCTCGACCCCTGCCAGCCACTGGACCACACGCACGGACCGCGCCCAGACCACCAGCGACCATGCCGAGCGTGCGCCAGAGCGCCACCATCGACTGAAGCCCATAGACCGTGCGCCGCCCTCGCCGCGTGCATACACGATCGCCACCGACCCAGGAGACCGCCAGACATCCTCGTTCGCCGCCCCGTGACGCATAGCCATCGCTCGCCGTCGAAGACGTCGCCTCTGCGGCGCAGAGCATCGCATGTTCTAGACCAACCCGCACCGCCCCACGTCTCGCCAACGTAGCGTTGAGCATCGCCAGGGAACACCGCACCGTCCCCTACCTTTGCCCATGCCAATAGCCGTCTGTACCATCTCCCCCGACGAGCTCACCGTGCGCCCTGACGGTCCCCTCGCTCGACTATAAATAGAGACCACCCCCAGCCGAACTAATCACACCATTATACTCCCCTCTCATCACTGATCGTGCCACACCGTTCCCAGAGCAAGGAGAGCAACATTTCGCCGGAATTTCACCGGAGCCTTCCGCCTCTGGAGAAGAAGGGAGCCAGCGATTGGAGCCGCCCCAGGAGGAGCCACCGGTACCAGGAGATTCGCCGTTGTCGACTTCGTCGTTCGCCCGACTCGCCGACCCTCGCCTGCACCCCGGTGATCCTCCAGCAACCCCCACTGGCCGCGCTAGGTTTCTTTCTCGCCGGCGTTGCCCAACGTCGACGATGACTCCCAGCCGTTGGATTAGAATCAGATCGAACGACCCACATCGTCCCATACCGCTTCGCACCCCCTGTCTCACAGACGAGTGGGGACAGCCACTTAAACAGCCCGCGGAAGCGCTACGCTTAGCAGGCCGGCCCGTTAACTTTTCCCGCGTAGCCCAGTTATTTGAATTAAATCTTTTCCATTTTATTTCAAACACACTTATATACCCAGTTTCAAAAATCAACCTAGATTGATTTAGTGCACCAAATCGAATGAAACCAATTTTGTTGGAAAGGTCTGGTAATGCTGAATCCAAGACCATTGGATTCAAGTCATTTGGATCTGTAGATCACCCATGGTAAAAATAACAAGGCAGAAGCTTTTCTGCATTCAAACATTTTACAAATTTAAACCATAATAGCTTTTGAGTTGATTCCAACTCTCAAAAATCACATTTAACCATACCTTTCAGAATATATAAAAACATATAGGTTTACTTGCAGAAATAATGTTCAAGTAATAAAAGAATGCCCCATAGGCATTTCTAGTCACTTTATTTAATTAAAATAAAAGGGTAAAACCTTATTAAATTGTGACACCACTTTAAATCATATTCCCATGGACTAAAATATGTGGTGATGACATGTGTCAACATGATCCCATGTTTGGTTTGGAGAATATTAAATCTTAAGTAGTTTTTCAATGAGTAGAAATTACTTTTCTAAAAATAAAAGGAATTAAACCAAGCTTTAATCTTGTAAGGTTATTAATGATGCTAGATCATCTATAGGATCCTTGTGTGTGAGGATTGCAGGTAGTTAAGTATTTTTTGGTGATTGTGTACATCGTATTTATTTATAGATGCTAGTACCGACCAAGGATACAAGGAGGAAGGAGGATACTACGAAGAAGAAGCCGAGGAGAACTTCAACCACTGCTCTGCACAAGGCAAGCTTTACTAATCAAGTTGACCAATGCAAGCTAATACCTGCAAGCTATTAACCTTCCAAGCTAACCCTTGCAATTTAGCAAGCTTATGCTGATATTGTGCAAGCCAATACTTGCTTGTTACCATGTCAACTATATGCCTTAAAGCATATATGATCATAACCACTTGATAAACCAATCCTAGTTTTACTTGCAAGCCTCTTACTTTATTTCCTTATCAAAACTCTTATCTGGATGTTACCTAAGTAAATGGTAGATACTAGAAGAATATGTGAAGGTTGCATAAAGAGCATAAAATTTGGCCTAAGCTAGATAATCTTGATGTCATCTTAAGGCATGAGATTGAACTTAGTTAAAACTCCACTAGTCCCCACCCCTCATTAGTACTTACCCCCACTTGTAGATGCTAGTACTAAGCATAAAACTTGATCAACTTTAGATGGGAATACTTGGTGGAAAAATGGTTATGAAAACCTTGGAATGATGGATCATTCTATTGAAATGTTTTGGACATGTGTTTCTGAACACCTGATGATTTTGGTGATGAAAATGTTGAGGCATGAGCCTTAGCCCTTTATAAAACTGATGGTTGTCTGGATGCGATACCATTCCAATTTTATCGTACAACCACAATACCCGAAGATTGGGTAGGGCTTGACTGGAAACTTATATACCTTAGTATTAGTTCCCTCACGGCCAAGGTCTGAGCTGAGGCTACCTTGTGAAGATTGTCCACCTGTGCAGTACCCAAGATGACAGTTGGTCATGGTTGGGAGGCCAAACTCACAGGAGAGGTGCTTATACTAGGGAGTGTAATTGGAAGGTTATGATTGATTATCCGCATACTGAGTATGGTAAATTCGGGGTTTGTTCCTGACGGATGTATCGAATGTTGTGGTGAAAGTGTACAATCTCTGCAGAGTGTCAAACTATTCGAATATCCGCGTCCGCGGTTATGGATAGTTGGAGTGTCCATACTGTTCCCCCGTCAGACTTTTCAAAATGACTTGTGAAATGAATTGAGACTTTGACTTGACTACAACAGGGTTGTGATATGAAATACAAGTTCCCATTTAGGTGTTATAAAACTTCAACTAGCATTCGTTTCTTCTAAACTTAGTAGAGATAAATCTGGCTTTTGCAAAATAACCCTAGAGCCTAGTGTCCTATTATGCAAAAACCCCTTTACTTGTTAGTATTAGTTTGCGAGTACTTAAAGAGTACTCATGGCTTTGTCCCTGGCTATTCCCATGGCCAGACTATGAAGAGGAGTACCTGGAGGATGGACCCTAGGAAGGTTATGACAAATAGGATCATCTCCCATCGTCAGCATTGCCTGTGACCCCGAAGATGGAGCTTCGCCCACGCTACCGTTATTATTACGTATTCCGCTGCTTGATGTTGTATTAAGAACTGGATCATGAGATCCCTATTTGTGTAAGAACTTATGTACGGTTTGTAATGGATGATGTACTATGGTATCCAATTCTGTTATGTCCCGCAAAAATGGTAATCCTGAGATTGCGATGTATGGCATAACAGGCATCTGGGATTAAAAATCCGGGTGTTGACATAGAGACTCCTCACAATTTTTATGGTAGAGGACAAAAATCTGTTTCGGGACAACAACTCTCCAAATGCGATGTATGGCATAACAGGCATCTGGGATTAAAAATCCGGGTGTTGAGAAGTTGGTATCAGAGCCATCCTGACCATAGGAGAACCTAGTTAGACTGGACGTTTGAATCAAAAACTTAGTTTCAAAAACAAAGAAAACAAATATTTACAAAAACTTATTCTCATTCTTATCCCTTTGATTCTTTCATAAAAATTCATGTTCCTCAAAAACTCTTGCAAAAATACATAAAAATTTGACACACTTGATCACTCTACTAACTTACTCATCCTATATTCTTATAGATGGACGTGAAGTACAACAAGTTTTACCAACTGGGGAATGGAGGAGACCTTATCTTTGAGAGGGATTTGGACCAGCTTTCGGAACTTCTAGAGCGTCCGCACCCCGAGTTCTTCGGAGCTCAGCTCAATGATCAAGGAGGAGAAGATCTGCAGTGGCTAATTGTTGTAAGTCTTTGAGGAAAGATTGAACCTCCCACTGCGGAGGGAATTCAGTTTACCTTAAGAGAGAACAACTGGCTCGATGGACTTGCCAGGGCCATGCATGAAGCTCTTTCCCATCTGTGTGGGCAGAGCATCAATCAGATCAAGGGTACTCGCTTTGAGTTTTGCCCAAGGCATGATGCTAATGGACAACCACTGGAAGCCCCATACCACCCCGAGCTGAAGACCCAATTGGACCACCTTAGCTTCATGATGTACAATCCTCAGCAGGAGTTGGACAACTGCCGTGACTACTCCAACCACAAATCTGCCATCATCTAGACGAAGGACCAAACCATCGCCATGCTAGCAAAGGATTGCAAGTCTCGCTGCCATTAGCTCGACAAGAAGGAGCGCATTATTGCCCGTCTTCGCCACCGCATCTCATCTCTGGAGGAGACCATCCACGAGAGAGACACGCAGTTGGAGGAAAGGGAGAATGTCGGAGAGGATCTTCGTGGAGACCCCTACTCCTATCTCAGCGATGATGATGATTTTCTGGAGGATCAGGCTATGGACTTCTTCACCGATGGAGATGATTTCTCCTTCATCGATGATGATGAGGATGATGAAGCCACCGATTCCGAGGAGTAGTAGCACTTGAGCACTAGCGTAGTGAGTAGTATTCGGTCCCACTGTATCGTAGTTTCCAGAATGGTTCTTAAAACCATCTGTTTTTCTTTGTTGTGGTGTGTGTTGTATCAGGTGGTATGAATGAATGAATGAATGAAAAAGCAAGTTTCTAGAAAATCTGAGTCAAACTTTAAAAACTTTTCAAAGACCCAAAACTTTAGAAATTTCCCTCTTTTCTCATGATCTATGTCAATCTTCAGATGCCACATGGAGGAAGTGGTTCATCCCCGGACCCGATGTTGCAGATTCTGCAAATGTTGACTTCTGACCGCGAAGCTGAAAGAGCGGAACATCAAGCCAACCTAGACACACTGCAGTAGATAGCCCAGCTTGCCCACAACAACCAAGGCCACGGAAATCAGGACAACCATGGATCTAAGCTCAAGAATTTCCAGAATACCAACCCACCTGTTTTCACTAAGTCAGAAGAACCCCTAGACGCCGATGATTGGCTGCAGACCATGGAAAATAACTTAGAAGTCGACGGAGTGGAAGCCAACAAGAAAGTTCTGTTCACCACCCACTATCTAGCCGGAGATGCCAGGGCGTGGTGGAACAGTGTTCGCGCAATGACCGGAGGCCTGATGATGACCTGGGAGGAATTCAAGGTCAAGTTTAGCAGAACCCATGTGCCACCAGGTTTGATCAAGAGAATGAGAGACGAGTTCAGAGAGCTAAAGCAAGGAAGGATGACTGTAGTGGAATACCGTGACAAATTCCTGACATTAGCTAGGTATGCCCCTGATGAGATCGACACCGAAGCCAAGAAGAAAGAAAGATTCCTGAATGGTCTGCATGATGAGATGCAGAATGTGTTAGTCAATATCCCCTTTGCGGATATTGAAGCCCTTGTCGACTCTGCTATCCAGATGGAAGGAAAGATCAACCAAGCCAATGAGAACCGCAAGCGTCACATGATGCATCAACCAGCAACCCATCAGACCCCAAAGTATCGCCCCAACCCATCTCCAGGATTTGCCCCAAGAACCAACAGACCCCCGATGAACCGTCCAACCTATCCCAACCGTGGAAACCCTAGGCCCGGAGGAAATCACAACAACCCCGGCAATGCTAGCAATTTCAATCGTGCCCTACCCAAGTTCAACAACAACAATGCTACCACCAACACCAACACTGCCCCTAGGACTGGAAGAAATGATGTGCCTGTAGCAGCAAAGGACAAGTCGTAAGTGACTTGTTATGACTGTGGAAATAAAGGCCACTATTCCCATGAGTGCCCCAACAAGAAGAATTCTACAGCCCCCAATGCCAATGTCCCAGCTCAGCAGCAGCGTCGTGTTCAGCCAGGAAGAAGATTTGCCCCAGGGAATTCGCTCAACCGCAACGGCCGTCTTTTTCTCATGCATGCTGAAGAAGCTCAGGAAGCGCCAGACGTCGTGCTGGGTATGTTTTCGGTTAATTCAGTACTTGCAAGAGTGTTGTTTGATTCTGGTGCATCGCATTCATTTGTCACCGAAGAATTTGCATGCACTAGTAAAATTCAACCAACCAAACTGAAGCATGTCATGATTGTTCAAATTCCCGGATCAACCACTAAGGCTAGGCAAATTTTCAAAGCCGTCCCTATCCGAATCCACGACATAGATTTTTATGCTAATCTGATAGTACTCGGAACTAAAGGATTGGAAGTAGTACTAGGAATGGATTGGATGTCCAAACATAAAGGATTGATTGACTGTGCCGAGAAAGCCATAACCATGACCAGTACAGCCGGAATATCAATCGAGCATATATCTGAAACCTTACCTCGCCAATTCAAATGCAACAAGATTATAGCCCAACCTACCATTGACCAAGTCCGGATAGTCTGTGAATACGCCGATGTATTTCCAGATGTTTTGCCCAGTATGCCCCAGATCGGGATATCGAGTTTATCATCGAACTAATCCCTGGAACCGGACCCATAGCCCAGATACCCTATAGTATGAACCCATCAGATCTAGCAGAACTGAAGAAGCAACTGGATTCCATGTTGGAAATTGGATTGATTCAACCAAGTGCGTCACCTTGGAGATCGCCTGTCTTGTTTGTGGACAAGAAGGATGGAGGTAACCGTTTGCGTACGGATTATCGGAAATTGAATGATGTCACCATCAAGAACAAGTACCCCTTGCCCAAGATAGAAGATTTGTTTGATCAATTGACCGGTGCCAAAGTGTTTTCTAAGATGGATCTTAGAACTGGCTATCATCAACTCAAAATTCGTGCAGAGGATATTCCAAAGACTGCCTTTACCACCAGATATGGATTGTATGAGTATACTGTCATGTCTTTTGGACTAACCAATGCCCCTGCTTATTTTCATGAATCTCATGAATAAGATTTTTATGGACTTCCTGGATAAGTTTGTCGTTGTTTTCATCGATGACATTCTGATTTATTCCAAATCAGACGAAGAACATGAGCTACACCTAAGGACCATTCTTGGAACCCTTAGAGAGCATCAGTTGTATGCAAAGTTTAGCAAATGTGAATTCTGGTTACAGGAGGTAGGATTCCTCGGTCACATTGCATCAGCCGGAAGAATTGCCGTGGACCCTGCAAAAGTGAAAGATGTAGAATATTGGCAAGCCCCAACCATTCAAACCCAAGTTCGTGCATTTCTCGGATTGGCGGGATATTACAGCAAATTTGTAGAAGGATTCTCTAGAATCGCCAGACCCATGTCCCAATTGCTAAAGAAGGACAAGAAGTTTGAATGGACAGACAAGTGTGAAGCAAGTTTTCAAGAACTCAAGAGGAGATTGATTTCAGCCCCAATCTTGATCATGCCGGATATCACGAAGCCCTTCGATGTGTATTGTGACGCATCCAAGATTGGTCTCGGATGTGTTGTAATGCAAGAAGGCAAAGTTATATCTTATCTATCGCGACAACTGAAGCAACATGAGCAAAACTACCCAACCCATGGCCTCGAACTCGCAGCCGTAGTTCTAGCCCTGAAAACATGGAGACATTACCTAATGGGAAACCATTGTGAGATTTATTCGGATCACAAGAGCCTAAAGTATATATTCACTCAGAAGGAGCTGAATATGAGGCAGAGAAGATGGATTGAGCTAATCAAGGATTACGATCTGGACATTCACTATCACCTTGGTAAAGCCAACGTGGTAGCAGATGCCCTTAGCAGATTGCCGTGCCGCTTGAACTCCATGATTTTGAAGGAGCAACCAAGTTTGCACAAAGAGATGGAAGATTTTCGAATGGAATTAGTAAATGAAGGATTTTTGGCTAGCATAGAACTCCAGCCCACTTTGATCAGTCAGATTAAAGAGGCGCATAAGGGAAATGCTAGTGTCGACGGAATCAAGCGTCGTATCGGTACAGACAAAGTACCTGGATTCACCGAGGACGAAGAAGGAGTTTTGTGGTACAAAGGACACCTTTGTGTACCAGCAGATTCTGAGTTGAAAGAAGTTATCTTGAAGGAGGCTCATGATACTCTTTATTCTATCCATCCCGGAGGAACTAAGATGTATCAAGATTTAAAAGAGCAATTTTGGTGGCATAATATGAAGAGAGAAATCGGAAGCTATATCGCCAAGTGTGATATTTATCAGCGAGTCAAGGTAGGAAATCAAAGACCCGCTAGATTGTTGCAACCCTTGCAGATTCCGGAATGGAAATGGGATTCTGTTGGAATGGACTTTATCACTGGACTGCCTACTTCTAGTAGGGGAAATGACTCTATCTGTGTCATCGTGGACAGATTGTCCAAAGTCGCCCATTTCTTGCCCGTTAAGACCACATATCAGAGTTCGAAACTAGCAGAGTTATACATCGCTAGGATAGTTAGTTTGCATGGAGTCCCCAAGAACATCGTATCGGATCGAGGAACTCAGTTTACCTCGAGATTCTGGAAGAAAGTCCAAGAAGGTTTAGGAACCCGTCTAGATTTCAGCACCGCGTATCACCCTCAGACCAATGGACAAACAGAGCGAGTAAATCAAATACTCAAAGATATGCTAAGAGCATGCGTGTTAGAATATGGATCCAAGTGGGAAGACTGTCTGCCGTTTGCAGAATTTTCGTACAACAACAGTTATCAAGCCAGTTTGCAAATGGCCCCATTTGAATTCATGTACGGAAGTTTCGCACCCCTTTGAACTGGTCGGAAGTAGGAGAGAGTCATATCTTCGGACCCGACATCCTATGAGAAGTAGAAGAGAAGGTTCACAAGATTCGTGAGCACCTCAAGACTGCCCAATCCAGACAGAAGAGTTACGCCGATAAGAGACGTCGAGACCTCGCCTTCAACATAGGAGACTTTGTTTATCTGAAAGTGTCTCCATTGAAGGGAATGCAGCGTTTCCAACTCAAAGGAAAGTTAGCCCCTAGATATATCGGACCTTTCAAGATTCTGAACCGTCGAGGAGAAGTATCGTATCAATTGGAACTACCCGAAGAGATGTCAGCCGTGCACAATGTGTTCCATATCTCGTTACTTCGCAAGTGTCTCGAAGTCCCCGAGAAGACCGAAGTGTTCAAGAATATCAATCACCGTACCATAGAGATCAACGATGACCTGACCTATCCTGAAGTACCCATCCGTATTTTGGAAGAAGCTTTTCGAACTACCCGAACCCGAAGCATCAAGTTTCTCAAGATTCAGTGGAGCAACCACACAGAAGAGGAAGCTACCTGCGAGCGCGAAGATCACATCAGGACGGAGTTTCCCGATCTCTTCAAATCCTAGGTAATCTTTTCGTCCTTTTTCAAATATTGAAATTGGATCATCAAACTCAAAGCATCAAAATTAGGGTTAACAAAAACTTTTCTAAATAAAATTATGAATGCATACATATGAGTATGCATTGAATTTGAAATTCTTTTGAACCACCTTGTTTGTGTGTTTCCTTGCTTGTAAAATGTTTCTTAGGTGAAATAAACATCATCTAAAACATTTCCCACACTTTTCCCAAAGACAAATAAAGCAAAACAAATAAAATAAGGGAATGGTCACTTTGACCAATTTAACTCCCATGCCTACTTTGGCTGTCTCAAACTTTCAGAACCTAACAGAAACTTTTCTGGATCTTTGCACCCCTTGAATGTACTCATAACAAGGTATCAAGGCCCACTTCGTGATCATCCAGAAACTTTCAAATGCATAGTTTAAATGGCAATTCAAAATTGAATCTTTATCATATGGGAAGATCCCACTTTTTCAAAAACCACTCAAACCAACTCAACTTTCAAAACCCAAGCATCCGCAGACTCACCAGCACCAATCTAGCACACCCACCAAAAATCTTTTCAAAATTCAAAACTTGAATTCATGCGGTCATTTGATCAAATACTTGGCAGACACAAATCAAACAAAATCCAAACACTATTGTGAGCAGTGATTCTTGCCTAACTGGTTCCCTATCTAGCTCACAACCAGCTCAGTAGATCATCTAGCAAGATTAACCAAGCACTAGCACCACTGTGAGCTTGCCAAAACCATCAATGGTGAATAGCCGAAGCCAACCTTGTCACCCCCATGTCGACAGCAAGCTAGGAAGAGAAACAAGCCTAGCCAGCATATGCAGGAGGCGACCACCGTCCGCCACTCCCTGTCCAGCGCTTGAACCCTGCCAGCCACTGGACCACACGCACGGACTGTGCCCAGACCGCCAGCGACCATGCCGAGCGTGCGCCAGAGAGCCACCCTTGACCGAAGCCCACAGACCGCGTGCCGTCCTCGCCGCATGCATACACGATCGCCACCGACCCAGGAGACCGCCAGACATCCTCGTTCGCTGCCCCGTGACGCATAGCCACCGCTCACCGTCGAAGACGCCGCCTCTGCCGTGCAGAGCGTCGCATGTTCTAGACCAACCCGCACCGCCCCACGTCTCGCCACTGTAGCGTTGAGCATCGCCAGGGAACACCGCACCGTCCCCTACCTTCGCCCATGCCAATAGCCGTCTGTACCATCTCCCCCGACGAGCTCACCGTGCGCCCCGACGGTCCCCTCGCTCGACTATAAATAGAGACCACCCCCAACCGAACTAAGCACACCATTCTACTCCCCTCTCATCACTGATCGTGCCACACCATTCCTGGAGCAAGGCGAGCAACACTTCACCGGAATTTCACCGGAGACTGCCGCCTCTGGAGAAGAAGGGAGCCAGCGATTGGAGCTGCCCCAGGAGGAGCCACCAGTACCAGGAGATTCGTCGTCATCGACTTCGTCGTTCGCCCGCCTCGCCCACCCTAGTCTGCACCCCGGTGAGCCTCCAGAAACCCCCACTGGCCGCACTAGGTTTCTTTCTCGCCGGCGTTGCCCAACGTCGACGATGACTCCCAGCCGTTGGATTAGAATCAGATCGACCGACCCACATTGTCCCATACCGCTTCGCACCACCCTGTCTCACTGATGAGTGGAGACAGCCACTTAAACAGCCCGCGGAAGCGCTACACTTAGCAGGCCGGCCCGTTAACTTTTCCCATGCAGCCCAGTTATTTGAATTAAATCTTTTCCATTTTATTTCAAACACACTTCTGTACCCAGTTTTAAAAATCAACCTAGATCGATTTATTGCACCAAATCGAATGAAACCAATTTTGTTGGAAAGGCCTGGTAATGCTGAATCCAAACCCGTTGGATTCAAGTCATTTGGATCTGTAGATCACCCATGGTAAAAATAACAAGGTAGAAGCTTTTCTGCATTCAAACATTTTTCAAATTTAAACCATAATAGCTTTTGAGTTGATTCCAACTCTCAAAAATCACATTTAACCATACCTTTCAGAATATATAAAAACATATAGGTTTACTTGCATAAATAATGTTCAAGTAATAAAAGAATGCCCCATAGGCATTTCTAGTCACTTTATTTAATTAAAATTAAAGGGTAAAACCTTATTAAATTGTGACACCACTTTAAATCATATTCCCATGGACTAAAATATGTGGTGATGACATGTGTCAACATGATCCCATGTTTGGTTTGGAGAATATTAAATCTTAAGTAGTTTTTCAATGAGTAGAAATTACTTTTCTAAAAATAAAAGGAATTAAACCAAGCTTTAATCTTGTAAGGTTAGTAATGATGCTAGATCATCTATAGGATCCTTGTGTGTGATGATTGCAAGTAGTTAAGTATTGTTTGGTGATTGTGTACATCGTATTTATTTATAGACGCTAGTACCGACCAAGGATACGAGGAGGAAGGAGGATACTACGAAGAAGAAGCCGAGGAGAACTTCAACCACAGCTCTGCACAAGGCAAGCTTTACTAATCAAGTTGACCAATGCAAGCCAATACCTGCAAGCTATTAACCTTGCAAGCTAACCCTTGCAATTTAGCAAGCTTATGCTGATATTGTGCAAGCCAATACTTGCTTGTTACCATGTCAACTATATGCCTTAAAGCATATATGATCATAACCACTTGATAAACCAATCCTAGTTTTACTTGCAAGCCTCTTACTTTATTTCCTTATCAAAACTCTTATCTAGATGTTACCTAAGTAAATGGTAGATACTAGAAGAATATGCGAAGGTTGCATAAAGAGCACAAAATTTGGCCTAAGCTAGATAATCTTGATGTCATCTTAAGGCATGAGATTGAACTTAGTTAAAACTCCACTAGTCCCCACCCCTCATTAGTACTTACCCCCACTTGTAGATGCTAGTGCTAAGCATAAAACTTGATCAACTTTAGATGGGAATACTTGGTGGAAAAATGGTTATGAAAACCTTGGAATGATGGATCATTCTATTGAAATGTTTTGGACATGTGTTTCCGAACACCTGATGATTTTAGTGATGAAAATGTTGAGGCATGAGCCTTAGCCCTTTATAAAACTGATGGTTGTCTAGATGCGATACCATTCCAATTTTATTGTACAACCACAATAACCGAAGATTGGGTAGGGCTTGACTGGAAACTTATATACCTTAGTATTAGTTCCCTCATAGCCAAGGTCTGAGCTGAGGCTACCTTGTGAAGATTGTCCACCTGTGCAGTACCCAAGATGACAGTTGGTCATGGTTGGGAGGCCAAACTCACATGAGAGGTGCTTATACTAGGGAGTGTAATTGGAAGGTTAGGATTGATTATCCGCATACTGAGTATGGTGAATTCAGGATTTGTTCCTGACGGATGTATCGAATGTTGTGGTGAAAGTGTACAATCTCTGCAGAGTGTCAAACTATTCGAATAGCCGCGTCCGCGGTTATGGACAGTTGGAGTGGCCATACTGTTCCCCCGTCAGACTTTTCAAAATGACTTGTGAAATGAATTGAGACTTTGACTTGACTACAACAGGGTTGTGATATGAAATACAAGTTTCCATTTAGGTGTTATAAAACTTCAACTAGCATTCGTTGCTTCTAAACTTAGAGATAAATCTGGCTTTTGAAAAATAATCCTAGAGCCTAGTGTCCTATTATCCAAAAACCCCTTTACTTGTTAGTATTAGTTTGCGAGTACTTAAAGAGTACTCATGGCTTTGTCCCTGGCTATTCCCATGGCCAGACTATGAAGAGGAGTACCTGGAGGATGGACCCCAGGAAGGTTACGATAACTAGGATCATCTCCCATCGTCAGCATTGCCTGTGACCCCGAAGATGGAGCTTCGCCCACGCTACCGTTATTAGTACGTATTCCGCTACTTGATGTTGTATTAAGAACTGGATCATGAGATCCCTATTTGTGTAAGAACTTATGTACGGTTTGTAATGGATGATGTACTATGGTATCCAATTCTGTTATGTCTCGCAAAAATGGTAATCCTGAGATTGCGATGTATGGCATAACAGGCATCTGGGATTAAAAATCCGGGTGTTGACATAGAGACTCCTCACAATTTTTATGGTAGAGGACAAAAATCTGTTTCGGGACAACAACTCTCCAAATCTTACTTCCCTCTCATTAGATGTCATTCTTGGCACAAAAAGTAAACAAAAAGGATAAGGAGAGGTCATTACAGAAGTAATAACTTCCAAGACTCAAGGAAACTCTTGGGTTATCTCCCAACAAGTATTTTTCTTTAACGCCTTTAAGTTAGGCACAAGAAGTAAGAAGAATCAAGTATTTTCAAATGAGAGAGCATTAACATCAAATCTTGCTTTCAAAGGAGGAGCAAAAGGCAACTTCTCTCTCCTCATAGGGAAGTGTTCAATACCTTTCTTGAATGGAAAATGATATTTAATGGTGCCTTCTTTCATATCAATGATGGCACCAACTGTTCTAAGAAAAGGTCTTCCCAAAGTAATAGGACAAGAAGCATTGTATTCAACATCCAAAACATAGAAATCAACAGGGACATAAGCATTGTTAACCATGATGAGAACATCATTAATACTCCCCATGAGTTTCTTCTTAGCATTATCATTGAGTGGGACATCCAAATAACAATCTTCTAATGGTGGCAAATCAAGCATTTCATAAATCTTCCTAGGCATAATAGAGATACTAGAACCAAGATCACATGAAGTTTGAGATCAAAGTCATTCACTTGCATATTAATAATGGGTTCTCAAATATCTTCTACTTTCCTAGGAATAGAAGCTTTGTGTTTTAGCTTCTCTTACTTAATCTTAACAAGAGCATATGTAATGTGTTTGGTAAAGGCAACATGCATATCACTAGCATCAGGACTTCTAGCAAGCCTTTGTAAGAACATAATCACTTTTGAAATATTGCAACCATCAATATCAAAGTCAAACTTAGCATCACTAGTGGTAGGTATAGTAGGAGGAGGAATAGGGGCGCTTAGGAAATCATTGTTGTTGGTGCTAGTGAAGTCACACAACTTGGTGTTCTCAGCAGAGTTCATTTTGGCAAAGGTGGGCAAGCCAAAAACAGCAGCAACGTCTAGAGCAGGAACTAATTTTTTTGTTTTTTGAATAAGGCAAGCAAACCAAACTATACTAATTTTTTTTGGGTTTTTTGAAAAGAGGCAAACAAAACCAAGCAAAAGAACAAAGCAAACTAAAAACAAAGTAAAGATAAAGGAAGTGAAGGACTCCCCTAGTTAAGAAGTCCTTAGCCTCACTGGCAACGGCGCCAGAAAAGAGCTTGATGTATACGCACTTCTATTCTTGCAGACAGTTGTTGGGCCTCCAAGTGCAGAGGTTTGTAGAACAGCAGCAAGTTTCCCTTAAGTGGATTACCCAAGGTTTATCGAACTCAGGGAGGAAGTGGTCAAAGGTATTCCCTCACAAGCAACCCTGCAATCAAGTTACAAGAAGTCTCTTGTGTCCCCAACACACCCAATACACTTGTCAGGTGTATAGGTGCAGTAGTTCGGCGAAGAGATAGTGAAATACAAGTGGTAACAGTGCTAGAAAAGAGCATCTGACTTGTTGTTGACGTGGGGTAACGGTGCCAGAAAAGAGCTAATGGCGTGGAGGAAAGGTAAAATCCCAAAACCTCCCCAGCAAACGGAACAAAGATGGAAGCAAGCAAACATGCAACAAAACTAGTAGCAAACGATGTTTAAATGCTTAGAAACAAGGCCTATGGATCATACTTTCACTAGTGAACACTCTCTCATATAAATATGCTATCTTCATGATACTACTCTGAACTACTCTCCATTTGGACACTCTAATCCAAGGTAGGGCTATAACAACACACCTCAAAGTCCGCCTTCCCCAATAGAGATAACCCCACACTGTCACCTTGAGCACTAGATGGTTCCAACAAACACCACAATTACATAGAGACATACAACTACAAATATAACTCATAACAAATATTCAATCTAGCAAAAGTGCCACACACGGTATGCATGTTGTCACTTTCACACACGTGGGGAAAAGCATAGATCAATTAAAGCACAAAGAGTATTTATGTAGACTCAAACCTAAGTGCCACCATGGAGTGCACACTGTCACTTTCACACACATGGGGAGACCAGAGATCTAATGAAGCACTTGAGTGGCAAGGTAGATCTACTTGATTACAAAGCTCATGACCACAAGATCATGCATAGAGAGAGAGATGAACACATAGCTACCGATAGAGCCCTTAGCCCTGAGGAAGAACTACTCCCTCCTCATCATGGGAATCAACAACGGTGATGAAGATGGCGATGGAGACCGATGGAGATGGCTCCAGGGGCACTTCCCCGTCTCGGCAGGGTGCCGGAATAGAGACTTTCTGTCCCCCAAATCTCCCTTTCGGTGGCGGCGGCGCTGTGGAGGTTTTCGTGGATTTCTTCTAGATGCCCTAGGGTTTTTGGGTCGGAGGCTTCTTATAGGCGTAGGAATCAAGGTCGGTGGGGGTACAGGGGCCACACCCCCTCCAGGCGCCTCCAGGGCTTGCCCGCGCCTAGGGAAGTTTGGCCACCCTCTGCCCCCCTATGGCTCTGCTTCTTGGTTCCGTGTTGCTCCGGGAAAAATAATAACTTTGGCTTTTGTCCCGTCCAATTCCAAGAACATGGATTTTCTGCCTTTCTGAAACCAAAAATAGAAGAAAACATGCAACTGGCACTGTGGCAACTTGTTAATAGGTTAGTTCCAGAAAAGATATAAAAACACCTCGAAGTATAGAGAAAGCAAAGCAAAGTAGATACAAAACAAGCATGGAGCATCAAAAATTATAGATACGTTTCCGACGTATCATGTTCCATGCTTGTTTAGTATCTACTTTGCTTTGCTTTATCTACACTTTGAGATATTTTTATATGTTTTCTAGGACTAACCTATTAACAAGATGCCACAGTGCCAGTTGCCTATTTTCTTCTGTTTTTGGTTCCAGAAAAGGCAGAAAATCAATATTCTACGAATTGGACGGGACAAAATCCAAAGTCAATATTTTACCGTGGGGAACACAGAGCCAGAAGACGAGACAGAGAAGAGCCACCAGGGGGCCACACCCCCTGGCCGTGCGGCTTTGGCCTCGCCTCTTCGCCTATAAGAAACCCCCGATACCAAAACCCTAAGTACCCGATCAATCTTCCATGAAATAGTCCGTGGCCACCGCCACCATCGTCCCTAGATCGGGGGGGGGATCTAAAGCTCTTCTTGGCACCCTGCCGGAGGGGAGATCATCCGGAAGGCCTTCTTCATCATCATGCCAGCCTCCGGTATGAAGCGTGAGTAGTTCCACCTTGGACTATGGGTCCATGTAGTAGCTAGATGGTTGTTTCTCCTCCTTTGTGCTACCATATTTAGATCTTGTGAGCTCCGTTCATGATCAAGATCATCTATTTGTAATCATGCATGTTGTGTTTGCGGGGATCCGATGGATATTGAGATTACTATGTCATATTGGTTAATGGTTCTATCTTATTGATTCTATCATGTCTGTGTTGTCTGTGATCTTGCATGCTCTCCGTTTCTAGTAGCTATCTTGGCCAAGTAGATGCTACTGATTCCAAGAGGGAGTATTTATGCTGGATAGTGGGTTCATGCCTCTATTTAATTTGGAGAAGTGACAGAAATCTCTAACTTTGTAGATGTGATGTTGCTACTAGGGAGAAAACAACGGTCTCTTGTTCATGGAACAAGTGGATTGTTTACCTTACACACTTTGCTTAAAGCAGTTATCCGTTGCTTGTAACTTAATACTAGAGGGGGTTCGGATGATAACCTGAAGGTGGATTACTAGTCATAGATGCAGTTGGATGGTGGTCTATGTATCTTGTTGTATTGCCTAATAAAATCTCATAGGATCATGAATGTCTAGTATTGCATTATTATGCCTTGCTTTGTCTTGTCAATTGCCGTACTGTAATTTGTTTACCCATCATGCCATGTTGTTTATCTTAAAGAGAACACCTATAGTGAACTATGGACCCCGGTCCAATCTTTACCATTGATATATCTTCCACTGTTACTGTTTACTTTATGCAAACCACCATTACCTTCCACACCATACAGTTAAGCCTTTGTTTTTAGCAAACCGGTGAGATTGACAACCTCACTGTTCGTTGGGGCAAAGTCTTGAGTTTGTGTTGTGCAGGTTTCCAGTTGCTAGCAACACCTTTGAGTCGTTTCCTTCCTCCTACTGGTTCAATAACCTTGGTTTCTTACCGAGGGAAAAACTTGTTGTTGTACTCATGATATCTTCCTCTTGGGGTCTCCCAACAAAGCTCTAAAGTGATTTGAGCCGCATCAAGCCTTTTTCCAGCGCCGTTGCCAGGGAGGCTAAGGACAACTTCACAAGGGGAGTCCTTCACAACCTTTATCTTTACTTTTTTTTTGCTTAGTTTATTTTGCCTTGTTTTGTTTGCCTCTTTTTATCAAAAACTCCAAAAAATTAGTTTGGTTTGGTTTGCTTTCTATTATCTAAAACTCCAAAAAAAATTAGTTGTTGCTGCTGTTGGCTTGCTCCACTTTTGCAAAAATGAACTCTACTGAGAACACCAAGTTGTGTGACTTCACTAACACAAACAACAATGATTTCCTAAGTACACCTATTGCTCCACGTGCTCCTGATGCTACCTTTTATGAAATTAAACCTTCTTTGTTGAATCTTGTGATGAAAGAGCAATTTTCTGGTGCTAGTTCTGATGATGATGCTTCCCACCTCAATAACTTTGTTGAACTTTGTGAGATGCAAAAGTATAAGGATGTATATGGAGATATTATTAAGATCAAGTTGTTCCCTTTCTCCTTGAGAGGAAAATCTAAAGAATGGTTTCTATCCTTGCCTAGAAATAGTATTGATTCTTGGATTAAGTGCAAAGATGCTTTTCTTGGAAAATACTATCCTCCTCTAAGATCATATATATGAGAAGTGAAATAATGAAATTTAAACAACTTGATAATGAACATGTTGCTCAAGCTTGGGAAAGAATGAAATCTTTGGTTAAGAATTGTCCCACTCATGGACTTATTGCTTGGATGATTATCCAGACTTTTTAGGCAGGTTTAAACTTCTCTTCAAGAAACCTGTTAGATTCAGCTGCTGGAGGTACCTTTATGACCATTACCTTGGGTGCCGCAACAAAGCTCCTTGATAATATGATGATTAATTATTCTGAATGGCACACTAAGATACCTCCACATGGTAAGATGGTAAATTCTATTGAAGAAACCTCCTTTTTGAGTGATAAAATTGATGTTATCATGGCTATGCTTGTTAATGGAAAAGCTCATATTGATCCAAATAATGTTCCCTTAGCCTCTTTGGTTGCTTAACAAGAGCAAGTTGATGTGAACTTCATTAGGAATAATAATTTTGGCAACAATGCTTACGGTAATAACTATAAGCCTTATCCTCCTAATAATGGCAATACTTATCATGGTAGGATTCTAGAAGTTGAAAGATCGACTAAACACTTTATGCAAATGCAATATGAGCAAAACAAGATATTCACTAAAACTATGGAAGAACAATCTTCTATCTTGAAAAATATTAGTCATCAACTTGAGAATTTGAATAGAGAAATTCCTAGTTTACAGTCAAAAATTTTGAGTGATAAGAAAAATATTTCCTCTTTGTGTGAGTCACAGTCCTCTTTGATTAATAAAATGTCTGCTAAACCTAAAACCTTCGAAAGTACCTTTGTTGATACTCATGCCATACAAGTTACTATTGATGAAAATGTTAGACTGTTAGCTCAACTACATGCTAAGTGGGAGAAAGAAGCTGAAATTGCTAGAAACAATAGTGTGTGCACTATCACCACTACCAATATGGATGCCACTAAACCACAAGAAGTCCCTATTCTTCCTACCACAATGCCTAAACCTATTGAGTCTACTACTAGTGATGCTAAGCTTGACTTTGATCTTGATGGTTGCAATATTTCTGAAGTGATTACGTTCCTATAAAAGCTTGCTAGAAGTCCAGATGCTAGGGATATGAATGTGGCTTTCACCAAACACATTATAGATGCTCTTATTAAAATAATGGAAGAAAAGTTGAAACACAAAGCCTCTATTCCTAGGAAAGTAGAAGATAGTTGGGAACCCATCATTAATATGAAAGTGAATGACTTTGATCTCAAAGCTTCATGTGACCTTGGTTCTAGTGTCTCTATTATGCCTAGAAAGATTTATGAAATACTTGATTTGACACCTTTGGAAGATTTCTATTTGGATGTCCCACTTAATGATAATGCTAAAAAGAAACTCATGGGGAGTGTTAATGATGTTCTTATTATGGTTAACAATGCTTATGTCCCTATTGATTTCTATGTTTTGGATGTTGAATACACTGCTTCTTGTCCTATTACTTTGGGAAGACCTTTTCTTAGAACTTTTGGTGCCATCATTGATATGAAAGAAGGTACCATTAAATATGAATTCCATTCAAGAAAGTTATTGAACACTTCCCTATGAGGAGAGAGAGGTTACTTTTTGCTCCTCCTTTGAAAGAAAGGTTTGATCTTAATGCTTTTTCATTTGAAAATACTTGATTCTTGCTTCTTGTGCCTAACTTAAAGGTGTTAAACAAAAGTACTTCATGGAGATAACCCCAAAGTTTTCTTGAGTCTTGGAAGTTATTACCTCTGTAATGACCTCTCCTTATCCTTTTTATTTGCTTTTTGTGCCAAGAATGACCTTTAATGTGAGGGAAGTAAGATTTGGGTAGTTGCTGTCCCGAAACAGATTTTTGTGCTCCTTTATAAAAATTTGTGTAAAATCTCTGTATGTCGGATTGAGCTGTAATTTTCTGAATAAATCCCCCAGGTTGTTAGATAACTTTATTTAGTTCAACACTTTTTTATTTGAGCAACATAAGGTCTTTGGAAAAATCGGTTTCTACCTACTGGTCTGTTTTGATAGATTTCTGCCATTATTTGCATTTGCTCCTTGTTGATTCTTTTTGGGATCTTTTTGGGAAATTGAGCTTTTTGAGGGATTTGCTACAGTAGCTTGTGTTTTTATTCAATGTTTTTCTGTTTTGAAACTAAACCCAAAGGACTATTATCTTTTGAATACACAAATGTTGTTAATGAAGATTGTGTGAAGTTTTGAATGAAGGAAATTTTTCAGTTGTAGAGAAAGAATGATGTAATGAGATGAAGAATGGACAAGATCTCAAGATTGGGGATGCCACCCTGTGTTATCCCAAGAAATATTCAATAGGTACAAGCGTCAAAGCTTGGGGATTCCCAAAGCATCCCCTTCTTCATCAATTGAAATCTTAGGTCTTTCTAGACACTTCGTTTTTATTGTTTCATGCACTATTGTGTTGTTCTTGGAGCATCTTAGTTTTAGTTTTTGGTTTTTGTTTGCTTAGTTTGATTGAATAAATTAGTTTGGACCCCCGTTCTCGCTGTGTTGTTTCAAATAAGTTGATAGGTGTTGGAGATGAGTAGAAAGTTCTTGCTTGAGTAGTACAAGAGGAGCTTGCTTTGACTGTGACTTAGACTTTATCATGTCATGATAGATGTTGTTTTGACCTTATTATTAGTGATTATTGCTATAGAAGACTTGTTCCAAACAATTAGGATTGCTTAATGTGCCTTGAAGGAATCATGCGCTGTTTTAGCATACAAAAGCATAGTATTGTGGTATTATCCTTTGATGGTTTGGTTGGGTTGACTTGGCACATGCTCACACCATGTTATGACTATGAAAAAGTCACCTTAGAATCTATGATCATTTAATTTTTGACTTGTGGTACCACTTTACTCTTTGATTAGTAATGTTTTGTCGCTCTACATGATTATGGCCATTATTGCTCTCTTAGTTGGTCGCTCCCAGTATTTTTCTAGCCTCCACTTGTATGAGTAAGCTCTAATCATGCAACCAACTCCCAAGAAACCAAGTTATTCTAAAGTGTCCACTATAAATTCCTATGCATGGTGTGTTACACCATTCCAAGAATATTCTTGTTTCATCTACCTTCCAATTAAAAAGTCACTTTGTTATGTGAAAACTTAGTGATTAAAGCTCTCACAATCTTGATGTCACACTTTATTTTTCCAGCCCCTAAATAAACTAGAACTATTGTGTCATCTATGTTGTATATGCTTGCACTTATACGTTGGAATTAGCAGAACCATGCTGTCATGGGGAACGCTTTCAACATTGCACTTGTACATTGTACACAGTTGATATCATGCTCTTTTGTTTATGGATGTCGTCGATGTGAAATGAAAGGGGAGCTGGTAAGTCCATGGAGTTATGTATGTTTTTTACAGAAACGCCTGGACCGGTAGCCTAAGCCATGCCTAATCATGGTGGAAACTTGCATCATCACCATAGTGAGGAATGTATGAAGCTTTCTTCTTATAAAAAAGAGACATATTGAAAAGAGGAAAGAGAGAAAAAAGCACCATTTTCCCATGGTAAATAAGAAGATTGCTGAGATGCTCATTTTCTGCTTGCCTTGTCATTTTGATTATGGGATAGCTCCTGTATCATGTGCAAGGGGTACCCCATTGTCGGTTCTCTATGATACACATGTACTTAATATGACAAGAACTTACAGGTGACTAAAATTGAGTAGCATGAGGAGCGATCCTCGTATTCAAGGGATATGAGATTGCCAACTTATACTTTGTCAAGCATATACTCCATAGTTTGTTCACTTTAACCTTAATCACTTCAAGATGCTTATGATAGGGGCAATGAGAGCTGAAAGCTAACAAGTACCATAATTTTTGGAAGCTCTTTTTGAGACTTGAAATCCCTGCTTCCCTTTTTATGAAGGGCCTTTCTTCTACTATTATATTGAGTCTCCACCTTCTATCCTTAGGCACCAATTAAGAGAGCATAGTTGCCATTCTTAGTTCCATGTGCATTGTCCCGAAACTTATTGATTGATGCATATTGTTGATATTGCTTGCTCATGAACTATTTGTATCTAGTCACTCTTATAAACTTTGAAGGTGTCCTGTGCATTTATTTTCTACTCCATGAGGGACAAGTTGAATGCCACTATGCTATGTTTTCTATATGTGAAACAAAAAAACGTCTTCAATGCATTGTTATTCGTGATCTTTGTTTGTAACCTTTCATGTTGCATGTGTAGTTACTCTCTCTTATTGTTAGAACTTCTTCTTTCATGCTCATGTTTAGAGTTCTTTGATCCTAGCTTTCAATGCTTGCAAATGGTTTGATCTTGATTTTGATGGTGCATGTCACCTAAAAAATTATTCTTTTTATCACTTACCTAATCAAGGAGGAGCAAGATTTAAGCTTGGGGATGCTTGATACGTTAGAAACGTATGTATAATTTTTGATGTTCCATGCTTGTTTAGTATCTACTTTGCTTTGCTTTGTCTACACTTTGAGGTATTTTTATATGTTTTCTGGGACTAACCTTTTAACAAGATGCCACAGTGCCAGTTTCCTATTTTCTTCTGTTTTCGGTTCCAGAAAAGGCAGAAAATCAATATTCTCGGAATTGGATGGGACAAAAGCCAAAGTCAATATTTTACCATGGGGAACACGGAGACAGAAGACGAGACAGAGAAGAGCCACCAGGGGGCCACACCCCCTGGCCGCGTGGCCTGGCCTGGTTCACGCCTGGGGGGTTCGGCCACCCTGGGTG
Organism: Avena insularis; assembly: GCA_023614405.1. Classification (NCBI taxonomy): domain Eukaryota; kingdom Viridiplantae; phylum Streptophyta; class Magnoliopsida; order Poales; family Poaceae; genus Avena; species Avena insularis. The sequence goes on from CM042687.1 coordinate 152,241,361, forward strand.
CCCCCTGCCTCGCCTCTTCGCCTATAAGAAGCCCCTTATACCAAAACCCTAAGTACCAGATCAATCTTCCACGAAACAGTCCATAGCCGCCGCCACACCATCGTCCCTAGATTGGGGGGATCTGAAGCTCTTCCCGACACCATGCCGGAGGGGAGATCATCCCGGAGGCCTTCTTCATCATCATGTCAGCCTCCGGTATGAAGCATGAGTAGTTCCACCTTGGACTACGGGTCCATGTAGTAGCTAGATGGTTGATTCTCCTCCTTTGTGCTACCATGTTTAGATCTTGTGAGCTCCGTTCATGATCAAGATCATCTATTTGTAATCATACATGTTGTCTTTAGATTACTATGTAAGATTGGTTAATGGTTCTATATTATTGATTCTATCATGTCTGTGTTGTTTGTGACCTTGCATTCTCTCCGTTTCTAGTAGATATCTTGGCCAAGTAGATGCTAGTGACTCCAAGAGGGAGTATTTATGCTCGATAGTGGGTTCATGCCTCTATTTAATCTGGGGAAGTGACAGAAACCTCTAAGGTTATAGATGTGTTGTTGCTACTAGGGAGAAAACAATGATCTCTTGTTCATGGAACAAGTGGATTATTTACCTTACACACTTCGCTTAAAGTAGTTATCCGTTGCTTGCAACTTAATACTGGAGGGGGTTCGAATGATAACCTGAAGGTGGATTACTAGTCATAGATGCAGTTGGATGGCGGTCTATGTATCTTGTTGTATTGCCCAATCAAATCTCATAGGATCATGAATGTCTACTATTGCATTGTTATACATTGCTCTGTCCTGTCAATTGCCCTGCTGTAATTTGTTTACCCAGCATGCCATGTTGTTTATCTTAAGGAGAACACCTCTAGTGAACTATGGACCCCGGTCCAATCTTTACCATTGATATATATCTTCCACTATTACTGTTTACTTTCTACAGACCACCATTACCTTCCACACCTTACAGTTAATCCTTTATTTTCACCAAACCGGTGAGATTGAAAACCTCACTGTTTGTTGGGGCAAAGTCTTGAGTTTGTGTTGTGCAGGTTTCCACTTGCTAGAAACACCTTTGAGTCGTTTCCTTCCTTCTACTGGTTCGCTAACCTTGGTTTCTTACTGAGGGGAAAACTTGCTGCTGTACTCATCATACCTTCCTCTTGGGGTCTCCCAACGAAGATCTAAAGTGATCTGAGCCGCATCAGACCATCACGTGCTCTCTGTGCTGAAGTGCAACATGACTCCGGATATCATGAGTGAGATCATCAGCTGCAACACAGCCGCCAAGGTCTAGACCACCATCAACGAGATGTTCGGGGCCTAGAGTCGAGCAAGCACTCGGCAGATCACCACTCAGCTGCAACAGCTGAAGAAGAAGGACCTCACCGTGGCTGTGTACTTCTACAAGAAGAAGGCCTTAGGCAATACCCTAGCAGTGATAGGCTCCCCTCTCAAGGACGAAGAGATCATCGACTCCATCCTTCCAGGACTGGGCCCCCAGTTCAACTCCATAGCCGCCTCGATGACCATCTTCAATCAGAAGGTTTCCCTCAGTGACGTTTATTCCATGCTCCTTACTTATGAGGCTATTCAAGCTGCTCAGCAGACTGAGGGAGATGACTGGACGTCCTCCGCCAATGCTGCTTGTCATTGCAGTGAGCCATCCATGTTGGTTACTATAACATCCCAAAAATTCATGAATTGTAAAATCATGCATTGCATTCATATCATCATAGCATCTAGAGCTTGCAACTTTTTTTCAAAGTTTGAAACCAAATAAAACCATATTTTTTCCCATTTTATTAATCATACGAGGCATGGTTTTATTTTTATTTTTCAAAGGACCAAAGTGTTTCTGAGTGGACAAGTGTATTTGACACAATTTTGAGTGCAAGGTTCACTATATAAAAATCTAGAAAAGATTTGAATTCAAACAAGTTTGAATTGGGTTTCAAATTCATTCCTGAAAATCAAATTAGAAAAAGAAAAGGTTAAAGAAAAAAATAAAACAGCGCGCTAGCCTTTCAGCCTAGTGCCAGAACTGGCCCAACAATCCCACCTGGGTTCCCCTCCCCCTCTTTCTCTCTCACCCGTGCAAACCCTACCCCGCACCCGCTGACTAGTGGCCCCAACGCCACGTCGTCATCGTCTTCCCCCAAATCTCACGCGATGACCACGCCATCACCGCCCGTTACATCGCCGGTTCAATTCAAATCAATTCCATTGATTCTGGCAGTAATCCTAGCCCCCGACACCTACTACTTAACCCCCAACTCGCCACGGTCATTTCCCCTCAACCCACATCGCTAGAGCGCCCCCAGGCTGCCAGCATTTGAGCTCGCACCGGCGCTGCCCGACAAACTACGGTGAACTATTCTGGTGAGTACCATGCTCGCCTTTGTCCCTCGTTCATACGATGTTGTTCCCCTGCTCCTTGCGCTCCTTTTGACACCACTGGTTGGCCCTGTACTGCCCCAGGTCATCGGCTACGTCAACCACCACGAACACGCGAGGCACCAACCATCTCCGACGAGCAATCCCGGTAAGAAACGAGCGCCCCTCGCCTCCTAGTTCAAAACATGTTTTGCGCCTTGTCCTTGTGCACGAACTGATGCCGTTTGTTTGTCCTAGGGTGACCTAGACCGTCGCCGTCGTCTCCGCCAACACGCACCCGATGCCAGTGAGGTTTCCGACGAGCTTTTACGGCCGCAGCAACACGCCCCCGTCCAAGCCAAGGCCACCTTGAGCATCCTCGCATCCATGCAAAACTGGTAAGCCTCGCCACCACCCCTAGCCCCCTCTGGAATTGCCGGAGGATCACTAGAAGTAGCGCCGCCGCTGGCAGTAGCCATCAGCGCCGCCCGCTATGGTCACATGCTCCAGGGCTGTAGGATCTAGATCTGACGCCATAGATAGAATCACTTAACAAACCGGTATCGCCAGATCTGGGCCACATGATCTGACTTAGATCTAACGGTCCACGTGCTTGATCCGCGCGAAGATGTACGGGCCAATCAGATACGGCCATGTGTCTGTGTTCTTGTTTTAAAATATGTTTTTGTATCTATTAGAGATTTAAACTTGTAAAATTCATATCTTTAGTTTTGTTGGTCCAAAAAATGCAAATAATATATCATTGGATTCAAAAAATTAAGCCCTACATTACTGTAGGCTTGAATTTGTATTTTGGTTCTGGAAAAATAGGATTATTTGCATAACCAATTATATGATTATTTTGGTTATATAAAATGTTTATAAAATTGTTTTGAGGCAAATTTGAGTTTGTTTAAACTTTATATAGATTACTTTGTGTTCAGTACTGTTTGGTTTGACTTGTTTAGTATAGAAAAATCATTTCATTGCATTTGCATGCATTCATATATATTTTTTTTGAATATTTGAATGAGAATTTGGTGCTATGATTTTATGTGTAGATTTTGGTGATATTGGTGATTGTGATTGTGAGGATTGTTGCTACTTCCCCAACTACCAAGGCAATTGGTGCTTCATGTATTTTGTCCTATTATTTTGACTATGCATTAGTAATATTTTGAATAGGACTTGCGTAGAATTTTTGCTAAGTATATATATGCTATGCCTTGGGAAATCCTAGTAGTCGTAGTCTTAGTAGTATTTTCTCTAAGTTAAGGAACTTGTTATGTTATCATGCTTAGACTAGCTAGTAGCAAACAATGGTGGAATAATCGTGCTATGGAATTTTTCTAAGTCTATGACTTGTGTTTTTTATGAATCACCTGGGTGGAATGGTATGATGGTTTTATGTTGAGTGGTTACACAAGGCCCATGTCTATGGTTTACCTTGTGTATCACACTTGTGGAAAGCCACCCAGGAACAAAGGGATTTGAGATGTTTAGTGTTGAGAAGCTTCTAGTGCAACTACATGGCATATGGGCTCTGCCTTGACCACATAGGTTGCAAGAACTTAGCCAGATGGACAGTTGGTGGTAGGGTGATAGGATGGAACACGTCCATGGTGGTCTAAGGGAATGCTTCCGAAGTTCTCGTCTTGATGCATGTCGAGTCTTGTGGGGAAAGTGCACCACCTCTCAAGAGGGTAAAACCTAAGTACTTATCCATGTCCCCGGCAATAGACAATTTGAGCATCAAATACATTGAAGCTATCAAGGATCTCCTCATCCCAATTTCTAAGTTAAAAACTTGTGGTTGAAAAAAGGTAAAGGTTCACCAATGTCTATTGGGGGTTCCTTGGGTGTTTTTGACAAAACAAAAACTTAGTGTTTTTCAACTGATAAGTAAAACCTATTTTGAGCAAAGCAAGCCTAATCTACACTTAGCCAAATTCATATAGATGTTAGATGCTACTATTCTACTATGGTATCACTTGCCAATACATTTCCAAATGTATTGACCCACTGTGGCTATAACTTATGATGTTGCAGGTTACTCTGATGGAGATTAGGGTTGTGAATCTACACTCAACATGCTTGCCTATGGCACATGAAGATGAAGACTTATAGTTATTTACTTTATGTTATGAACTCTTGTACTAGCCTTTGGCTATTGAGTTGTAAAGACTATGTTATCTCTGGAATGACGATGTAATAACGACCTTTGTATCTATGTACTTCATCTTAAACTGTGGATGCTAGCATTTGATCCAGGGACTAGCATTGCAATCACAGAGGCCTTTACCTTTAAAAGGTGGGGTCTTACAGTTACGCCATGTCCTCAAGGTGGTTTCGACAAAAGTGGCAGTCATGGCTATGGAGTCCCGATTCAGGGCTATGGAGGCAGCCAACAGGGCTACGGTGGAGGTCAGCAAGCTCAAGGAGGGGACAATCAAAACTGCAATGGTGGTGGCCAATACACTAGAGGCAGTAATGGAAACCGTGGTAGTAAGCATGAACGCACAAGGTGCCAGGTCTGTAGATATTGGGGGCATGAGGCCCTCGACTGCCGCAGGATGTTCAATTAGAGTATTCAGCCATGTCCCAATGAGTAGTGCCAAGGAAACACTGCTTCTTCCAGCCAAAACCATGTTAATCGTCCCTGGTACATGGATTCTGAAGCCACCAATCACTTGAAAAGTGAGCTCGAGTGCCTACACCTGATGGAGCGCTACAGAGGAAAGGACCAGGTTCAGATTGCAAATGGTTCAAGTTTTTCTATTGCTGACATCGGTCATTCTATCATAGATGGTTCCTCTCTAAAATTAAAGGATGTCCTTCATATTCCACACATCAGCAAAAATCATCTTTCAGTTTACAAACTTCTCTGTGATAATGATGTCTTTGTGGAATTTCATCATTATTTTTTCCTTATCAAGGATCGAGCCACCAGGAGAGTTCTTTTTCATGGTAGAAGTCGAAACGGTCTCTACCCTATCCCGGTAAATTTAGCTCACACATCATCCACCCTTCGCCATGCCCACACCAACTCTAAGGTCTCCACAGATCGATGGCATCAGCGTCTGAGTCATCCGCAGAATAAAATAGTCAAGTTTTTAGTTCGAAATAATGTTCTTAGTAGTTCATCTCTAGAATGTGAGAATACTATTTGTGATGCTTGTCAATATGCCAAAAGTCATCAATTACCATATACTTTGTCTACTCATGTATCTACTATGCCGCTTGAATTGGTTCATACTGATGTTTGGGGGACAGCTATTCCTTCCTTAGGTTGTTACAAGTATTATGTCAGTTTCATAGATGATAATAGCCATTTTTTTGGATCTATCTCCTCAAACAAAAATCAGACGTGGAGCATGTGTTCTATGCTTTTCAAAAACATGTGGAACTTCTTTTGAACACTAAAATTACAGCAATTCAATCATAGGCTTCATAAATATTTCCAGAATACTGCCATTATTCATCATGTATCATTTCCACATACCTTGCAACAAAATTGTGTTTCTAAGCGTAAACATCGCCATTTGGTTGAAATAGGATTGGCATTCCTCGCTCAATCTTCCATCCCATCGTGTTTTTGGGATGAATCTTTCCTCACTGCATGCTATCTCATCAATAGGATTCCCACGCCAGTCCTTCAAAATGACTCGCCTGTTCTTCGTCTTTTTAAGACTGCTCCAAATTACTGTTCTCTCTGCACTTTTGGGTCTGCGTGTTGGCCAAGTCTTTGGAAGTACAACTCTCATAAACTTGAGTTTCATTCCAAACCATGCATGTTCCCCGGTTACAGCCCCATGCACAAAGGTCACAAATTTGTTGATCGATCCACTAGTCGCATATACGTCTTGCGTGATGTCGTTTTCAACGAAAACGTGTTCCCCTATGCCACGACAGGCATGGTGCCTGATGTCACAAAACTCACCGATCTTCATTCGTTTCCTACTAACGAACTAGCTATGCATGACCATGTGCATAAATATGACCTATCCTATTTGTTCTCTGACCCCTCACTTTCATCTAGTGCTCCTATTGTGTAGGATAGGGGAACCAACGAGATGGCAGCTTTGCCGTCTGCCGCGACAGAAAATCCTGTCGTTTCACTGCCACGAGTCAACTTCTTGTCGTGGTAGTGTCTCCTGCCGGGGCAGAACATCCTACTGTTTCGCTTCGACGGAAGTCTGCCATGGAAGAAAATCCACCTACTGTGGCTTGTTCTCCTGCCGTGGCAGGACCTCCTTCTGGTGAGGCTATACCACCTCCCACATCGTACGTGCCTGTACATCGTTCGACGACACGCCTGCGTGACCACATGCAGAAGAAGAAGATCTACACCAATGGCACCGTGTGGTACGATGCGTGCCAGTGAGCTTTCTTTGCAGCTCCTACCATGCAATTCTCGCTCTTCGAGAACCGGTGTGGCGTGCAACAATGGATTAGACATGGTCTCTAGTTCCTCGGCCTCCTAGAACTAATGTTGTCAGCTACAAATGGTTGTTCAAGACAAAGCATCGTCCCGATGAATCGGTTGATAAGCACAATGCAAGGTTGGTTGCTCATGGGTTCACTCAGCAGTTTGGCCTGGACTAAGGTGATACATTCAGCCTTATTGTCAATCCTACAACCGTGCATCTTGTTCTCTCTCTTACTGTCTCTCGAGGATGGTGTCTCCATCATGTTGATGTAAGCAACGCTTCCCTCCATGATTTTCTTTCGGAAGATGTGTACATGCATAAGCCACCTGGTTTTTTGGATTTGTCTTTTCCATTGCATGTCTAGAAACTCCAGCATGCTCTTTATGGTTTGAAACAATCACCTCGTGCATGGCATGCGCGGCTGAGTGATCGCCTCCATTAGCTTGGTTTTGTGGCCTATAAAGTAGATACAAGACTCTTCACATTTTTATGCTCATCTATGTACATGACATTGTCATTGCAGGGTCCAAATAGGTTGATTTTTATCGTCTTGTGGAGTCTCTCTCGCACACATTTCCGATTAAAGATCTTGGGAAGATGGAATATTTCCTTGGAGTAGAAGTGGCCTACAATTCTGAGGGGCTCACCTTGTCTCAGTGCAAATATAATTCAGATTTGCTACATTAATCAAGTATGGAGAATTGCAGATCCATATCTACTCCATTGTCTGCAGTAGACAAGCTATCTAGAGATACATGTGTTCTTCTTTCAGAAGATGATGCGTTCAGATATCACAGTATGGTGGGAGGATTACAGTACCTCACCTTAACTCGGCCAGACATCTCATTTGCCATAAATAAAGTCTGTCAATTCTCGTCTCAACCCACTAATGTTCACTGGGAGGCAATCAAAAGAATTTTGCGATATGTAAAAGGTACCATTGATGTTGCACTTCAATTCAGAAGGTGTTCCTCTCTATAGTTCAATGTGTTTACAGATGCAGACTAGACAGGCTGCTCAGACGATCGTCAGTCTATAGGGGGTTTTGATGTGTTTCTAGGCTCCAGTCTCATTCCTAGAGAGCAAAGAAGCAACCAACTGTATCACGGTCGAGCACCGAAGCTGAGTATAAAGCTTTAGCAAATGGAACTCCGGAAGTTATGTGGCAGTCAGTTTGAAGGAGCTTGGAGTTGAACAGCCGCATGCTCCCATCCTTTGGTGTGACAATCTTGGAGGAACCTACCTCACTGCTAATCCAGTGTTTCATTCATGCACGAAGCATATTGAAATTTATTTTCACTTTGTGCATGAATGTGTCTCTTCTGGGGCCTTGATGGTCAAGTTCATAGCCTTAGGGGATCAGCTGGCAGATATATTTACAAATCCAATTTCTAGACATATTTTAGACAAGTTTAGTCCCAATCTGAATCTTGTTAACTTCGGTTTAGATTGAGGGGAGTGTTAAAGATTAAGTTAACCTCCCTGTCTACAGTTTGTGTTGTTAGTCTTTACCCTAACCTCTTGCCGACGGGATAATTATGCTAGAATTAGGGGTTTTCACTCGAAGATTTGATGTAGATTATGCGACAAAAGAAGCAATCTAGGTAGGTGTTCTTCCTGGCTGCTATTTCTGATGTTGTTGAACATGTTATAGTGGATGTAGAGGCCCCTGTTTTGGCTAAACAGAACAAGGTGATCGTCATTGATCAGATCTGATAAGAGCTGCTACCTAAGGCCTTTCATATGGACTGCAGGGTTCCCCTGCCTGTATTTGTAACAAAGATTGGTGTTGCTTTAAATCTATATTTCTGTGGTCATGTTTGTTAAGAGATTACAATCTGATGTTCTGTGAGTTGTTGAGATTTTCGGACATATCACTCGATGAAACCATCATTGTTGTAATAAGACATAAGTACGATCCAGTGTCAAATACCAAGGTGCTACTATGAATACTAGTCAAGTACACATCAATAACATGTATATCATATATACCTTTGTTCATCTTGCCGGCCTTCCTGTCAGCCAAATACATGGGGCAGTTGCGCTTCTAATGGCCAGTCCCCTTACAATAGTAGCACTCGGTATCAGACTTAGGGACAGCTCGGGTTTTCTTCTCGGGCATGGCATCTGATTTTCCACCCTTTCTGAATTTACCCTTTTGTTTTCCCTTCTTGTCTTTCTTGAAACCAGTGGTCTTATTGATCATCAACACTTGATCTTCTTTCTTGATCTCCACTTTAGCAGTTTTGAGCATAGATAGAAGCTCGGGGAGAGTCTTCTTCATGCCCTTCATGTTATAGTTCATCACGGATCTTGTAGCTTGGTGGCAGATATTGGAGAACATGATGTATGCGTAATTCAATGGGAATCGTTATTCCCAAAGAAACAATCTTATCGGTGTACCTAGAAATTTTGAGTACGTGCTCACTAACGGAGCTGTTCTCCTCCATCATGCAGCTAAAGAACTTTTCTGAAGCAGCATAACTGTCCACACAAGCATGGGTATTGAAAATAATTTTCCATTCTCCCATGGTATCAAAAGAATTGCCATTCTCGAAACGCTTTCAGAGTTCTGGATCTAGCCCATACAATATGCCGCAATGAACCATATTGTGGTCCTCCTGACGACTCAAGTAAACATTCTTTACTTCGTCGGGAGCATCGTCAAGTGGTGGGGGGCCTAGCGACGCTTCTAGCACAATTTTCTTTTGTGTAGCAGTGAGGATAATCCTCAAATTCATGGCCTAGTTGGTAAAGTTGCTAACATTCTTCGCAAGTTTCTCTTTCTCCATGAACACATTGAAATTAAAAGTAGGTGGTGCCATCTACAATAGAATTTGCAAAGTTTATTTAGACTAAGTTTATGATAGATTTGAGTTCAACTAATCCAAATTGTAAATGAACTCCCACTCAAAAACAACATCCCTCATGGGGTTTTAGTGATTACATGAACCAAATGCGCTACAACAAGAGCAATCATCACATGAGTTGTTGTAGTTTTAACGGAGATCATCATGATGATCATCATATCAACCAGATGACTCATGCTTTACCTTTCGGTACGTGTTCCAAGTTCATGTATGTAAATGCTAGGATCGCCAAGTAAGAACCTTAGTATTCGCATGTCTAAACTTTCTTACACCCGTTGTATGTGAATGTTGAGTCTATCACACGCGATCATCACGTGGTGTCTCAAAACTACAAACTTTTTAACGGTTCATACTAAGGAAGAACACATTATTATCTTGATGTTTAAATGAGGGATCATCTTATATTTCTACTAAAGAGCCAAACAAGCAATATAAGATGCATACAAACAACATATGCTAAAAGTTATATGATATGGTTATTGCACTTTGATCATTATCTTGTGCATTTTGGTATGATCTTTATCATTCCTATATCTGTAAGGCCAAGGTCTATGTAACTTACACTTTGGCATATTATAATTTCCAATAGTATCAATCCATTCTACAAAGTATAATACTGCCATATCATAGTATTTTCCCGGCAAAACCAAAAAACTAGATGCCTCTAATTTATCTTTTGCATGTTTTACGTGGCTAAGGGGTTTCAAAGATAGAACCGTTCTTACCTAAGAACATGGAACCACATAGATGATAATCAAATTATTCGTAACTCGTTGTAGATTAGATATTGACTTGTAAGATCCATCCTTTGTAAAGGAAAGGATCCCTGTGATTGCAATGCTAGTCCCTGGATCAATAGCTAGCATCTACAGTTAAGATGTAATATTAAGAAACAAAGGTCATAATACAACTTTATAACCAGGAATAAAATAATTTATTACATCTTACATAGCTCATTTGGCTACCTCATTACAATGCAGCAGAATATAACAATAGCATGGGGTCCTTCATCTTCAAAGTGCCACAGGCAGACATGTTGGTTGTACACTTGTAATCCTAATCAATAAACTTCACTAACATCAAACAAACCTGCAACATAATAAGTTACAGCCACAAGGGTCAATACATTTGAATTGTATTGGCAAGTGATACTATGGTAGTATAGTGGAGTCTATCATCTATATGCATTTGGCTAAGTGGAGCTTAGGCTTGCTTTGCTCAAATAGATTTTCCTTACCATTTGAAAACACTAAGTGTTGTTTGTCAAAAATCACCCAAGGCATCTCCCAATAGAAATTGGTGATCCTTCAACCCTTGTTCAACCACAAGTTTTTAACTTAGAAATTGGGATGAGGAGATCCTTGATAGCTTCCATGTCTTGATGCTCAAATTGTCCTTTGCCAGGGACATGGCTAAGTACTTAGATTTTTCACTCTGCAGAGGTGGTGCACTTTCCCCACAAGACTTGGTTTCACCAAGACAAGATCTTTCAGAAGCCTTCCCTTAGACCAGAATGGACGCGTTCCAACCTATCAAACCCCTACCACCAACTGTACATTTGGCTAAGTTATTGCAACCTATGTGATCCAGGCAGAGCCCATAATGCCAAGTGGCTGCACTTGAAGCTTCTCAACATTTGACATCTCAAATCTCTTTGTTCCTGGGTGGCTTTCCACAAGTGAGATACACAAGGTAAACCATAGAAATGGGACTTGTGAACCACTCAACACAAACCATTCCTTCCATTCCAACCAGGTGATTCATTCACTTAGTTGTTTTATTAAACAAAACACAAGTCCTTGACTTAGAAATATTCCATAGTATGAATATATTTTCCACCCTTGTTTTCTACTAGCTAAGCATGATAGTAGTAGGAATCTTAACTTAGGAGAATTCTACTAAGGTTTCATCTACTAGGATTTCCCATGGCATAGTTTATACTTAGCAAAATTCCATGCAAGTCCTACTTAGAAATATCACTAATGCATAGGGAAAATAATGGGACAAAAGTATGAATCATCACTTGCCTTTTTGGTAGAGAATATAAGTTCACTCCTTGATCTTGCAATGTGCACACTCTTCAAATTCCACTACAATTCAATCAAGCAAGCAATATTTCAATCTACCATTCAAGCAACATCACATAAAATATTAGAAACAAAACTATGCATGCAAGAATGCCAAACTTTGTTTTATTTAAAAAAGTGGTTTCTAATAGGTTATAGACATTCTAAAAAACTTATTGGTCATTTTATAAAATGGCAAAACCATTTGCAAAAGATTCTTCCTTTAAACCATTTTTAAACGAAGCATTATTTTATGTGGTGGAGAAATGCTTTTAATAAGGTAACAATCTATAGGGTTCACAAAATATGTTTTGAAATCATAAAACCTTGTGTTTAGGGTCAGAGAGTTTAAATCAAAACATTTCCCAAAGGTTTTCTCCAAAAAGCATTTTTAACAAATAAACAATATTTTTATTTGACTAGAAATGGTTTAAATCAAAGATTTGTTCTTTATCTTTACCAAATATATTTTCAAATCCATGAGTTGGTTTCTAAGGTCAGTAGGTTCAAAACAAACCATTTGCCAAAGGTTTCATCTTAAAAATCATTTTCGAACAAATTTTATATTCTAAATATGCCTACATAAGTTTCTACAAAAACAATGAATTTAACAGAAACATTTTACTAAACAAAGTGCATGGTCAGAAAGTACTTGTTTTGCTGAATCCATTGATATAAAATTTGCAAAATTTGGACGTGTGGTTTGAAAGTGATGAATTTTGCAAGTTTACTAATACAATAGATCAAATTCTGTTTTTAAAATAACACACTGGCCACGCGTCACGATTCTATTCGACCATACCGGTTCATGCGGATCGCTTATTCTGGTGAGTTGGATCTAAGTATAATCGTGTGGCTCAGGGCACTACTTACCCCTTCGATAAGTGGATCAATCGCATCCAATGGATCACAATCCAGCGGCTCAGGGCACCTTGACCAAATATCAGCGGCGCTCGACGGTCGCTGGCGGTGGAGACGCTCGGCTAGCGGCGGTCTCAGCGAATCAGGAAGCAAGGGAACAAGAGGGATGTCTCACCGGGTTCGCGTGGTGTCACTGATGCTCGACGTGCTCGCGAGGAGGCAAGGGGCGCACGGGGTGATCAACAATTGCTCGCCGGAGTCGTGGTCACCGTCGGTTGCGCTCAGACGTCATTGATGGCGAAGATACAGAGCGCGCTAGAGAAAAAGGAAAGCATGGTTCGATGCAGAGATGAGTGGAGAGTATCGAAGCATCAAAGAGGAGTGGAGGCGCGGTCAGAGACTACCTGTAGGGCTCGTCGGAGTAGAGGCAGACGACGGATGCGAGAGGTTGTTGTCGTTGCCGATGCTGTGGAGCGCGCGGGGGCGAGCTAGCGCTACGGGGAGGTTCGCCAGGAGATGGGGAGCAAGTGAGCGTGCAGTGGGAGGCGAGGGGTGGTTGCAGTTCGCCGGAATCGATGAAAATGCTCGCCGGAGTCCGTGGCGGTGCAGGGTAAAATCGAGGCGGCCTAGTGGCTCTCTGGCAGCGGGGTTTGAGGGGAAAGAGAGAGAAGAGAGAGGGGATTTATCGAGCGTGATTGATGACAGGAATTACTCTCTGCATTGACGTGATTTACTCCCGCGAGATCAATGCAGAAACGGTGAAGAAATGGTCGCAGGGTGGAGACGATGGTGAGGTGGCAGTGTGGCCTGGCGTCAGCGAGTGAGAGAGAGAAGAGGTGGGGTCCAAACGTCATTCGCTGTGCGGGTAAAAACTCTGGTGCGAAGCGTTTTTCGCGGGAGAGAAGTAGTGGGCTGGTGTTGGGCTTAGTGGGCTGGCCAGATGGGTTGGGTTTGTTTCCATTTTTTTTATACTAAACCTTTTTCTTTTCTGTTTTTGAATATTCTGATTTGATTTTCATTCAAACAATTCAAGCAACAAATCAAATCAAAACTCAACCAAAATTTGTGTAGATTCATATACTGATTAATAACACATTCCATAGTCAAATTTATAATAATATATTTATTCTTTTTAGGGTCTTCTAATTATTTAAAATAGGTTCTAGTTTTAATTAAATAAGATTTAATTATATTTTTCAATCTCCATTTGAATTCAAATCATCACCAAACTTTCGGTGAATTTTAATTCTGTTTATCAACATATTTCAAAGTCCAAAATAAAATAATTCTTTATTCTTTTAGGATCTATTAATAATTAAATAAATAGACCATAGTCTTTAATTCAAATAGGTTTTAATTTATTTTAAGACACTTTTTGAAATCTAAATAATATCAAAATCTTTTCAGTAGGTTTCATTTGAAAAACTAAAACACTTGGAATTTCTTATTTTAAAATCTTTAATAAATTTTAATGTTTATCTGAAAGTAAAAAGCCTTTACTTAAATAAAATTGGATATTAATAAATCCTTATTATTTTATTTAAATAAACGTTTATTCTTTTTAACAAATAGAAATAATTTATTTCATTTGCTTGGCCAAGATTTAATTTGGCTCTTTAAAATAATCCTTATTTATATTTCTACCTATGCTTATCAAAACCATGAATTTTATTTAAAGATCCAAAAATAGTGATTCCAACTATTATAACTTTATTTATTATTTGTTTATCTTTTTAAATTCCTTTAGGAATATTTGCTCACCATTTGGTATGGATTTCTAGATGGTTGCTTTATTAGCTTTGGGAAATTACTTTTCCTTATCTTATTAAATTCATAAGATTTATTCATGGCTCCAAATTAAGTGAAACCAATTTCTATGGTTTTATAATATTTTTATTTGTCATTTTTGATCACTTATAAATGTTTGTTGACAAATCTTTATATGGATCAAATCCATAGGCTTGGAGATAACTTGGAAATGATTTTCTTCCATTAGGGTTTTAGGGTTTTGGTTTATTTCTCAAGTGTTTAAATTTCCAGATGCATTTAAAGATAAAGCATTCCATTTGATTTGAATTTAGTTAGATTCAAACATTAACCAAAGTTTGTTCAAGATGGGATTTAAGTTTCCATTTAGAAAGAAAAGTTTCTTTTCACCCTAATTTTCAACAATTAATTATTTTGTTTATTTATTTTTCACAAAACAAGATTTGGAAAATCTTGGGATGTGACATGACTATAGTAGGAGAGACATACACCCGCAAGCCACTTACGCAAAACTAGTTGCATATCAAGCATGGAATAGGTCTCATGTGGGAGGACATGTAAAGTTTGTCCGGGCTGCTTCATCCCACTATGCCACCAATATCCAAACTGCACATAAGAAGAAATAACATGACCATCAGCGCCCACATAACCATATTTGTACTACCCGTGTAGAGTATCTACCTATAGATCCGGCTTTCGTACCACTGATGGGTTCGCAGCATAGAAAACCAATTTTTTCCTACAATGGGAACTGTATATGCCACGATCCATGTATCTAGATACAATCAACGGGTGGATATACATCCAGAATACATACCCTTGAAGACCGACAAAGCTTTACGAGTATGGACTTGTTGGTGATGTAGTCGATCTCTTGCCGATCTCAAGATCGTGAAGAAGTCTGGCAGCACCGCAACTCAGCAGAGAATCCGTGATCGCACACGTCCGGGAGCCCGACAACCTCCATGACCTCGCTCCAGCAGTGCAGCGGAAGTAGAAAATCCTCTCTCCAGAAAAAGACACCGGGAACATGTATCTCACTAAGGCGAGACCATGGGGAAATAGTAGAGGGGGAGAGAGATCCTTCACGAGGAGGTCTAAGTGAGAGAGAGGGCGAGGGGGGCATTTTATAGGAGGAGGGGGGAACCCCAAGGGCCATGGTCGGAGGCCATGGTGGATGCCCCCACCCCTTCCTCCATTCATGTGAGTGGAGCTCCCACTCATAAAATGACTCTCCATTTCCGCCACTCAAAATTCCACTCAAAATCCATTAAATTTCCACCAAATTTATTGTAATCTATAATTAAATAAAACTCTTTTATTCTTTATTCAGAATTTTTTCAGTTACATTAATTAACGAACATTCACATAAAACCCCTTGCTACTTTCCAATTTCACATGCAGAACCAATTTAAGCAATTTCACTCGAAACAATTCCTGTGTCCATTGAAATAATTCTAGTGCTTTGATATTATTTTTTGGCAACTCTTTGCTCCAAATGTTTTCGATATCCCTTAAGTGTGTTACCCTACAGTTCGTAAAAAATGGATACGTTATCGAGAATCCTCTCCAAACAATAATCAGTAGCGGGACTTAGAGATCCGTAATGACTCCTACACATTCAACGATGAATTATTTTGATCGTGAGAACCTTAACATTGAAACTAAATCCTTTTTTCTCGCCATATTATCCATATCCGAGATTTGCTCATCCATATCCCCATACCTAGTTTTATCTCATTACCAACATGTACTCTTTTCTCATTCCCGTGATATAACATTCTAGTGATCCCCATCAGTTGCTTGCAAGCTATATCAATGTCATATCACCGAGAGGGCCCAGAGCATATATCTCCATAATTTGGATGGACAAATCCTACTCTTGATCCATGAGCCTCTACATAACATTATTGGAGTATCTGAACCCACCTTTATAGTCACCCAGTTATGGTGTGACGTTTGATGTTATCAAGCTACTCTTCATATATTAGTGATTGACATGATCTCATGGTCCAAGGACTAAAGTTACTTGTAATGATGTTATAGAAATTTAAACATGATGACTTTGATCATATTACTATACTTCGGATGAATGTTCATTACATCACTCCACCAATGTTGTGACCTTGTTATTAACAACATCCAATGTCCATGATCAGGAAACCTTGATCATCTTGTTAATCAACGAGCTAGTTTATATGAGAGGCATGTTGGGCCACGCAGATATAAAACAAAACTTTTCCTCTAACACGGTGATCCCAAGATCTAGCTGAGGTAGAAGGCTACAAGGATTACCAGTAGACACGCAATTGCGGATTACTAATGAAGCGCGTCAGTTAATGCAGTACAGTCCTCACGATCTGATCCGATCACGATCGTCCTGGTACTAATCGTACAACACCTCTGCTGGTATCCACACGTACAAGGAGGAGCACCGGCGGCGAATTGCTAGGTTCGATACGACGCCTGGACTGCTATGGATCTAGGGTTTCCAACGCATGGAATGATCTAACTGTTTAACCCTTCTGGGTTTCTGCGCCCCACTATATATAGGGAGTGAACGTGGGCTCCACTCACTCGTGGCCCATTCACTAAAGCCCATATAATATTAGTCACTGTGAGTCCGACTCACTGACTCAGTCCAAATGCGGCTCGGGTCCAACCCAACCAGATTTCCGTTTCAGATCCAATCCGAACTTGCTCCTGCTCTTAAGTGTGTGACCCTACAGGCTCATGGCTACTTGGACACGATTGGAGTCCGACTCTCAATCGATCAGTCGGTAGCGGCTCCTAGAAGAACATGCCGACTCCTAAGTACCAAAGAGTCTTGACGACATGCCTTTCCAATGTGACTTGCGTCTAATTCCCTTTTTCCTCACGATATATCTTGTCAGACTATAGGTGAATAATTGTCATCCCTTAAATAGTCTGACTCTCTTCTCGATTCGAGATAAGTGATTCATCTAACTAACTCTTAGCGATCGCCTCAGTTAACACTTAACTGAGTCATGCATGGCCATGCTTTCCGAATCATATCATTCGAGAGGGCCCAAAGAATTTCTCTCCAACTAGGGGAGTAAAATACCATCTTGGTCATTCACATCACGCAGCATGATTCTCAGTCGACCCGAACTCTGCCTTTATAACTGCCCAAATACGGATCAGCGTTTGACAGAACCTAAGTCGGTGATCCTCACTCAGACAGTGCAATAACCTTAGGTCTAAGTATTACATTGATTGAGATATACAAATGACAACTTGTTCGTTGTACCTCAATATGGGTCAATCTGACTCGCTAAACTCTTTAGCCGAATATGTGTAAGTCGGAGTAGCATCTCCATGCCCATGAAAAGTGGAACCGAGTCATCAACCGATTTTCATATTGGTCTAAGTTATGTGTCGAGCACAATCTCGATGACCAAGGATATTTAGTACAAACAACATGAACGTATAGTTCCACAATTGAATCACATATTCAATGATACACATCATATGTTTATCCAAGGACAACTTAATATCTTTATGAATACAATGGGAAATATGTAACACCCCAAAAATATTAATGAGGATCAATTTCTAATTAACCAAGATTATGGTTAACAAAAGCTTTTATTAATTAAATTCAAATCTCAATGCTTGTGTGTATGAATGCTTGCAATGCCATGTTTCATTGTTTTAAATGATGAGAAATGGTTTAAAGATCAAAACCATATCATCCAGGTCATTTGCCAACCAGATCAAAACAAAAGAAATTCAAACTATGAAGCATATGACCTAATGGTCATTTTTTTCCAAGTTAACCACTAGCTCACTTTGAGCATCTCTAGCAACTAATCTCAAACAGAAAATTTTCCATTTCTTTTCTCCCCTTGATAGACCTAGTGACACTAAGCACAATGGAGTTTTCCAACCTTGAAGAAACATTTTCAAATCCTTTTGAGAGGCAATTCAAAATTGAATCTATCTTATGTATCAAGATAGCCATTTTTGGAAAACCCCTCAAACCTTCACCACTTTGAAAACATTGCACCCAGAGACTACCAAGATTAGTACTAGAGAACCCACCAAAAATCACTGGAAATTATGATGGTTTTGTTCTTGCGGCCATTAGATCGGAAACCTAGTGATCACAGTACAAACTCAACCATTATACACTGTTTTGATCAAACCTTGGATCATCTTTGTGACCTCACCAGGCTCACATGTCGTGCCCTTAACTCACTCAGTACCAGCCCGTGCAAAGGAGCTCTCTCACTCGATCAAATGAGCAGTGCAAAAATCGTACCCAAGCTCACCTTGCCACCCGACACGGAAACGCCGCCACAGACCGCGCCGCCCTCTCCCACGATGTCTAGGAGGTAGCCTTGACCTCACCACCTCTTACTGTTCACGCCTCGACCAAAGAACACTCGAGGATACGCCAGCACAACCATGCCCATTGAACACCTGACCATGCCGATCGCCGCGCCAGAGCGCGGAGCAATCCCGCGCGCACACGCCGCGCCTCATTCTCACCTTGCGCCATTACGTTCCCCATGACTCCAGCAAGCGCCTAGAAATGCCCGTTCGACCGCGCGATCACCATGACCACCGTACGCCGTGATGAATGCCGATGGTACCGCCGCACAGCACGGATGTTCTAGAACGATTGAGACCGTGCCTCGCTGTGCCACTGTGCGCATGACGATCACCCTGAAGCACCGCATTGACCTATACCCTTGGCCATGTCGATAGCTCACTGTAACTGTGTTGCCGGCGAGCCTGAGCCATGCCGCCATGCCCCCTTCCCCGCAGTATAAATAGAGACCTCCCCCGACCTCAAAACGCACACCATTCTACTCCTCTCTCACCCAGAAACCTCTCTGACCCAACCCTGGAGCAAGGAGAGCAGCACCGTGGCGGAATTTCACCGAAGTTCGCCGCTGCAGAGGAAGGAAGGATCCGACGCTAGGAGCCGCCCTAGGAGCTGCCGCGACTACCAATCGAACCGCCATCGTCGACTCATTTGTTCACCCCCATCGCCTGACCTAGCTAGAGCCCTGGTAAGCCGCCAGCAACCCCTGCCATAGCGCTAGGGTTCTATCTCGTGCGAGCCCTGCGAAGGAGACGACGATGTTCAGCCGTCAATCACGCTCTAATCCTAAGGCTCATATTAGCTGATATCGTTTTTCGTTTGATTAGTCGCTGACAGGTAGGACCAGCCCCGGAGCAGGCCGCTGCATGCGCATTGTGTAGTTGGGCCAGCCCATTAGCATTCCCGCGCGTAGCCCACAGATTCAAACTTAGCTTTTCCTTTTATTTGAAAAATCCCATACTGTAGGTAAGTTTAAAAATTAATTCAGGAAGATTCACTAAACCAAATTGAATGAATCTAATTTTGTTTGAAAGTAGATGAAAATCTCTAATCACTCCCATTGGACTCAAACAGTTTGAAACTATAGATCACCCTTGGTAAAAATAGCAAGACAGTAGCTTTTGCAACTTCAAACATTTTTAAAAATTCAACCATAAGTGATTTTGAGTTGATTCCAACTCTCAAAAATCACATTGGACAATACCTTTCGGAATATATAAAAATATACATACTTACATACAGTAGTCCTAGACCAAAATTAAAGAATAGATTTATAGTCATTTCTAGTCCCTAAAATATTATTAAATAGTAGTGTTAAGCTTTGTGAATTAGGCCAATCAGTTTAAAGCACATTCTTAATTATTGGAATATGTGGTGATGACATGTGCCAAGATGATCCCATATTTGAATTGGATAATATTAAATCTTAAGTAACTTTTCAATGACTAGAAATTACTTTTCTAAAAATAAGTTAAATGAAATCTTGCCACCCCTTTTCTTGTAATGAAAGACATGATGCTAGATCATATAGTGTGGACCTTTGTGTGATAAATAGAAGTAGTTAAGTATTGTTTGGTGATTGTGTACCTCATATTTATTTATAGACGCTAGTGTCAATCTGGGCTACGAGGAGGAAGAATTCTATGAAGACGAGGAAGAGAACTTCGACCACCTTACCAACCAAGGCAAGCTATACTAAGCATGCTAAACCATGCAAGCCTTACTATGCATACCTTTCGGATACCATTTTGAGTATACCATTTTCCTAGTTTTACTCACAAGTTTTACCTTTCTTTCTTTTATCAAAGTTGTTCAAGTAGTAATTAACTGGTGATCCGGGGAAGATTAGGAAGAATGTCATCAAGATCTTGGAAATTGATGTAGGTAGTTACACTAGTTTAGTACCCCTCAAATAGTGACACCCCCATTGATAGAAGCTAGTGCTAAATTAATATTGATCACTCTAGATGGGAACAAATGATTATGAAAACCTTGGAATGCTGAGTCATTCTATTGAAATGTTTTTACATGTGTTATGAACACAATGACTTGAAGATGATGATGAGTGAAGTATGTGACCTGAATTTGATAAAAACTGATGGTTGGGTTTAGATGCGATTTTCCAATTTTACCGTACAACCACAAAACCCGAATTTGGCTAGGGCTTGACTGGAAGTTTATGTGTCTTAGTATGGATTCCCTCACAGAACAAGGTGAGCTGAGGCTACCTTGTAAATGTGACTGTCCACCTATGTAGTTCCCAAGATGACAGATGGTCATTGTTGGGAGGCCAAACTCATAGGGTAGGTGTCTATACTCAGGTGTGTAATTGAAAGGTTAGGATTATTATCCGCATACCAAGTATGATGATTCAAGATTATTCCTGACAGATGTATTGAATGTTGTGGTGAAAGTGTACTACCTCTGCAGACTGTCAAACTATTCGAATAGCTGCGTCTGCGGTTATGGACAGTTGGATGGCCGTACTGTTCCGTTGTCAGATGTTTTCCAAAAAGACTCATGACCTCAATGATGACTTTGACTTGACCCCACAAGTTGGGGAGATGAAGCTAGGTTCCCATTTAAGTAATCTAGACAACTAAAGTTAGGACTTTACCACTAAGTACTTGGGAAATAAAATTGGCTTGTGGCAAACAAATCTAGAGCTTAGGATTCCTACTAGACTGGTCTTATTGCTTTAGCAATAGTTTGCGAGTACTTAAAAGTACTCATGGCTTTTTCCATGGCTATTCCCATGGCCAGCCTACGAAGGAGGATACTGCAGGGATACGGGTAGGCTACACTAGCGCAAATCAAACATTTTCGACCGCGTAAACTAAGATTACTGTTGTCATAGATCTCGGGATTACCACTAGATGCGCAGTTGCGGAACTTGATGAAGCGCGTAGAGGTAGTGTAGATGTTCTACGTCTCCTCTTCATCCTCGTCCTGGTCCCACGAGCAGCTCCCCCTGCGCGACTCGTCCAAGTGCCACAGATGCAGCACCTCCGAGGTATCCACACGTGCGGGGTGGAAGCATCGGACGCCGGACTGCTAGGTCCGCACGTGCAACACATGCATGAGGAGTGGCGGCTGGGTGGAAGGGTCTAACCCTTGTCAACTCGCCCCACCATATTTTATATAGGCGTCCCTTATGGGCTTCTACATTAGCAGCCCATTAGTAGTCTAAGCCTGGTCTAATTCAGATCCAATCCTCATTAGGCTCCCAGCCCCTTAAGTGTGTGACCCTATAGGTTCATATACGTGTAGACATGACATGAATACACTCATTTTGTCAATAGTTGGTAGAGGCCTCTAGCAAGACGTGCCAACTCCTAAACACAAAACAAATATCATATCGGATGAACCATCACAAGGTTTAGTACATGTCTTTCCCTTTGCCTCACGATATTTTGTCTAGCTCCAAGCTGACCTCCCTTTCTAGATACTGTGATTCAGAATCCCTTTACTAGGTTAACTCTTAACCTTATGTAGCACGGCCATGCATTTCTGGATCCGATCACTCGAGGGGCCCAGAGATATCTCTCTCAAGTAGAGAGAGGCAAATCCCATCTTGATTGACCATGTCTTGCAACAAGCTTTAGGACAAAACCGAAAGCTACCTTTATAACTACCCAGTTACGGAGTAGCGTCTAATAGCACCAAAGTAGGTCGATCCACATCGCAAGTACATGCGACAATCTCAGGTCTAAGGACAAAACGTACGTGATGTGTAGAGAGAGCTGCAAGTCTAATTGCCAGTCTCAAGTTGGGTCAGTCCAACCCCATGTTCATAACATGTGTCCACATCATTAGTTTGCCATCTCCATGTCTATGACTTGCGAAACATAGTCATCAACCAATCGATGTGCTAGTCTAATATTCACGTGTGTCCCCACATGAACTCCGATTAGGGACAACTATTAGATAACCATAGAAGTAAAAAGTTTTACAAACAATTCACATAATTGCCAATCAATACAAGTTGCCTAATATGGATATTCAAGGAACATTACAATAACTCATGGATACGTAAGAAATATAATCATCTCTATTATTGCCTATAGGGCATATTTTCTTCAACTATGAGGAGTATGGACAGCAGGACGCTTACGATAACTAGGATCATCTCCCATCGCCTGCATTGCCTGTGACCCTGAAGATGGAGCCTCGAGCATGCTACTACTATTATTATTTATGCTGCTTTGTTTGTAATCAGACTTGATCATGAGATCAACTATTTGTAAGACTATTATGGTTTGTAATAGATGATGTACTATGCTACCAATCTGTTATGTCTCGCAAAAATGGTAATCTTGGGATTGCGATGTACGGCATACCAGGCATCTGGGATTAAAAATTCGGGTGTTGACAAGTTGGTATCAGGTCCATCCTGACCATAGGATACCCTAGCTGGCATGGACGTTAGAAAAACTTAGTTTCCAAAATAAAGAAAGTGAGTATTTATAAAAACCTATTCTCACTATTATCCCTGAAAATTCTTTCCAAAAGAGAGTCATTTGTTCATCAAATTTTTTGCAATCTTACATAAAAATTGGCACACTTGATCACTTCTCTAACTTACTCCTCTAAATTTCTTATAGATGGACTACAACTATAGCAAGTTTTATCAGTTGGGAAACGGAGGAAACCTCATCTTTCAGAGTGACCTGAGTCAGCTTGCGGAATTTTTGTAGCGCCCGCATCCGGAGTTTTATGGAGCACAACTCCATGATCACCCTGGAGGGGAGCTGCAATGGCTGATAGTTGCAGATCTGTGAGAAAAATGGAGCCACCTACTTCTGAGAAGATCCATTTCAGCATCCAGGAGAACAATTGGATAGATGGATTGGCAAGAGCAATGCAGGAAGCACCTGCCCGACTATGTGGGCAGAATATCAACAAGATCGTCGGCACCCGCTTTGCCCATTATGCCAGAAGTGACTCCAATGGACAACCCTTGGACCTGCCAGGCCACCCTGAGCTAGGTTACCATGTGGACCATCTTGCCTTCATGCTTCATGAGAATTAGAAATAGCTAGACAACGCTCGTGCTGAGGCCAACGAGAAGCAACCTTGCTGCCGCCAAGAAGGACCAAACCTTTGCCATTCTCGTGAAGGAGCGCAAGTCACTTCACCGTCTGCGTGACAAGAAGGATTGCATCATTGCTCACCTTCGTCACAAAGTGTCATCCTTGGAAGAGACCATCCATGAGCGAGACATGTAGCTTGAGGATAGGGAGAATGAAGGGGAAGATATTCATGGAGATCCCTACTCGTACCTCGGTGATGATGATGACTACTTGGAGGACATGGACCAGGAGTTCCACACTGATGATGAGGACTGTGACTTCATTGATGATGAAGAGGCCACCGGTTCTGATGAGTAGTAGCACCAGAGCACTATCATAGGTGTGAGTTGTATCCGGTCCCACTGTATCGTAGCTTGGCAGAATGGTTCTTCAAACCATCTGCATAGTTGTTGTGATGTGATGTTTGGAATGTGTGGTTTGTATGTGTGCTTGGAATGAATGAGAATGAGTTGTTGGCTTTCAAACCATAGCCTTACTCAAAGATTAAAATCTTTAAACCAAACCCATAAACCTTAGAATTTTTTTACTCTTGTCTTATGATCTATCTCAATATTTAGATGACTCACGGAGGGAGCATATCATCTCAAGAACCGATGATCCAAATCCTACAAATGTTAGTAGCCGATCGAGAAGCCGGTAGAACTGAATCTTGCCACGCTTCAACAGATCGCCCAATTGGCGCATGACAACCAAGGCCAGGGAAATCAGGATCATCATGGATCCAAACTGAAAAACTTCCAGAACACCAATCCCCCTATCTTTAGCAAGTCAAAAGAGCCCTTAGATGTTGATGATTGGCTGCAAACCATGGAAAACAACTTAGAAGTTGCCAGAGTAGATGAGGCAGAGAAAGTACTGTTTGCCACCAACTATTTGGCAAGTTCTACAAGAGCATGGTGGAATAGCACTCGTACCATGAATGGAGGACAGATGATGACTTGGGATGAATTCAAACTCAAGTTCAGCCGAACCCATGTGCCACCAGGTTTGATTATGAGGATGAGAGATGAATTCAAGGAATTGAAACAAGGAAGGATGACCGTGGTAGAGTACCATGATAGATTTCTGTCTCTGTCGAGGTATTCCACTAATGAGATTGGTACTAAAGCCAAGAAGGAGAGATTCCTGAATGGTCTGCATGATGAGATGCAGATGGTGCTAGTCAATATCCCGTTTGCGGATCTAGAAGCTTTAGTGGATTCAACAATCCAGATGGAAGGAAAGATCAACCAAGCTACTGAGAACCTTAAACATCATATGATGCATCATCCTGGACCCCACCATACCCCAAAGTATCTCCCTGGTTCGTCTGCCGAATTTGCACCAAGGAACAATAGGCCATCGATGTCATGCCCAAACTTTCCCAACTGTAGCGGAGGAAACCCAAGACCGGGAGAAAACAACCATTACCACAATGTCGACCCCAATAACTTCAACCATGCACCACCAAGGCCCACCAACACCAATAACAATACTGCCCCAAGTACTGAATGTAATGTTGTGCCTGTCGTAGGGAAGGACAAGTCAACAATCACCTGCTTTGAGTGTGGAGTGACGGGTCACTACTCCAATGAGTGCCCCAAGAAGATTCCTACAGCACCCAATGTTACTGCACCTGCCCTGCAACAGCGCCATGTCGAACCTGGAAAGAGATTCGCCCGAGGCAACCCGAACAACCGTCGTATACATTTCCACATGAATCTTTGAAGAAGCCGAGCGCGGATGTCGTGCTGGGTATGTTTTTTTGTTAATTTAGTACATGCAAGAGTGTTGTTTGATTCTGGAGCATCACACTCATTTGTTATGGAAGAATTTGCATGCACTAGTAAGATTCAACCAACAAATTTGAAGCATGTCATGATAGTTCAAATACCTGGGTCAAAACCAAAGCTAGAAAAATTTGCAAGGCCGTACCTAGCAGAATTCATGGAATATATTTCTATGCCAATCTAATAGTACTCGAAACAAAAGGTTTGGAAGTAGTACTAGGAATGTATTGTATGTCGAAACATCAAGGACTCATAGATTGTGCCAAGAAAGCCATAACCATGACCAGTAGCACTGGAATTTCATTTGAGCATGTGTCTGAGACACTGCCTCGTCAATTCAAGTGCAATAAGAGTTTAGCCCAACCAACCCTAGACCAAGTCAGAGTAGTCTGTGAATACCCCGATGTTTTCCTAGATGAATTAACCGGTATGCCCCCAGATTAGGATATTGAGTTTATCATTAGACTAATCCCTAGAACAGGACCAAAAGCTCAAAGACCCTATAGTATGAAGCCATCAGAGTTAGTGGAGCTCAAGAAGCAACTTGATGACATGATTAGCAAAGATCTGATTCAACCAAGTGCATCGCCATGGAGATCACCTGTTTTGTTTGAGGATAAGAAAGATGGTGCCACCCGTTTACGTACGGATTACCGGAAGTTCAATGACATCACATTCAAGAACAAGTACCCATTGCCGAAGATAGAAGATTTGTTTAACTAGTTGACCGGTGCCAGAGTGTTCTCTAAGATTGATATTTGAACTGGTTATCATCAACTAAAAATTCGTGCAACGGATATTCCAAATACTGCCTTCACTACCCGCTATGGATTTTATGAGTACAATGTCATGTCTTTTGGATTAACCAATGCCCCCGCTTATTTCATGAATAAGATTTTTATGAACTTCTTGTATAAGTTTGCCGTTATTTTCATCGATGACATTCTAATCTACTCCAAATCGGAAGAACATGAACAACACCTAGGAATCATCCTTGGAACCTTGAGGGAGCATCAGTTGTATGCGAAGTTTAGAAAATGTGAATTCTGGTTAAAGGAAGTAGGATTCCTAGGACATATCATGTCAGCCGGAGGAGTTGCCGTTGACCCTTCCAAGATTAAGGATGTTGAAGAATGGAGAGCCCCAACCACTTAAACAGAAGTTCGTGCATTTCTTGGATTAGCGGGATATTATCGCAAGTTTGTTGAAGGATTTTCAAGAATTGCTAGGCCAATGACTCAGTTATTAAAGAATGATCAGAAGTTCGAATGGACGGACAAATGTGACGTGGGTTTTCAAGAGCTTAAGAAGAGATTGATTTCAGCCCCATTTTTTATGATGACGGATATCACGAAAGCCTTTGACGTGTATTCTGATGCATCCAAGATTGGTCTCGGATGTGTGTTGATGCAAGAAGGAAGAGTGATATCATATATGTCCCGACAATTGAAGCAACATGAGAAGAAGTATCCCACCCATGACTTAGAGTTAGGCGCTGTTGTTTTAGCCTTGAAGACATGGCGTCATTACCTCGTGGTTAATTGCTGTGAGATTTATTCAGATCACAAGAGTTTGAAGTATATTTTACTCGGAAGGAGTTGAATATGAGGCAAAGGAGATGGATAGAGTTAATCAAGGATTATGACCTTGACATTCAGTATCACCCCGACAAGGCCAATGTGGTAGCGGATGCTCTTAGTAGATTGTCGTGTAGATTGAACACCATGATTCTGAAAGAGCAACCAAGTTTGCGTAAGGAGTTGGAGGATTTCAGAATGGAGCTGGTTAGCGAAGGATTCCTAGCTAGTATTGAACTTCAAGCCACCTTGATATATCAGATAAAGGAAGCTCAGAAAGGAAATGCCAGTATCGATGGAATTGAGCGTCGTATCGGTACAGGGAAGGTAAGCGGATTCACGGAAGATGTAGAAGGAGTTCCGTGGTATAAAGGAAGAATCTGTGTGCCCATAGATTCAGAGTTGAAAACAGGCTATTTTTCAAGAATTCCATGATACTCTTTATTCTATCTATTCGGGAGGAACGAAGATGTATCAGGATTTGAAGGAGCAATTTTGGTGGCATAAAATGAAGAGAGAAGTCGGAAGTTAAATAGCCAAGTTTGATATCTGTCAGAGAGTCAAAGCGGAACATCAGCGACCCGCGGGAATTTTGCAACCAATGCAAATTCTAGAATGGAAATGGGATTCAGTTGGAATGGATTTCATCACCAGTTTTCCTACATCTAGTAGGGGAAATTATTCTATTTGGGTCATAGTGGATAGACTTTTCAAAGTAGCTCATTTCCTACAAGTTAAGACCACTTATCAAAGCTCGACGCTAGCAGAGTTGTACATTGCTAGAATAGTCAGTCTGCATGGAATCCCCAAGAACATTGTGTCGGACCGAGGAACCCAGTTTACCTCAAGATTTTGGAAGAAAGTCCAAGAAGGTTTAGGAACCAAACTGAACTTTAGCACAACTTATCACCCTCAGACCGATGGACAAACGGAACGAGTAAACCAGATACTTGAAGGTATGTTGAGATCTTGTGTATTGGAATATGGATCGAAATGGGAGGACTGCCTACCTTTCGCAGAATTCTCATACAAAACAATTATCAAGCCAGTTTGCAAATGGCCCCATTTGAATTTATGTATGGAAGGAAGTGTCGTACACCCCTGATTGGTCAAAAGTAAGAGAGAGTCAGATATTCGGACCAAACATTCTACGAGAAGCACAAGAGAAGGTTCACAGGATCCGTGAGTACCTCAACACCGCTCAATCCAGACAGAAGAGTTATGCCGACAAGATACGTCGAGATATAGCCTTCAATGTCGGAGATTTTGTTTATCTCAAAGTATCGCCCTTGAAAGGAATGCAACGTTTCCAACTTAAAGGAAAGCTTGCACCGCGATACATTGGACCCTTCAAGAGTTTAAGTTGCTGAGGAGAGGTATCGCATCAGATAGAACTGCCTGAAGAGATGTCAGCCATGCATGATGTGTTTCATGTCTCATTACTTCGGAAGTTTTTAGAAGTTCCGGAGACGATGGAAGTTTTCAAGAACATTAATCACAGAGCCATTGAAATCAACCCGGACTTAACCTATCGTGAAGTACCCATTCGCATTTTGTAAGAAGCTTTCTGAACTACTCGGACCAGCAGTATCAAGTTTCTCAAGATCCAGTGGAGCAACCATACTGAAGAAGAATCCACTTGGGAACGAGAAGATTACATGAGGATCGAGTTTCCCAATCTCTTTAGTGCCTAGTCTTTCTTGAAACTCGGGATGAGATTCTGTTTAAGGAGGGAAGATTTGTAACACCCCAAAAAATATTAATGAGGATCAATTTCTAATTAACTAAGATTAGGGTTAACAAAAGCTTTTATTAATTAAATTCAAATCTTAATGATTGTGTGTATGAATGCTTGCAATTCCATGTTTGATTGTTGTAAATGATGAGAAATGGTTTAAATATCAAAACCATATCATCTAGGTCATTTCCAAACGAGATCAAAACAAAAGAAATTCAAACTATGAAGCATATGACCTAATGGTCATTTTTGCCCAAGTTAACCACTAGCTATTTGAGCATCTCTACCAACTAATCTCAAACAGAAACTTTTCCATTTCTTTTCTCCCCTTGCTAGACCTAGTGACACTAAGCACAATGGAGCTTTCCAACCTTGCAGAAACATTTTCAAATCCTTTTGAGAGGCAATTCAAAATTGAATCTATCTTATGTATCAAGATATCCATTTTTGGAAAACCCCTCAAACCTTCACCACTTAGCAAACCATTGCACCCAGAGATTACCAAGATTAGTACTAGATCACCCGCCAAAAATCACTGGAAATTATGATGGTTTAGTTCTTGCGGCCATTAGATCAAACACCTAGTGATAACAGTACAAACTCAACCACTATACACTATTTTGATCAAACCTTGGATCATATTTGTGACCTCACCATGCTCACACGTCGTGCCCTTAACTCACTCAGTATCAGCCCGTGCAAAGGAGCTCTCTCACTCGATCAAATGATCAGTGCAAAAATCATACCCGAGAACTCCTTGCCACCCCGACGCAGACACACCGCCACAGACCGCTCCGCCCTCGCCCATGATGTCGAGGAGGTAGCCCTAACTGAAGGGATACGGGTAGGCTACACTAGTGCAAATCAAGAAATTTCTACCGCGTATACCAGGATTACTGTTGTCATAGATCACGGGATTACCACTAGACGCGCAGTTGTGGAATCGCTAAAGCGCGTCGAGGCAGTGCAGACGTTCCACGTATCCTCCTTGTCCTCGTCCCACGTGAATCTCCCCTTGCGCGGCTCGTCCAAGTGCCACAGATGCAACACCGCCGAGGTATCCACACATGCGGGGTGGAAGCGTCAGACGCAGAACTGCTAGGTCCGCGCGTGCAACACATGCGTGAGGTGTGGAGGCTGGGTGGAATGGTTTAAGGTCTAATACCGGTCATCTCGCCCCACCCTCTCTTATATAGGCGTACCTAGTGGGCTTCTACATTAGCAGCCCATTAGTAGCCTATGCCTGGTCTAATTCGGATCCAATCCTCATTAGGCTTCCAGCCCCTTAAGTGTGTGACCCTATAGGTTCATATACGTGTAGACATGACACGAATACACTTATTCTGTCAATAGTTGGTAGCGGCCTCTAGCAAGACGTGCCAACTCCTAAACGCATACAAAGATCACATCGGACGAACCATCACAAGGTTTAGTACATGTCTTTCCCTTTGCCTCACGATATTGTGTCTAGCTCCAAGCTGACCTCTCTTTCTCGATACCGTAACTCGGAATCCCTTTACTAGGTTAACTCTTAACC
The DNA here is from genome assembly GCA_023614405.1 of Avena insularis. NCBI lineage: Eukaryota > Viridiplantae > Streptophyta > Magnoliopsida > Poales > Poaceae > Avena > Avena insularis. Next base: position 152,271,801 of record CM042687.1, read on the forward strand.
TTATGTAGCACGACCATGCATTTCTGGATCCGATCACTCGAGGGGCCCAGAGATATCTCTCTCAAGTAGAGAGGGGCAAATCCCATCTTGATTGACCATGCCTTGCAGCATGCTTCAGGACAAACCCGAAAGCTACCTTTATAACTACCCTGTTATGGTGCAGCGTTTGATAGCCCCAAAGTAGGTCGATCCACATCTCAAGTACATGCGACAATCTCAGGTCTAAGGAAAAAACGTACCCGATGTCTAGAGAGAGAGCTGCAACTAATTGCCAGTCTCAGGTTGGGTCAGTCCAACCCCATGTTCATAACATGTGTCCACATCATCGGTTCGACATCTCCATGTCTATGACTTGCGAAACATAGTCATCAACCAATCGATGTGCTAGTCTAATATTCAGGTGTGTCCTCACATGAACTCCGACTAGGGACAACTATTAAATAACCATACAAGTAAAGAGTTTCACAAACAATTCACATAATTGCCAATCAATACAAGTTGCCTCATATGGATATTCAAAGAACATTACAATGACTCATGGATGCATATGAAATATAATCATCTCTATGATTGCCTCTAGGGCATATTTCCTTCAGTCTCCCACTTGCCCTATAGTCAATCTAAAATGTATCTAATACCAATTGCTCTTGTGTGCGCTTCATGCACGGGCTACGGGAGAGGCTTAGTCAAGGGATCAACAACATTTGAGTCTGTATGTATTTTGCATATCATGACACTACCATCCTCAATGAACTCTCGAATCTGATGGTAACGCATGCGAATATGTTTGTTCTTCTGGTGCTGTCTAGGTTCCTTGGCTTGTGCAATAGCACCATTGTTGTCACAATAAAGGTCCAAGGGATTGGACACGCCCTGAACCACACCGAGAGCAATCAGGAAATTCCTAATCCAAACAGATTCCTTTACGGCCTCCGAGGCAGCAATATATTCAGCTTCTGTTGAAGAGGAGGTCACCGTATCTTGCTTAGAACTTTTCCAGCTCACAGCACCACCATTCATGATAAACACATAACCTGATTGCGATTTCGAATCATCTTAGTCGTTAATGTAACTCGCATCTATGTAACCCTTTACACTGAGTTCATCCTCACCTCTATAAGATTTACACTGAGTGCAGCCATGGCTAGAATTATCCGTATAGATTTAAGCATCGCTATGGGCGAGAAAGTCTCATCGTAGTCAACTCCTTGAACTTGTCGAAAACCTTTTGCAACAAGTCGAGCTTTATGGATGTGAACATTTCCATCCATATCAATCTTCTTCTTATAGATCCATTTGCACTCGATGGCTTTAAAACCATCAGGCAGGTCAACCAAGTTCCAAACTTGATTGTCACCCATGGACTCTATCTCGGATCTCATGGCGATCAGCCATTTCTCAGAGTCTGGGTCCACCATCGCTTCTGCATAGGTCGCAGACTCATCATTGTCTAACAATAATAATTCTCGCGCTTCGTGGAGCCTCGCCGACCTTCGTGGTTGTGGTACTTTTGTTGCCACGGGTTCCTCAACTTGTTCTGCTACAATGGCATCACTAGTAGAAGCATCCCCAACTAGCTCATCTTGAACTTCTTCAAGTCACACCGACCTTCCACTTGTTCCCTTTGTGAGAAACTATTTCTCTAGGAAAACACCGCTACGAGCGACAAACACTTTGCCCTCTTCTCGGTTATAGAAGTAATACTCTAAGGTTTCCCTCGGATATCCCACGAAAATGCACTTATCCGATTTGGGTGTTAACTTATCCGACTAAAGTCGCTTGACAAAAGCATCACAACCCCAAATCTTTAGAAAAGACAAACTGGGATTCTTTCCAGTCCACATCTCATATGGTGTCTTCACTACGGATTTAGATGGTACCCTATTAAGTGTGAAAGCTACCGTTTCCAGAGCGTAACCCCAAAATGACAATGGCAAATCCGATGGCTCATCATCGATCGAACCATGTCCAACAAAGTTTGATTATGCCGTTCGGAGACCCTGTTCCTTTGAGGCGTTCCGGGCGGCGTAAGTTGTGGAACAATTCCACAACTCTTAAGATGATCGCTAAATTCGTGACTCAAATATTCACCTCCACGATCAGATCGCAAGACCTTTATTTTCTTGCCACGTTGATTGTCTACTTCACTCTGAATCTCCTTGAACTTTTCAAAAGTTTCAGACTTATGCCTCATCAAGTAGACATAACCATATCTACTGAAATCATCAGTAAAAGTAATGAAGTAGTGATATCCTCCTCTGGCTGTCGTGCTCATTGGTCCACATACATCAGTATGTATGAGTTCCAACAAGTCTGCCGCTCTCTCGGGTAAACCCGAAAAAGGCGACTTGGTCATCTTTCCAAGTAAACAAGCTTGACATGTCTCGTACGATTTAGAATAAAACAAAGTTATAAGACCGTCACCATGGAGCTTCTTCATGCGCTTTTCACTTATATGCCCCAAACGACAATGCCGTAAATAGGTAGGACTCAAATCATTAGGTTGAAGCCTTTTAGCACTAACATTGTAAACAGATGCATCATCAAGATTTAAACTAAATAACCCATTCACAATGGGAGCATTAGCCATAAACATATCATTCTTAGAGATAACACAACCATTGTTTGCACTCGCGAATGAATAACCATCCCTCATCAAACATGAAGCTGATAAAATGTTTCGACCCATACTAGGAATGTAATAACAATTATTCAACTCCATAATAAATCCTGACGGAAGGTGAAGTTGCATGACGCCAACGAACAATGCAGCAACCCTTGCTTTATTTCTGACGCGAAAATCCACTTCGCCTTTCTGCACATCTTTAGTCCTTATTAGCCCCTGCATCAAATTGCAAATATGAGCAACTGATCCGGTATCAAATAGCCAAGAGTTAACATAGGAATCAGCGAGAAGAATGTCCACAACGTTTACAACAAGCGTACTTGAGTGGGAAGTACTCTTACTTCCACTCTTCTTCAAAGAAGCCTGGTACTTGCTGTAGTTTCTCTTCCAGTGGCCATGTTCATGACAAAAGAAGCACTCAGTGTCATCTGCACGTCCAGACTTTTGCTTGGGTGCATACTTAGGGATCGTATCCTTAGCCTTGCCCTTCTTCTTCCAAGAAGTACCCTTTTTCTTGAAGCTAGGCTTGTTCTGGACAACCATCACATGGATATGCCCTACACACTTCTTCATGTCACTTTCTGCTGTTTTAAGCATCCCACATAATTCATTAAGGCCCTTATCCACCCCATGCATATGGTAGTTTGAAATGAAATTCCCATAACTGGATGGAAGAGACGCCAAAATGAAGTCAATGGCCAACTCTTGTCCTAGTGGAAAACCAAGCTTTTCCAAAGTCTGACTGTAACCAACCATTTTGATCACATGGGGGCCTACAGCTGCTCCATCTGCTAGCTTGCATTCGACAAAGGACTTGGCAACATTGTACCTCTCAGTCCTTGCCTGATCTTGGAACATGTCCTTAAGCGCGACGATCATATCGTACGCTTCCTGATCCTCAAACTTCTTTTGGAGTTCAGGTTCCATGCATGCAAGCATAAGACAGCTAACCTCATGAGAATCATCACATGCTCTCTTGTAGGCATTCTTGAGGGCAGCAGATGCATTATCAACAGGTTCATCGTGGATTGGGGTATCCAAAACCGTTTCCTTTTTATCAGACCTGAGAACAACTCCAAGGTTACGGACCCAGTCCGTATAGTTTGTTCCATTTAGTTTATCTTTGTCAAGAATCGAACGCAAAGAAAAAGGTGATGTAGTGTTTGGTGCCATTGATCTACAACAGAAAACATGCAAAATACTAAGCCATGTAACCATGAAAGAGTAAAACATATGAACAATTTAATAGCATATACTCCCACTTAAATCAATATCCCTCTATTGATACTAAGTGATTCAATATCCATAATTAACAAGTCGACTAGTGAGCTTTAGCATCACTGCTAGAAGACAAGGTAAATCAGTAAGCAACACTTGCTAATCATATCACATATGACTCTTGTTGTTGGGTGACATCTCTATGTCAAAACTAGGTGAACAACATTTATGCCCCAAGGTCCTTAACTGTTAAAATGACCTTGTCAAGCTCACCAACCCTTATGCGTGTAGGTATCCGATACAAACCCATCCAGCCAAGGAAAACCGCGGCACCCTAATTTCATAGGCCCACCAGCGATTGTATAGGGCATAGGATGGTGCAAGGTTTGGTTGGGAGGGCATGGTATAACTTAAACTTTGTGAGGGATTGTTCTACTTCTATCATCTAAGCATCCATAGTAGTAAAACGCATAAGAATAGCATTCACATAAATGTGACACAGTATGGCCCATTTTCTCATGGTGATCTCCATCGCCATAGAACCTGTCCACCATGATGATCTCCATCTTCATGTTCCATGTGAGCCATCCTCCAAGTGATGAGTCCTCCAAGAACTAATACAAGCTATTACTCCTAATAGCTAGTAATCAAAATTACATAATATTGGGATCATCACAAGTTGGCACGCAGGCCATTACAATAAATGACAACACATATGGCTCCAGCCGTGTTGCCCTACTCACGACACGCAGGTCATGCAAAATTTCATACATGCATCACATACATATATGGGCCATACTGATCACATACATCCTGCAAAAACAAGTTATGCATAGAATCACATTCTACCGGATCACGTGATATCGCAGCACCTAGTTACCTTAACGAGATACAAAAGGGGCTACGATTAAGGGGGGTCTAGGGGGTCTCCCCTGCGGGGTTCGTAGGGGCAGCGCCCCTCGCGGTTCAATCAAATTCCTTTGATCACGGTACATCGATTTTAGATCTAGGTTTCGATTCAATCAATCATGATCTTCGCGTGATTCAACAGGATTTATGTGTCACTGTCTACCCCGATGGCGGAAACCGGCCGGTAGGGGTAAGTTGTTTGGCAACCTCAGAATCACGATAAGGGAAAGCAAGATCATAGATGAATCCCGAACCACCGCCATATAAACGATCACATCTTTCATATTAATCTGCATATCACCATATGCAAACATCCCGAACCTATAACTGAACAACATCGGCTCTAATACCACTGAAGGGATACGGGTAGGCTACACTAGCACAAATCAAAAAAATTCTACCGCGTATAACAGGATTACTATTGTCATAGATCACGGGATTAACACTAAACGCGCAGTTGCGGAATCGATGAAGCCGTCGAGGCAGTGCAGACGTTCCACGTCTCCTCCTTGTCCTCGTCGCACGAGAAGCTCCCCTTGCGTGGCTCGTCCAAGTGCCAAAGATGCAGCACCTCCTAGGTATCCACACGTGCGTGGTGGAAGCGTCAGACGCCGGACTGCTAGGTCGGCGCGTGTAACATAGGCGTGAGGTGTGGCGGCTAGGTGGAATAGTCTAAGGTCTAACACCGGTCATCTCGCCCCACCCTCTCTTATATAGGCGTCCCTAGTGGGCTTCTACATTAGTAGCCCATTAGTAGCCTAAGCCTGGTCTAATTCGGATCCAATCCTCATTAGGCTTCCAACCCCTTAAGTGTGTGACCCTATAGGTTCATATACGTGTAGACATGACACAAATACACTTATTCTGTCAATAGTTGGTAGCGGCCTCTAGCAATACGTGCCAACTCCTAAACGTATACAAAGATCATATCGGACGAACCATCATAAGGTTTAGTACATGTCTTTCCCTTTGCCTCACGATATTTGGTCTAGCTCCAAGCTGACCTCTCTTTCTCGATATCGTAACTCGGAATCCATTTACTAGGTTAACTCTTAACCTTATGTAGCACGGCCATGCATTTCTGGATCCGATCACTCGGGGGGCCCAGAGATATCTCTGTCAAGTAGAGAGGGGCAAATCCCATCTTGATTGACCATGTCTTGCAGCATGCTTCAGGACAAACCCGAAAGCTACCTTTATAACTACCCTGTTACGGTGCAGCGTTTGACAGCCCCAAAGTAGGTCGATCCACATCTCAAGTACATGCCATAATCTCAGGTCTAAGGACAAAACGTACACGATGTGTAGAGAGAGAGCTGCAACTAATTGCCAGTCTCAGGTTGGGTCAGTCCAACCCCATGTTCATAACATGTGTCCACATCATTGGTTCGATATCTCCATGTCTATGACTTGCGAAACATAGTCATCAACCAATCGATGTGCTAGTATAATATTCACGTGTGTCCTCACATGAACTCCGACTAGGGACAACTATTAAATAACCATACAAGTAAAGATTTTCACAAACAATTCACATAATTGCCAATCAATATAAGTTGCCTGATATGGATATTCAAATAACATTACAATAACTCATGGATACATATGAAATATAATCATCTCTATGATTGCCTCTAGAGCATATTTCGTTCACTAACTTCACCGCCTCTTCATGTGCATGCCCCGACCAAAGAACGCTCGAGGAGATGCCAGCACAGCCATGCCCATTTAACACCAGACCATGTCGATCGTCGCGCCAGAGCACCGAGCAATCCCATGCACACACACAGCGCCTCGCTGTCACCTTGCGCCATTATCTTCGCCCTGACTCCAGCAAGTGCCCAGACATGCCCGTTTGACCGTGCGATCACCGTGACCACTGTACGTCGCGAAGAATGCCTACAGTACCACCGCAAATAATGTAGGTTCTAGAATGATTGAGACCGCGCCTCGCCATGTCACTATGCGCATGATGATCGCCCTGAAGCACTGCGTCGACCTATACCCTTGGTCGTGTCACTATTCTACTCCTCTCTCACCGAGGACCCTCTCTGACCCAACCCTGGAGCAACTCAAGCACCACCGCGCCAGAATTTCACTAGAGTTCACCGCTACAGAGGAAGGAAGAATCCGACGCTAGGAGCCGCCTCACGAGCTGCCGCGACAACCAGTCGAACCGCCGTCATTGACTCGTTCGTTCGCCCCCATCGCCTTACCTAGCTGGAGCCGTGGTAAGCCCTCGACGACCCCCGCTGTAGCGCTAGGGTTGTGTCTCGCGCGAGCCCTGCGACGGAGACGACGACTCTCAGCCTTCGATCGTGCTCTAATCCTAAGGCTCAGATTAGCTGATACCCTTTCGCATTTGATTAGTCGCTGATAGATAGGACCAGCCTCGGAGTAGCCTGCTGCATGCGCATTGCGTAGTTGGGCCAGCCCATTAGCATTCCCGTGTGTAGCCCACATATTCAGACTTAGCTTTTCCATTTATTTCAAAAATCCCATACGGTAGGTAACTTTAAAAATCAATTTAGGAAGATTCACTCAACCAAATTGAATGAATCCAATTTTTTGAAAGTAGATGAAAATATCTAATCACTCCCGTTGGATTCAGACAGTTTGAAACTATAAATCACCCTTGGTAAAAATAGCAAGACAGTAGCTTTTGCAACTTTAAACATTTTTCAAATTCAACCATAAGTGACTTTGAGTTGATTCCAACTCTCAAAAATCACATTGGACAATACCTTTCTAAATATATAAAAATATACATACTTACGTATAGTAGTCCTGTACCAAAATTAAAGAATGGATTTATAGTCATTTCTAGTCCCTAAAATATTATTAAATAGTAGTGTTAAGCTTTGTGAATTAGGCTAATCACTTTAAAGCACATTCTCAAGTATTGGAATATGTGGTGATGACATGTGTCAAGATGATCCCATATTTGAATTGGATAATATTAAATCTTAAGTAACTTTTCAATGAGTAGAAATTAATTTTCTAAAAATAAGATAAATAAAATCTTGCCACCCCTTTTCTTCTAATGAAAGAGATGATGCTAGATCATCTAGTGTGGACCTTTGTGTGATAAATAGAAGTAGTTATGTATTGTTTTGTGATTGTGTACCTCGTATTTATTTATAGATGCTACAATCCGGGCTACGAGAAGGAAGAATTCTATGAAGACGAGGAAGAGAACTTCGACCACCTTACCAACCAAGGAAAAATATACTAAGCATGCTAGGCCATGCAAGCCTTATTATGCATACCATCGGCATACCATTTTGAGTATACCATTTTCCTAGTTTTACTCGCACCGTTTACCCTTCTTTCTTTTATCAAAGTTGTTGAAGTAGTAATTAACTGGTGATCCGTGGAAGATTAGGAAGAATGTAATCAAGAGCTTGGAACTTGATGTAGGTAGTTACACTAGTTTAGTACCCCTAAAATAGTGACACCCCCATTGATAGAAGCTAGTGCTAAATTAATCTTGATCACTCTAGATGGGAACAAATGATTATGAAAATCTTGGAATGATGGGTAATTCTATTGAAATGTTTTGACATGTGTTATGAACACAATGACTTGAAGATGATGATGAGTGATGTATGTGAGCTGACTTTGATAAAAACAGATGGTTGGGTTCGGATGCGATACCATTCCAATTTTACCGTACAACCACAATACCCGAATTTGGGTAGGGCTTGAAAGGAAGTTTATGTGTCTTAGTATGGATTCCCTCGTGGAACAAGGTGAGCTGAGGCTACCTTGTGAATGTGACTGTCCACCTATGCAGTTCCCAAGATGACAGATGGTCATGGTTGGGAGGCCAAACTCATAGGAGAGGTGTCTATACTAGGGTGTGTAATTGAAAGGTTAGGATTGATTATCCGCATACCAAGTATGATGATTCAGGATTATTCCTAACGGATGTTTCGAATGTTGTGGTGAAAGGGTACTACCTATGCAGACTGTCAAACTATTCGAATAGCAGCGTTTGCTGTTATGGACAGTTGGATGGGGACAGTTGGATGGCCATACTGTTCTGTTGTCAGATGTTTTCCAAAAGGACTCGTGACCTGAATGATGACTTTGACTGGACCCCACAAGTTGTGAAGATGAATCTAGGTTCCCATTTAAGTAATGTAGACAACTAAAGTTAGGACTTTACCACTAAGTATTGGGGAAACAAAATTGGCTTGTGGCAGACAAACCTAGAGCTTAGGATTCCTATTAGACTGGTCTTATTGCTTTAGCAATAGTTTGCGAGTACTTCAAAGTACTCATGTTTTTGTCCCATGCTATTACCATGGCTAGACTAGGAACGAGACTTTGAGTAGGATGGACAGAAGGACGCTTACGATAACTAGGATCATCTCCCATTGTCAGCATTGCCTGTGACCCTGAAGATGGAGCCTCGACCATGCTACTACTATTATTATTTCCGTTGCTTTGTTTGTAATCAGACTTGATCATGAGATCAACTTTTTGTAAAACTATTATAGTTTCTAATGGATGATGTATTGTGCAACCAATATGTTATGTCTTGCAAAAATGGTAATCCTGGATTGCGATGTACGGCATAACAGGCATCTAGGATTAAAAATCCAGGTGTTGACAAAATATCATCATACATGATTGCCTCTAGGGAATATTCCCAACAGTCTCCCACTTGGACTAGAGTCAATCTTCCCACATAACATGTCTAGGCATCTAATTCCCATAGCTCTCAAGTGTGCCTCATGCTTCGGTTGTGGTAATGGCTTTGTCAATGGATCTACAATATTTGCATCCGTGTGCACCTTGCATAACTTGATATGCCCCTGATCCAGGAACTGGCGAATCAGGTGGTACCACATGAGTATTTGCTTGTTCTTCTGGTGTTGTCTAGGTTCCTTGTCTTGTGCAATAGCGCCATTGTTGTCACAATACACGTCTAACGGATTGGACAAGCTCTGAACGACACCAAGATCCATGAGGAAATTCCTCATCCAAACAACTTCCTTTGTTGCCTCCGACGCAGCAATATACTCAGCCTCTATTGTAGATGCAGACACGGTTTCTTGCTTGGAACTCTTCCAGCTCATGGCCCCTCCATTTATTACAAACACATACCCTGATTGTGAACGAGAATCATCAGAGTCGGTAAGATAACTCGCATCCGTGTAACCCTTTACACTGAGTTCATCTTCACCTCCATAAACCAAAAACATATCCTTAGTCCTTCTCAAGTATTTTAGGATATTTTTAGCCGCTGTCTAGTGGATTTCTCTAGGATCAGCCTGATATCTGCTCACAACACTTAGAGCATATGAAACATCTGACCTAGTACAAATCGTGGTATACATGATGGATCCGACTGGAGAAGCATACGGAATCGCACTCATCCGACTTTGATCATCAGTTGTCGAAGGACACTGAGTCTTGCTAAGTTTTACACCATGGGACATCGGTAAGAACCCCTTCTTAGCTGATTCCATGTTGAACTTCTTCAACACTTTGTCCAAATAAGTAGTCTGACTCAATCCAATGAGCCTCCTTGAACTATCGCTATAGATCCGGATTCCGAGAATATATGTTGCCTCACCCAAGTATTTCATTGAGAAACTCCTTTCCAATGATTCCTTGGTTTCTTGCAACATATGGACATTATTTCCAATCAATAATATGTCATCCACATCTAAGATTAGAAAGTTTACTTTGCTCCCACTAAACTTCTAGTATAAAAAAGAATCATGATCGCTCTTGATAAAACCAAACGATTTAACTACCTCATCAAAGCGAATATTCCAACGCCGAGATGCTTGCTTCAACCCATAAATGGATTTCTTAAGTTTGCACACCTTGTCAGCATTAGCCGGATCGACAAAACCCTCGGGCTGTATCATATACACGTCCTCGGTTAAATTTCTGCTTGGGAAAGCTGTTTTGACATCCATCTGCCATATCTCATAGTCGAAATAGGCTGTTATAGCTAACATGATCCGGACTGACTTAAGCATCGCTACGGGCAAGAAAGTCTCGTCGTAATCAACTCCTTGAACTTGTCGGAACCCCTTCGCGACAAGACGTGCTTTATAGACGGAAACATTTCCACCCATATTAGTTTTCTTCTTAAAGACCCATTTGCACTCGACGGGTCTTGCACCGTCTGGCAGATCAACCAAGTTGCAAACTTTATTTTCATCCATGGACTTTAACTCGGATCTCATGTCTCCAAGCCATGACTCGAAATCAGATCCCACCATCGCTTCCGAATAATTTGTCGGCTCATCACTGTCTAACAGTAATACATCACGAACACTTCACAATCTTGCCGATCTTCGTAGTACAGGTGTTGCTGCCAGATCAGCTACCATGACCAGCTCAACTTCCAAGGTTTTTGTCGACTCGCTACTAGCCGGTTCCTCTCGAATTTCTTCAAGCTGCACTGTTCTCCCAGTAACTCCCCGACTGAGAAACTCATTCTCTAGGAAGACAACGTTCCGAGCGACAAAAACTTTTCCCTCTTCTCGGTTGTCGAAGTAGTAACCCAAGGTTTCCCTCGGATACCCCACGAAAATACACTTATCCGACTTGGCCGTAAGCTTGTCCGACTGAAGTCTCTTGACAAATGCTTCACTACCCCAAATTTTAAGAAAAGACAAGCTCAGATTTTTGCCTCTCCACATATCATGCGGTGTCTTCTCTACCGACTTTGATGGTACTCTGTTTAGTGTGAACTCTATTGTTTCTAGACAATAACCCAAAAATGATAAAGGCAAATATGTCTGACTCATCATTGATCGTACCATGTCCAACAAAGTCCGATTCCACCTTTCCGAGACACCGTTCCTCTGCGGCGTTCCTGGTGGAGTAAGTTGGGGAACTATTCGCAACCTTTCAGATGGTCATCAAACTCATGGCTCATGTAATCGTGTCCTCTGTCTGACCGAAGAAACTTTATTGTCTTGATGAGTTGATTCTATACTTCATTCTGGAATTCTTTGAACTTTTCAAAGGCCTCCAACTTATATTTCATCAAGTAGATATATCTATACCTACTCAAATCATCAGTGAAGGTAATTAAGTACTCATAACCACCTCTAGCTATCATGTAATCACATACATCACTATGTACTAGTCCCAACAAGTCGGACGCCCTTTCGCAACTCTTTGCAAAAGTTGTCTTGGTCATTTTGCCGAGTAGGCAAGATTCGCATGTCTCGAACGACTCCAAGTCGAACGAAGATAGGAGTCCATCATCATGGAGCTTCTTCATGCGTTTCCAACTTATATGACCAAGCCGACAATGCCAAAAGTAAGTAATATTCAGATCATTTGGTTTCAACCTTTTAACATTTATGTTATAAACCGACTCACCATCAAGATTAAAAATCAATAACCTGTCCAGGATGGGTGCAAACCGTGAAACATATCATTCAAATATAAAGAACAACCAGTATTATTGATATTCGACTCATAGCCCTGCCTCATCAAACATGAAGCATAAATAATGTTTCGATTGAGCACTTGAACATAATAACAATCATTCAGTTCCATAATGAATCCGGAAGGTAAATGAAGTTGCATCGTGCCGACTTCCAACGCAACGACTCTTGCTTTGTTGATGACTCGAATATCAACCTCGCCACTTGCTACGCTCCTAGTTCTTACCAATCCCTGTAACGAGTTGCAGATTTGAATAAATGATCTGGTATCATATACCCAAGAACTATTAGGTGCATCAGCAAGATAAATGTCTATAACATTGCAAAAAAATGTTCCTAAGTTGGAAGTCATGCCTCCACTCTTGGCTTTGCCGCCAAATACTTTCTACAGTTCCTCTCCTAGTGTCCATCCGCCTTGCAATAGAAGCAAGTGGACCCGGCTAAAGGAGATGGCTTAGTCCGTAAGGAAGCGCTTGGGACCAGTTCCTAAGCCTGCTTTCCTCCTAACTTAGCCTTCTTCTTATTCCAAGAACTCTTCTTGAACTTAGCCTTATTCTGCACCATCAACACTTGACTGGCGCCCTTTTTGAGATCCGCCTCTATCTTCTTGAGCATCCCATGCAATTTAGTGAGATTCTTATCCATACCGTGCATGTGGTAGTTCGAAATGAACTGACCATACGCACTAGGAAGAGAGTTTAGAATTATGCCCGTAGCGAACTCTTCGCTAATGGGATAGCCAAGACTCTTCAGAGACTGCATGTAACCAACCATTTTGATCACATGCGGACTCAGTGGATCACCATCCTTAAGCTTGCAACTCAGCAAAGCCTAAGAGACTTGATACCTCTTAGTCTTAGCCTGAGCCTGGAACATACTTTTGAGGCTTTCAATCATATCATAGGCCTCAACATTCTCGAACTGCTTTTGCAAGTCCGGTTCCATGTGACCAAGCATAATATAACTAATATCTGTGGACTTATCCTTAGACCGACGGTAGGCATTGGTGGCAGCGACAGTCACATTCTCATTTGGCTCATCTGTAAGCGGGTTGTCTAGGACATGGTCCTTCTTTTCTTGTTTGAGAACAATTCTAAAATTTCGATACCAATTGGTAAAATTAGTGTCGTTCATTTTATCTTTCTCAAGAATGGTTCTCAAAGCAAAACCAGATATCTTAGAGTGACTGTTACTTGGTGCCATGATCTACAACAAAAAATATGCAAAACACTTAAGACATGTATTCATAAAAGAGCAAGCATATTAAATACTTTAATATTTATGCGCCCACTAGAACCAACACCCCTCTGATGGTTACTTAGTGATTTAGGATCCTAGATAAGCAAGTCGGCTAGTGAGCTTTAGCATCACTGCTAGCCACCAAGAGATCTAGGTAGACAACTCCTTGTCAATCGTATCTCATACGACTCATGTTGGTCGGGTGGCATCACATGCCTCGTCTCCCGTCCGACTTTTTCCCGAGTCCCACAACCATTGTGATAGACCCGTCTAGCTTACCGAGTGTTTCCGCAGTAAGAGTTTGACTCAAACCCACCTAGTCGGAAAGAATTGGCAGTACCTCAATTTTACGAGCCCACTACCAAAAATGTCTGACTTGTGATGGCGCAAACACTGGCGGGAAAACCGACTAGACCTTGTTTGAGGGATTAAATTTTACCGACTATCTAATAAAGGTAAAACAGAGACATATCAATAACACATAATAAAGCAATTATAATGTGAAGTGGTATGGCTCTCTTCATGGTGATCTCCATCTCCATAAAGCCTGTAATCCGACTCGTGCCAACACTTGTCACTTGCCATATTACTCCATGTCGTTGACATGTACATCGACTTGCATTCCATCCGGGTTCTCCAAACAGCTACACTAGCTTAGTAAAGTAAATTACATAGAGAATCCGACATGCATGTCGTTATACAATAAAATGACAGCACCTAGGCTCCAACCGGCTGACAAAACTGTGATTCGCAGATCACGTATGGATTACACACATACATCACATGCACATGAACCATACCATTCACAACTTCCTGCAAAACAAGTTATGCATAGATACACTATCTACCGGCATTGTGAAACTCGCAACGACATCTAAGGCGCTACGATTTTTCTGAAAATGTAGATCTCAACTACATTCCGAACATGGATTCCAACCATTATTCCGACTCGATCAAACTCCTTTGATCTTCGATCACCACTTATGGATTTATGTGTCATAATCTACCCCGATGGCGGAAACCGACCGGTAGGGGTATGTCGTTCCACGAACTTAGCAGTATGATCACGGAAATCAGATCTACCATTCCCCGAGTACAATTGATCCAATCAACCTTGTACAAAACTGATCTATCTCATAGATTGACCACCAAAACAACACATATATCCAATCTACAGCCAGTCGCGTATCACATATGCGAGATCTCGAGCCTAAAACCAGGAGATATCGCTCTGATACCACTGTTGGGCCATGCAGAGATAAAACAAAACTTTTCCTCTAACACGGTGATCCTAAGATCTAGCTGAGGTAGAAGGCCACGAGGATTACCACTAGACGCGCGGTTGCAGATTACTGATGAAGCACTTCAGTTGATGCAGTGCAGTCCTCATAATCTGATCCAATCACGATCATCCTGGTGCTGATCGTACAACACCTCTGCTGGTATCCACACGTACAAGGAGGAGCACCGACGGCGAACTGCTAGGTTCGATACGACGGCTGGACTGCTCTGGAGCTAGTCTAAGATATGATCATACAAGTTCAGGAAAAAAACTACAACAAAAATATGCATGCAACATTGTGTAATTTCATAGTTAATCATCTCGAATAATCCGATGCACTGAACTATTTCCTACGGCTAGATATATGTTGCAACAAATAACTTTCGTTGAAATATATAAATCCCTAAAAAAATCTACCCTAGGAATCTACAGAACCAAGCTTCCATCCAAAGAATCCCTAACAAATGTCAATCCCTAACACTGATATAGATAAATCTACAAAACCGAGATTCCATCCAAACAATCTAAAGAGGAAAAATGGAAGTTAGCAGAAAAAAACCTCTTACCTGCATCGCAGCAACCTCCTGAGGCTGCACCGGCGACAGATCCTCCCCGGTGCCGAGCACCACGTTCAGATCTAGCCGCTCCGCCTCGCCGACCTCCGCATCCAGCATCTCCTCCTCTCCCAGAGCCACATAGGCCAAAGCGGTCGTACCACCACCGCCACCGCCATGGTGCTCGACCTCGTCGACTGCATCTGGGGGGTCACGGCTCCCATCCCCACCCTAGCAGAACCACCCGCATTGGCTCCGGAGCCCACTCCCGCCATTGCAGGAGTCGAAATCACGTGGAGGAGGAGGACACCCAGGCCGGAAGTGGAGGAGACGACGACATGAGGTAGGGTTTCTCACTCCTCATTCCTTTCAGTATCAGGTGAGACAAAAGGGGAGGAGGGGGAAATGGTGGGGATCTAGCGACGCCGAGCGACCGAGAGGGATCTTATACGTCCCGTTGATTCGTTTCCGCTGACGTCACCGGCGCACGTGACGTCCACCTCATACTGCCAACATTGCATGGAATCTAGACCAAGTGTTCACTTTCATCAACTTGTGGTTGTATGTGTGAACACTTGGTCAACATGATCCCACCTAGTAGTTGTTACTCTCTCAGGACCAATTTAGGTTGCATATAAGATTTTATCAAAGTCAAACTGTATAATGTTTGACCAAATAGTTTGATACAACTATAAACTAATACGGTGCCAAAATAATATTATTAGAATTGTCTTGAATTATATTTTCATAATATATACATTTTATATCACACATATTTATATTATTTTGTATATTCTTGGTCAAACTTTGCAAAGTTTGACTTGCACGAAAAATTATGCGCAACAAAATATGGGATGTAGGGAGTAGATCAAAGTTGATGAAGGTGTTTCCAGACAGCTCAAATAGGTCTATATTGCATAATATGTTGGCATGGTCCCACATCTACCACAAGTGTGTGTCATGGCTTGGCATAGCATTCTCATACTTAGATGTATGAACTGGGTGGGATCATGTTGGCCAAGTGCTGATCCACACAACCACAAGTTAATGAAGGAGTTTCTAGCCAACCAAGAGAGGTCTATAGCCCATGCAATTTTTGCATGGGTCCACATTTTCCACAAAGTTTCTCATCATTTCTTGGCATAGAATGTTATACTAAGATATATAAACTGCGAAGGATCATGCTATCCCACTGATGCCTCATGCAACCACAAGTTCATAAAGGTGTTTCAAGACAGCTCAGATAGGTCTAGATCCCATGAAATGTTGTTATGGACCCACATCTGCCACAAGTGTGTGTCATGGCTTGGCATAGCACTCTCGTACTTACATGTATCAACTGGGTGGGATCATATTGGCAAAGTGCTTAGCCACACAACCACAAGTTGATCAAGGAGTTTCTAGCCAACCCAGATAGGTCTATAGCCTATGCAATTTTTGCATGGGCCCACCTTTGCCACAAAGTGTATCATCATGTCTTGGCATATAAGTGTTATAATAAGATCTTTCAACTAGGAAGGATCATGTTATCCAAGTGATTACTCATGCAACGACAAGTTGATGAAGGTGTTTCTAGACAGCTAAGATAGGCCTAGATCCCATGCAATGTTGGCATGGGCCCACATCTGCCACAAGTGTGTGTCATGGCTTGGCATAGCATTTTCATATTTAGATGTATGAAATGTGTGGGATCATGTTGTCCAGAGTGCTGATCCACACAACCACAATTTGATGAAGGAGTTTCTAGACAACCAAGAGAGTTCTATAGCCCATGCATTGTTTGCATGGGACCACCTTTGCCACAAAGTGTCTCATGATGTCTTGGCATATAAGTGTTATAATAAGATCTTTCAACTAAGAAGGATCATGTTATCCAATTGATGACTCATGCAACCACAAGTTGATGAAGGAGTTTATAGATAGCTTAGATAGGTCTACATCCCATGCAATGTTGGCATGTGCCCGCACCTGCCACAAGTGTGTGTCATGGTTTGGCATAGCACTCTCATACCTAGATTTATCAACTGGGTTGCCAAGTGTTGAACCACACAACTACAAGTTGATGAAGTACATTCAACCCAACCTAGAGAGGTCTATAGCCCATGCAATATTTCCATGAGAACACATTTGCGACAATGTCTCATCATGTCTTAGTATAGCACTCTTATAGTTATATGTATCAACTGGGTAGGATCATGTTGTCCAAGTGATGAATCATGCAATCACAAGTTGATGAAGGTGTTTCTAGACATATTAGATAGGTCTACATCCCATGCAATGTTGCCATGGGACCACATATGCCATAAAGTTTTGTTAGGGCTTGACATAGCACTCACATTCTTACATGTATCAACTGGGTGGGATCATGTTGGACAAGTGCTGAGCTACACAATCACAAGTTGATTAACAAGTTTCTAGCCAACCAAGAGAGTTCTATAGCCCATGCAATGTTTGTCTCATCATTTCTAAGATATATCAACTGGGAAGGATCATTCTATCCAAGTGATGTCCCATGCAATATTGGCATGGGACCACATTTGCCGCAAAGTCTCTCATCATGTCTTGGCATAAGAGTCTTTTACTTAGATATATCAACTAGGTAGGATCATGTTGTCCAAGTGATTACTCAAACAACCATAAGTTGATGAAGGTGTTTCTAGACAGCTCAGGTAGGTTTATATCCCATGTAATGTTGGCATGGGACCATATTTGCCACAAGTGTGTGACATGGCTTGGAATACCATTCAGATACTTAGATGTATCAACTTGGTGGGATCATGTTGGCCAAGTGTTGAGCCACACAACCACAAGTTGATGAAGGAGCCAACCAAGAGAGGTCTATAGCCCATGCAACTTTTGCATGGGTCCACATTTGCCACAAAGTGTCTCATCATTTCTAAGATATATCAACTGGGAAGGATCATGCTATCCAAGTGATGTCTCATACAACCACAAGTTCGTGAAGGTGTTTCTAGATAGCTCACATAGGTTTAGATCCCATGCAATGTTGGCATGGGCACACATATGCCACAAGTGTGTGTCATGGCTTGGCATAGCACTCTCACACTTATATGTATCAACTGTGTGGGATCATGTTGGCAAAGTTCTGAGCAACACAACCATAAGATGATGGAGTTTCTAGCCAACCAGATTGGTCTATATCCATGCAATGTTTGTATGTGCCCATATGTTCCACAAAGTATCTCATCATGTATTGGTATAGAAGTGTTTTACTTAGATCTATCAAATAGGTAGGATCATGATATCCAAGTGATAACTTATACAACCACAAGTTGATGAAGGTGTTTTTTAGACAGCCTAGGTAGGTATAGATCACATGCAATGTTGGCATGGGCCCACATCTGCCACAAGTGTGTGTCATGGCTTGGCATAACACTCTCATACTTAGATGTATCAACTGGGTGGGATCATGTTGGCCAACTGCTGAGTCACACAACCACAAGTTGATGCTGGTGTTTCTAGCCAACCCAGAGAGGTCTATATCCAATGCAATGTTGGCACAACAGTGTTATATTTATATCACAAACTGGCCCACATCTACCACAAAGTGCCTCATCATGTCTTGGCATAGCAGTGTTATATTTATATCTATCAACTAGGTAGGATCATGTTGTCCAAAGTGATGACTCATACAACCACAAGTTGATGAAGGTATTTCTAGACAGCTGAGATAGGTCTAGATCTGCCACAAGTGTGCTATGCCTTTGGATGATGCACACTTGTAGCACGTATAGCACTATGCCAACATTGCATGGGTTCTTGACCTATGGGAGTTGTCTATGAACACCTTCATCATCTTTGTGGTGGTATGAGTCAACACTTGGTCAACATGATCCCACCTAGTTGTTACATCAAACTATACAACTACTATGCCAAATCATGACATTGATTCTAAGTATAAAAGTGGTATGCACATGGCATGATGCACACTTGTGCCTCATATAGGCTCATATATCCCAACATTGCATTGGGCTCCAGACCCATGTGAGTTGACTAGAAACACCATCATCAACTTGTTGTAGTATGAGTAAAAACTTGCTATTCCATGGTATGATGCACACTTGATGCTACACTTATATATATGTGTATTCCTATGCATAGTTGTTCATGTGTTTTCGGTACTCAATTTTAATTTCATTAATTTACAATGTAAGATGCATCGATAATTGGAAGTATGAAAAACCCGTGATGCATATTCCATATGACACACCTATTGTTTGAATTTGAATTAAAGCAAACGAGACCTAAATGGTCAACTTATTGTAGTAAACTAATATACTTCTGCTGAAGATTTCAGGTAATTTATATTTGAAGTATGTTCAATCCCATACATGAAAAATTGTGTGATAGAAATTGGAAGCGGGCGCTAGATAATGGGCCGGCCTAGTAACCCTGCTGCTCTAGTCATGCTGTTTCATGCACCGTACGCGTACGCGATGTTTATGGCGTACGTGGTGGTGGAGGAGTGACGTGGGCAAAACCGAAACGGCAACACGTATAAAAGGGTTCGTCGGCTGATTCGTCTCCTTTTCCCCACCCATTTACCCCCAAATCGGGAAGAAGAAAACCCTCGTCTCACTCCATCGACTCCAGCCCCTCCCACTCGATTCTTCTCCCTCTCCCCGCACATTCGTCGACTCCGCCAGCGATGAAGGCGGGGAGCAGCGCAGCCGACGCGGCCGCTGCTACTGTGGACAAGAAGCGCGCCGTCACCGGCATAGATGCGGTGAAGGAGGTCGGCGATTCCCAAGAAGTGCGGTTGGTGGTGCGGCCAAGTTGGCCGGTTTCGTCACGACGGCGCCGGATCAGGACGAGAAGGAGAATGTGGCGGTGGTTGAGGCGGACGTGCTGGATATGGGCTCGAAACACGGCTCCGATGAGAATCTGGTGGTGAAGGCCCAGCAACTTGCGGTGGTGCATCTATGTGTTTTCTTTAACCTCCACTTCTCATTTTTTAGTACTTATAACTAGGGTTTGATTTTTAGGGTTGATTCTTAGGATTTGAATGTTAGTACAAGGTTGGTGTAGTACTTCGTTCAGTGGTCAGCACCTTTTGGGGCATTGAAGAGTAGATGGACACACTCTGTGCATCGTTGATAGCACTTTGCAGAGAGGATCATAGATATTGAATGTTTATAGTTTGAATAATTATGTGTATGATAAAATTTCTCTGGATTGAATGCTGGAATTCATTAGTGCATAATGACAATATACATCTTCGGCAACTGATAAGTTATAATATTTATGTTGTAACATCCCTAAAATCATGTTTCATACTCATGCATATCATCCATGCATCCATGATCATATGAATTTCATTTCAAACGAATCATTTCAAAACAGAAGCATATATGCTTATCATTTCATGTAAGTTGCTCTAGCCTTAGTGCTATCTTCCAATGTGAAGAGTACTTGTTTTGGTTCAGTAAGGTTTGAAATTCAAACTTAGGCACCATCAAAAGTTTGAACAAAGTTTCAAAACAAAAGGAGTAAATAAAACAAATATTATGCCTATTGTATTTATCACATAAAGGCTTGGTTTTATTTTTATTTTCATTTGATCAAAGTGTTTTGACTAAACAGTAGTGTTTGACACACATTTGACTGCAAGGTTTGCAGTATAAAAACCTAGAGAAGATTTGAATTCAAACTCATTTTATTTGGATTTGAAAATCATTTTAGAAAGTCAAAACAGAAAAATAAAAGGAGAAAAGAAATAGAAAAAGGCCAGCACCACCTATCTGGCCCAACTACGAATCCAGCCCAGTAAGCCCACCCGGGTCCCCTCTCTCTCTCTCTCACTCGCAGACGAGCCCACCAGGTCACTGACCACACGACCCCACCCTCTCTCTGTTACACTCGCTAACTGGTGGACCTCGCTAGCTCATCCTCATCTTCCCCAAATCGCGCCACGACCACGTTGCCGGCCGTTTCCTCCGCCCTTCACTGCCGCGTTGATTCCTCGCTTAAATTCCCTTGATTCCGCACGTGATCCTCGCCCCCACTCTGGCTATAAGACCACCTCCTCCTCACGGACATTTCCCCCAACAAATCCAGACAGAAACGCCCCCAGGCTGCCCGCAATCATCCTCGCACCGCCGCAGACAGAGCTCACTCCAGCGACCGATTTCAGTGAGCCCCATGCGCCCCTCTCCCTCTGGTTCATACGAGCCGCTTCACAACTTCTTTGTGCACCTTCTGACCCCACTGGTTCGTCCTGTACTGCCCCAGGTCGTCGACTTCGTCAAATGCTGCAAGCTCCCAACGACATCCTCAACTCTGGCGATCAAATTCGGTGAGCCCTTTGTTCCCCTTCGCCTCTGTTTCACACGAACACGTTCGCCGTAGTTTTGTGCGTCTCCTGATGTCGTTGTTCGTGCTAGGGTGACCAGGAGCGTCGCCAACATCGTCGTCCACCAAAGCCCGACGCTGACAGCAACTCCGACGAGCCCATGCAGCCATGTCTGTGCGCCCCTTGCCAAGCCGTCGCCAGGTTGAGCATCAATGCGTCGCCACGATTCTGGTAAGCATCCCCGTCGACCCCAGAGCCACCTGTAGCGTCGCGCCGCCGTAGCGAGCTTCGCCGCCAAGAGCCACCGCCACACTTGACTATGGTCGTTTGATCCAGGACCGTTGGATCTGGATCCAACGCGTGAAATTAGATCACTTAACGAAACGGTATAGGTAGATCTGGGCCGTGCAGATTAAGTAGATCTAACGGCTCACAGACGCGATCCTGAGCGAACCGGTACGCGCCAATCAGAGCGTGACGCGTGGCCAGGAATTAGATTTAAAAACAGAATTTGAATCTATTAGTTGTTTGAATTTGTTTTAGCTATAACTTTTGATTCCCACGTTAGATTTTGACAAATTTTATATCAATGGAATCAGGAGAACAAGCCCTTTCCAAATATGCAATGTGTTTAATGTTTTGCTTCTGTTAAAATGGTTTTATTTGCAGAAACTTATGTAGGGCTAATTTGAGTATATGAATTATTTGAGAAATGTTTTAAGGGTTAAATAAATGTTGTTTGGCAAGTTTTTAACTTATTTATGAACCAGTACTGTACACTTTCTTTGTTGAGTTTTTTTAAAAAAATCATCACATATCATATTGCATGCATTCATATATTTTTGTTTGTATATGTCTTGTATGTGATTTGTGGCTATGATTCTTTGTGTAGATTTTGGTGCCAATAGTGATTGTAATTGTGAGGAGTGTAGCTTCTCTCCAAACTACCAAGGCAAGTGGTGCTTCATGAATATTTTTATCCCTATGTTTTCTACTAAGCATTAGAAATATTTTGCTAGTCTTGCATGCTATATTTTGCTTATATGCCATGTTGGGAAATCCTAGTAGTTGTAGAATTGCTAGAAATTTCTAAATCAAGATGCTTATCTATGCCATGCTTAGCCTAGCTAGTAGCAACCAAGGGTTGGTGAAATATACATGCTATAATGAAAATATTTCTAAGTCTTTGGACTTGTGTTTTGCCTAATAAAACAACTAAGTAAATGAATCACCTGGGTGGAATGGAAGGAATGGTTTATGTTGAGTGGTTACACAAGGACCATTTCTATGGTTTACCTTGTGTATCTCACTTGTGGAAAGCCACCCAGGAACAAAGGGATTTGAGAGGCCAAATGTTAAGAAGCTTCTAGTGCAGCCACTTGGCAATATGGGCTCTGGCAGGATCACATAGGTTGCTAGAACTTAGCCATTTGGACAGTTTGTGGTAGTGGGAATGATAGGTTGGAGCGCGTCCATTTGGTCTAAGGGAAGGCTTCTGAAAGGTCCTGTCTTGGTGAAAATCAAGGCTTGTGGGGAAAGTGCACAACCACTGCAGATGAAAGAATCTAAGTACTTAGCCATGTCCCTGGAAAAGGACAACTTGAGCATCAAGACATGGAAGCTATCAAGAATCTCCTCATCCCAATTTCTAAGTAAAAACTTGTGGGTGAACAAGGACCTCAATGTCTATTGGTGGTTCCTTGGGAAAAGTTTTTGACAAAGAAAAACTTAGTGATTTCAACTAATAGGCAAAACCTATTTTGAGCAAGCAAGCCAAGCTACACTTAGCCAAATTGCATATAGTATCTAGTCCACCTAAATTATACTAAGGTATCACTTGCCAATACTATTCCAATGTATTGACCCACTATGGCTGTAACTTGTGACGTTGCAGGTTACTCTGATGAGGATTAGGAGTAATGAGTCTACACTCAACATGTTTGCCTATGGCACATGAAGATGAAGACTTTTATTTATTTACTTATTCAAACTCTTGTACTAGGCCTGTGGCCTTGGAGTTGTAAAGACTATGTTTGTCTCTAGAATGACTGTAATAATGACCTTTGTTTCCGTGTACTTCATCTTAAACTGTGGATGCTAGCATTGATACAGGGACTAGCATTGCAATCACAGGGATCCTTTTCCTTTATAAAGGAGGGATCTTACAGATGGTATCAGAGCACTGTGTTGCCTGTAGGATTATGACCCTAGGATTGGAAACCACTAAGGAAATTTTTTCAACAACTTCTACACTTGTCTATTCTTCTCGTAAACTTTTCTAATCTTCTTTCTCATCTATATTTGTAGATGAACTCCATCAACGAAGCCGTAAGGAAGGGACCACTCATGAGAATGACTTTGGAGTGTGAGACAGAATTCCCCAAGGCTCTCAAGGACCTCATGGTTGCAATGGAAATACATGGTGCAGCTCTGTACAAAGGCTTTCCTGTGATGGATGAAGGAGTTGAGTACTGGTGGGTGCAACTTCACTTGTATAAAAACAAGGAAGACAACCACAAGGAATCAGGATTCTGCATGTTCACCAATTCTGTGATGCACCCTACATTCTTTGACTCAGCAAGGGATGTAGCTTGGAAGACCATCAAAGAACTTGGTGAAAGAGTCAAGTGCAGAATGTTCAACATCCAAAATAGCCTAAAAGAAGAGAAGAAACATACCCAAGAGTTGGAGGCTACCAACCAAACCTTAAGAGGAGACATTGTAGACTTAGTGATGGAGTCATGTGCTCAAGATAGAGTGATTGCTTATAGAAATATTGTGTTAGCCAACATATCTAGTGAGCTTATCACCTTATTTTCCAAATGTTGCTTAAAATAAGTTGAACCTTGATTGTTGTAATGGATTCATGTATGCCATGACTTGTGTGTTTTGATTTCCAAAGATATGCATGTGATGCTTTGCCTTGTGTTTTATCTTAAATTGTGTTGTTCTATCTTATAAATAGATGCCTAATGTTACCATCAGCACTATTGAGGAGTTCCAGGGAACTTGCTTTGGTCCTCGTATTGTTGAGCTCACTACTTTGCTCAATCTCCCTCTTCCTACCATCATGGTGTTTCCCCTCACCAAGTTTGAGAGGAAAGACCTTTGGGGTTTCAAGGTCAATCAGTTTGACGCCGTGAGCCTACCACGGAGGCTATCATCTTCAAGCTCATGCACGATGACAAGGAGAGAGGCCTTGAGGTAGTCATGCAGGATCTGATAGGACGTCTACTAGGGAGACACTCTCGACAGGTTAGAGGTACTCACTTCCACGTCTTCGGTAGACGTGATGAGGATGGAGAGGCCATCGACTTCGAGGACACTTCGAGGGATACAGCTGAGCCGATTCGCCTATACCTCCAGGACTTAGAGGCTCTCATTAGGCACGTGGACACTGATAGGACCAACGTCATGCTCAACAATGACGAACTCCAGGTGTAGCTTCGTGAGAAGGACAAGCTCTTCGCGGAGGAAGATGAGATAGTCAAGGAGATAGAGGCAAAGTTTGAGAGCCAGGACAGAAAGTTCAAGAGTCAGGAGAAGCGAGTCCAGGATAGGAACAAGAGGATTCGGGACATGACTGAAGAACTGCAGGCCAAGGACTTCGAGCTCGAGCATCAGCAGACGGTGATTGAGAGGCTTCGTTCTCAGAAGAGGGCTCTCAAAGCCAAAGTAGAGACCTTGACCGCCAATGTCGAGGAATACAAGACCGCAATGGAGAATGCAGGTCTTACCTTTGTTGAGGAGGAGGTTGATGCCGAGGAGTAGATTTGACTACTCATTTATCATTATTTATCATACTTTATTTGTGTCACAATGACCATCCAACATGTGGATGGCTTGTTATTGGTGTGTTTACTTTGCAAACTTGTCGTTTTTGTTGTTGAACTATTATTATTGTGATGCATGTTTTGTGATTTTTTATGTGATGTATTGTGCATGAAAGCATCTATGGGTATCTCATTCTTGTCTCTATTGAACAAACCACATATGCCTCCTCGTCATGCCAATCCCATCCCCAACAACAACATCACTCCAGAAATGCAGCAAATGATGACAGCTCAGACTCAGCTGATGCAAATGATGACGACGTTCATCCAGAACCAAAACAACAACAACAACAACAACAACAACAACAACTGTCGTGGGAATGGTCATGGCAGATGCTGCAATCGGCAGCGAGTAGTAGAACGAGGGGCAAGGGCGGCCAGCCATCTGCGGAGTGAGATGAGGGCGGAGACACAAGGTTTTACCCAGGTTCGGCCCCCCGGAGGGTAAAGACCTACTCCTGCTAGATTGTATTATGAAGGTGGTACAATGGGCGAGCTCGGCGGCTAGGCGGCGAGTCGCGTGGGGGTATGATGGAACGTATCTCTACACGCCCCGCAGGGAGGTTTATATAGGCTCACCTCCCCTAGGGTTTACATATCTCAACCGATTCAGTTAAAGCTTCGATACTCGTTTAACCTAATCCGACTGGGCCTATCTACTCGCCTGGGCCTTCAGCTTCCAGTCGCTTGGTTCCTCGCTAGGCTTCAATCCAGTCGCCGTCTTGCAGGCCCACTCGCCAAGTCTTGGGCGATCGAACGCCCGCTGGGTATACCCGGTAGGCATATCCCCATCAAGAGTCCCGAGGCCGTCGCCGATTTGGCGAGGTGGCTGCCGGCGATCGGAGCATACGGCTGCTGAGTGAACATCCAAATGAATCAGCGGTGGGCTCTGTATAAAGTAAAAACTAATCACACTACTCGCAGCTTTGGCGAGTCGGTAAACTCTTGTCATAGTGGTTGGGTCGGCGAGCCGAGTGGCTGAAGTTGGACCGTTAAACATGGTCAAACTAGCCGTTGGAGTTAATCCAACGGTAACTTTTGGCGTAATCATCGCGCGGTAACGGTTCCCTGATTTGGCGGGTAGCAACCGCTATATAAGAGGAATGGCTAGCGATCAGAGGACCACCGTCTCACCATTTCCTCCGACTGCACGCACCTTTCGCCTCCCTCCACACCGCGACCCAGCCAACCGGAAATCCTCCGAGCCCCCACCAATCTTTCCGCCATGGCCCTCTCCACCGAACCTTGGGGCAGATCGAAATGCACTAGGGCGAAATTGGCTTCCTTTGAGGAGGCCGGGTTTCTGCAAGCCGGCTGCTGGCGCATCCCCATGGCCGGAGAGGTGACTCCAAACCCGCGAGAGAGGGAGTTCATCTGCTTCACCAGTCATCTCGAACGGGGGCTAGGGTTCCCCACGTCCCTATTCTTCCGACGCTTCTGCTCCTACTACGGGATCCAGCCGTCGGATCTGGGCCCCCATAGCGTCGAGCAGCTCGCCATCTTTGTGGCGTTCTGCGAGTGCTACTTGGGCTGCCGGCCCTACTTCCCTCTTTGGCAAGATATGTTCCATGGACGGATCAGTCGCGAGGAGGTGGGCGGCCCAATGCTCGCCGCGGGTGGCCTAACCTTCCAGCTAAAGTCGAAGGCCTCATTCTTCGACCTGATGCTGCCCGCCAAGGCAGCGAGCGAGTGGAAAAAGTCGTGGTTCTACATTGCCGAGGTGACTCCGGAAGGCGAGACGGCGATTCCGCGGTACTCCGCCGATCGGTCCGAGCCGCGCCACCTTCAAATCGGCAAGCTTCCCGGCGACCAGCGGATGGTCGTCGACGAAATGCTTCAGACCATCCGCGGTCTGAAGAAGAAGGGCCTCCAGACAATAAACCTGTACAACTGCTGGCTCGGGCGGCGACTCGTCCCGTTGGCCACGCGCGAGCACTACATGTACCAGTACACCGGCCGGGACGACCCGACAAAAGCTAGCCTGACCGAGTGGAGGCTCGATGACTACACCGCGGCCCTGAAGAAAATCACCCAAGCGGTGTACTTGGACGCTCAAGTTGGGGTCGCCCCCTATACCGCGAAGCGCTCAGCCCCAACGGTAATCACTTCGTATCATTTGCAGTCATAGTCCTTTTGCAGTCGCGGTCATACTAACTTCAACTTGCCTTTGTTGCAGCTGTTCCAAGTGGTGGAAGGGTGGCTCCCGCCCTCGGATGACGAGAATTCGAGCTCGTCCGTCCAAGACATGGGCGGGTCTCCTGCTAGGAGCGACGAAAGCGACAGCGATGACGAATCCGAGGAGGAAGCCGCCCCGATGGCTCGCAAGACCCGCGGGCAACGTCAGCGCAAGCTCGAGGCGAGCAAGAGCCTCGAGCGCCATGATGATGAAGAAGAACTTCCGGAGACTACCTCGCGCCGCCAAGCTACTCCGTCAAAGAAGAAGAGGAAGGAGAAGGAGGCGAAGGCCCCTCCACGAAGGAAGACGAAACCGACGAGGCCGGCCTCGCTACCACACTCGGCAAGCAGTTCCGACGCCCCCAGCCCAGCCAAGGATGAGGCGCCGCCGACGACGGCCGCGCTGGACACGGACACCATCGAGGTGCCCCTGGCGTCGATGCCTCCGCCATTCGCCCCGGTCTCGGGGCTGGGGGAGGCTCCGGCCGCAGCGACTTCGCCTCGCAGGGAAGCTCCTGTCGAAGAAGTTACAGAGGCTCCGGTCGCAGCTTCGACGATGAAGAAGTCGTCCGTGTCTTGGGCACGTGACGTCCTGGACATGGGGCTCAGCCGCCGACTAGGCCCTGAGCTGGAGAAGCCAGCCGGCCTCCGTACGGGGCTGCGCTTCATTCCGGTTGCCAAGTGAGTGCACTCACCTTCCTTTGTCTCCCATAATCATTGAATTATCTTGCTTATATGATCGATGTACAGGACCGGAGTGAAGAAGATGGGCCACCCAACTGTGGCTAAGGTGACGTCCGTCGTCAGCGAGGAGGATTCTTCCCGCAAGAGGAAGGCGGACGATGTCGTCGTCCCTGCGGATGGCGGCAAGAAGGCCAAGGGTGACGCCGTCGTCATGATTTCTGACGACACAGCGGCCGCGCCGGCTGGTCCTACAACGGAGGCGGCCGCGTCCAAGAAGGAGGGCGCTCTGTTGCCTGGAACGGCCGAGCCGACCTCCTTTGGGGTGGGTGCCTCTATCGCCACCTTCCCGCGCTTCATGACCAAGGCGGCCGCGGCGAGTGGAACTTCGCCTTCGAGCCACGCTCCAGGAGTCGCCGACGCTGAAGTCGACCAGCGCCGTGGGCATACACCAGCTCTCCTCGCGTCCGTGGACGCGATACAACTCCACGGCATGCTTGGCGCAGCCATCCAGGTACATCTAGTCCTCGAGGATCAGGTCGGTGCTTTGCAGCGGCCTGATTATTTTAGTGTCTTATATTCACTTTTCGCATCCAGTACCCGAGTGCGCACTCGCTGAATTTCAGCGGGTGGGCACTTAGGAATTTCTTTGAGTACCAGTCCCCGAGTGCGCACTCGCTGAATTTCAGCGGGTGGGCACTTTAGGAGTTTCTTTGATTGCCAGTCGAAAAGCGCTTTTCGCTGAATTTAAGCGGGTGGGCACTTTAGGAGTTTCTTTGATTGACCTTTTGGTGATGTGCAGGGTCTGCAACTTGAGTCGGCCGACCGATTGGCGGCGAAGCAGCACGCGGAAAAGGAACTGGCCATCGTCCAGGAGGCGAACGAAGGGCTTCGGGCTGTTTCCGTGAAGGCAGAGGAAGCTCGCCAGGGGCTTGTCCCCGCTAGTGAATTGGCGGCGGCGCAGTCGGCTTTGAGTTCGGCCGAACAACGGATCGCCGACCTCGAGCGCTAGCTGTAGGAGGCGAAGGAAGAAGCGAGCTCAGCCGATGGGCGAGCCAAGGCCGCCGTTGTAGCCGCCGAAGAGGATTGCAGAGTGTCGGAAGTCCTTATTGCTGGGCTTCAGGACGACCATACGCCGCTTCAATGCTTCATCACGGATCTCGCCCGCCCGTTGATTGGTAAGTGCGTCTGCCTCTTTCAGTAGTTGTGCCATTTGTGGTGTCCGTCGTATTCATTATTGTCTTCTACTCGCAGGTCGCATCATCGACAGCGCGGAAGAAGCAAGCACGTTCAACGCGCGGCAGTGTGTGAGCACGCTTGTCGATTCGGCAACGTTGTCGGCGACGTGCATCCGTGCCTATCTCCAGAAGATATCGCCCACGGAAGTGATTCCCAGCGACCTCGTTGAGGTGTGGAGGTATTTGGAGAAGGCTCCCACGGTCGTTGAGTTCATGACGCGGTCGGCGTTTCGGCGCGGGGTGGCAACAACGCTTAGTCTTGGACTTGCCCACTTCCCCGAGGACTTCGACATCGACGACGTGACGAGTGGCTACCCATCGTCGACGAGCGCGGTGGAGCTTTCCGAGGTCCTCAAGTTGCAAGACCGCGCCGCCAAGTACTCGGAGCGTGTCTTGGCGATGGGCGACCTCCTTCCGTACCAGGAGACGGTCGTCGTGTCTGGCGACCCCGAGCCGCCGCATCGTGATTTCAAGGTTGAGCAACCCTTTCGCGCGGCGATGGCGGGTGAACTGACGACGTATCCGTCGAACCCGTATACGCCGTTCATCCGCAATCGCCGGGGAGTTGGCGAGTCATCGTCTAAGCCTGCAGAATAGGATAGTTTGCCTTGTGGCGTTAGCAGCAGTTCTGCCATGCGGGCATATTTTGTAATGCGAGACAATGCAACATGCTATCGAATGAGATGTCGTGTCTATTTTGGTATTTGTCAAGTGTTTGTGATTGTTGTTTGAACGAGTCCCCGAGCGCGTCCGCCCTTTTATGGGGTTTACCTCGTATGTGATGTGTTTGTTGTCTTTGTGTGTTTTATTATTGTGGTCGACTCGCCCGGACTCGAAGAGCCAGTCGCTAGGCGACTCCCTTGAATGCGCTGTACTTCGCCGTTTTCCCGTGCGCGAACGAGGTCGGGTGGCCGAGTCCCCGAGCGTGGTACTTGGCTGTTCCAGGCACGACTCGAGGGTGAGTGAGGACTTGGCGTGTTAGTTTGTGCGCGTCACTCCTGCCTGGCCCATAGAATTGATCACGTGCAGTCTTGGGCATGCTCTCCTACTTGG
Organism: Avena insularis; assembly: GCA_023614405.1. Lineage (NCBI taxonomy): Eukaryota > Viridiplantae > Streptophyta > Magnoliopsida > Poales > Poaceae > Avena > Avena insularis. The sequence continues at coordinate 152,302,352 of CM042687.1, forward strand.
CGTTTTCCCGGACCGCTCGAGGTGAACTGGTCCGCAGTCCCCGAGCGTGGTACTTAGCCGTTCGAGTCGCTATGTCGAGGATGCGGAGGACCGTGGTCGCTGTAAGAAGCGTAGGCAGTAGTCTTGGTTCGTAGAACCAGTCGAGCTAGGCGACTCCAATGGGGCTCCGGGTAGGCATTTTTCGTGGACGATGCAAGACCTGAGGTGACTCAGTGCTCTTGCACCGCACTACTTAGCCGTGCCGATCGCTGTACCAAAGGTTGACTTCTGCGGTTAGCGTGTTGCTGTTATTACGAGTGCGAGTGGCACAAGACACGGAGAGTAGGCGCAATTTGCGGTAACCGTTTCTTTTTATTTCGTAGCGACTGGAGAGTACATATGTGGGGTTCTAGGCGTAGAACTTCCGTAGGAGGTTTACATTCCATGGTCGCTTGACGTCGAGTTCGCCATCCCCACGGACGTCGGTGAGGTAGTAGGCGTCGTTGCCGAGTACACGGCCGATGGCGAATGGTCCCTCCCATGGAGGGGAAAGCTTGTGCATGCCCTTCTTGTCCTGGATGAGACGCAGCACCAGGTCGCCTTCTTGGAAGGTGCGAGTTCTCACCCGCCGGCTGTGATAGCGGCGGAGTCCTTGTTGGTAGATGGCGGTGCGCGAGCGAGCTAGGTCGCGTGCCTCGTCGAGTTGATCGACTCCATCCTGTCGTGCGAGTTCGTTCGCAGCTTCCGTGTAGTGGACAGCCCTTGGCGAGTCGTGCTCAAGGTCGGTGGGCATGACTGCCTCGGCGCTGTACACCATGAAGAAGGGGGTGAATCCTGTCGACCTGTTGACCGAGGTGCGGATTCCCCAGATGACGGAGGGTAGCTCCTCGACCCAGCACCCGGCGGTGCGCTCGAGTGGTACTTGGAGTCGCGGCTTCAGGACGTGGAGGATGCTTTGGTTGGCCCGTTCCGCCTGGCCGTTGGATTCCGGGTGGGCGACTGACGCGAGGTCGAGTCGAATGTGGTGCTCTTCGCAGAATTCAGCCATGGCTCCTTTGGCGAAGTTGGTGCCATTGTCCGTGATGATGCTATTGGGGAACCCGTAGCGATATATGAGTTCGTGTAGGAATTTCGTGGCGGTCTTCCCGTCGCATTTCCGGACTGGCTTGGCCTCCACCCACTTTGTGAATTTGTCGACTGCGACTATGAGGTGGGTGTAACCGGAGGGAGCCTTCTTGAAGGGGCCCACCATGTCCATGCCCCATACGGCGAATGGCCAGGTAATGGGGATTGTTTTAAGTGCTGAGCTCGGCACGTGCGTCTGGTTGGCGTACTTCTGGCACCCGGCGCACCGCTGGACGATGTCGACAGCGTCGGCGTGTGCGGTGGGCCAGTAGAATCCATGTCGCATAGCCTTGGCGATGAGAGAGCGGGCGCCGGCGTGGTGGCCGCAGTCACCGGAGTGGATGTCGTGGAGGATCTTGCGTCCGTCGACGGGTTGGACGCAGCGTTGGAACACGCCGGTGACACTGCGCTTGTGGAGCTCACCGTCGATGATGGCGTAGGACTTGCATCGACGGGCGATCATTTGAGCTTCCGTCTCGTCTGCCGGCTAGGTGCCGGCTTCCAGGTAGGCGATGTAGGGCTTGGTCCAGTCGTCTGGCTCGTTGACGAGTGCGACCAGGGCTGCTTCTGGTTGGAGCGGGACTCCGATGTCGATCTCCCTTGGGGGAGAGACTGATGGCTTGGTGATCGTGTCGAGGAAGACGCCGGCGGGTGGTGCGAGTCGAGCCGACCCGATGCGAGAGAGGGCGTCAGCCTCCTCGTTCTTCCGCCTGTCGATCCACTCGACGGATTAGCCTGTGAAGTGTCCGCCCAGATTGTCCACTGCTTGGCGGTACGCCGCCATGGTGGGGGAGACGGCGTCGCAAGTGCCAGCGACTTGTCCTGCGACGAGGTCGGAGTCACCGTAGCAGCGTAGGCGGTTGACATTCATCTCCCTGGCGGCCCTCATGCCGTGTAGTAAGGCCTCGTACTCGGCCATGTTGTTTGTGCAGGGTGTGAAGTCCAGGCAGAGGACATAGCGGAGCTGGTCGCCCTTCGGAGAAGTTAACACGATCCCTGCGCCTGCGCCGTCCGCGTTCTTGGAGCCGTCAAAGTGCAGGCTCTAGTAGTGGAGGTATGGCAGCTTCTCTGGCTACTAGGCTTCTTCCCAGTCAGCGATGAAGTCCGCTAGGGCTTGCGACTTGATCGCTCTTCGTGGCTCGTATTTGATGTTGTGGACGCCGATCTCGACGGCCCACTTGGCGACTCGCCCGGTCGCCTCACGGTTGCGGATGATGTCCTGCAACGGTGCGGAGGAGACGACCGTGATCGGGTGCTCCTGGAGGTAGTGCGCAGCGCTGTGCCTGAAGACCGCGCGATACCAGCTTCGGTATTGCGGGTACATCGGGCGCGACTCGGTGAGGACCTCGCTGATGTAGTAGACCGGTCGCTACTGGCGCCTTTCCTTCCTCCGTCGCTCGACGATCATGATCGCTACGACGACGCGCCGGAAGCCGCGACGAGACTAGCATGGGTTCTTTGTCGACCGGGCGGCGAGTAGCGGACGGGCGAGTAGCACCTTCTTGAGGTCGCGAGGGCGCCGTCCGCCTCCTTGTCCCAATCGAATGTGGGGTTCTTGCGCATCAGGCGATATAGAGGCATTGCCTTCTCGCCCAAGCGGGGGTGAAGCGACCGAGAGCCGCTACTCGCCCGACCAGCTTCTGAACGTCGCGCAAGCACTCGGGTTTGCCGAGTCGGGCGATCGTGTCGATCTTGGTGGGGTTCGCCTCGATCCCGCGCTTGGAGACGACGTAGCCCAGTAGCTGCCCTGCGGGTACACCGAAGGTGCATTTGCCTGGGTTGAGCTTTATCTTGTATTTTCGCAAGTTGGCGAACGTTTCCGCCAGGTCGGCGAGTAGGTCGCCCTAGCGAGCGGACTTTACGACCACGTCGTCGATGTAGACGTGGATGTTGAGGACAATTTGGCTCGCAAGGCATTCTTGCATGCACCGCTGGTAGGTTGCCCCGGCGTTCTTGAGGCCGAAGGTCATGGCGGTATAGTAGAAGGCTCCGAATGGCGTGATGAACACCGTCTTCTCCTCGTCCGCGACAACCATTTTGATCTGGTTGTAACCAGAGTAGGTGTCGAGGAAACACAGCGACTCCGAGCCCGCGGTGGAATCGATTATCTGGTCGATCCGCGGGAGGACGAACTGCTCCTTTGGGCAGGCGCTGTTCAGGTTTGTGTAGTCGATACACATCCTCCAGGTCCCGTTTTTCTTCTCGACCAGGACTGGGTTTGCCAGCCACTTGGAGTATTTGATCGGCCGGATGAAGCCTGCAGCGAGTAGACGCTGCACCTCTTCGGCGATTGCTCGGCGGCGCTCTTCATTGAAGGGTCGCAGCGATCGCTGACAGGTCGCACTTTGGGGTCGGCGTTTAGCTTGTGCTCAGCGAGCTCCCTGGGGACACCGGGCATGTCAGAGGGCTTCCATGCGAAGATGTCCCTGTTCTCACGGAGGAACTCGATGAGCGCGCCTTCCTATGCCGGGCTCATGCCCGTCCCGATCGTCACCATCTGGCTGGAGTCGCCTGGGACCAGCTCGACGGTACGGGTGTGCGTGGTGGCCTCAAAGGTTGAGGTGTTTGCGCCCTCCGAGTTGGGCTTCTTGAGTATGGTGGGGTCGTCATTGTTGACCCCACTCGCGTATTTGGCGAGTTCATCCGCGTGGTTGGTCTCCGCCGTGATGACGGCGTCAGCGAGCTCGGCGCCTTTGGCCTCGCACTCGGCAGCCATGTTGGGGTCGCCGTTGATGGTGATGACGCCGCATGGCCCGGGGAGCTTCATCGCGTTGTACGCGTAGTGGGGCGCTGCCATGAACTTGGCGAACGCCTAGCACCCTAGGACGCAATGGTAGGGGTTGTCGAATGGCACGAGCTCGAAGACGATCCGCTCGGTGCGGAAGTTTGCTGGTGTGCCGAAGGTGACTGGCAGCGTGACCTTGCCGATCGGGTACGCCTTCCGACCGGGACGGCGTCGGAACGTGGTGTGGGTCGTCTCGATCATCGACTGCGGGAGCCGCAGCCGCCTGAAGGTGTCCAGGTACAGGATGTTGATGGAGCTTCCGCCGTCCATCAATGTCTTGGGGAGCCAGTAGTCGCCAACCTTGGGCTTGACCACCAGGGCGACTCGACCTGGGTACTCGATGCGTGGCGAGTGGTCTTGTCGACTCCAGGTGATGGGCTGCTCCGACCAGTTGAGGAACTGGGGGACGTCCACCTGGGCCACCGCGTTGACGGCGACGGCGCGGGCGATGACCTTCTTCTCGCGCTTCGTGTTGAAGCCCGTGAAGGTGTGGAGCGAGCCGGCCACTTTGCCGAATTTTCCGCCGTTTGGCGGGTCATTGTCGTGGTCCTCCCGTGCTCGCCGTGCCTTCTCGATCTACCTGAGGGTGTGGCAGTCGGCGGTGGTGTGCGTGGCAGGCTTTCCTTCCCTGCTATGAAACGCACATGGTTGGTTAAGGAGAGCCGCGGGGTCGAACCTTGGCTTGGCCTTGTAGTTGCCGCCGTCGCGGCGGAAGCTCTTGGGCTCGCGTTGCGCATGCCCGGCGTTGGCGACGAAGTCGACTCGCCCGTCACTGCGGCGCTTGCCGGTGAGGCGAGTGTTGCTGTAGCGCAGGTCGGACCGTCGTCCGCTGTCGCGGCCAGGCGCGTTGACCTCTGACTCGTCGTCGATTTCCTGGTTTGGATCTTCCTCCGCGACTGCTTTGGCGATCTCGAGGAGGTCGGGGATGTTGTCGAGTGTGCGAGAGTGTCGCTTGAGCTTGGCGACCAGGGGCTCGTATCGGCACGAGGTCTTGAAGCAATGGATCGCGGTGTCCAGGTGGATGTCGACCGTGTTGTACCAGAGTTCTTGCCACCGTTGGACCCAGTTGCGGGTCGACTCGCGGGGTCCCTGGACGCATCGCTCCAGGTCCTCGATAGTGGTGGCGCGGGTGTAGGAGCACTCGAAGTGCCTGACGAAAGCGTCGCGCATCTCCTCCCAGGAGTCTATACTGTCCTGAGGGAGGGTGTTGATCCACTGCCTGCACGTCCCCTCCATCATCAGGGGGAGGTAACGGGCGGCCAGTAGGTCGGTGTGGCCTGCGATCCCCATTGCCATGAGGTATGTGTCGAGCCAGACGGCGGGGTCGTACGAGGGATCGTACTTTTCTATCTCCTTCGGCGCCTTAAAGTTTGGCGGGTACTTCTCGCCTCGGATCATCGGTCCGAAGCACTTGGGGCCGAGTCGACTGAGCGACCCCATGGGCTCGCCGTCGCGGCGATTGGTTAGGGTGTGCCGCAGGTCGTCGGGCTGGCGTGCGCGCCAGCTTTGGTTGTTGATGATGTGGGTGCGGGCGTCGATGGGCTGACCGTTGGCGGCGACGAGGTTGGTCGCCGGCCTGGGGTCGTTGGTGGAGAGTGCCGCGTTCGCGGGTCGGTGTTGGAGCTGCAGTGGCTCCGGTGGTGGGCAGTTGAGTGTGTTTGCCGCCATTGGGCGGCCGCTCGAGGCCGCTTCCGAAGAACGCGAGTATACTCGACCTTGCAGTCGGCGCCCGCTTTTGCTGCTCGACGGACTTTGCGAGCAGGGCCCTGACGTATTGGATCTGAGGGCGCCGCCGGTGGCCGTGGATGTCGCCGCTGCTCGGCCTGCCACGAGGTTGTCCATAGGGGTAGAGAACAGTGGGAGGACGTTTGCGTCTCGCTCCCGTGAGGAGACTACTATCCACGGCTGGTCCCTGGGGGGTGTGCGGTTGGGTGGAGGCAGGGCGCCCATCGCCGTCGACCCTGGCGGGGGTCGGGCGCTTCCCCGGTGGCGTGTTCGCAGATCGCGGCCGCCACGCTGGCCGGGTCGTTTCGTCGGAAGTTCAGGGCGCCCTGAACGGTGGGGTTCAGCACGACCTGATCCGCTGTTGGTGGTAGCGCGATAGCTCTCGCCGCCACCTGCTCGAGGCGAATTTCAAGGCCGCTTGCTCCTGCGACCGCCTCCGCCAGCCAGCGGAGTTCCTCGACCTCCGTCGCCGTGGCGTTAGGAGGGATTGGGGTGGAGAATGGATCCTCTGGCGGATCGGTGCCGGTCGCCATGTAGGTCGCAGCGTGGCGGCTGGTTCCGTCACGGAAGTCGGCGGAGTTCTCCGACCCGGAGTCGAATTCGAAGATCCCGAGGATGGAAGGGTCCTCGAAGTCTCCCACGTTGGGGACCTGAGTAATGGAGCCAGCGGGTGAAACCGCGGTGATGGACCCGGCGAGTGACGCCGGGTCGCCGAGTCGGCATCGTCGTTGAGGGCCGCGTCTTCCGCGGCTGCTGAGTTTTCGGCCACGCCGCTGTGGGCCGAATTGTACTCGGAGGCGAGGCGATGGATCGTGCGGATCTGGCTTTCGGAGAGCCGATCGCGTGGCGGCGACTCGCGGATGCGAGCCGAGTCCTCCGAGACGATGACGTCGGTGAGGCCGACGAAGAGGCTGATCGTGCCGATCGGCAGGATCAGGCTGTGCGTGACGGGTCACGCCGCCGGGACATAGCTGCTCGGCAAGATTTGGAGCATCTCGCCGATCGCTATCATGCGGCCGGTGGCGACCGTCTCGTTGATGGGCAGATTGGATCTCACCGCAGAACACCGGCCAGACCGGCCAGGCCCCACGGTGGGCGCCACTGTCGTGGGAATGGTCACGGCAGATGCTGCAATCGGCAGCGAGTAGTAGAACGAGGGGCAAGGGCGGCCAGCCATCTGCGGAGCAAGATGAGGGCGGAGACACAGGGTTTTACCCAGGTTCGGCCCCCCGGAGGGTAAAGACCTACTCCTGCTAGATTGTATTATGAAGGTGGTACAATGGGCGAGCTCGGCGGCTAGGCGGCGAGTCGCGTGGGGGGTATGATGGAACGTATCTCTACACGCCCCGCAGGGAGGTTTATATAGGCTCACCTCCCCTAGGGTTTACATATCTCAACCGATTCAGTTAAAGCTTCGATACTCGTTTAACCTAATCCGACTAGGCCTATCTACTCGCCTGGGCCTTCAGCTTCTAGTCGCTTGGTTCCTCGTTGGGCTTCAATCCAGTCGCTGTCTTGCAGGCCCACTCGCCAAGTCTTGGGCCAGTCGGAAACGTCCTGTTGGGTATACCCCGGTAGGCCTATCCCCTCAGTAGTCCCCGAGGCCGTCGTCGATTTGGCATAGGTGGCTGCTGGCAGTCGGAGCATACGGCTGCTGAGTAGACATCCAGTCGAATCAACGGCGGGCTCCTGTATAAAGGAAAAACTAATCACACTACTCGCAGCTTTGGCGAGTCGAGTCGGCGAAACACTGTCATAGCGGTTGGGTCGGCGAGCCGAGTGGCTAAAGTTGGACCATTAAACATGGTCAAACTAGCCGTTGGAGTTAATCCAACGGTAACTTTTGGCGTAATCATCCCGCGGTAACGGTTCCCTGATTTGGCGGGTAGCAACCGCTATATAAGAGGAATGGCTAGCGATCAGAGGACCACCGTCTCACCATTTCCTCCGACTGCGCGCACCTTTCGCCTCCCTCCGCACCGCGACCCAGCCAACTGAAATCCTCGAGCCCCACAAATCTTTCCGCCATGGCCCTTCCACGAACCTTGGGGCAGATCGAATGCACTAGGGCGCAATCGGCTTCCTTTGAGGAGGCCGGATTCTAAGTCATTGTCGGCGCATCCCATGCCGGAGAGGTGACTCCAAACCCGCGAGAGAGGGAGTTCATCTGCTTCACCAGTAATCTCGAACGGGGGCTAGGGTTCCCCACGTCCCTATTATTCCGGCCCTTCTGCTCCTACTACGGGATCCAGCCGTCGGATCTGGGCCCCCATAGCGTCGAGCAGCTCGCCATCTTTGTGGCATTCTGCGAGTGCTACTTGGGCTGCCGGCCCTACTTCCCTCTTTAGCAAGATCTGTTCCATGGACGGATCAGCCACGAGGAGGCGGGCGGCCCAATGCTCGCCGCGGGTGGCCTAACCTTCCAGCTGAAGTTGAAGGCCTCATTCTTCGACCTGATGCTTCCTGCCAAGGCAGCGAGCGACTGGAAAAAGTCGTGGTTCTACGTTGCCGAGGCGACTCCGGAAGGCGAGACGGTGATTCCGTGGTACTCCGCCGATCGGTCCGAGCCGCGCCGCCTTCAAATTGGCAAGCTTCCCGGCGACCAGCGGATGGTCATCGACGAGATGCTTCAGACCATCCGCGGTCTGAAGAAGAAGGGCCTCCAGACGATAAACCTGTACAACTGCTGGCTCGGGCAGCGACTTCGGCCAAAGCGCGAGCACTACATGTACCAAGACACCGCTGGGACGACCCGACAAAAGCTAGCCGACCGAGTGGAGGCTCGGTGGACTGCACGCTGCCTCAAGAAAATCACCCAAGCGGTGTACTTGTACGATCAAGCTGGGGTCGCCCCGTTTACCGTGAAGCGCTCAGCCAGTATGTTAATCACTTCGTATCATTCGCAGTCGCAGTCCTTTTGCAGTCGCGGTCATACTAACTTCAACTTGCCTTTGTTGCAGCTGTTCCAAGTGGTGGAAGGGTGGCTCCCGCCCTCGGATGACGAGAATTCGAACTCGTCCGTCCAAGACATGGGCGGGTCGCCCGCTAGGAGCGACAGCGACGACGAATCCAAGGAGGAAGCCGCCCCGCTGGCTCGCAAGACCCGCGGGCAACGTCAGCGCGAGATCGAGGCGAGCAAGAGCCTCGAGCGCCATGATGATGAAGAAGAACTTCCGGAGACGACCTCGCGCCGCCAAGCTACTCTGTCAAAGAAGAAGAGGAAGGAGAAGGAGGCGAAGGCCCCTCCAAGAAGGAAGACGAAACCGACGAGGCCGGCCTCGCCACCACACTCGGCAAGCAGTTCCGACGCCCCCAGCCCGGCCAAGGATGAGGCGCCGCCGACGACGGCCGCGCTAGACACGGCCACCATCGAGGTGCCCCTGGCGTTGATGCCTTCGCCATTCGCCCCGGTCTCAGGGCTGGGGGAGGCTCCAGCCGCAGCGACTTCGCCTCGCAGGGAAGATCCTATCAAAGAAGTTACAGAGGCTCCGGTCGCAGCTTCGACGATGAAGAAGCCGTCCGTGTCTTGGGCACGTGATGTCCTGGACATGGGGCTCAGCCGCCGACTGGGCCTTGAGCTGGAGAAGCCAGCCGGGCTCCGTACGGGGCTGCGCTTCATTCCGGTCGCCAAGTGAGTGCACTCGCCTTCCTTTGTCACGTGCCCAAGACAACAACAACAACAACAACAACCCACCGCGTTTTGACATGCTTACCAGGTTCTTGAGATTGAGGCCAGCAAAGTTCTTAGGAACAACTGATCCCATGGTGGCCAATGATTGGCTACGCTCTGTGAACAAGGACTTGGTAACGTGTGCAGATCGATGCAGAAAAGGTCAGATTTGCAGCACATTTGCTGGAAGGACCAGCCGCCACTTGGTGGGATAACTTCCATATCACCACTCCCATAGAAGATGTGACATGGGCTATCTTTGAGGATAGCTTTCGCACTGCTCATATCTCATTTGGAGTGATGAGTCTAAAGAATAAAGAATTCCATAATCTGAAGCAGCGCCACCGCAGCGTGGCAGAATATATTGAGGAGTTCAACAATCTGGCGCGTTATGCAACGGATGAAGTTGACACTGATGCTAAGAGGAAGGAAAAGTTCCTTGAAGGGCTGAATGATGAACTGAACTTGCAGCTATCAGTGGCCTATGTTCCCACTTATCAGTCTCTCTATGATAAGGCTGCTATTTTAAAGAACAAACTGAAGCAAGTTGAGAGTAGAAAGAGAAAACACTCGGACAAGCACAGCTCGGGATCATCTCACAAACGTTCCCATTATGATGATAGTGGAAGCTCAGGATCCCACAAGCATGGGAAATTCAACAAGCACCACAACCACAACCGTCATGACAACAAGCATCATCGTAGTCATGACAATGAGAAGTACAAGAACCACAAGGGTGGATATAAGAGCCACCACAGTGGTAATGGAAGTGGCAGTGGAAGCCATCCTGTCAAGAAGGACATTAGTCAGGTTGAATGCTTCAAGTGCAAGAAGATGGGGCATTATGCAAATGAATGCCCAGAAAAGAAAGTTGAAGGACCCAACAAGCCCAACCCTTTTCAGAAGGGAAAAGTGAACCACATCAATGTGGAGGAAATTTATGAGGATCCTGATGCTGTTGCTGGTAAGTTCAGACTCAATTCTATTCCAGCATTTGTTCTTTTTGATACTAGAGCATCGCATTCATTCATATCAAAAGCATTTGTTGATAGAAATGGGTTTCCAACTGAAAACATTGGGTGTCCAATAAAAGTTAGTTCTCCAGGTGGAGATATGATAGTAAGTCTTGGATGCCGGGATCTAGTAATAGAGTTTGGAAAGCATAAGTTTCCAGTGAGTCTGATAATCCTAGATTCCCAAGGACTCGACGTAATATTGGGAATGGATTGGATGGCTAAGTATGAAGGAGTACTAGATTGTGCTAATCGTACTATTGCACTCATAACCCCGGAAAGGAAACGGATTAAATTCAAGTCTAACTTTGAATCAAAAGGGAGTAAGCTAAATTCTCTTAAGGGGGTTAGCATAGACAAGTGTGCCAATTGTGAGTGAATATCCGGATGTGTTTCCGGAAGAATTGCCGGGAATGCCACCAAATAGAGATGTGGAGTTCCTTATTGATTTGCTACCAGGATCTGGACCAATAGCAAAGAGACCGTACAAGATGTCAGTTGATGAACTGAAAGAACTCAAGAAACAACTTGGAGAGTAGTTGCATAAAGGATTTATTCAACCAAGTTCTTCATCTTGGGGAGCCCCAGTTTTGTTTGTGGAAAAGAAAGATAGAAGTCAAAGGTTATGCATAGATTACCGTTCACTCAATGAGGTGACTATCAAGAACAAATACCCTTTGCCAAGAATCAATGACTTATTTGATCAGCTAGAAGGAGCTTGTGTGTTCTCAAAGATTGATCTTCGGTCAGGTTATTTTCAGCTCAAGATAAGAGAACACGACATACCTAAAACAACTTTCACTACAAGGTATGGATTGTATGAATATACCGTGATACCATTTGGCTTGACCAATGCACCAGCATACTTCATTAATATGATGAACAAGGTGTTCATGGAATTTGTTGATAAGTTTGTTGTAGTTTTCATCCATGACATTTTGATCTACTCCAAGAGCAAAGAAGAACATGAAGGACAGTTGCGATTGATACTTGAGAAGCTTAGAGAGCATAAACTGTATGCCAAATTTAGCAAGTGTGAATTCTGGCTAAATGAAGTTGGATTTCTTGGACACGTTATGCCAGGTGATGGTGTAGCAGTTGATCCTGCTAAAGTTTCAGCTGTAACTGAATGGGAATCTCCCAAGTCAGTGAAAGAAGTTCGTAGTTTCCTTGGCTTAGCAGGTTACTACAGAAGGTTCATTGAGAATTTCTCCAAGGTTGCTAAGCCTATGACAGAATTACTAAAGAAAGACAAGAAATTTGCTTGGTGTGAAGGTTGTGAACTCAGCTTTCAGGAATTGAAGAAGAGACTTGTGACAGCACCAGTCTTGTGTCTGCCAGACTTGGAAAAAGATTTCCAAGTATATTGTGATGCATCTCATCATGGTTTGGGTGCAGTACTTATGCAAGAAGGAAAAGTTGTGGCTTATGCCTACAACTCAAAACTCATGAAGTGAACTATCCTACTCATGATTTGGAGTTAGCCTCTGTTGTCCATGCACTCAAAACATGGAGACATTATCTTTTGGGAAAGCGTTGTGAAGTGTTCACAGATCACAAGAGTTTGAAGTATATCTTCACCCAGAAAGAAATTAACATGATACAAAGAAGATGGCTAGAACTCATCAAGGACTATGACCTAAGTTTGCAATACCACCCCGATAAAGCAAATGTTGTAGCGGATGCTTTAAGCCGTAAGGTTTTTGTGAATGGCCTTACCAAGGGAGAATTGCCCGATGATTTGTGTGCCCAATTTAGAGATCTCAGATTGGAGATTTTGCCTGAAGGACATCTCATGTCTTTGGATGTTCAACCCACTTTGTTGGACAAGATCAAAGAAGCCCAGAAGATTGATAAGGAAATTGAAGAGATTAAGGAAAAGATTGGTAAAGGAAAAGCCAAAGGATTCCATGAAGACGAACAGGGTACTTTATGGCATGGGAAACGTATCTATGTTCCACAAGATCCGGAGCTTCGGAAGCTGATATTACAAGAAGCACACAACTCACCGTATTCCATTCATCCGGGTAAGACCAAAATGTACATGGACATGAAGGAAAGATTTTGGTGGAATAATCTCAAGAAGGACATCGCCGAACATATTGCTTTGTGTGATGTGTGTAGTAGAGTAAAAGCGGAACATTAGAAACCAGCAGGTTTGCTTCAACCACTACCTATTCCTGATTGGAAGTGGGACAAGATTGGTATGGATATTATTACCGGATTACCAAGGACCCGGTCAGGATATGATTCTATTTGGGTAGTAGTGGATCGCCTAACTAAAGTGGCTCATTTCATACCCGTGAAGACAACCTATACAAGTGCTAAGTTGGCCAAGATTTATATGAGTAGAATTGTGTGTCTACATGGAGTACTCAAAAGTATTGTGTCTGATAGGGGAACTCAATTCACTTCCCATTTTTGGAGACAGCTACATGAGTCACTAGGAACGAGGTTGGAATTCAGCACTACCTTTCATCCTTAAACTGATGGACAGACAGAAAGGACTAATCAGATTCTTGAAGATATGTTGAGGGCATGTGCCCTAGACTATGGAGCCAGTTGGGATGAAAGTCTGCCTTACGCAGAATTTTCTTATAACAACAGCTATCAAGCCAGCATTGAGATGGCACCATTTGAGTTTCTCTACGGGAGAAAGTGTACCACCCCATTATTATGGAATGGTGTGGGAGAAAGAAGTTTGTTCATACCAGAACTTATCAAAGAAGCCGAAGAGAAGGTCAAGTTGGTTAAGGACAGATTGAAGATAGCACAGTCCCGACAGAAAAGCTACGCAGATCCTAAGCGTAGAGAAGTCACCTACGAAGTTGGTGATAGAGCTTATCTTAGAGTGTCACCACTTCGTGGAGTGAAGAGGTTCGGAGTCAAAGGAAACTTGGCCCTAAGATATGTTGGACCATTCAAGATTCTGAGTCATAAAGGAGAAGTTGCTTATGAAATTGAATTGCCAGAGTCTCTATCAGCTGTCCATAATGTGTTTCATGTGAGTCAGCTTAAGAAATGTCATCCAGAAATGGAAGAAACTTCTTTGAAGGATACTATACCTTTGGAAGAGGTTCAGTTGGAGAGTGACCTCACTTATGAGGAGAAACCCATCAAGATTCTTGAGACTGCATAAAGAGTCACACGGACTAAGACTATCAAGTTTTGCAATGTGTAGTGGAACCATCATTCCGAAGAGGAAGCAACATGGGAAAGAGAAGATGATCTTCGGAAAGACCACCCGCACCTATTTGCTAGCCAATCCGAATCTCGAGGGCGAGATTCACCTTAAGGGGGTTAGATTTGTAACATACCTAAAATCATGTTTCAAACACATGCATATCATCCATGCATCCATGATCATATGAATTTCATTTCAAACAAATCATTTCAAAACAGAAGCATATATGCTTATCATTTCATGTAAGTTGCTCTAGCCTTAGTGCTATCTTCCAATGTGAAGAGTACTTGTTTTGGTTCAGTAAGGTTTGAAATTCAAACTTAGGCACCATCAAACGTTTGAACAAAGTTTCAAAACAAAAGGAGTAAATAAAACCAATATTATGCCTATTGTATTTATCACATAAAGGCTTGGTTTTATTTTTATTTTCATTTGATCAAAGTGTTTTGACTAAACAGTAGTATTTGACACACATTTGAGTGCAAGGTTTGCAGTATAAAAACCTAGAGAAGATTTGAATTCAAACTCATTTGATTTGGATTTGAAAATCATTTCAGTAAATCAAAACAGAAAAAGAAAAGGAGAAAAGAAATAGAAAAAGGCCAGCGCCACCTATCTGGCCCAACTACGAATCCAGCCCAGTAAGCCCACCCGGGTTCCCTCTCTCTCTCACTCGCAAATGAGCCCACCAGGTCACTGACCACACGACCCCACCCCCTCTCTGTTACACTCGCTGACTGGTGGACCTCGCCAGCTCATCCTCATCTTCCCCAAATCGCGCCATGACCACGTCGCCGGCCATTTCCTCCGCCCTTCACTGCCGCGTTGATTCCTCACTTAAATTCCCTTGATTCCACGCGTGATCCTTGCCCCCGCTCTGGCTATAAGACCACCTCCCCCACGCGGCCATTTCCCCCAACAAATCCAGACAGAAACGCCCCCAGGCTGCCCGCAATCATCCTCGCACCGCCGCAGACAGAGCTCACTCCAGCGACCAATTCCGGTGAGCCCCGTGCGCCCCTCTCCCTCTGGTTCATACGAGCCGCTTCACAACTTCTTTGCGCACCTTCTGACCCCACTGGTTCGTCCTGTACTGCCCCAGGTCGTCGACTTTGTCAAACGCTGCAAGCTCCCGACGACATCCTCAACTCCGGCGATCAAATTCGGTGAGCCCTTTGTTCCCCTTCGCCTCTGTTTTACACGAACACGTTCGCCGTAGTTTTGTGCGTCTCCTTATGCCATTTGTTCGCGCTAGGGTGACCAGGAGCGTCACCAACATCGTCGTCCACCCAAGCCCGATGCTGACAGCAACTCTGACGAGCCCGTGCAGCCGTGTCCGTGTGCCCCTTGCCAAGCCGTCGCCAGGTTGAGCATCAGTGCGTCGCCACGATTCTGGTAAGCATCCCCGTCGACCCCAGAGCCACCTGTAGCGCCGCGCCGCCGTAGGCAGAGCTCGCCGCCGCCAGTAGCCACCGCCAGCGTCGCCCAGCTATGGTCGTTTGATCCAGGACCGTTGGATCTGGATCTAGCGCGCGAAATTAGATCACTTAACGAAACGGTATAGGTAGATCTGGGCCGTGCATATTAAGTAGATCTAACGGCTCACAAACGCGATCCTGAGCGAACCGGTACGCGCCAATCAGAGCATGACGCGTGGCCAGGAATTAGATTTAAAAATAGAATTTGAATCTATTAGTTGTTTTAATTTGTTTTAGCTATAACTTTTGATTCCCACGGTAGATTTTGACAAATTTTGTATCAATGGAATCAGGAGAACAAGCCCTTTCCAAATATGCAATGTGTTTAATGTTTTGCTTCTGTTAAAATGGTTTTATTTGCAGAAACTTGTGTAGGGCTAATTTGAGTATATGAATTATTTGAGAAATGTTTTAAGGGTTAAATAAATGTTGTTTGGCAAGTTTTTAACTTGTTTATGAACTAGTACTGTACACTTGCTTTGTTGAGTTTTTTTTTAAAAATCATCACATATCATATTGCATGCATTCATATATTTTTGTTTGTATATGTCTTGTATGTGACTTGTGGCTATGATTCTTTGTGTAGATTTTGGTGCCAATAGTGATTGTGATTGTGAGGAGTGTAGCTACTCTCCAAACTACCAAGGCAAGTGGTGCTTCATGAATATTTTTATCCCTATGTTTTCAACTAAGCATTACAAATATTTTGCTAGTCTTGCATGCTATATTTTGCTTATATGCCATGTTGGGAAATCCTAGTAGTTGTAGAATTGCTAGAAATTTCTAAGTTAAGATGCTTATCTATGCCATGCTTAGCCTAGCTAGTAGCAACCATGGGTTGGTGAAATATACATGCTATGATGAAAATATTTCTAAGTCTTTGGACTTGTGTTTTGCCTAATAAAACAACTAAGTAAATGAATCACCTAGGTGGAATGGAAGGAATGGTTTATGTTGAGTGGTTACACAAGGCCCATTTCTATGGTTTACCTTGCGTATCTCACTTGTGGAAAGCCACCCAAGAACAAAGGGATTTTAGAGGCCAAATGTTAAGAAGCTTCTAGTGCAGCCACTTGGCAATATGGGCTCTGCCAGGATCACATAGGTTGCTAGAACTTAGCCATTTGGACAGTTGGTGGTAGTGGGAATGATAGGTTGGAGCGCGGACATTTGGTCTAATGGAAGGCTTCTGAAAGGTCCTGTATTGGTGAAAATCAAGGCTTGTGGGGAAAGTGCACAACCACTGCAGATGGAAGAATCTAAGTACTTAGCCATGTCCCTGGAAAAGGACAACTTGAGCATCAAGACATGGAAGCTATCAAGAATCTCCTCATCCCAATTTCTAAGTAAAAACTTGTGGGTGAACAAGGGTGAAGGACCTCAATGTCTATTGGTGGTTCCTTGGGAAAAGTTTTTGACAAAGAAAAACTTAGTGATTTCAACTAATAGGCAAAACCTAGTTTGAGCAAGCAAGCCAAGCTACACTTAGCCAAATTGCATATAGTATCTAGTCCACCTAATTTATACTAAGGTATCAATTGCCAATACTATTCCAATGTATTGACCCACTGTGGCTGTAACTTGTGATGTTGCAGGTTACTCTGATGAGGATTAGGAGTCATGAGTCTACACTCAACATGTTTGCCTGTGGCACATGAAGATGAAGACTTTTATTTATTTACTTATTCAAACTCTTGTACTAGGCCTGTGGCCTTGGAGTTGTAAAGACTATGTTTGTCTCTGGAATGACTGTAATAATGACCTTTGTTTCTGTGTACTTCATCTTAAACTGTGGATGCTAGCATTGATCCAGGGACTAACATTGCAATCACAGGGATCCTTTTCCTTTATAAAGGAGGGATCTTACATATGTGCGATATAAAAATATAATTTATGATATCTAATCATTCAGAAAAAGTGTACACATATTAATGAATTATTCATCTCTGGACATTACTAAAGATGTATATGAATGCATCATGTTTACACAGTCTAAGTGCACCACACAAAATTATATATGTTAGGAGCTTTAAATTTGTTCCATTCACCTAGAGATTAAACGTTTGATTTTGCATGAAATGATACTACAAATTTATGTGTCTAAAATTAAGTATGTGTGTTCTTTGACAACTTTTATATGTATGGAATTATTATTTTCAGTCTTGTACTATTTGCCAAGGAAGCATGTGCTTCAGGCTATATTTTTGTTCATGCATTGTTTATATTCTAGTGGCTGATCTACTATATAATTTTTACTTGTAATCACCAACAAATAGACTATAAGAGACCCTGACCACAAACAAATATACTTATTTTTTATAATCTTGTGGCTGATCACCTATATAATGATTCTTGCCAAAAATTATACATGCCAAGCTTTTATTTGTCATTTATTGAAACACTGGTATCTGTTGTGAACTATGCACTGGATTTTATCAAATTGCTCCCATTATTTATAGTATTGAGTTTGAACTTTGGCATCATGGAATAGGTTGGCAGTTGCATCTTATATGTTGTCATATATCTTTTTCTCTCTTGGTCATTTGCCAAGTGGACCATAGTGAGTTCTATTTTAGTTTTTGTGTACCTTAAACTATGCATGAATACTAATTGAATGGTTATGTATCATCTAAGTGTGTCTTATTTAGATGGAAAGTTGGATGCACATTTGCAGAAGGATAGGGCCCTTTTTTTGCTTGTTTTTGCAATAGACATATGCAAATCTAAGACACCTTGTAATCAGTACATAGAAGTGACAGTAGTATGTAATCTGTGAAGATTGCTCCCCTCTTTTGGGGTTCTTTATGATCTTGAAAGTGTTTTACAACCTTTTGTAATCTGTCTGACGTGTTAAAATTACAATACTGCGTTTTATTTGAATTACAAGGTTGTGTAGGTTTAAACTTGATAATCATACGGAGACAATTAGAAAACTTAATTTTGTTTTACAATACCCTATTATCCGGTAGAATCCTAATGATAATATCAGAACCTATAGTCATTTGCTATGGAATCTTAAGTCAAATTCCAATACTTTCAAAATAGGGCTTTAAATTGAATTGTTGCTGGTCTAGTGGAACCTGACAATGCATTGAGAGATGAGGATTTCATTTCCTTCCATTGCCTTAATCCATAATTTCAGATAGTATTTGAACTTAGAAGTTTTTTTTCTCATTATTCTTTATATTATAACCTGCCAATTATTTTGATTTCCATAATTACCTCTTTTCAAATTAGATCATGTGAGCTGAAGTGTTGTTTATTTATTCAAACAGGAAGGGGGGCCAGTAGAAGATGCGCAGAAGATGAAGTTGCACCTTGGGTACTCCTCCGAGAGAGACATGTCGGTGAGTTTTATGACAGATGTATAGACTGAAAGAGGCCTTGATCAAAGTATAATCTTGCCAGCAATTATACATGCCAAGCTTTTCTTTTTCATTTATTGCCCAGATTTACATAGTCATTTATTCAAACACTGGCATCTTTTGTGAAGAAGGCGCTGGATTTTATCAAATTAATTGAATGGTTATCTACTAGGTGTGTCTCATTTAGATGGAAAGCTGGTGTTCCATTTGCAATAGGATAGGCCCTTTGTTTTGCTTGTTTTTGCAATAGACAATATGCAAATAAAATACACCTTGTCATCAGTACATAGATGTGACAATAATAATATGTGAAGATTGATCCCCTCTTTTGCGGTTCTTTATGTTCTTGAAAATGTTTTACAACCTTTTATAATATGTATGATGTGTTAACATTACAAAACTTAGTTTTGTTTGAATTACAATATTGTGTAGGTCGAAAATTGATAAGTATACAGAGATGAGTAGTGCTTAGATATACATGACAGTTATAAATTGACAGTTCATTTTCATCATAGTAGATGATTTCATTTCCTTCCATTGCCTTAGTCCATAATCAGTTATTTCTGGATGGAGGGAGTACCTCTTTTCAAACTTATTATACTCTTGCTCCTGTGAGCTAAAGAGTTGTTTATTTATTCAAACGGGAAGGGGAGCCAGCAGAAGGTGGGTACAAGAGGAAGGTGCACTTTTGGTACTCCTCCGACAGAGACGAGTCGGTATGTTTTCTGACAGATGTATAGACTAAAAGAGGCCTTGATATAAGTAGAATCTTGCCAGGAATTATACATGCCAATCTTTTATATTTTTCATTTATTTCCCAGCTTTTATTTGTCATTTATTCAAACATTGGAATCTGTTCTAAAGAACACACTATAATTTATCAAATATTAAATGGTGTCTCATTTAGATGGAAAGTTGGTGTTCCATTTGTAGGAGGATAGGGCCCTTTGTTTTGCTTGTTTTTCCAATAGACAATATGCAAATCAATAACACCTTTTCATCAATACATAGATGTGACAGTAGTATATAATCTGTGAAGATTGCTCCCCTCTTTTGGGGTTCTTTATGTTCTTCAAAGTGTTTTACAACCTTTGGTAATCTGTCTGATGTGTTAAAATTACAAAACTGAGTTCTATTTGAATTACAAGGTTGCGTAGGTTTAAACTAGATAAGCATATAGAGACAATTAAAAAACTTAATTTTGTTTTACAATACCCTATTATCCAGTAGAATCTTAATCATAACATCAGAACATATTGTCATGTGCTATGAAATCTGTGAAATACTTTCAGATCAGGGATTTAAATTGAATTGTTGCTGGACTAGTGGGACCTGACAATGCATTCAGATATGAGTACTGTTTAGATATCCATCATAAAGGATTTCATTTCCTTCCGCTGCCTTAATCCATAATTTCATATAGTATTTGAACTTAGAAGTTTTACTTCCCATTAATATTTCTATTATAACCTGCCAATTTTTTTTATTTCCATAATTACCTCTTTTCAAACTTGATCATGTCAGCTGAAGTGTTGTTTATTTATTCAAACAGGAAGGGGAGCCAGCATAAGGTGGGCATAAGAGGAAGGTGCACCTTGGGTACTCCTCCGACAGAGACGATTCGGTATGTTTTCTGACAGATGTATAGACTGAAAGAGGCCCTGATCTAAGTAGAATCTTGCCAGCAATTATACATGTCAACCTTTTATTTTCCATTTATTGCCCAGCTTTTATTTTTAATTTATTCAAACATTGGTATTTGTTGTGAATAAGGCACTGGAATTTATCAAATATTAATTGAATGTGAATGTACCACCTAAGTGGGTCTCATTTAGACAGAAATTTGGTGTTGCAATTGCAAGAGGATAGGGCCCTTTGTTTTGCCTTTTTTTTGCAATAGAGAATATGCAAATCAAAGATACCTTATCATTAGTATATAGATGTCACAGTAGTATGTAATATCTGTGATGATTGCTCCCCTCTTTGGGGTTCATTATCTTCTCGAAAGTGTTTTACAACTGTTTGTATTCTGTCTGATGTGTTAATATTAGAAGAACTGAATTTTATTTTAATTACATGATTGTGTAGGTTGAAACTTGATAAGCATATAGGGATAATTGAACTTGTTTTCATTATGATATAACTGCATTGCCAGCCATATTTTTTTACTAATATGTAGTACACTTGGTGGTTTTTTATTGATGAATTTGTTCTCCTCTGTTCAATGCATCTGGGTTGATTTTGTTAATGTATTATCCACCAGGGGGTGAAGGAAACGGGGTACATCTCCCAGCACAGGAAGCCATAGGTCACTCAGCATATTCTGGCCCTTCTAGGAGAAAGGACAGGTCCAGTCAATGGCTTATTCCTTTTTAGGTTATTGGGAAGTACGGGCACAGAAGGAATTTTCATAGTTCTGTATATAGCAAAGACACTTCTCACAAGAGAGTTTGAGTTTGTGCTGAATGATGCCTATGAAGCACAAGTGTTTGTGAGGGCCACTTCCACTGCTGATAATGATGTTCTTGAGAGTGCGTTTGCAAAGGAGAAAGCATTTAGTTTAGCTCACGCGGTTGTCAATATTTACAAGATTGTTGAGATCAATCTTGTGCCAAGGAAGGAGGACAAGCTATTGAACACGCCGATGTGTACATATCCACAAGAATATGACCACCTGTCAGTTGATCGCATGCGTCAACTAAGTTACCCTACTAGATTTTCATGCCAGGGAGACCCAATTAAGAAATGGAAGAATCCTCGTCTGTCAGAAACAACTATGAACATTCTTGGTGTATCTGAGGGTACTCCAGCAGGCCTAACTAGAGTTGTTGTGAAGTACATGTTCCGGACTGGTACTATTTGCTACCCACCCAGCGTTGTTCCATCAGACTTTAGGTTTAAACATGTTGTTGATCAAGATGGGAGCCTGTACATGAAATTTGTCGACCCTGTCAACGCTGAAGCAATGGCACGGAGGAATTACTTTGTTGATAGATTCATGATCAAGTTTTATCTTGTCAACAGTGTTACGAAGTGTAGCAAGTACTTTGACAAGGCAAAGACAAACAAGGTGCATTACAGGAATCATCCCGATGACTCTTTCAAACCCATACATACCTCGAACTGAAGAACAAGGATCATTTTCATGTTATCAAGATGTTTTAGTTTAAGAACTTATCTATTATGTTTGTTTATGGTCGCGGAAGATTTCAAACCTCTATCATTATGTTCCCACACCCTAGATCTGTACAATATAATTTCGGGTCTCACCATCTCTACAGAATATTTGTGTGTTCATTTGTGTTGGTCCTAGGAGAATACCTTTGGCATATGTGAGGCAATATCTGCTTAGCAGAATGTGATGTGCTGAAATTGTGTACTCCCTCTGGTCCATATTAATGGATTCAACTTTATCTAAAATTGTATGTATCTAGTTAAGTATTTAGACTAGATGCAATCGTATCTAGGCAAAGTTGAGGCTATTAATATAAACCAGAGGGAGTATGTTTTTTGTCAGTCCTACAAGGTGATGGTGGGAGGTGCTCTGCCCAGCCGATGTTTAATTCGCATTCTGTGTCCAAGATCACAATTGGTTGCACGAAAGCATGCACTGTTCTTGGTTGTACAGATTCTTATCCCTGGTTTTCGTGTGGGCATCACATATGAGACTACAACATGGTGTTATTAGATGGAATTAGATGCATCTCTGGTTTCTGGTTGCACCGGCTCATGATGAATCACAGTACACGCTAATGGTAGAACTGATGCGATTGGAACCCGATGGTATATTCTCTATGTTCCAGCACTGTCACTAGTTTGCATAACATGTTCCAATCATACACAAGGCACATCAAGTTAACATAACAGGTTCCAGCAGGTTCTACTAATAAATACTTTCAGCAGGGTCTTCAGTTGTTGTCATCCCCACCATGATCAGATGCAGTCTACCATCACTATCTGGATTAAAGTCGAAGAGGATGATGTGTCCCTCTTCTATCTTGTACTCCCAAGACAGCAAAAATAGTGTATATTTTGGACAAATTACCAGAATAAATTTAACAGAAATCATATAAATTCCGCAAAAATCATATAAATTCAGCAAAAATCATAGAGATTCAGGTAAGGTCATAACATGTCCCTTAGAAGGTTTCCGCAATGTATGCAACTTACATTAACATAAGAAAATGACATTCAGTAGTTGCCACTACAAGTGAAATAAGCGTATATGGGAACGCGAGATGCTGGCACTCTTTTTCCCCTTTTGGCTCTTCCTGCTCGTCTTCCTCTGCTAGCAGATGCTCCCCCAGGAGTAGCTAGAGATCTTGCACCTGCAGTAGCTACAGTTCTTACAGCTGGTTGAGTTGAGGGGGCAGCTGCAGTTCCATGTGACGCAGGGGCAGATGGATGGGTAGTGGTAGTTGCATCTATACCAATCCATCTCTTGGAGTCTGTCATACATTTATTAAACTTTCTACCTTGCCTTCTTATCTCCACAACCTCCGAATCTTCCCCTTTGTTATTATTATGTGCAACGTATTCCACATCACTCTCTGAATCTGACAGTATAATATATTTCACTTCACCATCTTGTCCTGGAGCTGCTGGATTTGGTTGCTCGTCATGGCCCGAAGCTCCTGGCATGGGATGATGATCTTGACCTAAAGATGAAAAGGCTACACCTTGTGTACGATTCACCACTTGAGATAATACTGGTTCTGTCATTATCACATCATCTTCGTCACTTTCTATTTGCACCCGTCTTTTATTGAATGATTTCTTCTGCCTCAGTGGGCAACATCTAGTTTCATACTCAGCAGGTTTAACTGCAGTTATGACAACAACATCTGGTTCTTCCTCTCCATCACTCAATTCCCACACTTCATCCTTGAAATCACACCTGATGCTACTATGCTTACTGTCTTCCTCACCGTGGTACTCAACGTACACATCAGCCACTCTCCCAGGGCGAGCATAGCCATATCGACACAGCCAGTGTCATCATAGAGCAACACCAACCCATCCACAAGATCTTTCCGTGGAATAAGAAAATATAATTTTATCGTTTCCTTCGATGCCATGTGATCTTTAACAAATCCTTTGACTTCCTGCAGCGAAAGTTTTTTCCACTCTATCTCTGAAAGCGCATCATCTCCTCCAAATAGTCCAGATTTGGCCCCACTTTGATGAACTCCCCTCCGAAATGAAATCTCACCAACAAAATTTCCCTAGGGTCCATGAATTAGCTGAAATAAAAGTACAATGCGATAGAATTTAGGAGATTATAGTTAAATTCAACACAAAAATCAGCAAAAACAGAAAAAATTCACCCCTTTCCATTACTAAAACCACTCCCAACAATAGTAGCGGCAAACCCTATCAGTACTTGCGCAACTACGTTGTGTAGAAGAGTAGGGGGGGGGGTCAAGAACGTAACCTTCATTTACCTCGAGTCATCACGTCATGTCGATCGTCGCAGCCTCCACGATGAACCGCCCACCGTCTTTGCCGTCGCCAGAGAAGGTATGAGAGAATCAGGGGTCACGGAGTATATAACGTGAAGGCCGGCCCATTAGTGGCCCAAAACCTGACTTACACCGTAATTTGTGCATATAAAATCGTTCACACGGGGTATATCACAAATGCGCGATCTCGAGCATAAAACCACATGCTATCATCGCTCATACCACTATGATGTGCTAGCGTTGGTGTACTTACTCAAACATCATCATTA
Source organism: Avena insularis (assembly GCA_023614405.1). Classification (NCBI taxonomy): domain Eukaryota; kingdom Viridiplantae; phylum Streptophyta; class Magnoliopsida; order Poales; family Poaceae; genus Avena; species Avena insularis. The sequence continues at coordinate 152,326,407 of CM042687.1, forward strand.
TATAATAGTATAATAAGTACTCCCTCCGTCCAAAAATAGATGTCTCAAATTTGTAAAAATTTGGATGAATCTAGACACTATTTACTATATAGATTCATCCAAAATTTTAAAAACTTAAGACATCTATTATAGAACGGAGAGAGTAATAAACATGGGTAAGGTATGGTTTTCATGCTCTAAAAGGTTTCCACACCATTCTCAGGTTTATTCTAAGTGCAATTTTTTGGGAATCACCATGAATGCCGCAAAGGCATCGGCTACCCGAGGCAGGTGTAAAAGCAAAGTGGAGAAAACCAGAACCTAGACAATTGAAGTTAAATGTTGACGCGTCATTCCATGTTGACTCCATTGCGGGCTCTGTTGGTGCTTTGATCCGCGACTACAAAGGTACATTTGTTGCGGTATTAAATAAATTTTTGCCTCATGTTTCATCTTCAACGATGGGAGAATCTATGGCAATGCAATCTGGCCTGGCGCTTGGATGCAACCATATCATTGGGGAGTCGTATTCTACTGATGTTATCCATGCATGTACGGGCGACCAATCCTGGTGGGATGAAGCGGCAATGTGAGATTTATGCACTGTCCAAGGGAAGCAAATGGTCCTGCTCACAAGCTAGCTAGGGATAGTTTTCTTAATAAGACCTCTTGTAATTGGGTCAATGAAGCCCCTAGTTTTATCCTGCAATCCCTTGTAAATGATGCAACATTGATTTGATGGGCTGCAAGTTTCAGACGCACTCTTTTTCCTTACCAGGGTACCTAAGGGGACTGGAAGGTTTTAATGAGGCGGCTGGCATGCTTAATATATGAGTTCCAAAAAAGTGCAATTTTTTAATGAATTCATTTCACCTTCCACCTTTACTCATAGCACTTTTAGAATGATGTATGGTAGCTTTCAGATTTATGCAAAGAATGCGAACATTGTGTGGGCTCTAGACCTATATGAGTTGGCTAGAAACATCATCAACATTTGGTTGTATGAGTTTCTAGCCAACCAATGGAGGTCTATAGCCCATGCAATGTTTGCATGGGCCCACACCTGCCACAAGTGTCTCGTCATGTCTTGGCATAGCACTCTCATAATTGGATGTATCAACTAGGTAGGATCATGTTGGCCAAGTGGTGAGTCACACAACCAAAGGTTGATGAAGGAGTTTCTAGCCAACCCAGAGAGATCTATAGCCCATGCAATGTTGACATGGGATCACATTTGCCACAAAGTGTCTCATCATATCTTGGCATAGCAGTGTTATACTTAGATCTATCAACTAGGTAGGATCATGCTATCCAAGTGATGTCTCCTACAACCACAAGTTGATGAAGGTGTTTCTAGACAACCTAGATAGGTATAGATCCCATGAAATATTGGCATGGGCCCACATCTGCCACAAGTGTGTGTCATGGCTTGGCATAGCACTCTCATACTTAGATGTATCAACTGGGTGGGATCATGTTGGCCAACTACTGAGCCACACAACCACAAGTTGATGGTATTGTTTCTAGTTAACCCAGAGAGGTCTATAGCCAATGCAATGTTGGCATGGGCCCACATTTGCCACAAAGTGTCTCATCGTGTACTTGCATATAAGTATTATAGTAAGATCTATCAACTGGGTAGGATCATGTTGGCCAACTGCTGAGTGACACAAACACAAGTTAGTGAATGTGTTTCTAGACAGCTTAGATAGGTCTACATCCCATGCAATGTTGGCATGGGCCCACATATGCCACAAGTGTGTGTCATGTCCTGGCATAGCATTCTCATTCTTAGATGTATCAACTGGGTGGGATCATGCTGGCCAAGTGCCGAGCCACACAACCACAAGTTGATGAAGGAGTTTCTAGCCAACCAAGAGATGTCTATAGCCCATGCAAACCACATTTGCCACAAAGTGTATCATCATGTTTTGGAATAGCAGTGCTATACTTAGATCTATCAACTAGGTAGGATCTATCTAGCCCAGAGAGGTCTTTAGACCCCATGCAATGTTGGAATGGGCCCACATATACCACAGTTGTGTGTGTCATGGCTTGGCATAGCAAAAGTATAGTTAGATCTATCAAGTAGGTAGGATCATGTTGGTCAGGTGTGATGACTCATACAACAATAAGTTGGTGAAGGTGTTTCTATCCTGCCCAGAGAGGTCTAGACCCCATGTAATGTTGGCATGGCCGCACATTTGCCACAAGTGTGTGTCATGGCCTGGCATAGCACTCTTATAGCTAGATCTATCAAGTGGGTGGGATCATGTTGGTCAGGTGTAGTGACTCACACAGCCACAAATTGATGATGGTGTTTCTATCCAGCCTAGAGAGGTGTCTAGATCCCATGAAATGTTGGCATGGGCCCACATCTACCATAGGTTTGTGTATCATGGCTTGGAATAGCAAAAGTACAGTTAGATCTAGCAAGTAGGTAGGATCATGTTGGTCAGGTGTGATGACTCATACAACAATAAGTTGGTGAAGGTGTTTCTATCCAGCCCAGAGAGGTCTAGACCCCAAGTAATGTTGGCATGGTCGCACATTTGCCACAAGTGTGTGTCATGGCCTGGCATAGCAATCTTATAGCTAGATCTATCAAGTGGGTGGGATCATGTTGGTCAGGTGTAGTGACTCACACAACCACTAAGTTGATGATGGTGTTTCTAGCCAACCCAGAGAAGTCTAGATCCCATGCAATGTTGGCATGGGCCCACATCTACCATTGTTGTGTGTGCCATGGCTTGGCATAGCAAATTTATAGCTAGATCCAGCAAGTAGGTAGGATCATGTTGTCCAAGTGATGACTCATACAACAAAAAGTTGGTGAACGTGTTTCTATCCATCCAAGAGAGGTCTAGATCCCATGCAATGTTGGCATGGCCCCACATTTGCCACAAGTGTGTCTCATGTCTTGGCATAGCACTCTTACATCTAGATCTATCAAGTGGGTGGGATCATGTTGGTCAGGTGTAGTGACTCACACAGCCACTAAGTTGATGATGGTGTTTCTATCCAGCTCAAAGAGGTGTCTAGATCCCATGCAATGTTGGCATGGGCCCACATCTACCATAGTTGTGTCTGTCATGGCTTGGCATAGCAAAAGTATAGTTAGATATAGCGAGTAGGTAGGATCATGTTGGTCAGGTGTGATGACTCATACAACAAGTTGGTGAAGGTGTTTCTATCCATCCCAGAGAGGTCTAGACCCCATGTAATGTTGGCATGGCCGCACATTTGCCACAAGTGTGTGTCATGGCCTGGCATAGCACTCTTATAGATACATCTATCAAGTGGGTGGTATCATGTTGGTCAGGTGTAGTGACTCACACAGCCACTAAGTTGATGATGGTGTTTCTAGCCAACCTAGAGAGGTCTAGATCCCATGCAATGTCGGCATGGGCCCACATATACCATAGTTGTGTGTGTCATGGCTTGGCATAGAAAAATTATAGCTAGATCTAGCAAGTAGGTAGGATAATGTTGGTTAGGTGTGATGACTCATACAACAACAAGTTGGTGAAGGTGTTTCTATCCAGCCCAGAGACGTCCAGACCCCATGTAATGTTGGCATGGCCGCACATTTGCCACAAGTGTGTGTGTCCTGTCCTAGCATAGCACTCTTATAGCTAAATCTATCAAGTGGGTGGGATCATGTTGGTCAGGTGTAGTGACTCACACAACCACTAAGTTGATGATGGTGTTTCTAGCCAACCCAGAGAGGTCTAGATCCCATGCAATGTTGGCATGGGCCCACATCTACCATAGTTGTGTGTGCCATGGCTTGGCATAGCAAATTTATAGCTAGATCTAGCAAGTAGGTAGGATCATGTTGTCCAAGTGATGACTCATACAACAACAAGTTGGTGAAGGTGTTTCTATCCATCCAAGAGAGGTCTAGACCCCATGCAATGTTGGCATGGCCCCACATTTGCCACAAGTGTGTCTCATGTCTTGGCATAGCACTCTTACATCTAGATCTATCAAGTGGGTGGGATCATGTTGGTCAGGTGTAGTTACTCACACAGCCACTAAGTTGATGATGGTGTTTCTATCCAGCCCAGAGAGGTGTCTAGATCCCATGCAATGTTGGCATGGGCCCACATCTACCATAGTTGTGTCTGTCATGGCTTGGCATAGCAAAAGTATAGTTAGATATAGCGAGTAGGTAGGATCATGTTGGTCAGGTGTGATGACTCATACAACAAGTTGGTGAAGGTGTTTCTATCCATCCCAGAGAGGTCTAGACCCCATGTAATGTTGGCATGGCCGCACATTTGCCACAAGTGTGTGTCATGGCCTGGCATAGCACTCTTATAGATACATCTATCAAGTGGGTGGGATCATGTTGGTCAGGTGTAGTGACTCACACAGCCACTAAGTTGATGATGGTGTTTCTAGCCAACCTAGAGAGGTCTAGATCCCATGCAATGTCGGCATGGGCCCACATATACCATAGTTGTGTGTGTCATGGCTTGGCATAGCAAATTTATAGCTAGATCTAGCAAGTAGGTAGGATAATGTTGGTTAGGTGTGATGACTCATACAACAACAAGTTGGTGAAGGTGTTTCTATCCAGCCCAGAGACGTCTAGACCCCATGTAATGTTGGCATGGCCGCACATTTGCCACAAGTGTGTGTGTCCTGTCCTAGCATAGCACTCTTATAGCTAAATCTAATCAAGTGGGTGGGATCATGTTGGTCAGGTGTAGTGACTCACACAACCACTAAGTTGATGATGGTGTTTCTAGCCAACCCAGAGAGGTCTAGATCCCATGCAATGTTGGCATGGGCCCACATCTACCATAGTTGTGTGTGCCATGGCTTGGCATAGCAAATTTATAGCTAGATCTAGCAAGTAGGTAGGATCATGTTGTCCAAGTGATGACTCATACAACAACAAGTTGGTGAAGGTGTTTCTATCCATCCAAGAGAGGTCTAGACCCCATGCAATGTTGGCATGGCCCCACATTTGCCACAAGTGTGTCTTATGTCTTGGCATAGCACTCTTACATCTAGATCTATCAAGTGGGTGGGATCATGTTGGTTAGGTGTAGTGACTCACACAGCCACTAAGTTGATGACGGCAGTTTCTAGCCAACCCAGAGAGGTCTAGGTCACATGCAATGTTGGCATGGGCCCACATCTACCACAGTTGTGTGTGTCATGGCTTGGCATAGAAAAACTACAGTTAGATCTATAAGGTGTGATGAATCATACAACAACAAGTTGGTGAAGGTGTTTCTATAAGTGTTATAATAAGATCTATCAACCAGGAAGGATCATGTTATCCAAGTGATGACTCATGCAACCACAAGTTCATGAAGGTGTTTATAGGCAAATAATTACCCACAACAACATTGCATGGGATCTAAAATTAACCGATCTGAGTTGCCTAGAAACAACTGACCAACTTGTAGTAGTATGAGCCAACACTTTCTCAAACATGATCCCACCTAGTTGTTAATTCTAATTAACAAAATAACTGCTATGATGCACACTTTTACCTCACATAGCCTCATCCCAACATTGCATGGGCTCTAGACTAATCTGAGTTGGCTAGAAACCCTTTCGCATTTTGCCTTTGTAATTGCTGTCTTATTTGCCATAAAAATGTAACATTTGGAATATTGAAATAATAAGGTATACCATAGTTTTTATATCCATTGCGATTTGTAGAAAATATTTGGATCAGACCAATCTATCTAATACTCCAAGAATTTTGGTGTGCATGAATAAACAACCATCTAAACAATTCAGTGTGCATGAACACGAACCAAAACTACATCTCACGAAGTAGCAGACACTCGTAAGGCATATATATAGATTAAACGAGGTTCCATCACAAACGACAAAATAACACAAGTTTCTGCAACAAATAGTTTCAACGATAACAATTAAAATTTATAGGGGACCAAAGCATTGGTAGCACAATCAAATCTTGGCCTTAGGATCGGCATCGAGGGGCACCGTATCAGTATTGACATACTTGAGCTTCTTATGTATGTTCATGCTTTTGTTGTCCCTGACCTCCTTGTCATCTCCAATGTTGTCATACTCCTGGATTTATTAAATACGAAGAAGTGAGAAAATTAATTTACATGAAATATAAATTCAAGATTTCAAAAATTATTATCGTCGTGAATAAAATCATATGTAAGAATTTGAATTATAAGATAAGACGGGCATGCATCTCATCTTGGCAATACATCGATTGGTATGTAACATGCATCCGAGAATTTTGAAAATATAAGATAAAGGGTATGCATCAAATATGGAATCATCAGATTGGTACTAATCTACATTAAGAAAAGTGTGCATCTAATCAACTTGCATGCATCTGATATGGTTACTACCAAGTGCATTACATAGGCTGGTCCTAGTGGGAGTATCATAGCTAGTATCATGCATGCCATGTTGGCAAAAATCTGATGTGGCACAACAATTAATGAAGAAAGAGATTGCTAGAGTATCATAGGTAGATACTGTATCATATTACGTAAAACTAGAAAATCCTTATATAAATAATTCTTGTACACAATTTTGTATTGAGATTCTGTAAATCATTAAATATAGTACTGGTATGATACCATGCACGATACTAGTAGCATGATACTACCACTACGACCTGCCTTAGTTAGTACTACACAATAAAGATATGCCTTCATGAAAACAAGTACAATAACTTTGATTACAAATTCATGGTTACGACCTACAAAAATCAGTTTATACTTAATCACGTTGATCATAAAATTAGTATTCTATTATTATTAATAATTAAGTAATCTGATTAGATATGAATAAAATTACTAACTCGCAGATCGAATCAATATACAATACAATGAAACCACCAACCCTATGCCTAGATCTCACGCGCCTGATGTCATCCTAATATTTCTGCTAAAATTTCAGTTGCAACCTAGTTGCAACTCATAATATTTGTACTAATTCTTCGTTGCAACCTAGTTGCAACTCATTAAATTCTCAGTTACACCCTAGTTGCAACTCATGTGTAACTTTCACTTTGCACGAATTACGAGGTAAATCGAACGGTGAAAGAGGCGACTGAGACCTAAGAAGTTCTCAGGCGCCCGAGAACTAGCAAAACTAAAAATAAAATATGGCTATCAACTTGGTGGCAGATCAAATCAATCTGCAGCGAGAGCAAAACATACGAACAGTAATCAACTAACACTCTAACAAGAAACAGCTTGTACTCGTCAGTGAACTTAACCTCGAACTCGTAGCATTCTCTAGGACCTCGAAGGTGGGAGACGTTTGCATCCGGGTACACCTCATAGTCCTCCTCGACGTTTGCATCCGGGTACACCTCGTTGTCCTCCTCGACGTTTGCATTCGGGTACACCTCGTAGTCCTCCTCGACGTTTGCATCCGGGTCGTAGTCCTCCTCCTTAAAATCGAAGATTTCCATGCGCTTTGCCTGCTTCTCTTCCCGATCTGCAGAGGGAGCCACGACATCTTCCTTCACCTGATCCTCGTGGTCACCGACGACCGCTGTGTCAGAAGCCGGGGCAATTACGGCGGGGCCAGGAGAGTTCGGACTGCCCAGAGCAGCAGCGCCGACCCGTACAGCCACGACCGCCGCAGGGGCATCCTCTGATCCTCCACCTGGCTGCGGCCCCGGCTCATCACCACGGACACGCTTCATGGCGTACGAAGGGAGGAGGGTGGTATCGTGGTGTTCAGTCCTGTGGCCTGAGGAATTAGGGTTTTATCTCGACGAATTTGAGCGCTTGACTGGGCCAACCGCGCGCCCTACCGCTGGGACCTGGTAGCACCTCAGGGCATCTCCACCGGGCCGACGCATCCCGTCCCAGTGAACTCGTCCACCGGGACGACGCATCCTGTCCGTTCATCTCCACCGGGCCGACGCATCTCCCACGTACAGCTCGTCTTGCCCATTGGTGCCGCTGGCCCACCCGTGAGCCACCGCGGTGTTGATTCAGATGCGCGCGGAGGCACCGATTCAGAAGAACCGCTGACCGGCGGTAGCCTGCGCCATCAATGGCGATGAGACTGCACACTGACTGCCTAGACACTTCAATGTTGTATCCTCGGCTTCCGCACCGGCATCCGATACCGGCCCTTTTTAACTGGCCTTCCACGGCCATTTTCTCCCCACAGAACCACATCCTCTCGTCCTTCTCCTTTTCGTTCTCCACTACCTGTAGCTAGCCATGGCCGGCGGCCCTGGATCGACGGGAGGGCGCAGCGGCCATGGACGTCGAGGGAGGCGTGGAGGACGCGGCCAAATCACCGCGCCACCACGCTCTCCCTCACCGCCGTCGTCGCCCGAAGATTTCAACCTAGGCGCCCAGTTCGCCGTGGCCATCAACCTCGACATGCCGCGTGACAGGCTGCTCCTGCCCCGCGGGTTCGTGTCGCTGATCGAAGACGAGCCGCCCCCGCTCGCCATGCTGTGGTCAAACGGCTTTAGGACAGGCAGGTACCCAGTCGACCTGAAGTCCGACCACCTCGGCCAGATGTACCTCGGCAATGGCTAGGAGCGCTTCGCCCGCTCGCACAAGATCGAAGCGGGCAAGATCCTCGTCTTCAGGTACGACGGCGAAGGAAAGTTTGGCATCAGCGTCTTCGACCACACCATGTGCTGTCGCTGCTACCACTCCGACTCCTCTTCCGACTCCGATGAGTAGGCTAGGCTATATGATGATGTTTATTTTGGTTTACTAATGTTAGTATTGATGTTGAAACAGCCGTTGGGTGGTCGGGAGACTTATTTTCTTCCTCTCTGAACCCTCCTGTTTCCCTCGTCCATCTCCAAGTCTTGGGCCGTCAGGCCCCTCCCCGCTCCTCTCCAGCGATGGCCGACGTCGAGTGGGGTGAGGGTCCCTCCCTTGTATAGCAGTAGAGTAGGCTTTTCTGGTTTTCCCCTTGTGGAGTTTTCCATATGGCGTCTGAGGGTAGGACGGCGATCTCCGGCAGCCAGATCCGCCGCGTCCTGTGCTTCATCTGCTTCGCTAAGCTCCGTCGGTGGCAGGCGGTGTGTGTGGCGAGCTGGAGAGGCCCTTGCATCCCTCTCAGTAAGGCTTGTTTGCCGCTTCTTCAACCTCCAGTGGAGGCCCTCTTGCGTCTCGGCCATGGCAAGATTCGACGCGCCTACGTCAAGTGGTTTCATCCCCGACACAAGCGCTGTCGGTCACGGCGTCGAGCACGCCATTGTTTCCGGTGGAGACGGACCTGGTGGATCCGATTGCTTTTTCTTATTTTTGTGCAAGGTCCTTTTTGTAAAAGTCCAAGGCATGGCTATATTTTTATTTATCTCTAAGGCCCTGCTTGTAAATGTACCCACGTATTAATGCAGCTGTGACGCGGGCGCGGGAGTAGAAGTTGTGCGCCTGCACGCCGAGTTTTACTTTTTTATTCTATCCTATATTTTTATTATTTTTCTATTTATTTATTTTTTTAAATATCTATTTTACAAATTTGAATTTTTTCAAATAAATTACATTTTCTTGACAGGCACCAGTGGTATAGCATGTGCAAAAATTTTGGGATCATTTGATGAATATCGAAAAACTGAAAAATTTACGAACAACCCTTTTGGTCTCACCTAGGCTTTTCCTAGCAATGTGTTTTTATCAACTTAATAGTTGTGTGTCACTACACATGATCATCATGATCCCACCCACTTGATAGATCTAAGAGTGATATGCCAATCCATGGCATACACTTGTGGTAGATGTGGGGCCATGCCAACATTGCATGGGATCTAGATATGCCTGGGCTAGATAAAAACATGATCCTACCTACTTCATGGATCTAAATATAAATTTGCTATGCCAAGCTATGACACACACTTGTGGAAGCTGTAGGCACATGCCAACATTGTATAGGCTATAGAGCTCTCTGGGTTGGCTAGAAACACCATCATCAACCTAGTGTTTGTGTGCCTCAGCCAACATGATGCCACACTATTGATAGATCTTATAGTATAACACTATTATGCCAAGCCATGACACACAAGATGTGCTAGATGTGGGGCCATGCCAACATTGCATGGGGTATAGACCTCTCTTGGTTGCCTAGAAACACCATCATCAATCTAGTGGTTGTGTGAGTCGCTAATCTTGACCAACATGATCCCACCCACTTGATAGGTCTAAGTATAAGAGTGTTATGTCAAGCCATGACACACACCTACGGCATATGTGGGGCCATTGCCGACATTGCATGGGATGTATTCATGTAGACCTCTCTGGGCTGGATAGAAACACCTTCACCCTTCAATTAAATATGAATCTCTAGTTGGTATTGTCATCCTTTCTAATTATTCTACATGGCTGATCATATGTGCAAATTAGGTAGTTCATTAATCTTGTTTTGAGTTCCAATTTGCTCCTAGCGATCTTGTTGTGTTAAATTATTGAGACAATGTGGAGTGTCCAAAATGTACACAATTTGGCTACAAAAGTTAAGCAAAATATTGGTAAAATATAGTCTATTCAAAAAATATTAGAGAATTGTTTCTAAAAATTAGTTGAATTGTTAATCTAAAATAAAAAATATTGGAAATTTTTGAATTCCCTTTGTTTGCTTAATTCTAGAATCTTCTATGATGTATTCGAGTTTTAACTAGCTAATATCGTATGCTTAACTATATATAGACTCAATGCTTCTTGGATTTAATTACTTTTTTGTGCTTAACAAATTTTAATACAACATAATGATGATATGTCACACTTAGTAGTTTTTCAATGTCTCAAGCGCACAACTAAATATAGTAAAACAAAATCACATGAAACGCAACTGGGCCTGCCGTTTAGGGAGGATGTGCGTCGGCAGTTTAATAGGCCGGACAAACAGTGGCCCAGCCATGCGTGTCGGGTTTTGCCAAATACCTAGTCTCCGTTCCTCCCCGAACAAACTATCCATCTTTGTGACATGACGCCGCGCAGCTTCGTCATCGTTCTACTATCGCAGACGCCGTCCGTGCCTCCATAGAAAGATAACTGCTCTCTCGCGGTAGATTTACCCGCCACACTCGTCGTCAACAAGGATGGCTGGCACCAAAGAGGTACCATACATGTTGGGTCTCTTCCTACCACTAAATTTCTCCCGATTAGTATTACTGATTAGATCTATATTCTATCATAGTGTCCCACTTGTTTTGACACAAATGGTTTGTGCGGCCGTGGGGATATCTACATGACCAACTTTGATTTGACGTTTCAAGATGGATTTGTGGACACCACGGTATTCAGCTACCAACGAGTATATCATGTTGTTTATTTCTTTCTTATTATGTGTTTGGCATATTTTGTTGTTTATTTGAGTCATTAATGCGTGACCTGCATGTAATTTTTGAAGTTTTATGTGCATGTTTGATATTAAGAGTAATTGCTCTTTTTAGTCGTGTTAGTGTCTTGGACCTCAATATAAATTTGATGAAGTCTAGTATTATGAAAAGTTCGAAGACAATAAACTATATGATTATGGTTTGCACTGCATGGATCTTAGCTCTTACTTTTAAAAAACATCAAGATAAGTGACTCTTACTACAGGCATATATATAATTTCATGACTCTTAGACCTTCTTTGAAGTGGTAATCTAATTTTAATCACATATTTGTTGTTAGGTCATCCCGTGCTACGTGAGAGCATGTTTCCTTATGCCATATTTTGTGCGCAAGGATGACATAGAGAGTTTCACTGATGTTCTAAGGACCAAGGAGGACTTCGAATTTGATGTTGATGTCACAAACCAACCAGGTCTAACCTACATTAGTGGCAGAGCATGGAAGGAAGTTGCAATAATCTACAATATTCAAGTTGGCCAGAAAATGTACTTCACTGTGAACACCAAAGATCCTTGGAATCGTGTCACAACTGGAAACCTTCCAGTCACCCATCCAAGTAGTGTTCCAACATAATTCATCTTGTACCAATAGTATCATATTTTAGTGTAATTATTTTTACATTTAATTTTCTTAAATCATAAATTGCAGAATATTTCCGACTCTCGCCTGAAAGACGTGGCATTGTTGACTCTATCAAGGCCACCAACGGAACCAAGATAAATTGGAGGATGATGAAGACAATCATAGAAACTGTACTGACTTTGGACTACAGGCTATCACGTTATTATGTTGGAGATTATTTACCAGGATCAACTGTAGCAATGGTCCATACCCTAAACTGTCGCAGCCAAACCAAACACCTGGTAATCATTAGCAACCTGTTTCTTTATTTTTAAGTTTATTATGAATGTTAAACTGGTCTTATTTGGTACTCCCTCCGTTCACCAATATAAGATACTCCACCATTCAGAAATATAAAACATTTTAGCTTTGTGAAAAGAATGTATCTAGATGTATTTTAGTGTATAGGTTCACTCTGAATCTATATACTCCCCCTGTCCTAAAATAGATGTCTCAAATTTGTCAAAATGTGGATAAATCTAGACACTATTTAGTATATGGATTCATTCAAGATTTGAAATACCTAAGACATATATTCTTGAACGGAGGGAGTACAAAAGTTGTCTAGACAAATTTGTTTCACAAAGCTCGCTCTAACACGTCTTATATTTCTAAACGGATGGAGTATTAGTGAACGGAGAGGCTTATATTTAGTGAATGCATGTAGGGAGTATCATTTCTGTTTCATTCCAAGTTTAACTGACAATTCTTTTGGTGTCGTTCTACTTTATTTTTAAATCAGAAAATCCCAAAACGTCTTGTCCCAAATACGATGGACAAAGAAGGTGGCATGACCATTGTGTGTTATCCTCACACAATGGTCCAGGGGTCATACACCATTTCAAACAAGGATGGTCGTCTTTGTTTGAGTAGCAGGAAGAATTTCATGGACAAGGAGCCTAAACTTGGATTGGGTGTCAAGATGTTGTTCTTGCTGTACCAAGCCTATAAAGGAGCTTACTTGTTTGTTACCCGTTTTCCTGATGATGCCATGTAGTTATTTTTCATATCGAATGTTGCACTTGCTCTGTTAGTGGACATCCGAATTATGTTATCCTATTTTCATACAGGTTTCAATTTTTTAAGCCTACACGACATGTGTTCATACATCTACGTGAATGCTCGATTATTAAGTTCAAAATGCCATGTATACAAATAATTCTCCATGCCAACATACTCCGTTCCAAAATTTAAGACGTTTTAGTTTTGTGATATGAATGTAAACGGAACGGAGGGACTATGATGTACGGAAGTAAGAAAATAGGGATAAATAGAAGAAAAAGAAAAGGAAAATAATAAAATCGTATGTGGGCCCGATGTACAGTGCTAGCGGATGAGCGGAGTGGAGAGGAGATGGGCCAACTCGTCAGCTGCCTATAAGGCGGCCCATGAGTCTGCCGATGGAAGCGTCACGCGGCGGCCTTTTTGGCTCAACATTAGTTTCTTATAAAATGCATAAATAGGTTTACTCGTCCCACCGCCGCATCTATCCTCTCCTCTCGCCACCGCCCCACGTCCATCTTCTCTCGATGTATCTGCTCCCGTCCGTGACGTCGATCTGCCACCGTCCGTGAGCCCTAGACTCGCTATTGCTCATACGTTTACATTAAATTTGTAGGCTAGCTCTGATTTCATTGTCTAGATGAACTACATAGTATACAATATATTAATTGTGTAGCTGATTTATGTAGATCTTTCACTATACATTATTTATATTTGTTGAACATGTGCATGACTGATGTTTTTGACGTGTGTACTAGTGTATGACGTGTGTAATGGATTTATATGATTATGTTATTGTTTTAGGAGACATGGCATTATGCAGAAAATGTAAGAGTGTGTGCGACTTCTTGACCTCGGGGTTATTATTTAGTGTCTTTATGCATGAAGAGTTTGAAGATTCATTGGTACAAAACACACTATTTTTCCTTGCACTATTGCTATCTTTTAACCTTTGTTGGCGGCGCTCTACCTTTTATTAAACGTGTGTATATTCTGTTAATTGTGCGTAGATTATTCCGTGCAATGCAAGGTTCATGTTTAATGAATATGTAGAAGAGAAGACTAGTGTGCGTTTTCTAGCACTTGGGCGTGCATATGATGTTGATGTGGTGAAAGATAAGGCTTTAGCCCGCATGGGTGGTGATGGATGGAAAGAATTCGTTAGACAGAACCATGTGTTTGGGAGAGATCAAATGATTGTGCTTTCGTTGGGAGGAAAAACATCGAGTATCAGTATTGTCTATTTCAGCGGTGGCGAGAAGGACCCGTATGACTCTACCATCATCTCCCAAGTATACGAACTGAGCGAAGATGAGCATGGACACCTCTTAAATATTATACATGCAGGAAGTATTATTCTTGGGGTCCCATTAGTAACCCGTTTAACACGTACCAATCTTGCGAAACACAACATGGTATGTTATCCTCGTACTCCCTCCGTCTCAAAATAGATGTCTCAATTTTGTCAAAAATTGTCAAAATTTAGATGAATCTAGACACAATTTAGTATATAGATTCATCCAAATTTAAACCTAAGACATCTATTTTGAGACGAAGGGGGTAGTTATAATTATGTTATTCCTCCTTATATGTGCATAACTTGTGGCAATCGTCTCACATCGTTACTCTTTTGATTTCATCATCCACGACAGCATCACAGAAACTACCTAAAAAATTTGTTATCGTCCTTAACACACACGAGGAAGGCTTGGTTGGGCTGCGGGTTGGAGAATTTGAAGTTAGCAACATTGCCTACACGATTGACAACGATGGCCGGCTGATATTCAACAAAAAGGCATGGAGGGATTTCCATACGAAAGAAGATGATCTACAAGTTGGACAAGCCTTGCTCATTACTCATAGGACCACAAAACAAGTTGGCCTAAAAATTATGTTTATCATCAACATTATCTAGCTCCTTGTTTATTAAGATTGATGTTTATTTATTTGTAGCTGTCCTGGAACAATTATTTATCTATTTCGCCGCCATATGTGAGAACATTATTATTCCGACGAGTTGACATTATTGGCCTAGCGATGTATACATCTTTAATATTCTCCCTTCGAACCTAGCAATGTATACATTTTTAATATTCTCTTCAAATATTCCTAATGTGTTACTATGAAATGTTGTAATTCTAAATTTATTCACAGCACAAACCTTGTCGTGATTACGTAAGTAACTTTCGATACACCAATAATGACTACTTTCGATGCACGATGCCACGTGTAGACCCACTCATGCACTGGTTAGCCACTCATAGTGGTTGTTTTGATACGGAAGATTAGCTCCTAGTTTTTGTAAAATGAGTTTTAAGCTGATTTTTAGGAAAACCAGTTTTGCCAAAATTTCAGTTAAGAATAGGCACACCGAAATCCATGTTTGGTTCAGGAAATTGTAAAACTGGTTTTTGGATGGAGGAAGAGACGCGAGACTAACATGACAATTAATAGCGACAGCGATGCCCATAGACATGAGAGAATTAACAGCAACAAAGCTTCGCAGAGCAGTGGAAAGACTCTCAAGGCGGCCACTGCCGTAAACACCAGCGTGCCGGCAGCAACGCTAATGCATATGTTGCTGACACACCTACACGATTGCATCCCGGAGCACCGACAAACCTGGACGTGATGGCGACCCCGGAGAAAATCACGATGCAGCTTTCCTGGTTTGTGGCAGCATGTCCTCCTCAAGCAACGCCATGTTCCGGGCGTCAGCGTGAGCTCTGCGTCCGGCGGTGGTGCGTTCGATGACAGTGGCGCTGGTGCATAACTCGTATTCCTCCCCATGTTCCTCGTCGGCGTGAGCTCTTCGTCCAGCGATGTCTTCGCATCGGTCTTGCCTGGCCAGCTCGCCATGTACGTCTGCCTATGAAGTCTCCAGCCAAGGGTCATCCAACAAACCTGGAGATAAACTTCGGTGTAGTCTCTACTGCTTGTTCCTTCATGTATCCACCGAAAAAATGATACACGACACCGCGTTGCCCAGTTTTGTGTAATCGCATTTTAAGAAAAACGGGTAATAGTCGTTTTGGACAAAACGCAGTTTGCTGGCTTTGTGGAAACCATTTTTACTTATTTCCGTTTTGGGGGCCGAAGCCAAACAGAGTTTTAGTCTGTTACACAGTTACGCGAGGATAAGGGAAACGAGTTCTCTCAAATGACGTATCCAAACAAGGCCTACTCTTTAGAAGCATACATAGACACGATTTCCTGATTGCACAATTGGCTCGAGACAGGCCGACCGGCATACAGACTGGCCTAAACCCTAAACCCCATAGGCCCCACCCACCCACCACGCACACCCCCCACATTGTACGTGCGCACAAAGAGGCACATCTTATCAGAGGTATTTTCTTGTTCAATCGCCTCGACTCCGCCCACCTCGACTCCTCCCATCGCCACCAACGATGAGATTTGAATTCTTTTCTTCCTGCCCTACGTGAGAGATACATAGAGGATACACCGTTTCTTTTTGAGGAGCTGAATAATCGCAGCACATGCACTACCGTTGCAGGTATTTTTGTACGCACTGTGGATTTATCATACATTATTACTAGTTCTAAGTTCAGCAGAACTTCGATTAGAGCTTGATCCATATGGATATGTTTGTTTAGTCGTTAGATTTTCCATCCAAGGATAGTCGCCATTATGTCGAAGAGTTGTTAGTGGATCTTCGCTAGGAATTCCAGTTGTTGGGCTCTGTTTGAGGGCGGAAAATCGTTTATCATGATGTTGCCTATTAATTCTGCTGTAATTTTCTTGTGTTAATTGGTTCTGTGTTAGACATCGCATCTCAGGCCTACATGCGGTGCTGAGATGCAATTTAGCTGGTTTGGTGTTTAAAACGAATGATTTATAGAAGTCCCTTTTGATAAAAAAAACAAGACATTTGATTCTCCTGTTGTTATTCAATTTAGCTGGTTATGTGTAATATTGTTCATATATGTCTGCAATAAAAGGTCTATAAACACATGCACTATAGAAAAACTATATGTGTAAACTCTTTATTTGTAATTATATATATGTGTAAACATTTTTAAAATCCCGCTCTCGATTTATCGGTAGTTAGGCGCATCCAGAGATCGATTTACCTGACATGGTGTAGTATAACGTACTCTTAGTGTTATCCATCTTAGTCTATGTGTGTTATGAATAGTATTATTTCTTCGGATGCCAACAAAACACCTAAATAAATATAGTTATTTTTCAACAGAATGGACGAAATCGGAGAAATGTGTTGTGCTATTGAGAAGTGGTGTCATTTCGTGAAAAGTATGACACCGGCACAATGTGCCAAAATTGGAGAAACCGACTTGCAGTGCATGCTTGAGATTCCCCCAGTGAAGTCAAGATGTCTGGTGATCAAATTTATGACAGAAAAATTTAATGCACGCAAGAATGATGGTGAAATATCCCTTACCGGAGTGGATGTTGAGTGCATCTATGGTTTAAAAAATCATGGATTGGATATATCGGATATACTTTATGAGGAAGATGAGGACGCAAAGAACCGTATACCTGATAGCTTTGTAAGCAAAAAGACAGGTAATCTTGTAATTGATGACCTAATCGCCGACGTCATCAAGGATAAAGTCGCGGATGACGACTTTATCCGCAAGGTGGTTTTGATTCTGATTGGAACAGTCCTTGCCCCATAGAACCAGAAGATCGTCCCAAAACGATACTATGCACTGCTAGAAGATGTGGGTCGTATTAAAAAGTTGAATTTCAATGAGTATGTACGGACATACCTCATTGCTAGCCTAAAACAAGTAGGCAACGCATATGAAGCGAAACAATGGCCATCTTGTTACAGGTAAATTCAATTCTCAACTTACATACTTCCTCCGATTCAAACTAATTGACTTGGTTTTGTCCAGATTCGCATATAGCTAGCACTAAAACATGTCTAGATACATCCAAATCTAGACAAATCTGAGTTAAATAATTTGAATCTGAGGGAGTATATAATTATATACAATACATTTTTCTTTGTTTTAATCTAATTTTGTTGTGATATTTCAAGTATCTGTACTATGATAAGATACTCCCAGATGGCGCCGAGTATACGTCTAGAAGGCCATTGATGAGGAACTGGACGGAAGATGCGGCTTCGGTGAGAGACGCCTTAGAATTAAAGGGCCGTGCTTTGGGAAAGGTACGTATATACAAGTGATATCGTGGCTTATTTTTTGTTCTGCTAACTGTTCTAGGTTCTCAATATTAATTGGTTTATATACATATATCTTGAAGATTGACGATGACATAACTCAAAAGCATCGAAAAGAGGTTCTCCATACACCCGAAATTGCATCTGGTAAGAAACGTAGTAGAGGGCCCTACAGGAAGAAGGAAGGAGGTTCTACATCCAGCAGGGCTAAAGGAATGAGAGAAGTCATGTTAGAACATATGACGAACAAACTAACAGAGCATATTGATAGAACAATTGAAGAAACCTTACATAGAAAGATAGAGGTCTTCTTAGAAGCTTGTGCTAAGGTGATACACCCTATGTGTCATCTGCTCTGAGTTAAACAAATTCTTTTTTTTAAACATGACATGATGATTCATTTATTTTCAATCTTGCAGAAACTTCTTGTTATGATAAACTCGGCAGGGGTCGCGTACAGACCTTTTAAAGAAAAAATGTCTGATAATGACAATAAAGAGGACGAGGTAGATAAGGAGGTAGAGAATGGTGAAGGAATCTCCTCTACTAACACCAAATATATGCCAAAAGATTTCATGGACCGTCCAGACACCCCATAAAGTAACTCCTTTAACATTGCACAGGACTCTAATTTAAAGAAGGATTCAAATAGTAAGGAGAAAGAGGTTGAAGGTGACATATTCATGTTACCCACAGACAAGAAGGAAAGGAATGCTACTGATGCTTGCCACACCACACCATCGAAACTCGGCAGTACGCAAGCGTCACCAATACTAATTGATGGTAGGGGTCCTTCACCGACGCGATCGGACCCAGAGCCGATTCCATTAGAAGCATTCACAGCTACATTGAAAAAGGGGCACGGAGGAAAAATGGGTGAGGTAGGAGACACTCTGTCGAATGGATCATTTGACTCGTTTAATAGCCTACATACCATTTGCCGGAAATCTATTAATGGTGAGAAGACAGAAGCCGTTGGCGAGAAGCGCAAGCTCAGGTCGGCGGACAAAAAGGGTAAAAAACCAAAAAAACGATGTTAGAAAAGGTAGTGCAACATCATTGAATTGCATGGTTGTGCATGTATTAAATTAAAACAGTTACATGCACGTATTAAACATTTGTTTCTGTGTATGAAGTTCATTTCGAAGACATAGAAGTCTTGGATGGCTGCAGTGTTGTACGTTGAAATAGCAAAAAACAGATGCTGCGGTGTTGTACGTTGAAACAGCAAAAAATAATAAATATTTTTGCAATGAAAGTGTCTATGATAACAAGGACAACACTGAGGTCACTGCCAACCACATTAGTGTGATCCTTGATAAATTATGGCTGCGTAGCAATGTAAGTCCAAGTACCATAGTTTTGTTATTTTATGCAAACAAGAAGGATCGTTTGTCACACGTTATTAAATTTTTCTGTAAGTTATAAGTTCTTACATGGAAGAATTGTCTCTTCGACTGGAGGATGACCTAAACTTGTGCCCTGCATGGAGGGCAAACAGTCTAATACGTACTCCACCAAGAAGAAAAACTAGATCCCAGCATAAGAAAGAAGCCTTGGACAAAAATCCGAAAAGGTGTATGATATATCAGGATGCTCTGCTAGATGCATGGAAGAATACTTTCATGCTGATAAAATAAGTACTGTTTGTACAAGAAAATACAGGGTATAAACCAAATTATGTAATGTGATAACACTTGTCTCTTTTTGGTAGGCATATTTCACGTTGAATATAAACGATTGCCACTGGTGTTGTGCCGTCTTGAATAGTCCAAAGAAAAATTTTCAAGTGCTCGACTCGCTGTTTAAATTTAAAAGGGTCTAGAAAATTGTCGAAGCTCTGCTATGTTTTCTCTCTATACATTTAGCGACGATATGGTTACTCCAAGCATTACACTAAACCCCTCTGTTTCATAGAGACAGCAAATTTCGAAAGACATAGAAGTGGCCAACAAATATACGGATTATCAGTTTCATGATGTTTCCAATTGGGAGATCGTAAGCTGCGAAACACCATGGCAAAATGATGCGTGAGTTTCTGGTTGAACTAATGCCATTTCTTTTGATGTGTTAGTACTGTTATTCAAATTTAGATTCGTTGTGATCAGAAACTCATGTGAAATGTTCGTGCTACGCTGTATGGAGCACTTTGACGGAGATAAATTTACAGATGTAGTCTCGCAGGTATTCAAAATTCTATTTTTCATTTGCATATTTATATACACCAGCATGTGACCTCATTAACCTTGCTAATATTTTGTTATAGGAAAGGATAAATGATTTTAGGAGACGTACTGTTGCAGAAATTATTCTGTCAAAGACAAACAAACTCTACAAGATAAAACACAGAGTTCTTGAGATCGCGGAGATGCTGGTAGATTCTTGAAAACTCAAGGAAAAAAATTCGTACTACCGATTCCCTGGCGAATATTGGTATACCATTAAAATTTTACACAAAGCTGGGTTGTTTGATTGCTAAACAGTTTGTGCATGGCGCTGTGTTTTTGTCAGAAGAATGTTTTATGACTGCGGTTTAATTTTGTCGTTTTTATTAATTTACGATTGTAATTAATGTAAAGTTTGGGTTGTTTATGTTCGCCAATTTGTGTATTTGATGAGCAATGTTCATAGGCCTAGTTGTAGTGCGTATGCTTAAAATACAACGCTCGCCAAAATAGTAACGGACCAGACATATAAATGAATGGGAATTACATTATACAGTTTCAAAATATAAGAGTTTTTAGCTTTGTGATCTAGACCTCTTTAGGTTGGCTAGAATCTCCCTCATCAACTTGTGGTTGTGTGACTCATCACCTGGCCAAAATGATCAAACCCAGTTGATACATCTGAGTAAGCCATGACACACACTCGTGGCAGATGTGGGCCGATGCCAATATTGCATGGGATCTAGACCTCTCTCCGCTGGCTAGAAACATCTTCACCAGCGTTTCTCCTCTCGCTCAAAACGGTGTGTATTTCTTTGGTATAGTCCTCGTCACAAAGGAGTAAAATGCCTTGATAGTACTTCTGGCCGTGTCTACTTGTCAAGGGATGTAGTTTTTGATGAAAATGTTTTTCCCTTTGCTATAGTTCATCAAAATTGCGGCTCGTCATCTCCATGATGAAATTCTTTTGCTTCCTTCAGACAATCCCTCCTCGGTAGAAACAACTAGGGGTGTGCATACTAATGACCAATATATATGTGACGATTGTTCCTGTCGATGATCCTATGTAGGCCACAGCTGACACCCTGCCCACAAGCTGTACCGAACTAGTCACGCAAAATTCTGCCGAAAATACTGATGACAACACATCATATAATGAGGCTGAAGGAAACACCGCTACAAGCTAAGAAAACACGTACTCTGAGCATGATACGGGGGCAAAATCTGCCTCGGATCCGCCCCCGAGACTCTGAGGCGCTGTCACCTGGGAGTATCGATCCGTGCCAGTCCCCTCACGCCACGTCCCCAAGGTCTAGGCCCTCCCTTGCGTCGCGTTCTGCGCGTAACTATGGCGGCCATTGGGAGCCCGACACGTCTTACCCGTGGTCCCCACCAACACGTGTACGCGCGGATGTCCCGACCAGCTCTTCCCCGTGGTTCTTCTAACGGCTTCTCGAGTGACGCCTCGCCAGGAGATCCAATCGGCACGTCGTTGAGCGCTGGTGCCCAGGAATATTCTGCACCTGTACAATCTTCAGCGCCAGGATCTTCTGCAGCACCTGCTGCTGACGTATATACTGCTGCTGAACCCCGCACTTGACTACAAAAAAGGTACTAATACCTCCGTTCCAAAATGTAAGGCTTTTTAGCAAACTAAAACAGCTTGCTAAAAAGGTATATATTGTGAAACGAAGGAAGTATAAAGGACCCAAAAATTCGTACTGAGGGCGCAATTCGGTTGGCACTGTTAACATCTACTCCCTCCATTTCAAAATATAAGATGTTTTAGCTTTGTGAAGGAAATGTATCTATACTTATTTTAGTGTTTAGGTTCATTCAAGTTTGGAGTGAATCTACAAACTAAAACAAGTCTAGATACATTTGCTTCACAAATCTAAAACATCTTATATTTTGAAACAGAGGGAGTACAGGAGAACCATAAAACTTGGATGAAGCTAAAATGGATACAAAGTGAAGTGTGCTATGCAAGATCCCACCAAGTTCTAACAAAATTGTTATTTATTGCACCTTGTCCCACCAAGCTCTAACATGATCCCACCCAGTTGATACATCTAAGCATAAGAGTGCTATGCCAAGCCATGACACACACTTGTGGCAGATGTGGACCCATGACAACATTGCATGAGATATAGACCTCTCTTAGCTGGCTAGAAACACTTTAACCAACTTATGGTTGTATGCCATGTTACAACATCGACCTAGTTTCACATCATAAAAATTCACCACATTAATTTGCCACAAGCTTGTGTGTGTCATGGCTTGGCAAACTCAAAATTATAGCTAGATCTAGCAAGTAGGTAGGATCATGTTGGCCAGGTGTGATGACACATACAACAACAAGTTGGTGAAGGTGTTTCTATCCAGCCCAGAGAGGTGTCTAGACCCCATGCATGCATGCAATGTTTCCATGGCCCCACATTTTCCACAAGTTAGTGTGTGTCATGCCTTGGCATAACACTCTTATAGCTAGATCTATCAAGTGTGGGATCATGTTGGCCATGTGTAGTGACTCACACAACCACTAAGTTGATGATGGTGGTTCTAGCCATCCTAGAGAGGTCTCAAAATTATAGATAGAGCTAGCAATGTTGGCATGGCCCCACATTTGCCACGGGCTAGTGTGTGTCATGGCTTGGCAGACTCAAAATTATAGCTAGAGCGAGCAAGTAGGTAGGATCATGTTGGCCACCAAGAAGAAACTTGTGCCCTGCATGGAGGGAAAATGCTCTAATACGTACTCCACCAAGAAACTTGTGCCCTGCAAATGCGGGCCGATGCCAACATTGCATGGGATCCAGACCTCTTTAGGTTGGCTAGAATCGCCCTAATACACTTGTGGTTGTGTGACTCATCACCTGACCAAAATGATCAAGTGGGTGGGATCATGTTGGTCAACTTCTGAGTCACACAACCACAAGTTGGTGAATGTGTTTCTAGCCATCCCAGAGAGGTCTCAAGCCCATGCAAAAATTCAAAATTTGACCGGGCCACCTAAAATTCAAAAAAATAAATCAAAATTGTGTGAAAGCTTGGACACATTGAAAATTTCTTCTAGGTAGAGGATGCCATGTTTCAGCATGGAGCATATATCACATCACAGAGGCCTAACCCCTAGGCATCCTTACTAGACACCTTGATTTTCGGCCAAAATTTGACCGGGCCACCAAGAATTCAAAAACATTCAAATTTGTGTGAAACCTTGTACATGTGTCTTAGTTTGTGTATGTTAGCATGTGTAAAAAATCCATGTTATTTCACGAAAGTCGAAAAAACACATTGCTAGGAAAAGAGGCCTAGGTGGGACCAAAAGGGTTGTTCGTAAATTTCTCAATTTTTCGATGTTCATCAAATGATCCCAAAATTTTTGCACATGCTATACCAACGGTGCCTGTCAAGAATATGTAATTTATTTTATAAAATTCAAAATTGTAAAATAGCTATTTTGTTCAAATATTTAAATAGAAAATAAAAAGGAATATAGGATCGAAGAAAAAAGTAAGACTTGGCGTGCAGGCAACAAGCCAGCCCAACTACTACTCCCGCGCCCGCGTCACGGCTGGGTCCGGTCATGTAGTAGTTTGGGGCGGCCCATCTTGATGCCGGGCATCAAAAAGTAATGGGCTCTTTCGGGCCCAACAGAAACCCGTAGCGGGAAGGACTGACGCGGGTTGGAGTTTAGTCCCACATAGCCGAGCGAGAAACGATTAGACCTGCATATATACCCTGCATTCATACGTGGCACGAGCTTCTCTCAACAAATCAACGATGACACGTACTGGTGTCAGTTGTCTTCCTTTTGGACTACACATGGGTCTGCATCCTGGTCCAACAATGGTCTTCTAGTCGTATGCAGGCCGTTGAGCTCGAAATGTGTAGTAGCATTATTTTTCATTCCCTTTACAAGCTTGTCGTTTGTTTGCTGAACATCTCCATACTAGTTTTTTGTTTTAGATTCAAAATTCAACTAATTTTTAGAAACAATTCAAAATTCATCATGTCTTGGCATAGTAGTGTTAATCTATCAAGTGGGTGGGATCATGTTATCCCAACATTGCATTAGGCTCTAGACCCATATGAGTTGATTAGAAACACCATCATCAAGTTTGTCGTGGCTTGACATAGCACCCTTATAGCTAGATCTATCAAGTGGGAGGGATCATGTTGGTCAAGTGTAGTAACTCAAACAACCACTAAGTTGATGATGTGTTTCTAGCCAGCCTAAAGAGGTCTAGACCCCATGCAATGTTAGCATGGCCCCACATCTACCACAAGTGTGTCATGGCTTGGCATAGCACTCTTACATATAGATCTATCAAGTGGGTGGGATCATGTTGGCTAGGTGTAGAGATTCACACAGCCACTAAGTTGATGATGGTGTTTCTAGCCAACCTAGAGAGGTATAGATCCCATGCAATGTTAGCAAAAGTATAGTTAGATCTATCAAGTAGGTAGGGTCATGTTGGTCAGGTGTGATGACTCATACAACAAGTTGGTGAAGGTGTTTCTATCCAGCCCATAGAGGTCTAGACCCCATGCAATGTTGGCATGGCCCCACATCAGCCACAAGTTTGTGTCATGGCTTGGCATAACACTCTTATAGCTAGATATATCAAGTGGGTGGGATCATGTTGGTCAGGTGTAGTGACTCACACAACTACTAAGTTGATGATGGTATTTTTAGCCAACCCAGAGAGGTCTAGATCCCATGCAATGTTGGCATGGCCCAACATCTACCACAGTTGTGTGTGTCATGGCTTGGCATAGCAAAAGTATAGTTAGATCTATCAAGAGGGAAGGATCAGGTTGTCCAAGTGATGACTCATACAACAAAAAGTTAGTGAACGTGTTTATATCCATCCTAGAGAGGTCTATATCCCATGCAATGTTGGCATGGCCCCACATTTGCCACAAGTGTGTCTCATGTCTTGGCATAGCACTCTTACATCTAGATCTATCAAGTGGGTGGGATCATGTTGGTCAGGTGTAGTGACTCACACAGCTACTAAGTTGATGATGGTGTTTCTAGCTAACTCGGAGAGGTGTAGATCCCATGCAATGTTGGCATGGGCCCACATCTACCACAGTTGTGTGTGTCATGGCTAGGCATAGCAAAATTATAGCTAGATATAGCAAGTAGGTAGGATCATGTTGGTCAGGTGTGATGACTCATACAACAACAAGTTGGGGAAGGTGTTTCTATCCAGCCCACAGAGGTCTAGAGACGCCATGCAATGTTGGCATGTACCCACATCTGCCACAAGCTAGTGTGTCATGGCTTGGCATAGCACTCTTATAGCTAGATCTATCAAGTGGGTGGGATCATGTGGTTAGGTGTAGTGACTCACACAACCACTAAGTTGGTGATGGTGTTTCTAACATACTCAAAGAGGTGTAGATCCTATGCACTGTTGGCATGGGCCCAAAGAGGTGAGTCACACAACCACAAGTTGGTGAAGGTGTTTCTAGCCACCCGAGAGAGGTCTCAAGCCCATGCAAAAATTCAAAATTTGACTGGGCCACCTAAAATTCAAAAAAAAATCAAAATTGTGTGAAAGCTTGGACACATTTAAAATTGCTTCTAGGTAGAGGATGCCATGTTTCAGCATGGAGCATGTATCACATCACAAAGGCCTAAACCCTAGGCATCCTTACTAGACACCTTGATTTTTGGCCTAAAATGACCAAACCACCAAAAATTCAGAAACATTCAAATTTGTGTGAAACCTTGTACATGTGTATTAGTTTGTGTATGTTAGCATGTGTAAAAAAATCCAGGTTGTTTCACGAAAGTCGAAAAAAACACATTGCTAGGAAAAGAGGCCTAGGTGGGACCAAAAGGGTTGTTCGTAAATTTCTCAACTTTTCGATGTTCATCAAATGATCCTAAAATTTTTGCACATGCTATACCAACGGTGGATGTCAAGAATATGTAATTTATTTTATAAAATTCAAAATTGTAAAATAGCTATTTTGTTCAAATATTTAAATAGAAAATAAAAAGGAATATAGGATTGAAGAAAAAAGTAAGACTTGGCATGCAGGCAACAAGCCAGCCCAACTCCTACTCCCACGCCTGAGTCACGGCTGCATCCGGGCGTGAAGTAGTTTGGGGCGGCCTATCTTAATCCCGGTCATCAAAAAGTAATGGGCTCTTTTGGGCCCAACGGAAAACCGTAGCGGGAAGGACTGACGCGGGTTGGAGTTTAGTCCCACATCGCCGAGTGAGAAACGATTAGACCTGCTTATATACCCTGTATTCATTAGTGGCACGAGCTTCTCTTAACAAATCAACGATGACACTTACTGCTGTCAGTTGTCTTCCTTTTGGACTAGTGGAGGTAGATAGTCAAAAAGGCTAGGCAGACCAGTCTTATGCACCCCACCGTACTCTCCCCTACTATGCGACCTGCCTTCTCAAAAAAGTTTAGTGCACATGTGGACGGAAGAGAACTGCAACGATGCGACCGATTGGATGCTCCATTAAGTCGATTGACAATTCACTTCGGCGCTGATAGAACGGTGCACGCGTCCCTGCACGCGTCATAATGACACAGTCCTGCGGGTGGTGTCAGACGTGCACCACGTCAGAGGTAATGGGGGTGCGCCTTCCCGATGTATCACTATTTTTTCATTCCCTTCTGTACTACAATAATATTTGGCATTTTGAATAAGTCTGCACGAATTTAATTACTTACCATCTCATATATACAAGCTTGTTGTTTCTTTGCTGAACATCTTTTCCAATATGTTTTACATGAAAAACCTTGCTTGTGTGTCTTGGTTTGGCATAACAAAATTGTAGTTAGATCTATCAAGATCATAGGATCATATATACAGCAACAAGATGATCAAGAATTTACTAGACAGCTAAGATAGGTCAAGATCGCACACACTGTTGGCATGGATTTTTACAAAGCGAGTACGTATCAGAATCACTACATGTACATAGAAAATAGCAAAATTGAAATAGGTATAAAACATGATCTTTTTGAAACATAGACCATCCATTGTATTACAGGCACACCATACAACTTACACTTGCATATAATTCAAAAACGACAGAGAATACAAGACCATACCAACATGATCCATCAATCTAATATGACGGGTAGCCTTCGTAGTAATTGTGATGGAGGGGTTAACCTCTTGGGTAGCCCGATATTCACAGATCTCGTGGTCAAATCGATGGGAAAGCGAGGGGAAAGGGAGAAGGTAGCGGAAGCGAACACACACCTCGCGAAGAACACGATGAACACACGCAAAACTCACACGATACAAGGCCGATTGCTCCCGAACGGCGGCCACCGGTCCAATAGAACCTCGCAAGGAAAGATCGGTCAACGTGCTCCCTCAAATCCACATCGGAGAGGGAAGAACACCTTGGGGAGGGTCTTGACAACTTGGAGACGAGACATCGAACTCCAAGGCCTTGTTCAACGATGGATGCGTGATGCAAAGTCCAATCTCTGGGACCGGTAGTACCGCTTGCGGTCCTGGAGCGTCAGTTGGAGCCGTCAGTAGCGAGCGGTAGAAGGGGGCGGTAGTGCCGCTGACCGGTAGTACCGGTTCCAGATCCGGTAGTACCGCTTGCAGTCCTGGGGCTTCTGTTGGCGTCGTCTGTAGGGAGCGGTAGTACCGCAGGCCGGTAGTACCGGTCGCCTGATCCGGTAGTACCGCTGGAAACAGAGAGCATTTGGTGATCTGTCTTCTTCCTCCTCCTCTTCCAAGCTTCCGTCTTGTCGGTCTTGATGCTCCGGGCTTCCTCCCTTGCCTCCGTACTGGTCGGTGTGAACCTATCATGCATATGTGACGGAGTATGAAGTAGCATACCATTCAATAGGGTAGGAAGTGGGCTCGCATAGAGGAACGGATTCACCTTTGGAGTCCATGACGACTTGGCATAAGTTGGAGACCTTGATGTAGTAACGACCGTAGGTCGGGCTGCATCATCTCCCCCCCCTTCAAAAAGAGTCGTCCTCGACTCTCCATGTTCATCACGAAGTAGAAGAGGTCGAAGGACATCCTTGATCCTGGGGTTCACCATATAGTCGTCCTCGGGAAGATTGACTTGACAACACTTCAATGTTCCTTCACCTTCCATGAAGCCTACAAAGCTCATGACAAAAGCGAAGCAACACTCAAAGCGTAGCCAATTCATGAAGATTATAACATGAGTCCTCAAGTAGAAGGAAGTCACCTTAGCTTGTAAAGATAGCTCGATGAAGGGTAGCCATAGGTAACTCTCTTCGGTTCTTCTTGTCAACACATGGTTGGTAGAGGTTGATGTGTATGCACTTGTACCTTCACACAACAAAGACCAAGCAAAATATTTTCGTGTTTGATAGTGGAGCATGTCAAATGTGGCATGTCCATTCTTGTTCACAACACTATTAGCATAATGCATGTATAGAAAATGGGATGCATATGCAAGGTCCAAGTGCATGGAAATCGTTTGAACATCATCCAAATGTGGAAACTCAAAAACTCCATATAACATCTTATTGTGGCATTCAAAGCAAACGGATAGAAATTTGATCAACATCTTTGATGCAAAACTAGGAGAATTTGGCAAAAACACAAAAGGAAGAATGTCCAAAGCAACATCATTATGTGTGCAAACCAACCATTGGAAAGAGAAATTGTTCGACATGTTGGATGTCACACACAAATCATCAAAAGCAAATTCATGGGAATATGAGTATCCCAAACGGAAGCAAAAACAACACGTTTGCAAACAAACCAAATGAAAGATCTAGTGGTCCTTATGTTTGTTGCAACAACAAGACGAGATTCTTGGACGCTCTCATGACAATACATGCTCTTAATGGAATTATGGTTGCACACAAAACATCGGAGAGAGAAATTGTTCAACATTTTTGTTGCAACACACAAAGCATCGTTATTTAAAAGCGAAGAAACATGAATGTCACAAGGGAAGATAATACCATTAACATGCTTGCAAGAAAACCATAGGAAAGAACAATTTGTCAACATGAAAGATGCAAAGCATGCAAAAGGTATCAGAGCTGGGTTCGATCTTGAACTCACTTGTGGGATGCTCTCAAGAGCTCTTTTTGTCAACTCGTGCTCAACCGAGGTTGACATTGTCATGCGGGTACCTACACACATCATACACAAAAGGAAGAACATGTGTGCATGGTAGAGATACACATCATCCATCATGACGTATCTCTTCGTGTGCACATCACCATTAATGTCAATCAAGTATGACATAGATGCATGGTGAGTATGCAAGTGGGGAACATGCGTATCATGGCAATCATCAAAATATCCAAAAATTGAGAAAGCTATGGGGGCCATCTCATTATAACGCATATGATCAATATTGTTGCAAGCAAAATAAGTGAAATAGCAAGGATTCATCTTATCGCAAGAAACGGGAGAAATTGAATGGCTAGCATGACAAGGCAAGTCCAAAGCAATTGGAGGATACACACAAGATGCATAGCATGGCATGTTTATGGCAATGATTTCGCAATCAAACAATTCCACATGATTAATATTATGCAAAGGCAAAGCATCACATGGGAATATGAGTGAAGCATATGTAATGTCACAAGTATCATCCATAGCATGCATATCCTCACAATTCATCATGTCCACTAGTGGGATCATGGCATCATCAACACCCTTATTATTACCTTGGTCATACCTCTCATATGAAGTGGGTGTTGTGGAAGTAGTGGTCTCCTTGTGGACGACTTTGTTTTCTTGATGTAGCCATGGCATAACATCCTCTTCATCCACCATGTACATCTTCTCCATTCGAGGCATCATTGCTTCATAGCTTCGGGCGTCTTCCTCCATGGAACCTAGCACAACACAGGAGAACACACTAGAGGTAGAGGGTAAGTTGTTAGAAATCGAAATGGTCTCACTTGACCTATCAACTACCACTCTCAACTCACTAGGAGTATCACTCATGCCCTCCAAGTGGAAGCACTCAATCTCACATAAGGTGGAGTCACTCATCTCACTCTTGTTCTCACTCAAGTGGGCTAAGTGGCTCTCATACTCACATGGGATTGGTACCACATCATCACTCAAGCATATGGGGGTAGGCTTGGTTTCCTCAACTCCGTGCGCCTCCTTTGGTGAAGGGAAAATCCCATGCTCACCATTCTTGACCTTGTCGCCTCCAAGGTTGGATGCCATAAAATGGGCATCATTGCTCGCCTCCATGGTCGAAGGGAAAATCCCATGCTCGACCGTCTTATGGCCATCTCGTAGTAGTGGTGGAGGTAGGCTCATGATATCCAACTTGGCGAAGTAGAGGTTTACATTTTCCTTGTTGGCGAGGTCGTGGAAGTCAAGCATAGGCGTTGAAGCTTGATGGCGTGGAGGAAGGCTTGCTCTTGGTGCCATTGTGGTGGTGGCACGCGTAGTTGAAGGTGCCCTATGATGGTGTCAACGAAGGTCATTGGCGTGCCTTGCCAATGGTTGATGTTGGTGAAGCACTTGGTCATCCAC
The DNA here is from genome assembly GCA_023614405.1 of Avena insularis. NCBI lineage: Eukaryota > Viridiplantae > Streptophyta > Magnoliopsida > Poales > Poaceae > Avena > Avena insularis. The sequence continues at coordinate 152,357,204 of CM042687.1, forward strand.
ATGACGCTCACGACGGTGATCATTTGCCTTGGCACTCTTCTTGTGCTTGTGGTGCCTTCTTGAGCTTGATTGAGCATTATGGTTGGTGCTCATCTTGAATTCTTTGTCTTTATGGCGAAGATGCCTTTGACGATGTCTTGTATCCTCTTTATGGTGGCGATGCTCATGAGAGGATGTTTGTCGATGAAGAGTCTTGTTTCTTGGTGCCTCTTGATGCATATGATGTTTGGACGCCACTCTTGTTTGGATAGGAGTTGGAGCTTGGCGCCTTGGAGGTGATGTAGCTTGGCGCCTTGGAGATGGTGGAGCTTGACGCCTTGGAGGTGATGGAACTTGGCGCCTTGGAGATGGTGGCGCTTGACGCCATCTAGGTGGTGGCACTTGTCGCCTTGGAGGTGGATCATCGAAGTAGGTGGTGCCCTTTGGTGTGGCACGCTTGGCCTTGAAGGTCATGGAATCTTGATGATGCGCCTCCTCTTGCTTGGCGTAGTAGGCTTCCATCTCCACACGGTGGAGGAATTCTTCATGGCTCATGGAGGAGCCATCAAAGTCGATGAAGTTCTTCGTGTCCTCCATGCTTGGCGAGGCGTCATCGATATCGCACTCGAAGTCGTCCATGCTTGGGGAGTAATTGTTGGTGTAGTACTCCATATCACCCAAGCATGTGGAGCCATTGTTGGTGTAGTGCTCCATAGGCTCCATGCATGAGGATCCATTGTCGACGTAGAGCTCCATGTCTTCCATGCATGTGGAGTCGTCGTAGGTGTAGTTCTCCGTCATGTCCTCTATACTTGTGGAGTCGTAGTCATGGTGGCTCATCATGGATTCTTCATAGATATCATCCTCGGTTCTGGAGTCCCTAGACATGATGCACAATACCAAGCGGTGTATATGGAAGTGGTAGAGGGTGTTAGGGATACAACGTCAAACCTTACTTTACCTTGGAAGATCGTATCGTGCAAGTGGCCACACTTGAGAGCAATAAACCAAGCAAAGTGAAGTTCACGCGGAACACCAAAACCAACTACCAACAAAAAAAACACACACACAAGGCCTATGGTGGATAGGTATGGAAAATGGCATGTCAAGAACCAATCCGAAATCAAGATGTTGTAATGGCAAGTAAAGAACCACAATGATCACAATGCAAACAAGTCAATCCACAAGATAGGAAATATGTACAAGGAAACACACACGGTGGGATAAATGGGACTTGTGCGACGGAGAAAGTGAGCTAAGAACCAAATGATTACCTAGCGAAGACTATAAGATCGTGTCACACAAGTACAAGGAGAGACGCTAGTTCGATTGCACAAAATTGGTGGGCTACAAGATATGCACAATAAGTACCACATATATGATCTTCATCGAGCTTGCGCTTCCTATTCAATGAGGCACATGTGTATCTCTTTTTTTTCTATTTGCATCACTCTTTTATTTTCTTTTTCACTTGCCTCTTCCTTGTGCCAACAACTATACAAGATAACTATATGAGATAGAGCTCACAACGTTTGCTCGTAATCTACAAGGTATCAAATGTGCATAGCACAAGCAATCATAAGAGGAACTAGTCTCAATAGGTGTTTGTTGCTCGCAAAGATAGTGGGGTTCACAAAGGAATGCAAGTGGGGAGAAGTCGCGGAATGTTTATACCTTGCGCCGACGATCTTCACCCTTTATTGTTGGATTCCGCCTTTCTCACGGAATTTGGATGGAGTATATAGCATGAACAACGTGGATGATGATGTAGAGCTCCTTCTCCTCTTCGAAACGAGCTAAAGAACACCAAAATCCGAGTTCGAATGCAAAAGTTATGCTCAAAACGGTGAGAGGCTGAAATCTGGGAACCTGCTGTTTTCTTTCTGTACTCGGCGGTAGTACCGGATATTAGGAGCGGTAGTACCGGATATTGTGAGAGGTAGTACCGCTTGGTCCAGGGACGCCCAGATTTGACGCGTTTTCGCGATTTTGGGGCGATTTGGGCGGAAAATCTTCAAGAAAAACACCAAATCGAAGGGGGAAATCAAGGAATTAGGATATGGGAACACAAAGGAAGGTAGATCAACAAGTTTAGCAAGTAATCCACGGATCAAAACCTACCAAAACGCACTCAAATCACAGATCGATCCAAAACACGAATTGGGGCTATTTTTGGTGGAATTTTCGAATTTATGGGGAAAAGACCAAATCGATGAGAAATCCGTGGCAACCAAAAGCTGCTGATACCAGATGATGGAGGGGTTAACCTCTTGGGTGCCCGATCTTCACGGATCTCGTGGTCAAATCGATGGGAAAGCGAGGGGAAAGGGAGAAGGTAGCGGAAGCGAACACACACCTCGCGAAGAACACGATGAACACACGCAAAAATCACACGATACAAGGCCGATTGCTCCCGAACGGCGGCCACCGGTCCAATAGAATCCTCGCAAGGAAAGATCGGTCAACGTGCTCCCTCAAATACACATCGGAGAGGGAAGAACACCTTGGGGAGGGTCTTGACAACTTGGAGACGAGACATCGAACTCCAAGGCCTTGTTCAACGATGGATGCGTGATGCAAAGTCCAATCGAGGTTGGTGACGATAGTCGGTCCCCTTGGGTAAGGGGATGAGGCAAAACTAGAGATTCCACACAAGGGGGTTGTCTTTAGTCTATCATCTATGCCTAAGGGATACATGAGGGGTGGGGGCTCTATTTATAGGCCAGCCACTAAACAAGGGTAGTTTGGGGATAAACTAGGCGAATAGGTAAGTAAGGGGAATACATGGGCTGTGGCCCAACAAGTGCGCGCAGGCACACATGACCGGTAGTACCGGACTTAGGACCGGTTGTACCGGTCATCACCGGTAGTACCGCTCTGGGACCGGTAGTACCGCTTGCGGTCTTGGAGCATCCGTTGGAGCCGTCGTAGAAGCAGTAGTGCAGTACCGGTTCCAGATCCGTAGTACCGCTTGCGATCTGGGGCTTCACGCTGTTCGTAGGGGAGCGGTAGTACCGCAGGCCAGTAGTACCGGTCGCCTGATCCGGTAGTACCGCTGGAGATAGAGAGCATTTGGTGATCTGTCTTCTTCCTCCTCCTCTTCCAAGTTCCGTCTTGTCGGGCTTGATGCTCCGGGCTTCCTCCCTTGCCTCCGTACTGGTCGGTGTGAACCTATCATGCATATGTGACGGAGTATGAAGTAGCATACCATTCAATAGGGTAGGAAGTGGGCTCGCATAGAGTTACGGATTCACCTTTGGAGTCCATGACGACTTGGCGTAAGTTGGAGACCTTGATGTAGTAACGACCGTAGGTCGGGCTGCATCAAAGTGTAGTGGGTGGTACCATATTCGCCATAAGGCGGCACCATCTGCAGTTCAGAATGCTCGACGATTCTGCAATACTCCACCAGCAATCGATCAAGTTCGAAAGGACGGTCATTCATCCATAATACTCCTACTACATACCCATGGTCAACCCTTGGCTCCTCTTCCCATGCAAGATCCTCAAAGTTGTAAGATCTAATCTGGGATAGGTCCGGATAGTAGATGTTGCCGGCCTGGCGCTGTCGACGCAGATGCACCAATTGTCAGCAACGAAGAGAGCACGGTTGCCGATGCCTCTGACCGGCTGAAGGACACGGTTCTGTGTATCAACCCGTTAAACAACGGGCCTGCCGCCGTAGATAAGTCCACTCACAACGAACAACAGCTCCCCGTCAGTATCAACGAGCTAAAAACGATTCTCCGGGTACCGGCAGCCCGGAACAGGGACTTCGACGGTGGCATGCATCTTCAGGGTCTGTGTGGAGCGCTTCATCTGGACATCTCCATGGGCAGCATCAGCCATAGTCGAGAAGACATACCCGTATATGTCTGCGACGAAAACATCACCGGCGTAAGAAGTCATGCTCCGGAGTTTGGCAAAGTCATTCGGCGTGTACCACCCTTCACCAAATACAGGGCGACTGCCTTCCTCCGTGCCCTCATCCGCCCACCGAATGACGTTGTTCCAAAGATTTGATGTAAAGAGCATCAACGACGGGAACATCGTCATAGCGACAGAAGCCACCTTCTTGGTCGGGATCTCCACCCTCAGGCGCTTGATAGCGCCCGAGAAGGGGTTGTACAACCGTGTCTTGTACAACTGCACCCTCTGTCCAAGAACAAGTAGGCCGCCGGTTGTGCTACCGACGTAAAAGTGCCTTCCAGAGACACAGAGAGGTAAACAGAGAGAGATGAGATGAAGAGATTCAGTCAAGGTAAACAGACAGAGATTCAATCAAGGTTAAAAAAGTAGATGGAGAAACAAAACTTGAAAACATATCGTATAAGAGGTGAACGCAAAAAAAGGATCGCACATATACAGATGAATATCAAGAAAGCACCTGCGAATAACCCGACTAATCTTCTTCTCAAGGAAGCGGCCGGTTCTCACGTTCAGCAACGAGATGGCGGCGTCGTCTACCCCATACTCCGGCGACAACTCGTGCTCTAGAACAATCCAGTTGGCTGGTATCAAGCGCTCCTACGTGAAGCCGCGCCAGGAGCTGCAGACTTCCCGGAAGGCGGCGTAGTAGTCGAAGTCGTCTGTCGACAGGAAGATGTCACCTATCTTCTGCACGACTCCCTCAGGGAGATCAGCCCACGGTGAATCCTGTATCTTGTTGCCGGCCATGGATGATGGTGTTCGTGTGGTATCGGTCCTATCGAATGGCAGAGGTAGCGGTTCCAGAGACAAACCACCGACTATTTGTTGAAGAAGGCCTAGGAATGCAAAGGGAAGCGTCTGAAAATGAAACGACCACGTGCACACAGCAACCGCCGATTTGGCGCACGCGGGAGCCCACGCGAACCTCCAGCGGACGCGTGAAAACTTTTTTCTGCTCCCGCGCTTTTGCGCCATCCTGCGCCAAACTTGTCGCGTCGACTGCCGCACGCGTGCACCTAACTCTCTAAAAGTTTCACCGCCCCCGCCTCGCTCCGCCTCCCACCTCGCTCCGCCTCCCAACGAGATTCTGCCCCGCCGCCGCTTGACCTCCGGCTACCGAGGCGTCCGCGCGCGCCCGAGCGGTACATTCTACGCTGAGATCTGCAGCGGCACCGAGCGCATCGGGCTCGGCACGTTCGAGACAGCGCACGAGGCGGCGCGCGCCTACGACGCGGTCGCCTGGCGCCTCGGCCGCTCTCGCCGGACGGTGAACTTCCACGACGTGTGGACGCGGGAATAGGCGGAATCGCTTGCGCCACCGCCTCCGGCCGTCACGCGCGAGCAGCAACATCACGAGCTCAAGCAGCGGCTCGTCAAGGCGGAGCTCGACGAGCGCTTCCGCCTCGAGTGGGAGTGGCAGTTCCCGGAGGACGTCGCCGTGATGGAGTAATTCTACAAGAAGAAGAAGGCAGCGAAGGCGGCGGCGAAGGCGACCAAGAAGGCGGATCGCGAGGAGCGGAGGGTGAAGTCGGCGGTGAGGAAGAAGGAGAGGGAGGAGAAGGCCACGAGGAAGGCGAAGGAGAAGAAAAACAGCGCCGGCCCATCGACATCATCCTCTCCTCCTCCTCCTCCTCCTTTTTCGAGTGGACATCCACTCCGGTGTCGTCGATGACTCTGGGCTCGTCGGATTTCGACTGGCATTCCGAGTAGTTTAGGGTTGGTTCCAAGTTTGTAATATATTTCGTATTTTCAGTTAATTTTCCATGTTTTGTTTGATCTATTCCGTACGCAAAATATGATCTATCAACTCGGTAGGATCATGCTATCAAGTGATGACTCATGCAACCACATCTTGAACTATGTCATCAAGTTTCCTCTTCTTCTTCTATGTTGTCGCTTGACTTCCTTCTATAACAGATTCCAGCATTTTTTAATATTATGGTATACTTGTGAGTACATCACAGTAAGATGATCCAAGATGCAATACATTCAACATTCAAGATACACATATCCTAAACATACATGATGATCAACATGTTCGACTTACATTCAGTAACACATTACAGTAGAACCAACATCCTAAACAAAGTTTTGACCAAGGTGCTCCTGCATATGCTCTACTTTCATCAGAAGTAGAGATGCCCATCCAACAGCAGCAGCAAATGTGAAGTCATTCCACCCTATGGTGAAGCTGACATGTCTGAGGAACTACTCTCAATCGGAGGGGACGAACTGCTCTGAGGAACTGTTCTCGGGAACTGCTGAGCGGATGTAAGTATTATGGATGTTGATGCACTAAGTAAGTGTAGGACTGCTAAGTGACTAAATCAACCAACTAAAATGGCAAAGTGCTAACCTGACGAAACTGAAACTCAGTCAGACTAACACCTAAACTAAAGCCGAGCGCGTCGAGCATGGCATCTAACTTCGTGTTCCAGGGTCTAGCCTGCAGGTGACTGACGGAGTCCATAGAGTGGCTTGTGCAGCCTAAGCGCCGGCCTGGCCAGACCACCAGCTGGCGCGTAACGCTAGCAGGAGCCGCACGGACTCCATCCGTGCAACACGCCCAAAGGCGTCCACGACGTCGATGCCCTGCTGCTTCACATATCCCTTTTGGCAACGAGGCGAGGCGGGTGTTCGGCTCCATGATGCCGTCCATGGTGTGCGCGTTTGGTCATCGGGTGCTCCTCGTGGCGAGGCAGATGTGATGGCGGCGCGGCTTCAGCTTCGGGTGTCGGAGAGGCTAGCTCAGTGCGCGAGGATGATGTTGCCGACGACGTGTGCTCTGCGGGAGATTGTGTCGATGGAGAGCTCATGCCGGCGAGTCCTTGCCTGCCACCTCAGGTGTAGCGGTACGCAGGGGAGTCGAGTCGAGTGCACGTAGCAATCCACCGTGAACGCCGTGCTCACAGGGTTGTCCTCGTGCGTGCTCCAGTCCAAGATCGCGTCCTCGACAAAGACGGGATCATAGACACGGTAGCCCTTGGTGCCGCTCTCGTAGCCGATGAAGACCATTGGCCTGCTCCGGTCGTCCAGTTTCTTCACGTGAGGACGCGCGCTCTTCACGTACGTGCGTGACGTAGCCGAAGCTCTGCAGATACCAAGCCTCATATGGCGTCATGCTGGTGATGCTTCGCCTGAACGCCCGGTTTAGGTTCAGCACGTAGACCGCTGTCAGCACGGTGTCACCCCAGAAGTAATTTGGCATGCCCTTCGACTTCAGCATGCTTCTGGCCGCCGCTACGACCGTCTGGTTGCGCCGCGCGATCACCCCGTTCTGCTGGGGTGATTACGGCGCCGTGAGGTGGCGCTTGACCTTGGTGTCGGCGCACTATGCACAGTGAACGTGTCCGACACGTGAACTCACCGACGCGGTCCGTGCGTAGTACTCGGAGCTTGCGCGCGCTCTCCGCTCGCCGACGCTGGTGTCGGCGCACTGTGCACAACTACTATGCCAAATCATGACATTGATTCTAAGTATAAAAGTGGTATGCCCATGGCATGATGCAGACTTGTGCCTCATATATCCAAACATTGCATTGGGCTCTAGACCCATGGCATGATGCATATTCCATATTTCTGGCTAACTGTCTCTCCTTTTATTCTTTCTTACAGTGGGAAAACGTGGCTAAATCAACCAACTAAAACGGCTAAGCGCTAACCTGACGAAACTGAAACTCTGATAGACTAACACCTAAACTGAAGCCGAGCGCGTCGGGTGTGGCGTCCAACTTCGTGTTCCAGGCTCTAGCCTCTAGGTGCCTGACAGAGTCCGTAGAGGGGATAGTAAATTCTCAAGGTATACTGTTATTAATCACGGATCTAACTTTTCTTTTCACAACCTCTAGCTTGTTTCTTCTAGACATAAGAATCGTTGCAACGGTAGGTCCTCTTGATTCTTCAATTGTTGTCTGAAGTACCATATAGAAGAGTTTATAAATTGAATTATAATCATATTGATTTTTGCGACTATACAAAGGAATAGTGTACAGACCTGATCAATGTTCTTAGTCATACGATCTCCGTTCCAGTGCTCTAGGCATTGCAATACCCATAATTCGCATGAGTTGCTGCTGTAAGATGAAACAAAATTCATTTACGACATTAGTAGTGAGAAAGTGATATGATTCACAAGTACTTACCCATCATCTTGCTTTCCAATTTCATATTTTTAATAGGCCAAGTCTCGACGTCAGGAAATTGTTTGCGTGTAGTTTTGTTTGTCCAATATATGTCTAGTGCAATTTGTCCTTTTTGCAAAAGATTTAGATTTACTGATACGCCAAAAGATAACAAGGTTTTGATGAAAAAAGTAGATAATACCAAGTCATCCACAACTGCATGCGAATAGGTTAAACTGTACTTAGGATCAAGGACTTGGAACTCCTGCTTGACGTTATGCATTACAACTGTCATATAATGTTCTCCACGTATATTAAGAGGGAAATATACCTACAAAATAAGATCACTAGCATGTACTATGTAGGATTCTAAATAGTTAACAACAACATCAAATTTATAAAAAACACTCTTTACCTTGTCACGTGAAAAATATTCATTCAAAACCCTTTCTACAGCTCTTGGTCTTGGCACTTCTTCTACGTCAAAAGTTTTCAAGTTTTTTTTCGTTTTGTACAATTTAATGGCTTCTTTGATAAGATAGCTTGACCTCAATGGTCCACATATGTGCCGATCATAGCTAAGACGGGGAGCCAGCTCTAGAATGTAGGCATCAAGTATCTGAAAATAATAATCATACAATGATTGCATATTCATACTTCTTTGTTTTAAAATAACAATAATAGGTTAGCGAATTACTTACAGCAGTACTAAGCCATTATTTTATAAGAACATCGTTAAGATCTTTCGAAGACAAGATGGCCTTATCTGAGTTTTTGTATGCCCTTTTTACAGCTTCTTTGGGGATCTTCGCCAAAGTTGAAACATATTTGACAGCAGCTTCTATTTCATATGGTGTTAACATAGTGTAACATTCCCCAATATCATGATGTTCAAATAATATCGCTGCATAACATTTATGAAAACACACAAGTTACCACACTGAACCATTTTGTTTGCTCAATAAAAATAAGTACTCCCTCCAGCCCATATTATAATTGACTCAAATTTGTCTAAATTTGAATGAATCTAGACACTATTTAGTATATAGTTTCATCCAAATTTTGACAAATCAAAGTCAATTAATATGGATCGGAGGGAGTAATGAAATCTATAAAACTTTATAACTTTCGTATTTTTTGATTTATGTTTCAGTTGTTTCCGTCGCTCAAATAATGGAGAACCATACTTACTATTACCCACGGTAGAAGTCATATCATTGCGTGCATCGTTCTCCACGACACCACAAAATATCTCCCCATCTGTCCATGCTACACGAATCATTTGGAGAATGTGTTAATGTTTCTCCATCTAAATCTACACGAGTTCCCCAAAAACCTATGTGAGCATCTTGTATGCACGACAAACAATCGATGAGACATGGAATCAGTACCTGGACGATAGATGAGTAGAGTTGGCGAAGGGTGGCACCAATGAGAGACGACGAAAGGGAGTCCAGCGAGGATGAAGTGGTGAGAGGCGGCATCGATCCCTGGAGGCAACGGTGATTGGCGGCCTACCTAGGTTGATTCGTGGGTTGTGGGACGATCGACGTGCCGATACGCCCTCCGTGATTAACAGCTGGTGTTGGGCCTCGTTGTGGGTAGTTAATTGGGCCCATAGGGTTATTAATTTTTAATGTCTTGTTTTTCCTATTTTTATGCGTCTTTACGTATTTTTAAATTTTTTATTATACTGTTTAATGTCTTACCATATTTATGGTTTTTCCAAATTTGATATGCACAACACGATCTTTAATTAAATGTATATAGTATACGATGGGAGTGTTGCCCCTGTCTTTGGAGAACTTTTAGTACATACAACGCAAAGGATGTGTATGGCGCACATGAATCCACCAAAGGATCACCAATATGAAGAAAGTTTTTGGATAAACCCAGATGCAAAAACAAAACATGTGTTCACGGCGAGAAACACAAATTCCGGATACGCACCCACTTGACCTATGGGAGTTGTCTATGAACACCTTCATCATCTTTGTGGTTGTATGACTCAACACTTGGTCAACGTGATCCCACCTAGTTGTTAGATTAAACTATAAAACTACTATGCCAAATCATGACATTGATTCTAAGTATAAAAGTGGTATGCCCATGGCATGATGCACACTTGTGCCTCATATATCCAAAAATTGCATTGGGCTCTAGACCCATGGCATGATGCATATTCCATATTTCTGGCTAAGTTTTTCTCCTTTTATTCTTTCTTACAGTGGGAAAACGTGGCCATGATCCTTGTGTTCGTGCCATCCCACGAACGGATCGTCATCCGCGCGACTTGGTCCAGTTTGTAACAACAGAACTGGAGCTAGAACTGTGACTAAATCAACCAACTAAAACGGCGAAGTGCTAACCTGATGAAACTGAAACTCTGTCAGACTAACACCTAAACTGAAGCCGAGTGCATCGAGCGTGGCGTCCAACTTCGCGTTCTAGGCTCTAGCCTGCAGGTGCCTGACGGAGTCCGCAGAGTGGCTTGTGCAGGCGCATCGCCTAGCACCCCTGGCCAGCAGACCCACCCGCGGTGCGCGGCGAGCGCCGACAGGAGCCGCACGGACTCCAGTCATGCAATAGGCCCAAAGGAGTCCGCGACGTCGATGCCCTGCTACTTCACATATCTCTTTTGGTGACGAGGCGAGGCTGGTGTTCGGCTGCACGATGCCGTCCATGGTTCGTGCTTTTGGTCATCGGGTGCGCCTCGCGGCGAGGAAGATGTGATGGCGGCGCAGTTTCAGCTTCGGGTGTCGGAGAGGCTATCTCGATGCGCGAGGATGACGCTGCCGGCGACGTGTGCTCTGCAGGAACTGGTGTCGATGGAGAGCTGATGCCGGCGAGTCCTGGCCTGCCACCTCAGGTGTAGCGGTACATAGTGGAGTCGAGTCGAGTGCACGTAGCAGTCCACCGTGAACGCCATGCTCACAGGGTTGTCCTGGACTGCTCAAAGTTCTCTATGTTGTGTGTGTGGTGCACTCTGTCTTTGGTATGAGCAAAGTTTATGAATTAAGGGCAACGTCTAGTTTTCTGCTACCTCCACATACCTGCATGCATAATAGTAAGGCGCAGTTAGCTATTGAAAATTTCAAATAAAGTTTTGATAATTCTTTTTAGTTGTACTCTAGGAATGACTTACTGCGGATGTAGTTTGCATAATTTAGCGTTTCGTCTGTTATGACCAGCAGTATTGCATGCGCTGCATAGGTGGTTCCCCTTCTTCTTCTTCTTCTTCTTCTTCTTCTTCTTCTTCTTATTCTTTTGTTCATCGTATGATAGTGGTCTGCCATTTTTACTCATGGGTGGATTAGCACCGTCAACTCCAACTCGTTTGTTTTCTTAGGCACGCCTTTGGATTTAACTTTTAGTGAATCGCCAACTTGAGGTGCTTTTCCCTTGCTGCTCTGTGCATATGCACGAAGTAGCTTGTTTGAATATTGCTGATCCCCTTTGTCCTTTGCATTAGTTGATCGATGAATTCCTCGTATTCATGACGAGACTGTTCATCATGGCATAACACTGCGAGAACTTCTTGAGATTGTACATTCAAGTCAGAAAAAATTGTCCTCTCAGTTGCACTTGACCATCCGTATCCGAACATATCGTTCTCGCGCTTCGCAGACAATCCAAATCTTGCGTTCTTTGAGAAGCGCCGGAGGACACAACAAGTTGGTATTTTTTCTAGTTGCAGGTAATCCAACATGTAGAGGATGTGCTTGCAAGGTAGCCCCTTCCTAGCCATTCTTCTGCAGGAGCACTTTATAGTTTCCTCACTGTCAGGTGTGTAGGTCACGTCAAACTGCCTAGTAGGTTTATATTCCCATATCAGAGAGTACTTATTATCACTGGAATCACCTTGCACACATTCAGCAATCTTGAGTCCATCAACTCTTTTCAGCTTCGATTGCAAGATATAGAAGTTTCCTGGAATGAATACTTTCACTGCAATAGACTCAATATCTTTGTATTTAGTAACCGGCAAAGGTAATGTTTGTGAGTCCTCGCAGTCCTGTCACGCATCTTCCTGATGGATACGGTTAATGGCATTCCCGTAGTGCACAATCAAATCCACCAGTGTCATTTTAGAGTCAAGATGAAGGTGTAGGCACGAGTTCAAACTCTCTCTCTCCTCTGATTGCTTTTCATTCCGAGAAAAAAGCCATTGGCTAGATATGCGGCGGCCCACCATCTCTTCTTCTTGTACATTCTACTCAGCCACTCTTTGGTTCCCTTCGTCTGCCATTTCTTAATATAGGCGCTCCATCTCTGCTCAAAGACCTCTTCGGAGGTGCTGTAGTATATCAATGACCTGAATTCATTCAGAGAATCATGATTGAGGTGTTTTTTCATATTCTTTTCAACGTGCCACGTACATACATGGTGCCACACATCCTTGAAGACAATGCCAATGGCTTTAATCATTGAACCGTCTGCATCAGTGATAACCCCTTTTGGCTTCTTTTGACACATAACTTTCAAAAATGTTTGAAGCAGTCATACATATGTTTATGTTTTCTCGTCAGAGACGATTGCGCATGCGAAAACAGTAGTTCTGCGGTGATGGTTCAACCCCGCGAAAGGAATGAACGGCATTCCATACCGATTCATTTTGTACGTACTATCGAACACCAGGACATCACCGAAATCCTCATAGTCTTGACGTGACTGAGAGTCACACCAAAACATGCTTTTCAAATTTCCTCCATCATCTAGCTGGTAATCAAAAAAGAATTTAGGATCACGGGCTTGCCTGTTCTGCATAATTCGGATGGCTGTGTTAGCGTCACCTAATGCAGTGAGCTTCCTCTTCTCCCGGGAACACATGTTGTAAAGATCCTTCGAGACGAACCCAACCTTGCTCCACCTTCCACTTTTGCTGATAAAGGTTTTCATAATCTCGAACTTGCGCATCCCAGTTGCTGCTAGTGACATGATTTCAGCTTTCTGGTAAGACTTGATCTTCCGATGGGACCAAAGAAACGGGACTTCATCGGGTCTAGCTAGCACATGGTTGTGCTCGTCCTTGAATTGTAGAACTTTCCAATTCCCCTTGGATTTTTTATACGACACGCTGAGATAGGCTCGACAGTGGCATCGAGATAGAGCTCGTGGCCTCTTCTTGCGGTTCTCCATGTGCACATACCTTTCCTCGCGTTCCCCTGCCCTGGAACAGAGAAACCGCCTGTAATTAATAACTCCTTTCGAATTTTGCTTCACCCTCTGTTTCCTTATGCTGAAACCACGTTCTCTGGCGTATGCGTTGTAGTAAGCGAATGTTGCCGCTTCGTTAGTGAAGGTCATCTCCTTTACAATCCGATGCCTTTCATGCTCGTCCTGAGAATGCTGAAAATCCTTCTCTGGCATCACTGGATGTTGTTTGTGCTCATGTTGTGGACTATCTTTAACCTACACAATTAGAAGCAAAAAAGAAATGTAAGTGGTGGTCATATGGTTGAACCTATATATGCCTTGTCATCCAACAATAAGCAACTTACATCACTCTTGAATTCAGATTTTGAACTGTCTGTAACCTACACAATTAGAAGCAAAAAGAAATGTAAGTGGTGGCCATATGGTTGATCCTATATATGCCTTGTCATACAACAATAAGTAACTTACATCACTCTTGAATTCAGATTTTGAACTGCCTATAACCTACACAATTAGAAGCAAAAAGAAATGTAAGTGGTGGTCATATGGTTGATCCTATATATGTCTTGTCATACAACAATAAGCAACTTACATCACTCTTGAATTCAGATTTTGGTCCTTCAGGTTCTTGTGATTCTTCCGCCGTCTCTTCATCCCAGTTTCTAAGTCCGAATCCCCAAAATAATCATGGTCACTATGAGAGAATAATACAACCTACAGCATTGTAGCACAAAGTCATATAACATGGCTATTCAATTCTTATAAAAATAATGTAGCACTAGACATACATCACTAATGCTTTCCGAGATAGATTCTTTCCGATGGCGATCCTTGTTTACACAATCGATGTCCATCTGCACAATTTAAAAAGTATGTGTATAAATTTGCATGCTCTAGGTGTGCAAATAAAAAAATAAAAAATAAACTTCACTTGACCTTATCATCCTCGGATTTGTTTTCTTCAAAGAGGTCGTTCTCAGTAAGCTCATCATCAAAGAAAAACATATCTTCATCATCCGAGCTTGAATCACCATTGTGCATAGGGATGCTCTTATTGTCACTCCCAGTTGGCATAGAGTCCTCCCATATGTTCAAGCAAAGAAAACCAGAAACGCTAATCTAATCAGTGATGTATATGTGGAGGACTCGTAGATGCAAAGGTGAACCCTAAGCCGCTATGGTAAAGGTGATGGAAAGAGTGTGGGTTAGAGAGGCAGCTACTCACATCTTCCGGGCGCCGGTGGCGAGATGGGACACAAGACTGGTTGATGCGGCCTGAGGATCGATGAGAAGATCTGGCTGTCCTTTGATCTGGAGATGTAGGATTGGAACGGTTATCGTCGGCGTGGACGGACACGTCGCCACCGGAGCCGGGCAGATTCGCAGGTGGAGGATTAGATCTCGGTTGACGGCCGGAGCCGGGAAGGCTCGTGTGGTTCGAGGATTAGAAGGCTGGCCGCCGGATTCACGTCGCCAATCCGGATCCTTCACCAGCGCATGTCACCGCCGGAGCTAGGCAGGATGATCAAAAATTTAGGGTTAGAGCGGTGTCTGGGGAAATGGCGGCGTGTTAGTTTTTGTGATCAAACCGAGAGACCTAATAATGTCGTGGCGACATGGCAATGGTTGACAACGTGGCACTGAATGGTCAAATTTAATGGCATGGCAACGTGGCAATGGTTGACATCGTGGCAGGCAATAGTGCGTATGCGAATACGTGGAAATACGGGCCTGAACTTGGGCTTCGGGGGCTACCCTCGCGCGCCCTCCTATGAAAATGTGCGGGGACAACTTTGCAACTTTCGAGAGCCAGGGGGCCTATGGGATCAAGCCTCTCCCTGGAACTGGACCCATAGCCCAGAGACCATATAGTATGAACCCGTCCGAATTAGTGGAGCTGAAGAAGCAACTGGATGCTATGCTGGAGATCAGACTGATTCAACCAAGTGTGTCGCCATGGAGATCACCTGTCCTGTTTGTGGACAAGAAAGATGGAGGTAACCGTTTGTGTACGGATTATCGGAAGTTGAATGATGTCACCATCAAGAACAAGTACCCACTGCCAAAGATAGAAGACCTATTTGACTAGTTGACTGGTGCCAAAGTGTTTTCTAAGATTGATCTTAGAACTGGTTATCATTAACTCAAGATTCGTGCAGAGGATATTCCAAAGACTTCCTTTACCACCAGATATGGATTGTATGAGTATAGTGTCATGTCTTTTGGATTAACCAATGCCCCTGCTTATTTCATGAACCTCGTGAATAAGATTTTTATGGACCTCCTGGATAAGTTTGTCGTTGTTTTCATCGATGACATTCTGATCTATTCCAAATCAGAAGAAGTACATGAGCTACACCTAAGAACCATACTTTGAACCCTTAGGGAGCATCAGTTGTATGCGAATTATGGTTATAGGAGGTAGGATTCCTCGAACATATCGTGTCAGCCATAGGAATTGCTGTTGACCCTGCAAAGGTGAAGGATGTTGAAGATTGGCAAGCCCCAACCACTCAAACCCAAGTTCGTGCATTTCTCGGATTAGCGGGATACTACCGCAAGTTCGTAGAAGGATTTTCGAGCATCGTAAGACCCATGACCCAATTACTGAAGAAGGATAAAAAGTTTGAATGGACAGACAAAAGTGAGGCGAGTTTTCAAGAACTCAAGAGGAGATTGATTTCAGCCCCAATCTTGATCATGCCGGATATCACGAAGCCGTTTGATGTGTATTGTGACGCATCCAAGATCGGTCTTAGATGTGTGCTGATGCAAGAAGGTAAACTTATATCTTATATATCCCGACAACTGAAGAATCATGGAAAGAATTATCCTACCCATGATCTTGAACTAGGAGCCGTAGTTCTAGCCCTGAAGACATGGAGGCATTATCTTATGGGAAACCGTTGTGAGATTTATTCGGATCACAAGAGCCTGAAGTATATATTCACTTAGAAGGAGCTGAATATGAGGCAGAGAAGATGGATTGAGATAATCAAGGACTATTATCTGGACATTCACTATCACCCCGATAAAGACAATGTGGTAGCAGATGCACTTAGTAGATTGCCATGCCGCTTGAACTCCATGATTCTGAAGGAGCAACCAAGTTTGCACAAGGAGTTGGAAGATTTCAGAATACAATTAGTAAGTGAAGGATTTTTGGCTAGCATAGAACTTCAACCCACTTTGATTAGTCAGATCAAGGAGGCCCGGAAAGGAAATGCTAGTATCGACGGAATCAAACATCGTATTGGTACAGGCAAAGTACCCGGATTTACCAAAGATGAAGAAGGAGTGTTGTGGTACAAAGGATGTCTATGTGTACCAGCAGATTCAGAATTGAAGGAAGCTATTCGGAAAGAGGCCCATGATACTCTTTATTCTCTCCACCCCGAGGGAACGAAGATGTATTAGGATCTAAAGGAGCAATTTTGGTGGCATGAGATGAAGAGAGAAATCGGAAGCTACATCGCAAAGTGTGATATTTGTCAGAGAGTCAAGGCGGGACATCAGAGACCCGCAGGACTATTGCAACCATTGCAGAATCCGGAATGGAAATGGGATTCAGTTGGAATGGAATTTATCACCGGATTGCCTACTTCTAGTAGGGGAAATGACTCTATTTGGGTCATAATTGATAGACTTTCAAAAGTGGCCCATTTCTTACCTGCCAAGACCACCTACCAGAGTTCGAAGCTAGCAGAGTTGCACATTGCTAGAATCGTCAGTTTTCACGGAGTCCCCAAGAACATTGTGTCAGATCGAGGAACTCAGTTTACCTCGAGATTTTGGAAGAAAGTCCAAGAAGGATTAGGAACCCGACTGGATTTCAGCACAGCTTATCACCCTCAGGAAGATGGACAAACGGAGCGAGTAAATCAAATACTCGAAGATATGTTGAGAGCCTGTGTGCTAGAGTATGGATCTAAATGGGAAGACTATCTTCCTTTCGCAGAATTTTCTTACAACAACAGTTATCAAACTAGTTTGCAAATGGCCCCATTTGAATTCATGTATGGAAGGAAATGCCGTACCCCTTTGAATTGGTCGGAAGTATGAGAGAGTCAAATTTTCGGACCCGACATCCTACGGGAAGCAGAAGAGAAGGTTCACAAGATTCGTGAGCACCTCAAGATCGCCTTATCCAGACAGAAGAGTTATGCCGACAAGAGACATCAAGACCTCGCTTTCAATATCGGAGATTTTCTGTATCTCAAAGTGTCGCCTTTGAATGGAATGCAATGTTTCCAGCTCAAAGGAAAGTTAGCCCCCAGATATATCAGACCTTTCAAGATTCTGAATCATCGAGGAGACGTATCATATCAACTGGATCTGCCAGAGGAGATGTCAGCAGTGCATAATGTTTTCCATATATCGTTACTTCGCAAATGCCTTGAATTCCCAGAGAAGACTGAAGTTTTCAAGAACATTGATCACCGAACCATAGAAATCAACGATGACCTGACGTATCCTGAAGTACTCATCCGTATTTTGGAGGAAGCTTTCAGAACCACCAGGACCCGAAGAATCAAGTTTCTCAAGATTCAGTGGAGCAACCACACTGAAGAAGAAGCTACTTGGGAACAAGAAGACTACATCAAGACGGAGTTTCCCGATCTTTTTAAATCCTAGTTTTCTTCTTTCTTCTTTCTCAAATCTCGGGGCGAGATTTTGTTTAAGGAGGGACGGTTTGTAACATCCCAAAAATATTGAATAATGATTATCAAATTCCAATCACTCAAAATTAGGGTTAACAAAAACTTTTGTTAATCAACATCATATGAATGCATGTGTGTATGTGATGATTGTATGAAGGCATTAATGGACTTGTGTGATTGTTGTGAATATCAAGAAATGGTTTAAAGATGAAAACAACATCATCTAAAACAATTCCAAGCAGAAACAAATCAAGAGAAAATCAAAAACAAACAAAACAAGCAAATGGTAATTTTTGCCAGTCTTGCTCGCTAGGCCACTTTGAGTGTTTCTAGTCTAAGATTTCAAACAGAAACAAGTCCATTTATTTTCACCCCTTGCTAGACCAAGTAAAAGTGAACCCAAAGCCCACCTTTCAAACTTATAGAAACATTTGGCAACTTGATTCAAAAGACAATTCAAAATTGAATCTTTAACATATGTGAAGATCACCCATTTTCAAAAAACAACCAAACCAAACCAATTCACCTTGACCTTTCCAACTAACCAGAGACTACCTAGTATGTAACTAGTGAACCCACCAAGTTTGAACCAAAAATTCAAATTCAAATCTCTTTCGGCCATTTCGTCAAACACCTTGCAAACACAAAATAAACAAATATCAAACACTATAGTGAGCAGTGATTTGGCCTAACTTGTTCCCTCTCTAGCTCACAACAAGCTATTAGTAGATCATCTAGCTCAATTAACAAGCTCTAGCAGCACTGTGAGCTTGCCATTGCCATCAGTGGTGAGCATGCCGAGCCACACCTTGCCATCCCATGGTCGACAACAAGCTAGGAGTAGCACCAAGCCTAGCCACCTTGTTTGGGATATTGACCACCATCCACCGCCACCCCATGTCCAATGCCAACGATCAGCAAGCCACTGGACCACTCTAGAATCGCTGCGCCCTATGCCTCTACGCCATGCTGAGAGCGCGCCAAAGCGCCGCACTCGACACACGCCCATAGACCGCGCGCCGCCCTTGCCGTGTGCAAGCATGATCACCACCATCCCAGGAGATCGCCAGACAACCCCGTTTGCCATCGCGCGGCCTGTAGCAGCGGTGCGCCATTAAAATATCCGTCGGACCCGCCCAGAGCACCGCAGTGTTCCAACCGTCTCGCACCTCCCCACGCCTAGAGACCATGCCATTGAGCTTCGCCAGGGAGCACAACATCGCCCCCTATCGTTGCCCATGCCAGTAGCTCGCTGTGCCGACAACCACGACGAGCTCCACCCGCACCCTTCGGTCCCCTCTTGGCACTATAAATAGCGGCCACCCCCGCTCGATTTTTTCATACCAACACACTCCCCTCTCTCTCAGAACCACCCCACCTCACCCCCGGAGCAAGGCGAGCAGCAGGTCGCCAGAATTTGGCTGGAGTCTGTCATGGAGGAGGAAGAACAGAGCCAGCGATTGGAGCCGCCCTAGGAGAAGCCGCCGGTACCAGGAGGTTCGCCATCGTCGACTTTGTCGTTTGCCCCCATCGCCGACCCTCGCCTAAGCTCCCGTGAGCCCCCGTAGACCCCCACTGGTCATTCTAGGGTTCTGTCTCACCGGATTCCCTGACGGAGACGATACGTCATAGCCGTTCGATTAGAGTTTGATCGTGCAGTCCACATCACCCCGTACCGCTTCGCACCCTCTGTCTCGCTGACTGGTGGGGACACCCACTTAAACCCACCCCGCGCGCGTTGTGCGCCGTGGGCCGGCCCATTTACATTCCCACATGACCCAGTAGTTCGAATTTAGGTTTATTCTTTTAGTTTCAAACTCAGTTTTGTACCTAGATTCAAAAATCAACCCATGCAGATTCACTAACCAAATTGCATGAAACCAATTTTATTAGAAAGGTACTGGAATTCTTAATCCAAGCTCGTATTGATTAAATCCATTTAGATTTGTAGATCACCTATAGTAAAAATTACAAGGCATAAGCTTTTCTGCATTCAAACATTTTTCAAAATTCAACCACAAAAGCTTTTGATTTGATTCCAACTCTCAAAAATCACATTTAACAAGACCTTTCTGAATATATAAAAATATCTAGGGTTACTTGCAGAAACAATGGACAAGTAATAAAAGAATGCCTCATAGGCCATTCTAGTCACATAAATTAATTAAAATAAAAAAGGTTAAACATTATTAAATTGTGACACCACTTTGAATCACATTCCCAAGTACTGAAATATGTGGTGATGACATGTGTCAACATGATCCCATGTTTTGGTTGGAGAATATTAAATCTTAAGTAGTTTTTTCAATGAGTAGAAATTACTTTTCTAAAATAAAATAATTAATACAAGTACTTTAATCTTTGTGATAATAGAGATGATGTTAGATCATCTAGTGAGAACCTTGGAGTGATAAATAAAAGTAGTTAAGTATTGTTGGTGATTGTGTACCTCGTATTTATTTATAGACGCTAGTACCGACCAAGGATACGAGGAGGAATGAGAATATTACGAGGAAGAAGCCGAGGATAACTTTAACCACTGCTCTGCACAAGGCAAGCCTATACTTGCAACCTTGCAAGCCTCACTATACAAGTTGACTTAGCAAGCTAATCCTTGCAAGCTTACACTACTTGATATCCAATCCTAATTTTATTTGCAAGCTTAGAATTTTATTTCTTTATCAAAGCTTTCTAGTTAAGGTTACTTAGTGACTTGTAGATTTTAGAAAGATATTTAAAGGTAGCATAAAGAGCATAAAACTTGGCCTAAGTTAGATAATATTGATGTCAACCTGAGGCATGATATTGAACTTAGATCATTCACCCTTGTTTACCACCCCTCATTAGTGTTTACCCCCACTTGTAGATGCTAGTGCTAAGCATAAGACTTGATCACTTTATATGGGAATACTTGGTGAAAATGATTATGAAAACCTTAGAATGATGATTAATTCTAATGAAAGGTTTTGACATATGTTCTTGAACACCAGACAATTTTGATGATGAAAATGTTAAGGCATGAGCCTTAGCACTTTATAAAACTGATGGTTGTCTGGATGTCATACCATTCCAATTTTACCGTACAACCACAATACCCAAAATTTGGGTAGGGCTTGACTGTAAATTTATATACCTTAGTATGGGTTCCCTTGCGTCCAAGGTTTGAGCCGAGGCTACCTTGTGAATTGTCCACCTGTGCAGTTCCCAAGATGACAGTTGGTCATGGTTGGGAGGACAAACTCACAGGAGAGGTGCCTATACTAGGACATGTAATTGAATGGTTAGGATTGATTATCCGCATATTGAGTATGGTGAATTCAGGATTGTTCCTGACGGATGTATCAAATGTTGTAGTAAAAGTGTACCACCTATGCAGAGTGTCAAACTATTCGAATAGCCGCGTCCGCGGTTATGGACAGTTGGAGTGGCCATACTGTTCCGTCGTTAGATGTTTTCAAAATGACTTGTGAAATGATTCATGACTTTGACTTGACCATAACAGGGTTGTGATATGAAATTCAAGTTCCCACTTAGGTGCTCTAAAACTTTCAACTAGCTTTCTTTGCTTCTGAACTCCGTAGAGGTAAATCTGGATTTTTGCTAAACAACCTAGAGCTTAGTACTTCCTACCCAAAACCATCTCAGTTGTTAGTATTAGTTTGTGAGTACTTAAAGAGTACTCATGGCTTGTCCCTGGCTATTCCCGTGGCCAGACTATGAAGAGGACTATCAGGAGGATGGACCGCAGGAAGGTTACGATAACTAGGATCATCTCCCATCATCAGCATTGCCCGTTACCATGAAGATGAAGTCTCGCCTATGCTACCGTTATCATTACGTTATTCCGCTGCTTGATTTGTATTAAGACTGGATCATGAGATCCTTTATTTGTGTAAGACCTTATGTATAGTTTGTAATGGATGATGCACCGTGATATCGAGTCTGTTATGTCTCGCAAATATGGTAATCCTAGGATTGCGATGTATGGCATAACAGACATCTGGGATTAAAAATCCGGGTGTTGACATTTGTATTTGTGCATCAACGTGCCTGCATCGTCATGTCATCATGCATATTTAAACTTCAAACTATTTTATAAAAGCATATCTTTACTTTCTACATATCCCCTTCTTTATTTCAAATTATAAAGCGCGGGCCTTCTAGATATTTTATTTTCTAAAACTCTAATTCCAATTTTTTTTTAAAGAATAAAATAAAATAAAAAATAAAACTTGTTTTTATAAACCCACCGGGGAGGCAGTCCAGCTCGTAGACCGGACCACCTATGACCCCGGTCCAAAAGAAACCCTAGATCTAACCGTAGACCCTAGCCAAACCCTACTCTACCTGAAATCCCCACCTAGACCTAACCCGCCGCCACACCCAGAACCCACCTCGGTCACCACGCAACACCGCGCGCAGCCATCCACGCACACCGCAGGAGACCTAGCGACTACAACCGAACCACCCCTCTCACGCGGAAACCTCCCTGGCCGCACCCGCGCTTGGTCCCACCATGATGCGGCACGCCCCGCATGACCCTCCCTCGCCCGCGATCCCTTCTCTCCTCCCTCGGGTCTTCCCTCCTCTATCAATCCCGCCGCTCCCATCGCTCCCCCGTCGCATCTTTGCCTCGCTTTTACTCTCCTGGGTCGCAGAGACACCGGCCTCCCTCCCCTCGTTGCCAAGTGCACCGTCACCTTCCTCCCCGGCACCGCCTATAGCACCCCTTCTCCGTGACCCCGTTCGGCGCCGCCCCGTACCCCACCTCATGCGGCCCTCCTCGCGCAGAGCCCGCCACCCGCAGAGGCTCGGCTCGCCTTCGCCCTTCGCAACGCCTGCCGCCCTCCTCGCACCACCGCCGGAGCCCTCCTCGGCGCCCTCCCGCGAGCTCGCTGGCCGCCGCCTCCTCATCGATGGCCCCGATCCACCGCTCGCGAGCTCCCCTCTGTCGACAGCTTCCTTGCTCGCCAACACCAGTCTCCCCACCGTTGTTCCTCAGCCGTGGCCGCCATCTGCACCTTACCCTGCAGCGGCCCAGTCTTGTTTGTCGCCAAGGCCGGCGCTTGCGCCTCTTCCTACCAACGCCGCCTCTCTACAGGATGGCGCTGCTCTCTCGCGTCTGAGACGCCCTCCGTCAGCAGCCATGTGAGCCCCTGTCTCCTCATGGTCGAGACATGTCCTTTGTGCGTATGTGCCTCCTGCACTAGTTCCAGCATGTTTGCCTCTATGGCCAATTGAATCACTGTATCTTTGTTTCTGTGGCCATGTAGTGCTCCTCTGCCTTAGAGTGTTTTCCGGTGTGAATTTTTGTGCAGTTCCGCTCTGAGATTCCGACGCTCGACCAAGTCCGTCATCGACATCAAGACCGGAACCTCGAGCACCTCGACTTGGAAATCCCAAGGTCACCGATAGGAAACAAATGACCCCGAAGTCGAAGCTCTCCATCATAGAACCCCAAGATCTTCTTCTCGGAGACCAAAGACCCGAACCTTGGACCCGAAGCCGCAAACCCGCAACCCCTCGTGGAACCCCAAGATCGCCGAGACCGCCATGTGTTCCCCCTTTTCTGAGCCCCATATTTTTATAAATGATATATACCTGTTGCATAGAAAAATTTTCATACTCGCATACATATTTGTGTGGAATGGGGGCATTATGCTGATTCACCTTATAATTAAATATGGAGACCATATGCGGGCGAATCTAGTCTAATATTTGTCACATCCCAAAATTCTCCTAATTTTTGGAATGTGAAATAAATAAATAAATAAGTTTGATTGATTGTTTGACTATGTCGAAAATTCTCAAAGAGAAGAAACTTTTTGAATAGAAAATCCTCTCAACCATGAATTCAAAATCGTATATTCTTTTGTTAAGACCTAAGTAGCCATATAGGCAAAAGGGCATGGATTGATTATGGGTTGTAGAATTGGTGTGCAAGATTTCAAAATCAAAATCATGAAGCATTCATAAGCATTTCATCCATGCAAAGTTCTCACAAACTAAATCCAAATCCTGGTATCTAAAATCCTATAGTTGATTGCCCAAATGTTCCTAAAGGAAATTAAATTGACTTTATAAAACCCACTATTGCTAAGACAACGATTATTGCTAAATCATAGCTTAAAGAGATCCAATTAATACTACAAAATTTTAGAAACAAAATTGAGCTCATTTGGAGCTAGTATGAAAAAGTTATGGAATAAATACAAACACATAAAGATATAAATAAAATGAAATATACAAGAATTTATAAACCCAATACTTCCAAACTAGTAAAAAGATTAAAAATTTGATCCTATAATAATCTATTCGATTTTAGAAAAATTTAGAAACAAGAATCATAACATTTGGAATTCGTATGCAAAAGATATGAGGGAAACAAGTAAATAGAAAAAGAAAAAAAAAAAGAAAAAAAATCTAACGGGCCGGCCCAGCAAGGACCGACCGAACCAGCCAAAGCAACCGCATACAGAGAACGATCGATCCTAGTGCTTTAATTTCCGTGCAAAAATCTGTTTTCTAGACCTATCTCTACTCAAACTCTTATAACTTTTTATCTATAACTCCGAATCGACTTCCGTTTGTTTCTACTTGTTCCCTACTCCAAGGACTATCGCTACACCATCCTAAATCTCCATATAAACTCGTGGAGCCACGGCTGTACGAGTTTCTATTCTCGAAATCCCGAATCTTATTTCGCTTTTTAACCCATCTAGACTTCGTTGTTTGCCTTCGGTCAAAAAACGAAAGTTGTAGGAATCGTCGCAATCTTTCAATCACGACAAACCTCACCTCTTTTCATCCACCACAGCCAGAGAATTTCGCATCACAATATTTTAGATCTTATGGTGTAAATCCAAGATCTACTCGCGCTCGTTTCTTCAAATCCAAATTCCTTTGGTGAGAAGGTAGGAATAATGATTCCCCACAACTTTCATGTTCTGAGTTTTTCAATTGGATTTACGGATTTGTCTCTCTAACACAGATCTATTTCTTGTCTATTCTGAGCCAAAATCGGGTCAATCTCTTCTTCTAGCCACCGGATCCTATCCAGACGGTCGAGATCCAATCAAACCGGTGCGTGCCATGTCGTCATCCCGGTCATCTTCGTCATCAACACCATATCAACGTAAGGTCAACATCTAGTCCCAGTCAACATGCAAAGTCAACCTGTCCTGTCAGCGGAATATTCCCTGGAATATTCCGTTCGAATTTAAAATTGCATATTATAGATCTAACTTGTAAAATTCATTAGAAATTCATACCACGTCCAAAAATTGCGTATAATATATCAAATTGAAGACAATTTCACGTAGAATCATCTTATCAGAATAGATCCAACTTTTACTGTACGTGGTTACTGCAGTAGTTTAATTAGTTTTAATGGTCTTTTAGGTTAATAAATTTATAAGAAATTATCTGTAACTCCGAAAAATATGAATAATATATCAAATTGAAGCTACTGTAATGTACTTTAACAATATCTGGTTGGATCTAGCCTTTGCAGATTATTTAACTCGTAGCAATTTAATTAGTTTTAATGGCTTTATAAATCATTAAATTCATAGTAAATCAATTGCTTGTCACAAAAATATAAATAATATACCAATAGAAAGCTGGTTCCATGTAGATCATCAATCTACAAATGGTTCAGTAAAATACTGCAAGGTTTCGCAGCAATTAAATAAATGGTTTAATGGCTTATTTAGAGTAATAAATTCATAAGAAAGTAAATACTATTCAGAAAATTACAAATAATATGTCCCTGAAATCACAATTCCGTGGAGATTACAGATATAATTTTAGTTTGATATTTAGGCAACAAAAACTGTATGAATCATTTAAAACCCATTAAACACTATTTAAATCATACAAAAAGATCTATAACTCCAATTAGGGTGAATCCAACGCCTACTAATTCGTATTAACGTCCTCTATCCAGTAAACCCAAGAAACAAATTTAATTCTACAGTTAGAACAGGCGTTACAACAAAACTATCAAAACCCTTATATTGCCAAGTAATCATTAATAACAAGTACCCTATTGCATTAAATGAACTCATACATGCATCATATGATATATTAATGTTCATAAAACTAATTATAACCATTGTGTCATGTTAAATCATCATGCATGTTTTCGATCATCCTTGTTGTGTTTTCTATGTTTGCAATTGTTTTGATTGGAACTACCTTGTCCTCGTATTAGATTGTTCGGAGAGTGTGATTGCTACGAAGAAATACAATCAACACCCATATTATCAACATAAGGCAAGTTACACCACTTGTTCATAATTTTGTCTCAGTTTTGATTCTATGCATGTGATCTTCAAAATTCTGTAGTATGCATGTGTAGGATGTTCTAGTAGATTTTCCCCTTAGTATTATTTTGCAAGTGCGATGATTTTGTAGTATGCCATGAGTAGCTCTATACTTAGGATTTTTCCACTCCTAATAGGTTACCCCTGTTTTTGCTAAGTATTGTTTGCTATGCTATATATACAAAGTACCGTTGGGGGTTCGAAAGACAAAGGATTTTTCTAAGTATAAAGGCTCTCTAGAGCAAACTTTTCTTATCAAATCCACTTCAAAATAAAACTAAGTTTTCTTCTGGGCGGAATGGTTGTCGGGTCAATGAGTGAGATTTTGGTGGAGGACGGCTACCAGAATCAAAGAAGTCCGCCATGTTTCAGAATTCAAGCTTCCAAAGGCAACCACAATACATTATGGGCTCTGTCTTGGCCTAGTACTTAGTGGGAAACCTCACCTGGGTACCAACATTTGGAGGATTCTTGGCACGGTTGGATCCGTAAGGTAGAGGGGCTACTAAGGGAAAGCCACGCCATGGTCTTGTCTGTAAAAGGACTTGATCATGGATTGTGGGTAAAGTGCACAAACTCTCGAGAGTATTGCAATCTGATCGATCAGCCGTGTTCACGGAAACAGAACAACATTGAGCATCTAAAGGATGGAGCCTCTGAAGGATCTTCCTCTCTCTTTTCTAAAACAAAGTTTTGAAACCCCATGGCGTGCGTAATATCGCTAATGGGTGGGAATTTGGGAACTTGGTGTGTAATATCCAAGTGACGCTTGGTGCGTAATATCCAAGTGTTTGGTTGTTTGGACACTTGGTGCGTAATATCCTCGTGTGCCATTCGACCCTATTTTATCTAAGCAAATGTTTACAAAGTAGGGTAAAACTCTCCCTCTCTTTTCTCCATACTTAGAGAAAATTAGCTTTATGCAAATGAACTCCAAAGCCTAAACTAGCCTTGCATGTAGAGTTAGTCTTTCCTTCCTTGGTGTAATTTGCCAATACATTCAAAGTATTGACCCAACTTGTTGGCGACGCTTCATGTGCAGAATTTCGGAGATCGTTGAAAGGTGCGCTAGGATCGCGGGTCTTCACTCAACCTGCCTGTGGCATTGATGGGACTCCAAGTTGTATTTATATCGCTTCTGTTGTAATAATGTAAACTCTGGATTACTCGATTCATGTAATAAAGACTTGTGTTTTACATGATATTTCATCGACTGTGAGTACTATCTATTGATCCAGGGACTAGCATGTTATTCACAGGGACTTAGGATCTTACTTGATCCAAGGTCACTACAGATGGTATCAGAGCATAAGTTGACTGTAGATCGTGACCCTAGACATGGAAAAACCTTAGGACAAATATTTTCTAAGTTATTTCAGAAAACTCTCATACTTCTCATCATCTACCTTGGGGTTTTAAAATTTCTTAAGTCTCTTCTTTTCAACATTAGAAAATGACCACTACACACTTCAAGAAGAAACTTTTCTCAAGATTACCTTTTCAAAGAAGATCATCTCAATGTTTCGATTAAGTTGGTACTTGAAGATCTCCATGAAATATGTTCCAAGACTGAAGCTATGAGATTAAAGACTTCAAAGGCCTTAAATCAATGTTATTAACTGAAGAACTCGAAAGATTGAATATTATGAAGAACATGAAGACTATCAAGAGCAAGAATACTTTTGGAGACTCGAAGCCTCGAAGATTCCAAGTGACCTATTAGGAACCAAACCCGAATAAGATTTCGCTAAATATAGATACGACAAATTGTTTGCTATCTTGTATGGTTTATTACCACAGCTAATGAAAACCTATTTTCTAAACAAGATTTCTTGTATGGGTTATTCTTATTCTTTCCATACTCCATTCGTTCCTTCTCTAAACCTTGGTCAACTCGACGGATGGACCATATCAGTAAGGAGGACAAGGAACTCAACTCCACCAAGCGTAAGAGCCACGCCGATGCAAAGAAGTGGATGCTCCAGGTTGAAGAAAGAATGAAGGATGCCAACATTGAAGTCAACAGAATGCTTCATTATGCCACCCAATTCCTAAAGGACGACGCTCCAACTTGGTGGGAGATGCAACACACCATTGATGATCATCAAGGGGTGATATCTTAGGAAGAATTTAAAGTGGTTCTACTTCAATCTCGTCTCGTATACCAAAAAATCCAAGAAGTTGAAGTCCCGAAACATTTAGCTTGCACGATCTATGGAGAAATAGGACATATCACCAAGGAGCATCATGACCAGCGCCCCTACTGTGAAGGAAGGCACCCATCAGAAGAATGTCCCACCTCTCAAGTTACATTCTTACTGTGCGAAGGGACCAATCACAACCCCTCTTAATGCACCTCTACCCGGTGGTACATCAACTGAATCAACAAGTCAGAGACGGAATGCACCAAGACCTCATGAAGCTCCGCGAGGACATGAAAAAGACAAGGGACGGATTCAAGACTCTAGACACCGCACCCAAAGTCATCACTTCGCAATACTCGACATATGAAAGGAATGCGCATTTCCCCAAACTGGCTCAAGGAAACGATCAAGGCTTCCAAATGTTGAGGTAGAGCATGAAGAACCACAAGACGGGATGTCCTTGCCAAAAAGGAGGAAGGATCTAAGCAAAAGTCCTATGCTTCCAGTGTCACAATCCTAGGCATTATGCTGATAATTGTCCAAAACATGTGAATGTAGCTGGAAAGGATAAAAAAACGACAATGGTAATAGCAATAGAAGACCTCTATTAGGAGAACTATCATATTTTATACTTATTAGATGTTCTTATATTTCTTGTCTATCTTTTCTATAACCTCTTCTTGTTCAAATTTGTGGTTGTCCATTCTTATGATACCTATATGAGAGTTAGCTAAGTAAAAGAACAAATAGTATGACATAAATAAACATCTCAATAAGTTTGGTTAGGTCTGGACCACCATATTTTATCTCTTTAGGAGATCATCGCTATCGTGTTAGCATATTATTTTTACCAACTTATGTGGTATGACAAAATAGGTTGCTTGCTTGTTTGTACTGAACCATATCGTGTGATGCCTTCTTTAGGATCTGTTATTTTGAAACTCTAAAGTTGCTGGAGTTTTCGTGTGGTTTTTAAAATTATTTGAATGGTGTGAATTGATTGAAATTCGTGGATTACTGCTGTAGTTTTCTGCCTGACCTGTTGTACCGCGCGATTTTACATATTTTATTGGTAACTCAGAAAAATATACAAAAATAGGATCTGGAGCGTAATTACCTGTAGTACATGCACAAAAATTGGCTAAAATTCGTGACGAGTTTAAGTCGGTCAGAAAAATTCGTGAAGTCTTCTGTACCGTTTTGACAGATTTTGTTTATTGCTTATATGTTGCTCTATTTTACTCTAGTATTGTTCCCAATGCTTTCAAACTATTTTGTGGTTATATACTACTAAGTTTGTACACATGTAATGTTATTATATAGGTGCTTGCTTGTGTGTTGAT
Organism: Avena insularis; assembly: GCA_023614405.1. Lineage (NCBI taxonomy): Eukaryota > Viridiplantae > Streptophyta > Magnoliopsida > Poales > Poaceae > Avena > Avena insularis. The sequence continues at coordinate 152,386,866 of CM042687.1, forward strand.
TTCTTATGATTGTTTCCTTGTTTGTGACATTGATTGCTTCATATAGTTATGGGTAGGATTGTTTTCTTAGTCGTTTCTTTCCTATAGAATCTATCCTTTCCTTTCTTGAACCCTTGGAGATATAATGATGTGTTAAGTGGAAGGTTTGACAACACAATGCATTTAGGAAGGGAATGCTCCACCTAATAGAAAAAAAGGATGTGGAAGTATGAAGTGTTGCACATGATGTTATGTAGTAGATTACCCAACCTGAAAGTTGAAGTATCGATAGCTTAGTTTTAGTAGTAGCTTTGTTGATTGAATACATGGGAGTATACATAGAGAATTGGTTCGTGCCCATGGAAACATTCTTCAAGGCAAGTAAGAATGCCCGAGTGATAGAAAAAAGTGATTCACCTATCCTCATACATGGTAATGATTTGGGTGCAGGATGGATTGATCAACATTCCTACTACTCTTATTATTTGCTCTTGTACTGTTGGCTTCGCGAATCTTGAGTGACCTTTTCAACCTTAGCAGAGAGTCGACGTTGAGCCTAAACCCTAGAATGGTATATTGTTACACCCTTCTAAAAGCATCCACTGCTAAGCATAGGATGTACGGTAAGGATGAATCCCAACCGTGAATTATGGGCACCGTGAAGTAAACATTCCCTATTTGCCACCATGAGAGTTTTGCTAGTTTAAGAAGTGCTTTCTCGGAAACTATCAATCATGATGTTTAGAATGTGCTAGAGACATTGTGCCAATAAAAGTCTAAAGGAGAACCAATCTGAGCTAAGTGAATCCTCGAGAAGTGACCTAGTCAATTTTCTTTTAAGGGTGGTAGCATCCTAATGGATCCCGAACCTTTCTTTCTTTCTTTCTAGCCTTCCCAAATCTCGGGACGAGATTTCTTTTAAGGGTGGTAGTCTGTCACATCCCAAAATTCTCCTAATTTTTGGAATGTGAAATAAATAAATAAGTTTGATTGATTGTTTGACTATGTCGAAAATTCTCAAAGAGAAGAAACTTTTTGAATAGACAATCCTCTCAACCATGAATTCAAAATCTTATATTCTTTTGTTAAGACCTAAGTAGCCATATAGGAAAAAGGGCATGGATTGATTATGGGTTGTAGAATTGGTGTGCAAGATTTCAAAATGAAAATCATGAAGCATTCATAAGCATTTCATCCATGCAAAGTTCTCACAAACTGAATCCAAATCCTGGTATCTAAAATCCTATAGTTGATTGCCCAAATGTTCCTAAAGGAAATTAAATTGACTTTATAAAACCCACTATTGCTAAGACAGCGATTATTCCTAAATCATAGCCTAAAGAGATCCAATTAATACTACAAATTTTAGAAACAAAATTGAGCTCATTTGGAGCTAGTATGAAAAAGTTATGGAATAAATACAAACACATAAAGATATAAATAAAATGAAATATACAAGAAGTTATAAACCCACTACTTCCAAACTAGTAAAAAGATTAAAAATTTGATCCTATAATGATCTATTCGATTTTAGAAAAATTTAGAAACAAGAATCATATCATTTGAAGTTCGTATGCAAAAGATATGAGGGAAACAAGTAAATAGAAAAAGAAAAAGAAAAAAAAAAATCTAACGGGCCGGCCCAGCAAGGACCGACCGAACCAGCCAGAGCAACCGCGTACAGAGAACGATCGATCCTAGTGCTTTAATTTCCGTGCAAAAATCTGTTTTCTAGACTTATCTCTACTCAAACTCTTATAACTTTTTATCTACAACTCCGAATCGACTTCCGTTTGTTTCTACTTGTTCCGTACTTCAAGGCCTATCGCTACATCATCCTAAATCTCCATATAAACTCGTGGAGCCACGGCTGTACGAGTTTCTATTCTCGAAATCCCGAATCTACATATTCCCGAATCTTATTTCGGTTTTTAACCAATCTAGACTTCGTCGTTTGCCTTCGGTCAAAAAACGAAAGTTGTAGGAATCGTCGAAATCTTTCAATCCCGACAAACCTCACCTCTTTTCATCCACCACAGCCAGAGAATTTCGCATCGCAATATTTCAGATCTTACGGTGTAAATCCAAGATCTACTCGCGCTCGTTTCTTCAAATCCAAATTCCTTTGGTGAGAAGGTAGGAATAATGATTCTCCACAACATTCATGTTCTGAGTTTTTCAATTTGACCTACGAATTTGTCTCTCTAACACAGATCTATTTCTTGTCTATTCTGAGCCAAAATCGGGTCAATATCTTCTTCTAGCCACCGGATCCTATCCAGACGGTCGAGATCCAATAAAACCGGTGCGTGCCATGTCGTCATCCCGGTCATCTTCATCATCAACACCATATCAATGTAAGGTCAACATCTAGTCCCAGTCAACATGCAAAGTCAACCTGTCCAGTCAGCGGAATATTCCCTAGAATATTCCGTTCGAATTTAAAATTATATATTATAGATCTAACTTGTAAAATTCATTAGAAATTCATACCACGTCCAAAAATTGCATATAATATATCAAATTGAAGATAATTTCACGTAGAATCATCTTATCAGAATAGATCAAACTTTTACTGTACGTGGTTAGTGCAGTAAATTAATTAGTTTTAATGGTCTTTTAGGTTAATAAATTCATAAGAAATTATCTGTAACTCCGAAAAATATGAATAATATATCAAATTGAAGATAATGTAATGTACTTTAAGAATATCTGGTTGGATCTAGCCTTTGCATATTATTTAACCCGTAGCAATTTAATTAGTTTTAATGGCTTTATAAATCATTAAATTCATAGTAAATTAATTGCTTGTCACAAAAATATAAATAATATACTGATAGAAAGCTGGTTCCATTTAGATCATCAATCTGCAAATGGTTCAGTAAAATACTATAAGGTTTCGCAGCAATTAAATAAATGGTTTAATGGCTTATTTAGAGTAATAAATTCATAATAAAATAAATACTATTCAGAAAATTACAAATAATATGTCCCTGAAATCACAATTCCGTGGAGATTACAGATATAATTTTAGTTTGATTTTTAGGCAAAAGAAACTGTATGAATCATTTAAAACTCATTAAACACTATTTAAATCATACAAAAAGATCTATAACTCCGATTAGGGTGAATCCAACGCCTACTGGTTCGTATTAACGTCCTCTATCCAGTAAACCCAAGAAACAAATTTAATTCTACAGTTAGAACAGGCGTTAAAACAAAACTATCAAAACCCTTATATTGGCAAGTAATCATTAATAACAAGTACCCTATTGCATTAAATGAACTCATACATGCATCATATGATATATTAATGTTCATAAAACTAATTATAACCATTGTGTCATGTTAAATCATCATGCATGTTTTCGATCATCCTTGTTGTGTTTTCTATGTTTGCAATTGTTTTGATTGGAACTACCTTGTCCTCGTATTAGATTGTTCGGAGAGTGCGATTGCTGCGAAGAAATACAATCAACATCCATATTATCAACATAAGGCAAGTTACACCACTTGTTCATAATTTTGTCCCAGTTTTGATTCTATGCATGTGATCTTCAAAATTCTGTAGTATGCATGTGTAGGATGTTCTAGTAGATTTTCCCCTTAGTATTATTTTGCAAGTGCGATGATTTTGTAGTATGCCATGAGTAGCTCTATACTTAGGATTTTTACACTCCTAATAGGTTACCCCTGTTTTTGCTAAGTATTGCTTGCTATGATATATATACATAGTACCGTTGGGGGGTTCGAAAGACAAAGAATTTTTCTAAGTATAAAGGCTCTCTAGAGCAAACTTTTCTTCTCAAATCCACTTCAAAATAAAACTAAGTTTTCTTCTGGGCGGAATGGTTGTTGGGTCAACGAGTGAGATTTTGGTGGAGGACGGCCGCCCAGGAATCAAAGAAGTCTGCCATGTTTCAGAATTCAGAAGCTTCCAGTGCAACCACAATACATTATGGGCTCTGTCTTGGCCTAGTACTTAGTGGGAAACCTCACCTGGGTACCAACATTTGGAGGATTCTTGGCACGGTTGGATCCGGAAGGTAGAGGGGCTACTAAGGGAAAGCCTCGCCATGGTCTTGTCTGTAAAAGGACTTGATCATGGATTGTGGGTAAAGTGCACAAACTCTCGAGAGTATTGCAATCTGATCGATCAACCGTGTTCACGGAAACAGAACAACATTGAGCATCTGAAGGATGGAGCCTCTGAAGGATCTTCCTCTCTCTTTTCTAAAACAAAGTTTTGAAACCCCATGGCGCATGTAATATCGCTAATGGGTGGGAATTTGGGAACTTGGTGTGTAATATCCAAGTGACGCTTGGTGCGTAATATCCAAGTGTTTGGTTGTTTGGACACTTGGTGCGTAATATCCTCGTGTGCCATTCGACCCTATTTTATCTAAGCAAATGTTTACAAAGTAGGGTAAAACTCTCCCTCTCTTTTCTCCATACTTGGTGCGTAATATCCTCGTGTGCCATTCGACCCTTTATGCAAATGAACTCCAAAGCCTAAACTAGCCTTGCATGTAGAGTTAGTCTTTCCTTCCTTGGTGTAATTTGCCAATACATTCAAAGTATTGACCCAACTTGTTGGCTGCACGTTTCATGTGCAGAATTTCGGAGATCGTTGAAAGGTGCGCTAGGATCGCGGGTCTTCACTCAACCTGACTGTGTCATTGATGGGACTCAAGTTGTATTTATATCGCTCTGTAATAATGTAAACTCTGGATTACTCGATTCATGTAATAAAGACTTGTGTTTTACATGATATTTCATCGACTGTGAGTGCTAGCTATTGATCCAGGGACTAGCATGTTATTCACAGGGACTTAGGATCTTATTGATCCGAGGTCACTACAATATTGGTTCCATTTAAATTTGTGCATCGAACCAGTGAAATATTTTGCCTTGATAAGACAACATTTAAATTGCGGGATATCTAAAAAACTTGAGCCATCTAAGTAAATGTCGGAACCCCGGTTCCGTTTAATATTGCCTAATTGCATTGCACATTTTCCATGTCATACATCATACATGCATCATGCCCGATCTTCTGCCATAGTAGTAAATAGTGCATCCGGTGTTTCTTCCAGTGCTTTGCTTCTTCACGGATTAGGCCGATGAGTTGATGCGAGTGTCGGCCCGATCTTCAGATGAACCTTCAGCAATATTTTCAGGCGAGCATTCTCCCCCTTTCTACCTATTTTACAATTCTAGTCTGTATTTTCTCCTGTTGATCTATTCCTATCTATGTTGCGATGCTATAAATTTCGTACCCCTTTATACTTCCCAGCAGCCTCTATATTGCCATGGACACCTCCTATTACCTATTGTTTGGCATATAGTCGGACTTGTGAGTCATAGTCGCTTGCTCAAGTGATGCTTCGCATCGTCGATGTTCCATCGTTGTTGGGTGGTTGGCAAAGGCTTAATAGTGGAGATGATCATGGATTTAATTACTGTTTAATAACTAAAATTGAAAGTAGGTAAATAATGCAGAGGCATCGGTGGGTAATAGACAATATTTGGTTTTTAACCGCCCACTTGTGTCCCGTAGGACCCCGAGTTCTTGACACATGTTCCGAGATCGAGCGCTCTAACCACAGGTGGGGTGTATGGGCACCCCCATCAATTTAGTACCTGACTTCAAAGTACTGTACTGAGGTACAGAAAGTAATTTGGGGATTTATTACTATCTTGTACTTATGCCATGCTTTACTGCTTTATTTACGATTGCGCGTGGAGAGCCTATACTATTTAGGAACAAATGGGGATTGTTTTCACGGTATCGACAAGCCTAGTCATACTTTCGGGTTCCTAGTCGTTTACAGCCATTGACGCAAACCACTGGGTCCGTTCCGGAGCTGGCCAACTTCGTTGTGGGTAGCTTAGTGGGGTGGCCCCCATGTGCTTGCTTTGGGTCTAGGAAACATCGTGTCTGAAACCCCTTCGACATACCGTTGGGTGTATGTTTTGTGATCTTGTACCTACCTGATCTAACAACAAGGGTGTAGGTGCATGTGGAAACTTTGGTGCACCCCTGCAGGGTTAAATCTTTTTGAGAAGCCGTTTCCGCGGTTATGGACAACTTGGAGCACAGTTCTCTGTCATAGACAACTGTAACTAAAGTTTACTATTATAATTTGACATTTATCTAATATGACTAGTAAGTTGGATAACCACCATGGAAAGAATGAATAAAATTGCCAACCGTGTGAGTTTCCTCGGCTTGACTTCCTCGTTTGGTCTCGAGGGGGAAATACCAGGATGGGTATGTTTGGTGGTAGTATCAGGATGGTTTCGAATAGGTCTTTCTTATCTCTCTCTGATAGCCGACAGTTGTATTGAGTCTCTATAGGTTGTTTAGCACATGCTTCGTTGCCTCTTTAGTCCACCATACCTATGTAGACGAGGACCGACGAATTCTAATCTCGCCGTGTACTGGCATCAGTACTGACCACTCTCTTTTTACTTTGCCCTTTGCCGGCACCCCTTTTGTTTTAGCAGGTTTAGAGATCGACGCCGTTAGCAAGGTTACCCTTCTAGCTTGGCCTGGATAGGGTTATGGACGTCATTGGTTATTCTTCAGGGCTCTTAGCTCAATTTGCATCTTGTCCGTAATCAGATGCTGTATAGATTTCAAGGTGATTTGGATCTTTGTATTGTATACCTGTAATCTTGAATAATTGAGTCGTTGTTGTATATATATGTTTCGTGGGTTCCATCATGGACTATTGTGTAATGATATTACTTCGTTTTCCACCCACACGAAAGTGCCTGGTGGGCACTTTTCAGTCGTTCCTATGAGGGTTTGGCGGGAATCACTAAAACTTGCATCGCGCCGATCGAAGGGTGTTACATTGTTGTATGAGAATTCTGCGAAAGGAAGAATGTCTTCCCATTTTGATCCATATTGTAGCACACAAGCTCTCAACATATGTTCGAGTATCTGGTCTACTCGCTCTATTTGTCCATCAGTCTGCGGGTGATAAGCTGTGCTGAAATCTAGTTTGGTACCTAATCCTTCTTGGACTTTCTTCCAAAATCTCGAGGTAAACTGGGTTCCTCGATCCGACACAATGTTCTTGGGGATTTCATGCAAAATGCCTATCCTAGCAATGTACAACTCTGCTAGCTTCGAGCTCTGGTAGGTGGTCTTCACGGGTATAAAATGGGCTACTTTGGACAGTCTATCCACTATGACCCAAATAGAATCATTTCCCCTACTAGATGTAGGAAAACCGGTGATAAAATCCATTCCTATAGAATCCCATTTCCATTCCGGAATCTGCAAAGGTTGCAAAAGTCCCATGGGTCTCTGATGTCCCACTTTGACTCTTTGACAGATATCACATTTGGCTATGTAGCTTCCGATTTCTCTCTTCATCTTGTACCACCAAAATTTCTCCTTCAAATTGTGATACATCTTCGTTCCTCCCGGGTGGATGGAATAAAGAGTATCATGGGCTTCTTGTAAAATAGCTTGTTTCATCTACGAGCACACAGATAGGTCCTTTGTACCACCAAACTCCTTATTCATCTTCAGTGAATCCGGGTACCTTCCCTGTACTGATACGACTTTTGATTCCATCGATACTAGCATTTACTTTCTGCGCCTCCTTGATCTGACTAATCAAAGTGGGTTGAAGTTCTATGCTAGGCAAAAATCCTTCACTAACTAGCTCGACTCTGAAATTTTCCATCTCCTCATGCAAACATGGCTGGGCTTCTTTTATCATGGTGTTCAATCGACATGGCAATCTGCTAAGAGCATCTGCTACCACATTGGCTTTGCCGGGGTGATAGTGAATGTCAAGGTCATAGTCCTTGATTAACTCTATCCATCTCCTTTGCCTCATATTTAGATCTTCTGGGTGAAAATATACTTCAGACTCTTGTGATCCGAATAAATCTCACAGCGGTTACCCATGAGGTAATGCCGCCATGTCTTCAAGGCTAAAACTATGGCTGCTAGTTCGAGGTCATGGGTAGGGTAATTCTGCTCATGTTGCTTCAGTTGTCGGGACAGATAGGATATGACTTTGCCTTCTTGCATTAACACACATCCGAGACCAACCTTGGATGCGTCACAATACACATCAAAAGGCTTCTTGATATCTGACATAATCAAGATTGAGGCTGAAATCAATGTCTTCTTGAGCTCCTGAAAACTTTGTTCACATTTGTCCGTCCATTCAAACTTATTATCTTTCTTCAACAACTGGGTCATGGGTCTTGCGATGCTCGAGAATCCTTCTACGAACATGCGCGAACTTGGGTTTGAGTGGTTAGGGCTTTCCATTCTTCAACATCCTTAATATTGGTGGGATCGACATCAATTCCTCCTGCCGACACAATATGTCCGAGGAATCCTACTTCCTTTAACCAAAACTCACATTTGCTAAACTTGGCATACAACAGATGCTCTCTAAGGGTTTCACGGATGGTCCTCACGTGTAGCTCATGGTATTCTTCTAATTTGGAATAGATCAGAATATCGTCGATAAAAACAATGACAAACTTATCAAGGAAGTTGATAAAAATATTATTCGTGAGATTCATGAAATAAGGGGGGCATTAGTTAATCCAAAAGACATGACAGTGTACTCATACAATCCATATCTGGTGGTGAAAACAGTCTTTGGAATATCCGTTGCGTGAATCTGGAGTTGATGATAATCAGTTCTAATATCAATCTTAGAAAACACTTTGGCACCGGTCAACTGGTCAAACAGGTCTTCTATCTTCGGTAGTGGGTACTTGTTCTTAATGGTGACATCATTCAGCTTCTGAGAATCTATGCACAAACGGTTACCTCCATCTTTCTTATCCACAAACAAAACAGGTGATCTCCATGGCGACGCACTTGGTTGAATCAAACCTGTCTCCAACATAGCATCCAGTTGCTTATTTAGCTCCGCTAATTTAGATGGGTTCATACTATAAGGTATCTGAGCTATGGGTCCATTTCCAGGCATTAGTTCAATGATAAACTCGATATCCCGATCTGGGGGCATACCGGGCAATTCATCTAGGAATACGTCGGGTTATTCATAGACTACTCTGACTTGGTCAATGGTTGCTTGGGATAGACTCTTGTTGCACTTAAATTGACAGGGCAAAGTCTCAGAAACATGCTCTACTCATACTCCGGTGGTACTAGTCATGGTTATGGCTTTCTTGGCACAGTCGATTCATCCTTTATGTTTATACATCCAATCCATTCCTAGTCCTACTTCCAAACCTTTGGTTCCAAGTACTATTAGATTAGCATAAAAATCTATTCCATGGATTCTGATAGGTACGACCTTGCAAATTTGTCTAGCTTTGGTGGTTGAACTAGGTATTTGAGCTATCATAACATGCTTCAATTTTGTTGGTTGAATCTTACTAGTGCATGCAAATTCCTCTGTAACAAACGAGTGCAATGCTCCAAAATCAAACAACACTCTTGCAAGTACTGAGTTAAAAAAACATACCCCGCACGCCATCTGGCGCTTCCTCAGCTTCTTCAGCATTCTTGTGAAACAGACGTCCGTTGCGGTTGAGTGAGTTCCCTAGGGAGAATCTCCTTCGAGGCAGAACACGGCATTGCAGCTGAGCTGGTGCATTCACATTGGCTCGTGCAAGCTTTTTGGGGAACTCATTGGAGTAGTGACCCTTGACTCTGCATTCAAAACAAGTAATCAGAGACTTGTCTTTTCCTGCAACAGGCACGACATTGCTTCCAGTCCTTGGGGCAGTATTGTTGTTAGTGTTGTTGTTGTTGGACTTGGGCGGTGCACCGTTGAAATTGTTGGAGTTGCTGGGGTTGTTGTTGTGGTTTCCTCCGGGCCTTGGGTTTCGTCCTCCATGGTTGGGATAGTTCAGACGAGACATAGGGGGTCTATTGTTTCTCGGGGCATATCCTACAGATGGGTTGGGGCGATACTTCGGGGTATGGTGGGATCCTGGTTGATGCATCATTTGAGGCTTGCGATTCTCGTTGGCTTGGTTGATATTGCCTTCCATATGGATTGCTGAATCCACGAAAGCTTCAAGGTCAGCGAAGGGAATGTTGACCAACACTGTCTACATCTCATCATGCAGACCATTAAAGAATCTCTCCTTCTTCTTGGCTTCAGTTCCAATCTCATCAGGGGAATACCTAGACAGAGACAAAAATCTGTCATGATACTCTACCACTGTAGAGGTCCCAACCTAAAAAGGTTTAGATCCATGTGTTTACAATGCTAGTCCCTAGATCGAATAGCTAGAATCCACAGTTTAAGATGTAATATCAAGAAACAAAGGTCATATTACAAATTATAACCAGGAATAAAATAATTTATTACATCTTACATAGCTCATTTGGCTATCTTATTACGATGCAGCAGATATAACTATATAGCATGGAGTCCTTCATCTTCATATTCCATAGGCAATCATGTTGGTTGTAGACTTGTAATCCCTACTCGACAAACTTCACTAACATCAAACAAACCTGCAACATAATAAGTTACATCCACAAGGGTCAATACATTTGAATTGTATTGGAAAGTGATACTATGGTATATTTTATAGTGGTATCTAACATCTATATGAATTTGGCTAGGTGTAGCTTAGGCTTTCTTTGCTCAAAATAAGGTTTTCCTTATTAGTTGAAAACACTAAGTTTTTGTTTGACAAAACACCCAAGGAACCACCAATAGAAATTGGTGAACCTTTGCCCTTGTTCAACCACAAGTTTTTAACTTAAAAATTGGGATGAGGAGATCCTTGATAGCTTTAATGTCTTGATGCTCAAATTGTCCATTACCGGGGACACGACTAAGGACTTAGGTTTTACCCTCTCGAGAGGTGGTGCACTTTCCCCATAAGACTCGACATCATCGAGACGAGATCTTTCAGAAGCCTTCCCTTAGACCAAATGGACGTGTTCCATCCTATCACCCCTACCACCTTCTGTCCATCTGGCTAAGTTATTGCAACCTATATGACAAGGCAGAGCCCATATTGCCATGTGGCTGCACTAGAAGCTTATCAACACTTAACATCTCAAATCTCTTTGTTCCTGGGTGGCTTTCCACAAGTGTGATACACAAGGTAGCTGTTAGAGTATTGTACATATATGATTGTTATGATAGTTTAGGATAGTTAGGACTCTAGCCTAACTTGACTTATACTCCAAGATGATCCCTGTACATCTATATATACTTGCCCACGAGGCTCAACAATACATCCAACATATTACGCCAATCTCATAATCTCACATGGTATCAGCCTAAACCGATCCAAAACCTAGCCTTGGCATGCTTCCAGCAAGGCCGCTTCGGGAGGTCGATCTCCATGATCTCCGCCGGGGGCCGCGCAACCCGTACGCAGGGTTCGTCCGTCGATCCGTGATCGGCCGCCCTGCAAGTCTTTTTTCTGATCTCTTGATCGGTTTTCTTTTTTGGTTTACCGATCTTAGATCGGATTGCGTCGCCCTCCACCGCCGTCATCATCGCCGCGCCTCTACTCCGACCATCGGCACCGACGATCTACACCGCGCTTGTGCGCCTGCCCTCTCCGCTGTCGCGCCTGCCTCGGCAGGATGTTGCGGACTCACGATAGGCTGTCGCGCACCGCGGACGACTGTTATGCCTTCCTTGGAAGGCTGCCGTGGCTGCCCCCCTTGGATCGTCTTCATCGTCATCGTTTGGGACTTCACCGACAACGCCACCATCGACTCTGATCTACGCATCGCCACGCCATGGCGCATACGGCGCACCGTCGGTCTGATCAACCGATCTTGCGCCTGTCTATGCCAAGCACGTCCTCGAGCACGCGCCTACCACCGATCGAGCTACGGGCTGCCGCTGCGCCGCCCGAGGTTTGGTCCATGCTACCGGCTTCCAACACGCCTTTCTTGGCGTGTACGTCGCTGGTGGTCTCCCAGCCGCTGCACCGACTTGCGTCCTGCAGCTATGCCGCCCCCTCGGGTCATAGCATCGCTGCACGCAGTCTACTTCGCCATCCCAGTGCATTGACGTCCTCGGCTTTTACCGCGCCTACTCCTACAGACGTGGACCGCCGCCGTCTGCACGTGGTCTTCGTCATGTCGCCGGGTTCTTCTTCGCCTACTTCGAGTACCGCTGCCGCGCCTCTCTAGGCATCCAGCATGACCAATTTAGGTCGTCGTTGGTTTCGCCGCCTTCTATGTCTTCTCCACATCGACCTCGTTGGCATCGTCATACGATACTGGCGCACAGGTTCATGATGGCAACTACCCCTGCATGCCTGGTACTAGCAACACCGGTGTGTGCCTTCGTCCCCGACGCATTCCCGAGTCTGGAAAACTCGCGTCGGACGCCTTGTCTCCGTCGGCATGATAACGTCTTCTTTGGCATCGACACCTTCCTCTACGACTGCCTCGACCGCATCAGCAACGCATTCTTCTTGGCATACTAGGTTCTGGCAGAACCAAGATCTGCCTTCGTCCCTGACGTGTGCCTAGTTCTGGCAAAACTTTGGCGCCGATCGTACCCGACGGCTTGGACTGCATCGACTCCGACATTGATCGACACCTTCGAACTGCCTCGACGCGTCTCCGTCATCCTTTTCGCGTACTATGCGCTTGCAGCTTCATGTGCGGCTACATCGACACCGGCAACCCCGACCACGATATCGACCACGGCGACCCTTCGCACGGCTACATCGACCTCGGCACCGCTCCACGCTCTCCGCTCCCTCGACATCGGCACAAGGGCTTCCACCTCGCTTGAGCATCATCATCCTCCTCTACAGTCCAAGCATCCGCGCCGCGACATCGCTTCATTTACACTCCCGCGATCGCGGGGATGTCGGCCTACTGGTCTACTTTGGCACTCCAGTCTGACCGTTTGCGACGTTCTTGTTGTTCACGACGCTACCGCTACGACTATGGAGGACTGTTAGAGTATTGTACGTATACGATTGTTATGGTAGTTTAGGATAGTTAGGACTCTAGCCTAACTTGACTTGTACTCCAAGATGATCCCTGTACGTCTATATATACTCTCCCATGAGGCTCAATAATACATCCAACATATTACGCCAGTCTCATAATCTCACAATAGCCATGAACATTGGCCTTGTGTAACCACTCAACACAAACCATTCTCACCATTCCACCTAGGTGATTCATTCACATAGTTGTTTTATTAAGCAAAACACAAGTCATAGGTTTAGAAATATTTCATAGCACGAATAATCCACCCTTGTTTTCTATTAGCTAAGCTAAGCATAATAACATGGCAAGTTTCCTAACTTAGGATAATTCTACTAAGACAATATCTACTAGGATTTCCCAAGGCACAGCATAGTATAGATACTTAGAAAATTTCCATGCAATTCCTACTCAAAATATCACTAATGCATAATCAAAATAATAGGACAAAATATATGAAGCACCACTTTCCTTTTTAGTAGAGAATCTAGGTACACTCCTTGATCTTGCAATTGCCACACTCTTCAAAATTTACTACAAATTCAATCAAGCAAACATACATTCAAAACTAGCATTCAAACAATTCACCACATAAAATAATGAAAACAAAGCAATGCATGCAAGCATGCAAAATATTATGTTATTGAAAAGTGGTTTGTAACAAGGTTCTAAGCATTTCAAAACACCTACTGGTCATTTATAAAAGTGGCAAAACATTTAAAATCAAGTTAGTGAAAATAGCCCTTTTAAATCATTTTTGTGTTGCTAGAAATGATTTTATTTAAAGGAATAATTTCTAGTGTTAGACAAATATATTTTTAATTCCAAATGTTAGTGTTTATGGTCATAGGGTTCAAAAAAAACCATTTGTAAAAGGTTTTACTCAAAAATCATTTTTAGAACAATTTTTATACACAAAATAGTCCTACAAATGTTTCTGCAAAAGCACCTAATTTTTCAGAAGCAGAATACTAAAATAAGGTCTTAGTCGCAAAGTTTACATTTTTCTGATTCCATTGATATAAAATTTGTAATTTTTGGCCAAGCAGAACAAAAGTTATGATTTTTGCAAGTTTAATCATTCAAAACCATTTTCTGGATTTTTAGACAGATAGAACTAGCCACGCGTCATGTTCCTATTGGACGATACTATTTCATTCGGATCAAACAACATGGGGCGTTGGATTTCAGTAGATCTGTATGGCTCAGATAAAAAAAACGATTCGCCCAAGATCTAATCTACACCTTGCGATCTGCATCTAATGGCTCAGAGTGCATCGACCAGAGATGGGCGGCGCTGGCAACGTTGCGCGGCGGTGGCGTGTCTAGTGGCGGTGGTCCGGCGAATCTAGGAAGCATGGGAGGGGAAGGAGGGGCTCACCGGGTTCGCCGTGGCGATTAGATGCTCAAGGTGGCAGCAGGATGGACAGGGGCGCATGAAGTTGTCGTGGATTGCTCACCGGAGTTGTCACTGGCGTCGGACACGCACGACCTTCGTCGGAGGTGAGGCTACATGGCTTGCCAAGGAAAAATAAGGGTCGCGTTACATGTGCAAGAAAACATTGATTGCACGAGCGTCAACGAGGGGAAGAGGGGCGGCCAGAACTCACCAGGGGAACTCGCCGGAGTCGAGACAGACTACGGTGGCGCACGGGCGAAGACGGAGCCGATGTTCTAGGGCACGGGCGAGCAAGTGGGGACTCCTGGCAGGTGTGCAAGACGATGGCGAGCACGTCTATGTGCACTAGGGGCAAGGTGGTGGCTGTGTTTGCCAGAATCGATGTTGGAGCTTGCTGGAGACTACGGCGGTGCGAGGTCAAATCGAGGCAGCCTAGTGGCTCACGGGCACGACATCTGATGGGAAATGGAGAGGGGAGAGGGGTGGTTAAGAGGGCACGGTCGCGGGGCGGATTCATTGTGGCGTTAACGTGAATTAATTAGATTAAAGTTCGAGCAGAAACGGCGAGGGAAGATGGGCGAGGTCAGCGGGGTGGATACGACGATGAGCTGGCAGTGGTGGGGTCGCGAAGTCAGCGAGGTGTGGGTTGATTCGCGGGTTAGAAAAGGACGGGCAGAGAGAGGGGAGGTGCCAGGTGAGCTGGGAGTTCGGCTTGCTGGGCCTGCTGGGCTGGATAGGTTAGTTGGGCAGGTTCTTTCCCTTTTTTTGTTCTGAAACCTTTTTCTTTTTCTATTTCTATTTTCTTTTTTCTATTCAAACCATTTGATTTCGAACTAATTTGAATTCAGATTAATTCCAAATTTCTTTAGTAGGTTTTAATCAAGTTATGTGTTGATTAATTAACTCACTTTGGAATATTTTCAAATATTCTCTTATGATTCATTATTTATTTAGTTTAGGCAATTTGTCTTTATTTAACTAAAATTGAATATGGTTCAAACCCATATTTTTTATTCAAATAATTATCTATTCTTTTCAAGTTAATTAGATAACTTTTAATCCATTTTGGCAATTTCAATTATTTTTCTCATGATTTAATTAATCATTTATATTAGGAATTTTGTCTTCATTCAAATAAAATCGAATATGGTTAAAGGCCATATAATTTTATTTAAATAATCATTTATTCCTTTATTTTATTTAGTAAAATTTTATTCCATTTTCTTATGGATTTAATTCAAGATTTGCAATTATTTCTTATTTAATTATTTCTTTCTTTATATTATAAAATCCATATCTTTTTATTTATAGTTCCAAAATTGGTGATTCCAATTTGTATAATTTTATTTAATATTTGTTTATATTTTTAAATCCTTTTAGGATTATTTTTCTCACAATATAGTGCTGATTTTTAGTTAGGAGCTTTATTAGCTTTGGAATTTATTTCCTTTCATCTTATTAAATTCATAAGTTTTTATCCATGGCTCCAAAATGAATGAAACCAATTTCTATGGTTTTATAATATTCTTGTTTAACATTTTTGATCATTTAGAAATATTTTTTGTTAACTTTTATATGGAATAAATCCATAGTCTTGGGGTGATCTCGAATGATGATTTCTCCCATTAGGGTTTAGAGTTTTGGTTTACTTTTCCAAGTGTTTAAATTCAAAATTCATTCCACGCATGAATTCATTTAATTCTTTAAATATTTGTTTGTTGTCTTTTCATTCAAATTTTGTTCAAGCAGGGTTTTGATGTTTCCATTTAGAAGCAAAAAATTTATTTTCACCCTAAATTTCAACATTTGTTTCTTTTGTTTATTTATTTTTCACATTTCAAAATTTGGAAAATTGTGGGATGTGACAACCACAGTCATCCTTCCCTTCTTCAGCTCTTTGATTTCATGTCTCATCTGTAGAATCAAACCTGGTGGCACATGGGTTCGGCTGAACTTGAGTTTTGTCAACACCCGGAACTTGAATTTCGTATCACAACCCTGTTGTGGTCAAGTCAAAGTCATGATTCATTTCATAAGTCGTTTTGAAAACATCTGACGACGGAATAGTATGGCCAGTCCAACTGTCCATAACCGTGGACACGGCTATTCGAACAGTTTGACACTCTGTAGAGGTGGTACACTTTCACCACAACATTCGATACATCCGTCAGGAACAATCCTGAATTCACCATACTCAGTATGTAGATAATCAATCCTAACCTTTCAATTACACTCCCTAGTATAGACACCTCTCCTATGAGTTTGGCCTCCCAACCATGACCAACTGTCATCTTGGGTACTGCACAGGTGGACAATCTTCACAAGGTAGCCTCAGCTCAAACCTTGTCCGCAAGGGAACCCATACTAAGGTATATAAATTTCCAGTCAAGCCCTACCCAAATTTCGGGTATTGTGGTTGTACCGTAAAATTGGAATGGTATCGCATCCGAACACAACCATCAGTTTTATAAAGGGCTAAGGCTCATGCCTCACTATTTTCATCATCAAAATCATCTAGTGTTCATAACACATGTCAAAACATTTTAGTAGAATGACTCATCATTCTAAGGTTTTCATAATCATTGTCACCAAGTATTCCCATCTAAAGTGATAAAGTTTCATGCTTAGCACTAGCATCTACAAGTAGGGGTGAACACTAATGAGGGGTGGTAAACAAGTGTGGATGATCTAAGTTCAATCTCATGCCTCAGGATGACATCAAGATTATCTAACTTAGGGTAAGTTTTATGCTCTTTATGCTACCTTTAATAATCTTTCTAAGCTCTACAATTTACCAAATAAACTTAACTAGAAAGCTTTGATAAAGAAATAAAATACTAAGCTTGCAAGTAAAACTAGGATTGGGTTTGAAGTAGTGTAAGCTTTCTAAGTTGCAAGTGTAAGCTTGCTTAGATAGCTTGCCTTGTGCAGAGCAGTGGTTGAAGTTCTCCTCGGCTTCTTCCTCGTAGTATTCTCCTTCCTCCTCGTATCCTTGGTCTGTACTAGCGTCTATAAATAAATACGAGGTACACAATCACCAAACAATACTTAACTACTTTTATTTGTCACACTATGGTTTTCACTAAATGATCAAGCATCATCACAAACATTACAATCATCAAAGCACTTGTATTATTTATTTTATTTTTGAAAAGTAATTTCTACTCATTGAAAAACTACTTAAGATTTAATATTCTCCAACTAAAACATGGGATCAGGTTGACACATCTCATCACCACATATTTCAGTACATGGGAATGTGATTTAAAGTGGTGTCATAATTTAATAAGGTTTACGATTTAAAGTGGTGACTAGAATTGCCTATGAGGCATTCTTTTATAACTTGTTCATTATTTCTGCAAGTAAACCATGATATTTTATATATTCAGAAAGTTCTAGTTAAATGTGATTTCTGAGAGTTGGAATCAACTCAAAAGCTTTTGTGGTCGAATTTTTAAAAATGTTTGAATGCAGAAAAGCTTGCCTTGTTATTTTTACTGTAGGTGATCCATAATTCCAAATGGTTTGAATCTAACGGGCTTGGATTACGAATTCTAGTACCTTTCTAACAAAATTGGTTTCATGCAATTTGGTATAGAACTAGGTTTGAAACTGTCACATCCCAAGTTTTTAGAAATTGGGACTAGAAAAAAATTGCATTTGCATGATATTCATCAGCATTGCATTGCATACTTGCATCAAGAAAAATCTCTAAATATAAATAAAGTACTAAAACCCTAAATAGTATATGCCACTTTGTTCCTAAAGGGAAATAAATTGGCTTTATAAAAACCCATTGTTGCTAAGGCAGCGATTATTGATAATTATAGCCTAATAAGATCCAATTAATATTACAAAATTTGAGAAACAAAATTGAGCTCATTTGGAGCTATTATGAAAAAGTTATGAAATAAATACATACACATAAAGATATAAATAAAATGAAATATACAAGTATTTATAAATCCACTACTTCCAAACTAGTAAAAAGATTACAAATTTGATCCTATAATGATCTATTCAATTTTAGAAAAATTTAGAAACAAGAATCATGTTATTTGGAGTTCATATGCAAAAGATATGAGGGAAACAAATAAATAAAAAAAGAAAAAAAAACTAACGGGCCGGCCCAGCTAGCCAGCCGACCGGACCCAAGGAGCCACGCGTACAGGATCGATCCTAGGTGCTTTAAAATGCGTGCAAAATAGTTTTTGTCAAACCTATCTCTATTCAAACTCTTATAATTTTTTATTTGCAACTCTGAATCGACTTTCATTTGTTTCTACTTGTTCCCTACTCCAAGACCTATCTCTACACCATCCTAAATCTCCATATAAACTCGTGGAGCCACAGCTGTACGAGTTTCCCTTCTCGAAATCCCGAATCTACACATGCCCGAATCTTATTTCGCTTTTTAACCCATCTAGACTTCGTTTTTTGCCTTCGGCCAAAAAACAAAAGTTGTAGATCTCGTGGAAATCTTTCTATCTCGACAAACCTCACCTCTTTTCATCCACCACAACCGGAGAATTTCGTACCACAATATTTCAGATATGACGGTGTAAATCCTAGATGTACTCGCGCTCGTTTCTTCAAATCCAAATTTCTTTGGTGAGAAGGTAGGACTAATGATTCCCCACAACTTTCATGTTTTAAGTTTTTCAATTTGACCTACGGATTTGTCTCTCTAACACAGATCTATTTCTTGTCTATGCTAAGCCAAAATCGGGTCAATCTTCTCTCCTAACCACTGGATCTCATCCCAACGGCCAGGATTAGATCGATTCCATGAAGGGGTACGAGCCAACCAGATATCGCCACGTGTTAACGCCAGGTTAGCCCCGCGTCCCAGTCAGTAGAGAATATTCCCAGGGAATATTCCCTGTAGATTTGAAATTAAATTTAATTTGCAGAAAATTGTGTAAACTTGCAAAAATCATATAAAAAGATCCGTAGATCCAAAAATAGCAAATAGTATATCAATGGATTCAGAAAAACGTGTAGAATATTAATATGGCATTAGATTCAACCTTTACAGTATGCATTTACTGCAGTAACTTAATTAGTTTTAATGGTCTTTTAGGTTAATAAATTCATAGGAAATTATCTGTAACTCCGAAAAATATGAACAATATAGCAAATTGAAGCTACTATAATGTAGATTAATAATATCTGGTTGGATCCAGCCTTTGCAGATTATTTACCCCGTAGTGATTTAATTAGTTTTAATGGATTTAGAAATCATTAAATTCATAGTAAATTATTTGCATATCATGAAAATATAAATGATATACCGATGGAAAGCAGGTTCCATGTAGATCATCAATATGCAAAAGTTTCAGGCAAATACTTTAAGGTTTCGCAACAATTAAATAAATAGATTAATGGCTTATTTAGAGTATTAAAATCATAGTAATTTGAATACTGCTCAGAAAATTACAAATAATTTGTCGCTAGAATCACAATTCTGTGGAGATTACAGATATAATTTTAGTTTGATTTTTAGGCAAGAGAAACTATATGAATCATTTAAAACCCATTAAACACTATTTAAATCATACAAAAAGACCTATAACTCCGATTAGGGTGAATCCAATGCCAACTGGTTCGTATTAACGTCCTCCATCCAGTAAACCCAAGAAACAAATTTAATTCCACAGTTAGAACAAGCATTATAACAGAACTATTAAAAACCCTATATTGGCAAGTAATTATTAATAACAAGTACTCCATTGCATTAATTGGCTCTCGCATGCATCATATACTTCAGTATTGTTTAGATAACTAAAGTAACAACCATTGTGACTTATTAAATTGCCATGCATGCATTTTTTGCATTTGTTTGATCTCTATGTGCTATTGTTTATGTTGTATGCAATTGTTTGATCGATAGATTGCGAGGAGTGCAGTGTGTGTGATTTCTACGAGTGCTTGAACGACTCCAACAACTATCAAGGAAAGTAGATGCTACCTTGTTCATGATGTTGTCCTACTATTTTCAATGCATTGTCGTGTATTTTGTAGATGCATGTGTTGGATATTACTATCGCTATGCTATGTCCTATTATGTGGTAGGGCTTTCCTGTAGATGAGCCACCGTTGGTAGATGTGCGTAGCCATGATATGATGAATGAGGGCTGGGTTACATCACTGAGAGTTGTTTCTAAATATGTTGGTTTGCGAAAACTAAAAACAACTTAATCAATGAACCTCCTGGGTATGATGGGATTGATAATTTTTGGTGGTATCATTGCGGAAAGGCACCCATGTATCAAGAGAAAATTATTTTCTTCTTTATTTTGTAGCTTACGTGTGCAACCATGTGCCAATAATGGAATTGAAGGTTGGTTGGACTCAGTAGGTTGTGGTAACTCGAACCCACGAATCCAGAGATGTAGAATTTTGGTAGGTTGGACCGGTGCGTGTCGGGTTTGGGGAGCTACTTCCCAAATGGTCCCTTCTTGGACTTCTCCCTATCATCACCCAATATGAGAGTGGTGGTACGAGCTGGGCTGGCCAAGTCACATGGGTAAAGTGTACTAACCCCCTTGAGGGTGTATAAACTAATCGATTAGCCGTGTCCCCGGTTATGGACATCTGAGTTGCTTGATATTGAGTTCATGACATGTTTCTCGCTCATTCTAATTTCATAATTGCTTTAATGTTGATGGGTTAACTTAATTGGGATCTTTTCAAAGAAAATCAAAAACTATTTATGAAAGTAGGACAAAGGTGTTTGCAAATGCGAGCTAGCCACAGCCCCACTTGCCAAATATGCATGTAGATGTTAGTTCTATTGTCTCCTTTAATAGCTCTACTTGCCATACATTCCAAGTATTGACCCTTGGGGGCTGCTATGTTTTATGTTGCAGGTTATGTTTCTGATTCTGAGTGATCGAATAGGTCACGATACTCCACTCAACAGTTGTTTGCCTGTGGCACAATTGAAGATGGAGCCTATCAATTGTTTATGCTTCTGTATGCTACTTTATATTGAGCTAGCCTTAAGCTAGGCATTATTGTAATAATTGCAAATTATGGATCAATTCGTAATTTATGATGCACTGTTAAACTCTTTGGTATTCATCTGTACTATGTGTGCCAGTGAATCGATCCAGGGATTGGCACTATACACATGAACTCAGCCTTATCAGGTGAGGGTGTTACAGGATGGTATCAGAGAAGCGCGTTGACTGTAGGATCGTGACCTAGCAATGGAATAGGAAAGCCAATGAAATTACAAACACTATTTGATTCTATCTATTCTATTCTTACATTTCTTTCTAGTATCTTCTTATCTTTTCAATTCTCATACTCTTCTATTTTATGATATAGAAGGAAGAATCTCTCTAGTAATGAACTCATAATTTTGTAACTATTAGATTCTTGTAATCCTTCATCTATCTTTTCTAATCTTATCTTGTTCAAACTTGTAGATGAACACTTGTGCAAGATTAAAGAATAGTTAGATGATGACCACCATATAGTTTGATATGATCTCGTTTAGATATAGCAATCGATTGTTGTAAGAACTTGTTTGATAGTTGATTTATTATATTTAAGTTGTGCTATTTGATACCTTAAAGTTCCAGAATATTTTTGTGAGATTCCATAATATATTAATGAAGGTTTTGATTAGAAATTCGTGATATTTTCGCTGCAGTTTTCTGCTGAACCTTCTATACTGTACGATTTTTCATATTTTTTGGTACGTGGGAAAAATCTGAAAAAAGAGGATTTGGTGCGAAACTTCCTGTACTATATGTACACAAATTGGCTAAAATTCCTGATGATTTTAAGGTGCCCAGAAAAATTCGTGAACACTGTTGTAGTTTCAGGACAAATTCTGTCCATTACTTTTATGATTGTAGGTTCACCCCCAAACGAATAGTAGTCAATGGAAAACTATTTTGTGGATGGTATGCCACTAAAACAAAACTTCTGGAACATAAACAAAACTATTTTGGATTGAGTGTTGTTTTGGTTGATTGAGTGCTTGTGTGCTAATTGCTTGATTCATATAGTTATGGGTAGTATTATTTCTCTAGTCTTTCTATCTATATCTCGTCTATGCTATACCAATAGATACTATTTATCATCAACCCACTGAAATTGGAGCACATAATTTTCCCACTAGCTTAATTATATTGGATTCACATGACATAGTAGTAATAGTAGACATCGACTGGATGGTTAAATAAGAAGCTCGAATTGTTGGTGCACAACTTGATACTACACTCACAATCCTAGAGGGAGGAAGAACAAGATATAGTTTATCAACTAGCCTTGGAGATGCCAAGTTTAATTTTCTTAAGGGGGTTAGCCTCGACAACAATACCCATAACCTTGCTAGCCATTCTGAATCTTGGGACGAGATTCATCTTAAGGGGGTTAGTCTGTCACATCCCAAGTTTTTAGAAATTGGGACTAGAAAAAAATGCATTTGCATGATATTCATCAGCATTGCATTGCATATTTGCATCAAGAAAAATCTCTAACTATAAATAAAGAACTAAAACCCTAAATAGTATATGCCACTTTGTTCCTAAAGGGAATTAAATTGGCTTTATAAAAATCCATTGTTGCTAAGGCAGCGATTATTGATAATTATAGCCTAAAAAGATCCAATTAATATTACAAAATTTGAGAAACAAAATTGAACTCATTTGGAGCTATTATGAAAAAGTTATGAAATAAATACAAACACATAAAGATATAAATAAAATGAAATATAAAAGTATTTATAAATCCACTACTTCCAAACTACTAAAAAGATTACAAATTTGATCCTATAATGATCTATTCAATTTTAGAAAATTTTAGGAACAAGAATCGTGTCATTTGGAGTTCATATGCAAAAGATATGAGGGAAACAAATAAATAAAAAAGAAAAAAAAGAAAAAAAACTAACGGGCCGGCCCAGCTAGCCAGCCGACCGGACCGAAGGAGCCACGCGCGTACAGGATCGATCCTAGGTGCTTTAAAAAGCGTGCAAAACAGTTTTTGTCAAACCTATCTCTATTCAAACTCTTATAACTTTTTATCTACAACTCCGAATCGACTTTTGTTTGTTTCTACTTGTTCCCTACTCCAAGAACTATCTCTACACCATCCTAAATCTCCATATAAACTCGTGGAGCCACAGCTGTACGAGTTTCCCTTCTCGAAATCCCGAATCTACACATGCCCGAATCTTATTTCGCTTTTTAACCCATCTAGACTTCGTTGTTTGCCTTCGGAAAAAAACCGAAAGTTGTAGATCTCGTCGAAATCTTTCAATCTCGACAAACCTCACCTCTTTTCATCCACCACAGCCGGAGAATTTCGCACCGCAATATTTCAGATATGACGGTGTAAATCCCAGATGTACTCGCGCTCGTTTCTTCAAATCCAAATTCCTTTGGTGAGAAGGTAGGACTAATGATTCCCCATAACTTTCATGTTTTAATTTTTTCAATTGACCTACGGATTTGTCTCTCTAACACAGATCTAATTCTTGTCTATTTTGAGCCAAAATCGGGTCAATCTTCTCTCCTAACCACTGGATCTCATCCCAACGGCCAGGATTAGATCGATTCTGCGAAGGGGTACGAGCCAACCGGATCTCACCACATGTTAACACCAGGTCTGCCCCGCGTCCCAGTCAGTATAGAATATTCCCCCCTGTAGATTTGAAATTGAATTTAATTTGCATAAAATTGTGTAAACTTGCAAAAATCATATAAAAAGATCCGAAGATCTAAAAATAGCAAATAATAGATCAATGGATTCAGAAAAACGTGTAGAATATTAATATGGCATTATATTCAACCTTTACAGTATGCGTTTACTGCAGTAACTTAATTAGTTTTAATGGTCTTTTAGGTTAATAAATTCATAGGAAATTATCTGTAACTCCAAAAAATATGAACAATATATCAAATCGAAGCTACCATAATGTAGATTAATAATATCTGGTTGGATCCAGCCTTTGCGGGGTATTTACCCCGTAGTGATGTAATTAGTTTTAATGGCTTTAGAAGTCATTAAATTCATAGTAAATTATTTGGATATCAAGAAAATATAAATTATATACCGATGGAAAGCTGGTTCCATGTAGATCATCAATATGCAAAAGTTTCAGGCAAATACTCTAAGGTTTCGCAACAATTAAATAAATAGTTTAATGGCTTATTTAGAGTATTAAAATCATAGTAATTCGAATACTGCTCAGAAAATTACAAATAATATGTCCCTAGAATCACAATTCCATGGAGATTACAGATATAATTTTAGTTTGATTTTTAGGCAAGAGAAACTATATGAATCATTTAAAACCCATTAAACACTATTTAAATCATACAAAAAAAATTATAACTCCGATTAGGGTGAATCCAACGCCTACTGGTTCGTATTAACGTCCTCTATCCAGTAAACCCGAGAAACAAATTTAGTTCCACAGTTAGAACATGCGTTACAGCAGAACTATTAAAAACCCTATATTGGCAAGTAATTATTAATAACAAGTACTCCATTGCATTAATTGGCCTCTCGCATGCATCATATACTTTAGTATTGTTTATAGAACTAAAGTAACAACCATTGTGACTTATTAAATTGTCATGCATGTATTTGTTGCATTTGTTTGATCTCTATGTGTTATTGTTTATGTTGTATGCAATTTTTTGATCGATAGATTGCGAGGAGTGCAGTGTGTGTGATTGCTACGAGTGCTGGAACGACTCCAACAACTATCAAGGCAAGTAGATGCTACCTTGTTCATGATGTTGTCCTACTATTTTCAATGCATTGTCGTGTATTTTGTAGATGCATGTGTAGGATATTACTATCGCTATGCTATGACCTATTATGTGGTAGGGCTTTCCTATAGATGAGCCAACGTTGGTAGATGTGCTTAGCCATGCTATAATGAACGAGGGCTGGGTTACATCACTGAGAGTTATTTCTAAATATGTTGGTTTGCGAAAACTAAAAACAACTTAATCAATGAACCTCCTGGGTGTGATGGGATTGATAATTTTTATGGTATCATTGCGGAAAGGCACCCAGGTATCAAGAGAAAATGATTGGCTTCTTTATTTTGTAGCTTACATGTACAACAATGTGCCAATAATGGAATGGGCGGTTGGTTGGACTCAGTAGGTTGTGGTAACTCGAACCCACGTATCCAGAGATGTAGAAATTTGGTAGGTTGGACCGGTGCGTGTCGGGTTTGGGGAGATACTTCCCGAACGGTCCCTTCTTGGACTTCTCCCTATCATCACCCAATATGAGAGTGGTGGTACGAGCTGGGCTGGCCAAGTCACATGGGTAAAGTGTACTAACCCCTTGAGGGTGTATAAACTAATCGATTAGCCGTGTCCCCGGTTATGGACATCTGAGTTGCTTGATATTGAGTTCATGACATGTTTATCGCTCATTCTAATTTCATAATTGCTTTAATGTTGATGGGTTAACTTAATTGGGATCTTTTCAAAGAAAATCAAAAACTGTTTATGAAAGTAGGACAAAGGTGTTTGCAAATGCGAGCTAGCCACAGCCCCACTTGCCAAATATGCATGTAGATGTTAGTTATATTGTCTCCTTTAATAGCTCTACTTGCCATACATTCCAAGTATTGACCCTTCGGGGCTGCTATGTTTTATGTTGCAGGTTATGTTTCCAATTCTGAGTGATCGAATAGGTCGCGATACTCCACTCAACAGTTGTTCGCCAGTGGCACAATTGAAGATGGAGCCTATCAATTGTTTATGCTTCCGTATGCTACTTGATATTGAGCTAGCCTTGAGCTAAGCATTATTGTAATAATTGCAAATTCTGGATCAATTCGTTATTTATGATGCACTGTTAAACTCTTTGGTATTCATCTGTACTGTGTGTGCCAGTGAACCGATCCAGGGATTGGCACTATACACATGAACTCAGCCTTATCAGGCGAGGGTGTTACAAAAACTAAATGAATAAACCTAAATTCAAACTACTGGGTCACGCGGGAATGTAAATGGGTCGGCCCATGGTGCACAGCGCGCGCGGGTGAGTTTAAGTGGTTGTCCGCACCAGTCAGCGAGACAGGGGGTGCAAAGCGGTACGGGGCAATCTAAACCACACGATCAACTTCTAATTGAACGACTGCAACTTATCGTATCCGTCGGGCAACTCCAGCGAGACAAAACCCTAGCCTGGCCAGTGGGGGTATATGGGGGATCACCAGGGCTTAGGCGAGGGTCGGCGACGGGGGAGAACGACGAAGTCGACGACGGCGAACGTCCCGATACTGGTGGCTTCTCCTGGGGCGGCTTCAATCGCTGGCTCCATTCTTACCCCTCCACGGAAGACTCCGTCCAAATTCCGGTGACCTTCTGCTCGCCTTACTCCGGGGATGAGGTAGGGTGGTTCTGAGAGAGAGGGGAGTGTGTTGGTGTGAATAAATCGAATGGGGGTGGCCTCTATTTATAGTGCCAAGAGGTGACCGAAGGGCACGGGTGGAGCTCGTCGTGGTCGTCGTCACAGTGGGATAATGTCATGGGAGACGGTAGGAGCGGAGCTGTGCTCCCTGCGAAGCTTAACGACATGGTCATGAGGCGTGGGGCGGTGCAATACGGTAGGAATGCTACGGTGCTCTGGGCGGGTCCGATGGGAATTTTAATGGCGCACGGTCTCTCCTGGTCATGCGGTGATGAATGGGCGTCTCCTGGCGGTTCCTGGGACGGTGGTGATCACCCACGCAAGCGGCGAGGGCTGCGCACGGTCTGTGGGCGTGTGTCGAGTGCGGTGCTCTGGCGCGCTCTCGGCATGGCATAGGGGCATAGGGCACGGCGGTTTTAGGGTGGTCCAGTGGCTGGAAGGGCGTTGGCGTTGGACAGGGGGTGGCGATGGATGGTGGTCAATGTCCCAGACAAGGTGGCTAGGCTTGGTGCTCCTCCTAGCTTGCTGTCGTCCATGGGGTGGCAAGGTGAGGCTCGACATGCTCACGATTGATGGCAATGGCAAGCTCATAGTGTGCTAAAGATTGTTTACTAAGCTAGATGATCTACTAATAGCCTGTTGTGAGCTAGAGAGGGAACAAGTTAGGCCAAAAACACTGCTCACAATAGTGTTTGTTTTTTGTTTGATTTGTGTTTGCAAGGTGTTTGATGAAATGGCCGAAAGAGATTTGAATTTGAATTTTTGGTTCAAACTTGGTGGGTTTAATAGTTACATACTAGGTAGTCTCTGGTTAGTTGGTTTTTTCAAGGGGTACTGGTTTGGTTGGTGGTTGAGAATTGGTGATCTTCACATATGGTAAAGATTCAATTTTGAATTGTCATTTGAATCAGGTTGCCAAATGTTTCTGTAAGTTTGAAAGGTGGTATTTGGTTCACTTTTACTTGGTCTAGCAAGGGGTGAAAGAATTGGAATTATTTCTGTTTGAAATCCTGGACTGGAAACACTCAAAGTGGCCTAGTGAGCAAGATTGGCAAAAATGACCATTTGCTTATTTTGTTTCTGCTTGGATTTGATTTAGATGATGTTGTTTTCATCTTTGAACCATTCCTTGCTATTTTCATCAATCACACAAGTCCATGCATGCATTCATACAATCATCACATACACACATGCATTCATATGATGTTGATTAACAAAAGTTTTTGTTAACCCCAATTTTGGTGATTGGAATTTTATAATAATTGTTCAATATTTTTGGGATGTTACAAGTTTGAAATCATCCCAAGCCATCATATGTCCTCCATTCATGGTACAAACGCTATTCCACCAAGCTCTTGCATCACCTGCCAGATAATGGGTGGCAAACAGTACTTTCTCATTGGCCTCCACTCCTGCGACCTCTAAGTTGTTCTCCATGGTCTGCATCCAGTCATTATCATCTAATGGCTCTTCAGACTTACTAAATATGGAGGGATTGGTATTTTTAAAGTTCTTGAGCTTCGATCCATGGTTATCCTGGTTTCCATGGCCTTGATTATTATGGGCTATCTGAGCTATCTGTTGAAGGGTGGATAAATTAGCTTGACGATCAGCTCTTCCAGCTTCACGGTCAGCAACCAACATTTGTAGGATTTGCAGCACTGGATCCTGAGATGAACTGATCCCTCCGCGAGGCATATGAAGATTGAGGTATATCATGAGACAAGAGGGAAATTTTTAAGGTTCATGGATTTGTTTTTGAAAAGCTTTTAACTTTGAGTTTGACTCTGGTTTTGCCAACTAGCAATTTTCTTTCATTCATTCATAGCACCCAATACAAACACACACCACACTAGGGTAACAGATGGTTTTAGGAACCATTCTGTGAAGCTACGATACAGTGGGACCGGATACAACTCACACATATGATAGTGCCCTATTGTGACTACTCATCATCAATGAATGCAGAATCATCATCATCAGTGTGTAAGTCCATGTCGAGGTTCTCAAGGTAGTCATCATCATCACTAAGATATGAGTAGGCATATCCACGGACATATTCCCCTTTGTTCTCCCTCTCCTCAAGCTGCATGTCCCACTCATGGATGGTCTCCTCCAAAGATGACACCTTGTGATGAAGGCAGGAAATGATGCGATCCTTCTTGTCACGCAGACGGCAAAGTGACTTGTGCTCGTTCACAAGGATGGAGGGGGTCTGGTCCTTCCTTACTGCAATGGCATGGTTGTGGTTGGTGTAGGCGCGGGCATTGTCCAACTCCTTCTGCCTATCATACAACATGAAGTTGAGATGATCCACCTGATGCTTCAGATCCGGATGGCCTGGCACCTCCAATAGCTGTCCCATAGAATCACTCCTTGCGTAGTAAGCAAAGAGAGTGCCATTGATCTGGTTGATGTTTTGCCCACACAGACAGGCAAGAGCCTCTTGCATATCCCTTGTGAGTCCGTCTAGCTAGTTGTTCTCCCTCAAGCTGAATTGGATCTTCTTTGAGGTGGGTGCCTCCATCTTGCCTCTGAGATCTGCAACTATCAGCCACTGTAGTTCTCCTCCTTCTGATCATTGAGTTGTGCCCCAAAGAACTCGGGGTGTGGGCGTTCAATAAATTCCGAGAGTTGGCTTAATTCTCGCTCGAAGATGAGTTCTCCTCCGTTTCCCAACTGGTAGAACTTGCTACACTTGACTTCCATCTATAAGAATGTAGGATGAGTAGGTTAGTGGGGTGATCAAGTGTGTCCAATTTTATGTAGGATTGCAAGAATTTTTTAGGAACATGAATTTTCTTGAAAGCATCTCAGGGATCAGAATGAGAATAGGTTTTCATAAATACTCACTTCTTTTGTTTTGAAACTAAGTTTTTGATTCCAACGTCCATTCTAACTACGGTATCCTATGGTCAGGATGGCTGTGATACCAACTTGTCAACACCCGGATTTTTAATCCCAGATGCCTGTTATTCCATAACTCGCAATCCCAGGATTATTATTTTTGCGAGACATAACATAATTGGTACCACGGTACATCATCCATTACAAACCATAATAAAGGTCTTACAAATAAAGGATCTCATAATCCAGTCTTAATACAATCAACGCAGCAGAAATTAAATGTAGCGGGGTTTCATCTTCAGGGTCACAGGCAATGCTGATGATGGGAGATGATCCTAGTTGTCATAGACCTCCTATTGTCCATTATCCTGGTAGTCCTCCTCGTAGTATGGCCATGGGAATAGCTAGGGACAAATCTATGAGTACTCTTTAAGTACTCACAAACTATCACTAACAAGTAATGTAGTTCGAGTAGGAATCCTAAGCTCTAGGTTTATTTGCAAAAAGGAAGTTTTATTTCATACTGAGTTCAGAAGTAAATAAAACTAGTTTAATGTTCTGCAACATCTAAGTGGGAACTTAGTTTTCATGTTCATAACCCTATTGTGGCCAAGTCAAAGTCATAGTTCATTTCACAAGTCATTCTGAAAACATCTGATGACGGAACAGTATGGCCACTCCAACTATCCATGACCGCGGACGCGGCTATTCGAATAGTTTGAAACTCTGCAGAGGTGGTACACTTTAACCACAAAATTCGATACATCTGTCAGGGATAACCCTAAATCATCATACTTGGTATGTGGATAATCAATCCTAACCTTTCAATTACACACCCTAGTATAGGCACCTCCCCTATGTGTTTGGCCTCCCAACCATGACCATCTGTCATCTTGGGTATTGCATAGGTGGACATTCATCACGAGTTAGCCTCAGCTCAACCTCTTTCCCCAAGGGAACCCATACTAAGACATATAAACTTCCAGTTAAGCCCTACCCAATTCAGGTATTGTGGTTGTACGGTAAAATTGGAATGGTATCGCATCCGAACCCAACCATCAGTTTTTATAAAGGGCTAAGGCTCATGCCTCAACATTTTCATCATCAAATCCTCTTGTGTTCATAACAAATGTCAAAACATTTCAATAGAACGAATATTCATTCCAAGGTTTTCATAATCATTTTCATGAAGTATTCCCATCTAATGTGATCAACTTTTATGCTTAGCACTAGCCACTAAAGTTGAGGGTATTCACTAATGAGGGGTGCTAGTCAAGTGTGACTATCCAAATCTAGCCTTATGCCTTTTGATGACATCTATTTCTAACTACTTAGGCTTAGTTTTATGCTCTTTATGCTGTCTATAGTATTTTTCCAAAAACTCACAAGTCACTCGGTAAGGTTAAAGAACTTTGGTAAAGATAAAAGGATAAAGCTTGCAAGTAAAACTGGGAATTGCTATAATCAAGGTTGCATAACCAAAGCTGCTAATGCATCTTGCATAGGTTATGTTGCATTAGATAGATTGCATACTGGGCCGGCCCAACTGCACTGCGTGCGCGCAGCGGGCTGCTGACAGGGGGGTCCCGCTAGTCAGCGGCTCTATCTAACCGAAGTGGTATGTTTAAATCTAGGCCCTACGATTAGACTAAGATCTATGGCCCATGTTCGTCATCTCCGCCGCACAGCTCCAGCAAGACAGAACCCTAACGGCGACGGTGGGGGTTTATAGCGGCTTACCATGGCTCTAGCTATGGTCGGCGATGGGGGAAAACGATGTTGTAGATGATGGCAGTTCGAACGGTGGTCGCGGCAGCTCCTGGGGTGGCTCTCACAGGCTCCTCTTCTCCTCTACAACGGTGGACTCCGGCCAAATTCTGGCAGGCTGGTGCTCGCCTTGCTCCGGGGAGAGGTGTGTGAGGTTCTATGAGGAGTGGGGAGTGAGATAGTGTGAAGAATGAGGGCTGGGGTGGCCTCTATTTATATACCGGCAATAGGGACCGAGCGGGGTGGTGCGGGCTCGTCGGTGACGATGATACAGGGGGGATAACGACATGGCTGAGGGCATAGGACGGTGCGGTGTTTCCTGGTGATCCTCGCACGCTTAATGGATCAGCATGGGGCGGTCGAGGATGGTCGGGAGAGGTCCGGGCTCTACGCGGAACCGGCGGTGTTCGAGATGGTGTAAAGGGCTACTAGTCGCACGGCGGCGAACGGGCATGTCTGGGGGGTAGCTAGGCTCATGGCGAGTGCAGGCACGCGCGGTGAAGGCGAGGCGCGACATGTGCGCGTGTGTCGGCTGCGGCGCTCTGGCACGCTCTCGGCATGGCGATAGAGAAATGGGCGTTGCGTTTCTCGGGTGGTCCACAGCTGTGCTGCAATCGAGGGGTGGACATGGAATGGCGGTGGATGGTGGCCTGGCTCCTAGACATCATGGACGGGCGCGGGGCGGCTTGTGGCGAGTTTTCCATGCTCGACTAGCAAGGACGGCTCGGGTGGCGCGGCACTAGCGCATCAGCGAAGAAGGGGGCTAGTCTGTTGGGTTGCTAGCTATTGGGGGAGACTAGGGGAGTTAGTGAGGGCTAGTAGTTGCGACAATTGGTAGACAAAGCATTGATCAAGAAGAGTAATAGTTTGGCAGCTATTACTATGCTCACTAGGTGTTTGATGAAATGGCCGCATCAATTCAAAGTTTGAATTTTTGGGTGAATTTTGGTGAGTGATCTTTTCATAAGCTTGAGTGTCTAAGGTTGGTAGGGTTTTCCAAGGGGAATTGGTTTGGTTGGTTTTTGAGAAATTGCCATCTTAGT
This sequence comes from Avena insularis, assembly GCA_023614405.1. Classification (NCBI taxonomy): domain Eukaryota; kingdom Viridiplantae; phylum Streptophyta; class Magnoliopsida; order Poales; family Poaceae; genus Avena; species Avena insularis. Next base: position 152,419,258 of record CM042687.1, read on the forward strand.
ACCTATTAAGGATTCAATTTTTGAATGCCTCTCAAATGGATTTGAAAATAGTTTCTATAAGTTTGTGAGATTGCTTGGGTTCATTGTTACTTGGTCTAGCAAGGAGTGAAAAAAATTGGATTTGTTTCTGTTAGAAATCTTTTACTAGGAACACCCAAAGTGGTCTAGTGAACAAGTTTGTCCAAAATGACCATTTGCTTATATTTCTTATATTTAATTTTCTCTTCATTTGATTTTGCTTCGAAATGATCTAGATGATATTGTTTTCATCTTTAAACCAATCCTTATCATTGATAGCAATAAAGCATGGCAAATGCAATCATTCATGCATTAATCACACACACAAACATGCATTCATATTGATTTGAATAATAAAAGTTTTTCTTAACCCTAAACTTGGGTGATTAGAACTTGATAATATTGTTTAACATTTTTGGGATGTTACAAACTCCCTCCATCAATGACAACTTTAATGGATTTCCCATTGATACCGACACATGTTTGGAAGATGTTGGATCTTTGATCTTCATGCTCGTGGGCTGGAGTGGTCAAAACCCGTATCACAACAAGCGATGAACTTGCGTCATGCTACCACATGAGTAGTTCTTGGTCATCTTCCACATTTTGCCTTTCCAATGCTTGTTTAACTCTTGAATCAAACTTATCTTCACTCAAGTATTCATCATAGCCATTGCCATGGATGAACAAAAATTTCTTGTTTCCACATGTGTCCTACTTGTGTCCTTTTCCTCCACAATTGTAGCATTCACCGTTGAATGGTGGGTCATCCTTTGTAAATTTTCCACTTGGGGGCAGTTTTCCTTGAGGAAGTAGAAGGGAAGCTTGGAGGTACTTGAGGAGATTCCATTAGGTTGGTTGGTGTAGTCGTTGGTGCTTGCTTGTAGGTGAAGTACGTATTGGCTTTTTGTACTTGATGTCCTCTTGTACTTGACATTCGGCTTTTGTTGCGATGTGCAAAATCTCAACCATGTTGCTATACCTTTGGAACTTGGTGATGTGCTTGATTGGATGGTTTAAGCCAATGAGGAAACACACCATTGTTTGCTCGTCACGCTCTTCAATGTTGGCACAGATCATGTTAAGCTCCATTTGCTTCAAGTACTCTTCCACGGTCTTTGTTCCTTGGTTAAGCATTTGTAGCTTGTTGAAGAGGTCATGCGTGTAGTGTGAGGGAGAAAAGTGGGATCTCATATGAGTCTTCATATCTTGCCAAGTGGTGATAGGAGGCTCTTATATGGCTTAATGATCGAGTTGTATTTGTTCCCAACAAAGGTTGACATAATCATCAAACTCTAGGGATGTCATGGCCATCATGTGCTTGCTTGTTTGTGATTGTTTTTATATGTTGTATTGTGCACATTAGGATCTATGGGGTTATTTATCATTACTTATCCTTATTAAAACCGCAGATGCCTCCTCGTCGTGCCAATCCCAAAAATAACAACAATGGCAATGATATGCAACAGTTGATGACTTCATAGACACAGCTGATGCAAATGATGACTCAGTTTATGGCAAACCAGAATGAGAATCAGAACAACAACAACAACAACAAAAACAACAACAACAACAACAATAACAACAACCAAAATAACCCACCAGGTCTTGATATGCACACAAGGTTTATAAGGTTGAGACCTGCTAAGTTTTCTGGTACAACTGATCCCATGGTATAAAATGATTGGCTATGCTCCGTGAACAAGGACTTGGTCATAGTTGGTTGCAATGATGCCGAGAAAGTCAGATTTGCATCACACTTACTGGAAGGACCAGTAGCTACTTGGTGGGATAACTTTCAAGTCACTCACCCTATTGAAGAAGTGACTTGGGAAATGTTTGAGGATGGATTCCGCACTACTCACATCTCTTCTAGAGTAATGGGGTTGAAGAAAAAGGAATTTCACAACCTTAAACAACACCATCGCAATATTTCCGAGTATATTGAAGAGTTCAAAAAATTTTCACGCTATGCACCGGATGATTTGACACTAACGCAAAGAGGAAAGAGAAGTTCCTTGAAGGTTTGAATGATGAAATGTTCATGCAACTATCAGTTGCTTATGTTCCAACTTATCAATCTGTGTCTGACAAAGCTACCATCTTAGAAAGCAAGATGAAGCAAGTCGAGAATAGGAAGAGGAAACACCATTTTGATAAGCATGCATCAGGATCATCTCACAAGCATTCTTATGGTGAAGGTAGTGGAAGTTCTGGATCCCACAAGCACGGAAATCATAACAGCCACCACAACAATAACCGCCACCACGATTGCAATAAACATCATGGACACAGTAATTGGGATTATCGAAACAACAAAAGTGGATACAAGAATCACCATAATGGACATGGAAATGGGAATCAGCCAGTCAAGAGAGACATCAGTCAGGTTGAATGTTTCAAGTGCAAGAAAACAGGGCACTATGCTAACGAATGCCCAGAAATGAAGACTGATGGGGCTAACAAGCCAAATCCTTTTTAAAAAGGTCATGTGAATCACATCAATGTGGATCCAAGAAGAGTTTGATGCTGTGATTGGTAAGTTCAAGTTGAATTCCTTTCTAGCACTTATCCTTTTTGATACCGGCGCATCGCATTCATTCATTTCAAGAGCATTTGTAGATAAAAATAAACTCACAACTGAAACTATTGGATGTCCTATTAAAGTAAGCTCCCAAGGTGGAGATATGATAGTAAATTTTGGATGTCGTCAACTAGTCCTAGAGTTTGGAAAGTACAAGTTTCCAGTTAGTCTAATAATCCTAGAGTCCCAAGGATTGGATGTAATATTAGGCATGGACTGGATGACTCGTTATGAGGGAGTGATAGACTGTGCCAGACAAATTATTACACTCACAACCTCAGAAAAGAAACGGAGTAAGTTCAAGTCTAATTTTGAACCCAAGGGAAGTAAGCTAAATTCTCATAAGGGGGTTAGCCTAGACAGTGTACCGGTAGTAAAGGAGTACCCTGATGTGTTTCTAGAAGAATTACCTAGCATGCCACCAGATAGGGATGTGGAGTTTCTGATAGACTTACTTCCAGGAACTGGACTCATGGCAAAGAGACCTTACAAAATGTCAGTGGATGAGTTAAATAGCTCAAAAAACAGATTGGAGAATAGTTGAAGAAGGGATTTATTCAACCAAGTTCTCCGTCTTGGGGTGCACCAGTTTTGTTCGTCGAGAAGAAAGACAGAAGCCAGAGGCTATGCATAGATTATCGATTACTTAACGAAGTGACCATAAAGAACAAATATCCCCAACCCAAAATTAATGATCTCTTTGATCAGCTAGAAGGAGCTTGTGTGTTCTCAAAAATTGATCTACAGGTTACTTTCAACTAAATATTAGAGAACAAGATATACCAAAGGCTGCTTTTACCACTAGATATGGATTGTATGAGTATATAGTGATGCCGTTTGGACTAACTAATGCACCAGCTTATTTCATGAACATGATGAACAAGGTGTTCATGGAGTTTCTTGACAAGTTTGTGGTGGTATTCATCAATGACATATTGATTTATTCCAAGAGAAATGAGGATCATGAAGAACATTTGCATTTGATCCTTGAGAAACTCAGGGAACACAAGTTGTACGGCAAGTTCAATAAATGTGAATTTTGGCTAAATGAAGTTGGATTTCTTGGACATGTTGTGTCTACGAATGGTATAGTTGTGGATCCCACAAAAGTGTCAGCTATAACAGAATGGGAACCTCCCAAATCAGTTAAAGAGGTCCATAGTTTCCTGGGCTTGGCAGGATACTATAGAAGGTTCATTGAGAACTTCTCGAAATTAGCAAAGCCGATGCTGATCTATTAAACAAAGATAAGAAGTTTGACTGGACTGAAGCATGTGAAACTAGTTTTCAAGAGTTAAAAAAGAGATTAGTGTTAGCACTAGTGTTATGCTTGCTAGATATTGAGAAAGATTTTCAAGTTTATTGTGATGCATCTCACCAAGGACTGGGTGGTGTGTTAATGCAAGAAGGAAAAGTGGTAGCATATGCCTCGAGACAACTCAAGAATCATGAAGTAAACTATCCTCCGCATGACTTAGAGTTGGCCTCTGTTGTCCATGCACTAAACACATGGAGACATTATCTTATGGGAGAGCGTTGTGAAATGTTCACCGATCACAAGAGTCTAAAATACATTTTCACATAGAAGGATATCAACATGAGACAAAGAAGATGGTTAGAACTTATCAAGGATTACGACTTAAGTTTGCAATACCATCCCGGGAAAGCAAATGTCGTAGCTGATGCATTAAGCCACAAGGTTTATGTGAATGGCCTCACCAAAGGAGAATTGCCAGAAGATTTGAGTGCTCAGTTTAAAGAGATAATATTATAGATAGTGCCTGAAGGATATCTTATGTCTTTGCAAGTAAAACCAACACTATTGGATAAAACCAAAGAAGCTCAAAAGTTGGACAAGGAAATGGAGGAAATTAAGAGTACAATTGGTAAAGGAAAGGAAAAGGGATTCCATGAAGATGATCAAGGAACCTTATGGTATGGAAAGCATATCTACATTTCACATGATCGTGAACTTCGGAAATTGATCTTGCAAGAAGCACATAATTCACCATATTCTATTCATCCTGGCAACACCAAGATGTACATGGATGTAAAGGAAATATTTTGGTGGAACAATATAAAGAAAGATATCGCAGAGCACATTGCCTTGTGTGACGTGTGTAGTCGAGTAAAGGCGGAGCATCAGAAACCGACAGGGTTATTACAACCACTTCCAATACCTGATTCGAAGTGGGATAAAATTGGTATGGATTTTATCACAGAACTACCAAGGACTATATCTGGATATGATTCTATATGGGTGGTTGTGGATCGCTTAACGAAAGTGTATCATTTCATACCCGTAAATACCACCTATACAAGTGCTAAATTAGCCAAGATATATATGAACATGATTGTGTGTCTGAATGGAGTACCTAAGAGTATTGTGTCGGATAGAGGAACTAAGTTCACTTTGCATTTTTGGCCACGGCTACATGAGACATTGGGAACTAGACTAGAATTCAGCATTGCGTTTCATCCTCAGACTGATGGACAGACAGAAAGGACCAATCAGATTTTGGAAGATATGTTGAGAGCTTGTGCGCTAGACTGTGGATCTAGTTGGGATGAAAGTCTGCCATGTGCGGAGTTTTCTTACAATAATAGCTATCAATGAAGCATAGAGATGGATCCGTTTGAATTCCTTTATGGAAGGAAGTGTACTACACCATTATTGTGGAATGGAGTAGGAGAAAGAAACTTATTCGGACCTGACCTGATCAAGGAAGCCGAAGAGATAGTCAGGGTGGTAAAGGATAGACTAAAGATAGCCCAATCCCAAAAAGAGCTATGCAGATCCAAAACATACAGAGGTCACCTAGGAGGTAGGTGATATATCTTATCTCAGAGTCTCACCACTTCATGGTGTGAAGAGATTTGGAGTCAAAGGGAAATTTGCACCTCATTATGTAGGACCATTCAACATTTTGAGCCGTAAAGGAGAAGTGGCCTATGAGCTAGAATTACCAGAATCTCTGTCAGAAGTTCATAATGTGTTCCATTAGCTAGATGAAAAAGTGTCATCCAGAGATGGAAGAAACTTCGTTAAAATACACTATACCACTAGAAGAAGTTCAGTTAGAGAATGATCTCACTTATGAAGAGAAACCTATCAAGATTCTAGAGATAGCAGAAAGAGTCACTCATACTAAGACAATCAAGTTCTGCAAATCACAGTGGAACCATCACACTTAGGAGGAAGCAACTTGGGAAAGAGAAAATGAACTTCGGAAAGATCACCTCACCTATTTGCTAGCCAATCTGAATCTCGAGGGCGAGATTCATCTTAGGGGTGTTATATTAGTAACATCCCAAATTTTCATTAAACCAAAACTTCATCATTGCATTATCATCATGGCATGTGTGCATTGCACAACAATTTTCAAATATTTAAACGTAGTAAAACCCTATTTAAAAACCCTTCCTTTATATGCAAGGTGTGGGGCTTGTGTTTTTATTTTTATTTGACCTAAAAATGTTTTGTTAGTGATTTGTTGTGTTTAAAACATTTTCAAACACTAGGATCACCTCTTAGAAATTTGGTGAAGGTTTGAATTGTTTTGGAGTTAGTTTGATAGTTCAAATGTTTTATGGAAAATAGAAACACAAAAAAGGGTTTAGAAGAAAAAAATCTTACCCAGTAGAACCCCCCCCCCCCCCGCGGCCCAGCATCCCACCCGGCACCCCTCTTCCCCTCTCCGTTTCTTTCTCACTGCCAACTCCCCGCACCCTCTCACTGACGGGCTGGCCCCACCGCCACGTCATAGTCGTCGTCCTCAATCACGCGCAGCCGAGCCCGCTCCCCTTTGTCGTTTCATTGCGATTGAATTTGGGTAATTGAAATTCATTTGCGGCGTGACTGCTACCCTGACCCCGCTACTTAACCCCCACTACCCCCTCTCCATTTCCCCTCACCCCACTCCACTAGAGAGCCCCAGGCTCCGTAGATTTCAGCCCGACACATCGCTGTCTCGGCGCACTCTAGCGATGAAATTCGGTGAGCTCCGACCCCCCCACCGCCCTCTGCCTTCCTCGAGCGCATCCGCTAGCCCTCTCCTTGTGCTTGCTTGTGCCCGAAACACTCGACTTCGACTCTGTTTGCAAGCCACCGACGCCGAGCATGACTCCGGTGAGGAATCGCAAGCGAGACTATTGGCCCCTTCATCGACCACGACCTCCACTTCAACCGCCTCAACCTCGCGAGCTCGATAATGCCCAGAGCCCCTCCCCTTACTCCCTAGCACCACCAGAGCGTCATCGCTAAACGCGCCACCACCACACACCACCATTAGCGCCGCCAGTTCTTGGCCACGCGCTCAGGTTCGTTAGATCTAGATCTAAAGGCTAGGATAAATCCTCTTAGCGAAGGGGTTATCGGCTGATTTGAGCCGTGCGATCTGATTTAGATCCAACGATGCACGCGCCTGATCCACGCAAAGCGGTACCAGCCAGTGGGATTGCGCCACGTGGTTGGGTTTTCCGTTTAAAATCTAGATTTTGTTTATTAGATGTTTAAACTTAGAAAATTCATAACTTTTTTTTCCAAAATTCAGAAAAATGTAAATTTGGTGTCTATGGATTCCGAAAAATGTCAACTTCATTACTGTGGCCCTATTTTGTTCAACAGCATCTGTAAAATTTGAATTTTAGGCAGAGACATTTTTAGGGCTATTTTGACTATAAAAATTATTGTATAAATTATTTTTAGGTGGATTTTGTGATCTTTGGCCTTTGATGGTCTAATTTATCTTTTGTACTGTATACTTTGGTTTTAAAAGTGTGTCATTCATATATTTGCATAATTGAATGCGTCCATATTATTTTTGAGTGCCATATTGAGTTGTATATTTTGTTGTTTGATTTGATGTGTAGATTGTGTGGATTGTGAAGTTTGTTGCTGTGAGGATTGTACCTACTCTTGTAGTTACCAAGGCAAGTGATATTTCATCATATGTCCTATTATTTTACCTATTGCATTAGTGTTATTTTTAGTAGGACTTGCATGATAGTTTTAATTATATTGCTATGCTATAGAAATCCTATAGATTATATCTTGGTAGTATTTTCCTAAGATAGGAAACATCGTATGCTAGAATGCTTAGTCTTGCTATTAGAGTTTTTTGGGGGGGGAAATTCATATTATGTTGTTGTGGAATGTTTATATCCTTATATTTTTTTGACTAAGAAAACAACCATTGTTAATGAAACACCTGCATGGATTGGGACTTGTATGGATTATGTTGAGTTGTTACTCAACGCTCATTTCTATGGTTTACCCTGGTATATCACACTTGTCTATTTGTGGTACCTTAGTGTTTTGTAAAAGAAAAACTTAGTATTTTCAAACTAGTAGGATAAAACTTGGGTTTTGGAAAGCCAGCCAGATCCACACTTAGACATATTCATGTAGTTTTTAGGTTCTACTATACAACTATGGTATTACTTGCCGATACAATTCCAACTGTATTGACCCTTTGTGGCTGAAACTTATCATGTTGTTGGTTACTTTGATGGTGAGTAGGGTTACGGGTCTACACTCGACATGTTTTCCTGTGGCGCATGATGATGAAGACTCTGTTATTATGCTATTTAATGAGAACTCTAAATAAGTTAGCGTTGGGCTAAGTGATTTGTAAGAACTATTATATTCCTAGATTTGCAATTTAATAAAGGCCTTTGTTTCTGTGTACTTCATCTTAAACTATGGGTGCTAGCAATTCGATTCAGGGACTAGCACTGCAATCACTGGGATCTCTACCTTATTGGGTGAGATCTTATAGAATGTGAGACCCTGGCGCATGGCTCAATAGGATTAATAGGAAACCCATACCAACAAGTTGCAACTTATTTTCCGAAAGCTCATTCGAAAAGAACTCTAAGGTAAAGCGTTCTTGGCCTAGAGCAATTCTAGGATGGGTGACCGACCGGGATGTGGGTACCGGGTGCGCATGAATGAGGACAAAGTGCACAGAAAAGACTAGTGTTGGTCTGTGGGGTTAGTCTAGAAATCCTATTAAGCTTCCATAAGTGACAGCCGTCGGTCCGGAGTGACCGAGGGTGCTAAAAGTGGTATCAGAGCCGACCCTCGCGGTTACATGGGCGTGTGTGGGTCAGTGGCGGACATGTGTAGCATGACGCATGTGGCCCGGAGTGGACACGGCATGGCAATGTGCCGGCACTGGACGCACAGATGTGTGACAAGAGGGGACATTCCTAGCTTGTGGTTGATCGACGAGGACGTTGATCTTCTAAGGGTGGGTGTATGTGAGACCCTGGCGCATGGCTCAATATGATTGATAGGAAACCCATACCAACAAGTTGCAACTTCTTTTCCGGAAGCTCATTTGAAAAGAACTCTAAGGTTAAGTGTGCTTGGCCTAGAGCAATTCTAGGATGGGTGACCGGCCGGGAAGTGGGTACCAGGTGCGCACGCATGAGGACAAAGTGCAGAAAAGACTAGTGTTGGTCTGTGGGGTTAGTCTAGAAATCCTATTGAGCTGCCGGAAGTGACAATCGTCAGTCCGGAGTGACCGGGGGTGTTATAAAATGATATTTCAAAGTTTTGAGTCATATGCCAAATAAGGTGTTTTATAATTGTCTTACGAGTTTAGCCTTAAAGATACTCAACACCATAGATGTGATGATCGACTTGAAAGTACTCTTTGAAAGGATTTTTTTAAAGAAACTAATGTTTAGAGGTAATTGAGATGCATGCCAAATCTTGACCTGTTGATTAAAGTATGATATTGCTTTATGCGTGTATGCACCATAGTCACACTCCATGGAGGGCCAACAACTCCGATGTCCTATAAATGATCTACCAAGAGAGAAATCTCAGATTTTGACTATGAGTTGATTAAACATATATAACAACAATGTTATGATGGGTAAGAGTTTTGGGCCTGCATTCAAAGCAAAAGAGGGAATACTCCTATGCCCATTATGAGAAATCATTATACCAAAAAGGTAAACCTTGGTAATGGTCACGAGTATCCATTCCTAGCCTACATAGTCTGATTAAACATACTAAGTTTTGGCATGATATCCTTACTGATGAACTGAAGTTTTAGAAAGACAAAGAATAGAAAAGGAGTGTTTGATATCCATGATTCATTTATGTGGATGAACAAATGAGACACTCTAATGCTATGCTTAGTTTGACATGTTCTCGCATTTCCTTTTGGCACAAATCTCGTTACTAAGAGATTAATTTTCTGAAAGCTCAATAACTGATGTTTACACTTGAGAGCCTTAACTAGATGACATGATTGGGTAGAATCGATAAACTTTGTTCCTATTTATGCTTGTCATCTATTTATGACTAAGTTTTTCCTCATAAAAATAATTAAATGAAAAGTTATACAAAAGGTGCAATAAGAGGATCACAAGTTTGCTTGCAAGTTAGATTCATTGTTGACATGGAGCATATAAGTTTTGATAAATCTTTTGTGGTCTTTATAACCGAGCTTGTATTGCCTTGTATGAGTACATGTTTACTCTCTTTGAGCTTGCAAGTAAATATGGACGCAAGGCATACTAAATTTTCAATGACAAGCAAAATTCCCCTTATATTATTTATCAACAGTTAGTGCTCGGTACGAGCAGAATCTAAGATTGGGGAGGTTGATGAGTGGAATTTATGTATACTTCTATAAAAGTACGTTATGCATATCAACCACCCATCTCATGCTTTATCTAGTTGCAGTTATGCCAAATATGCATCGTTTCTGTTATTCATTCATTTTATATGAGATTTGCACATTTAATAGTTTAGGTAGAATTTTATCCCTCTTCCTTGTATTGTACATGTGTGTAGGTGTTGATTATGACTATGGATAAAATAAAGACAAAGGAACAAAGAGAACATAATATGGAGGAGATGTAGGGACCTGACTTAGCCATTTGAGGTGTTGGAAAAGGTGATTTTTTCCAAATTCTCAAAATAAATATCCAAGACTACTTGGTTGTATCCCTCGTCGATACGAATCCAACGAGCCCAAGAACACCCAAAACAGAGTTCGTATGAAGGAATGACGACCAAAATACAGTAGAGCCCGAAAGTTTAACGACCAACTATACGACCGGAGCCCTTTTTCTGTCCATATAGTTGGTAAAAAGGTCGGAAACGACTTCTTTTCGACCCTGGACTGCTCCAGAATCTTCCCTAAGCCAAATGACAGTATTGGGGGCGACCTAGGGCACTTCCAAGGTCTATATAAAGGTGGGAGGAGTAAAGAATCAATATAATACACCATATACAAGATCAGGATCCCATCTACCGCCTCCACGGCGGCGCCCTGCCACCGTGCCACCTCGTAGCCTCTATAGCTCCACCAAGATCTAGATCTCCATCAACACCATGTAGCCATCCAAGAAAGAAGAGGAGGAGAAGGAGGACGCCGCCATCATCACGCCATCATCACCATCTCCATCGCTGTTACTCCTTCATCCTTCCCCGTCATGGTCTCCGTGATGGGTTGTAATATGGCTTGAACCCCCTTTTATTAATGTGATGATGTTTGAGTAATTGAAGTGTGGCGTGTTCTTTTTAATTAATATGTTTGTGCTTTCTCTTTACATTGTTATATTCATGATATTATTCAAGTGATTGGAGACGTCCGATCCATTGTTGAGGAATTTACTAGGTATTCACGATGTGTGACAAAACTTACCATTAGTCTCTGCTTTTCCACGGGTAGAACTAATAGGCTATTTACTATAAGTGATTTGCGGAGGCAATAGCATATTAGGATGCACCTCCCAGAGTTCCCCCAAGATCACTCATGATATAAATAGGTATAGTGTTGTGAATTGCTTGACCCAAAGTGACAGACGGGATATCTTGTGACTAGCACACTTTTTTAGGAGTACGGTTGTGCATAGAACTTAATGCCTTTGCTCTAGTCTTATTACCTTAATTGGTCTTGTTTCTTTAATACACTATTCTCTTGTGAGATGAACCATGTCCGAACAGGGTGTGGATAGTTGAGTTGTCTGGTTACCACTTACCAACCGTGGGAGACAACAGTATTTGAGGGACCGCCACAAGTACAGTTTATAGCTATTCCATAAGCACTTATCATCCACACTAGTATACACAACATTAGTTGAGGAATTGTAGCATTAATATTTTACTTCATTTTTTGACACAATATTTTATTTCATTGCTTATCTACATTAATATTTTACTTCATGTAACACCCTCGCCTGATAAGGCTAAGTTCATGTGTATAGTGCCAATCCCTGGATCGGTTCACTGGCACACACGGTACAGATGAATAACAAAGAGTTTAACAGTGCATCATAAATAACGAATTGATCCAGAATTTGCAATTATTACAATAATGCTTAGCTCAAGGCTAGCTAAAATTCAAGTAGCATAGGGAAGCATAAACAATTGATAGGCTCCATCTTCAATTGTGCCACAGACGAACAACTGTTTAGTGGAGTATCGCGACCTATTCGATCACTCAGAATTGGATTAATAACCTGCAACATAAAACGTGGCAGCCCCGAAGGGTCAATACTTGGAATGCATGGCAAGTAGAGCTATTAAAGGAGACAATAAACCTAGTAACTACATGCATATTTGGCAAGTGGGGTTGTGGCTAGCTCGCATTTGCAAACACCTTTGTCCTACTTTCTTAAACAATTTTTTTGTTTGAAAAGATCCCAATTAAGTTAACCCATCAACATTAAAGAAATTATGAAATTAGAATGAGCGAAAAACATGTCATGAACTCAATATCAACTCAGATGTCCATAACCGGGGACACGGCTAATCGATTAGTTTATACACCCTGCAGGGGTTAGTACACTTTACCCATGTGACTTGGCCAGCCCAGCTCGTACCACCACTCTCATATTGGGTGATGATAGGGAGAAGTCCAAGAAGGGACCGTTCGGGAAGTAGCTCCCCAAACCCGAAATGCACCGGTCCAACCTACAAAAATTCTACATCTCTGGATACGTGGGTTCAAGTTACCACAACCTACTGAGTCCAACCAACTGCCCATTTCATTATTGGCACATGGTTGTACGCGTAAGCTACAAAATAAAGAAGTCAATCATTTTCTCTTGATACCTGAGTGCCTTTCCGCAATGATACCACCACAATTTTCAATCCCATCACACCGAGGAGATTCATTGATTAAGTTGTTTTTAGTTTTCGCAAACCAACACATTTAGAAACAACCTTTCAGTGATGTAACCCAGCCCTCGTTCATCATAGCATGGCTAAGCACATCTACCAACGGTGGCTCATCTACAGGAAATCCCTACCACATAATAGGACATAGCATAGCGATAGTACTTTCCTACACATGCATCTACAAAATACACGACAATGCATTAAAAATAATAGGACAATATCATGAACAAAGCAGCATCTACTTGCCTTGATAGTTGATGAAGTCGTTCAAACACTCGTTGCAATCACACACGTTGCACTCCTCGCTATCTATCGAGCAAACAATTGCATACAACATAAACAATAGCACATAGAGATCAAACAAATGGAACAAATGCATGCATGACAATTTAATAAGTCACAATGGTTGTTAATTTAGTTATCTAAACAATACCGAAGTATATGATGCATGCAAGAGACCAATTAATGCAATGGAGTACTTGTTATTAATAATTACTTGCCAATATAGGGTTTTTAATAGTTCTGTTGTAACGCCTGTTCTAACTGTCGAATTAAATTTGTTTCTTGTGTTTACTGGATAGAGGACGTTAATACGAACCAGTAGGCATTGGATTCACCCTAATCGGAGTTATAGATCTTTTTGTATGATTTAAATAGTGTTTAATGGGTTTTAAATCATTTATACAGTTTCTTTTGCCTAAAAATCAAACTAAAATTATATCTGAAATCTCCATGGAATTATGATTCCAGGGATATATTATTTGTAATTTTCTGAGCAGTATTCGAATTACTATGATTTTAATACTCTAAATAATCCATTAATATAATTATTTAATTGCTGCGAAACCTTATAGTATTTGGATGAACCATTTTCGTACTGATGATCTACATGGAACCAGCTTTCCATCGGTATATTATTTATATTTTTGTGACAAGCAAATAATTTACTATGAATTTAATGATTTATAAAGCCATTAAAACTAATTAAATTGCTATGGGGTAAATAATCCGCAAAGGCTAGATCGAACCAGATATTATTAATCTACATTATAGTAGCTTCAATTTGATATATTGTTCATATTTTTCAGAGTTACAGATAATTTCTTATGAATTTATTAACCTAAAATACCATTAAAACTAATTAAGTTACGACAGTAAACGCATACTATAAAGGTTGAATCTAATTCCATATTAATATTCTAGACGTTTTTCTGAATCCATTGATATCTTATTTGCTATTCTTGGATCTACTGATCTTTTTATATGATTTTTGCAAGTTTACATAATTTTCTGCAAATTAAATTCAATTTCAAACCTATAGGGAATATTCCTTGGGAATATTCTATGCTGACTGGGACGCGGGGCTGACCTAGAGTTGACACATGGCGAGATCCGGTTGGCTCGTACCCCTTTGCGGAATCGATCTAATCCTGACCGTTGGGATGAGATCCAGTGGTTAGGAGAGGAGATAGACCCGATTTTGGCTCAGAATAGACAAGAAATAGATATGTGTTAGAGAGACAAATCCATAGGTCAAATTGAAAAACTTACAACATGAAAGTTATGGGGAATCATTATTCCTACCATCTTACCAAAGGAATTTGGATATGAAGAAACGAGCGCGAGTACATCTTGAATTTACACCGTCATATCTGAAATATTGCGGTGCGAAATTCTCCACCTGTGGTGGATGAAAAGAGGTGAGGTTTGTCGGGGTTAAAATATTTCGACGAGATCTACAACTATCGTTTTTTGGTCGAAGGCAAACGACGAAGTCTAGATGGGTTAATAAGAAAAATAAGATTCGGTTATGTGTAGATTCAGGATTTCGAGAAGGGAAACTCATACAGCTGTGGCTCCATGGGTTTATATGGAGATATAGGATGGTGTAGATATAGCTCTTGGAGTAGGGAATAGGTAGAAACAAACGGAAGTCGATTCGGAGTTGTAGATAAAAAGATATAAGAGTTTGAATAGAGATAGGTTTAGAAAACGTGTTTTCGCACGATTTTTAAAGCAACTGGGACAACGATCAGTGTGCATGCCTGGCTGTTCCCGCGGTCTGCTAGCTGGGCCGGCCGGTTGGCCCAATGTTTTTTTATTTTTATTTTCTATTTATGTGTTTCCCTCATAACTTTTTCATACGAACTTCAAATGACACGATTCTTGTTTCTAAAATTTTCTAAAATCGAATAGATCATTGTAGGATCATATTTATAATCTTTTTACTAGTTTGAAAATAGTGTATTTATAAATCCTTGTATATATCATTTTATTTATATCTTTATTTGTTTGTATTTATTCCATAACTTTTTCATAATAGCTCCAAATGAGCTCAATTTTGTTTGTAAAATTTGTAATATTCATTGGATCTTTTTAGGCTCTAATTTAGCAATAATCGCTGCCTTAGCAACAGTGGGTTTTTATAAAGACAATTTAATTCTCTTTAGGAGCAAAGTGGCATAGACTATTTAGGGTTTTAGTCCTTTATTTTTATTTAGGGTTTTTTCTTGATGCAAATATGCAAGACAATACTCATGAATGTCATGCAAATGCAAAAAAAATCTAGTCTCAATTTCCAAAATCTCGGGATGTGACAGACTAACCCCCTTAAGATGAATCTCGTCCCGAGATTCGGAATGGCTAGCAAGGTTTAGGTGGTGTTGTCGAGGCTAACCCCCTTAAGAAAAATAAACTTGCATCTCTAAGGCTAGTTGATAAACTATATCTTTTTCTTCCTCCCTCTAGGATTGTGAGTGTAGTATCAAGTTGTGCACCAACAATTCAAGCGTCTTATTTAACCATCCAGTCTATGTCTACTATAACTACTATGTCATGTGAATCCAATATAATTAAGCTAGTGGGAAAACTATGTGCTCCAATTTGTATGGTCTAATGGTGGCATTTGTTTTGGGTAGCATAGATGAGTTTATAGATAGATAGACTAGAGAAGTAATACTACCCATAACTATATGAAGCAAGCAATTAGCACACAAACACACAATCAACACTCAATCCAAAAATAGTTTTGTTTATGTTCCAGAAGTTTTGTTTTAGTGACATACCATCCACAAAATAGTTTTCTATTGACTACTATTCGTTTGGGGGTGAACCTACAATCATAAAAGCAATGGACAAAATCTGTCCCGAAACTATAGTGGTGTTAACGAATTTTTTTGGGCACCTTAAACTCATCAGGAATTTTAGAGAATTGTTGTACATATAGTACAGCAAGTTTCGCACCAAATCCTATTTTTTCAGATTTTTCCCAGTTACCAAAAAATATATGAAAAATCGTACAGTACAGCAGGTTCAGCAGAAAACTGCAGCGAAAATATCGTGAATTTCTAATCAAAACCTTCATTAATATATTATGGAATCTCACAAAAATATTCTGGAACTTTAAGGTATCAAATAGCACAACCTAAATATAATAAATCAACTATCAAACAAGTTCTTACAACAATCGATTGCTATATCTAAACGAGATCATATCAAACTATATGGTGGTCATCATCTAACTATTCTAAATCTAGCACTTTGAAAGGGTAATTGCCCCTATGTGTGGTTTTGGTGATTAATGACAATCCCTATAGACTAATGTTTTCACTGAGTTTTATATGAAGGTATATTCCATAGGTCATGCATGTAGTCCGTGTTGGATTCAAGTATGGAAGCCATGAAGATAAAGATATACCTTGAGTATTGGCATCAAAATCATCGACTTAAATAGAAGAATTCAAGATATGGCTCTAAGTCGGTGTCATGATAGCCTCATTAGTTGAGATATGGTTGACTAAGATTTAGAGCATGTAATCAAATGAAGAGTTCTTTATGTACCTCAAGATATTAAGATGGAGCACGAGAAGATACTTGGTTGACCAATACAAAGAGTGGAGAGTGATTTCAAGTTGGTCAACACATGAAGCATAAAGAATGTACCACATGGTCTTGTGGTATGATAAGCCTTGTCAATTATGCATCATGAACTAACCCATTATATATTTGCCTTTGTGTTTTCTATATGGGACAGGTATCTTTCCATGGGCATGCTTCAAACTGAAGATATTATATAGACCATGAGAGGATGACATCAAGTGGTGATCATCATCAAGGTTGAGAAGGGAAAGTTCAAGATAAGCATCTCGAGAAGATCATTTGCTTGAAGCTTGCCGTCCATATTGGTGATAATGGACATGTAAATACATGTATTAATGAAGCTATCCCATAGTGGTGTATGGAGGGAAAATTAGGAGTCTTCACGAAGCAACAATGATCAAGTGTTACATTCAGGCTTGGGTGGAGCTTGAAGCATTGTCATCAAGATCAAGCGGGATGCGCAAGGCAAAGGTATGGCCTTGCTAGGTTTTCCTTTTACCGGTCTCAAGGTGGTTATTGGGAGACCGGGTTATACGATAGATAGCCCCACTATCAAGAGGGGATTTCGGTTGTGTAACTTGATCACATCATCATAGGAAGCTCAATCCTTTGCATACTTTGCATCTTCCTATTTTGTTGCTTCTTGGTGTTTCTCCATGTGAGGTTCTTGAGATTTTTTCTAGCTCTTCAACAAGCCCAAGTTCATCGAAAATGGAATTGGTATGCATCTTCTATGGCGTTTTCGAGTTTGAAGGTTTTATCGGTTCTTATTTAGGGAGGCTTCTTACCTTTATTCATTTGGTTTTATCCTCCTTTGTTGGTCTATGATGTTTCTCTGCACAATCTTGTATATCTTGTTGTCCTCGTCAAAACAAGCCCAAGATCATCGAAATCAGAGTTCGGATGCAAAAGTTATTGCATTTTTCGTGAAGCCTATTTCATCCGGTTGTGGATTCGGTTCAACCGGCTACCAGACCGGGTGGTCCGGTGCCAGGACCGGAAAACCGGATCTGAAACCGGGATTTTCGGTTTTGATATACCGAGTATATCCGAGATTGTGTATTGACCCTAATTCCGGTTTTAAGTTCGGTTTTCCGGTCCAGGAACCGGACCGTCCGGTTCTGGAGCCGGTCCAACCGAACTCGGTCCGGTTCTGGAGCCGGTCCAACCGAACTTTCAACCGAGTTTGCATTCCAACGGCCATATTTGCTTTCCACTGTAAAAGGGGGTTCTTCCCCCAATGTTTTAGGGTGTTCTTGACCACGAAATTGACCTCCATTGTTGATCCTCTTGAACTTGCTTCCTCCCCCTTCACTCCTATGATTCTTGCATTTTTGAGGGGTTTGGAAGAGAAGATCTAGATCTACAATCCCCACCAACCAATTTCTCCTCTAAGTGAGGGGAACCCATTGGATCTAGATCTTGGAGTCATTTGTTGGTTTCCACCATTGTTCTTCCTCTCTAATTCCTCCCTAGAACTTGTTGCTTTGGTGGGTTTTGAGAGTGAAGGATTTGAGCACCCTTGGTGTTCTTGCTTTGCATTCTTGCATAAGTGTTGAGCTCTCCATTACGATTTATTCGAGTGAGATATAGTGAGCTTGTTACTCTTCGAGGGTGACCTCCTAGTTGGCTTGGCGGTTGGTGCCGCGGTGTTCTCTTCGTGGAAGATTGTAAAGAGACCCGGGCTTCTCCTTCGTGGAGCTTGTGAAGTGGTTATGGAGCTTGCCATCTCCGGAGTGGAGGAAAAGCTAGCCATAAGGAAAGGGCCTATTCCTTCATGGGATAGACTCGGAGAAGAAGGTGAGCCTTTGTGGCGCGTGAGGAATCCTTCGTGGAACCTCACACCTCTCCAACCTGACGTAGCCCCCTTCCCAAAGGTGGTGAACACGGGAATACATCTTCGTCTCCGCGTGCCTCGGTTATCTCTATATCCGAGCTTACTTTCCTTGTGATAGCCATCTAGCTTGAAGTATTTATATCTTGCTTATCACTTGTGGTATACTTATCTTGTGCTATCTTGCTTAGCTTAATTTGTTGTTGGTGCACTTAGTTTAGCCTAGTGTATTTAGGTTTTGTGCTTGTAAAATAAACGTTAGCTTAATTCCGCATTCTATCAAGCCAAAACCGTAATAGTTTTGAAATTGCCTATTCACCCCTCTCTAGGCGACATCTCTATCCTTTCGATTGGTATCGGAGCAAGGTCTCTCCTTGTTTAGGCTTCACCGCCTAGAGTGTAAAGATGTCGGCTAGTAGTAATGACACATTTATCTTTGATGACACAAATTATTCTATGTGGATAAATTGCTTACTTTGTAATCTTTGGACCTTGTGTCCAAATATTGAGCGATTTCTAGATGTAGGTTTTTCTCCTCCTATGGATCCTCAAAATCTATCTTTAGAGGATGATAAAAATTTACATCTTGATGATCAAGTATCTAATGAGCTTATTTTCTCTTTGAGCCCCACAGTTAATTTGTTCTTGACGATTGTAAAGCGCAAGTCATCTCATGAGAAGTGGACCAAGCTTAAAGAAATATTTGGTGGTTCCATTTCTAATATTGTCGGTGGTTTCTCCGAGGAGATCTATTTTCCTTCACATCATGAAGAGCTCCAAGTTGCTTCCACCTCCGGCCGCGATGAGTTCTCATCTTCACCCACTTCACCAATGTGTGGCAAGACACAAGGTAAAGATATGGTGAGTGGTGTTGGGAATTGCAATGTTGATATTGTGCTCGCTAATGATGATCCTTCATCTCTATCCCATTGCAATGTTTCTTCTCTGGACTTAAGCACTTCTTACAACAATAATGCTATATCCCCTTGTGTTGCTAGTCCTTTTATATCATCTAGAAATTATTTGAGTACTAGTGTAGATGATATGCTTGATTTTCCTTGTTACCATGAACAAAATGCTTCTATTTCCTCTAGTTGTTTATCTAACAATGTAGAGGAAATCAAACATTCTATGGAGCAAGACATGATCATGAATGAAGATTCAAGAATATCCTCATCTTCATTCTCCCATGCTCACATGTGCCTTATGGCAAGAGGATCAAAGGTATTTCCTACTTTGGATCCCAATATATCTTGTAAAGATAATAGCAATGATAACGATGATAGTGATGATGACATTGATGAGGATACTAGTGCTCTCTTGCTTGATTTGACTTTTTTGTGTACCTCTCTTCGTGGTAATAATAAGGCCGTTAATTGTCTCAAACACGTCATGGACACCATAACTAAACAAATGGGAACCATAGAGGAGTTGGATTTCCAACTTGATGATGGGAGTCGGAGATTTAATCTCCTTAAGCAAGAGCTTGCCGAGGAGAAGCACATTAATTGTCTCCTCACAATTTTTTTTGAATATTATGAGCTTGAAAAGAAAAATTCCATTAATGATACTTGTGCTACTAACTCTACTTCTTGTGAAGCATCTACCTTAAAGGAGAACGTTGAGCTGAGGGTTCAACTTGAGTTGCTAACTAGCAAGTATAGGAAATTGGAAGGAAGTCATGAAAAGCTCTTGGGCTGTCATAATGATCTTCTAATCTCCCATGATGGGATAATGTTAGCTCGTGAGGCAAGTATTACCAAGGTAACATCTTGTGATCCTCTTTTGGACATTATCACAACTTCTAATCAAAATGCTATTTTGCCATGTGCTAGTCCTAGTAATCCATCTAGCCATACTATTGATAAACCTTGTGTTGGATTACTTGCTTTGCCTTGTTGCTCTAACAATGAAGCTTGTACTTCCTCTAGTACTTGTATTTCTACTAACCATGTAGAGGAAATCAAAGAGCTCAAGGCCCAAGTCACTTCCTTGAGGAATGACTTGGAAAAGAGTCATGAAGGGAAATCCACACTCGATAATATTTTGAGTGTGCAAAAATCCCCTAATGATAAATGTGGACTTGGATTCAAATCCAATAACAAGAACAAGTCCAAGAGAAACAATAAGAAGGGCCAAAACCAAGTCAAGAATTCGGCCAAGATTATTTACTTCAAGTGCAAGGTTGAAGGACATCATGTAAGATCTTGTCCATTTAAGAAAAAACACTTGAGTGAGAAGCAACAAGGGAAGCGGCCACAAGTACAAGGTCAAGGCCAAGTTGAAGTTAGGCCACTTCCGAAGAAGAATCAAGATAATGCTCCCCAAGCCAAGAAATCAATGAAGAAGATAAAGGGGAGCACTTGTTGCTACATATGTCATGTGAAGGGACACTTTGCCTCTTCATGTTCAAACGGTACCTTATCTAACCCTATCATTGATGATGATTATTCTCTTAGGAAGGATAAGGATGGCAATGTGTTTGCCAAGTTTGTTGGAACTCAAATTGTTGTCAAGAAAAGAACCATTTGGGTTGCCAAGCCTATTGTGACTAACCTCTTAGGACCCAACTTGGTTGGGGACCAACAAGCTCAAACTTGATCAATAGGTGTTTATGGAGGGCATTGGAGACTTGGCTAACTCATGAAGAATTAAGGGATCTTCATATATTATATTTGATCAAGCCAAGTCATTAGGATTATCTTATCCGTATCTTATATCCAATGGCTTCTTCGCGGTAACTTGTACTTAACTCATTTATATTGTAAGTTACTTGCCCCTTTACATGTTTTAGTTTTGTACCAAGTATGTGTTTGTATTTGGTGTTCCTCATGCTTGCTTATTTTGTGTATTCAAGTATGTCTAGGTGTTTGGCACATCATTTACCCGTGTGTCTCGTTTTGAGCCTCTAATGCACCTTGATGATATCTTATTTGGATCTTTTTGAGTGGTTAATGGAACATCCCATTTTGGGGGAGTAATATTCCTTGCGCATCTCTCAAACCTTAAAATGTATGTATGTGAGTACTACCACTTAGTATTGATATTGCAAGCTTATCTAGTCACTACGTGGTGTGTCATACTCATGAGAAATTCAAATTCTAAATGTCCATTAATTATCTCTAGTTGAGGTTGTATTGCCTCTTATTAAGAAAAATTGAATATCACATTATGGGGGAGTAATACGCTTCTTTTGCATATCACAATCCTAGGAAATGTGAACATATGAGGGAGTGCCACTTAGAGTTGATATTGTTGATTATCTTGTTTCTAGGTGGCATGTTGGCTCAAACAAGGTCCTATTTTTGTTAGAAGCTTTTATTGCTCGTCTTTTGGTCTTTGTTTGGGTAAGAAATTCTTGGTGTAGTCTTTCTCAAATACATACCTCTCTATCTTATTTGGGATACCATTTGCTTCAAGTTATTCTAATCATTGCTTTGCATGATTTGTGACTAGTTGAAGCTATCAAGAATCCTATCTTTGCATAAGTGCTTAATCTTTTTATTTCTATCCTATGCTTTTTATTGTGAAGATTTATCTTTAATATTCATGCAATATACCACCGGAAATCTATTCCAATACACTCATTGTCTTTGACAATTGATCTACTTGTGCGTGGTAGCATTTGTGGATCATCTTCACTTTTTAGTTAACCACTTATTGCCTTATTTTATTTCCAAAACATTGGTATGGCTCCCATTGTCTTCCTTGGCTTTTGAACATCTCTTTGATGATGTTTTTGATTATTATCAAATGTGTTTTAGTGGAAGACAAACCTTTTCTTCTCGGAACCTTGTGCCATTGTGAAAAGTGTTAAGGGTTTGGTTTATTTGTTGAAACCTTACTCTTTTGGAAGTTTGTTATCTCATTATTTATTCTCTATTTTATTTTCTTGAATAAGATAAATCTTTGAGCACTTGTGTTTTTATTTCATCTTTCATGCTTAATAGTTTTTGCTCAGTTCATTTGTTGAACTTTGTTGAACAAATCTTGTGTTGATTTGATTCTTTCATATAGTTTGGACAACAATTGTGTTTTGTCACACCTTGTATGCCTTGTTGAATATTTTTGGTGATTTGTCCAAAGTATATCTTCGTTGGATCTTGAAAGTATCGCGCATGCATGTTTACTAAATGTATATCTTATATCATGTTTTGCTTTCTTTGATCCAGTATATAGGGTATACTCCATCAAATCCTTAAACGGCTAAGATATGCATGAAATTCAAATTTCATCTCTAAATATGCACATATTTTTATGGAGTGTATCCTATGTGTTGTGGTTATTGTAACCACTTTGGACCCAATAAGTTTGCGGACCAAGATGTACTTGAATGTTGTTTTAGGTACATTGAAGATGCAATGGATGCTTGTCTCGTCTATAAGGAAAGTGTTGTCACCACATGATAATTGTAGCCAAGCTAGTATGATCTAAAAATTCTTATCTACTACATCATACCATTGCTATCTCGGTAACAAGTATCTTATTCATGCATACTGTTATTCCATCCAATCTCTTGTAGATTGCATCTTGGCATGAATTTATTTGTTTGTAAATGTTCGATTCTTGCAATTATCTTTGAAATACTTATGTATCCTTATTTCTTATGTGAGTAATTTGAGATGATGCATATATTGGGGAGTATATAAAATCATGTTCATGATTCACCAATTCCAAATATGCCTTCTAGCAATTTATAGCATATCAACTCCTCAAGGTACTCTCATGTGCAATATTGTTGAAATTGCATTGAATCATTCCTTTTGATACTTGTTGCCTTTCTCAAAATATCCTAACTAGCATTAGTTCCCTTAGTGTTAGTTGCGATGGTTTTGAGATTTTTGTTTTTCTTTGGTGAAGTTCATTGATATACCATAAGATAAAATAGAGCCATGGGATATATATGCACTTAAGCAAAATATCCTTTTTGGTATATCTTATGACTTCCGCTTGGATATCATGTATTATTTTTTAACCTCTTATGTGTGGATGTTTCTTTGTGGATTATTATCATGTTTTTTTTCACTTAGAAACTTATATACACAAGAGTGTTAATCTCTCGCCTTGATATGCTTGCTCATAATTTTCTGACCATATCTCCTATCCTCTTGATTTTTAATGGTATTGGTAAGGTCTTGATTTATGAGTTCTTGGTTTACTTTTCTTGCATCTTCACGCACTCATATCTTATATTTGGTTTCTTTTGGACTTAAGCTTGTCTTGACAAGTGTATTGATTTATATCTAATCCTTGTATCTTGGTTGTGTTCTAAATAATATAGAGGGAGTGAGGATTCCATGTTTGTGCATATTGTATTCAAATGAAACAACCAATTTATGCAAGAACCTTGGGGAGCTTCCTTATTTCACTTAGAGCACTATTTGTCCATTTGAGTATTTGGATCTTTTCATTGCTTGCTACATCCGTTGAAGTTCCTTCACCTTGTTATCCATTTAGCAATTCTTGATCCTCAATATAGTTTGATTTCCTCCAAGTGTTCGTCATTGGATATGTGCATATGATTTCACTCATTACGAGTAATGCACACCTTGTGTAGGAACTCATACTATATTGTCCTTCTAACCTTGTTATCCATTTTGGCACTTGTTGTCAATGGGGGAGAAGTTTAGAGGGTTTTAAGGGAAATGGTTTTCTACTTAAGATTGGTTTGTTCTTAAGTGTTTGCCTTTCATGCATTTCATCTTTATTATGTTTTGCATGGTTGTATATATAGTGGAAACTCTCCCAAAGGTTATAATTAACAATGTATGCAATGAAATTCAAGATCATCACACGCGCATATATTATGGGGGAGTTTTCTCTATATATGTTGGTTCTACTCACATCTCCTGCATTAGTTGTAGTTTATGTGAGTAGAATCATTTTTGATATGGGCTAGTATCTTTGTGTTACTTAACCATATGAAATACAACCTCTTGTATACAACTTATTCTTGGATAAGCTACGTACTTGTTTCTAATATTCATTATATAAACCCTCTTGTTGTGATTGACATCAATTACCAAAATGTGGGAGATTGAAAGGGTAATTGCCCCTATGTGTGGTTTTGGTGATTAATGACAATCCCTATGGACTATGTTTTCACTAAGTTTTATATGAAGGTATATTCCATAGGTCATGCTTGTAGTCCATGTGTTGGATTCAAGTATGGATGCCATGAAGATAAAGATATACCTTGAGTATTGGCATCAAAATCATCGAGTTAAATAGAAGAATTCAAGATATGGCTCTAAGTCGGTGTCATGATAGCCTCATTAGTTGATCTATGTTTGACTAAGATTTAGAGCATGTAATCAAATGAAGAGTTCCTTATGTACCTCAAGATATTAAGATGGAGCACGAGAAGATACTTGGTTGACCAATACAAAGAGTGGAGAGTGATTTCAAGTTGGTCAACACATGAAGCATAAAGAATGTACCACATGGTCTTGTGGTATGGTAAGCCTTGTCAATTATGCATCATGAACTAACCCATTATATATTTGCCTTTGTGTTTTGTATATGGGACAGGTATCTTTCCATGGGCATGCTTAAAAATGAAGATATTATATAGACCATGAGAGGATGACATCAAGTGGTGACCGTCATCAAGGTTGAGAAGGGCAAGTAAAAGATAATCATCTCGAGAAGATCATTTTCTTGAAGCTTGCCGTCCATATTGGTGATAATGGACATGTGAATACATGTATTAATGAAGCTATCCCATAGTGGTGTATGGGGGAGGAAATTAGGAGTCTTCACGAAGCAACAATGATCAAGTGTTACATTCAGGCTTGGGTGGAGCTTGAAGCATTGTTATCAAGATCAAGAGGGATGCGCAAGGGAAAGGTATGGCCTTGCTAGGTTTTCCTTTTACCGGTCTCAAGGTGGTTGTTGGGAGACCGGGTTATAGGATAGATAGCCGCACTATCAAGAGGGGCTTTCGGTTGTGTAACTTGATCACATCATCATAGGAAGCTCAAACTTTGCATACTTTGCATATTACTATTTTGTTGCTTCTTGGTGTTTCTCCATGTGAGGTTGTTGATCTTGTTCCTAGCTCTTCAACAAGCCCAAGTTCATCGAAAACGGAATTCATATGCATCTTCTATGGCGTTTTCGAGTTTGAAGGTTTTATCAGTTCTTATTTAGGGTGTCTTCTTACCTTTCTTCATTTGGTTTTATCATCCTTTGTTGGTCTATGATGTTTCTATGCACAATCTTGTAGATCTTTTTGTCCTCGTCAAAACAAGCTCAAGATCATCAAAATCAGAGTCTGGATGCAAAAGTTATTGCATTTTTCGTGAAGCCTGTTTCATCCCGGTTGTGGATTCGGTTCAACTGGCTCCCAGACCGGGTGGTCCGGTGCCAGGACCGGAAAACCGGATCGAAAACCGGGATTTTCGGTTTTGCTATACCGATTCTATCCGAGACTGTGTACTGACCCTAATTCCGGTTTTAAGTTCGGTTTTCCGGTCCAGGAACCAGACCGTCCGGTTCTGGAGCCGGTCCAACCGAACTTTCAACCAAGTTCGCACAGATTTCTTCCAACGGCCATATTTGCTTTCCACTATAAAAGGGGGTTATTCCCCCAACATTTTAGGGTGTTCTTGACCACGAAATTGACCTCCATTGTTGAACCTCTTGAGCTTTCTTCCTCCCCCTTCCCTCCTATGATTGTTGCATCTTTTTGAGGGCTTTGGAAGAGAAGATCTAGATCTACAATCCCCACCAACCAATTCCTCCTCTAAGTGAGGGGAACCCATTGGATCTACATCTTGGAGTCATTTGTTGGTTTCCACCATTGTTCTTCCTCTCTAATTACTCCCTAGAACTTGTTGCTTTGGTGGGTTTTGAGAGTGAAGGATTTGAGCACCCTTGGTGTTCTTGCTTTGCATTCTTGCATAAGTGTTGAGCTCTCCATTACGATTTGTTCGAGTGAGAGACCGTGAGCTTGTTACTCTTGGCTTGGCGGTTGGTGCCGCGGTGTTCTCTTCGTGGAAGATTGTGAAGAGACCCAGGCTTCTCCTTCGTGGAGCTTGTGAAGTGGTTGTGGAGCTTGCCATCTCCGGAGTGGAGGAAAAGCTAGCCATAAGGAAAGGGCCTATTCCTTTGTGGGATAGACTCGGAGAAGAAGGTGAGCCTTTGTGGCGTGTGAGGAATCCTTCGTGGAACCTCACACCTCTCCAACGTGACGTAGCCCCCTTCCCAAAGGTGGTGAACACGGGAATACATCTTCGTCTCCGCGTGCCTCGGTTATGTCTATATTCGAGCTTACTTTCCTTGTGATAGCCATCGAGCTTGAAGTACTTATATCTTGCTTATCACTTGTGGTATATTTATCTTATGCTATCTTCCTTAGCTTAATTTGTTGTTGGTGCACTTAGTTGAGCCTAGTGTATTTAGGTTTTGTGCTTGTAAAATAAACATTATCTTAATTCCGCATTCTATCAAGCCAAAACCATAATAGTTTTGAAATTGCCTATTCACCCCTCTCTAGGTGACATATCTATCCTTTCACACTTTCTTGCACAAGTGTTCATCTACAAGTTTGAAAAAGATAAGATTAGAAAAGATAGATGAAGGATTACAAGAATCTAATAAGTACAAAATTATGAGTCCATTGCTAGGGAGAGCCTTCCTTCTATATCATAAAAGAGAAGAGTATGAGAATTGAATTGATAAGAGGATACTAGAAAGAAGTGTAAGGAGAGAATAGATAGAATCAAATAGGTTTTATAATTTCATATGACTTTCCTATTCCAAACCTAGGTCACGATCCTACTGTCAACGCATTGCTCTGATACCATCCTGTAACACTCTCGCCTGATAAGGTTGAGTTCATGTGTGTAGTGCCAATCCCTAGATCGGTTCACTAGGACACACAGTACAGATGAATACCAAAGAGTTTAACTGTGCATCATAAATAATGAATTGATCCAGAATTTGCAATTATTACAATAATGTTTAGCTCAAGGCCAGATAAAATTCAAGTAGTATACGGAAGCATAAACAATTGATAGGCTCCATCTTCAATTGTGCCACAGGCGAACAACTGTTGAGTGGAGTATCACCACCTATTCGATCACTCAGAATTGGAATAATAACCTACAACATAAAACATAGCATCCCCGAAGGGTCAATACTTGGAATGTATGGCAAGTAGATCTATTAAAGGAGACAATAAACCTAGCAACTACATGCATATTTGGCAAGTGGGGATGTGGCTAGCATCGCATTTGCAAACACCTTTGTCCTACTTTCTTAAATAGTTTTTGTTTTTCTTTGAAAAGATCCCAATTAAGTTAACCCATCAACATTAAAGCAATTATGAAACTAGAATGAGCGAGAAACATGTCATGAACTCAATATCAAGCAACTCAAATGTCCATAACCGGGGACACGGCTAATCGATTAGTTTATACACCCTGTAGGGGTTAGTACACTATACCCATGTGACTTGGCCAGCCCAGCTCATACCACCACTCTCATATTGGGTGATTATAGGGAGAAGTCCAAGAAGGGACCGTTCAGGAAGTAGATCCCCAAACCCGACACGCACCGGTCCAACCTACCAAAATTCTACATCTCTGGATATGTGGGTTCGAGTTACCACAACCTACTGAGTCCAACCAACCATCCATTTCATTATTGGCACATGGTTGTACACGTAAGCTACAAAATAAAGAAGCCAATCATTTTCTCTTGATACCTGGGTGCCTTTCCGCAATGATACCACCAAAATTTTCAATCCCATCACACCCAGGAGATTCATTGATTAAGTTGTTTTTAGTTTTCGCAAACCAACACATTTAGAAACAACCTTCAGTGATGTAACCCAGCCCTCGTTCATCATAGCATGGCTAAGCACATCTACCAACGGTGGCTCATCTGCAGGAAATCCCTACCACATAATAGGACATAGCATAGCGATAGTACTTTCCTACACATGCATCTACAAAATACACAACAACGCATTGAAAATAATAGGACAATATCATGAACAAAGTAGCATCTACTTGCCTTAATAGTTGATGAAGTCGTTCAAACACTCGTTGCAATCACACACGTTGCACTCCTCGCAATCTATCGAGCAAACAATTGCATACAACATAAACAATAGCACATAGAGATCAAACAAATGCAACAAATGCATGCATGACAATTTAATAAGTCACAATGGTTGTTACTTTAGTTCTGTAAACAATAATGAAGTATATGATGCATGGAAGAGACCAATTAATGCAATGGAGTACTTGTTATTAATAATTACTTGCCAATATAGGGTTTTTAATAGTTATATTGTAACGCCTGTTCTAACTGTCGAATTAAATTTGTTTCTTGATTTTACTGGATAGAGGACGTTAATACGAACCAGTAGGCGTTGGATTCACCCTAATCGGAGTTATAGATCTTTTCGTATGATTTAAATAGTGTTTAATGGGTTTTAAATCATTTATACAGTTTCTGTTGCCTAAAATCAAACTAAAATTATATCTGAAATCTCCACAGAATTGTGATTTCAGGGACATATTATTTGTAATTTTCTGAGCAGTATTCAAATTACTATGATTTTAATACTCTAAATAAGCCATTAGTATATTTATTTAATTGCTGCGAAACCGTACAGTATTTGCCTGAACCATTTGTATATTGATGATCAACATGGAACCAGCTTTCCATCGGTATATCATTTATATTTTTGTGACAAGCAGTTAATTTACTATGATTTTAATGATTTATAAAGCCATTAAAACTAATTAAATTTCTACGGGGTAAATAATCCGCAAAGGCTGGATCCAACTAGATATTATTAATATATATTCTAGTAGCTTCAATTTGATATATTGTTCATATTTTTTGGAGTTACAGATAATTTCCTATGAATTTATTAACCTAAAAGACCATTAAAACTAATTAAGTTACTGAAGTAAACGCATACTATAAAGGTTGAATCTAATGCCATATTAATATTCTACACATTTTTCTGAATCCACTGATATATTATTTGCTATTCTTGGATCTACGGATCTTTTTATATAATTTTTGCAAGTTTACACAATTTTCTACAAATTAAATTCAATTTCAAATCTATAGGGAATATTCTATGCTAACTGGGACGCGGGGCTTACCTGGCGTTGACACGTGGCGAGATACGGTTGGCTTGTACCCCTTCGCGGAATCGATCTAATCCTGGCCGTTGGTATGAGATCCAGTGGTTAGGAGAGGAGATTGACCCGATTTTGGCTCAGAATAGACAATAAATAGATCTTTGTTAGAGAGACAAATCCATAGGTCAAATTGAAAAATTTAGAACATGAAAGTTGTGGGGAATCATTAGTCCTACCTTCTCACCAAAGGAATTTGGATTTGAAGAAACGAGCAGGAGTACATCTTGAATTTACACCGTCGTTTTATGGACAAAGGCAAACGACGAAGTCTAGATGAGTTAATAAGCGAAATAAGATTCGGTCATGTATTCGGGATTTCGAGAAGGTAAACTCATACAGCTGTGACTCAGTGGGTTTATACGGAGATTTAGGATGGTGTAGAGATAGGTCTTAGAGTAGGGAACAAGTAGAAACAAACGGAAGTCGATTCGGAGTTGTAGATAAAAAGATATAAGAGTTTGATTAGAGATAGGTTTAGAAAACGTGTTTTCGCATGATTTTTAAAGCAACTGGGACAACAATCAGTGCGCGTGTGTGGCTGCTCCCGCGGTCTGCTAGCTGGGCCGGCCGGTTGGCCCAATGTTTTTTCTTTTTTTTTCTATTTTTTATTTATGTGTTTCCCTCATAACTTTTGCGTATGAACTCCAAATGACACAATTCTTGTTTCTAAAATTTTCTAAAATCGAATAGATCATTGTAGGATCATATTTATAGTATTTTTACTAGTTTGCAAATAGTGGATTTATAAATCCTTGTATATATCATTTTATTTATATCTTTATTTGTTTGTATTTATTCCATAACTTTTTGATAATAGCTCCAAATGAGCTCAATTTTGTTTGTAAAATTTTGTAATATTCATTGGATCTTTTTAGGCTATAATTTAGCAATAATCACTGCCTTAGCAACAGTGGGTTTTTATAAAGCCAATTTAATTCTCTTTAGAGCAAAGTGGCATATACTATTTAGGGTTTTAGTCCTTTATTTTTATTTAGGGTTTTTTCTTGATGCAAATATGCAATGCAATACTCATGAATGTCATGCAAATGCAATTTTTTTTCTAGTCTCAATTTCCAAAATCTTGGGATGTGACACTTCAGTGCATTCACTTTCTTTTAGTTTTAATTCTGCTCTAGTTTTCTTCCAGTTCTAGTAGTAGTTACAAATCATCTTAAATTCATTTATCCTAACAACCTATAGAGTAGACTATTTCCGAACATTGTTTTGGGTGCGAGCGTATCCGTCATTGACAACATGGATGCGGGGTAAAGTGGTTTCAATTGGCAAAGCTTCCAAGGGACGATACATACAGGGAGATATTTGCTACTACAAGTACTTCAACGACCCTGTTGTTGTATACAGGAATCTAGTCATCAGCCATCATTGTTGTTTGTTTGCCCTTCACCCAACTGTTCTTGCTCATATCCATCACCAGATGAATTCAAATGTGACGATATCTCATCCTCCTCTATAGCATCTTCTAGATGATAATCTTCTCCAACATAAGGTTCACCTTTAGTAGCAGCAAATTCACCTCTTATCATGCCCTCAATAAGATCTTTGGCCTCGGAGTCGGTGCAATCCATATTTTAACTATTTCAGAAATATTGCTAAAACAAGTTAAAAAAGAGTAAGAAATTAGCAATATAATAAAACCGTCACTTTTATGTAGATATGGTCAAATAGATGGTAAAAAATATGAGTAACTATGTTTTACTCATATTTTTTTACCATATATTAGCTCATATCTACATGAAGGTGACCTTTTTAGTACATTGCTATATTCAATAAATAATAATGAATTTGCTACTAACAATATTACTACTAAAAATATTACTACTACTTAATAATATTACTACTAATTAACAATAATACTACTAAGAATTTCTACTAATTAACAATACTACTAATAATAATACTAGTAACTAACAATAATACTACTAATTAACAATAATAATACTACTAACAAATAACCCACTCGATCGATTTCGGGATGCCCACACATGGTCGAGAGGGCGCGGTCAAGGGCCGACACCATCTGCGGCCACAACAAGGTCGGCAGCGGCAAGCACGCGTGGGTTGTGAGGAATGAGGCGGCGTACCCCGCGCTATGCGAGGTGGCACGGTTGGATGCGAGGCCGCATGGCGGCAAGGTGAGCGCGCACGCGAGATGGCACTAGAGATGAAGGCGGAGACGCGGCAGAATTGACGGGCAACACCTCCCATGCATGTTCTGTTCGTCTTTGTTGATTTGCTAAGTCTGGAGCGAGCGCATGCTGGATTATATATACAGATTACGTACCCTCTAGTCCTGGGCGGTGGTACAACCATGGACTATATATCCTCTAGTCTCGGGCTGTACCACGACATGGTACTAGAGCCCTCCTGTTAATCAGGGATCAGCCATGACCCGATACTAGTGGGTTTTTATGGCCGCTTCGATTTCACGCACGAGGCCTACAGTTTAGTCCCGGGTGCAGCCCCGACTCGGGACTAGAGGGTCTTTTGTAAATTTTATTATTTTTTAGTCTATATAATTCAAATCAATTAGAAAATTTTGGAAATTTGTAGCTCCTATTGTATAAATCCAACTATTACAAATAATATATCTATTATTGTTAGAAAAATATAAGAATCTGAATATGTCATCCAAACATCTATTTGCATCATGTATCAATTGTGCCATTTTCAATTCAAAATGCATTCACTATTTTTTCAAATTTTTGAATATGACAGAACTTTCAACATGAAAAGTGTTTAAATTTGAATAACTAATCCAAAAATATTTTTTTGTTTTCTAAAATAATTAACCTAACTATTAAAACTAGTAATCATGACTAAAGATATTTCGGGGGCCTTTAGTCCTGGTTAGAGCCACTAACGGGGGCTAAAGATATCTCCCGCCATTCTCAGAGCCGTCAAGCAACGCACCATGCTTTCCTGCCATTTCTCTCCGCTTTCCGCCATTTTTTCCTGCCTTTTGCCTATATATCTAGGAAGACCGCCATCGCGATCCACACATCCACACCTTCCCCTATCCGAATAATGGACACCACATACTGGGCCATTCGGACCTTCGAGGATACTGAGGCATTGTGTGCCTCCAGCTACCCATGCCCGTCGGGCAACGGGCTGCTCGCCGACTGGACGCTAAGAGCCGGAGGGTTCCTTTCCCTCCTGTGCCTTAAGGTTCTGCACGCCAGACGGACATCACGAACCACTTCTACCTCAAGCTCACGGCGGAGTAGCGGATGGATCCCCATTGGGATCCCGACAACTACGACACTTGAAATCCTCTATTCACTAACCAGCAGGAAAGGGAGCTCGCTAGGTACG
Organism: Avena insularis; assembly: GCA_023614405.1. NCBI lineage: Eukaryota > Viridiplantae > Streptophyta > Magnoliopsida > Poales > Poaceae > Avena > Avena insularis. The sequence goes on from CM042687.1 coordinate 152,452,230, forward strand.
TGAGTGATAGCCCTCCCCCGGTGAACCATAATGAAGCCGGCTTCCGCCTATGGTGGGCGGACCGTACTATCATCGGTGAGATGCCCTACATCGCCCAGAGAGATCATCCTCGCCTGTGGTGCCTACACCCGCCGCAGAGCCACAAGACGGGTGGCGATAGTGAAGGCCATAGGCATAGCAACATCGTCATCTCGGAGCCTCCTCCTCCATGCGCCGTTAATTCGATGCCAGAGTGGAAGGTGCACCCAGAATATGCCATGACTGGGCTGATGATGTAGTCCCATTTCCTAATAGTGTTGGTCCCTCTAAAACTTTCCCGAACTATGAAGATGTTGTTATATTCTTTTGTCGGGGAGCTAATAACTAATTTCACATATTATGGAGTGCCTCTATGGCGAGCTCCTGGAAGGTGCCTCAGGACTGGATTCTTAGGCATCTCCCATGAGCTCGACGTAGTGGTGTCCCTGCTTTTGCACACCTTCTTACAGTTAATAACTTCTCTAGCTAGATCAACACGTCAGGGAGCTAACTAATTTCACATATTAGGGAGTTCCTCTATGGCGATATCGTGGAAGATGCATGATGACTGGATCCTTAGGCATCTCCCTCAAGCTCGCCGTAGTGGTATCCCTTCTCTCGCTCACCATCTTGCTTGCATTTGATAACTTCACAAGGATGCATATTTATGGATTAAGAAGCACAACATAGTGTCGACACTCATGACATAATGTTGACACTCACCCCTGTCATAGTGCGTCCACCCACTGAAATAGTGTCGCCACTCACTGGCATATTTTCGGCACCAACAGACATACTGTCGCCACCCATGCTTAGTCCCGCTTGGTGTCTCCAACCGGGACGCAATATGAACCTTTAGTACTGGTTAGAAAGACCATCCAGGACTAAAGATGCCCACGCTGGCCCTAGCCTGCCGCAACGCCTTAAGTCCCGGTTGTTTTCTTTAATCGGGACTAAAGATATTTCACGCCATGTTTTCCCCCCTTTCCCTCTGCTTCCCTCCATATTTTCCCGCCATTCACCTCTATATATAGGCCGACTACCATGGCCACCCACACATCCACACAATCCCCGTCGCCTCATCACCAACCATGCGCGTCTGCCGCCTACTTTAGGATGTCGCATCCTCGTTGTCGACTCCGCGGCAACGATGGAGTATTGGGCACCATCGGGCATGTGTGAGACTGGGCTCCGCCGGGTTGGCACTTGGTGGTGCTACCTTCCGGGACACATCTCTTGGTGAGGAATCCAGGTCTCGTCATCAACCTAGAGCTTCTTTGGTGGCCGTAGCATGGTCCAGACTCGGTGCAGAGGGAGCCGACCCCCGTGGAGGTGGTACAACATTGTGTCAGGGAGGAGGACGAGCATGTCCGTTTCTATATGGTGATGTCGGATGTTAGGGTCTCTGATTCCTGGTATTTCTATAGGGATCTCTATAGGGGTTCATAACATGGAAAATAAAAAAATTCTATCGCATGAACAAACACAAGCCAAGATCTATCTACTAGATTGTAGCAACGAGTTGATAGAGTACTAACCCTCGAAGATCCAAAGCGGTTAACGAGAGCAGATTCTCGTGGGTGATGTAGTCGTTCACTTTTCGATCTCAAGATCGCGTAGACGATCCTTCCAGCGCCACGTTCCGGCAGCGCTCCAGCAGTCGGTCACACATATGGTACTTGATGAAGACTTTCCTCTCCCTTGTTCCAGCAGGCACGGAGGTTGTAGCTCTCTCCTCGCGATTCAGGCAACAAGACGGCGTGGTGAAGGAAGTAGAGGTGAAATCCTGCAGGGTTTCGCCTAGGCTGGAGCGGGTATGGTGGAGTAGACAGGGCCTTAGGGCTAGGGTTTAGATGCCAAGGGAAGAGGGAAGGCGGCGGCTAGGGTTTAGGCTAGACGGCAGCGGCAGTTTAGAGGGGATCTAGGGTGCCGACAGCTCGGGAGGGCAGCGGCAGCCTAGGGATTTGGTCTTGGCCGCCTTGGGCAAGGGGGATTTGAATTTTTCAAACTGCAATTTTTTAATTTCAAATTAGAGTTTGATTTCTCTCTTCCAAGTGTCTAGCCAAATGACCTAGGACATGATGCAACCATTCCACTTTGTCATGACACATCCATGTACCCTTCCCCTTCTGGTTCGGTGGATCTTCTAGACCCTTCTAGAACATTTTGGTGAAAAGACCAAAACTATTCCCGAACTCCAAAATTAGACTTCCCTTATATGTATTTTATTATCTGCACCATTCCGAATCTCCTCGTGACATCCCGGATCCCATCCGAGACTCCGAACTACATTCGGTATCTTTACTCACATTCCATATCTACTAAACAACATCGAATCCTTAAGTGTGTCTCCCTACGGTTCATGAATTATGTAGACATGATAGAGACTCTTCTCCGATCAATAACCAATAGAGGAATCTGCAAATTCATATGGATCCCACATATTTATATGGTTACTTCGTGACCAAATGAACTATTTACATATGATACCAATTTCCCTTTGTCTCGCGATACTTTACTTATCCGAGGTTTGATCGTCGGTATCTCTGCATACCTAGTTCAACCTCGTTACTGACAAGTACTCTTTTCTTGTTCATGTGATATGTGATCCCTTGTGAGCCAGTCACATTTTTTCAAGCCAATTGGATGACATTCCACCGAGAGGGTCTAGAGTATATCTATTCGTCATATGGATGGACAAATCCCACTCTTGATCCATGTGTCTCAACACATACTTTCCGAACACTCAATGCCACCTTTATAACCACCTAGTTACAAAGTGGTGTTTGATGTCATCAAATCATCCATCTAGTGATGGTGATTAACATGATCTCACGGTCGAAGGATTTAGGTTACTATGTATTTGAAAGCTTATAGAAAGTGAAGTATTTAAATGACTTGATCTTATGCTACGCTTAACTATAGGAGTATGTCCATCACATCATTCTCCTGATGATATGGCATTGTTGTTAATAACATCTCAATGTTCCTGATTAGGAAACCTTGATCACATAATAACCAACAAGATAGTTTAACAAGATGCTTTACTAGGGACTCTTACATGTTTACAAATCACACAAGTATTAATGTTTCCGGTTAATACAATTATAGCATGGCATGTAAACATTTATAATAACCATGAAGATATGATAATAACCACTTTATTATTGCCTCTTGGGCATATCTCCAACAATCTCCCACTTGCACTAGAGACAATAATCTAGTTTCAAATCTTTGTGTATTCAACACTTATGGATTTCTGGTGTTGTATGTACACGATTGCTAGTGGTCAACCAATCTTCGGATCTGACACTTTCATATTCGTGTGTAATTGCATGTCTTTGCGTCTCTACTCATCACTCATTCTCTAATGAGATGGCTTTGTATAAATTTGGTCCTCTGGTGAGACCTTTAGTTCCTTGGGGTTAAAACATGTTGACAATATTGTCGTACAATGTATCTTCATAGTACTATCCTGCTGTGAACTACACCTAGTTTGCTAAAAAACTACTTGACACAAATTCCTTCTTTTGCTGCTATAATAGAAGTCATATGCTTAGACATTTGTTGTAGTATCTGTCACAATGTTTTAACTTTGGAACTCATCCAAATCCATTATGGAACTTACTTTCCATTATATTGTGACACCCTTAGATTGTATGGATATAAACTTAATCTATACTTTGTGCAAAACTAGTATCAATGTAGTACTTTTACAATGAACTAACCATCTATTTGTCACCTATATAAAAATAATATATTCTTAGTTATTCCAAAAGATCATAAGATTATCTTTCCTATCGTCCAATGATCATCTTATGAATCATTTTGGTATTTGCTCATAACATATAGAGTATAGGACATATTTGGATGTGTACATATCACAGTTTGATTGATAAACTCTCTTTGTGATTTCAATCATCAAGTATAAAAATACTTTAATCTTTGTTTCACTTATGCCAATTGTCGATACACTTGAATTTTCATTTAATCCTTTCTCTGTGGCAAGAATTATTCTTGACATTTCCATATTGAACTCTTCTTGTCGTTTTTATGGAAACCGTAGTGCCTGAGCAGGCTACTTCTTGGTGAGGGAGCGAGTAGGGAAGCGAGCGATAGCGTCCGAAGGAGGGATTGGGCACAAGAAAGTGTCGGAGTCACAAGAAGTACCTAGGTTCAGGGTCCTCATGGTGAGTTAACACCCCTACTCCTACTGATCTGACTATCTAGATGAACACACTAAACTACAAGGGCTCCTCGAGCTATATCTGTCCTAGCTAGAATAGAATGAGAGACCAATCCTTGCAATGTTGCCCCTACCGCCCATTATATAGGTCGTGGCGGAATGGGCAACGGCCTGGCCAACTAGTGGGTCACACAGGCGGGCCCCAGCCGACTAGGTCATCTATAGTGGCCGGCATAGCGGGCGTGTACCCACAGTCAAGGCCATGTCGAGCCACGCAATCTACAGTGGTTGTCGTGCGAGTAGTTACGCATAGTACCACCTATTGTCCACTGTTACAACCGTCATCGGTAAAGTCGTCGGTATGGTCCGAGTATCTGAGTCTCCTTTCGGGCTTGTCCTTCGTCCTGGGCGTACTGCATACTGTGCTCTGCGTCATCTTGTACCTTGCCTGTCTTGAGTGGTCGGCTCGGTTGCCTTAGCCAGTTGATCCGTCTTGGTCGGGTGGATGGTTCCATCCGGCTAGGCGTCTGTCCTTGGTCATCTCATTCGGTTGATGATTCTGCCAGTTTGCTCTTGCCTTGTCTGGCCTTATCCGGCTGGCATGGTCCAGCCGGCTAGGTGCCTTTAGGAATGATTTTTACCCGGCTGACTAGTTTGCAAGCTTGCTCTTCATCTAGCCTTCTTTCTGATGCATCTTTTTGTCTTTACGTCTGGCTGGGCCAGCCGGCTGGCTAGTTATATCGTCCTTGTATCTTGTCCGGTCAGCCTACCTGTGCGTGATCCCTCGACACTAGCCCCCGAGCGCGTTTAGATTCCACCCATGGGTGAAATGCGCGCAGGCTCAAAAAGCTAGTTTGAATTTTTTTCCAGCAGAAATTTGGCGGTTGAACTGCTCGGCTGTGTCATCCCTAACGTCAGCCACGACGTAATGATGACCGCGAAGACGTTCACCGAAGGATATTCTCAAGCGCCGCCTCGGGAACAGCTATCGGCGCCTCGCCTCCCATGCCTAGGATCCTCTGTGCTACTCGCGCGAACGTAGTTGATCCGACAGCTGGAGGTGTTGTGGGGTGCTGCCACATGGCGAGCCAACAGTTTTCCTCCTAGGCCCCCTAAAGTAGCAGCCGCGGCGCCCCCTCGCCCTTCTCTTGCCATGGACGAGCTTGCACCTCCTCTGCTCCGCCAGTACTGCCTGTGTGTTTCTTGCCGGAGTGATGGGTCACCGCCACTCCTCCGCCGCCTCCCGTTCGCCTTCTCCACCACTTCCTCCTTCTCCGCCATGCTCCTCCATCGTTGAGATGGCTGAGTGCTGCGGCGTATGGTGCGGCTCCTCCGTCACGGAGGCGCAGGTGGAAAAGTACCGGTGGTCGCGCCTCCTGCCGACCGCCGGCGAGGTTGGGGTGCGCCTTGCCCCGGCTGGTGAAGTCTCGCCGGCTCCGCAAAACGGTGAGCACGTCGTCTTTCTCGCACATATGGCGTGTGGCCTGGCCTTCCCGGCCAGCGCCTTCCTTCTTTCCTTCCTCGCCTACTATGATCTCCGCCTCCACCATCCCGGCCTGAATGCAATTGGCAATCTGGCACACTTTGTAGCATTATGCGAATGCTACCTTAGGATCCAGCCGGATCTCGGGATCTTCTGCCAACTCTTCCTTATCCGGCCGCATGTCCAATACGCCAAGGGGTCGCTTGTGCCTTGAGGCGGCGCCTCCATCTACTCCTGCGCCCAAACCGGCTACCCCAAGTTCAAAGTATATGACACGGTTAAGATGTTGCAGCAGACATACTTTTACGTACAAAACCTGGGCTATGACGATCTCCTCAACCTTACGGCCTTCCAAGATGCGGAGTCCAGCTGGGCGCACTAGGAAGAGAAGATTTTCGGATCCAAGCCAGAGTCGGATGCGCTGCTGCACCGGATGAGGTTGCTTGTCACAGGCAGTCTGACTGGCATCGACGTGACACTCAGCTAGGCCAGTCGGTTGATGATGCCCCTCCAGCAGCTAGCACACAAGATGTGCTACTACTCCGGGCGCCTCGACCAAACCCGGCTCTCCCGCCGTGATCCCCCCTTCGCCAACCTCTATGAATGGGTGTGGATGATCACCAAGGAGAAGATCAAGGCCGGGTGGAGATTTGGTCTGGCTCCTTACACACGCGAGAACCATGCTCCCCGGGAAAATGTGACTTTCCTGCTTTCTTTCTTTTCTTTCGTTCTTGCCTTGTTCGGCATCGTCGCTTGATCCGGTTCTAACTTGCTTCCTCTTTTGTAGACTTTCCCCTGCATCATCTAGGAAGAGGGTGAGGAGCCCCACTAGGTCTTCACCACCGACCTGCCCAAGAAGCGACCGTGCCGGACCAGCGGTGAGGGCTCAGACAGCGAGGAGGGGTTCTTCCCTAGCTGGACCGACGAGGTGGTGGAGGACCCGCATGGCCCCCCGCTAGAGGAGAGCGACGACACCGTGCCTCCCGAGCCGACGAGGAAACGAGCCGGCGAGGGTTCCTCGAGTAGCACTGGCGCCCCCGAAGATCCGGCCGCGAAGCGCAGCCGGGTGGGGGTTCCTCCATGTCCCGTCCGGGCGATAGGTGGCCGGAAGACATCCGCGCCCATGGTGGAGGGGTGAGTTTTCTTGCGCTTTCCTTTTCTTGCACCTGCCTTTTCTTGCACTTGCTTTTGTTCCTGTCTTGACCTTATTTTCCTTTCGCAGTTCTCTTCTTTATTTTGTAGCGCGCCTTCCGCCTCGCCGCCCCGCGAACCTCTGACTCAGCCGGATTCCCCCTCGATGGCCGCTCCTCCTCCCACAGCTGAGATCTTGCCCTCGTCAGCACCGGTGGTCATGGTCCAGTCGGCTCCCGCCGTACCTGAGAAGGCGGTGAGCTAGCCGGACGTGACTTCCAGCCCGGGTGGGGGCTCATCAGCCGGTGCGGGAGGCTCGCGCGCCAGCAAGGAGACTGTGGTGGTGGAGGACGTCGACTCCGACGAGGAGGTGACAGTGCAGTGGCTGGCGGCCACGCGCGATGCTTCGTATGCCCTAGCCGGTCGCCTGACGGTGCTGCCCATGGAGGTGGGGTCCTCTCTGCAAGCCCTCGAGGTGAACCTCGAGGCCGGGCTCGAGGAGTGCCGGCAGCTGCAGGCGACGCTGGCCAGCGCCCACGAGGCCGCTGCGGAGCAACTGGCGACAACGCGGGGGACTACACGGAGTAAGCTCTCTATCTTGCTTCCTTTTTTTTCTGGCTACATTATTACTTGCTTTTTCTCTTTCCTTGCCGCAGCCATTCTTGTCTGTGCCCAGCGCAAAATTGACCGGCTAACGCGCTCAAATGCGCGCCTTAGCCGGGACAACTCCGCCCTCCAGCTGCAGAATAAGGAGTGGCACTTACGGGTGAACCAGCTGGAGGCCACCCTTAAGGAGCGCGATGAGACCCTCGCCAACTGGGCCACTGCCTTCGATCTCCTGGATAAGGAGGTCACCCGGCTGAAGGAGCAGTCCGAATTCTTGGACGAGGAGCTGATGAACATCGGCCATGTCGCCAAGGGTAAGTTCGATTGCCTTTTCTCTTCCTTCCGTCCGACTGCCTTTTGCCGGATTTCCTTTTTGACTCGCCCCCTTTGATCACAAGGCTTCCACCCTCAAGTAGATGCCCTTGCCTACGACCAGGTGCAGCAAGTTGCGCCGGGTGAGAAGGCCGCTGTCTGGGACCTGGTGGCGCAGATCGAGGAGGATGCCGCCAATCTCCGCAAGGCCGGAGTCGGCATCCACAACCTTGTCTTCCCAGGGGAGCTCCTACCGGAGACCATGGGGGCCCTGGCTATAAAGCTGGACGACACTTCGCGAAGCTAGAAAATACGCTGCAGGGTTTTAATCAGAAAGGAACAACAAATTTCTAGCAAGGAGCCCCCGAGCATCAGCTGGGGTTCCACATCTTTCATTCATTCAGGGTTCTAGATACATACACTAATTTGCGACTAAGTTTAAAATGGTCGAAGAAGGTTTGCATTCCATGGCCGCTCCGTCTTCTCGTCAGACTTGTCCATCTTGTTCTTGCGCGGCTGCTACGTGTCGATGAGGTAGTAGGAGTTGTTGTACAACTCCTTGCTAATGATGAAGGGTCCCTCCCACGAAGGGGACAGCTTGTGCATGCCCTTCGTGCCCCATATCAGCCGGAGCACCAGGTCACCATCCCGGAACGTGATGGGCCGGATGCGGTTGGAGTGATACCGGCGCAACCCTTGCTGGTAAATGGCCGATTTGGACAGGGCCAGCTCGCGGGCCTCCTCCAGGAGGTCCACGCTATCCTCCATCGCCTCCTGGTTCTCCTTCTCCATGTAAAGGAGCTTGCGGGGTGAGTCGAACTCGATATCCATGTAAAGGACCGCTTCCGAGCCATAGGTGAGGAAGAACAGGGTGAAGCCGGTTGATCTGTTTGGAGTGGTGCGATGGTCCACATCATAGCCGGGAGTTCCTTGATCCAGCAGCCAGGTAATCGCTCCAGTGGCTCGATCAGCTGGGGCTGGATTCTGGCTAGCACCAGGCCATTGGCTCGTTCCACCTGCCCGTTGGACTGCGGGTGCGCAACGGATGCAAGGTCCAAGCGGATCCCCTTGGCGAAGTTCGTGTCGTTGTTGGTGATGATGCTATGGGGGTATGATGTCCCAGAAGAAGGTGATGACCGTGGCACCGTCTAGCTTCCGGATCAGCTTCGCCTTGATCCATTTGGTGACTTGTCCACCACCACCAGTAGGTGGGTTATGCCGGCTCGGGCTTGCTTGAAGGGGCTGACCTTCTCCAGCCCCCAAGCAAAAAAGGGCCATGTGATCATTATGGTTTTGAGCGCGGAAGTCGGCATGTGCCTTAGTCGGCCAAACCGCTGGCACCCATTGCACGCGCAAACCAGCTGGTACGCGTCCTCCGAGGCGGTGGGCCAGTAGAATCTATGGTGCATTGCCTCTAACACCAGGGCGTGAGCTGAGGCATGGTGACCGCACTCCCCCTGGTGGATTTATTTCAATAGCCAGTAGCCGGTATCTGCATCGACACGCTGCTGGAAGACGCCTGTGGCGCTACGCTTGTACAACTCCTTATTAATGATGGTGTTCGTGTGCGCGCGGCACCGGATCTACCTTGCCTCCACCTCGTCATCCGGGAGCTCGTCATTGAGGAGGTAGTTCATGAAGGGATGGGTCCAGGATGGCACTTCCTGGATGGTGAAGACGCTAGCCGGCATGATCTGGAGCTTATCCGGGTGTCGTCCGGATGGGATACCCGAGTCGGCAGCCCCCAGGCCTTTTGCCTTGCTCGATGATGGCTTGCCTGACGAGGAGGCAGCCCCCGGGTCTTTCGTGCCGTAGGGCACAACAGCTGGGCCCGGATCTTTCGAGCCGGCAGCCCTCGGGTCTGCCACCCAGATGATGGACTCGGATTCCGGAGAGGGGGTGATGCTGGGCTTGCGAAGGTGCTCCAAGGATACTCCAAGCGGGATGGCCGCTCTAGTGCATCTGACTCACGGGAGCGCGTCGGCCGCCTCGTTGTTGGCACGGGGGACGTGATGGAATTCCCATCCCTCGAAGCTAGCACTAAGCAGCTGGACATGTAACCGGTACATGGCCATGTTGGCGCCCCGAGCGTACAAGGCCATATTGGAGCCCATGCGTGAGAGCCTCGTACTCAGCGACGTTGTTCGACGCGGTGAAGTGGATCTGCAGCATGTACTCCAGCTAGTCTCCCTTGGGCGAGGTGAGCACAATGCCGGCTCCCAAGCCACCGCGCATCTTCGAGCCGTCGAAATGTAGGTTCTAGTAGTCATTGTGAGGAATCGGCGGCAGGTACTGGTTTTTCGCCCAGTCGACAAAGAAGTCTTCCACCGCCTGAGACTTGATGGTGATCCGGGGCTCGTACAGGATGCAGTAGGCGGGCAGCTCGATGGACCACTTGGCTACCCGGCCCGTGGCGTCCTTGTTGCCGAAGATCTCACCCAACGGCGCTGTGGACACCATGGTGAGCGGATGCTCCTGGAATTAGTGCTTGAGCTTCTTGCAAGACAGGTACACGCCGTAGCACATCTTCTAGTAGTGGGGGTAGTTCTGCTTGGAGAGGGAGAGAACCTCGCTGAGGTAGGATACGGGTCGCTGAACCGGCTGGGCTTTGCCTTCCTCGTGACGCTCCACCGACACGACAACACTAACGATCCGGTTGGTAGCGGATATATAGAGCAACATCGGCTCCTTCTCAGCCGGCGTGGAAAGAACCGGCGCTATGGATAGCATGCGCTTGAGGTCATGGAACACGGCATCCGCCTGCACAGTCCAGGTGAACTTGCATGTCTTATTCATCAGCTGGTACAGTGGGAGGGCCTTCTCCCCAAGCCGGCTGACGAATCGGCTGAGGGAAGCCAAGCAGCCGATAAACTTCTGGATGCCTAGCAAGCTCTTAGGCGGCTACATCCTCTCGATGGCGACGATCTTCTTCGGATTCGCCTCGATTCCTCGGCTCGACACGAGGAAACCGAGGAGCTATCCGGCTAGCACACCGAACACGCACTTCTCCGGGATCAGCTTCATTTGGTACCGGCGGAGGTTCGCGAACGTCTCGCCGAGGTCCTCCAGCAGGGTCTGCTTCTCCTTTGTCTTGATGACGACCTCGTCCATGTACACATGAACATTCTGGACAATCTGCGAGTGCAAGCATTTCTGCATGCAACACTAATAGGTAGCACCTGCATTCTTCAGGCCGAATGGCATGGTTACATAGGAGTAAGCCCCGTACGGGGTGATGAATGACGTTTTCAATTGATCAGTCGGATTCAGCCGGATCTGATTATAGCCATAATAACCTTCAAGAAAGGAGAGCAGATCGCAGCCGGCCGTAGAGTCAATCACTTGATCAATACGGGGCAGAGCGGAAAGGTGTTTGGGCAGGCCTTATTAAGGCTCATGTAGTTGATACACATACGCCAAGTTTTGTTCTTTTTCAACACCAGGACTAGGTTGGCCAGCCATTCCGGGTGATACACTTCCATGATGAAGATGGGAGGCTCAACATTATCTTAGTTGGATTGCTTGATGGAGATATCTTGTACTGTGCATTTCCAAATATTCTCAAGTACCCATGTACAAATGCAACTGAGATAATGTTTCATGTTCATGCTAAGCTTTCTGCTGCTTGTGTTAGTGCATTATAGAAAGAGGATACGTTTGCCTTAAGCAGAAGATACTTACACACAGATTACAGTTGTGTATGATATTTTCCCAACAGTAGGATGATGCTTTCAAATTTTCTATTCAACACGGTCCACTTTGTGTGAAATTTAGGGTTATTACATTCTAGGCCATATTATGCGCATTGCCATCACACAAAATATTTATTTCCTTTAAAAAACTATAATTTTTTCATATAATAAGTTAGAATCCAGTATTGTTTACCATGCCAATATGGAACCACATCTACCAAATAGGGGAACATTACAGGAACCCGTGATGTTAAGAGCGCTAGAATGTTCATACTCTACATGGCAAGCCATAATACAAGGCAAATTTTTTGACAAGTTGTCCAAAAATGATGTCTACATTTTTTCATTTTGAGAGGGTTAATTCGGACATAAGTTCTTCTCATGTGTCTAAGAACTAGCAAATCTGTTATTAAACTGAACTGAGTATACCTATTTGGAAAAAAGAAATGAATTTTCCCTTTATTGTTATTCATTGAAACTCGCTTCCCTATGTGAGCTCCATCGTGCTCCCACCCAAAAAGGTGCCACATGTACTAGAAATATGCTTAAATGTTAATGGTGACATTACATGGGCCCTAACTTTCTGGACACCGCTGCACGACATCAAAATCATTGCGCGGAGGCTTACAAGAGAAGGAAGAGATATGATGCATATGTATGAGTCGAACGAGTGCCTTTGTCACATCCCATGTTTTTAGGAATTTGGGACTAGAATTTTTTTTGCATTCGCATCGCATTGGCATAACATTTTGCATTCATGAACAATTTCAAATGCAAAACACTATATTTTAGCCTTATTTTGAATCACTAAAATGCTCCTACAAAGGGGAAATATATGTACTTGTGAAATCATTATTTTGAAATAGTCAAATTATTGACAAAAAGGATCATAAGATGATCCCCTAGTTTTTAGAAAATTTTAGAAACAAAATTGAACTCATTCGGAGTTAATATGAAAAAGATATAATAGAAATACTAAAACAGAAAAGAAAGAAAAAACCAAAAAATAACTAATCTAACCTACCCATCCGGCGGAGCCCCCGCCCAACCCACCTGCTACCACACCTACT